>CM051234.1:481247186-482628186 GCA_027917425.1 Gastrophryne carolinensis | reverse complement strand
ATATTTGGTTGCAGGAACCGCAAGATGTGCCACTCGCACAACACACAAGCAGTGTTTGGTCCAGCTATGCGATTCCTCAGTGTTCTTGCAGGGCATCCAGGGTCGTCCCATGATGCTTATATATTGCAGAGCTCTGGCTTATTTCGTCAGTTTGAGTCAGGAGAATTATCTGGTGGATGGCTCCTGGGTAAGTTTGCTCACATTCCATCAATCCATTTGCACTGTATGGCAATGAATAGAGTTGATGACTTATGTCTTAACCTATGGCTGTTTTTAGCCCTTGATGACATGTTAAACAATATTGTAGCTTAGAATGTGTATTTTATGTTAGTTTTTTAAAATTCTTTCAGGGGATTCTGGATATCCACTCCTGCTCTTGCTCCTGATGCCCGTTCTTTGCCTGCAGAATGCGGGCCAGGAGTTCTCTAATCGGGCCCTATGCAAAACCCGGGCCGTGGTGGCGAGGGCCTTCGGGCTTTTGAAGTCCAGATTTAGGTGTTTGGACCATACGGGGGGGGCACTGCAGTATGACCCCAACAAGGTTATACCAATAATTTTATTTACATTTTTTAACAGGGACCACACATGCCAGAGTGGCAAAACTGAGTGTCAGGGTCCTTCAGTTGGTGGGCGAGATGCAGGAGCTGCACGACTCGTTGGTTCCCACAGATGAAGAATAATGTTCTGTGGCCTGCCATTGCTATTTAATTAGTTTTTTTATAGTTGTAAAAATGTTACATTTTCAAAATATTTTATATTTTATGATGGAAAAAAAATAAAAGTTTCAAGTGTCATTTCATTTACAAAATACATTAACACAAAACTAATGGGCCCAGAAATATTTAAGATGAATATTCACATGACTGAGAATTGATTTGGGTGAGCTTTAAGGGTCCAAAAGGGAAGATGGAGGATAGTGCTAGGTGGTTGGGGTGAGCTTTAAGGGTCCAAAAGGGAAGAGGGAGGATAGCGCTAAGTGATTTAGCTAAACATTGTAGTAGAATTGAGGGTGGCAAATATGTAGGCGAGCACGTTAATGAGTTAAGTTTGTAGTGCGCAGGCGCTAGATCGTAAGGTTTTTCGTCTGGACGGATATTTATTGAAAATGGGAAACAGAATCGAACGGGAAATGTAAAGGATTCGTTGGAGGATACAATGGGAAAAGGGCAAAAACGAAAGCCTACGTTGTAACATGAGAAAATAAAAGTCACGCTGGAAAATGACATCCTCGTACTCTAATGTACGAATGGAAGGAAACTTTACTGAAGGTTAGCAATGCATGCATAGAATCGCTCGCACACTCATACGGGAGCGGGAAAATAAAAAAAGAACAGATCGGCACAAAAACGAAAGTCTTTTTTTGTCTCTCTGAATCGAGCCTATAGTCTTGTTTCACCCAAAGCTTTAAATGTGTCCAATCTATGCCTGCGAGCAGGACCTGTCTGTGGGGCTTCGCATGACAGGTACCATGAAAGTGGGGGGAATGGCAGAGAAGGGGGACATTGTAATTACAGGTGACTTCAACATGCCTTATGTGGACTGGAATATCCCAAGTGCATCGACATGCAAGAGCAGGACTATATTAGAGACACTTAATGGAGTGTCTCTAAAACAACTTGTGACATTGCCAACTAGAGGAGATAACATTCTGGACTTAGTTCTGACCAATGGGGATCTGGTGTCCGAGGTCAGGGTTGAAGAAAATCTGGGTTCCAGTGACCATCAATGCTTATGGTTTAGAATAAAAACAGACATTGTACAGTCACACACCAGAACCAAAGTGCTAGACTTTAGGAAGACAAACTTCAAGGAAATGGAGGAGTATGTAGAAAGAAAATTAGGTGAGTGGAACAGAGTAGCAGAAGTGAGTGCCCAGTGGTCACTATTAAAAATGGCCATCTTAAAGGAAACTAAGCAATATGTGAAACAAACTAGCAAGAATAAAAGGAAGAAGAAACCATTATGGTTTACTAGGGAAGTCAGCACTATCATAAAAGATAAGAAGTCTGCCTATAAGAAGTATAAAGTAAGTGGAAGTGTAGCTGACAGAGAGGCATATAAAATTAAACAGAGGGAAGAAAAACTAATTATAAGGACTGCTAAAGGGCAAAAAGAGGAAGACATGGCCAAATCTATGAAGAGGGGAGATAAAACCTTTTTCCGATATATTGGTGACAGAAAGAAGAAAAACAATGCAGTCTCAAAAATTAGAAATAGGGAAAATAAATATATTGACGGAGATAAGGCTGTGGCTGACCATCTGAATGGTATTCGGTATTTTCAGATAGTAGCAGGCATGGCCATAGCACAGCATCCAGCTGGGAGGGCACAGCTCCAGAGTTTCTGGAGGCTGATGTCTTAGCCGAGCTGGCACATCTAAAGGTAAATAAGGCGATGGGTCCAGATGGAATCCACCCCAGAGTTCTAAGGGAACTTAGGTTTGTGATTGCAGCCCCTCTGACTGATTTACTTAACCATTCCTTTTCAACTGGTGAGGTTCCAGATGATTGGAGAATGGCCAATGTCGTACCAATCCATAAAAAGGGGAGTAGAGAAGAAGCCAGTAATTACAGGCCAGTTAGTTTAACATCTATAGTGGTCAAATTAATGGAAACACTCTTAAAAAAACAGATAATTTCTCATCTAAAAATGAATGACCTATTGGACCCAAAACAGCATGGCTTTACTGAGGGCAGATCATGTCAGACCAATCTTATTGATTTCTTTGACAATGTCACTAAAGTGTTAGATGAAGGTGGTGCTGTGGATATCGCCTATCTGGATTTTAGCAAAGCCTTTGACACTGTACCACATAAGGAGCTCATAGATAAGTTATTGAAGGTAGGACTCAATCCCTGGATAGTTCAGTGGATTTCCAGTTGGCTGAGGGATCGGTATCAGAGTTGTTGTAAATGGTGTGCAATCTGAACAAAGGCGAGTTACAAGTGGTGTGCCACAGGGCTCTGTCCTGGGCCCCATTCTTTTTAATATATTTGTAAGTGACATAGGAGAAGGCTTGGTAGGAAAAGTTTGTCTGTTTGCTGATGATACAAAGGTTAGTAATAGGGTGGATATTCCGGGAGGTGTCTGCAACATGGAAAATGATTTAGCTTTACTGGATAGATGGTCAAAACTGTGGAAACTAGAGTTTAATGTCTCTAAATGTAAAATCATGCACTTGGGTAGAAGGAATCCCTGCTCTGAGTACCGTATGGGCAGTACTGTGCCAGCCCGGACCTCGGAGGAGAGAGATTTAGGGGTACTGATTACGATAGCTGCAAGATGAGTGGACAGTGTAGCCAGGCAGTGGGAAAAGCGAGCAGGATGCTCGGCTGCATAGCTCGAGGCATCACCAGTAGGAAGAGGGAGGTTGTGATGCCGCTGTATAGAGCCCTGGTAAGGCCACAGCTAGAATACTGTGTGCAGTTCTGGAGACCTTACCTGCAAAAAGACATTATTCAAATAGAACGTGTCCAAAGGCAGGGCAACGAAAATGGTGGAAGGACTTAAACTTAAAACTTAAATCAGGAGAGACTTAAAGAACTTAATTTGTACAGTCTGGAGGAAAGAAGGGAGAGGGGGGACATGATTGAGACCTTTAAATATGTGAAAGGATTGAATAAGGTTCAGGAGGGAAGTGTTTTTAAGAAGAAACTTAATGATAGAACAAGGGGGCACAACCTGAAGCTAGTCGGGGGAAGATCAGGAGCAATGTTAGAAAATATTATTTTACAGAAAGAGTAGTAGATGCTTGGAACAAACTTCCAGCAGAGGTAGTTGAAAAATCAACAGTCACTGAATTTAAACATGCCTGGGATAAGCACACATCTATCCTAAGATAAAGAGTACATACAGTATACACATAAGGGCAGACTAGATGGACCGTATGGTCTCCTTCTGCCGTCAACCTTCTATGTTTCCATGTTTCTATGTCTGCTTTAGCTCATAAGACCTCTGATTTTTTTTTTCTTTAAACTGCACAAATACCCTTGGGTTGTGTATGCTATTTTAGGGATTTGTGTATATAACGTGCATTGTTGCCCATAGGGATGAATTATAAAGTAAATGTATTTCAAATTACTTTTAAACTTTCTCATTTTTGGTAATTACCTTTTCCTGACATGAAATCATATTGTGGTCACTGTTCCCAAGAGGTGCTGCCATATAAACAATGATAATTATTCCTGAATTGTGTGAAATGAGCAGATCCAGCAAAGCATCATTTTTATCTGGGACTTTACAAACTGTGCAAATAAATTGCGCTGCAATGGATTTAAGACACTTTGTACTCTCCACTGCTCAGCTATTCTAAGTATGTCACACACCCCGCTTCAAGAAATTCATAACGTGTGGGTAATACTGACCTGTAGAGGGCGATATGCAGAGATGCCAGGAAAAAAGAGAGCCCCTCCCGGTCCATAAATACCTGGGACCTCCCACTCATTACCCAGTCTTCATCTCTGCAGTCGGCGAGCAAGTCAGAAGATGTGGTCTCCTCCTTGCACAGGGGGATTTCAGGTAGCCGGGATGACTCCCGGCCCTTTAGTTATCTATTTCCGCCTGGATCTTTTTTTTCTGTTACCTCATGCCTCCCAGCCTAGGCTGACGGTCCGGGTGAGGGTAGAAAAGCACCCTTGGTGCTTAAGAGCAAATGCTCTCCCGTGAGACCATATATAAGAGGGTAGGCGGTCATCCGGGATGGTGACCCCGGTTTGGGATGCCCCGTCCCTTGGCCTTACACTTTGGGTGGTCCCCCCCTCTGGGTAATGCCCCTCTCTCTAGCGGGATAGCGGAGGGTAGGAGCAGGGCCCCTTATTTGGTGTTAGGTCCAAATTTTGTAATCATTAATTCTTAATAATGTTTTAATGTATTCAATTATCCTCCCAATAGTTATTAACTTATTTATTACTTCATAACAGCGTGTATTTCTCTGTCAAAACGGCGCTGTGGCCGCCATTTTTATGCAGGCTTTCTCCCTGAGGTAAAAGGGGCGGGGCCGGGCGTCAGGGTCAAAGCCACAGCCCGCTCCCCTCCTTCTGTCTCTTCTGAGACCGGCGCAGCGGCCGCACATGGCTCCCTCGGTCATTGCAACCAACTATAAGTTCACCTTATGGAGGCATCCCCGGATACTGGGCTCGGGCTCCCCTCGGGGCAATCCCGGAAGTGTATGGGGTGTGGGGCATCCCTTACTAGCGATGATGTATTTCTGTGTATACTATTACGTGGCAGTCCGGACCCCAGGCGCCTGGTTCAGCGCCGCCGGTCTCTCCTCTCCCCCCTCCCAGTTTGATCCATGCCCAAGTCTGACGTTGTCATGGGTGGGCAGTTGCAATTGGAGATGTGTGCCCGATTGGCCAATCTTGAAAAATTATTCTCCAGCACGGTCACCAGAAAGGCTCCGGCTAAGAGAAAGCACTTGTCGCCATCTTCACCGGCGGCCGACTTGGATGATCTTGATAATCTGGACTGGTCTGATTACTCCCAACTTGAGGAAGCGGAGGTATATGAAGAATCAGATAATTCAGACGATCAGCAATTTGTGGGTGCTGATACCGAGCGGGGCTTGGGGAGGTCTTCGGATACTCCTAATGTTCTGGCTCAGATGTTTGAGGTTTTGGCTATTTCTCCTCCTGAGGCAGTTCCACAGCAAAAGGGGGAATTTTTCTAAGAATCCAGGCCGCGCTTGGAATTTCCTAACCAAAAGCATTTTGATGGGATTATTGCTAAGGAATGGGAGAGGCCTGCCCAGCTCCCAGGTGTCCCTCAGGGTTGGGACAAAAAATATCCCTTTCCCTTGGATACAGTTAAGCGTTGGGCGTCCCCTCCCGAGGTGGATGCACAGATTCTGGGTTTATCCAACAATACTGTTTTAAATTCTCCTGATTGCTCCACGCTTAAAGATGGTGAGGATAAACGCATTGATCAAATGGCTTGTCATGGTTTTGCCAGTGTTGGATCAGCCATGAGGCCGGTTTGTGCTTCAGCGCTGCTGGTGGTGGCTACCAGGTCGGTGGTCAGGGTCCTGTTGACTTCTTCCGGGTTTAATCCGGACAGTGACGAGTTCCTTGGCCTTAAAAGGTTTGAATTGTTTTTGTCATTTGTACTAGCCGCCTTGGATGACACACTGATGATGTGTGGCAGAACGTCAGCTCTATTGGTGACTATTGGGCTTTCGGTTTGGTTGCGCCAGTGGGCGGCTGATTTTGTGTCTAAAAAGTCGCTGACCGCTCTTCCCTTTGTGGGATTACGGCTCTTTGGTGAGAAGTTGGATTCAGTTGCCAAGGGTGGTAAGTTACCTCAACGCAAAAAACAGCGTCGTCCCTTTCGGGGGGCGGGTTCCTTTGCTCCTTCCTTTCGTGGGGCTAGAGCTGGCAGAGGAATTGTTTTCCCCGCAGCCAGAGGAGATTCCTGGAACAGGGGCAGAGGACGTGCCCGCCCAGGATACAGCTGGGGCTCTAAGCCCAAACCCGCTGCCAAGCCAGCTCAGCAATGAGGGGGCGGCTGCAACACTTCTCCCGGGTCTGGGACCGGGAGGTCTCGGACAAATGGATCCGGGAAGTGGTGACTTCCGGCTACAAGCTGGAGTTCGAGCTCAGGCCCCCTCCCAGATTCCTCAGGTCTTGGGTGCCTTCGGACCTTCTGGCAGCGCAGGAGCTCCAGGCGGCAGTAAAGAGTCTGTGCGGAGTCCAGTTATTTGCCCAGTGCCCCCCTCAGACAGGGGTCGGGGCTTTTATTCCAATCTGTTCACGGTGCCCAAGAAGGACGGCTCTGTTCGACCCATTCTGGATCTAAAGATCCTCAACAGGTTCGTCCGTCCGCGGAAATTTTGCATGGAAACGCTGCGTTCAGCTATCCATTCTCTTCGGCAAGGGGACTTTCTGACGTCTGTAGACATCAAGGACGCCTATCTGCATGTGCCGATTTTTCCAGCGCACCAGAGATTTCTCAGGTTCGTGGTGGAGGATCGGCATTTTCATTTTGTGGCACTTCCTTTCGGTCTTACCTCGGCTCCAAGGGTTTTAACCAAGGTGCTGGCCGGGGTGATGGCTCTCCTCAGAGCCCAGGGTATTCGCATTGTCCCTTATATGGACAACCTTCTCATTATGGCATCTTCCTTCAGCCAAGCGGTATTGGACACCAGAACTGTGGTGTCCACTCTGGAGAGATTCGGGTGGGTGATCAACTACCCCAAGTCCTCCCTTTCTCCGTCCAGGTTAGTGTCTTTTCTGGGAATGTCCCTGGATACTTCCCAGGCCAGGGTGTTTCTTCCTCAGTCCAAGGTTCTCTTGATTCAGGAGTTGGTTCGACTCCTCCTGTCTATCCCTCGACCGGCCATCAGACTGGGGATGAGGCTGGTGGGATTGATGGTAGCCTCCTTCGAAGCGGTTCCCTTTGCTCATTTCCACACAAGGACACTCTAGGTCCATCTGTTGGCGGCCTGGGACGGGTCGCCACTGTCGTTGGATCAGTCCTTCCTGATGACCCCCCGAGTTCGGTGCTCCCTTCAGTGGTGGCTGGATCCAATCAATCTGTCGAGGGGCAGATGCTTTCTGGCCCCTTGTTGGGAGACGGTCACCACGGATGCCAGTCTATCAGGATGGGGGGGGGGGTTCTGGAAGGATCGTCAGTTTCAGGGACTGTGGGGGCCTCAGGAGGCTCACAAGTCCATCAATGTTCTGGAATTGAGGGCCATCAGGATGGTTCTGTTTCGCTTGACTCATCAGTTGCAAGGATTGCCGGTTCAAGTCCGGTCGGACAATCGGACGGCGGTCGCCTACATCAATCATCAGGGAGGGACTCGCAGCAGGAGTGCCCTCAAGGAAGTGTCTTTGATTCTGGCCTGGGCGGAGACCCACGTCCCGTGCATTTCAGCAGTTTACATTCCAGGAGCGGAGAACACGGACTCTCTGAGCAGGTTCTCAGCTCGCCGGGGGGAATGGTCTCTCAGCCCCAAAGTGTTTCGCTTGATTTGTCTCAGGTGGGGGTCCCGGGTGGTGGACCTCTTTGCCTCTCGTCACAATCACAAACTTCCGACATTTGTGTCTCTCTCACGGGATCCACTGGCTCTGGCAGTGGATGCCATGTCTCTGAACTGGAGGGATCTGGGGTTTCTGTATCTGTTCCCTCCGTTTCCCTTGGTGGCCAGAGTGGTGTGCAAGCTGGCCCTGGAGGGTGCGTCAGCAATTCTGGTGGCTCCAAGGTGGTTTGGTTCGCAGATGTGGTAAGGTTAGCAGAGGATCAGTTCGTTCTGCCCCTGCTGCCGGATCTGCTCACCCAGGGTCAACTACGTT
Source organism: Gastrophryne carolinensis (assembly GCA_027917425.1). Taxonomy (NCBI): domain Eukaryota; kingdom Metazoa; phylum Chordata; class Amphibia; order Anura; family Microhylidae; genus Gastrophryne; species Gastrophryne carolinensis. Next base: position 482,619,895 of record CM051234.1, on the reverse strand, counting down.
ATCCCAATTTACCAACGCTGGCTTTGACGGCGTGGCTGCTGAAACCTCCATCTTGAAGGAGGAAGGTCTTTCCGATGCTGTGATTCGAACTCTCATTAGTGCTAGGAAGCGGTCTTCCTCTAATATCTACTATAGGACTTGGAGGTCTTCTATTGATTGGTGTGAGATCAGGGCGTTGCCTTGTAGGGAATTTTCCATCTCCAGAATCCTGGAGTTTCTTCAACATGGTCTGGACCTGGGGCTCCAGCTTAGTACTCTGAAGGGGCAGGTTTCTGCCCTGGCGGTGTTCTTTCAAAGGTCATTTGCCCTACATCCTTTGGTTAAGACTTTATTCCAGGGAGTCACGCACGTGCGGCCTCCTAGAAAACCTTTGCTCCCTGTTTGGGATTTGAATTTGGTTCTTTCTGCTCTTCAGGATTCTCCTTTTGAGCCCTTGAATGATATTGCCTTGTCTTCACTTACGCAGAAGGTGGCCTTTTTGGTAGCCATCACTTCGGTTAGGCGTGTCTCTGAGTTGGCGGCTTTGTCCATTCAAGCCCCATACTTTGAGGGGCATCAGGACAAGGTGGTCCGATTTCCTTCCTAAGGTTGTTTCTGCCTTTCACCTAAACCAAGACATTGTTCTGCCCTCTCTGTGTCCTAATCCCAGCAATGACAAGGAGAGGGCCCTGCATTCTTTGGATGTGGTTCGTGTTGTGAAGTATTATTTGGAGGTAACGTCTTCCTTTCGTAAGACGGATGCCTTTTTTGTGGTGCCCTCCGGGCCCCGAAAAGGCTTGGCGCCTGCCAAGTCTTCCATTAGTAAATGGATCCGTCAGACCATAGTTGGGGCCTATTCTGCCAAAGGGAAGGTACCCCCTTTTCGTGTTACTGCTCATTCTACCCGTGCGGTTGGGGCGTCCTGGGCTTTTCAGCACCAGGCCTCTGTTGAGCAAGTTTGTAAGGCTGTTATTTGGTCTTCTGTTCACACTTTTTCCAAGTTTTACAAGGTTGATGTTCGGGCCTCAGCGGATGCTGTGTTTGGCCGCAAAGTTCTGCAAGCTGCAGTGGTTTAAGTTGTGCCTTGTTGCCTTGTTTTGGATCCCCGCCCTTTATGGACACTGCTGTTGGATGTCCCACACGTTATGAATTTCTTGAAGCGGGGTGTGTGACATACTTAGAATAATACCATTTTGTGAATACTCACCTGTAAAATGGGTATTATAAGTATGTCACACACCCCGCTTCACCCTGCCCTTTTGTATTCTAGATCCTTTATATGGTGAACTTTGCGTTGTTATGCTTTGTGTTGGGCTCTTCCTGGTCCCTTACCTTACTGCTGTTCTTATACTGGGTAATGAGTGGGAGTACCCAGGTAGTTATGGACCAGGAGGGGCTCTCTTTTTTCCTGGCATCTCTGCATATCGCCCTCTACAGGTCAGTATTACCCACACGTTATGAATTTCTTGAAGCGGGGTGTGTGACATACTTATAATACCCATTTTACAGGTGAGTATTCACAAAATGGTATTTTCTCTACCGCTGCTAATGTTAGGGGGCTGTAACACACTCCAATAATGCCATTATTATATTTTAACCCTCATTAGAAGCACCAGCAATAACATCATGGCACCAGCACAGCCCTAATCCATCATACTCACAGACATGCCCCACCACCCGTTCTATTTTCCTCGTCTCATCATTAGAGATTATAACCTTAACTATTGACAGCCCAGCCATGTGAGAAATCCTAACGTGCCAAAGCCTCAAGCTTCCCTATTTTGCTTGCTAGATTTCTTGATTTCTTGCATTTGTAAATATTCTGTGGAGGCATATGTGAAAGTCTTAAAGGGGCCACAGCACTCAAACCAGTTAGCTTGCTGACCAGCCTACAATCTGTCTCTAAACTAGGTTAAAAACAGGGGGCTCGGTCACACACATCTGCAGAAGTATGCTTAAGCTGCACCACCAGCGCCAAGGTGCCCCTGTGAGGTGCAGTCCTAACTCTAGTACTAATTCTAGTCTCTAAGAGCCCCATTTGGGACATACAATGCAATAGATAAATTGGGAGCAGGCTTACCTGAGGTTGCCCTAAACCTCAAGTGCAAGCCATGGGGTGGAAGGGTCAAAGACCATGCAATACAGCCTAGACCCCACACACCATGTGCTTGCACAAATTCAAAAGAAACAAAAGGGGGGTGGCAGCCGCTCAGACCATTTTATAACTAACCAGGGAGGTGCACATTAGCAGGGCAATTAGAATACAAAAGTCTTAAAGGGGCCACAGCACTCAAACCAGTTAGCTTGCTGACCAGCCTACAATCTGTCTCTAAACTAGGTTAAAAACAGGGGGCTCGGTCACACACATCTGCAGAAGTATGCTTAAGCTGCACCACCAGCGCCAAGGTGCCCCTGTGAGGTGCAGTCCTAACTCTAGTACTAATTCTAGTCTCTAAGAGCCCATTTGGGACATACAATGCAATAGATAAATTGGGAGCAGGCTTACTTGAGGTTGCCCTAAACCTCAAGTGCAAGCCATGGGGTGGAAGGGTCAAAGACCTTGCAATACAGCCTAGACCCCACACACCATGTGCTTGCACAAATTCAAAAGAAACAAAAGGGGGGTGGCAGCCGCTCAGACCATTTTATAACTAACCAGGGAGGTGCACATTAGCAGGGCAATTAGAATACAAAAGTCTTAAAGGGGCCACAGCACTCAAACCAGTTAGCTTGCTGACCAGCCTACAATCTGTCTCTAAACTAGGTTAAAAACAGGGGGCTCAGTCACACACATCTGCAGAAGTATGCTTAAGCTGCACCACCAGCGCCAAGGTGCCCCTGTGAGGTGCAGCATTGCCCTGCTAATGTGCACCTCCCTGGTTAGTTATAAAATGGTCTGAGCGGCTGCCACCCCCCTTTTGTTTCTTTTGAATTTGTGCAAGCACATGGTGTGTGGGGTCTAGGCTGTATTGCAAGGTCTTTGACCCTTCCACCCCATGGCTTGCACTTGAGGTTTAGGGCAACCTCAGGTAAGCCTGCTCCCAATTTATCTATTGCATTGTATGTCCCAAATGGGGCTCTTAGAGACTAGAATTAGTACTAGAGTTAGGACTGCACCTCACAGGGGCACCTTGGCGCTGGTGGTGCAGCTTAAGCATACTTCTGCAGATGTGTGTGACCGAGCCCCCTGTTTTTAACCTAGTTTAGAGACAGCAACTTAAATCTGTTTTGCACTATCCATATTGGTCTGGCACCATGATCAATCTACTCTGATGCATCAGTCATTGGTGGGTGGAAATCTTGAACACATTGAACTGCCCTCATCAGTGCATCACATGCGCACATCTAAGAGTTTTACCACTTTGTTCCTGTCTTCAAGGCCTAGTTACTACTTGTGAAAGGCTATACATAGTTACACACCTGCTGCTGTTATCTACAAATCCTCTTTTAACCCTTTAACCGCCAGCCTACCTTGAGATTTTGTCACCCTTTGTTGCCAGATTATTTTTCACTATTTTGCGCTCCCCATGTTCAACTGTGATTTTTGAAGGGATTTCCAGGGATTTCCCAGGAAAGTGATATATTGTTTTTTTCAGCAGAGCCTGGGGTTTAACATGAAATGTCGTGTTTGTCATTTTATAAGTGTATTCTCAATATTTTTTTCGGTGAAAATTGTGCAAAAAAATAAAAAAAAACAAATTTTTTACAATTTGTAGTGTTTGTAATAAAAAAATGTAAGTTTGTCAATAAAATCTTATTGCCTGTGAAACCCCAATTTATTCCGGTTACCACGGTACCACATATGTATATGTAGACACCCTTTCCTGGCCAGGAGACTCCCCCAAACTGAAACAACACTTTAGGAGATTTTCAGATAAAATACAACTATGCTATGCAATATTCGCACCTTGCAGTTTTTCAAGAAAAACAACCCTTTACATTTGAAATACCCCCCACAAACTATATATTCCCTAGAAGTATACACCTCAGGCTTTCTAGGCGTACCAGGCTTGTTGACATAGGTGCAGTTTTCTGGAAGTAATCCCTCAATGTATTCTTTGGTTGCACAGGGTTTCCCTAAAAATGAATAAAAAAGCAGAATCAAAACCACATTTTCCTAAAAAAAACTATATACAAACCAGAAAAAAACTGAAAATCTGAAAAAGCAACATCCCCGCTAGCCACAGGTGACTTGCCAGACCCCCGAGCCTTGTGAACTGGTATCTCATGGACCCCTTTCCAGTTCACAAAGGGTTAACAATAAAAAAACAGACACACACACACTTTTCAAAATAAGTTTATTAAAAAAAAAAATGTTTTTACTTTACTCACCTCCGATCTTCATCTCCTGTGTCCTGCAGCGATCTGATGTCAGTGACGGCTGGGCAGAGAAGGGGGGAGGCAGGCGATCAGAGGATCACCTACCTCCCTCCTTCTCTGTCCAGCCATCACTGGCATCTGAGAGCTGAACTGCCGGGTGCTCCGATGACACCCGGCGGTGACGTAATCGCCCCCGCCTCCGAAGGGGCGCCATCGAAGCTCCAGAGGGAGGAGGGCTGTTATGCCCCCTCCCAGAAGATGGAAGAGTGGGGGGGTGATCGGAGCTTCCCCTGTGAAGAGGAGAGCCGGCGGGCATGAAGGTAAGTAACTGTCTTTTTTTTTTTTTTTGCAGGCAATCCCAGCGGCTGCTGAAACGGGGGGGGCACCCTATTTTGGGCACGCCCCTGCAGCCGGAGGAGCCCCAATGGGCGATCGGAGCCCCTCTGGCTGAAGAGGAGACTCGGCTGGATTGAACGAGTGGTCAGGTAAGTGACTTTTTTTTTACTTTTTATTCTGTAAGTGGGGAAAGTCAGGCACGTAAAATTTACGTGGCTGGCGGTTAACTGCAGGGGAGGCAGCCACGTAAATTTTACATGGCTGGCATTTAAAGGGTTAAGCGTAGTGTAGCATTTTGTCCTCCCCTGTTACAAAAAGAGGCCATCATGAAATGCAATCTTTCAGCCTAAACACAAAAGATGTTTACAGGTAAATAGTTGAAAAGGCACATCAAGTAATTACTGAGAGGGAACTCAAACATACCCAGACATTCTTTACATATGCATATGAACTGCTTCAATGAGGTCTGAAAACGAAGTCAATTAACAGAAATAACCTTTACATTATATGGACATGTATATATGTTATATGTGTATGATTTCCTTTAAATTAGCCACATTCAGATCAGAATCATAATAAATGGCAGGTAAACATCCCCAGCTTCCACATTCATCCAAGGTATATATATATATATATATATATATATATATATATATATATATATATATCAATGATATTAGTGATTTAATAATAATTCATTAATAATTGAGATAATAAACATTTTATTACCCTGGAACCTTTTTACAGTAGAACATCTTGTCTACACTGCAACAAGGGAGCCTGAGCCATGCGACCTGTATGGCACACGTGTTCAATCTAGTTGTCAAGCATTTTCTGAAGTCTTCCCCCCATCTGCAAGACATTTTAACAACAGAAAGAAAGCTTTGCATGCACTTCAGCCACTCCTACACCGTCAAGCACACCCTTCTTGAGCTACAGCATCAGAACGGTATCCCCCAACATAGTCTGATTTGCGATGTTTCCACCCGTTGGAATTCCACTCTCCATATGTTGGATCGACTATACGTATGAGAAAAGCCATCACCGATTTCTTGATGATCCAAGTGGATAGGGGGACTCCCCTGTGTAACTTCAATGTAAACCAGTGGAAGCCTGCCATTTGCTCAGGCCCTTTGAGGAAGCCACTTTCTTAATCAGTCGCCAGTTCTACGGGATGAACAATGTAATTCCATTGCTTCTGGTACTACAACACATGTTGGAAACCAGGGCTGGTCAGGGCACTGGAGACGTAGCGCTTACATCTCACGGCCACATGAACCCTGTGGGGGCTGAACTGGAGGAGGGGGAGGAGGAGAGGGAGGGGGTGGGGTACAGTGAAGCACAGTTTAGGTTTGATGAAATGGCCATTTTTACTAGTCATCTGACAGGAGAGGAGGAGCAGGAGCAGCCAGAGGAGCTAGAGGGTAGTGAGGAAGGCAAGACAGAGGACCCACACACACCATGGTGGTATGCAGTGGAGATGGAGACAGGTAGTCCCTGTGAACACACTGTCAGATTGCCTGAAATGGGATGCCCCGTGCTCAAAGTTAGTTAATAGCACTACAGCAAACTTTAAACCGTGGTTTTTGTAGAAAAGCAAAATCAATATAGACAGTTTCTCTTACTAAAAACAAATGAAAAGACACTGTTGGATGGCCTTAAATAGGATGCCCCTGGTCAGTTAATTGCACTACAGGCAGCTTTACAGTGTGGTTTTGGTAGAAAAGCAAGAGCAATATAGGCAGGCGCTCTAGCAAAAGATAAAGGCAACGACACGTCAGGTGGCCTTAAATAGGATGCCCCTGATCAGAGTAAATGCACTACAGGCAGTTTTAAAATGTGGTTTTGGTAGAAAAGCAAGAGCGATATAGGCAGGCGTTCTAGCAAAAGATAAAGGCAAATACACTGTCACATCATGGCTTGCTATGGGATGCACCCGGTGAAAGTGATTTAAAAGCACTACAGAACTTTTAACACGTGGTTTTTGTTAGAAAAGGAAAAGCTAAATAGGCAGGTTATCTTTAAAGACAAATGCTAGCACACTGTCACATCATGGGCTGCAATAGTATGCCCCTGGTAATAGTGATTTAACAGCACTACAGAACTTTTAAAACGTGGTTTTGTTACAAAAGGAAAAGCTAAATAGGCAGGTGTGTGTGACCTGTATTAACACTAAATAGGCTTGAAAGATCTTGGCATGAAAGCTAATGCAAACACACTGTAAACTGTCTCTCTCTGTCACTGTCTCTCTCTGTCACTGTCTCTGCCTCTCTATTGCTCGCCCTGTCTTTTTCTCTCCCTGGCTCTATCTGTCACTGGCTCTTTCTGTCCCTGGCTCTATCTCTCCCTGGCTCTATCTCTCCCTGGCTCTATCTCTCCCTGACCCGTTCTTGCCGCAATACACCGCCGAAATGAGCCCCCGCAAGATGGCCGCCGCTTATATAGGGCTGTGACATCATTGGGGAGACTGGCTGCTGATAGGCAGCATGTGATGCGTACCCAGGATTCTTTGCCCCATGGGACATGTCCTGACATGTGGATCCACCATTTTAGATGGCCTGGACTGCAGTGAATGGAGTTTAGGGAAGCGATTCGAGCGATTGAATAGCAGCGATATTCGGATTTGTTTAGAATCGAATTTTTCCTGAAATTCGTAATGAATTTGGATTCAGTGGATTCGATTCGCTCATCTCTAGCCTCAAGTCTAAGCTTTAAAAAATGTGTGTACAAATAGGAAATTCAAAAGAAAAAGTGTTGCTCCTGAAATTCTTTTTTGGGCTTTGTTTTGTCTCTTTTGACTCTCATGGGTCCATTATACTTGTTAAAGAAAGAAAAGTTTTTCAATAGTAACAGTTCAGTCTTTATGTCTACTGGCCTATATACTGTATGAGGCAAGGGTGATGTTTGAGCACACAACAGTGCTGGCAGCTCCCATCGATCGCAAAGGATTTTAAAATATTCATACGGTCAGCTAAGGCAACTTTTGAAAAGCTGAAGCTCACATTTACCCCTTCACTTCAGGATTACTGATTCTGTTAACGCACAAGTGAACTCAAATATTGTATTGGTCTACATTACAATCTATCCTTAGTTGTCTGTCTTCATCAGAGGTTTAGCAATTCTGTTCATTCTATTCATAGTTATGGGCAGGAGGTTATGCAACATGATGTGCTGCAATATTCAATAAATAGCACCCTGGTTTGGGATGCCCTACTGTGTGAAACCCGCCCACTGTAATTTTAAAGTAATTTTAAAATTCCAAAACTAAAATTTTAAATGGCCCATGTAAGGGAATATTTGTATTTGGCTTGGACATTAACCAAGAATATCTGTCTGTGATCCCTGTCTTCAGCTTGCATCTCTATTATTCTGCTGCATCCCTTCGGTACTGTTCCTCTCCATCCTGCCATCCAGCCTGGTTGCATGCACATGGTTTGTCCTTTCTTATGGGGGCTCCAGTGAAACTCACAAGCCTGCAAGTAGATATTGGCCCCTGTGGGTTGGTTGCTCACCCTGGGCACACAGCTGGAGTGACCAGCTATCACAACCTTTATCATCAGACAGGAAGCCTGAAAGATAGTGGGTGTGTTTGTCAATGCTGTGTTAATTTGTCCTGATGTTTTGACAAGAAATCAAGATAGCAAATTAGTAATGATTTAGTAACACAGCAAAATAGTATGTAAGGCTGGAAAAAGTCTTTAGTGCATCCAGTTCAGCCTATTTATTAGTGATCTAGTATCCATAGCTGGTAATGTAATTACTTGAAAGGAAGGCATCTATGTCACTTTTGAACCGTTTTAGTGTATTCCTCATGACTACCTCCTCTGGTAGTGAGATCCATCGTCTCACTGCTTTTACAGTAAAGGATCCCCTCCTATGTTGGTTTTAGAAGCATCTTTCCTTCCTCCAGCCTTAGTGGATGCCCCCAAGTTTAACTTACTTTAAATAGATCATGGAACAGAACTTTGCATTGACCCTGGATATATTTATTCATAGTTAATACATCACCCCTCAGACATCTGTTTTCCAAACTAAATAAACCTAAGTTTGACAATCTTTCAGGGTACTCTAGTTCCCTCATTAAATTTATTAATTTAGCTGCCCGCCTTTGAACTCACTCAGGTGCTGATTTCTTATGCACTTTTGCCAAGAACTGTACACGAAATTCCATATGGGGTCTGACCAGTGACTTATACAGGGGTAAAATGATGCCCTTGTCATGGGCACAGATGCCCCTCTTGATGCACCCCATGATCCTGCTTGTCTTGGGAGCTGCTATCTGACAGTGTTCACTACAGTTTAGTTTACAACCCCTAGGATTTTTTCCATTGTTGTTTAACACAGCGTTTCCCAATTTAGTGTGTAATCATGGCACAAATTGCATGTGCATGACCTTCGATTTATTTGTGTTAAACTTCATTTCTCTCCAGACCTCTAATTTATCTAGATCAGTTTGTAGCTGCATGTTGTCCTCATTTTGTTAATTACATACTTACTTAATTATATAGCTTATTATCATCCACAAAGATTGAGATTTCACTGTTCAATCCATTTTCAACATCATTAATATGTATATATTAAAACGAATTGTAACCAGCACTGACCCCTGTGGTACTCCCCTAGTAATGGTGATCCAATCTGATTCAGATTCCTAATAAAGCCATGCAAATAAGGAGTAATAAGATCACCTTCACAGTGATACTTCAGGATAGCATCTCTTAATAAACCTTCCTTGCACACCACAGATGTTAAACTTACTGGTACTGTACACCTAGCCCCCTTTGCTTCCCTGCTGCAGCTATTTCTGTCTGTCCACCCAACCTTATACCTGCCTAACTGCCCAGCCACATTTGTGTTGCAAACCCTTCTGGCAGCAATACCTAATACGTGGTCAAAACGACTGTTTGGGCACATGGAAGGACCACTAATGGGCTTTCGGTACATGGATTTGAATAAAATATTGCAGATGCCTTGTTAAATTAGCAGATCCAGACTGGTATCAAAAAGACAGAAATACTCAAAAAGTGACCCTATTTTAGAAAACTATTGCGTTTCCGGGCGCGCTCGTGGAGCGGCACACTGGCCGGCCAGGGGGGGAGATAAAACAGCACCCCACAGGTACCGCGACCATCGCAAGCCTTGAGAAAGGGGCCGTGTGCTCCAGAACGTGGGCATTGGCATTTACTTGTTGCGATCCTTGGTTACTCTCTGCCTTTGGGTAATGACATGCATGTGATTTATTGCTTCTTTATCTGATATGATTCTTGGCGTCATGACTGTATACTGTATCACATATGCTTATGGGTCTCCATCTGGTATGATGCAGGGCGCCTGACTGTACTGACCAGATTTACACTGTATATACTGAGCCTATATATACCTGTTATTTATACTTCCTTGACTCAGTCCTCAGCTCCCAGCATACTCACTCCTCATCAGGATCGTCGTGACCATAGATCACCCCATAGACTATAGGATCATTGGTGTGTTACCATAACTACTATATATACACTTTTTTGTTAGTGAGAAGGTTAAGCTCTTATGCATATTATCTTTTGTTTTGGTGGTGATATAGAACGCTCCTGATGAAAATGTGAACCCTTATTGTCCACAGATGTTTGCTGTTGTATCCTTTTGTCAAATCATTATACCTATGTAAATTTTGTAATTTTGTAATTCTATGGTCGAAACTTTAATACAGTTTTACTTGCATATTTATACTTGAGTCAGTGGTGTGCTTCTGATCCAATCAATCTCTATATAGTCTGCTATAGAGGTACCGTGTGGCGAGGTACCTTGGGACCAGTTTAATCACCCCCCCCATTTCTAACTTTAAGATATATGTAAACGCTGGGTGTGCCAACTACCAACCCCTAATTTTGTCTCGAGCACTCATGCAAAGACACAGTGCCAAATTTCACAGCCAGTGCAATTACCTCAGGCTGCATGATAAGCGGCAAATTGCATAACCTGGCTCACTTGATAATAGAGGGAAAAGAAAGAAGATCAGCCAGCACTCCAAAAGATATTGTATTCAAATCCAACAGGTCAATATCACAGCAAAGACCAAAAAGATCCAACAAAATCCAACGTTTCGGGGCGTCTAGCACCCCTTCATCAGGGAGCAAAAACAAGCAAGCAGAGATTCCCCTCCACTGAGGATTAAATGTCCTCAGAGGGCCCGGGATTACCACCTGATGTCAGTGGGCGTGTCCCACGTGACATCAGAGCTGATGCAGCCAATCAGAACAGCACCAGCCAAACAAATGCAATTACAAACCATATACATAATACAATCATGTGAAAATCTAAAAAGTAAAATAAGTAAAATAAACACGGCAGAGACCTGATGCGGTCGCTAAACAGGGGCTAAGGTGGGTAGGTCATACCCCGCAGCACCACATGCCAGCAGAGCAACAAGCCGCTGCGATTGGAAGGGGTCGCTGCCAGGGCTGCTCCTAGTAGGCCAGGAGCTACCAGGCCCGCATCTGGTGTATAAACACCAGCGCCGGTTGCTGTCAGCGCGCCGGCGCATGCGGGGAACGGTGGCAAACCAAGCGCTGCTGGGGGAACCTCTCCACCTCAGACTGCCCGGCAACCCATTCGGTTCAGCTTGCACACGAAAAATAAACAATACCAGTAGGAGGGTAGGTCTACCCACAGTGCCCAAGTCCTGCTGTCACCACACCGCCACACCTGCGTCATGGCAGGCTCCCCCGCAGGGTAGTGGCAGCGCACCGGCCGCCCACATCTGGCACGGGGCGGCCGGTGGCGGACCCACATCCGAACTAGCGCATCATGGGATCCGCCTGTGGCAGCATGGGTCGAGCACCACTGGGGAACCTCTCCACCTCAGTGCCAAAAGGTTAACCAGGCAGAAAATACGCCATAAGGAAAAAAACACAAAAATGTTATATGCGCCTCAAACACTTAGGGGTGAGGTGGAGGGCTTCCCTCCGTAGTGAGCCGCAGACCTGGGGCCCCACCACCGGCAAAGCAGGCCTCCACCCACAGGGATGGTAGTCCGCCAGCAGGCCGCCGTGCGACAAAAAGCCGCACTCAACGGGAGAGCCTCCCCACCTCAACCTCGCCTACATGCTATAAACTAAATATTAACAGATATATGCATATCAATAAATGTCTGTCCCAATGCAGACATCAGGGAGAAAGGACCTCCATGGTCACACTGGATCCACTACGGACACCCAATTAGGGTCAGTATAAGTGTTCCCTCCGGATCCTGACCAGGAACGGGGGAGGGGAAGGGGTGGAGGAAAGGGGGGGGAAGGGGGGAGGGGGGAGCCATTGGTAGGAAAGGGAGGGAAATCCCATAGGGGAAGTGTACCAAAAAACAGAAAATCAATGTCATTCAATCAAATCAACATCTCTCCAGAAAGCAAGTGTATCCAAACGCGGTGTTAAGTCCCCTCGGGTATACAGTATTCAGTCTGTGTATCCAGAAAGTCTCTCTTTGCAGTAGTCGGGTATGCCGGTCTCCCCCCCCCGGGGTGGTTTCTGGACATGTTCTATTACCATCCCTCTGAGTTTGTGTGTTTGGTGTCCCAATTTGACAAAATGTGCCGCAACTGGCTTCTCATAGTCAATTGATTCTCCTTTTAGGTGTCTGTTGATATTGATCCGGATGTCACAGCGATGTTGCTGAAACCTCTTTTTAAAAGGGCCCACAGTCTTGCCTACGTATGCCAATCCACATGGGCACTTTAACAAGTAGACACAATATTCAGTAAGACAATTAAAGCGGACCTTCACTCTGAATAAGAGTCTATCTTATATGTTTCCCCCACACTGTACATACAGATTGCTCACATTAAAAATCATCCTACCTGCATCTACTGTATGTTATGAGCCTTTAAACATCCAAGATGGCGGCTTATGGAAGCCGCCATTTTATCAGGCAGCCTGCAAACAGGAAGTGCCTGCAAACAGGAAGTGACTGTGCTGCTCTACATTCTGGGACTGCTGACCTTTCCCTGACCCCAGCTCTGCTCTGTCTGAGCAAAGCACAGCTATAACCTGCCCCCTGTACCTTATCCCACTCTCCTCTCCTCAGTAAGTGTGATGCTTCTGAGTCAAGATGGCGGCGCCCGTATCCTAAATTCCTGAACAGAGTTGCAGCCCATTGGGGGAAAGAATAATAAGTTAGTGACTAAAAATGTTAAATATATTAATTTTAGATGCTGGGGAATCGTTTTTTAAGAGTTTGGGCTTTTCATTAAATCATGGTGAAGGTCCGGTTTAAAGGGGCCACGAGTTTAATCATTTGTCCAGAGTGTGGGTGTGCAAGTTCTGCACCCAGAATCAATGAATTACAGATATTACAGTTGTTAAATCGAAATGTACCTCGTTTAGAGGACATGAGAATCGGGGGTCTGGAATATTTCTCTTGTGGATCCGCTTTCACAAGCATATCCCTAAGGTTCTGATTCTTATAGTAAAGTTTCCTAAATGGTCGTTTCAATACCGGACACACGCCCGGATCTGCACAAAAAATGTTATGGTGTCTCCTTACAATGCGTTCTATTGCGGGGGAAGCATTATTGAATGTCTGCGGAAAGAAGATACCCCCATCCTTCCTCTTTTCACTGTCCTTCTTACGTGGTCCCAGGAATATCTCACTGGCTTTCCCCAATGTCTTATTCAATACGTGTTTGGGATACCCCCTAATCTGGAATTTCCCATACATGTCTCCAATTTGTTGCTCTCTTTTCACCGGATCTGAGTTGATCTGGGTTAATAACTGTGAAATTGGGAGACTGTCCACTAGTCTCCTGGGATGCGTGCTCTCATAGCGCAGCAGGGTATTGCTGTCAGTGGGTTTAGAGAACAAGCCAGTGGTTAGGTGACCCTCCTTATCTTTTTCAATTGCCACGTCGAGGAATGTGACATAGTCCTCAGATATCTCGGGATTAAACACAATTGTTGGGAATAGGGAGTTGATGTAATCAACAAACACCATGAACTCCTGTCTGGTTTTCCGCCATATAACCATCACATCATCAATATATCTACCCCAAAAAATCACATTCTCTGTGTATAAGGGGGAATCAAATATGTATCTTTCTTCAAGGTATCCAACAAACAAATTTGCGAACGAGGGTGCTGCTGCGCTACCCATCGCCATCGCTTGCTTGTTTTTGCTCCCTGATGAAGGGGCGCTAGACGTCCCGAAACATTGGATTTTGTTGGATCTTTTTGGTCTTTGCTGTGATATTGACCTGTTGGATTTGAATACAATATCTTTTGGAGTGCTGGCTGATCTTCTTTCTCGTGTGTTTGCGGCGCCACCGCCGGCCACAGCACCCAGTACAACGCTAGGTAAGAGTGCTTCTGTGGAATCTGACATTGATAATAGAGGGAGAGGTGAGAAGGACCTATCCCTCTGCGTGAGTTATGCCTATACGCCTACACTCAAGGCATATTTGGGAACAAAAGGGATTATCCGTTGGTTACATGTCATAAACCTTATGTCATTTATGGGAAATCCTCCTGAAACCAATGGATAATCCCTTTCGTCCTTTCCAAGATATGCCTCAAGTGTTCAAGGATCAGGTTCCCAGTGTACTGACTCATTTTCGTTTTGGCCCAGAGAAAGTTATTACTAGCCAAAGTACCCAGTTATGCATCTTCTATGTCAACCCATAGAGGCTTTTCGACCTTTGCATGATAGGCCGCAAGTTGCATAACCTGGCTCGCTTGATAATAAAGGGAGAGGCGAGGACCTATCCCTCTGCATAAGTTATGGAGCATCATTCTAGAGACTCTTGGGTGCAAAGAACCCCAAATAAATTTATTGACCCTAAGTTGCAGCGATTGCAGTATCTGTGCAGTGACTCGGACTGGAAAAACTCTATAGAGATATCACATTTTTGGTAGCCACATCTTTATTGCTGCCAGTCTGCCCATTAGAGGTTCAATTTGAGCCAATTAGCATGCAAAGAGGATTGTATAAGACTACAATATTCCACCCTAGATTTGTATTCCTAGATATGGCACGTTCTACTAAAACTGAAATCTTTTTTTCAAATACTAAACCTCAGGTTTTGACAAACTAATATTCAATGCATATGATTTTAATGGGTTAACCTAAAGTCCAGAGACACCTTCAAATTCTCCCAAGACCTTAAACTGATTTGGAAGCGATATCCTAGGGTTGGTAACCACTAACAGGATGACTTCGGCAAAGAGGCTAATCTTTTGCCCGTCATCTCCAATCCACTAATGTCTGGGCATTGCTGTATCTATTGGGATAATAGCTCGATGACCAAGGTGAACAGCAGAAGGGATAATGGGCATCCCTGCCTCATAGCTCTCATCAACTGAAAATCTATCTGATTGATAGCCACAATACTTAATGAAGGCACTAGGTTTGGCATACAGTCTACCCACTTACCGTATATTTTGCCCCAAAAGACTCAGTTTTATTCCCCCAAAAGTGTGTGTGGGGGGTGTGAATGTGCCTTATGGGTCAAATGTAAAAAAAGAAAAAAGTCAACTCACATATGCTGGTGCTCCTGAGTTACTGGCCAGGCTGCCACACTCTGGGAGGCCAGAAGAAGATGGAGGAGTGGCGGGTGCTTGTCCATGACGCTGCTGCCTCCTCTGACCCGGCTCTGTGCACCGAGTGGGCATGGCCTGCACTGAGTGGTGCAAGCCATACCCACCCATTGTAGGGGGGAGGTATTTTGAGTGTTCCGGCCAGTAAGAAGCAGCAGCGGTATCAGCAGCGGTGGCAGGGATGTGGACAGCGTCCACTACATCTTCTTCTGGCCTCCCACAGTGGCAGCCCTGCCAGTAATGTGGGAGTGCCGGCACATGCGAGTTTACTTTTGGGGAATGGGATAGGTGGGAATGCCACACTGCCTATGGCAATGGGATGGGGATGCCAAACTGCCTGTTGGTATGAGAGGCGGGAAAGCCACACTACCTATGGGGTATGGGAGGGGGGATGCCTCACTACCAATGGGGAATGGGAGGGGGGATGCCTCACTGCCTATGGAAATGGAGGGGGGAATGCCACAATGTCTATGGGAATGGGATGGGGGAATGTCACACTGTCTATAGGGAATGGGAAGGAGGAATGTCATTATGCCTATGGGGAATGGGAGGGGGAATGCCACACTGCCTTTGGGAATAGAGGGATGCCAAACTGCCTATGGGTATGGGAGGCGGGAATGCCACACTGCCTATGGGAATGGGTGGCGGGAAGGCCACACTGCCTATGGGAATGGGAGGGGGGAATGCCTCACTGCCTATGGAGAATGGGAGGGGGGATGCCTCACTGACTATGGGAATGGGAGGGGGAAATGCCACAATGCCAATGGGAATGTGATGGGGGAATGTCACACTACCTATAGGAAATGTGAGGGGGATGCCCCACTGCCTATGGGGAATGGGATGGGGGAAGCAACATTGCCTATGGGAATGGGGGGGGAATGCCACAATGCCAATGGGAATGGGATGGGGGAATGCCACTATGCCTATGGTAATGGAAAGGGGCGAATGTCCACTTCCCATAAGGAATTTAAGGGAGGAATGTCACACTGGCTAAAGGGAATGGGAGGTGGGAATGCCGTGCTGCCTATGGAGAATGGGAGGGGGAATGCCACACTACCTATGGAGATTGGGAGGGGGGATGCCTTGTCTATTATTGGGTTCACAGCATTTGGTTCAGAATATTATTTTTCTTATTTTACTCCTCCAAATCCTTGTCACGTCTTATGGGCAGGTTCATCCTATAAGCAAAAACATGGTAATGAAGCTGTCCTCATCGTGGGATGTAATGGATGTCCGATCAAATGCCTTCTTCCTAACGTCCAGCGCTAGTAACCACCTTCTTTTTAGCTAGATCAACTAGACCATTCTTTGCACATTAGGCTCGAATCAGAGACACATTCGTCTGCACTTCCGTAGTTTTGGTGGGTGTTTGTCATTTTTTTGCTTTTTTTCGTTCATTTTTCATTCATACGAACGTTCGGGAAAATGTGTATATGCGGTTTCGATGAACAGAAGCAAATCGGATCATTTCTGTTAGTTCGGATCATTTTCCAAACAAAATCTGATATTTTTTCGTTCATTCAGATAACTTACGTTGTTGGGATGGGCTTACGTCTGATTCAGAGAGCTGATTTCCGACGGACCACCTTTGAGGGCTCGGATTGCTATTGTTGAACATGTTTTGCGGCTATGTGGAGGAGTCTGCGCGCCTTTAGCACCAAGGCATTGCATGTATCAGCATGGCCGAGGCCATAAATTGTATAGCAATGCATACCTGAATCAATACATTTCATATATGCCTTATAGATGCATTTTAATGCTGACCTTAATTAGTCCTTAGCATGTAAACATTTATTTTCCCACACATCCATATAATTGCTATATTTTTTTAGACTTATGTCCTTTGTGAATTATATTTGGATTGTTGAACTTGAATCTTAATTTGTTGTAGGAGTTATTGTTTTAGTCGGTTACCTTTGCTTTGTGTAATTATTTTATATTTGGTTGCAGGAACCGCAAGATGTGCCACTCGCACAACATACAAGCAGTGTTTGGTCCAGCTATGCGATTCCTCAGTGTTCTTGCAGGGCATCCAGGGTCGTCCCATGACGCTTATATATTGCAGAGCTCCGGCCTATTTTGTCAGTTTGAGTCAGGAGAATTATCTGGTGGATTGCTCCAGGGTAAGTTTGCTCACATTCCATCAATCCATTTTCACTGTATGGCAATGAATATAGTTGATGACTCATGTCTTAACCTATGGCTGTTTTTAGCCCTTGATGACATGTTAAACAATATTGTAGCTTAGAATGTGTATTTTATGTTAGTATTTTTAAATTCTTTCAGGGGATTCTGGATATCCACTCCTGCCCTTGCTCCTGATGCCCGCTCTTTGCCTGCAGAATGCGGGCCAGGGGTTCTCAGGCACTATGCAAAACCCGGGCCGTGGTGGCGAGGGCCCTCTGGCTTTTGAAGTCCAGATTTAGGTGTTTGGACCATACGGGGGGGGGGGGGGCACTGCAGTATGACCCCAACAAGGTTATACCAGTATTTTAATTTACGTTTTTTAACAGAGTGGCACAACTGAGTGTCAGGGTCCTTCAGTTGGTGGGCGAGATGCAGGAGCTGCGCAAGTCGTTGGGGACCACAGATAAAGAATAATGTTCTGTGGCCTGCCATTGCTATGTATTTAGTTTTTTATAGTTGTAAAAATTTGAAATTTTCAAAATTGTTAAAAATGTTATATTTTATGATGGAATCCAAAAAAATAATGTTACAGTGTAATTTCATTTACAAAATACATTAACACAAAACTAATGGGCCCAGAACTATTTAAAGATGAATATTCACATGACCGAGAAGTGATTTGGGGAAGTTTTAGGGGGCTAACCTAACCGCGAAGTGGTTTGGGTGAGCTTTAAGGGTCCAAAAGGGAAGATGGAGGATAGTGCTAAGTGGTTTGGGTGAGCTTTAAGGGTCCTAAGGGGAAGATGGAGGATAGTGCTAAGTGGTTTGGGTGAGCTTTAAGGGTCCAAAAGGGAAGATGGAGGATAGTGCTAAGTGGTTTGGGTGAGCTTTAAGGGTCCAAAAGGGAAGATGTAGGATAGTGCTAAATGGTTTGGATGAGCTTTAAAGGTCCAAAAGGGAAGATGGAGGATAGTGCTAAGTGATTTAGCTAAACATTGTAGTAGAAGTGAGGGTGGCAAATATGTAGGCGAGCACTTTAATGAGTTAAGTTTGTAGTGCGCAGGCGCAAGATCGTAAGGATTTCCGTCTGAACGATTATTTATTGAAAAAGGGAAACAGAAACTAACGGGAAGCGTAAAGGATTTGTGGGAGGATACGATGGGAAAAGGGCAAAAACGAAAGCCTACATTGTAACGTGAAAATGAAACGGAAAAGTCACGCTGGAGAAGTCATCCTCGTATTCGTAATCAGCCGTACGAACGGACGGAAACTTTACAGAAGGATTGCAATGCATGCATAGAATCGCTCGTACGCTCATACGAGAGCGGAAACATTTAAAAAAAAAAGTATTTTTTGTCTCCCTGAATCGAGCCTAATGTCCTGTGTGGGGTAACACAGGGGAAACACATTTGGTCATGAACACATGTGTGTCCAAGATTTAAATTTGGGAACCTATCAGATAATGATCTGGTGTCCAACTTACAATATAAATCATGTTTTAAGGACTAGAACAAGGAAAATACAATTAAGACAGAGTGGGGAATAAGGGGGATAGATGCACACAGAAAGGGATTTAAATCAAAACAGACAAAGGGAAGAGGCAATCACAAATGTTATATTATCTAATAGATAGTTTGCTTAATTAAATGGTAAGTTCACTTTCGATTTTATTGTTGAAAGTGTATATTTTTGTGTGGCAAAATGATGTTTTAAAGGTGCTTAGCATTTCTAGTATTTTTTAATATTTTCTGATCGGGACTTACTCTTTTCATCTGTTGCTAATGGCAACGTACACCAAGCGCAGACTTGGTATACATTGCCAATAGCAACAGTGAAAACTGCTTCCATAAAACACTAATTTGCTAACATAGGAAAAAAGAAAATAAATCAGTAGTGATGAGTGGACCTGTAAAAGTTTGGACTTGTCAAGTTCTTGCTGCCAAAGGTTGGTTCAACGGATCAATGGGGGCCCAAACTTGGGGGCCCAACATGTCTGTAAAGTGGGGGTAGCAAGGGCTAGAGGGCTGCAAATCGAGGGGAACACCAGGGAGATTGCCATGCACAAATAGGGTATAGAAAGTACTCAAAATAATAACAGGAAAAGAATAAATACACAAGGAAAAAAATAAATACACAAATAAATAAAAAACACATTTAATAAAATTGAAATATAATTTCTTATGGGTGTCGTGCGCCAAATCAGAGGGTAACACCTGGGCGATTCTCGTGCACAAGATAGGGTAGGGAAAATGCTCCGAGTAATCCCACAAAAGTAAAAATTTAAAAATACACAAAGAAATATTAGATATTAATAGGCGAGCAGCAGCAGGGAAGTGTACTTTATGCAGCAGTTCCAGCATGTCTGAATATTGGACCAGGAAGCTCTGCGCCATCACGTTGAGCACATGCACCAGTCAAGGGATGTGCATCAACCAAGCCCGACCCAAGCCTGCTGCTGTTTTCCTATGGCTGTGCTCAGATTGATGGTGCAGGTGCTGCATTGACTGCATGAGGAGGATGCAGAGGAGGAAGAGGAAGCAGCATGCAGCAACGACTGATTTTTGTGACCACCACCTCTTTCTCCAAACTCTGATGGCCTTTAGTCCACATTGGGGCTAGAACCTCATCATTACCCCTGGTATTCTATTCCACCCAATCCTGGATGGTGGAAGGATATGCTAAAAAGTGCTTCCTGTCTCAGTCCCAGCTTCCACTACAGTGGTCAGTTAGAGAGATTTAGCGTCCCTGCCCATGCTTACTTGTCTACATGTCAGTGGTGATGTGGATACTGGACCAAATAGCATTGTGTAGTGCACATCTTGTTTTCTTCACAGTCTGCTGCAGGGCAGGAGTGACCTGGCAGGAAATGTAGTGGTGGCTGAAAATTGGCATATTGTGGGACAGCTACCTTTTAAAACTGTCCGTCTTCACCAGACAAAATGGGAGCATTTCCAAAGGCCACGAATTTTGAAATGCTCAAATCCAGGGCCAGGGCTCATGGGTATGATGGTCCAATGTTTGAGGGATGGAAAGCTGAATGCTTCCCTGGGAGGTGTGGACAGGTTTGGTGAAGGTGGTGCTACTGTTGCTGGTGGTGGCATTCTCACATCCTTCCTTTAGGGGAAAACAGGTGGCCTTGTTCTTGGGAAGGTGGTGTTAGAGGCTAAGGCAACCAAAGCAGCAGAGGGAGTCTCAGGTGTTTGCATGTTTTTCATGTGTTTCTGTCACTGCAGTTTGTGTTTTGTTTGCAGGTGCCTGGTCGTGCATGAGGTGTTGAGATTATTAGCACTTTACACTTGCTCCAGGGACTTTTGGCACAGCGTGCACATGTCCATGTCTTGCCGTCTGTGCACTGCTTGAAAAAATGAAACCCTGTTGAGATTCTTTGAAGCAGCTTTGGCGTGCTCAGTCTCTGGGTGGGGTGGGAAGTAGTAACAGCGACTGTTGAGGGTTTGCATCAATTTTCTTCCACTGCCTGCCTGGGGCTGTGTAACCACCATCTCTTTCTCCAAACTCTGATGGCCTTTAGTCCACATTGGGTCTAGTACCTCATCATTACCCCTGGCATTCTATTCCACCCACTCCTCTATGCTAGTCTCCCTCTAAGCCTCAACGCTGCAGGAAGCTGCAGCAGTTGGCACTAGGGTTTTATTGTCATAGATGTCCTGTGATGGTTTGATGGCCATGTCCTCATCCTTCAACAGCATTTGTTGGGCATATGGGAACCCTAGGTCTGCAACTGGAACCGAGGCAGGTGGATGGCCCACAGTATCCCAGCTAGTAGTGTCATCATAGACATTAGTGACTCCATGACTTGTGGCTGGGATGGCCTTGCTGATTTGAAAGGGGTGAGGAAGAGGGCTCAGCACTCTAAGCAGAAGTGGAGTGGGTGGAAGACAATCCCATAGAACCGATAGCACTGCATGCCATATAATCTATGACTGCCTCAACTTGTTCTGGCCTCACCACTCTGGCAGCAGTATTGGGACCTGAAAAACTATGCTCCTAACCCTGGCACCTGTTTGTATCAGATTAGGTGTAACAGGCACAGATGTAACATGTTCTTTCTCGACAGCACCAGCACCAGCACCATCACCACCAGTAGCAGCACCATGGCCATGTCCCAATCCCTTATTTGCTGCTTTCTGCATTGTTAGACACCTGCAGTTACAGTGGCCCTGAAATGGAAAATTAAAAAATAACAGGAAAATGATTGCCAAGTCACCTGAGCAACCCCAAGTGGCCTGAACAAGTGGACACTCAACTAATACTTGTAATTAAACAACAGTGACCCTTAAGTGGCCTGAACAAGTGGATACTCCCTAATGTTTGTTATTAAACAGCAATGGACCCCAAGTAACAAGTGGACACTCCTCTAATACTTGTTATTAAACAGAAGTGACCCTCAAGTGGCCTGGACAAGTGAACACTCCACTAATGCTTGATATTAATTAGCAGTGACCCCAAGTAGTCTGAACAAGTGGCCACTCAATTACTATTTGCTAATATGCACAACTGACCCTCATGTGGCCTGAACAAATGGACACTCAACTACTATTTGTTATTATAACCCTTATGTGGCCTGAACAAGTGGCCACTCAATTACTATTTGTCATTAAACACAAATTACCCTCATGTGGCCTGAACAAGTGGCCACTCAATTACTATTTGTTATTAAACACAAATGACCCCCATGTGGCCTGAACAATTGGACACTCAACTATTATTTGTTATTAAACACATTTGACCCTCACTGTCTCTCACTCCATCCGCTGTCCCTTACTAACTGCCCTTAATATAACTTTTTTAGTTCAAAATATTTTTATTATATAAAGTACAAGTACAATAAGAACAACTAGGATGGGACTCAGCACAGCTAATTGAGTAAATCTAATGTAATGTAATCACTGGGTGCTGATCTAGGGAGACCAAAGCACAAAAGTGTTAATCCTATATCAAAACACAAAGTAGGCCCGCCAGATCGGCCCTGGAAGGTCTCCAACAAAAGACCGCACAACCAATTATATAAAAATATGTGAATCTTTAATTGTAAATTAGGGGAAATCACTATACATAAACATATACACACACAAAATTAAAAACAATTAAAAAACATAAATAGCTGCCAAGGGAAAGTCCGGGACCTAATATATTCCAATTAGATATTACACACAAGCCCTATTTATAATTATTATTGCATCATGCCCATATGCTGTGATGGCAGTGAGTATAGAAATCCACTAATACAGTGCTATACCATGACAATAAATATCATAAAACAAACAGTGAAGAAAATATGAATACGCATTACTAATATTCTAAATTAATATTAACCATAATCTCATATAGAACATAGAGCAAGGAACACCTCAAGAGAAAGTCTCCTTCAATATCGACGACAAAAGCAGAATGACGAGTTTACATCACCAATCGGTATTGGTTGCTAACCTGGATGCTCCCTCTGTGAAGTATTGTGACTGCCCCACTGAAGATAGAAGTGGAAAACAACAATACTCATCTCCTCATGATACTCATCCATTTACCCCAATATATGCATAGATGTAGGACAATATAGTTCCCCTCCTTTCTTACCCCTCTAGAGATAGGTTAAAATATTAAAATACTAATGGATAAAGTTTTTCTATATCTATGTGGCAGTCATATACATTGGGGATCTGACAGCCAATGGAAATAAGCTTATCACATGCTTACATTTCATATGCTCCATTGTGACATGAAATTTTATTTTATTTCTATTTTTCTAGTTGTCTAACATACCTGTGCTCCTCTTAATATGAGTATCTTTCGAGATGTGCATACATTAGTTAGATGTGAGATCAAATATCTATGTGCTTGAATGTATTATACTCCCCCCCTTCTTTGTTACAAATATGTAATTAATTATGTAACTCATGTAAATATGTACAGCATTATGTGTATATTGTTAGAGATAGGGAATTTATATCTGTTTATTGTTTACATGTTTGCGTTATCTTATAATATGTCTTCCATAATCATGATTCACTTGCACAGACACCATTTCCCTTCCCCCGGTTTCCCGTCGATTACACATTGTGTGATCTACGGAATGGAGGCCGACGCGTCTCGCTGCACGCGCATGTTTGTTTGGAGCCGATGCCTGGGCACCTCCTACTGCAGGGGAGTGTGCTCCGGCATGACGTGAAGGGCGCATGCGCGCACCGCAAGTCACCCTCGGGGCGCTTGCACTTCATGGCTGCTGGGAGACTGGCGCCGGACATCATACCCCTACGTGCTCTCGGAAGTGAGGGCGGACGGGGCATGTCCTGGCGCCGGGTCGGGCTCGCCGGCTGTTTAGCGCACGTAATCAGCTGAGGGATACAAATAGGTGACAGTGGCAATATTCAAGTCCATCCTGATGACGCGGGACGTACTGCGCCCACGCAACGCGTCGATGTGAGTTGAGCTGGTCAGGACTGGGGACCCTATAACTTGGTGATATAACTTGAGACTTATTTTGTTCACTTTGCCCTTTTGCGGATATATTCATTTCCGTGCCCATTTACATGCACCTTGCACTTTTTTGTATATGGAAGTATATATATGAGATTATGGTTAAGATTTATTTAGAATATTAGTAATGTGTATTCATATTTTCATCACTGTTTGTTTTATGATATTTATTGTCACGGTAAAGCACTGTATTAGTGGATTTCTATACTCACTGCCATCACAGCATATGGGCATGATGCAATAATAATTATAAATAGGGCTTGTGTGTAATATCGACTTATTAACTGGAATATATTAGGTCCCAGACTTTCCCTTGGCAGCTATATATGTTTTTTAATAGTTTTTAATTTTGTGTGTGTATATGTTTATGTATAGCGATTTCCCCTAATTTACAATTAAAGATTCACATATTTTTATATTATTGGTTGTGTGGTCTTTTGTTGGAGACCTTCCAGGGCCGATCTGGCGGGCCTACTTTGTGTTTTGATAAAGTACAAGTACAGGTATACTTTTTGCATGTCCAATTTCCAATTGTATTACAGAGTTTAGAACAACAGTTTACAAGATAATAAAGACTTATACCAGGATTCTAGGTTGGGGCTGGTAATACCGCCATTCGATCAAAGTTGTTGAAGAATGGCAAGAGCTACCTTGTTGTGTTTGGAACCCCAGAGAATATTTTTGTTAAACAACTCCTTCACTGTCCCTCATTCCAGCAGCTGTCTCATACTAACTGCCCTCATAAGGACAATTTTAATTTAAAACAACTCCTTCACTCCAGCCACTGTCCCTAACTGCCCCTCACGCTATCCACTGTCTCTAACTGCCCTTATCTGTCCCTCACTCCAGCCACTGTGACTGAAAGAATGTCCTGAAAAGGACATTTTTTTTCCAAAAATGCACCTGTACCTCACTCCAAAGACAACCTCTCCCTATGTAATGCAGAGCGTTACAAGAGCACCAGGACGTACGACCATGCCTTTTATACAGCCAGGTCACTCGTCCCATCTGGTATATCACAGCCATGCCCAATGGGTATGGCTGTGGTTGCTAGAGCTGCAAGACAACACTTCAGCATTTGACTGACGCTGCTTGCCAGACCAAATTCCTAGAGGGAATGATATCTTTGTTTTACTCTGAACCTTCTCTCACTCCTGACTCTGGTAGGCCATCTTATACACATAAATGGGAGGCAGATCTGGAAGAGGGCCTAAAGGATGGGGACTGGGAGCAAATTTGAGAAAGCTCAGCTAGATTATCCATTTTTGCCGGGCTAGTTGAGGCTAATCTGAAGGTTCTTCATAGGTGGTATATGGTCCCTGCTAACCTGGCAAGAATCATTCAAAATTGCCCCTCAAATTGTTTTCGGAGATGCGATACAGAGGGATCATTCCATCACATATGGTGGAATTGACCAAAGGTTCGCTCCTTGGGGTTACCAATTCATTTATTTTTCCATTTGAAGCTCTCCTCGATAGAAAGCTGATAGAACAAAAGCCCCCATTTTGTTTTATGCTGTTTATATGTACTACTGTCAAACAGCTAAAGCTTGGCGGTCACAGACCTTGATATTTAAGGAGGTTAATGGTGGGCTCTCAATATGGTTGAAGAGAAAATAGTGTCAATCTTGTCTGACTCAGTCCCTTGCATCATTAAAATATGGGAGCCAAGGTAAGCCCAAAATGGGCCAAATCATCAGATTGAGTCTGTCAGTGCTTTGACTGCTTAAATATGACAGGGCTCCCTTCATTTGCCCCTGCCCCTCTTGTATCCATGGCTCTGGTTCTGTGTGAAGAACGAATGTCTATGTGTAAGAATCTTACCTGGTCCAGGCGGTCCATGGTGAGCGGCCTTGGGTCCCTCAGGGTGGTGCAGCTTTCCCCGGTGGACTGACATAGGATGCACAATGGTCGGAGAATGCGGTGATTGGCCCCTTCCGCCTCCCTCGCTCCTTTTCAGTTGTGGGGGCACGCGTTCGTGCACGCACAGTGCTGGCAGTGGACTTTGCTTTGCAGAGATGCTGAGCCGCCGGTGGCCGCCTCCAGGGCAGCTGAAAGTAATCAGGGGCTGGTCAGCCTTACTGGGCAGAGTTGACCAGCCCCTGGGAATAGTATGGCCCTTCTGGCCAGGAATCCTGGGGCAGCCAATCACTCTCCACTGGCAGTGTGACCACCCACAACTTCCTATTGGCCAGTTTCCCTTTAAATAAGAATCAGGCCTGAGCCACAATGGGTGTGATAGCTTTCCCTGCTAAGGGTGTGCAGTGTCTTTTGTGAACTAATACCTGTTGCTCCATCTGACCATCACTGTCTGCTGCCTGAACCGACTTCTACACTGTCTGTCTATGATTCTGCTTAAGCCCTTGGGCACCTCATTATCTCTGACTCCTCGGTTTGACCTTTGGCTATCCCTCACCATCCATCCGCTCCATCCCTGTGCTGTGACATTGATTGGACTGATATCCCATGTATGCCCCCAAATTCCTAACCATCCTCCTGTGTGCTCTAGGTTCAGCTCCCTTCAGGTGTAAGCTGGTATGCTTTGTGCTACCTAGTCCTGGGGGCAACCGCGTCCGGCATATCCAGTGTCTCGGAAAACGAGGGCTTGTTTATAGGCAGAAGCAGCAGTGGAGATTTGGGGTTGCCTGCTCGCCCAAAGGCGGGTGTTCAGTGGGGCATTATCATGGGCTAGATTGGACCAAATCTTGGAATAGGTGCAGGCCTTGACAGCAGCTGTGGAGCACTTGGCACATTGAGTGGCTGCCCAGAAGAACCCATCCCAGGGGACGGTAGTTACCTATTCAGGAGATCCAAAGATCGCCCTCCCAGACAAATTCTCGGGGGACCGGAGTTTGCTAATTTTTGCGACTCTCTTTTCAGTTATGCTCACAAGCTTCTGGCTCACAAGAAGTGTGTGGGCCTCATTATTTCTCTTCTGAAGGGTGATCCTCAAACCTGGGCCTTCAGGCTATCACCTCAGGACCCTGCTAGGCATAATGTGGAGAGCTTTTTTAAAGCTATGGAAACTCTTTATGACGATCTCGATCGGGGTGCAACTGCTGACACAAAATTACACTCTCTGAGACAGGGTCGATGCTCGGCGGAAGAATAACGTACTATATTGTGAGTTCCAGTGCTGGTGAGTAGACTCCCGCTGCAATGACTCAGCTTTATGTGGCCAGTTCCATTTAGGTTTATCGGAGGCTATTAAAGAGGTTATGGCTAAATACACTCTGCCTGCCACCCTGGACGAAACTATGCAGCTCCTCATTCCTCTTGACCGGCGCATTCGAGAGCGATTCCAGGAGAGAGTAGCTCTTTCTGAGACTTCTGTAAAGAATGAAGCCATGGCCGCTGTCTCCTCAGAAGAACCAATGCAAATTACAAATTAGGGGTACCAAGCTTACTGAAGCTGAGAGACGGAGACATTGGGCAGAAGGCCTGTCTTTATTGTGGTGCTAATGGTAATTTGGTCAGAGCTTGCCCTAAAAAACAGTCTTTGGGAAACTTCAGAGTCTAGATGGGGTTGGGGAGACCTATCTAGGCTGCAAGGAATATCTCCTTAACTGTTCTCAGGTTACACTTTCAGTGGAATTAAAGTCTGGCTCAGGCTCTATGTCAGTGAGCACCTGTGCATCTTTGGGTTGGGGGTAGTCATGCTGAGATGGTTAGTTTCCTTTTACTAAAGATACTCCTTACCCCACTAGTGCTGGATCTCCCATGGTTACAAAAACACAATCCTCAGACTGATTGGGTCATGGGGCAGGTGGCCAGGTGGGGAGCATAATGCTTCCAGTCTTTTTTTAGAATGACCCATATGTTCATTTAACCGTTTTCTAGAAGAGGTCCCTTCCCCTTATGCCATGTGTAGATGTCTGCTCTGAAAAAGCCAATGATACACTCCTATCTAATAGGCCCTGACTGTCCTATCGACCTTCTCTCTCGAACTATGCCCCCCAGGGGAAAGATCTATAACCTCACGTGGGCTGATGATAAGGCCATGAGAGTACATTTCTGAAAATCTTCAGAAAGGCTTTATCAGACCTTCCACATTGCCAGCAGGGGAGAAAAAAAGATGGTGGGTTGTGCCCCTGTATAGATTACAGAGGAATGAACAAGAACACGGTTAAAAATAAGTCCCCTGTTCCCCTGATCCAGGGTCTGTTCCACCAAGTAACTGGAGCGCAAATCTTTACAAAGCTTGACTTAAGGGGGGGCCTACAACTTGGTCAGGATTAGACAGAGGGATGAATGGAAGACTGCTTTTAACACTCAGGGTGGGCAATACGAGTGTCATGTGGTGCCATTTGGCATCTCTAAAGTCTTCCAGGATTTTGTGAATGAGATCTTCAGAGAATGTTTGGGTCGCTTCATGCCATCTATTTAGATGACATTCTGATTTTCTCCCCTAATCTTGTCAAGCATAGAAAGCACGTCCAACAAGTTTTGCAGAAATTACGGGAAAATTGCCTTTATGCTCAACTTAAGAAGTGTGTGTTTGAGGTTTCAGAGTCCCAGTTTGGGTATATCATCTCTAATACTGGGTTGACCATGGGTCAGTCAAAGGTCTTTGCTGTCCTCCAATGGAAAAAACCCAAACATTTGAAAGGGCTGCAGAGATTTTTGGCCTTAGCCAATTTCCATAAGCAATTTATTAGGAACTACTCCACCTTAGTAGCCTCCTTGATTAACCTTAATAAGAAGGGAGCCTTCATCCCAGTTTGACCAGATCAGGCCCTCAAAACCTTTGAAGGGTTAAAAATCCACCTTTAGCTCAGCCCCCATACTAGTCCATCCTGATACCCAGAGGGCATTTATTGTAAATGCTTCTGAGCTGGTGGTGGGGAAGGTTCTTTCTCAGTATAGTGGGACTCCTTAGCGTCTCCATCCCTGTGCTTGTAGTGGTGGATTAATTCAGTAAGATGGATGGATTTTACCCCATTAAAGAAATTGCCCAGTGCTCAGGAACTGGCGCAGCTCTTCTTGAATCACATCTTCCATCTTCATGGTAATCTCAGGGAATGTGGTGTCAGATAGAGGAGTTCAGTTTGTTTCACATTTCTGGAGAGCCTTCTGCTTCTGAATGGGCTTCTCTGTCTCCCTTTCACCAGCCTTCCATCCTCAGTCAAATGGTCAGACAGAAAGGACCAATCAGTCACTAGAACCAGTTCCTTCATTGTTTTGCCTCTGAAGCACAGACTGAATGGTTTAAGTATTTCCTTTTGCTGAGTTTGTTTATAATAATGTGATCAATTCTTCCACAGCTATATCACTCTTTCATGGTGTGTTTGGTAAGGATCTTACATTTTCAGAGTTGCCCTCCTTAAAGGAGTGGTTATCCCAAGGGCCAGATTTATGGGGTCAGGTTCAAAAGAATTTGACTTGAGTGCCTGATTGGCAAAATATTTTTTCTAATCGTCATTGTTTCAACAATGCTGATTATGAAGTTAGGGACCTTCTTTGGCTCTTTACTAGAAATTTGGCCTCACAGCCTCACGCCAATCTTTGGCAAAATTGGGCCCATGATATATTGGTCCCTTTCCTGTTTTGCAAAAAATGAATTAGGTCACTCACAAACTTAAACTACTGCAGTCTTTGATCATTTGTCATTTGTTTCCTTCTTGAAACCAGCATCTGGAGTGGAAACAGACTCTTTTTACCTGGTGGTGCTGGTTGATGGTCAAACTGAGTTTGAGATCAGTCGAATTTTAGGTTTTGCCAAAATTCTCTCCAATATTTAGTGGATTGTAAAGGATATGGTCCTGAAGAAAGGAGTTGGGTCCCTGCCAGGGATGTTCATGCCAAGAGGTTAGTTATGACATTTCATAGGAAAAATCCCCTGGGGCCTAGAATGGAGGGTCTAGCGGCCATCCGGAAGGCTGATGGAGGGAGCTCAGATTCCCCGCACTGCTCACGAAGGTCGTGAGAGCCCTTAGGTTAGGTCCATCCAGGTTGGCGCGTTGCCGCTCGGCAGGCTGATGAAGGGCGCTCAACTTCCCTGCTTACGAAGGTTGGAGTGCACAGCCTCCCTCGCTCCTCTTCCGCTGTGCGGGCATGCGCGCGGCTGACAGCAGACTTTGCTCTGAGGAGATACTGCGCGGAGCAGCTGAGAGTAACCAGGAGCTGGTCAGCCTTACTAGTCAGAGCTGACCAGCCCCTGGGAATAGTATCTGGCCAGGGGTCCTGAGCCAGCCAATCACTCCCCACTGGCAGTGTGACCACCCACAGCTCCCTATTAGCCAGTTTCCCTTTAAATAAAGCGTTCATAATGCTAAGGGTTTGCTATGTCTTTTGTGAACTAATACCTGTTGCTCACTTTACTCTGTCTGACCATCCTTGTCTGCTGCCTGAACCGACCTCTTCTCCATCTGACTATGATTCTGCTTAACCCCTTGCAGCCAGTACAATTGCATAATGGCCTCATGACAAGACAATGTCCTCATCTGGTCCTTTGGTCACAACTGCCTCCCCCCACAACTATCTCCAGGTCCTCCATTTGCAAAGCTTATCCTCCGGTTCTTACTGTCAACAATGTTGCCATGTCCTCTGCTGCTGCAGATTGTCTTTTGGTCCTCTGTTGTGGATGTTCATCCTCCGATCCTCACTGTTACCTCTTTCTACAGGGATACAAGGTGGAAGGGTAAAGCACTGAAGTAGGCCAAGTAAGGTGTACTAAAAGTTAAAGTGGAACAAAACCCAGGATTTGGACTGTAAAAATGTAAATGCCCTGCTGTGCGAAACCCCTCAGATCACTCTTAAAATGTACCTTTTTGCCATTCCCATGGCTCATGCACTGGCTCTCGTCCAATCAGCTTTATTTGGAGACAGGAATGTTTTGGAGCAGGGAATTCTCTTGCTACCTAGCATTTTAACAAACAGTAGATTTGTAATCTTAGACAATTTCATGACAATGTTCATTTTAATAATGTCTAAATGTATCACTTTCAGCAATGGAACTTTTGAGTAGTTTAAATAAACTGACAGTGAGGCTGTCACAATCTTATTGTAGGGCATTCAGCGTATGTCACGAGTGCATATAAGAAAGTGACCTTCAAGTAGTGACAATAAACATAGATAAAAATCTGAACTGTTATTTTATCCATATCTAGTTCCACTGCAATTGAATTGCCCTTATGCACTGTGCTGATGTTGAAGTGCTAAGGGAAGAATAAGTCATTATCAAGTGTCAAGTGCATAGTTATCTTTACAATAGCTTTGGACAATTGCTGGTCATAAATAGGATCTTTTCAAACCAATCTATAAAACTGTGCTAAAGTTTTAATATAAGTATAATTCATGGAATGAAATGATTCCTCTATGGTACAGCTAAATAGCTTCAGAAAAAAATTCAGGCTATATAAAAAGGAAAGGCAAAGTTTTATCTAATAAGGGACTTTTTTGCACTATGCACATTTGCATACTGCAATAAATGTGCATCTGTGTACTTGCCTTTGTTGACAAAAAAATGACCCCTGACAGCCAACACTAAGAGGCTGATTCATCATTAGCAGCAGGTAGCGACAGATGAGCGTCTGTAGCGGCATTTTCAGAGCGCCCGCTAGTAGTCACTGTGCTCGGCCGTGGGTCGCTACTTTATAGCGACTCAGTCGCTGTTCAGTAATGTTGAATACATTGTGAGGAGTCGCTATTTGACCAGTACAGCGCTGTATGGGAGCGCATGTTAGCGACTGCTCATAGCGTCCGACTCACACCATATTCTGCAAAAAAACAGCGTCACAAATCTCTGGCGCTGAAAAATACTTGTTTGAAGCCCAGAGCGCAGGAGGTGGTGTGTTTAAAGTCTGTTTTCAAGCATCTATCAACTAGTAACAAAGCTAAAACATATGGAATTACATTGTAACAACATTGTAACATGAACACTTTAATGCCAGACCTGTAATGTCATTTCTGAGGAAATATATAAAAAATTAAAAAATTATGAAAAAACTGCTATTTCAATGCCAGAAGAGGTCAAAGAATTATCTGTGATTTAAAAAAAAAAAAAAAACCTGTTTAAAGAGAAGAAAAGGATCGTCCATTGAAATGTATGGGAAAGCGACAGGTAGCGAGAGGTCATACCTGGCACTGTGCAAGGCTGAACGCTGGCGCTGTTCTCTGAGGCTGTGAAAATGATGAATCAGACGCTACATGGTGCTATCCCAGTCGCTAAACAGATTCTGCTTGATAAATGTGCAATTGCGTGCCGTGTCCGGCGTTCACCAGTCGCTACCTGTCGCTACCTGTCATTAACCAGCCACTACCTGACTCTATCCCTTCTTCTTCTTAAATAAGGGCCTATAAGTAAATACAATAAGGAGAGTCAAGGTAACAAATCTTCTATATATTAGGACACGGGACAAATTACTAACATAAATGACATTAAATTTAAAAAAATAATCTTTATTATTGGACCAAAATAGAAGCTGCAATAACTAAAAACCTGCCAGAATACAATTGAACAGCAGGACTGAGCATACCCTGGAACTGGGGCCAGAAATCAGTCCAGGATTTAATAGGTCCTGCCCAGCCCATAACCAGCCTGCAAGGTGATGGTCAATGCTTACAGCAGCTAAGACAATGTCATTGCAGGAGCAGATGATGGTCATTGTGGATATGGACACACAGAGATAGTACTAAATCTTTACCATAAAGGAGCAAATACTTTGATATGTGTGTGTATGGGCCCACAAGCCACAATACTGAGGCCATAGATTTGCAAGGGCAAAGCTGGGGCGCAACTATTACAGGTGTAGGAAAGGGATACTTTAAATAGGTAACATCTCTGCCTCGCCTACACTGCTGCCAGCATGTGATAGGTGGAGGGGGGGGGCAATAAGATGGAAACTCGGTTATGGCACCCAATTTGCTCCCCCCCCCCTCTCACAGAGCCATGGATTGAAGAATATCTGCTACCTAGGGGGCTGGGACATGAGACTGTACTAGGCAGCCCACCGCTTAGGGCAAGTGGGCCCTCACTACTTGTGTTTGTCTCACTACACAGGTGGTTGGGCTTCTAACGCCAGCTACGTGGCTGCCTCTCCTACCATTAAACACCAGACACATACATTTTAAATTCCTGGCTTTCAGCCTGCTAGCATAAAAAAAGAAGGCGCTCACCTCAGCCTGCGATCCAGTGGCCCAGTTCTCCTCTTCATCCAGGGTGTCTCCAATCCCCCCGGGTTCTTCCATCGTGAGGAGAGGACACATAAAACGGCCCCCCACTTCCAGCGGCAT
The DNA here is from genome assembly GCA_027917425.1 of Gastrophryne carolinensis. Lineage (NCBI taxonomy): Eukaryota > Metazoa > Chordata > Amphibia > Anura > Microhylidae > Gastrophryne > Gastrophryne carolinensis. Next base: position 482,586,833 of record CM051234.1, on the reverse strand, counting down.
TGCTACCCTCTGTTCGTCCCACCTTTTTTTGGGCGGGATAAATGACGTGACCCCCCCCCCCTCCAATCTCAACAATTCTCAAATCCGGTTGTGATCGCTGAAGAGTGGGTGGAGGGGCAGGGGACTTACCATAAACTCCCAGCCCCTCATTACCAGCCTCCCCAAAGCCCAGGGGGTAGCCAGGGCCAGGGGCAATTGAGACTGGCTTTTGCGCACTGGTATACAAGCCCTACATAGCTTGTGTCGGTGCTGGATATGCTGGGAATGGGGGACCCAAACCATTTTTTTTTTTATTTAAGAGTTTTTATCTGCCCCATTACCTACCTCCCCAAAGCCTGGGGGGGGGGGGCAGGAGAGCCCCTGGCCCGCAAAGGCTATAGTAGACTTGTAGCCTTCAGGGCCAGGGGCCACCGACTGCCCTCCGCGCCCTGGTCTACACGCCCCCAATAGCTGGTGCCCAGGCTGGTTATGCTGGGAAGGGGGGACCCCACCCCATTTCTTTTAAAATTTTAAGGGTTTTTAATCCTTATAAATGAAATAAAAAAGTCTGCCCCCGAAGATACTTTTTTAAATTAATCCTTTACGTCCTGTCAGCCGGTATAAAATGCTTACAGCAGCAGCAGATAAGCAGAAGCCAAAAAGATCGATGTGGGACACTAATCAGGGATGTGTATTGTGTGTTTTTTTTACATTTAACCCTTTGTGAACTGATAAGGGGTCGATGAGACCCCTAAACCAGTTCACAAGGTTTGGGGAGGCTGGCTCCTTTCAGGTTTGGGGGTCTCCTGAGCAGGAACGGGGGGCTACCAATACATATGAGGTACCATTGTAATGGTGACGAATTGGGCTTTACAGACAATATGGTTTTCTTTAAAAAATTGCTTATCTTTACCATTTTCATGCTTGGCATGCATAGTTCTATGTTCTTCTAGGGCTTACCTTTACCACGTTCATACTTGGAATGCATTGTTCTTCTATTCTTCCTAATGCTTACCATTTTCTTCTTTACAGTGAAGCTCATTCTCCTTGATAGTTGTATATTTGGGATACCCACATGGATATAATGTAAACATTACTATGCTTGCAAATTTGTGAATATTTTGATTATTATTTTTTTAAATAAATGTGTTTTTTTTAAACGTATTCAATTTTTTAAAATAAAAACTATATACAATGTTGGGGGGGGGGGGGGGTAAAAGAAGGTGGCAGGCTCCCAGTGCCTTAAGGTGGGTGGCTCCCCATGGCTGTTGTCACCTCATCAATCTCCCCCACCAGCCTATGCACAGCAGCTGTAATTCGGCGCTGCTGTGCATCTTCTCTGTGTACTGTAAAAGTAAAAAATCCTACAATTAGTGTCTAGTCCCTGCTTCCTGCAAATCTGTTGAAGAAGGCATGTTAGTAAATAGATACGTCTATAAACTTACTAGACCCACGAGTCAGTGTTGGGAGCCATCCTTCTCACTGGGACGTGCCACGCCTCTTGGTGAATGTGTTATAGGTGTGAATTGGCTTGTGTTGTGTGTGGGACACAAACCACCTTCTTCTTCTTGGTGGGGTATCCCATCATCTGCCTCCCCTCGCCATTCACCCCCAAAGGCAACATCATAACATGTGTGTAAGTGTTTAGTCTGAGTCTTCCTGTTAGTGTGATGCTCATACCCGACTCATCATGGCCACTATCTTGGGACTCCCTGCGCAACATCTGGGCCAACTCCTCTGCAGGTTAGTCCAGGTGAGATTGGGGCTCACATGCAGAGGAGGGTGAGGACGTTGGCATTTGTTCCACACCACCTACATGTCCACCAGATCTTCCCAGCATTGGCCAGGCCCATCACCTCTTAGGTAGAACTCTGGCACTAGAAAAGAATAGCATTCTTTAAAACACAGGCCTGGCTAATACGAGTGTAGTAGTGAATGTAGGCAAGAATTGTCACTTACTTGGGAAACTTTTTCTGAAAAACACCTGGGGCTTCTTCTTCCTTTTCAGGTCTGACTAATGCTGTGTGTAAGTGTAGGTGGTGTCGGTCTTCTCCTCCAGTGCTGCTACTATATCAAGTGCCAATGTCCTCTTGACATATATGTCGGGCAGGAAGTCATAACAGTATGTCATCATCATCTAAACTGTAGAACAAATACATATTTAAAAAAAGCCTAGCAGGATGTTACCAGCCCACACCCCTTCAACACTTTAGGTCTACATTAATGTATTTTGGCATCCTTGCTTTACATATCTTATAGGGCGGCTACCCTCTGGTATCTGGTTGCCACACCCAGTTATGAGCCAAGCAATCCACCTTGCCCCAAACAGTCCCTTCATGGTGCCCATGTTCGCACTAGCGTTCATCTGTGTTAGTCTGCAAATGGCAGCGTTCTTTCCACCCTTCCTTCCTAGACTCTTGTGCCCCCAAATTTCTATCCCCGATCCCCAACTGATTGCCTATACACTTACAGACATATACTAAAGACTGAGAATTCATAGGAAGGCACTCCAATCTATTTATAATAAATTACATCTTTATTACAAAGAAAAATGAATTGACAAATGACATATTAAAAGCATCTAAAATGCAAAAAATTACACAAGACAAACAAACATAAAGATGAGGCATAGACGGAGGGCAGAGTCACTCAAATAAATAAACAATAAATAAATATTGTGTAAATCCCTGCCTATGATCCGGATCGTCACTGTGCAATGTAACTAATAGGGCCTTATTCATGAAGTTCTAGCGCCAGGTAGTGCCTTGTAAGCGGCAGGTAGCGGCAGATGAACGCTGGACACGGCACGCAATTACACATTTATGAAGCCGAATCTCGTGAGCGACTGGAACAACACCATGTATATTCATCATTATCCCAGGCTCAGCGTACAGCGCCGGCGTTCTGCCTTGTAGAGGCACATATTACCTCTCGCTACCTGGCGCTCTCCCATACGTTTCTATGGACGATCCATAAATTCCTTTCCTGATCCCAATTTCTTTTAAAATTTGTTTTAATAAAATCTCAAAACTTTCTGACATGCATCCTGGCCTAGAAAATGAAAATTTTTTAAACCTTTTTAGATTTTTTATATTTTTATGCAGAATTGTCCTTACATGCCTGTTATTAAAGTGTTTATGTTACAATGTAATAACAATGTAATTCCATATGTTTTTGCTATGTTACTAGTGGATACATGTTTACAACAACTCGATTTTTTTTTTGATGATTGTGGTGCGAGTTGGTCGCACTGAGCTGGCGCTACCGTTCGCTCCCATACAGCGAACTCACACAACTTATTCATCAATGATGGCCAGCGAATGAGGCACTCTGAAACAAAAATCCATGTCCGAGCACAGCGACTACTAGTGGTCGCTCTGAAATCTGCGCTACAGACGCTCATCTGTCGCTGCCTGGCGTTAGTAATGAAGCAGCCTGCCAGTAAATAAATAATTAAACTACTCTCTAACTATTAACCAATATAATGAAAGTTCGTAAACAATATCCAATACAACAGCCCTAACAATATCAAACAATATAAAGCACCAGGGCAAAAAATAAATATGTAAAACCACTGTATCAAATTTATAATAAGAATCCATTTAAATGCAAATTCCTGGGCCACACAATACAAAGTGCAAACAAACAATATTACCAATCATCTATGGCCAATAGCATACCCTTCCCGATCAAAATACAAATGACTATAGTGCCAGAGAATCTCCCCACCGCCTACCACCTCAACTGGAGCGTGCGAGCCGCCACCAAAGGGGCAGAGACGGGAGGCCAAACAAACATTGAGTCCACCCGCAACCTAACAACCAGGCCGCACTGTGTACTTGCACCCAGGCACAACCCAGCATGGGCCCATCTATGACCCCGTGAGCAGCAAAAAATGCCAGAGCAGGCAGGCAATCAAGTTGGCAACCTAAGTAAGAAAATGTGATACAATTACATATTCAATAGATATACATGTAAACCCCTCACATATGTATCTACAAACCGGACAAAATAATGATAAACAATGTAACCCCATGATGCAATCATAATACAGTTGTCTACATAGCCACATCTATCTCAAGAGATCTAGGTATAAAAGAAATTAAACATAGGCCCTTATTTATGAAGGAATAGCGACAGGTAGCGACTGGTGAGCGGCCGGTAATGACGGGCCCCGCCACGAGAACGCCGGCTCCCCACCACAATCACACATTTATCAAGCCAATCCTGCTTAGCGACTGAGATAGCGCCATATAGCGACTCATTCATCATTATTCCAGCCTCAGCCCACAGCGCCAGCGTCCGACCTTGAACAGTGACAGGTATGACCTCTCGCTACCTGGCGCGTTCCAATGCATTTCAATGGAACAATCTTTAAATATTAATAATTAATTGTTATTATTTATTTATTTATTTTGTGAAAAATTCTGTGACCACTTCTGCCATTTTAGAGGGAAAAGGGAAAAAAAATTTAAAAAAAATTGTACAGAATTGATATTACAGGTCTGATATTAATGTATTCATATTACTAAATTATTTAAAAAACTTGTTTTTTTTGGTTTCCAAAAATATGGTGGTTTGGGGGTTAAAAAACGACTTTTAACCCATCGCCGCCAGCGCTCTGGGGTTTAAACATGCATTTTACAGCGCGAGAATTTTTTGAGCGTGATTTTTTTATGAATATGGTGGGAGCCGGTCGCTATGGCCAGTCGCTATCATGCGCTCCCATACATCGCGGAACCTGTCAAATAGCGACTCCTCACCCAATATTCAACATTACGGCAAACCGACTGAGTCGCTATCAACTACCGAACAACGGCCAAGCACAGCGACTACTAGCGGGCGCTCTGAAAATGCCGCTACAGTCGCTCAACTGTCGCTACCTGCCGCTATTAATGAATCGGCCTCCCAGTTTAGATTCCTAACAGATACAAAATTAGCATACCCCAACCAAGCAATATTAATATACTGCAAATAAACCATAACAGAACACAGCATAAACAGATGCGACCAATTTAATTCAAGTAGACCCAAACGATGTGGACACCATATTCTTCTTCCTCAGGGGCCTCCCACAGTATGCCAAAAGCTGGGAGGTAAAGTTGTCAATTTTGAACATTGCACCACAATCTGAGGAGAGACCTCCTGAAATTAAACACCCATCTGATCGGATTGGTCAACAATCAAAGGAAACAAAAATTAGAAAAAAATACCACAAAAAAGAAATATCAGGTTTTCTCTGGGATAAAGGTGAAATGTATTATTGTTACATAGATTAGAGTGCCTCCCTGTGAATTTCTGGTCTTTAGAATTTGTCTGCATACGCTTGGGAGCGGCATCCGGTGTAGATTTTGGGGTACATGATATTTGCTTGGGGGTTGGTGCAGGCTGGGGTTATTTAGCATTGCCTATGCACATGTAACCCTGATTAACTAAACCTATGCCTAATTGCATGCAAATGCAGACATTTTGTGTACTTATGTGCATGACTATCTCCTGCTGGCCGCAGATGAACTGCACGGGGGCCATTTTAGTTTGGAATCTCTGCGTCATCTGACGTGCCCCAGCGGATTCTGTAAGTTGGCTTACATCGAATCTTTGGTATGTAGGCAACCACCAACAACCCCCTCACCCAATAGAGCTTGCACCCCTACTTCTTACTGTGTCAGATTCAGCAGAAGTCTAGAGCAGCAGCAGGACAATGTGGATATCCTCCTCTCCTCAGCAGCATCCCCTCCAGCCTCATCATGGCTGACCCCGGGCCAGATACCCAGCCCCCCTAGCCCTTTCCAGTCACCAGCCAGTGACCAATCTACCCCCTCAGGATCTTCCTCAACACCCAAAGTGCAAATGTCCCTTATTTCACCAAGTACACAGGGGGATGATGGCCAATCCTATGTTGGCTGACACCTGTTGCAGTGCCCCCTGAGTGGCAGGTTTAATGATGCAGAATGTATGACTGGTGTGTCTGACCATTTTGATCAAGATTTACACCAAAATCTGTCAAGTTCCACCTGTGGGAGGCCATCACCAGGCAGGTTAATTGTGTCGGACCAAAGCAAAAGTATGTGGATGAAGTGCAAAGGAAGTTTTCTGACATTAAATATGCTGTAAGGCAAAATATTAACAAGTGAAAACAACAAGGGTAAGGATGCTTTGTGCTGTTGTTGATGTTGACCGTGACCTTTGCATGACTACATCCTTGGTGTATTTGTTTAAGGTTGCAAACCGGAGGTGGAATACCACACAAACTGCAATTCAATGTAGCATAAGAAATGGTGTATGGCCTGTTGAACCCAGCTACATTCCAGGGCTTGCCGGGTTCATCGATTGAGACATGCATGCTTGCTGCTGACCTATCGGCCAGCTCATAAAATCCAAACATAACGGCATTCCAGGCTACCATGGTGTTAGGGAAACAGATGTACTTGTCCACCAAGGTAGCCATGCTATCAAAAAACTTGTTGAGTGTGCGGTTGAGCATAGGTTGGGGCATGCCCACAGAGAAGGCGCCCAACCTCTGAAAACAAGCCGTTCACAAGAAATTAAAGGCAGCCAACCAATTTGGTCATAGCCGCAATTGCTTGCCCCTTGCTTGTGGTGTGGTCGTGCCAGCTCGAATAGTTCAACGGCATGCATGTGATCAACATCCACACGTAGCCGATGCAGTCTAAAATCAGAGATTCACATGCACAGAACGCGGCAATGCTGCAGACGCTCATACTCCACAAGGTATTCTGTGGAGGGCTCTACTACGCTTTCCCACACACCACGACAACACACTCCTGCCAGGAAATAGAGCCTGTAAGTCGAGTGTCAACAAACGTGTTTTATTGGCCCCTTTTGAAGGCCAAATTTTGCCTAATCAAGGCTCAGAATCATGCGCAAGCCCATACTAATCACGTATTATACGCTTCAACGCGAAAACAACACGAAGCAGATACACAATAGACACAACAAAAATGCTTAAATGCACATACAGAAGCACTAAAAAAACAAAACACACCAGAAGGATGGACCAAAAAAATACACATACACACACTTTTTCATGTGTAAGTGCACTTAAAAGAGGCTGTGAATTGAACTTAATATGTGCATTTTTCTGGGAAATCCCTTCAAATATCACAGTTAAACATGCATAGCACAAAATTGTGAAAAATCTGTCAACAGAGGGTGACAACATCTCTAGGTAGGTTGGCAGTTAAAGGGTTGAATGCTGGGAACAAAATGTGTGCACAATCATACAATGCCCATTTATGTCCAAAAATTAAAAAAAAATCCTTAGGAAAGAGATTTTGCTTTTATGTATTGATTTTAATGTAAAAATTGATGAAAAGGAAAATAATGAAAAATAAAACAAATACCCTTTTGTACCAAACAGTTTGTGCACAAACCCCCTTAAAAGTCCCAGATGTGTTTAGATAGTTGATGGCAGGCTACAGATACCTATTATTATTGCAATCAAGTGCTGAAATATGAAGTAAAAGTAAAATGTCATCTCCATGGTTTTGTTGCTGTGATACATAGAACAAAACATAACTGGTAGAATGCGTGTTGTTTTGTTCTTTACAATAATTATCTCTCATTAGGCAGCAGAAACAAAAGCTCAGCAGATGTGTTATACAAAAATGTTTTTGACTACAGTAATTTGCCAGAAAACAATAAAGCCTAAGTGTAAAGTGCTTTTTTGAACAGTCGCAAATGAGAAATGGTGGGAGTTTTCTTGTTTTTGTTTATTATGATTTGACCACTAGGGGATGATGGTCCAAGCACTAAAAGAGTAAAAACTTTATTTCTGACCTTCTCCTGAAAACCCCATTGGCATAGTGCCCATGTTGCAATAAAAAGCTTATACAAACATAAGATGAGCAAAAGAAAATGATCTGTAAGGATGTAAGGCAGACAAGAATCACATACCAAGATCAATAATGTTAAAACATGAAACAAAAAAACATTAATTCAGCAACATAGCATTTAGTTAATTAAATTACCATACTTTTCTCCCTAGGTGGGTGTTACGTTCCTTTTTGGAGACCAGGACAATACAGACAGCTGCCAGCAATACCACCTGTGGCCTTCCCAGAGAGTGGGGACTGGGGAAACTCAGCAGGGGGGAGGGCTGGAGTGTCAGGTGTAAGGATGATGCAGAATCAGGAACATCAGGCAGGAACTGAGGGAGATCTGGAAAGCAATAGTGAATTAAAGCTGACTGTAACTGAGGGGAGTCCGGGGCAGTAAAGGGTAGTGTGCTACATAACGCACAGCAAATCTGGTTTTCACCGGAGCCTTCCGCAAGGGGGGCGAGACTGTTGCCAGTGGGCCCACTGGTTTTCGGGGAAGCTGAAGCAGGGAAGCCAGGGAGTCCAGAGTCAGGGAAAGTCGTAATCCAGTGCCGAAGTTCAGAGAGCCAAAAGAGGTAGTCATTCCGGCAGGGGGTCAAGAGGTAGAGAAAGAGGTTGGTGTCCAAACAGCCAAAAAATCTAAGAGCCAGAGGGTCAGAGACAGACCAGGTTGTAATCTAAAGCCAGGAGTCAAACCAGGAAGTCAAACAGGAAACGGGGCAAGCATCACTCCAAGAAGATCTGCAGGCCACTTCCTAGTGTCGCATGCCCCCTTTTTAAAGGGCCTTAGGTGCCCAGGAAGTGCCTGTCGTGCATGCACAGAGCACAAGCAGGGTAAGGGGCCGTCTAGGCATGCGAAGACCAGCATACCAGTCACCTACATGATCACACAAGCCATGCACAGCCCGAACGGAGACACCCTATGGGCCCGACTGAGTTTGCACACACAAGCTGGGACGAGGGTGTGCCCACAGGCCCACATGAGTAGGACCAGGTCTCCTATTGTGACACTGCCCCACCTAAGGGGCAGCCTCCAGACAGCCTTGGGTGCTGGCCTGTCAGGGTGGTCTTGATGGGACCTTAGGACAAGTGAGGGTGCATGGATGTTTCTTGTGGGTTCCCAAGTATTCTCCTCTTCACCATAACCTGGCCAATTCACAAGCTAGCCCTCGACTGCATCTTCTTGAGTCAAGAATCTCTTCCACCTCATACTCATGCCTTTAACTTTAACAGAATCTGGGGCTAGAGAACTGGAAATGGGAGGTCAAGAGGCCTTCAACAGGGATGAGGGGAACACAGGGTGGATCCTGAAAAATTGGGTAATTGTAGCTCAAATGCCATATCATTAATTTTCCTCTTGATTTGAAAAGGCCCAATGAAACTAGGCCCGAGCTTCTGGGAAGGCCTTCCCAATTTCAAATTGGCAGAGGACAGCAGTATACAGTCATCAATTGAAAAGGCTGTGTCAATGTTTTTTGGTACATCTGCAGTCCTCTTATACCTTTCCTTGGCTTTCTCAATTTTCTCTTTACGTTGCTGGTGTGATTAAGACAGTTGCTCAGATGCACAGATCTTGCACAGCTGGAGGAATGATATCTACAAGGGAATTAGGTATTACCGCGGGGTGGTACCCTTAGTTGTTGAAAAGTTTGTCGACTTCCAAACAGAATTATTAAAAGCAAACTCCGGGAGTGGCAGAAGTGAGTTCCAGTTGTTTTGGAGGTATGTGGCATAACAGTGGATGTACTGTTCGAGTGTTTGATTCATCCTCTCTGTTTGGCCATTAGTTTGAGGATAATGTACTGAAGATAAGGATAGATGAATTTTTAAACTCTTACACAAGGCTGTCCAAAATTTTGAAGTGAACTGGTAGCCCCTGTCAGATACGATATCATCAGGGAGGCATTGAAGATGAAAGATGTTCAGATGGAAGGCCAGACAATGGAATAAAATGCATCATCCTTGAGACACGAAACTACCAGAATGGTATTGTTCCCTTTCAGACACCAGTAGTTCAATGATAAAAGCCACAGAGATGTTGGACCATGGGCAGTTTGCATTGCAGAAAAGTCGGAGTTCCACTACTGTCGCCAGTGGAAAGTGAGCCCAAATATGGGAAAAGTCCAGTCTGGGTTTTCGGGGAAGCTGATGCAGGGAAGCCAGAGAATATAGAGACAGAGAAAGCCGTAATCCAGTGCCAAAGTTCATAGATCCAAAACAGGTATTCATCCAAGCAGGGGGTCGAGAGTTAGAAGGAGGTCGGTTTCCAAAGCCAGGGGGTCGGAGCTAGAGCGGGGTCATAATCCTAGAGCCAGAGGGTCAGAGTTGGAGCGGGTCGTAATCCAAAGCCAGAAGTCTGAAAGTCAAACCAGGAATCACAAAGAACCAAGTGTCACTATATGATGATCTGCAGGCAACTTCCTAGTGCAGCAGGCCCCCTTTTAAAGGGGCATGCAAGGGTTTGTGTATTATATAGATCTGCCCTTCTACATGCTACACACCCTCCTGTGTTTTTTACTAGATTGATCTACCTGTCTGGTGTGAGACCGAGGATAATATTATTAAGGAAACTGTGTTGGGAGAAGCTTCCAGTCGCTCCTTATTTCCCCTCAAAGGTCATACAACTCGTTTTACTGTCATATACGTCAATAAATTTACATAATAATTTATTATTTTGTATTCATTAAAAACATTTTCACAAATAATGGAAAATGTATGAAAAAAGTGCTTTTACAAACATCAATAGCTGTTACTTATTCATATATGCAGCCCCGTGGACTGGGGTCCATGTGTAGCCCAGTGGTGGGTCTGAGAAGGGTAGGTCAGTATTTCCGCAGCTTACCAGGGGAAGATCGGCTGTATGCGCCATCTCTGCTCACTCACGTCTTTTCTACCAATCTGGGTGCACTTCCGCGCTCCACAATGGAGTACATACTGAGCGCCATGGATCGCACATGATGTCATTGCGTTGATGATGGTGCTCTCTTGCGTCCAGATATTTGGCATCCCAACAATGTTTTGCGGCACCATATTTTGGGTGGCAGTGTTGTTTATATGTCTGGTGGCCATATTGGATGTGGCATATCGTTCATCACTGTTCATGACTCCCACCATGCTTCATTATAAGGTTATTTTTTAACCACTGATCGTTATAAAATTTCTTATGCTATTATTTTCTCGCGCTCTCCACTGTGCAGCCTCTCTGCTACTCACATTCTATAACATATACACAGAAAATATATATATAATTGTGTCCTAAAAAAATACAAATAAATACATGTGACAATTTGTTTATTAGCTATAATAGTATACAAAACTGTTAACATAATATTAACATAGTACATTTTTTGATAATCATTTAGTAAACTTTATATGACACATTTATATTACATATCTCAATCGCTGTGAGTATGGCTTTTGTGGCTTAGGTGATGGGCGTTTCATTTACATCGAGCGAACGTCTGTCCAGCAGCATTTTTGGGAGCTTTTCAACGTATCTTGCTTTTTAAAGTTTCAGTGTCCAGCGAAGTCCTGTTAATTCCATTTTTTGTACACATATCCGTAATGTGTACGCATACGCTGGCTTGTACGCATTCTTCATCCCCAGGTCCTGGTATTTCAATACTTATTGCTGTTCCAAGTCTCTTCTGCTTTTAAGGGCTTGGCTCAACCCATCCTTCTCTCCAGCAGTGTTCCTTCTCTTTGCTTTGTCTTAGTTTAGGATGTCCCATGCAGTGTCTTCTTCCTAATGCTTACCTTTGCCACTGACAGTATAGGCATCCATTGTTGTTGTATTCTGCCTAATGCTTACCTTTACCACTGACAGTATAGGCATCCACTGTTGTTGTATTCTTCTACAATGTTTTGTATGTATGAATGTGAAACATATTTATTGTATTTGAATTTTTTTTATTCTCAAAATTAAAAAAAAAATATTGGTGTCTTAATAGTTTTTTTATTTTGTATTAATTATTATTATTTACATTATTATTAAAAACTTGGGAAATGTAACTATTGGGGTGGTGAAAAGTGGCAGGTTTAATGATGCCCAATGTATAGTCTTAGTGACTGGTGTGTCTGCCCATTTTGATCAGCTGAATGGGTGCAATTTAAGAGCTACACTAAAATCTTTCATGTCCGACCTGTGGGAGGCCATCACCAGCTAACAGCGCCGGACCAGAGAAAAAGGATGTGAATCAAGTGCAAAGAAACTTTGCTGACATTAAATATGCTGTGAGGCAACAAGAGAAAGCAAGGTAAGGTACTTTGTGCTGTTTTTGATGTTGGCTGTGGCCTTTGCATGACTACATCCTTGGTGTATTTGTAAACCAGAGGTGGAATACAACACAAACTGCAATATAATGCAGCAGACGAAATGGTGTATGGGCTGTTGAACCCCGCTACACTCCAGGGCTTGCCGGGGTCCATCGAATCAGACATGCATGCTGCTGCTGTAATATGTAAGTTGATCAATAGTTTGGGTTGATTAGTTGCAAAAGATGTAAGACTCATTTCAATTGCCTAGTTCATGCCATCAGGGCCTAAGTGTTGTTGCTGGATCATGAAAGGGCTATATATGAAAAATTACACATGCCACCTCACAGCTAATTAATGATATTTTTATGCATGTGTCTATGCCATACCTTCTTTACTTGTAAAACATGGAAGCAGATGGGTTAGCCATTGGTTAGGCACACAAGGTATGTTGCTTGAATAACCTTAAGTCCTATTCACATTGCAGGAAATAAACAGCAAATACACATGTCCAACCAACCACACCAACAAACAAGTACTGGGGCAACTTCAATGACTGTGTATTCAAGGACTGCACCAATTGAAGAATTGGATTTGGTAAGTGTAATGTGGCTACAATGGTGACCCGTGGAACCCCATGCAGCTCTATTGGGGTGTACTGTGTGTATATCTAACAGCAACAAGCTAAATGATTTGTCTGGTCCTACAGACACCTCCATTACTGGCTGCCATACAGGATCCTCTACAACAACAGCAGCAACAGCACCCTCTGTTTCACCAGTTGCCTTCCCACCACCCTCAGACACAACACCCGCCTCTACAGCTGCCATTGCAGCAGCAGATGCCTCCCCCACTCCCTTTGCAGCAGATGCCTCCCCCACTCCCTCTGCAGCAGATGCCTCCACCTCTTCATCCGCTGCCACAGCTGGATCCACAGATCCAGCATGACCAACAGCTGGAGTGTGAGGAGCAGCTGCGTTCATCACCTCCATGGACCAGTTCTGCTGCAGAGGATTCACCATCACCGACAACAAGCACAACACATGTAGAAAGGCCAAGTACAGCTCCAGCTGCAAGTGTCCCTACCTGGGGAAAAGGACGATGGCCTCAGGCATGTCGCCATCTTCCCCTGGCGGGTGCAAGTGATGGCGGCAGACTGGCAAGCAGATAGCCAAGCCTTCAGGAAAAACAGTGCCATTCTGCCAAACCATGGGGAGAAATATAAGCCATATCCACAATGAGCTTGATTTAATGGTGGAGGAACTACATAATAGCTACCATCAGAGGGAGGCAATGCTAGAACAGTGGCAGGTGCTAAACAAGAACCTGGAATGGCTGGTGGCACTCCAAGAAGCAAGAGAACCACCATATGTTGCAAGCCACCCAACCTACAAAAGATTATTGGTCCACAGTGTTCATAATATACTGTTATGTAATAGTTTAGTGACAACAATAAAAAAAACAGAAGTAACTTTCAGTTTAATCTCACTGAATACATGAAAAGAGGGTTTGAAGCATACAGAACAAACCTTAAATGGCAAGGCTTGCCTCAAATCCAAATAGACATAATATACATAGATACATAGAAAAACCACAAAAATTACACTAAGGAAAAAACTTACAAAAATTAACTAAAGTGAGACAAGACAAGGTGGTTCCACACAGATTGCCCTGAGACACTCTTTGTGCCCCGATACAGCTCTTCAGGGACATCCATCATGGCTGCAGAGGGGGACACATGGACATAATGTGGAACCTGCTCCTGGATGGCATAGTTATGCAGAACCATATATCCAACTATAATTTGTATAACCATCTGTGGCTGGCACTGGAGGGCCCCCCTGTATGGTCCAGGCACATAAACCTGGTCTTGAGCAAACTGAATGCCCGCTCAACCACTGCCCTGATTTTGGCATGAGCCCAGTTATAGGAAGCATGTGCCTGAGTTTGAGGCCGCAAAATGGGAGTCATCAGCCACGAAAGCAGCAGGTAGCCAGAATCACCTACAATAAAAAACATTAGCCACATACATTATTAACACTTTATCACCTGAAAAAATGTAAAAGCATAAAATATAAAAATATAAAAAAAATGGTTTGGAGGAGAGAGGGGATGTTTCAACATTCTACATGAATATAACACCAGCAATTAAGGAGGAATAATGACAATACTTACCATGTAGCCACCCACCAGACAGCTCACCAGACTCAATCCAACCAAACAGGGAAGAGTTCCAAAGAATGCAGGCATCATGGGCCGAGCCTGGATATCCTGCCATAACAGGAAGCTAAGATCAGGACCAGCAACATATTGCACATTAATGCTATGTCCCATCTTACGGTTCCTGCACAAAAAAACACAAAGCACAGGTCAATAGCTGAGCAGCATTCAAGCACACCTAAACTGAAAGAACAGATGCTAAGCAGAAAGGAAAACACATTGGTATGACTGTCTTCTTTGGGTAATTAAGGAAATGGGACTTTGAAGAAGTGTTAGGTGGGAGGCCATAACTTGTGTAAGCAAAAGAAAAATGAACATTATAATTGCCTTACTCTAGATGGAAGCAGCTCCAGGGAACAAGGGACAACTAGTTGAAAGGGGAGATTAAGGTCCACTTTACAGGAGGCAATACAATGCTAGGGACAACACACACTAAATATGGGGAAGCTAGATTCAAGCAAAAAGTGACTACATTGCATGGAATGGAGGAAGCAAAGGGAAAACTAAGACATACCTATAAATATACCTATCAGCAACTGGCGCCACGCGAGTGCAATCAATTGCAACAATGACGTTGGGCATGCCGGCCAGCTCATTAAAGCCCTACTTAAAAGCATTCCAGGCTACAATGGTGTCAGGGAAACAGATGTACTTGTCCACCAAGGTAGCCATTCCATCCAGAAATTTAATTTGCAGCTAAGCGTAGGCTGGGACATGCCCCCAGATAGTGCGCTCAGCTTCTGGAACGAGCCGTTTGCCCAAAATTTGGTCATAACAACAATTGCATGCCCCTTGCTTGTTGTGGGGGCCAACCATGGCTGCAACTCACAATACAGTTTCTCGAGGGAAACACGGTTAAGTTGGGTCAGCTTAAATAGCTCAACGTAATGCATGCGTTAAACATCCACACATGGCCGATGAAATCTAAATTCCAAGAGACACATGCACAGAACACTGCAAAGCTGCAGATGCTCATACTCAGCATGGTATTCCTCAGAGGGCTCCATAATGCTTTCCCGCACGACACAAAATAGAGTCCGTAAGTCAAACTCATTTTTCCTTTAAACTCTAAGCTCTTCTGAACACTATTTGTGGTCCCTCTGGAAGGATATCTATTAGATATCTATCAGTTTGCAATAAGTGCCAATGTTTGTGATAATTTGTTTTACATCCTTCTGTTGATTTGTGTATGTCTGTATCAGGGATCGTCTCCTAGTTAGATCTTTATCCTATTTTCTTGTACAATAATGTATTTCTATCCCTTTTCCTTGCCTTCATTAATGCATCATTTAAGATTCTCGGTTTGTAACCTCTCTGGGTTAACCTGGTTTTTATATCACCTGCTATCCGTTGAAAATCTTGTTCATTGGTCCAATTTCTTTGTGCTCGAAGGAATTCCCCATAGGTGATACTTTAAGTTTGGTGCCCTCAAAATTGTGTTACCCGCCGTTTACTTGCAGAAAAACCCAAAACTGTTTTTTTTTTTGGATCTCCAAATCTAAGAAACTTACTAGCTCCCTGCTGTACTCTAATGTACATTTCAAGTTGTTTGAGTTTTTGTTTTATTCTATTATGATTTTGAACAACATTGATATTGATCCTGTCCAAAAAAATAAAGGGTCTTATGTGCCCAGGAAGTGCCTGCCAAGCATGCGCAGAGTGCACACAGGATCAGGAGCTGCCAGGGGCATACACAGACTTGTGTATCATCACCTACATGACCACACAGCCACACACAGCCCAAACAGAGACACCCAACGGGCGCAACCAAGTGCATACACACTTGCAGGGATGAGTGCGCGCCTGGCTGCACACAGGAGTAGGACTAGGTCGCCTATTGTCACAGTGGGAAATACATGGCACTGATCAGTACTGATTTAGGGGTTAGGGAATCTCCCATTTGTTTGCTTATTGTGACCTGCAGGAGATGGCTCAGAGGTTGTCCTCTTTGATCAGGTTAGTAAAGGATGGTTGCTCCACACCAGTCAAGTGATTACAGAGGTGGGATGCATTATCTTCACCTCCTGCTGAGATGTTAACAAGTTGAGTCATTCTGAAAAGCCTGACAGATTTACAGTGTGTTACTGTACATTGTTTTAGCCAAGGTGCAGCTGATATATCCTAATTATTTTCATTGTACTCAGCAGCTGTGATACACTGTAAAGTAGCCATGAGCCTGCTATTGAAATCTGAATAGCTAAGAAATAGCTTACAGCTTTCTGTGATGTGTGCATTGCCGTTGTGATGGAAAGAACACTGTGAAGATTGTCTCCCCTGTATATATCCTGTTTACGTTTGTGTACCTAACAGCTTGGTCATCACACAGACAAACAGCTTCTTGTCTTGAACTGTGAGCTTTTGAGAGATGCCTCTCTCACTTCTGGCTCACTGCACCCAGATTGTTTGCAAGAGACACAATTCACAGCAACACTTCTTTCCTTCATCCATATTTTAGGTACACAAGCTTAGTTGCTGTCTAATAATTTACCCTTGCTGTTACTTGTGACGGGATTTGTATCCGGGAAAAAGCTAGGCTTGTTCTGGTTTGCCCCATCACGGATACTGTCAAAATCTGTGTCTAATTATTTGATATGCCACTCGACTTACCACGTGAACTGGTTTAAGGGTATCTTGGACCCCTCACAAGTTCACAAACAGTTAAAAAATAAACAAGTACAGTTTTACTGCAGTGTCTTGCTTCATCTATCCCCCACCAGATGGTGTCCTCTCTGCTGGTCTGCCAGGTCAGAGATTCCCTCCTGGTCTGGCCTGCATTTGCTAGAGAGGTGCTATTACATCCTCCCTGTCGGCATTTGTAGTGAGGCTCCCCCGCACAGGCTTTTATACCACAGAGGAGGACTCTCCCTGGCAATCTCCCGCCATGTCCTTCCCCTTCAGTGATGTCATTAGTCACATAGGCCTCACTGTCTACTGCCTCGGTGCCCCAGGATTAGCTTAGTGGGACTCCAAGGAAGGACTACAGAATCACTACAGATGTCAGTGGGGCGTCTGCAATAGGGCACCCCATCATCAGCAGCCCAAAGCCCGTCGGAACAGGCTACATAAGGGATACCTGTGCAATTCACAATTTCTGGTTCTCTCTAGAGATGAGCGAACCGGTTCGGACGAACCGGAATTCGCTCCGAATTTCAGGGAAAATTAGATTCGGCACGAACCTGAATTTTTTTTGGTTCGTGACGATCGAATTTTCCCTGAAATAAAAAAAAAAAATGCCGGCATGGTGGGAGCCAGCAGGCCGGCTACGCTGTCAGGGGCGCTGCTCTCAGCTGTCATCAGAGGACGCGTCATCAGAGGGCGCCTGAGAGCGACGCCGGCCTCCACGCTCCGAGCATGCAGGTAAGTGTTTGCTTTTTAAACAAATGCCGGCATGGTGGGAGCGGGCAGGCCGGCTGAGCTCTCAGCGGGCCGGCTTCCGCCGCCCGCTGACAGCGTAGCCGGCCTGCCCGCTCCCACCATGCCGGCATTTTTGCTTAAAAAAAAATGCCGGCATGGTGGGAGCAGGCAGGCCGGCTACGCTGTCAGCGGGCCGGCGGCGGTGGCCTGCTGACAGGCGTAGCCGGCCTGCCCGCTCCCACCATGCCGGCATTTTTTTTTGCAGATGAGCGATTCGTGAAAGTTCGATTCGGGCGAACCCAAATTTCTTGGGGAAATTCGGTGAATTGCCCGAATTGAACTTTCAAGAAGTTCGCTCATCTCTAGTTCTCTCAAACAAACTTTCTGGTAGTAACAGTAGTTTATGGAAGCAGTTTTCACTACCTGCAGTCTTGTACCACTGGCAACATATACTAAGTCTATACACACACAGCACTGCTGCAATGGGCGCTTCTGAGGTGAGGGAGCTCACTCAAATGTACACAAGCCCTGCAGCAGTGTTCTGTGTGTTCAGGCCTCAGGCCTCACATCTCTCTTCTTGGTGTACAGACTTGATGTATGTTGCCAATAGAAACAGGTTGCAGATAATGGAAACTGATTCCATAACCTTGAGAACATAATTTTGGCAAACAAAATTTACACATTCAAAAATTCCAGCAAAAGGACTTTCCCTTTAAGTATATTTCATTTAAGCTACAGTCTTTAGCTGACTAATTAGCATTTGAATTGGCTGTGGCTAATTAGCACACACATCACCCATTACCTAATTAGCATTTCAATGGCCTGTGGTTGTGTTTGATAGCTTAAAGCACATAAAAAATTGGGAGTAGCAACAGGGTTTGCATTTCAGCAAATTGAAAAGAAGTAATGGCTTTTTACAAGCGTTGACAAATGTACCCATTTTGGGCATCACAAGGGGTAGACCTGTGGTTGTATAGGGCTGCCAGTAGCGGGCAAGCCCTCAAAAAATAAATTCACACCCTTAAATTTTAGCTGCAGAAGAAGCAATAGCTGTTAACAAGTGCTGAAAAATTTTCCCATTTTGGGCATCACAGAGTTAAGCTGTGGTTGGCCTAGTAGTAGTAGAGGTGCTGCTGCTGGTGGTGGTAGTGGCATTAGCAGTACTGAAAGACTAGGCAGACTATACCATGTGAGGTTCGGGTTCTCAACAAACCAAACTTTTCCTGAAATTCTGGTTGAAATCGCACTACCTGTTCGGTTTCGCTTATCTCTATTAATAACTATTGGATTTGAGGTGTAGCGCTGGATACTATGGAACAGGGATAATTTTTTTTCCTCACCTATTTAGTCTATAAGCTGCGCTGGTAAAGAAATGCATACTGTGGTTTTAAAATGACTTCACGTGGTCACTGAAATGAAGGAGTATCATTGAGCTGTTCAGTATCTCTTATTATTCTATGACTGAACCAAGAACATGTTTCCATTTTCCCTCCTCTGTTGCTGCAACTGATAATTTTTCAACTAGTAATTAATCTTGCAGAAGTAAAAGCATGGACGTACATATTTTATGCATGTATAATAGCACTAGACTTTTGAAATAACATTCCCAATGAGCCATGGAGAAGAGATTTTTGACTGATTTGCACTGTAGGAGAGCTATAACAATGAAACACTGAGTAGAAACTAGATGTGCATGTTACAAATAATCACATACTTTATAATGAATGTTACACTAATGACATTTTTTAGTGTGACAAGGACATAAAATCGCTATAAAAATATGGCATATCCAAAAAAGAAAACACTGTGGGTAATAGACTAAACAAAATAAAACGCAGAGATAGAGCATGTTTTCTTTTTAGATTCATTTAAACACAGACCACCTTTAGTAAAAGGTGCATGCTTGCAGCCTGAATATTATCATCTAGTCAGAATAACCTTTTTTTAATGAAAATATGTAGATATGTTTTCTATAAAGTGTTTTGTCATTTAATGGAATTTAAAATGACCTTTTAACAAATTTCCTTTCTAACTATGGGCAGTGTGGGGGATTTAGCTCTGTTGCAGTCAGCAGTGTGAGGTTTTTGGCAGTTACAGAGATTCAGTAAAAACTGGGCATGTATGTTTTTATTTAGTGCCATGAATATATAATACAGACTTACATTACATTAATGCAAAAATACAAATTAACACCTGCTTTGACTATCCTGGGTTTTGGTCCTTTCCCCACGGGAAACCCCGATCAGGGGTCCCCCGCTGTGTAAAACCCCCCTGCAACTCACCTCTTTCCACCGCTGGCGGCCAATTCTGGATGCCCCGGGGGGTGGTAATCGATCGGCCCAGGAATCTATAAGGTTTTGGTCCACTTTAACCCTTTAACTGTCAGCCTACCTAGAGATTTTGTCACCCTCTGTTGCCAGACCATTTTTCACTATTATGTGCTATAAATGTTCAACTGTTATTCTTCAAGGGATTTCCCAGAAACATTATATATTGTTTTTTGAGCGGGTCTGGGATTTTACATAAATTGTCTTGTTTGTTATTTTTGTAGTGTATTCTCAAAAAAACGTATTTTTTACTATTTGCACAGTTTTATTGTAATAATACATGTATTGGTAAACACCCTTTCCTCTCCCAAACTGAAACAGTGCTTTAGGAGATTTTCAGATAAAATACTGCTATGAGCACTTTTTCAAGAAAAACAAACTTTTACATTTAAAATATCCCACAAAAACTATTGTTCTCTGGAAGTACATACCTCAATAGCAAGCAGCCAACCTGATGTCTGTGTCATATGCCTCTCCTCCATTTCCAGCAGCTTAGGGTGGAAGCCCAAGCAGGACTCCAAAGTTTGCACATTTTTAAATTCCATTTCTCTAGGATCACACAGAAGTGAATGAGCACAGCAAGCCCTAATGGTCTCACAGCTTTCTCTCACCACAGCAGAGCATGCTTAAGATTCATAAAGCTGCACACAACATATTTTTCCCAGCCATAACCCAGGAAACTGAAGCAAAGAAACCTTTTTTTGCCTAGAATACATAAAATATTTACATGCAATGGCACTATGAAATTATATATACATTTTACACTGTTTCCAAAGGGATAAGGAGGGAGAAAGTTATTGTGTGCCGGGAGAGGGACTAATATTCGCAAAAACTGTGGACACCATGCATCTTCTGATTGCTTGCTACAGAAACCTCATCTAGGCAGTATAACTTGTTGACCATTCCTCATCCACTGCTGACTTCTTGACTGCTTTTAAAATTGTTTGTCTCCACTCCACACCAGACTTGGAGGCCGATTCATTAATAGCGCCAGGTAGCGACAGATGAGCGCCAGTAGCGTGATTTTCTCTGCGCCAGCTAGTATTCGCTGTGCTTGGCCGGGGTTTGCTTGTTGACAGCGACTCAGTCGGTGTGCGGTAATGTTGAATACGGGCTGGGGGGTCGCTGTTTCACAGGTTCAGCGTTGTATGGGTGCGCCTGACAACGAATGGCCAGAGCGAACGGCTTGCTGCAGATTCATTAACAAATCACGCTCCGAATTTTTTCGCGCTGTGAATTCCTTGTTTAAACCCCAGAGTGCTGGCGGCGATGGATTTAAAATAGTTTTTAACCCCTAAACAACCATATTTTTTGATTGTAAAATTATACAAGTTTTTATAAACATTTTGTAATATGAATACATTAATATCAGACCTGTAATATCAATTCTGCACAAAATATATATATTTTTTTTTTACCTTAAAAAAAAATCCTAACATTGCAGAAGTGGTCACAGAATTTTTGACATTAAAAAAAACAAAAAAACCATTAATAGCAATTAATTATGATTAATTAAAGATTGCTCCATTGAAATGCATTGGACATCGCCAGGGAGCGACAGGTCAGACCTGGCGCTGTGATGGGATTAGCAGCGGCGCTGTTCGTTGCAGTCGGCTACATGATGAATCCCGCGGTAGCTGTCGCTCTCGCCGGCGCTAGCCTCATTTAGCTTGATAAATGCGTCATTGTGGCCGACGCCGGGCATACTTGAGTCGGTAGCCGCCGTTAGCTGGCGGGACCTGGCGCTCGTCAGACACTACCTGGCGCTATCGCTTGATGAATAAGGGCATAGGTGTAGATATAACCCACTGCTGTAATAAATTATATGTTAGCAAAAATAATTTTACCCCCTCAAGACTCAGAAACCATATCAGAATCAAATGTATTTATATACACTTATCAAAAGTACCAAGAATTTGTTGTGGTAGGTAGCTACGGGGTGTACAATCAGCAGGAAGTAATATGACTGAAATGTGTGTTTAAATATATATATATATATATATATATATATATATAGTGAGACAGACAAAATCAGATCTCCCCTCCCTCCATCTGTTGGACAATAATCACTAAATTGCATTGTCATTTTGAATCCAAAACAGTTCTAAGAGTTTGTTACCTGAGCCATCTCAGAGGGGTTTCTCAGAAAGGGTTTGGGCCATAAAAGTCAGAGGGTCACTTCTGATAACCTGAAAGAGTGTTTCTGTGACAATATGGTCTGCAGATTTGCCTCCTGAACCCATTGACCGCCTGCCTACCTAGAGATTTTGTCACCTCTTACAAGATTTTCCGGGTAAAAAATATTTGTTGGGTTTTTTTCTGCACAGTTTGCACTTTAACGTGAAATGTCAATATTTTTGGGTGAAATATGTGAAAAAAAAATAAAAATTATTTTTTTTAATGTTTAGCACTTATTCTAAATAAGACATTTAAAGAAATAAATGTTTTTCAAGGAAAACCATATTGCATGTAAAAGTCCCATTTCTCCCAGTACCACATATGTATTAGTGAACACCTTTTCCTGCCCAGGAGACAAACTGAAACAAGTGTTTTATGAGAATTTTTAAATAAAATGCAACTACTGTGCCCTTTATTAAGGGTTAAGCCCTTCTATTTTTTTAATGGCATGGGACCCCTTCTATCCAGCAAAACCAGCCTGGGCCCTAGCTATGGGGGCTGGTAGAACAGGGCTTAGAGGCTGAGCCCCCCACAGGCACTGGGCTCTTCTGCACCCCCCCTGACCTGGGGATGCAGGTAATTGGGTGGGGGGTTGGCAAATCACCCACTTGCTGGCAGGTGACTTTCCAGTGGGGAGCAATATAAACAATGTTTAAATACAGTTTGGTGTAATCTATAGGCCCCCAAATATAACTGAGGGAATAGAGGGTCAACTGCATAAACAGCGGGCTTCACAGGCTGGTACAGTGGTGGTGATGGGGGACTTCACCTACCCTGGAATCGACTGGAGACACGGTTCTGCTTCCACTACAAGGGGGAGAGCATTCCTCAGCTTTCTACAAGATAATTATATGAATCAGTTCATGGAGGCACCTACTAGGAGTGATGCTCTTTTAGATCTGGTAATATCAAATAATGATGACCTGATGGGGACAGTAACAGACCGTGAAAATCTTTGTAACAGTGACCACAATATAGTTGTATTTAACATAAACTGTAAGAAAGATTTTCTGCCGGGGAGGGCAAAAACACTAAATTTTAGGAAGGCCAACTTCCCCAGGCTCAGAGCAGCACTCCAGGGCATTTACTGGGAGCATCTGTTGAGGAATAAGAATACAGATGCCAAATGGGAGTGCTTTAAATTAATTGTGAGTACCAACATTGCAAATTTAAGCGGCCAAAATTAAACCCCTCATGGCTGATACCTGCGGTTAAAAGGGCAATAAAGAACAAAAAAGGGCATTTAAACATTATAAGGCTGAACTCTCAGCTGTAAAACTTGAAAAGTATAAACTAGTAAATAAAATGTGTAAGAAAGAAATAAGGTTGGCAAAAGCACAAAATGAAAGAGATGTGGCCAAAGAAAGCAAAACTAACCCTAAACGTTTTTTTTAAAATATATATATTCAAACTAAATCAGAACAGGTAGGTGCCCTAATTAATAATAATGGGGAATGGTCACTGGGGATGAAGATAAGGCGGAGCTGTTAAATGGATTCTTTAGCTCTGTGTACACAAGAGAGGAGCAAAGAGCCAACACAGGAGATGCCGCTGATAGCAATAGCCCAAGTATAATAATTATCAAGCTAAACATGGAGACCATCCAATAAAAACTAAATAATTTAAATGTGAATAAAACTGCAGGACCAGATGGACTTCACCCAAGAGTTCGCAAAGAACTCAGTTCTGTTATCTCATCACCCTTGTTGTTGATATTTAAAGACTCACCAGCAACTGGTATAGTGCCAAGGGACTGGGGCAAGGCAAATGTGGTGCCCATTTTTAAAAAGGGCTCAAGGTCTTCTCCAGGCAATTACAGACCTGTTAGCTTAACATTCATTGTGGGAAGTTGCTTGAGGGGCTTTTTAGGGACTACATACACGAATATGTAACTACCCCTAAAATTGAGAGTTAAACTGGGCGGAAAATTAGTTCCCAGGCCCTGAATAATAATAATTTTGTATAAATAATAGTGGTTGAGCTGCTCCCACCCCCCTTTATTCATATACCCCTAAAATATTCTAAGTGACAACACGGTTTTACTAAAGACAGAAGCTGCCAGACTAACCTGATTGGCTTCTATGAGGAGGTGAGTAGAAGCCTCTACAAAGGGGTGGCTGTGGATATAGTTTTTCTGGATTTTGCAAAAGTATTTGACACTGTCCCCCATAGATTCTTATTGGGGAAATTGGATAGTGGGCAGCGAGTTGTGGCTAATGATACCTACTCTGAATGTTTACCGGTTGTAAGTGGCATATCCCAGAGTTCAGTGCTGGGCCCACTATTATTCAACTTTTTTATAAACGACATAGAAGATGGAATTAAAAGCACTGTCTCAATTTTTGCAGATGACACAAAGATATGTAGCACAGTGCAGTCTATGGAAGATGTTCACAGGCTTCAGGCTGACTTGGACTCTTTGAGTGTCTGGGCATCCACTTGGCAAATGAAGTTCAATGTGGAAAAATGTAAAGTCTTGCACTTGTGGTCTATTAACCTGAAGGCCACATATATTCTCGGGGAAGTAAAACTGTGAGAGTCACTTTTTGCGAAGGATCTGGGGGTACTGGTAGATCATAGGCTAAATAACAGCATGCAATGCCAAGCAGCTGCTTCCAAGGCCACCAAAATAATATCATGCATTAAAAGAGGCATGGAATCATGGGATAGGGATGTAATTTTGCCTCTTTACAAGGCACTGGTGCACTCTCACCTTCAGTTTTGGGCACCCATTCATAGAAAGGACACTCTGACTATAGAAAGGGTGCAGAGGAGAGCCACCAAACTAATAAGGGGAATGAAGGATCTTAGTTATGAGGAAAGATTACGAGAATTAAATCTGATCTGATATGATTAACTTTTATAAATATATAAGTGGCCCATACAAAAAATATGGGAGAACACTATTTCAGGTAAAATCCTCTCTAAAGACGGAGGTGACAATCATTTTTTACCATAAGAACTATAAATCTATGGAATAGCCTCCCACAGAAGCTTGTTACAGCATCAACCGCTGACAGCTTCAAAAAAAGCGGTTATAAGTAAAAACAAAAAATAAAATAAATAGCTCCCCCTATAAAATAAAATAAAAACCCTACCCCAACACCCTTGGTTGAACTTGATGGACATATGTCTTTTTTCAACCGTATTTACTATGTAACTATGTAACAAAGGTGTTCCTGATTGCAGATCACTGCGCATTGCCGGTGACAAATGGGAGAAATCTTACCTTTTTTCTCTAGTGTCGGCACCCACTTGGACACGACCAGTCAGATAGGATTTCTCCCACTTGCCGGCATTTATGCGCAAGGGGCACCCACAATCGGTATGCCTCCCTACAACTGAAGCAACACCCATTTTGTTTATTTCATTTTGCAGTATTTCTTGTATGTTTCTCTAATGCTTTGATTAATGGGTTACTCCGCAATCTCTGAAGTTTGCATTAACTAACATACAAATTAACAGACTCATTCTGTCTCCTGTACAGTAGTAACCTGACCAATCTGATTAATAGGTTTGTGTGCGTTGAAATTTCTTTGTTCAAACATTGTTGTTATGTCATCGATCACTCCTGATTGGACAGAGCAATCATCACAGGTAACATTTCCAACATAAGCAGAGAACATAGAAACAGGGCTAAAGATCATAGGAAGCACCAGAACCTTATGTCCAGACAGCCACTTTTGAGAGATGACATGTAGTAAGTCCAGGCAATAGAAGGAATAGCGACAGAAGCATAAAAACAAAGTCAAGGTTTTAAAGAAAGGAGGGGTTCTCCATGAGCCTTCTACCCAGGTAGTTATTTTAATCTGTGGTACCACATGAAAGAAGAATTCTAATTCATGTAATGTTTAATTTAGCAGCCTTTTTTAGAATTTCAATCCTGATCTGCAAGTATCAGTTTAGTGTAACAAACATACAGGTGCATTGCAAAAAAATTAAAATATCATACATTTTTGTATATTTTTAGTAATTCAGTTGAAAAATAATTTATACTATATTTGCAGGCTGATTCATTACCAGCTCCAGGTACCGGCAGATGAGCATCTGTACAGCGGCACTAAGAGCGACCGCTAGTGGTAGGCCATGGGTCGCTATTACAGAGCGCCTCAGCAGCTGTAGTAACATGGCCGGCATTGATGAATTTGGTGTTTGTGAGTCGCTGTAAAGGCACTGTACAGTCATTCACCCTTATTCAATGCAGCATCTGAGCGTTGCTATGCTACTCTAACACCACCAAAGTTTAGAATCTTATATTGCCAATGATAACATTGGCAAGATAACATTCTAAACAATGTATTGTTTTAAAAACACATTTTTTTGTCTTTTGCCCTTATTCATCAAGCGATATCGCCAGGTAGTGTCTGACGAGCGCCAGGTCCCGCCAGCTAACGGCGGCTACCGACTCAAGTACGCCCGGCGTCGACCACAATGATGGATTTATCAAGCTAAATGAGGCTAGCGCCGGCGAGAGCGACAGCTACCGCGGGATTCATCATGTAGCCGACTGCAACGAACAGCGCCGCTGCTAATCCCATCACAGCGCCAGGTATGACCTGTCGCTCCCTGGCGATGTCCAATGCATTTCAATGGAGCAATCTTTAATTATTCATAATTACTTGCTATTAATGTTTTTTTATTTTTTTATTTTTTTTTTTAATGTCCAAAATTCTGTGACCACTTCTGCAATGTTAGGATTTTTTTTTAAGTTAAAAAAAAAAAAAAAATGATTTTGTGCAGAATTGATATTACAGGTCTGATATTAATGTATTCATCTTACAAAATGATTAGAAAAACTTGTATAATTTTACAATCAAGAAATATGGTTGTTTGGGTGTTAAAAACTATTTTACACCCATCTCCGCCAGCACTCTGGGGTTTAAACAAGGAATTTACAGCGCGAAAAAATTTGGAGCGTGATTTGTTAATGAATCTGCAGCAAGCCGTTCGCTCTGGCCATTCGTTGTCAGGCGCACCCATACAACGCTGAACCTGTGAAACAGCGACCCCTAAGCCCGTATTCAACATTACCGCACAACGACTGAGTCGCTGTCAACAAGCAAACCCCGGGCAAGCACAGCGAATACTAGCTGGCGCTGTGAAAATCACGCTACTGGCGCTCATCTGTCGCTACCTGGCGCTATTAATGAATCGGCCTCCCCGTTTTTTAATTTTGTTCTTAATTTTTTTCCTTTTTTTTTCTTAATGCATTGTTTTATTTTTTTATTTTTTTTCTTAATGCATTGTTTTATGTTTTTCTTTTTTTTCTTAATGCATTGTTTTATTTTTTTATTTTTTTTGTTTTTTTAAATATTTTCAGATGTGTTTTTGGTGTTTGTCAGACAATACTATTCTAAAGAAAAACAAAACACAAATGTATGTTAAAAACTATAAATATTTAATTTTTTATGAAAAAAAGCCCAACATGGCCAAAACACAAACCAGCTGCACAGCAGGAATCCTAATTCTCCCCACCCTGTTGCTCATTCTTCACCTCCAGCAGCATTCTATGGGGTTTCGGCACGTAATGCCACAGTCTGTGATGCTCCTCTGTGCAAGCTGTGGGAAAGAAAAGACACAATTAAGTACCACAGGTCAAAATATACAGTATATATTTGGAAAAAATGTTAGTTTAACCATTAATCACTCAAAATCTTAGAAAACATACACAACAGGGAAATCTTTCTTAATAATATATGGCAAAATAAACAAACATGTGTATCCATTCTACATAACCACCCTAGTCTAACATCAAAAACCATATAACCTAACCAAATAAGGCCTACTTGACTACCGGAAAAATGTACTTAATGTAGTGGTCAATTACTCCTGAGCCAATATGATCTAAATACATTCACCTTTTAAATGTAAATAATGATTGGATCTAATAATTAGTACATGGGGAGTTACAATAGTACTAGTATTATTATTCCCAGGTTTGTACCAAATATGGTTCAAGTCTGGGAAGTGACCCGACCCACCGTCAGCCTGGTGAGAATATTGTTGAAAAGATGTTTGGGTTAGGAATGTTTTCAGGCTGGTTGATAGGTTGACCCCCTATCTCTGTTAGAGAAATATATTTGCTACAGGGGAGTTTTTGGACTGAATCCCTCGTTGCCAAAAGATGGCCAAAAGGGGGTTCAATAGTAATCACCACGCCATGTTATGGTATCTAACTATAATTCAAAGTGCCTTATGTACAAGGTGTGTATGACAAATCCATTTTTTATTGCTTTCACTTATAAAATAGACAATACATTATAAATGCCCTACATATGTAGGTGACATACAAAACAATAATTATACACCCATTTGAATTAAAAACAGTGTAGGATGGTCTTAAATGCTAATTATCTGGTGTACAGTCTTGTTCTTTTGCTGTTGTCATCTAGTGGGGTATACTAGTTTCGCCGAAGCAGGCTTCATCAGTACCCATTACGCTAGATGAATTTAGCTATATACAGAGAATACAAATAATTACATTATTATCAACACACAGTAATATAATTTACAATGTTTTGGTTAAATTCATATGGCACAGAATATGGTAAATCTCCAAAATTTCCTGATGTATAAAAAGGAAAAGGAGAGAGAACTAAAAGAGAAAATTAATTACCTGAGATCAAGAAGACTGATGCTCACTGCGTGTTCATATAGACCATTCCATTATAAGATCATCAATGTAAAAGCCGGCCTTTTTGGTGCTAGACATATTGGGGGAGGGTTGCCCAGTTATTAATTAATTGCCATACTGGCATAACCACTCTGAAAAAGTCGTGTTAATATATGAATAAAATATTTTAATATGTATATTTGCATTAGTTGGAATTAATAGTAGGAAAAGTCCCTTAGCCTATTAAGCCATTTGTCCCCATCACCTAAGGAAAGCAGAGGATTTAAGATGGTCACCAGGATAAAAGGAGTGTCCCAGAGCGCTGAATAATTGAAAAAACTTTTTGGGGAAGAACCACCACCTCAGAGACTTAAAGTACAAACATAGTACCTTAATGCGATTCCATGTATTGAGCCATAACCCTGTATATTTCAGGTGTGAAAACAGGGAGACTGAATTTCTCCCGTGTGTGGACAATGCCACATATGTATGGCGTATCTGCAAAGACCTGCAAATAGTCACTGTATTGTTATGGAACCGTCTAACATGAGCTTAGCATTTAACAGAGAAAGAATAAACTAGCTAACCTTAAAGATGATAGTTGTGAGACTCTCAGTATCCCGGAACGAGTGCCCGTGTTGTGGGAGAGAGCGCCCGCCACTCAGACCCTCCGCCCCGTGAGCGATGTCCTGGCTCACAGGAGCGTTCCCCACGTGCGCCGGCCGCGCCAACTGATGGAATCGTCGCACATAATGTGCGATTTTATGGAGGCGGGGTAAGCGCACCAGACCTCCCTACGGGCCTGCAAACTGCGCGCGCATCAGTGAGCGCATACCCTCCCGGATTGTTGACATCACGGGGGAACGCCCCCCTGACCAAGCGCTTGACAGGTGTTACTATGGCACTGATCTGATGCGCGGTTGTCAGGCTCGAGGGAGGTTAAGCGGCACCCGGCCATAGGGTTGCTGTCATTCAACAACAATAGTTGAAGCAAAGAAATACCAATCCTAGCATTTTTAATATTAATATGGGTATCTTTTAGAACAGGCTACATTGGCCCTGAGATGGTAGTATTCAGATTAACCCATGATAGTGGTTGTACTGCTAGGTACAAGGTTTTTAATAGTGGTTATAATATTATAGTGACCATAAGGTTCAATTTAACCCCTCAATGTGTTTTATATCACTGTGTATGTTTCTGTGTCTTAGAAATATCATATAGGATATATGGAATAAGACAGCAAAGCATTTTGGCACCATCTCTGGTAGGCCAGTGGGCATACCAACAACTGGATTCCAAGGTGATGGGACAAGGGGATTAAGAGTGGAGAGCAATACTGGCTATAACCCATAATGTTACCCTGTCCAGATTCCCAGTTAGCATAGGTCAGTGAGCATCAGTCAACCAGAACACTCCAGTATGTAAAACAGAAATGGTGTCGGATAGATCTTCTGCAACAAAAAAAGGGGGGGGGGGGAAAGGAAGAAAGAAAAGATAATAATATATAGAAAAATAGAATACACATTAGAATGCTTGGTACAAAAAGGAGAGGAAAAATATTTTGCATATAAATCTGCCCAATACCAGTAGGTGTCTGTGGTCCTATAAAAACGGAACAAAACTTATTGATTCATTTAGGCCGGGTGGGTGATGAGCCTTAAAGTAACTAATCCAACGTGTTTCCTTTTGTAAAGTAAGTTTTTCTATATCTCCTCCCCTAACGTGAGGATGTATTCTATCCAAGCCTATCACCTTGATTCCCTTGGGGTCACTCTGATGATGGATCAAAAAATGTCTACCCAGAGGGGTTTTTATGTTCCCCGTTCGAATGTCATAGGTGTGTTCATATATTCTCTGTTTGAGAGTTCTATTCGTCTTACCTATGTAGAACCTGTTACATGGACATGTTATTACATAGATAATATTCCTAGATTTACAGTTGATAAAATGTTTTAACTTTAAGGATGGTTTGTCTGCCAGAGTCAGGGTTTTTGTTTGAAAAATATATTTGCAAATATTGCAGCTCTGGCATTTGAAAGTTCCTATAGTGGCACAGCATGGTTGTTTTTTCACCCCTGAATAGTGGCTATGAACCAATTGGTCTTTGAGATTGCGAGCCCTCCGGAAGGTGAGTTTGGGCTTTGGGGTGATGAATTTCGAGATTTCTCTGTCATTGGTCAATATTGACCAATGGCGTGAGAGAATTCTTTTAATCTCACAACGATGTTCTGTAAAAGTTGTGAGTTACAATAGTAGCAGGAATTTAAACCCACCACATAAACAACTGCTGCCTTTATCATGTAGGGTCAAGTAACATTAGCAGGGGCAGCAAACTAGCATGCTTTGATTCAATTATGAATGATTATTCCAAAAAGAGGGTCTCCATGTATAATAGTAAACTGTAGACTGCAACTAACGTATGTCCATGGTCATGGACACATACATATGCATGTTTACAAGGTTATTGTAACAAATCACATTACTCACATCACAGCTGTGGCTTGGGCCCATGCTGCTGGAGGGTCCTGGAGATGGGGTGGGGAAAATTACGATGGGGTCCATCTGCGTGGAAACATCTGTATTGAGAAAACACACAACAGAAGCAACCATGAGAACACTGTATTTGAAATAGAAAATAGCCTTCAAAATGGTACACACTTGGCCATGTGTTAGCTAAAACAATACTACTTTGGCTAACACATGATCAAGCCACATAATCTTTTGAAGTAGGGGTACACCAGAAGAGAGGCTACTGTGACAGAGGCCACATGGTCACTTCACAACAATATCAGCTTTCATCTATTCAGACAATGATATATGCATAAAACACTATATGCATATACTTTATTATTAAAACTAAAGCAATTATTACCTCGACTATGCCCGAGTGCCAAATCTGCAGCGTATGTGGATGTTGGCTCTATGATGCCCTGAAAAAACATTTTTAAATGAAAAAAAAAATGTAACAACAACAATGTCACAATGGAAATACAAAGCCAAACAAAGAAGTCCACTCACCCGGGGATGAGCTGCTGATTGTATCACAGGGAGGGCTATGAGGTGAAGGCGGGGTGCCTCCACTCCTCACAATGGACCCAGCAGAGCCCAGAGCCACTCCCTGATCCTTGAGGGAGTGTGGTGGAGTCCCTTCCCTCCTCCCCACTGGGACTCCCCACTTGAGAGTGGCCACTCGGGATTTGGACTCCGCTGAGTACGATTGAGAGGAGCTGAGGCTCCACACTGCCCCAGCAGCATAATCCACTGGGGCGTCATCCCCTTCTTTCCCTGGGTCCCTTAATGTGGGATCGGCGAGAGGGACCCTCCCCCGCAGACTGATCCGACCCAACCACACGTCTGCAGGGGAAGATACTCTTCCTGTGCTTACCCAGGGGAGCATGCTTATCTGTAGAGAGGGAAAAAAAAACAAAGGAAAAATGATAAGACATCACAGAGGCCCTCATTGTCCCGGCGCTTGAAGTCCAACCATTTCTGAATGATTGCTCTTGGCGTTAAATCTGTATTGAAGCGCCAGGACACGGTGGCACGTCCTCCAATACGCTGCTCTTGGCACTCAGGGCATAATCGTATTCCTGAATGCAGAAATCCTAGATGTAGAGAAAATTAAAAAAAAAAACCTTAAAAAATATTTACAACAATAATATTTTACATTACATTAACATATTCGATACAAAAAAAACAAAAAAATGTTTGGACAATTACAAAAATGTTTTGGTCTACTTTAAACTACTTTTCCTATTTGCCACAGCGTACACAAGGCAGTATTCCACGCAATAGCGACCCACGCCTACACCACATTTAACAACAGTACAGCACTGCAGGGAGCGAATGGCAGGACTGCTCAGTGAGAATGACTCTCAGCGACTCACATCATATTCATCAAAAATACACACTCACAGAATGCCGGCACTAAAAATTGGGTCGCTGTAGCCCATAGCGCCAGATGCTGTGGGATTTAAGTCTGTTTTCTAATGTTTATCAACTAGTAACCAAGCGAAAACATATGGAATGACATTGTGACATTAACACTTTATTGCCAGACCTGTAATGACAATTCGACATAAAAATATAAAATAAAAAAAAAATTCAAGGCCAGGAGAGGTGACACAATTATTTGATAACAAAAAAAAAAAAAAAAAAACCCTGTTTAAAGAGAAGGAAAGGAATGTCCATTGAAATGTATGGGAGAGCGACAGGCATTGACAGGTAATACCAGACGCTCTGGAAGCCACAGCGCCACCTGGATACGCTGAGCCGTCTATGATGATGAATCGGTCGCTACGTGATGCTGGAAGGAGCGCTCACCAGAATCGCTTTGATAAATGCATTTCGTAGATCGGCCAGCATTCACCAAATGCTGCCTGCCACTTACAAGGCACTACCTGCCGCTATCCCTTGATGAATAAACCCCTCAGTCAATACAGAGTGATCTTTTTTAAGTGTTTTTATGTTAATGTTGGTGATTATGGCTTACAGCCAAAAAAAACTCAGAAATTCATTATCTCAGAAAATCTTAATAATTAACCCAAAACAGCTGCAAAGGTTACCTCAGCTTTTAAAATGGTCTCTTAATCTGGTTCAGTAGGTGACACAATCATGCGGAAGACTGCTGACTTGACAGATATCCAAAAGGCAGTCATTGACATACTCCAAAAGGAGTGTAAGCCTTGAAAGGTCATTGCTAAAGACTAGGGATGAGCAAATCGATCCGGACGAACCCGGATTCGTTCCGAATTTCATGAAAAATTCGATTCTGAGCGAATCCAAATTTCCCGGCGATTCGATCGATCGAAGTTTTCCTTACAACTCAATGACAAGCATTGGTGGATGGACATGTTCAGACATGTCCCCAGGGGCAAGTGACGATGGAACAGTCACATGCAGCCTATCAGCAGCCAGGAAGCCCAGTGACGTCACCGTGCTATATAAAGCAGCGGCCATTTTCCTTTTGCGCAGTTCAGACTTGTATTGCAGACAGAAAGGAGCTAGCTGCAGTGAGGGACAGACAGTCATAGTTAGGTGAGAGTTAGCGATAGCAAGAGACAGTTACAGATAGGTAAAGAGAGAGACAGATAGTTAGGGAGATTTAGAGTGGTAGACAGAGATAGGGAAAGATAGATTTAAAACCGGAACAATCCAGCAGCATACAAATCACAGTGACAGGGTGCCTAGTGCTGCCTATGATTCATTTTTCATAATAACTGGGTTACTGTAAATATATTTGGTTTGGTTTAATTACAGCTGCACACTGTGCATGCCATGCACATGCTATTTAACCCTTTCTGCTATTTAACCCTGAACGCTATTTAACCCTATCTGTTAAACAAAAGCATTTCTCATAATTGGATTAGTGTTAATATTTTCTGTTCAGCTTAAAATACACCAGGCCACACGGGCATCCCAAGGCACATGCTATTTAACCCTATCTGTTAAACAAAAGCATTTCTCATAATTGGATTAGTGTTAATATTTTCTGTTCAGCTTAAAATACACCAGGCCACACGGGCATCTCAAGGCACATGCTATTTTACCCCTATCTGTTAAACAAAAGCATTTCTCATAATTGGATTAGTGTTAATATTTTCTGTTCAGCTTAAAATACACAAGCCACACGGGCATCCAAAGGCACATGCTATTTAACCCTATCTGTTAAACAAAAGCATTTCTCATAATTGGATTAGTGTTAATATTTTCTGTTCAGCTTAAAATACACCAGGCCACACGGGCATCCCAAGGCACATGCTATTTAACCCTATCTGTTAAACAAAAGCATTTCTCATAATTGGATTAGTGTTAATATTTTCTGTTCAGCTTAAAATACACCAGGCCACACGGGCATCCAAAGGCACATGCTATTTAACCCTATCTGTTAAACAAAAGCATTTCTCATAATTGGATTAGTGTTAATATTTTCTGTTCAGCTTAAAATACACAAGCCACACGGGCATCCCAAGGCATATGCTATTTTAACCCTATCTGTTAAACAAAAGCATTTCTCATAATTGGATTAGTGTTAATATTTTCTGTTCAGCTTTAAATACATCAGGCCACACGGGCATCCCAAGGCTCATGCTATTTTAACCCTATCTGTTATACAACATAAGCGTTGATCAGCATCAGCTGCTTTATTAAGCTACTATGAAGTCATCCCGGCCCCGATCTCAGGCTTCAGCCTTCTCAGCTTCTCAGATGCCGGTGATCGGCACAGGGGAAGGAGGTGACAGGAGATCCTCTGATCTCCTGCCTTCTCCTTCTCTGGATGCCGATCACCGGCATCTGTCAGCTGAGCGGCGAGGGACAAGAGCTTGCAATCGAAGGTAAGTACAGTAAAAAAAATTTTTTTTTTTTTCTAATAAAATACTTTTTATTATTGTGTGGTGTTTTTTTTTCACATTAACCCTTTGTGAGCTGGTAAGGGGTCCATGAGACCCCTTATACCAGTTCACAAGGCTGGGGGGGTGGCAAGTCACCTGCCCTAGCGGGTGGCTTGCCATTAACCCCCGCACCCCCATTACCTGCCTCCCCAAAGGCCAGGGGGGGGCAGAAGAGCCCGGGCCCACATAGGCTATGTGGGCTCGTAGGCTGCAGGGTGGGGGGGCCACCAAAGCTGGCCCCCCCACTCTGTGCCTACAAGCCCCCATAGCTGGTCCCGGGCTGGTTACTTTGGGTAAGGGGGACCCCACGTCATTTTTTTTTTTGGATTTTGAAGGGTTTTTAACCCTTCAAAATCCAAAAAAAAATGGGGTCCCCCTCCCCGGGAAGGGGGACCCTATGTCATTTTTTTTTTTAATTAACCATTTGTCATCCAGCAGCTATAAAAGGCTTCTGGGCAGGAAAGGGTGTCTACCTATACATATGTGGTATCGCTGTAACCGGGAGAAATTGGGGTTTCTCACGCAATAAGATTTTATTGACAAACTTACATTTTTTATTACAAAAAAACTCTACAAATTGTAAAAAAATGTTTTTTTTTTGTTTTTTTTCACACATTTCACCCAAAAAAATTGAGAATACACCTAAAAAATACAAACAAGACATTTCATGTTAAAGCCCAGACTCTGTTGAAAAAAACAATATATAATTTTCCTGGGAAATCCCTGGAAATCCCTTCAAAAATGACAGTTGAATATGTGTAGCGCAAAATGGTGAAACATCGTCTGGCAACAGGGAGTGGCAAATGCTGCAGGTAGGCTGGCAGCGAAAGGGTTAAGCTACTTCAGTTTGCACTTGTTTTTGACTGCTTTCAATAAACCAGGCCGCAGGGCACCCCAAAGCTGCACCTTGCACCCTATCTGTTATACAACATAAGCATTGTTCAGCATCAGCTTCATTAAGCTACTTAAGTTTGCACTTGTTTTTGACTGCTTTCAATAAACCAGGCCGCAGGGCACCCCAAATCTGCACCTTGCACCCTATCTGTTATACAACAGAAGCGTTGTTCAGCATCAGCTTCATTAAGCTACTTTAGTTTGCACTTCCTTTTTGACTGCTTTCAATAAACCAGGCTGCAGGGCACCCCAAAGCTGCACCTTGCACCCTATCTGTTATACAACATAAGCGTTGATCAGCATCAGCTTTATTAAGCTACTTTAGTTTCCACTTGTTTTTGACTGCTTTCAATAAACCAGGCCGCAGGGCACCCCAAAGTGCACCTTGCACCCTATCTGTTATACAAATACAACATAAGCGTTGTTCAGCATCAGCTTCATTAAGCTACTTCCGTTTGCACTTCCTTTTTGACTGCTTTCAATAAATCAGGCCGCAGGGCACCCCAAAGCTGCACCTTGCACCCTATCTGTTATACAACAGAAGCGTTGATCAGCATCAGCTTTATTAAGCTACTTTATTTTCCACTTGTTTTTGACTGCTTTCAATAAACCAGGCTGCAGGGCACCCCAAAGCTGCACCTTGCACACTATCTGTTATACAACATAAGCGTTGATCAGCATCAGCTTTATTAAGCTACTTTAGTTTCCACTTATTTTTGACTGCTTTCAATAAACCAGGCTGCAGGGCACCCCAAAGCTGCACCTTGCACCCTATCTGTTATACAACATAATCGTTGATCAGCATCAGCTTTATTAAGCTACTTTAGTTTCCACTTGTTTTTGACTGCTTTCAATAAACCAGGTCGCAGGGCACCCCAAAGCTGCACCTTGCGCCCTATCTGTTTATACCAAATAAGCAAATACACAAGTGCCAGGCTGTTCAAAGAGGAGTGGCAGAGGCCAAGATTCAGCAGGCAGAGGTCGCAGCAGACTAGGGGCAAGTGGCAGCATGAGTCACGGTGAGAGACCTGATCTGCCAGTATCTGCTAGCGGTCGTGTCTCCACCAGTAACGCATCTGCCGTGGTAGATTGGTTAACGCGCTCATCAACATCATCACAAGTTACGTCTGAGACCCCCAGTCTAGGGTTGGTAGGTTCCTCTGACACAACCCTGAGTTGGCATGCCCCGAGAGCAGTCCCTGTCCTCCCATTGCCTCTGTCCTACGCCGTTCCCTCCCCCAGCGACGTATGCTATGCTTTGGGTTCAGCTCCACTCTTTAGTGAGGAGGACGATCAGATAGAGGACAGTCAGCAGCTACTGCCCAGCCATGAAATGGAGGTGGATTCTTTAGCTCGGCAGACAAATAGTGATGTGGACAGTGTCGTGGGTGTTGCGAGCTTTCCAGCTCCTGCGCCAGACACTGAGGAAACCGAGAACATCAGTGACATCAGCTACAACTCGGTGATGATGATGATGATGATGAAGCCGATCGCACTTGGGAGCCGGGTGATGAAGGGGCTTCATCGTCATCAGGAGAAGAGGGGCGCAGGTTGCCCCGGAGTCAGCAGCTCAGGCAGCAAGGTGTTAGCAGCATGGTTGGCAGTCAGCATGTGGGGCACAATTGTAAAGCCTGGAGCCAAACAGGGCCGGGGCCGGAGTAGAGCACCTACTGCGCGGCAGGCTACCTTATCGGGAGGTAGTGGAGCAGGGGTTGCTAGAGTTGGCGACAGCAGCAGTGAATCAGTGAGGCCTGTTGGTGGGAAAAGTAGCTACTCGGCAGTGTGGCAGTTTTTCCTGAAGCATCCGCAGGAGGGTAACATGGCCACATGCAAGATATGTAGGCAGAAGGTGAAGCGTGGCCAGGGTCCAAATGTTGGCACCACGGCCCTGCGTCAACATATGATGCGTCACCATAAAGCGACCTGGGAGAACCGAGTCTCCAAAGGGGTGGTCCAGCCTGCTTCCTCACCAAGTGGCACGCCGCTCCCAATTTCTGCCAGCCAAGGCTCCAGCACCTCAGCCGAAGGCAGGTGTGTCATATCCATCCTCTGTCGCTCCTGCTCCTCCTCCTCCTCCTCCAAGTCATGCATACCGCCAGCAATCCATCAGCGAAGCCATGTCCAAGAGACAGCAGTATGCGCCCACTCATCCTACGGCGCAGAAGCTGAATGTGCTCCTGTCCAAGTTGCTGGTGCTGCAGTCGCTCCCTTTTCAGGTGGTGGACTCTGCACCTTTCAGAGAACTGATGGCTTGTGCCGAGCCGAGGTGGAGAGTCTCAAGCCGTCATTTCTTTGCCAAGAAGGCAGTACCAGCGCTGCACACTTTTGTTGAACAGAAGGTGGGCCAGTCCTTGAGCCTGTCGGTGTGTAGCAAAGTGCATGGCAGCGCCGACGTCTGGAGCTGTAACTACAGTCAGGCACAGTACATGTCGTTTATGGACCACTGGGTGAATGTGGTCCCCTTGCAGCAGCAGCAGCAACTTGGACAGGTCACGCTGCTTCGGCCTCCGCGCTCCCTGCCCGTTGGGCCTGTGACCCCGTGCGACTCGGCCTCCTTATCCTCCGCCATCGCCTCACCCTCCACTGTAGGCTCAAGTCTCAGTGCCCCTGCAGTCTACCATGTGTGCAGTCGCACGGAGGTGTCACGCAGTGCTTCACATGGTTTGTCTTGGCGAACGGAGTCACATAGGGGACACTGCTTAAATTTATTCCTCAGGAAATCCAAACATGGCTTACTCCAAGAAAACTTAAAATGGGAATCATGGTTACCGACAATGGGAAGAACATTTTGCCTGCGCTGCGCCAAGGAAGGCTGACCCATGCCCCCTGCATGGCTCACGTCTTCAATCTGGTTGTCAAGTGGTTTCTGAAGTGTTCCCCCCATGTGCAAGACATCCTAACAACTTCAAGGAAACTTTGCATGCACTTCAGCCACTCATACACCGCCAAACACACCCTTCTTGAGCTACAGCGTCAGAACGGTATCCCCCAACATAGTCTGATTTGCGATGTTTCCACCGGTTGGAATTCCACCCTTCAAATGTTGGACCGATTATATGAACAGAGAAAAGCCATCAGGGATTCCTGATGATCCAAGCGGATAGGGGGACTCCCCTGTGTAACTTCAATGTCAACCAGTGGCAGCTCATACGTGACACCTGCCATGTGCTCAGGCCCTTTGAGGAAGCCACTTTATTTGTCAGTCGGCAGGATTACGGGATGAACGACGTGATTCCACTGCTTCATGTACTACAGCACATGTTGGAAACCATTGGTGGTCAGGGTACTGGAGACATGGCGTCTACATCTTACGGCCACATGAACCCCGTTGGAGCTGAACTGGAGGAGGAGGAGGAGGAAGAGGAGGAGGAGGGGCACAGTGAAGCACAGTTTAGGCTTGGCGTAATGGCTGGTTTATCTAGTCAGTGGACAGGAGAGGAGGAGCAGGAGCAGCCAGAGGAGCTAGAGGGTTTTGAGGAAGGCGAGACAGAGGACCCGGACACACCGTGGCAGTATGCAGTGGAGATGGAGACAGGTAGTCCCTCTGAGTCACTTGCGCAAATGGCAGGAAGCATGCTCACGTGCTTGCGTAGTGACCCTCGCTTCTGGCACAAAATGGGGGCATTTTTTAAACCCGCTGAGAGGGAGGACAAACTGACCTACTACAAAGACATTCTATGTAGTCAGTTGGCCGATGCGCCATGGTCCATACTCTCGCAGGTCTGACTCGGGGGGACCTCTGCGCTCACCTTCCACTGCCATGGCTGCTGGGGGGGTTGGCAGGAGCAGCAGCAGCAGCTCCATCAGCAGCAGCCTCAGTCTTCAGTCGCTAATGAGTAGCTTTCTACACCCGCATAGTGAGGCTACTCATGAGCAGCAGGAAGACCTGGAGCAGGACCTCAACCAGCAGGTCATGTCATACCCTTGACATGACCATGCCAACACACCTTGAGGATCCGCTGGACTTCTGGGCAGCCAAACTTGGCTTGTGGCCGCAACTAGCAGAGTTTGCCCTGGAAAAGCTGTCCTGCCCGGCAAGTAGCGTGCCATCTGAGCGGGTGTTTAGTGCGGCGGGGGCCATAGTTACGGCGAGGAGAACTCGTCTGTCAACTAAAAATGTGGAGAGACTCACCTTTGTCAAAATGAATCAGGGATGGATCAGCCAGGATTTCCACCCACCAATGCCTGATGCATGCGACTAGATTCAGCAT
Organism: Gastrophryne carolinensis; assembly: GCA_027917425.1. Classification (NCBI taxonomy): domain Eukaryota; kingdom Metazoa; phylum Chordata; class Amphibia; order Anura; family Microhylidae; genus Gastrophryne; species Gastrophryne carolinensis. The sequence goes on along the minus strand of CM051234.1, from coordinate 482,546,569 downwards.
GGTGCCACGTTTTACACTTTCCAAATGGTGCAAGACATATTTATGTCTTTAGGTCAATTTTTGGGCTCCTGCTGATGCCAACTTCAGGGTGTGCCTTCCAACCAATTTTTGGCCTCCTGCTGATGCCAACTTCAGAGTGTGCCTTTCAGCCAATTTTTGGCCTCCTGCTGCTGCTGCTTGCAACTCCAGGGTGTGATTCATCCAATTTTTGGGCTCCTGCTGCCAACTCCAGTGTCTCTTTCAAGCTATGTTTGGGCTCCTGCTGCTGCTTGCAACTCCAGGGTGTGATTCATCCAATTTTTGGGCTCCTGCTGCCAACTCCAGTGTCTCTTTAAAGCAATGTTTGGGCTCCTGCTGCTGCTTGCAACTCCAGGGTGTGATTCATCCAATTTTTGGGCTCCTGCTGCCAACTCCAGTGTCTCTTTCAAGCTATGTTTGGGCTCCTGCTGCTGCTGCTTGCAACTCCAGGGTGTCATTCAGCCAATTTTTGGGCTCCTGCTGCTGCTGCTTGCAACTCCAGGGTGTGATTCATCTAATTTTTGGGCTCCTGAAGCCAACTCCAGTGTCTCTTTAAAGTAATGTTTGGGCTCCTGCTGCTGCTTGCAACTCCAGGGTGTGATTCATCCAATTTTTGGGCTCCTGCTGCCAACTCCAGTGTCTCTTTCAGCCAATGTTGGGCTCCTGCTGCTGCTGCTTGCAACTCCAGGGTGTGATTCATCCAATTTTTGGCCTCCTGCTGCCAACTCCAGTGTCTCTTTAAAGCAATGTTTGGGCTCCTGCTGCTGCTTGCAACTCCAGTGTGTGATTCATCCAATTTTTGGGCTCCTGCTGCCAACTCCAGTGTCTCTTTCAGCCAATGTTGGGCTCCTGCTGCTGCTGCTTGCGACTCCAGGGTGTGATTCATCCAATTTTTGGGCTCCTGAAGCCAACTCCAGTGTCTCTTTAAAGTAATGTTTGGGCTACTGCTGCTGCTTGCAACTCCAGGGTGTGATTCATCCAATTTTTGGGCTCCTGCTGCCAACTCCAGTGTCTCTTTCAGCCAGTGTTTGGGCTCCTGCTGCTGCTGCTTGCAACTCCAGGGTGTGATTCATCCAATTTTTGGGCTCCTGAAGCCAACTCCAGTGTCTCTTTAAAGTAATGTTCTGGCTCCTGCTGCTGCTTGCAACTCCAGGGTGTGATTCGGCCAATTTTTGGGCTCCTGCTGCCAACTCCAGTGTCTCTTTCAGCCAATGTTTGGGCTCCTGCTGCTGCTGCTTGCGACTCCAGGGTGTCATTCAGCCAATTCTTGGGCTCCTGCTGCCAACTCCAGTGTCTCTTTAAAGCAATGTTTGGGCACCTGCTGCTGCTTGCAACTCCAGGGTGTGATTCATCCAATTTTTGGGCTCCTGCTGCCAACTCCAGTGTCTCTTTCAAGCTATGATTGGGCTCCTGCTGCTGCTGCTGCTTGCAACTCCCGGGTGTGATTCATCCAATTTTTTGGGCTCCTGCTGCCAACTCCAGTGTCTCTTTAAAGCAATGTTTGGGCCCCTGCTGCTGCTTGCAACTCCAGTGTGTGATTCATCCAATTTTTGGGCTCCTGCTGCCAACTCCAGTGTCTCTTTCAAGCTATGTTTGGGCTCCTGCTGCTGCTGCTTGCAACTCCAGTGTGTGATTCAGCCAATTTTTGGGCTCCTGCTGCCAACTCCAGTGTCTCTTTAAAGCAATGTTTGGGCTCCTGCTGCTGCTTGCAACTCCAGTGTGTGATTCGCCCAATTTTTGGGCTCCTGCTTCCAACTCCAGTGTCTCTTTCAAGCTATGTTTGGGCTCCTGCTGCTGCTGCTGCTGCTTGCAACTCCAGGGTGTCATTCAGCCAATTTTTGGGCTCCTGCTGCTCCTGCTGCCAACTCCAGGATGTCTTTCAGCCAATATTTGGCCTCCTGCTGCTGCCAGCTCCAGGGTGTGTTTTTCAGGCAATATAGGGGCCCCTCATAGTAATGCCACCTCAACTATCTGCAATTGTGCTGCTCTGCGATTCTAATAGCGATGCCACTGATCTGCATATCCTAATTATTTACAGTATTATTTCACTAACGCAGCACGCATCCTATGCGTGGTACAGCAAGGCAGAATGGTTTACAACCCTATTGAGGCTCTAGGAAGCTCAGAAATAGCCATTTTAATAGCGATTCATCACGAATTAATTTGGGTCGAAACTATTTTGTTCGCTCATCTCTACTAAAGACCTTAATCTATCTTAATCTATAGGGTATTGTCAAGAGAAAGACGAGAGACACCAGGCCAAACAATGCAGATGAGCTATCAAGGCAACCTGGACTTCCATAACATCTATGCAGTGTCACAGGCTGATCCCCTCCATGCCAAGCCGCATTGCAGTCATTCATGCAGAAAGAGCCCCAAGTAAATTTACTTTTAATTTGGCCAACATTTCTGTGTTAAATTATTTTTATTGCAGTTGGTCTTATATAATGTTCTAATTTTCTGAGATAATGAATTTTGAGTTTTCTTGGCTGTAAGCCATTATCATAAACATTAACTTTAAACAACACTTGAAAATGTTTGTATTTTAACTGAATTACTAAAAATATACACATTTTTGATAATATTTAGAGATGAGCGAATCGATTCTGACGAACCCGAATTCATTACGAATTTCATGAAATATTAGATTCATTACGTTTCCGAATATCTAACGCTCGAATCGCTTCCTTTTTCTGCTATACAGCCCATCTCAAATGGTGGTTCCACATGTCAGGACATGTCCCATGGGGCAAGGAATCCTGAGTAGAGGTCACATGCTACCTATCAGCAGACAGGCTTACCGATGATGTCACAGCCCCATATAAACGGCGGCCATCTTGCAGGAAGATCATTCTGACACTGTATTGTGGCCGGAGCAGATCAGGCAGGGAGAGAGCGAGGAATAGATAGATAGAACAGAAGAAGCGAGGGACAGATAGAGAAGGAGAGAGCCTGTGACAGTGACAGATAAAGACAGGACAGTTTAAAGTGTTTGCTTTAGCTTCCGAGACTATTTAGTTTTAATACCACACCTGCCTATTTAGCTTTTCCTTTACCTGGTGTCATTCTTTAAAAAGCGTGCTAGCATTAATATTTCAAGACTACCTGTGTAATAACTGCTTGCATTTTTTAATCAACGTCACTTTTCCACAATCAAAGGAGCCCACCTCTGTATGTGAGGAGGGAGCAGCCCAAACACTAGCATTAATATTTCAAGACTACCTGTCTAATAACTGCTTGCATTTTATAATCGATGTCACTTTTCCACAATCAGAGGAGCCCACCTCTGTATGTGAGGAGGGGGCATCCCAAACACTAGCATTAATATTTCAAGACTACCTGTCTAATAACTGCTTGCATTTTGTAATCAACATCACTTTTCCACAATCAAAGGAGCCCACCTCTGTATGTGAGGAGGGGGCATCCCAAACACTAGCATTAATATTTCAAGACTACCAGTCTAATAACTGCTTGCATTTTGTAAGCAAAGTCACTTTTCCACAATCAAAGGAGGCCACCTCTGTATGTGAGCAGGGGGCATCCCAAACACTATTATAAATATTTCAAGAATACCTGTGTACTAACTGGTTGCATTTTGTAATCAAAGTCACTTTTTAAGCAAACTTTGCCTTTCGTGGGGGGGCATCCCAAATACTAGCACATGTCTTTTAAGAGTACCTGCCTACTAACCTTTTGCCTTTTGTATAAAAAAGTCTGGTTTAGAAGTTTAAAGCACCCATTGCCTTTCACCGGGGGCCCATGTCAGTGCTAGAACTTATCTTTGAAGAGTACCTGCCTACTAACCTTTTGTCTTTTGTATAAAAAAGTTTGGTTTTCAAGTTTAAAGCACCCATTGCCTTTCACCGGGGGCCCTTGTCAGTGCTAGCACTTTTCTTTTAAAAGTACCTGCCTACTAACCTTTTTCCTTTTGTATAAAAAAAAGTCTGGTTTTAAAGTTTAAAGCACCCATTGCCTTTCACTGGGGGCCATTGTGAGTGCTAGCACTTATCTTTGAAGAGTACCTGCCTACTAATCTTTTGTCTTTTGTATGAAAAAATCTGGTTTAAAGAACCCATTACCTTTCACCGGGGGGGGGGGGGGGGGGGGCATCCCGAATACTAGCACTAGCTTTTCATAGTACCTGCATCTTTATCTTTTTTACATTTTGAACAAAAAACATGTTTTAACACTGCCTGTGGTGCATTTAACTCTGACCAGGGGCATCCTGTGTAAGACCATCTGACAGTGTCTTTTTGCATAAGCTTTTAGCTACAGTGTTTGCCTATTTTGAGCTAACTTTTCTACACACCTGCTGTTACAAAAATACTGTTCTAGGTATAGTGAAGTATATTGTTTTCCCCTCCTAAACGCAGTCAGGCAGAGATGTGCCAGGATGTGCACTGAGGAGAGGCCTAGATTCATCAGGCAGAGGTCGCAGCAGACTAGGCCTGATCTCCCGGTATCTGCTAGCGGTTGTGTCTCGACCAGCAACGCATCTGCCATCATCGGTTGGTTAACGCGGTCATCGACCTCAACACAAGTGACATCTGATACCCCCAGTCAACAGTCCGGAGGTTCCTCGGACACAACCCTGAGTTGGCATGGCCCAGGAGCAGCCCCTGTCCTTCCATTGCCTCTGTCCTATGCCCCCCCCCCTCCAGCAGCCTTATCTTATGCTTTGGGTTCAGCTCCACTATTCAGTGAGCATGATTTGTTAGAGGACAGTCAGTAGCTACTACCCAGCCAAGAAATGGATGAGACATCCACCGCTTCTTCCCCTAGGCAGACAAACACTGAGGAGGAGAGTGGCGTGGGAGGTGGTGTGGTGAGCATTCCGTCTCCTGCAGCACACGCTCTTGTGGAAACCGAGGAGGACATCAGTGACGTGCAGACACAACTCGATGATGATGATGATTAGGAATGAGCGAATCGATCCGGACGAACCTGAATTCGTTCCGAATTTCAGGAAAAATTCGAATCTGAACGAATCTGAATTTCCCCGCGATTCGATCAATCGAAGTTTTCCTTTAAACTCCATTTATTTCAATTACAGCCATTGTAAAATGGTGGATGGACATGTCCGGACATGTCCCCTGGGGCAAGTTATCATGGGAAGGTCACATGCAGCCTATCAGCAGCCAGGAAGCCCGGTGACGTCACAGTGCTATAAAAACGGCGGCCATCTTGCTTGTGCGCATTTCAGCCTTGCATTGCAGACAGAACGGAGGTTGCTGCAGACAGGGAGAGACTAACAGACAGGCAGGGAGAGTCAGGGAAAGATAGGGAAAATCGGGAACGATCCAGGTAGGGACAGCAGAGAAAGTGACAGGGAAACTTCACTTCACTTCATTTGCCAGATCAGATTTAAATTGCTTTTTTTTGTGCTGTAAATATTCCTGGCCACTGTGCATCCAATCTTGGCAGTGGCATATTTAACCCTATCTGTTACACACAAATCGATTAGTTTTAATTTTTTTTGTATGCTGTAAAAACCCCAGCCCACATGGGCATACTATTTCAGCACATTTGACCCTATCTGTTATACTAAATCAGTTTCTAAAGGCTCTGTTTTATTAATATATTGCATTTTAAATTGGTTTTGTGTGTCCTGTAAAAACACCAGGCCACATGGGCATCCCAAACCAGCACATTTCACCCTATCTGTTATACTAAATCAGCTTCTAAAGGCTCTGTTTTATTAATATATTGCATTTTGAATTGGTTTTTGTGCGTCCTGTAAAAACACCAGGCCGCAAGGTATCCCAAACCGGCACATTTCACCCTATCTGTTATACTAAATCAGCTTCTACATGCTCTGTTTTATTAATATATTGCATTTTGAATTGGTTTTTTGCATCCTGTAAAAACACCATGCCGCAGGGTATCCCAAACCGGCACATTTCACCCTATCTGTTATACTAAATCAGCTTCTACAGGCTCTGTTTTATTAATATATTGCATTTTGAATTGTTTTTTTGCGTCTTGTAAAAACACCAGCCCGCAGGGTATACCATATTGCCAATTTTCATAGTATCTGGTGCAGAGAAGCAGTATCTCACTTTATTTAGCTTCTGCTTTTTAAAGTAAACACATTTTTTAAGTGCATATTGCGCATTTCAAATACATAAAAATGTCAGGCAGACAAGTGCCAGGATGTTTAAAGAGGAGAGGCAGAGGCCAAGATTCAGCAGGCAGAGGTCACAGCACACTAGGGGTGAGTGGCAGCAGGAGTCGCGGTGAGAGACCTGATCTGCCAGTATCTGCTAGCGGTCGTGTCTCCACCAGTAACGCATCTGCCGTGGTAGATTGGTTAACGTGGTGGTCATCCACATCATCACAAGTTACATCTGACACCCCCAGTCTAGGGTCGGTAGGTTCCTCTGACACAACCCTGAGTTGGCATGGCCCGAGAGCAGTCCCTGTCCTCCCATTGCCTCTGTCCTACGCCGTTCCCTCCCCCAGCAACGCATCCTATGCTTTGGGTTCAGCTACACTCTTTAGTGAGATAGAGGACAGTCAGCAGCTACTGCCCAGCCAAGAAATGGAGGTGGCTTCCTTCGCTAGGCAGACAAATAGTGATGTGGAGAGTGTCGTGGGTGTTGTTGCGAGCGTTCCAGCTCCTGCGCCAGACACTGTTGAGGAAACCGAGAACATCAGTGACGTGCAGCCACAACTCGTTGATGATGATGATGATGATGAAGCCGATCGCACTTGGGAGCCGGGTGCAGAAGGGGCTTCATCCTCATCATCAGGAGAAGAGGGGCGCAGGTTGCCTCGGAGTCAGCAGCTGAGGCAGCAAGGTGTTAGCAGCATGGTTGGCAGTCAGCATGGGGGCAGAATTGTAAAGCCTGGAGCCAAACGGGGCCGAAGCCGGGGTAGAGCACCTGCTGCGCGGCAGGCTATCTTAGGAGGTAGGGAAGCAGGGGTTCCTGGAGTTGGCGACAGTAGCAGTGAATCAGTGCGGGCTGTTGGTGGGAAAAGTAGCTACTCGGCAGTTTTTCCTCAAGCATCCGCAGGAGGGTAACATGGCCACATGTAAGATATGTAGGCAGAAGGTGAAGCATGGCCAGGGCCCAAATGTTGGCACCATGGCTCTGCGTCAACATATGATGCGTCACCATAAAGCGGCCTGGGAGAACCGAGGCGCCGAAGAGGTGGTCCAGGCTGCTTCCTCACCAAGTGGCACGCCGCTCCCAATTTCTGCCAACCAAGGCTCCAGCATCTCAGCCAAAGGCAGCTGTGTGTCATACCCATCTTCTGTCGCTCCAGATGCTCCTGCTCCTCCTCCTCCTCCAAGTCATGCATCCCGCCAGCAGTCCATCAGCGAAGCCATGTCCAAGAGACATCAGTATGCGCCCACTCATCCTACGGCGCAGAAGCTGAATGTGCTCCTGTCCAAGTTGCTGGTGCTGCAGTCGCTCCCTTTTCAGGTGGTGAACTCTGCACCTTTCAGAGAACTGATGGCTTGTGCCGAACCGAGGTGGAGAATCCCAAGCCGTCATTTCTTTGCCAAGAAGGCAGTACCAGCGCTGCACAATTTTGTTGAACAGAAGGTGGGCCAGTCCTTGAGCCTGTCGGTGTGTACCAAAGTGCATGGCAGCGCCGACGTCTGGAGCTATAACTACGGTCAAGTCCAGTACATGTCATTTACGGCCCACTGGGTGAATGTGGTTCCTTTGCAGCAGCAGCAACTTGGACAGGTCACGCCGCTTCGGCCTCCGGGCTCCCTGGGCGTTGTGCCTGTGACACCGTGCGACTTGGCCTTCTCATCCTCCGCCATCTCCTCACCCTCCACTGTAGGGTCAAGTCTCAGTGCCCCTCCAGTCTACCATGTGTGCAGGGCACGTAGGTGTCACGCTGTGCTTCACATGGTTTGTCTTGGCGAACGGAGTCACACAGGGGAGGAACTGCTAAAATTTATTCATCAAGAAATCCAAACATGGCTTACTCCAAGAAAACTGAAAATGGGAACCATGGTTACGGACAATGGGAAGAACATTTTGTCTGCACTGCGACAAGGAAGCCTGACCCATGCGCCTTGCATGGCTCACGTCTTCAATCTGGTTGCCAAGCGGTTTCTGAAGTCTTCCCCCCATCTGCAAGACATCCTAACAATGGCAAGGAAACTTTGCATGCACTTCAGCCACTCATACACCGCCAAGCACACCCTTCTTGAGCTACAGCGTCAGAACGGTAGCCCCCAACATAGTCTGATTTGCGATGTTTCCACCCGTTGGAATTCCACCCTGCATATGTTGGACCGACTATACGAAAAAAAGCCATCACGGATTTCTTGATGATCCAAGCGAATAGGGGGACTCCCCTGTGTAACTTCAATGTCAACCAGTGGCAGCTCATACATGACACCTGCCGTTTGCTCAGGCCCTTTGAGGAAGCCACTTTATTTGTGAGTCGCCAGGACTACGGGATGAACGACGTGATTCCACTGCTTCATGTACTACAGCACATGTTGGAAACCATGGCTGGTCAGGGCACTGGAGACATTGCGTCTACATCTTATGGCCACATGAACCCTGTTGGAGCTGAACTGGAGGAGGAGGAGGAAGAGGAGGAGGAGTGGCACAGTGCACAGTTTAGGCTTGGCGAAATGGCTGGTTTATCTAGTCAGCGGACAGGAGAGGAGGAGCAGGAGCAGCCAGAGGAGCTAGAGGGTTGTGAGGAAGGCGAGACAGAGGACCCAGACACAACGTGGCAGTATGCAGTGGAGATGGAGACAGGTAGTCCCTCCAAGTCACTTACGCAAATGACAGAAAGCATGATCACGTGCTTGCGTAGTGACACCAGAATTGTTTCCATTTGTCAGCGGGATAACTTCTGGCTCTCCATCTTATTGGACCCTCGCTTCCGGCACAAAATGGGGGCATTTTTTAAACCCGCCAAGAGGGAGGACAAACTGACCTACTACAAAGACATTCTATGTAGTCAGTTGGCCGATGCCTATCTGCGCCATGGTCCATACTCTCGCAGGTCTGACTCGGGGGGACCTCTGCACTCACCTTCCACTGCCATGGCTGCTGGGGGGGTTGGCAGGAGCAGCAGCAGCAGCTCCATCAGCAGCAGCCTCAGCCTTCAGTCGCTAATGAGTAGCTTTCTACACCCGCATAGTGAGTCTACTCATGAGCAGCAGAAAGACCTGGAGCAGGACCTTAACCAGCAAGTCGTGTCATACCTTGACATGACCATGCCAACACACCTTGAGGATCCGCTGGACTTCTGGGCAGCCAAACTTGACTTGTGGCCGCAGCTAGCTGAGTTTGCCCTGGAAAAGCTGTCCTGCCCGGCAAGTAGCGTGCCATCTGAGCGGGTGTTTAGTGCGGCGGGGGCCATAGTTATGGCGAGGAGAATTCGTCTGTCAACTAAAAATGTGGAGAGACTCACCTTTGTGAAAATGAATCAGGGATGGATCAGCCAGGATTTCCACCCACCAATGGCTGATGCATGCGACTAGATTCAGCATGGTGCCACGTTTTACACTTTCCAAATGGTGCAAGACATATTTATGTCTTTAGGCCAATATTTGGGCTCCTGCTGATGCCATCTTCAGGGTGTGCCTTTCAGCCACATTTTGGCCTCCTGCTGCTGCTGCTGCCAACTTCAGTGTGTCTTTAGGCCAATTTTTGGGTTCCTGCTGCCAACTCCAGTGTCTCTTTCAAGCTATGTGTGGGCTCCTGCTGCTGCTGCTTGCAACTCCAGGGTGTCATTAACCCATTTTTAGGGCTCCTGCTGATGCCAACTTCAGGGTGTGCCTTTCAGCCAACCTCTGGCCTCCTGCTCCTGCTGCTGCCAACTGCAGTGTGTCTTTAGGCCAATTTTTGGGTTCCTGCTGCCAACTCCAGTGTCTCTTTCAAGCTATGTGTGAGCTCCTGCTGCTGCTGCTTGCAACTCCAGGGTGTCATTAACCCATTTTTAGGGCTCCTGCTGATGCCAACTTCAGGGTGTGCCTTTCAGCCAACCTCTGGCCTCCTGCTCCTGCTGCTGCCAACTGCAGTGTGTCTTTAGGCCAATTTTTGGGTTCCTGCTGCCAACTCCAGTGTCTCTTTCAAGCTATGTTTGGGCTCCTGCTGCTGCTGCTTGCGACTCCAGGGTGTCAATCAGCCAATTTTTGGGCTCCTGCTGCCAACTCCAGTGTCTCTTTCAAGCTAGGTTTGGGCTGCTGCTGCTACTTGCAACTCCAGGGTGTCATGCAGACAATTTTTGGGTTCCTGCTGCCAACTCCAGTGTCTCTTTCAAGCTATGTTTGGGCTCCTGCTGCTGCTGCTGCTTGCAACTCCAGGGTGTCATTCAGCCAATTTTTGGGCTCCTGCTGCCAACTCCAGTGTCTCTTTCAAGCTATGTTTGGGCCCCTGCTGCTGCTGCTTGCAACTCCAGGGTGTCATTCAGCCAATTTTTGGGCTCCTGCTGCTCCTGCTGCCAACTCCAGGATGTCTTTCAGCCAATATTTGGCCTCCTGCTGCTGCCAGCTCCAGGGTGTGTTTTTCAGGCAATATAGGGGCCCTCATAGTAATGCCACCTCAACTTTCTGCAATTGTGCCGCTCTGTGATTCTAATAGCGATGCCTCTGATCTGCATGTCATAATTATTTACAGTATTATTTCACTAACCCAGCACGCATACTATGCGTGTTACAGCAAGGCAGAATGGTTTACAACCCTATTGAGGCTCTAGGAAGCTCAGAAATAGCAGTTTTTAATAGCGATTCATCGCAAATAAATTCGGACCGAAACAAATTTTGTCGGAAAATTCGGCGAATCAGCTGAATGGAATTTTTCAAAAGTTCGCTCATCCCTAATGATGATGATGAAGCTGATCACACTTGGGAGCCCGGTGCAGAAGGAGCTTCATCATTATCAGGAGAAGAGGGTCCCAGGTTGCCCCAGAGTCAGCAGCTGAGGCAGCAAGGTGGCAGTAGGGTTGGCAGTCAGCATGGTGGCAGTAGGGTTGGCAGTCAGCATGCTGGCAGAATTGGGATGTCTGGAGCCACACGTGGCCGGCGGCGGGGTATACCACCTGCTGCGCGGCAGGCTGACTTCCCGGGAGGTAATGGAGCAGGGGTTCCTGGCGTTGGCAGCAGTGGCAGTGAATTAGTGCGGACTGTTGGCCGTCTCCTCAGCTTCCACTGTACGGTCAATTCTCAATGCCCCTTCAGCCTACCATGTGTGCAGGGCACGGCGGTGTCACGCTGTGCTTCACATGGTTTGCCTTGGCGAACGGAGTCACACAGGGGAGGAGCTCTGGAAATTCATTCATCAAGAAATCAAAACATGGCTTACTCAGCGAAAATTGTAAATGGGTACCATGGTGACTGACAATGGGAGTAACATCTTGTCTGCGCTGCGACAAGGAAGCCTGAGCCATGCGCCCTGTATGGCACATGTGTTCAACCTAGTTGTCAAGCGTTTTCTGAAGTCTTCCCCCCATCTGCAAGACATCCTAACAACGGGAAGGAAACTTTGTGTGCACTTCAGCAACTCCTACACTGCCAAGAACACCCTTCTTGAGCCACAGCGTCAGAACTGTATGCCCCCAACATCTGATTTGCAATGCTCCCACCCGTTGGAATTCCACCCTACATGTGTTAGATTGCCTATACGAACAGAGGAAAGCCATCACTGACTTCTTGATGATCCAAGCAGATAGGGAGACTCATCTGTGTAACTGTAATGTGACAGCAAAAAGAAAAATAGGATGTGCTCATCCAGTCAATCTGCACAAACTTTTAAACTTAGTAATGTTAGGGACGGGGTACTAATTGGACGGCCTTGACGTGGCTACCTTGCTTTTACATTCATTGCAATCTATGTTAACTAACAGTCCATGTTCAGTCCAAGTGTTAGCTAGGTTTTTCAATAGTATGAGTGTGCAGAGGGTTAACTTTAATGTGAACCAGTGGCAGCTCATACGTGACACCTGCCGTTTGATCAGGCCCTTTGAGGAAGCCACTTTATTTGTCAGTCGCCAGGATTACGGCATAAACCGCTGCTTCATGTAATACAACACATGTTGGAAACCATGGCTGGTCAGGGCACTGGAGACATAGCGCATACATTTCACGGCCACATAAACCTTGTGGGAGTGGAGGAGGAGGAGCAGCACAGTGAAGCACAGTTTAGTTTTGGTGAAATGGGCAGTTTATCTAGTCATCTGACAGGAGAGGAGGAGCAGGAGCAGCCAGTGGAGCTAGAGGGTTGTGAGGAAGGTGAGACAGAGGACCCAGACATACCGTGGCAGTATGCAGTGGAGATGAAGACAGGTAGTCCCTCCGAGTCACTTGCACAAATGGCACGATGTGTTAGGGCGCCGTGCGCCCATCTCGTGGCGCTCCCCACTCTCCCTCCTTACAAGCTTCGGGCGGCGGGTCCCCAGCGGTTGGCCGCGCGCCGACTGCTCTCGGCTGTCCTCCGCCTCACTCTGTCTCCTCCCTGGTGCGCGCACATCCCCGTCCACTAGGGGGCACGCGCGCCTGTTTTTTACAATTTAAAGGGCCAGTTCACCTTTGATTGGTGGCCGCTCATTCCACTTCCCCTATTTAAAGGGACACTTCCTTCCTTCTAGTGCCGGATCTTGGTCTTCCTATGGTTACTGAACGTCAGTTGTTTCCTGTATTGCTCACCCGTGTACCGACTTTTGCCTATCCCCGACTCTGAACCTTCTCTACCCGTCCCGACCTTGGCTACTTCCTTCGACAACGTGTTTGTGCTGCCAGCCCTGACCTCCACTTGAACTTGACTTTGCCTTTTGCCTGCCTCCTCGGTACCACGCATTACCTCGGCTGACTGCGTGTCTGAGCCGCTGTTGGGGGGTAGCGACCTGGGGGTCACTCACCGCTACAAGTCCAACCGGCCTTGCGGCGGGCTCTGGTGAATACCGGTGGCCTCTTAGTCTCGGCTTCCCTGATACGGCACTAGCTATCAGTACACAGCCAAAGCAGATCCACACCTGTGCCACCACATCCTGGCCGTGTCAGTTAGATCCGGCCATGGATCCCGCTGAGGTGCCACTGCCTGATGTCACTAAACTACCTGCTATTGTGGCTATGCAGTCTCGCCAAATTAACCAGCTCTCCACAATGGTTCAGCAGCTCTTATCGATTCAGCAGCAGCAGTTGCCAGCATCTGCTCCAGTGTTGCCGCCACAACCTCTAGTAGAATCAGCCTCTAGAATCTGTCTCTCCTTGCCGGCTAAGTTTGACAGGGATGCCAAGTTATGATGAGGCTTCCTTACCCAGTGTTCCATGCATTTGGAAATGTTGGCGGACCAATTCCCCACTGAACGTGCCAAGGTGGCCTTTGGTATTAGTCTGCTCTCTGGGAAGGCGCTGGCCTGGGCTACCCCATTATGGGATCGCGAGGATCCAGTTACTTCCAACGTACTCGCCTTTGTCTCCGAGTTCCGCCAGGGCTTCAAGGAACCAGCCCGGGCCTCGTCTGCAGAAACGGTCCTTTTGAATTTGGTCCAGGGCAACCTGTCCGTTGGTGAATACGCCATTCAGTTCCGTACCCTGGCATCTGAATTGTCTTGGAATAATGAGGCCTTATGTGCCTCCTTCAAGAATGGACTGTCTAGCAATATTAAAGATGCTCTAGCTGCACATGATTTGCCTACATCTTTGTCTGATCTCATTCATTTGGCTACATGCATCGATGAGAGACGGGAGGAATTCCACCTGGAAAGAGACTCTCAGCGCCCTAGGAGGGCATCCCGTTTGGCTCCTGTGTTTCAACATCCTTTGTCCACACCTGCGCCATCCAGTGAGGAGGCCATGCAGGTGGACCGATCTCACTTAACCCAGCAGGAGAGAACTCGCAGGAGGAATGAGAATCTCTGCCTGTATTGTGCTGGCTCAGAGCACTTCCTGAAAGATTGTCCTATTGTCCTAGTGAATGTAGGGGAGGCGTCCCTAGGTGTGTATGCTATCTTTCCACGGCTTACGTTTCCTGTGCAACTTACTGTCACAGCTACCATCTCCTTGAACTTTTGGATTTTGGCTCTGCAGGAAATGTTATCGAGACCTCCTTGGTTAATAAATATAACATCTCTGTGAACCGTCTCGCAAAGCCCCTATTTATCACTTTGGTCAATGGTGATAGGCTTGATTGCACCATGCTTTATCGCACAGTACCCCTCCTTTTAAAGATTGGACTTTTTCACCAAGAGAACATCGAGCTCTACGTGCTCCCTCATTGTACCTCTCAGTTTCTTCTCGGCCTACCCTGGCTTCAACGTCATGATCCCAATCTTGATTGGAGTTCCGGCGAAATCAAGAGTTGGGGTGCAACCTGCTTCCAGAAGTGTTTGAAGTCCATTCCTGTCAGACCTGTTACTGCTTCTGCTCCACTTCCCGGCCTGCCTGCGATCTATCAGGCCTTCTCTGATGTGTTCTGCAAAAAGCAAGCGGAGGTACTTCCGCCTCATTGCCCCTATGATTGCCCTACCGACCTCCTGCCGGGTACCACTCCACCTCGTGGCAGAATCTTTCCCCTCTCGGCTCCAGAAACGCAGGCAATGTCAGAGTACATACAGGAAAATCTCCAAAGGGGCTTCATACAGAAGTCTTCATCTCCAGCAGGTACAGGGTTCTTTTTGTGGCCAAGAAAGATGGCTCTCTTCGCCCCTGCATTGACTATCGTTGCCTCAACAGATTACCGTCAAAAATTGGTACCCTTTACCTTTGATCTCTGAAATATTTGATTGACTTCGTGGTGCCAAGATCTTCACTAAACTCGACCTGAGAGGGGCCTATATACGTAAGGGTGATGAGTGGAAGACTGCCTTTAACACCCCCGATGGCCACTTCGAATACCTAGTGATGCCCTTTGGGCTTTGCAATGCACCCACTGTATTCCAGGAATATGTGAACGACATATTCCGGGACTTGCTTTACTCCTGTGTGGTAGTGTATCTGGACGATATACTCATCTTCTCTTCTAATCCTGAAGAACATCACCGCCATGTCCGGCAAGTCCTGTCTCGCCTCTGCCTACATCGCTTGTATGCCAAGTTGGAGAAGTGCAAATTTGACCATACCACTCTACCATTTCTTGGGTACATTGTTTCTGGTCGAGGTCTCCAGATGGACCCCAGCAAGTTAAAGGGAGTGTTGGATTGGCCACGCCCTTCTAGCGTACGGGCTATCCAACGCTTTTTGGGCTTCGCTAATTATAATCGCCAGTTCATTCCCCACTTTTTGACTTTGGTTGCGCCTATTGTGGCTCTCACGAAGAAGAATGTAAATTCTAAGTCATGGCCTCCTCAGGCTGAAGAGGCCTTTAACCCTTTAAGTGCCAAGCACGTAACACCTACGTGCTGG
Source organism: Gastrophryne carolinensis (assembly GCA_027917425.1). Lineage (NCBI taxonomy): Eukaryota > Metazoa > Chordata > Amphibia > Anura > Microhylidae > Gastrophryne > Gastrophryne carolinensis. The sequence goes on along the minus strand of CM051234.1, from coordinate 482,531,223 downwards.
CTTGGCAAGGACCTAAGTGCCAAGCACGTAGGTGTTACGTGCTTGAAATTCCCCCCCCTGCTAGTTAAAAAAGAAAAAAAAATTATACTCACCTGACCCCTCGTTGGATCCGGCCGGGTCTCCTCTTTAATTTGGTGCCATCCGATCCCCTGTGGGGGCTCGGATGGCTCCAGAAGATCCCCCGGAATAGCCCCCCCCCGCTTCTGCAGCAGCAGCTGCTAACTGTAAAAAAAAAAAAAAAATGACATTTACTTACCTGCAGTCGCGCTGCCTCTCGCCGGGTATCCTCTTCACTGGGGGGGCCTCCGATCGCCCCCCCCCAGGCTGCTTAGTCTTCAGGAGAGGGCTCAAAATGCCCTCTCCCCCTGCCTTCCAAAGGGCGCCGCCATCTTCATGACTAGCCCCTTGGGCTTATGACGTCACTCCCGGGTGTCGTCCCAGCTCTCCTCGGCTCAGCTGTCAGATGCCCTCGTGATCGCTGGGCAGAGCCAGCGATCACCAGGGCATCTGACAGCTGATTGAAACAGGAGCTGACAATCGGGTGAGGTGAGTAAAGAAAAAAAAACTTTTTTTTTTAATAAATGACATTTTTGTGTGTGCGTGTTTTTTTTTTAATGGTTTATTTTTAACTGGTAAGGGGTCCATGAGACCCCTATATCAGTTCACAAGGCTGGGGGCTGGCAAGTCACCTGCAACTAGCGGGTGACTTGCCATTAACCCCCGCCCCCCCAATTACCTGCCTCCCCAAAGCCCAGGGGGGGCAGAAGAGCAAGGGCCCACTCAGGCTATGTGGGCTTGAAGGCTGCAGGGTGGGGGGCCACAAAAGCTGGTCCCTCCACTCTGTTCCTATAAGCCCCCATAGCTGATCCCGGGCTGGTTATGATGGGTAGGGGGGACCCTACGCCACTTTTGGGGGGATTTTTAAGGGTTAGGGTTAGGATTAGGGTTAGCCTAACCCTAACCCTAATCCTTAAAATTCCCCCCAAAAATGTGGTCCCACCCTATGTCATTTTTTGGGGGATTTTTAAGGGTTAGGGTTAGCCCAACCGTTTTTTCAAGGGGTAAGGTTAGCCTAACACTAACCCTTAAAATTCCCAAAAAAATGCCCCCCCGGGAGGGACCCTATGTAATTTTTTGGGGGGGATTTTTAAGGGTTAGGGTTAGCCTAACCCTTAAAATTCCCCAAAAAATGGGGTCCCCCCAACAGCCCCCCACCCTATGTAATTTTTTTTTTAATTAACCCCTTATGCTCTGTCGCTCAGCAGCTATAAAAGGCTTCCAGCAGCAGCAGCAGGAGGGCAGAAGCCAGAGTGATCAGCGTAGGACACAGTGCTCCAGGATGGATAGGAGGTAAGTATAAAAAACAAAAACAAATAAAATATTTTCTCTCCATGTGTCTGTGTGTTTTTTTTTTTACTTTTAACCCCTTGTGAACTGGTAAGGGTCCATGAGACCCCTATACCAGTTCACAAGGCTGGGGGCTGGCAAGTCACCTGCAGCTAGCGGATGACTTGCCATTAACCCCCGGCACCCCCAATTACCTGCCTCCCCAAAGCCCAGGGGGGGCAGGAGAGCCCGGCCCATGGAGCTTGTAGCCGGCAGGGCGGGGGGCCACCAAAACTGGCCTCTTCGCCCTGTTCCTACAAGCCCCCATAGCTGGTCCCGGGCTGGTTATGATGGGTAAGGGGGGCCCCACGTAATTTTGGGGGGGATTTTTTATTAACCCCTTATGTTTATAGTGTGGATAGTAGTATTTTATTTGTAAATGTTATAAAGTGCTCTTTTCAGTTTGGAGGGTCTCCTTGGCAAGAATGGGGGGGCTACCGATACATATGTGTTACCGTTATAATCAGGAGAAATGGGGCTTTCACATGCAATAAAGTTTTCATTAATAAAAGAAATGTTTGATTTAAAATAAAGGGGGACAATTGTCTAAAAAAATATTATTTTATTTAATTTTTTGTTTTTTTACGCAAAAATATTTAAAAAACAGTAGAAAAATTACAAACAAGACATTTCATGTTAAAGCCTAAACCCTGCTGCAATATATATATATATATATATATATATATATATATATATATATATATTTTCCTGAAAATTCCGGCAAAAACCATGGTTAAACATGGCGCAAAATGGGAAAAAATGACCTGTCAACAGAGGGTGACAAAACTTCAAGTAAGCTGGCAATTAAAAGGGTTAATAGTACATAGAAACATAGAAACATAGAAGGTTGACGGCAGAAGGAGACCATACGTCCATCTAGTCTGCCCTTATGTGTATATTGTATGTACTCTTTATCTTAGGATAGATGTGTGCTTATCCCAGGCATGTTTAAATTCAGTGACTGTTGATTTTTCAACTACCTCTGCTGGAAGTTTGTTCCAAGCATCTACTACTCTTTCTGTAAAATAATATTTTCTAACATTGCTCCTGATCTTCCCCCCGACTAGCTTCAGGTTGTGCCCCCTTGTTCTATCGTTAAGTTTCTTCTTAAAAACACTTCCCTCCTGAACCTTATTCAATCCTTTCACATATTTAAAGGTCTCAATCATGTCCCCCCTCTCCCTTCTTTCCTCCAGACTGTACAAATTAAGTTCTTTAAGTCTCTCCTGATAAGTTTTAAGTTTAAGTCCTTCCACCATTTTTGTTGCCCGCCTTTGGACACGTTCTATTTGAATAATGTCTTTTTGCAGGTAAGGTCTCCAGAACTGCACACAGTATTCTAGCTGTGGCCTTACCAGGGCTCTATACAGCGGCATCACAACCTCCCTCTTCCTACTGGTGATGCCTCGAGATATGCAGCCGAGCATCCTGCTTGCTTTTCCCACTGCCTGGCTACACTGTCCACTCATCTTGCAGCTATCAGTAATCAGTACCCCTAAATCTCTCTCCTCCGAGGTCCTGGCTAACACAGTACTGCCCATACGGTACTCAGAGCAGGGATTCCTTCTACTCAAGTGCATGATTTTACATTTAGAGACATTAAACTCTAGTTTCCACAGTTTTGACCATCTATCCAGTAAAGCTAAATCATTTTCCATGTTGCAGACACCTCCAGGAATATCCACCCTATTACTAACCTTTGTATCATCAGCAAACAGACAAACTTTTCCTACCAAGCCTTCTCCTATGTCACTTACAAATATATTAAAAAGAATGGGGCCCAGGACAGAGCCTTGCGGCACACCACTTGTAACTCGCCTTTGTTCAGATTGCACACCATTTACAACAACGCTCTGATACCGATCCCTCAGCCAACTGGAAATCCACTGAACTATCCAGGGATTGAGTCCTACCTTCAATAACTTATCTATGAGCTCCTTATGGGGTACAGTGTCAAAGGCTTTGCTAAAATCCAGATAGGCGATATCCACAGCACCACCTTCATCTAACACTTTAGTGACATTGTCAAAGAAATCAATAAGATTGGTCTGACATGATCTGCCCTCAGTAAAGCTGTGCTGTTTTTGGTCCAATAGGTCATTAATTTTTAGATGGGAAATTATCTGTTTTTTTAAGAGTGTTTCCATTAATTTGACCACTATAGATGTTAAACTAACTGGCCTGTAATTACTGGCTTCTTCTCTATTCCCCTTTTTATGGATTGGTATGACATTGGCCATTCTCCAATCATCTGGAACCTCACCAGTTGAAAGGGAATGGTTAAGTAAATCAGTCAGAGGGGCTGCAATCACAAACCTAAGTTCCCTTAGAACTCTGGGGTGGATTCCATCTGGACCCATTGCCTTACTTACCTTTAGATGTGCCAGCTCAGCTAAGACATCAGCCTCCAGAAACTCAGGAGCTGTACCCTCCCAGCTGGATGTTGTGCTATGACCATGCCTGCTACTATCTGAAAATAGCGAACAAAAGTAGTTATGCATGTTGGGTATTGTTCGGCTCGGCAGACCTTGCGCTTTCAGATTTAGCTTGTTTTTTCTTGTTTGCATATTTATATTTTAGGATTTTATTCCGTTTTTTAATTCATTTTTTTAGGGAAACCCTGTGCAACCTAAGAATTCTTCAAGGGATTACTTCCAGAAAGGTCCAGAAAGAAAATAAATCTGGACGAACCCGAATTCGTTCCGAATTTCAGGAAATATTCAATTCTGAACAAATCCAAATTTCCCTGCGATTCGATCGATCTAATTTTTCCTTTAAACTCCATTTACTTCAATTACAGGCATTGTAAAATGGTGGATGCACATGTCTGGACATATCCCCTGGGGCAAGGTATCATGGGAAGGTCACATGCAGCCTATCAGCAGCCAGGAACCCCGGTGACGTCACAGTGCTATATAAACGGCGGCCATCTTGCTTGTGCGCATTTCAGCATTGTATTGCGACCAGAAAGGAGCTGTTTAGAGCCAGGGAGAGACTAACAGAGAGCCAGGGAGACCCACAGAGTGCCAGACAGAACCTGGGAATGATAGGGAAAGATCGAGGCAGGGACAGCAGAGAAATAACAGGGAAAGCTTTTTTTTATTTTCATTTCATTTAATAGCCAGATCAAAGTTTTAAATTACATTTGTTTCTGCTGTAAAAACCCCTGGCCACTGTGCATCCCATGTTGGCAGTGGCACATTTAACCCTATCTGTTACACACAAGCAGCTATTAAAGGGGATTTCTTCTAACTAGATTAGTTTTAATTGTTTTTGTGTCTGCTGTAAAAACCCCTGCCCACTGGGCATGCCATATCAGCACATTCGACCCTATCTGTTACACACAAGCAGCTGTAAAAGGGGATTTCTTCTAACTAGATTACAGTTTGAATTTTTTTGTGTCTGCTGTAAAAACCCCTTCCCACTGGGCATGCCATATCAGCACATTTAACCAGATCTGTTACACACAAGCAGCTGTTAAAGGGGATTTCTTCTAACTAGATTAGTTTTAATTGTTTTTGTGCCTGCTGTAAAAACCCCTTCCCACTGGGCATGCCATATCAGCACATTTGACCCTATCTGTTACACACAAGCAGCTGTTAAAGGGGATTTCTTCTAACTAGATCACAGTTTGAATTGTTTTTGTGTCTGCTGTAAAAACCCTAGGCCAATGGGCATCCCATATCAGCACATTTGACCCTATCTGTTACACACAAACAGCTGTGAAATGTGATTTCTTCTAACTAGATTACAGTTTTAATTATTTTTGTGTCTGCTGTAAAAACCCCAGGCCAATGGGCATCCCATATCAGCACATTTGACCCTATCTGTTACACACAAGCAGCTGTTAAAGGTGATGTCTTCTAACTAGATTACAGTTTTAATTGTTTTTGTGTCTGCTGTAAAAACCCCAGGCCAATTGGCATCCCATATCAGCACATTTGACCTATCTGTTACACACAAGCAGCTGTTAAAGGGGATTTCTTCTAACTAGATTACAGTTTGAATTGTTTTTGTGTCTGCTGTAAAAACCCCTGCCCACTGGGCATGCCATATCAGCACATTTGACCCTATCTGTTACACACTAGCAGCTGTTAAAGGGGATTTCTTCTATCTAGATTAGTTTTAACTGTTTTTGTGTCTGCTGTAAAAACCCCTTCCCACTGGGCATCCCATATCAGCACATTTGACCCTATCTGTTACACACAAGCAGCTGTTAAAGGGGATTTCTTCTAACTAGATCACAATTTTAATTGTTTTTGTGTCTGCTGTAAAAACCCCAGGCCAATGGGCATCCCATATCAGCACATTTGACCCTATCTGTTACACACAAACAGCTGTTAAAGGTGATTTCTTCTAACTAGATTACAGTTTGAATTGTTTTTGTGTCTGCTGTAAAAACCCCTGCCCACTGGGCATCCCATATCAGCACATTTGACCCTATCTGTTACACACAAGCAGCTGTTAAAGGGGATTTCTTCTAACTAGATTACAGTTTTAATTGTTTTTGTGTCTGCTGTAAAAACCCCTGCCCACTGGGCATGCCATATCAGCACATTTGACCCTATCTGTTACACACAAGCAGCTGTTAAAGGGGATTTCTTCTAACTAGATTAGTTTTAATTGTTTTTGTGTCTGCTGTAAAAACTCCTGCCCACTGGGCATGCCTTATCAGCACATTTGACCCTATCTGTTACACACAAGCAGCTGTTAAAGGGGATTTCTTCTAACTAGATTACAGTTTGAATTGTTTGTGTCTTGTGGGATATTGGGGCGAACGGTAGTGATCAGTTCTCTCTCGGCAAAGCAGGTTTATTTCAGAAAAATGCAAGTATTCAAATGAAACAATACTTCTCCATTCATAGGTTGCAGCGTCAATGCAGAAAATCAAAACAAATGGTTACATCACCAAATAAAGGTAAATCCAGGGCTGGGGATTCCAGCAAGCTGTGGGTCAAAGGAAAGTCCAATCCAGATTGCAGGGCAAACCAGCCCGCCGCTTCTCACCCCCAATGGTCCAAGAGTGGGGCGCAGAAGCCAAGTCCTTCGGCTTAATAGTCCAGTATTGTTATTCACACAACATGCAATTCAGCCTGAGCTCCCTCCATCAGGCTGGTCAAAGACCACTGACTGGCTCAGTGGGAGCCTTTTATTCAGGCTCCTTCCTGAAATAAATCTGACCAGGTGTGCAAGGCCTGAGATCAGAAGAAACCTAGGAGTGGGGAATGTGACCAGGGTTCTGAAATCCTGGCATGGATCGTGCTCTATACAGCACTGTAGGGGAAAAATATACTCCATCCAGGACTTCTCCACACACTTTACCACATATCTCCCCCCTCTTCTTCAGACCCGAGGTCTGACAACCCTTACTGGTCATACAATAGACTAGGGACAAAGCATCCGCATTCCCTTGTAACTTCCCCGGTCTATGTTCTACTTTAAATTTAAAGTTTTGTAAGGAGAGAAACCATCTGGTGACCCTTGCATTTCTCTCCTTATTTTGCTTCATCCAGGTCAGCGGCACATGATCGGTCATTAGGACAAATTCTCGACCCAACAAATAATATTTTAGGGCCTTTAACACCCACTTAACAGCGAGACACTCTCTTTCCACTATCGCATAGTTTTTCTCTGCCGGAGTCAGCTTCCGGCTCAGGTACAATACTGGGTGCTCTTCCCCATTCACCTCTTGTGACAGAACTGCCCCCAAACCTGAATCAGACGCATCTGTCTGTACCAAGAATTGTTTGCTGAAATCTGGGGACACCAGAACAGGCTGTTTACACAGGGCAGATTTTAGGCTTTGAAAAGCCTTTTCTGCCTCGGGGGTCCATTCCACCATTACTGACTTTGACTTTGACCCCCCTTTGTTAAGTCAGTTAACGGGGTAGCCATTGACGCAAAATTGAGCACAAACCGACGGTAGTAGCCGGTTATACCTAGGAAGGCTCTCACTTGTTTTTTTGTATGGGGTCTGGGTCTTGTATTGCCTCCACCTTATTAATCTGGGGCTTAACCAACCCTCTACCAATGACATAGGCCAGGTGTTTTGCCTCCTCCAGACCCACTGCACACTTCTCAGGGTTTATGGTTAAGCCAGCATTACTGATAGAGTCTAGGACGGCCTGTACCTTGCAGAGGTGACTCTTCCAATCAGACGAAAAGATGACCACATCGTCTAGGTAAGCAGCGGCATAATTCCGATGTGGCCTCAAGATCACGTCCATCAGCCTCTGAAAGGTAGCAGGGGCCCCATGTAACCCAAACGGCATAACCAGATAGTGAAACAGCCCTTCTGGGGTGGCAAACGCGGTCTTTTCTTTAGCGTCCTCCGCCAAAGGTATCTGCCAATACCCTTTTGTGAGATCCAGGGTTGTAATGTATCTTGCCCTCCCAAGCTTTTCAATCAACTCATCTACCCGGGGCATGGGATACGCATCAAACTTTGAGACCTCATTGAGTTTTCTGAAGTCATTACAGAATCTCCAGGTCCCATTAGGCTTTGGTATTAAGACAATGGGACTGGACCAGGCACTAGCAGACTCTTCAATGATGCCCAACTCTAACATGCGTTTTATTTCAGAGGAGATCGCCTCTCTCCGTGCTTCAGGAAACCTGTACGGCTTTAGGTTTACCTTAGTGTAGGGTTCAGTTTTAATCTGATGCTTTATTAAATGCATTCGGCCCGGCAGGTCAGAAAACTTGTCTCTATTTCCTTGCAGAAATTCCCTAACCTCCTGCGTTTGATGACCTGACAAAGACTCACCTATCTTGACTGGGAGAATGGTCTGCACCACCTCTTTAACTCTAGCCGGGGCAACTACCAAAGCTTCACAATCTTTCCACGGCTTAATCAGGTTCACATGGTAAATCTGGTAGGGCTTCCTTCTACCTGGTTGGTGAACCTTGTAGTTCACCTCACTCACCTTCTCTACAACCTCATAGGGACCCTGCCACTTTGCCAGAAATTTACTTTCAACTGTGGGCACTAATACCAGGACCCGATCCCCAGGATTAAAGGCCCTCACCCTGGCCGATCTATTATATATCCTGCTCTGGGCCGCCTGAGCCCTTTACATATGCTCCTTTATTATCGGCATTACATTTTCTATACGGTCCTGCATCTGGGCTACATGCTCAATTATACTCTTGCATGGGGTGGCCTCAGTTTCCCAGGTTTCCTTGGCGATATCTAGCAAACCCCGGGGATGCCTACCATACACCAGTTCAAACGGTGAAAACCCTGTAGACACCTGGGGAACCTCCCGTATGGAGATACGGCAACAAACTGTCCCAGTCATGGCCATCCCGTTCTACAACTTTCTTCAGCAGGTGCTTAAGGGTTTTATTAAATCTCTCTACCAAGCCGTCTGTTTGAGGATGGTACACTGAGGTGCGGAGATGGGTAATCTTAAACAGATTGCACGGTTCCTTCATGGCCTTTGACATGAAGGGCGTGCCCTGATCGGTTAGAATTTCCTTTGGTATTCCTACACGAGAAAACATAAGAAACAGCTCCTTAGCAATATTTTTGGATGCCATATTTCTTAGTGGTACTGCTTCCGGGTAGCGGGTAGCATAATCTAGTACCACTAATATATATTGGTGTCCTCGGGCTGACTTCACAATAGGCCCCACCAAATCCATGGCAATTCTCTAAAAGGGAACCTCGACAATGGGAAGTGCCAAGGGGCTCCGAAAGTGTGACGTTGGGGCACTTAACTGGCACGTAGAGCAGGACTCGCAGTATCTTTTTATTTCCTCATACACCCCAGGCCAGTAAAACCTCTGGAGAACTCTTTCCTGGGTCTTATTTATCCCCAAATGCCCTCCAAGCACATGACTATGGGCGATCTCCAGCACCATGCGATGATATGGCTTAGGTACCAGAAGCTGTTCCACAACTTCATTGTTAATTTTGGAGACCCGATATAACAGATCCCCACTCATGGCGAAGTGTGGACATTTCTGGTCAGCTTCTGGTTCCTGAGGCACTCCGTTCAACACTGTGACATTACCTCTTGCAGTCTCCAGAGTGGGGTCTCTTAATTGCTCAGACCCCAAATTACTCTGAGCCACCTCTAGGTCTAAGACCCGCTGATCAGGCAGGGAATCCTCATCATCCTCGCCTGCTAACACCTGTAGGGGAAACCGGTCATTACTGCATAATTCAGATATTCCCATTTCTTCACTAGATACCTCATGGGGCCTATTGTCTTTACTAGATAGTTCAGCTGGCTCAACAGGGAGGGTCACCGGTTCTGCCGGAGATACTTCGCTACCGGAAGAAACGTTTCCCCTTTGCCACAACTCCCAGAACAAGGGAAAATCCCGGCCAACAATCACTTGGTACATAAGGCATTCTACTACGCCTGCTTCATATTTTAGTGTTCCAGCGGGGGTCTCAAACTTACTCATGGCTACAGGGTAAGCCACGATATCCCCGTGGATGCAAAGCACGCTCACATTTTTATTTGGTATATAACCTCCTCCCACAAGGTTGGCTCGGACCAAGGTTACCAGGCTACCTGAGTCCAACAGCGCCTTCACTGAGCACCCATTCACTCTCATCAACACAATATGGGGCTCGGTCTCTAACCGCGAAACCGTGGTACATGCTGGTTCCGCAAACAGGGATCTTCTGCGGCCAGCGCCACACTCCATAGGCTCAGGGCCAAGGGGGCAATCCACGGCTATGTGCCCCCACTCGCGGAACCTCCAACACTGGGGACCCCGAAGCCTCCGTGCCCGGGCGTCCTTCCTAGAATTGGGGGGCCTCTGGGGGTCAGGGCCAGTCCTGGGCCCTTTTTCACCCTTCCATACACCTCCAAGGGGAACCTGCTTACCCGTCGTTGTCACAGGTTTGTGGGTCTTGGAGGATGCTGGTGTAGTAGGGGCATCCCGTAGGTAGTCCTCCGTCGCAATAAAACGTTCAACCAAGTTGACCAGCTGCTCCGCACTCCGCGGGTCGCCTTGTCCCACCCACCGTTGAAGCTTTGGCGGCAGGGACCGAAAGAAGCGGTCCACCACGATTTTCTAGATAATCTGCGCAGGGGTTGAATGCTCTGGCTCCAACCACTTTTGGACGCCCAGTTATGTATTCACCTTGCCCGAACCGCTGGCGTGACTCCCAGGCGAGCAAGGATCTCCTGTTTAAGCTTAGCATAGTCCCGTACATCCTGCTCCCTTAAGTCAAAATATGCCTTTTGCGGCTCACCCGAACTGCGCAATTACGTCGTCCCATTCCGCTACTGGCAGCTGTTCTCTCTCGGCCACGCGCTGAAACACTGTGAGGTAGGCTTTGACATCGTCGTCCGGGGTCATCTTTTGTAAAACCCGCTGAACGGTTCTTCTAGCCCCCTCCGTCTCAACCGGGCTTCTCTCCGGTTGTGAAACTTTGGCACCAACAGTCTCTCTAAGCGCGGCCATCTGTTCAATCAACAGGCGATTTGTCTCCTGCTGGTCAGCCACGGTCTGCTGCTGCATTTGGAACTGTTGTGCCAGGGCCTGCTGCTGTTGTGCTAGGGCCTGCTCCTGTGCTCGCTGCTGTTGTGCCAGGGCCTGCTCCTGTGCTCGCTGCTGTTGTGCCAGGGCCTGCTCCTGTGCTCGCTGCTGTTGTGCCAGGGCCTGCTCATGCCGGAGGTCAGCTTGTATTAGGTGTCTTATCACCTCCTCCATGTGAGACATCCTGGTGACGGCCTTCACCCAGGACATTAACTTTTAAATGCAGCGTGTTGTCACTCCGTTGCCCCTAGCAACAGTCACCATGCCCGCATCCTCCACCAACTGTGGGATATTGGGGCGAACGGTAGTGACACAGACAACAGTTCTCTCTCGGCAAAGCAGGTTTATTTCAGAAAAATGCAAGTATTCAAATGAAACAATACTTCTCCATTCATAGGTTGCAGCGTCAATGCAGAAAATCAAAACAAATGGTTACATCACCAAACAAAGGTAAATCCAGGGCTGGGGATTCCAACAAGCTGTGGGTCAAAGGAAAGTCCAATCCAGATTGCAGGGCAAACCAGCCCGCCGCTTCTCACCCCCAATGGTCCAAGAGTGGGGCGCAGAAGCCAAGTCCTCCTGCTTAATATTCCAGTATTGTTATTCCCACAACATGCAGTTCAGCCTGAGCTCCCTCCATCAGGCTGGTCAAAGACCACTGACTGGCTCAGTGGGTGCCTTTTATTCAGGCTCCTTCCTGAAATCAATCTGACCAGGTGTGCAAGGCCTGAGATCAGACGAAACCTAGGAGTGGGGAATGTGACCAGGGTTCTGAAATCCTGGCATGGATCGTGCTCTATACAGCACTGTAGGGGAAAAATATACTCCATCCAGGACTTCTCCACACACTTTACCACATCTGTTACACACAAGCAGGTGTTAAAGGGGATTTCTTCTAACTAGATTACAGTTTGAATTGTTTTTGTGTCTGCTGTAAAATCCCCTGCCCACTGGGCATGCCATATCAGCACATTTGACCCTATCTGTTACACACAAGCAGCTGTTAAAGGGGATTTCTTCTAACTAGATTACAGTTTGAATTGCTTTTGTGTCTGCTGTAAAACCCCTGCCCACTGGGCATCCCATATTGACAATTTTCATAGTATCTGTTACACAGAAGCAGTTTATTTACCTTCTGCTTTTTAAAGTAAACACATTTTTTAAAGTGCCTGTTGCGCATTTCAAATACATAAAAATGTCAGGCAGACAAGTGACAGGATATTCACAGAGGAGTGGCAGAGGCCTAGATTCAGCAGGCAGAGGTCGCAGCAGACTAGGGGCGAGTGGCAGCAGGAGTCGTGATGAGAGACCTGATCTGCTAGCGGTCGTGTCTCCACCAGTAGCGCATCTGCCGTCGTAGATTGGTTAACGCGGTCATCCACATCATCACAAGTTACATCTGACACCCCCAGTCTACAGTCGGTAGGTTCCTCTGACACAACCCTGAGTTGGCATGGCCCGGGAGCAGTCCCTGTCCTCCCATTGCCTCTGTCCTATGCCGTTCCCTCCCCCAGCGACGTATCCTATGCTTTGGGTTCAGCCCTCAGATAGAGGACAGTCAGCAGCTACTGCCCAACCAAGAAATGGAGGAGGCTTCTTTCGCTACGCAGACAAATAGTGATGTGGAGAGTGGCGTGGGAGGTGGTGTGACGAGCGTTCCAGCTCCTGCACCAGACACTGTTGAGGAAACCGAGAACATCAGTGACGTGCAGACACAACTCGATGCTGATGATGATGAAGCCAATCGCACTTGGGAGCTGGGTGCAGAAGGGGCTTCATCATCATCATCAGGAGAAGAGGGGCGCAGGTTGCCCCGGAGTCAGCAGCTGAGGCAGCAAGGTGTTAGCAGCATGGTTAGCAGTCAGCATGGGGGCAGAAATGTAAAGTCTGGAGCAAAACAGGGCCGGGGCCGGGGTAGATCACTTGCTGCACGGCAGGCTAGCTTCTAGGGAGGTAGTGGAGCAGGGGTTCCTGGAGTTGGCGGCAGTAGCAGTGAATCAGTGCGGGCTGTTGGTGGGAAAATTAGCTACTCGTCAGCGTGGCAGTTTTTCATCAAGCATCCGCAGGAGGGTAACATGGCCACATGCAAGATGTGTAGGCAGAAGGTGAAGCGTGGCCAGGGCCCAAATGTTGGCACCACGGCCCTGCGTCAACATATGCTGTGTCACCATAAAGCGGCCTGTGAGAACCGAGGCTCCGAAGAGGTGGTCCAGGCTGCTTCCTCACCAAGTGGCACGCCGCTCCAAATTTCTGCCAGCCAAGGCTCAAGCACCTCAGCCGAAGGCAGCTGTGCGTCATACCCAGCCTCTGTCGCTCCATATGCTCCTGCTCCTCCTCCTCCTCCAAGTCATGCATCCCGCCAGCAATCCATCAGCAAAGCCATGTCCAAGAGACATCAGTATGCGCCCACTCATCCTACGGCGCAGAAGCTGAATGTGCTCCTGTCCAAGTTGCTGGTGCTGCAGTCGCTCCCTTTTCAGGTGGTGGACATTGCACCTTTCAGAGAACTGATGGCTTGTGCCGAACCGAGGTGGAGAATCCCAAGCCGTCATTTCTTTGCCAAGAAGGCAGTACCAGCGCTGCACAATTTTGTTGAACAGAAGGTGGGCCAGTCCTTGAGCCTGTCGGTGTGTACCAAAGTGCATGGCAGCGCCGACGTCTGGAGCTATAACTACGGTCAAGGCCAGTACATGTCATTTACGGCCCACTGGGTGAATGTGGTTCCTTTGCAGCAGCAGCAACTTGGACAGGTCACGCCGCTTCGGCCTCCGGGCTCCCTGGGCGTTGTGCCTGTGACACCGTGCGACTTGGCCTTCTCGTCCTCCGCCATCTCCTCACCCTCCACTGTAGGGTCAAGTCTCAGTGCCCCTCCAGTCTACCATGTGTGCAGGGCACGTAGGTGTCACGCTGTGCTTCACATGGTTTGTCTTGGCGAACGGAGTCACACAGGGGAGGAACTGCTAAAATTTATTCATCAAGAAATCCAAACATGGCTTACTCCAAGAAAACTGAAAATGGGAACCATGGTTACGGACAATGGGAAGAACATTTTGTCTGCGCTGCGACAAGGAAGCCTGACCCATGCGCCTTGCATGGCTCACGTCTTCAATCTGGTTGCCAAGCGGTTTCTGAAGTCTTCCCCCCATCTGCAAGACATCCTAACAATGGCAAGGAAACTTTGCATGCACTTCAGCCACTCCTACACCGCCAAGCACACCCTTCTTGAGCTACAGCGTCAGAACGGTAGCCCCCAACATAGTCTGATTTGCGATGTTTCCACCCATTGGAATTCCACCCTCCATATGTTGGACCGACTATACGAACAGAGAAAAGCCATCACGGATTTCTTATTGATCCAAGCGGATAGGGGACTCCCCTGTATAACTTCAATGTCAACCAGTGGCAGCTCATACGTGACACCTGCCGTTTGCTCAGGCCCTTTGAGGAAGCCACTTTATTTGTCAGTCGCCAGGATTACGGGATGAGCAACGTGATTCCACTTCTTCATGTACTACAACACATGTTGGAAACCATGGCTGGTCAGGGCACTGGAGACATGGCGTCTACATCTTATGGCCACATGAACCCCGTTGGAGCTGAACTGGAGGAGGAGGAGGAGGAGGAGTGGCACAGTGAAGCACAGTTTAGGCTTGGTGAAATGGCTGGTTTATCTAGTTAGCTGACAGGAGAGGAGGAGCAGGAGCAGCCAGAGGAGCTAGAGGGTTGTGAGGAAGGCGAGACAGAGGACCCAGACACACCGTGGCAGTATGCAGTGGAGATGGAGACAGGTAGTCCCTCCGAGTCACTTGCACAAATGGCATGAAGCATGCTCATGTGCTTGCGTAGTGACCCCAGAAATTTTTCCACTTGTCAGCGGGATGACTTTTGGCTCTCCACCCTATTGGACCCTCGCTACCGGCAAAAAATGGGGGCATTTTTTAAACCCACTGAGAGGGAGGACAAACTGGCCTACTACAGAGGCTTTCTATGTAGTCAGTTGGCCGATGCCTATCTGCGCCATGGTCCATACTCTCGCAGGTCTGACTCGGGGGGGACCTTTGCGCTCACCTTCCACTGCCATAGCTGCTGGGGGGGGGTGGCAGGAGCAGCAGCAGCAGCTCCATCAGCAGCAGCCTGAGTCTACAGTCGCTAATGAGTAGCTTTCTTCACCCGCATAGTGAGGCTACTCATGAGCAGCAGGAAGACCTGGAGCAGGACGTGAACCAGCAGGTCGTGTCACACCTTGACATGACCATGCCAACACACCTTGAGGATCCGCTGGACTTCTGGGCAGCCAAACTTGACTTATGGCCGCAAATAGCAGAGTTTGCCCTGGAAAAGCTGTCCTGCCCGGCCAGTAGCGTGCCATCTGAGCGGGTATTTAGTGCGGCGGGGGCCATAGTAACGCCGAGGAGAACTCGTCTGTCAACTAAAAATGTGGAGAGACTCACCTTTGTGAAAAGGATCCAGGGATGCATCAGCCAGGATTTCCACCCACCAATGGCTGATGCATGAGAGTAGATTCAGCATGGTGCCACGTTTGACACTTTCCAAATGGTTCAAACATATTTTTGTCTTTAGGCCAATTTCTGGGCTCCTGCTGATGCCAACTTCAGGGTAAGCCTTTCAGACAATGTTTGTGTTCCTGCTGCTGCCAACTCCATGGTGTGTCTATAAGTCAATGTTTGGGTTCCTGCTGCCAACTCCAGCGTCTCTTTCAGCCAATGTTTGGGCTCCTGCTGCTGCTACTGCCAACTCCAGGGTGTGTCTTTAGGCCAATTTTTGGGCTGCTGCTGCCAACTCCCGTGTGTGTCTTTAGGCCAATTTTTGGGCTCCTGCTGCCAACTCCAGTGTCTCTTTCAAGCAATATTTGGGCTCCTGCTGCTGCTGCTGCCAACTCCAGGGTGTCTTTAGGCCATTTTTTGGGCTCCTGCTGCTGCCAACTCCAGGGTGTGTCTTTAGGCCAATTTTTGGGCTCCTGCTGCCAACTCCAGTGTCTCTTTCAAGCAATGTTTGGGCTCCTGCTGCTGCCAACTCCAGGGTGTGTCTTTAGACCAATTTTTGGGCTCCTGCTGCCAACTCCAGTGTCTCTTTCAGAAAATGTTTGGGCTCCTGCTGCTGCCAACTCCTGGGTGTGTCTTTAGGCCAACGTTTGGGCTGCTGCTGCCAACTCCAGTGTCTCTTTCAAGCAATGTTTGGGCTCCTGCTGCTGCTGCCAACTCCATGGTGTGTCTATCAGTCAATGTTTGGGTTCCTGCTGCCAACTCCAGTGTCTCTTTCAGCCAATTTGAGGGCTCCTGCTGCTGCTGCTCCAGTGTGTCTTTAGGCCAAATTTTGGGCTCCTGCTGCTGCCAACTCCAGGGTGTGTCTTTAGGCCAACTTTTGGGCTGCTGCTGCCAACTCCAGTGTCTCTTTCAAGCAATGTTTGGGCTCCTGCTGCTGCTGCCAACTCCAGGGTGTGTCTTTAGGCCAATTTTTGGGCTCCTGCTGCAAACTCCAGTGTCTCTTTCAGCCAATGCTTGGGCTCCTGCTGCTGCCAACTCCAGTGTGTCTTTAGCCCAATTTTTGGGCTCCTGCTGCCAACTCCAGTGCCAACCCTGGAGAAGCTGTCCTGCCCAGCCAGTAGCCATCTGAGCGGGTGTTTAGTGCGGCGGGGGCCATAGTAACGCCGAGGAGAACTTGTCTGTCAACTAAAAATGTGGAGAGACATACCTTTGTGAAAATGAATCAGGGATAGATCAGCCAGGATTTCCACCCACCAATGGCTGATGCATGCGAGTAGATTCAGCATGGTGCCACGTTTTACATTTTCCAAATGGTGCAAACATATTTATGTCTTTGGGCCAATTTTTGGGCTCCTGCTGATGCCAACTTCAGGGTATGCCTTTCAGACAATTTTTATGTTCCTGCTGCTGCCAACTCCATGGTGTGTCTATCAATCAATGTTTGGGTTCCTGCTGCCAACTCCAGTGTCTCTTTCAGCCAATTTTTGGGCTCCTGCTGCTGCTGCCAACTCCAGTGTGTCTTTAGGCCAATTTTTGGGCTCCTGCTGCTGCTGCTGCTGCCAACTCCAGGGTGTGTCTTTAGGCCAATTTTTGGGCTCCTGCTGCCAACTCCAGTGTCTCTTTCAAGCAATGTTTGGGCTCGTGCTGCTGCTGCCAACTCCAGGGTGTGTCTTTAGACCATTTTTTGGGCTCCTGCTGCCAACTCCAGTGTCTCTTTCAGCCAGTGTTTGGGCTCCTGCTGCTGCTGCTGCCAACTCCTGGGTGTGTCTTTAGGCCAACTTTTCGGCTGCTGCTGCCAACTCCAGTGTCTCTTTCAAGCAATGTTTGGGCTCCTGCTGCTGCCTACTCCAGGGTGTGTCTTTAGGCCAATTTTTGGGCTCCTGCTGCCTACTCCAGTGTCTCTTTCAGCCAATGTTTGGGCTACTGCTGCTGCTACTGCCAACTCCAGTGTGTCTTTAGCCCAATTTTTGGGCTCCTGCTGCTGCTGCCAACTCCAGGGTGTGTCTTTAGGCCAATTTTTAGGCTCCTGCTGCCAACTCCAGTGTCTCTTTCAAGCAATGTTTGGGCTCCTGCTGCTGCTGCTGCCAACTCAAGCGTGTGTCTTTAGGTCAACTTTTGGGCTGCTGCTGCCAACTCCAGTGTCTCTTTCAATCAATGTTTGGGCTCCTGCTGATGCCAACTTCAGGGTATGCCTTTCAGACAATTTTTGTGTTCCTGCTGCTGCCAACTCCAGGGTGTGTCTATCAGTCAATGTTTGGGTTCCTGCTGCCAACTCCAGTGTCTCTTTCAGCCAAATTTTGGGCTCCTGCTGCTGCTGCTGCTGCCAACTCCAGTGTGTCTTTAGGCCAATTTTTGGGCTCCTGCTGCTGCTGCTGCTGCCGACTCCAGGGTGTGTCTTTAGGCCAATTTTTGGGCTCCTGCTGCCAACTCCAGTGTCTCTTTCAAGCAATGTTTGGGCTCCTGCTGCTGCTGCTGCCAACTCCAGGGTGTGTCTTTAGGCCAACGTTTGTGCTGCTGCTGCCAACTCCAGTGTCTCTTTCAAGCAATATTTGGGCTCCTGCTGCTGCTGCTGCTGCCAACTCCTGGGTGTGTCTTTAGGCCAATTTTTGGGCTCCTGCTGCCAACTCCAGTGTCTCTTTCAAGCAATGTTTGGGCTCGTGCTGCTGCTGCCAACTCCAGGGTGTGTCTTTAGACCATTTTTTGGGCTCCTGCTGCCAACTCCAGTGTCTCTTTCAGCCAGTGTTTGGGCTCCTGCTGCTGCTGCTGCCAACTCCTGGGTGTGTCTTTAGGCCAACTTTTCGGCTGCTGCTGCCAACTCCAGTGTCTCTTTCAAGCAATGTTTGGGCTCCTGCTGCTGCCTACTCCAGGGTGTGTCTTTAGGCCAATTTTTGGGCTCCTGCTGCCTACTCCAGTGTCTCTTTCAGCCAATGTTTGGGCTACTGCTGCTGCTACTGCCAACTCCAGTGTGTCTTTAGCCCAATTTTTGGGCTCCTGCTGCTGCTGCCAACTCCAGGGTGTGTCTTTAGGCCAATTTTTAGGCTCCTGCTGCCAACTCCAGTGTCTCTTTCAAGCAATGTTTGGGCTCCTGCTGCTGCTGCTGCCAACTCAAGCGTGTGTCTTTAGGTCAACTTTTGGGCTGCTGCTGCCAACTCCAGTGTCTCTTTCAAGCAATGTTTGGGCTCCTGCTGATGCCAACTTCAGGGTATGCCTTTCAGACAATTTTTGTGTTCCTGCTGCTGCCAACTCCAGGGTGTGTCTATCAGTCAATGTTTGGGTTCCTGCTGCCAACTCCAGTGTCTCTTTCAGCCAAATTTTGGGCTCCTGCTGCTGCTGCTGCTGCCAACTCCAGTGTGTCTTTAGGCCAATTTTTGGGCTCCTGCTGCTGCTGCTGCTGCCGACTCCAGGGTGTGTCTTTAGGCCAATTTTTGGGCTCCTGCTGCCAACTCCAGTGTCTCTTTCAAGCAATGTTTGGGCTCCTGCTGCTGCTGCTGCCAACTCCAGGGTGTGTCTTTAGGCCAACGTTTGTGCTGCTGCTGCCAACTCCAGTGTCTCTTTCAAGCAATATTTGGGCTCCTGCTGCTGCTGCTGCTGCCAACTCCTGGGTGTGTCTTTAGGCCAATTTTTGGGCTCCTGCTGCCAACTCCAGTGTCTCTTTCAGCCAATGTTTGGGCTCCTGCTGCTGCTGCCAACTCCATGGTGTGTCTATCAGTCACTGTTTGGGTTCCTGCTGCAAACTCCAGTGTCTCTTTCAGCCAATTTTTGGGCTCCTGCTTCTGCTGCTGCCAACTCCAGTGTGTCTTTAGGCCAATTTTTGGGCTCCTGCTGCTGCCAACTCCAGGGTGTGTCTTTAGGCCAATTTTTGGGCTCCTGCTGCCAACTCCAGTGTCTCTTTCAAGCAATATTCGGGCTCCTGCTGCTGCTGCCAACTCCAGGGTGTGTCTTTAGACCAATTTTTGGGCGGGCTCCTGCTGCGAACTCCAGTGTCTTTTTCAGCCAAAGTTTGGGCTCCTGCTGCTGCCAACTCCTGGGTGTGTCTTTAGGCCAACTTTTGGGCTGCTGCTGCCAACTCCAGTGTCTCTTTCAAGCAATGTTTGGGCTCCTGCTGCTGCTGCCAACTCCATGGTGTGTCTATCAGTCAATGTTTGGGTTCCTGCTTCCAACTCCAGTGTCTCTTTCAGCCAATTTTTGGGCTCCTGCTGCTGCTGCCAACTCCAGGGTGTGTCTTTAGGCCAATTTTTGGGCTCCTGCTGCCAACTCCAGTGTCTCTTTCAAGCAATGTTTGGGCTCCTGTTGCTCCTGCTTCTGCCAACTCCAGTGTGTCTTTAGGCCAGTTTTTGGGCTCCTGCTGCTGCTGCTGCCAACTCCAGGGTGTGTCATTAGGCCAACTTTTAGGCTGCTGCTGCCAACTCCAGTGTCTCTTTCAAGCAATGTTTGGGCTCCTGCTGCTGCTGCCAACTCCAGGGTGTGTCTTTAGGCCAATTTTTGGGCTCCTGCTTCCAACTCCAGTGTCTCTTTCAGCCAATGTTTGGGCTCCTGCTGCTGCTGCTGCCAACTCCAGTGTGTCTTTAGCCCAATTTTTGGGCTCCTGCTGCCAACTCCAGTGCCAACCCTGGAGAAGCTGTCCTGCCCGACCAGTAGCCTGCCATCTGAGCGGGTGTTTAGTGCGGCGGGGGCCATAGTAACGCAGAGGAGAACTCGTCTGTCAACTAAAAATGTGGAGAGACTCACCTTTGTGAAAATGAATCAGGGATGGATCAGCCAGGATTTCCACCCACCAATGGCTGATGCATGCAACTAGATTCAGCATGGTGCCACGTTTTACACTTTCCAAATGGTGCAAACATATTTATGTCTTTAGGCCAATTTTTGGGCTCCTGCTGATGCCAACTTCAGGGTATGCCATTCAGACAATTTTTGTGTTCCTGCTGCTGCCAACTCCATGGTGTGTCTATCAGTCACTGTTTGGGTTGCTGCTGCCAACTCCAGTGTCTCTTTCAGCCAATTGTTGGGCTCTTGCTGCTGCTGCTGCCAAATCCAGTGTGTCTTTAGGCCAATTTTTGGGCTCCTGCTGCTGCTGCCAACTCCAGGGTGTGTCTTTAGGCCAATTTTTGGGCTCCTGCTGCCAACTCCAGTGTCTCTTTCAAGCAATGTTTGGGCTCCTGCTGCCAACTCCAGTGTGTGTCTTTAGGCCAACTTTTGGGCTGCTGCTGCCAACTCCAGTGTCTCTTTCAAGCAATGTTTGGGCTCCTGCTGATGCCAACTTCAGGGTATGCCTTTCAAACAATTTTTGTGTTCCTGCTGCTGCCAACTCCATGGTGTGTCTATCAGTCAATGTTTGGGTTCCTGCTGCCAACTCCAGTGTCTCTTTCAGCCAAATTTTGGGCTCCTGCTGCTGCTGCTGCCAACTCCAGTGTGTCTTTAGGCCAAATTTTGGGCTCCTGCTGCTGCTGCTGCTGCCGACTCCAGGGTGTGTCTTTAGGCCAATTTTTGGGCTCCTGCTGCCAACTCCAGTGTCTCTTTCGAGCAATGTTTGGGCTCCTGCTGCTGCTGCTGCCAACTCCAGGGTGTGTCTTTAGGCCAACGTTTGGGCTGCTGCTGCCAACTTTAGTGTCTCTTTCAAGCAATGTTTGGGCTCCTGCTGATGCCAACTTCAGGGTATGCCTTTCAAACAATTTTTGTGTTCCTGCTGCTGCTGTCAACTCCATGGTGTGTCTATCAGTCAATGTTTGGGTTCCTGCTGCCAACTCCAGTGTCTCTTTCAGCCAATTTTTGGGCTCCTGCTGCTGCTGCTGCCAACTCCGGTGTGTCTTTAGGCCAATTTTTGGGCTCCTGCTGCTGCCATCTCCAGGGTGTGTCTTTAGGCCAGACGTTGGGCTCCTGCTGCCAACTCCAGTGTCTCTTTCAGCCAATGTTTGGGCTCCTGCTGCTGCTGCTGCCAACTCCTGGGTGTGTCTTTAGGCCAACTTTTGGGCTGCTGCTGAAAACTCCAGTGTCTCTTTCAAGCAATGTTTGGGCTCCCGCTGCTGCTGCCAACTCCAGGGTGTGTCTTTAGGCCAATTTTTGGGCTCCTGCTGCCAACTCTAGTGTCTCTTTCAAGCAATATTTGGGCTCCTGCTGCTGCTGCTGCCAACTCCAGGGTGTGTCTTTAGACCAATTTTTGGGCGGGCTCCTGCTGCGAACTCCAGTGTCTCTTTCAGCCAATGTTTGGGCTCCTGCTGCTGCCAACTCCTGGGTGTGTCTTTAGGCCAACTTTTGGGCTGCTGCCAACTCCAGTGTCTCTTTCAAGCAATGTTTGGGCTCCTGATGCTGCTGCCAACTCCATGGTGTGTCTATCAGTCAATGTTTGAGTTCCTGCTGCCAACTCCAGTGTCTCTTTCAGCCAATTTTTGGGCTCCTGCTGCTGCTGCCAACTCCATGGTGTGTCTATCAGTCAATGGTTGGGTTCCTGCTGCCAACTCCAGTGTCTCTTTCAGCCAATTTTTGGGTTCCTGCTGCTGCTGCCAACTCCGGTGTGTCTTTAGGCCAATTTTTGGGCTCCTGCTGCTGCCAACTCCAGGGTGTGTCTTTAGGCCAATCGTTGGGCTCCTGCTGCCAACTCCAGTGTCTCTTTCAAGCAATGTTTGGGCTCCTGCTGCTGCTGCCAACTCCAGGGTGTGTCTTTAGACCATTTTTTGGGCTCCTGCTGCCAACTCCAGTGTCTCTTTCAGCCAATGTTTGGGCTCCTGCTGCTGCCAACTCCTGGGTGTGTCTTTAGGCCAACTTTTGGGCTGCTGCTGCCAACTCCAGTGTCTCTTTCAAGCAATGTTTGGGCTCCTGCTGCTGCTGCCAGCTCCAGGGTGTGTCTTTAGGCCAATTTTTGGGCTCCTGCTGCAAACTCTAGTGTCTCTTTCAAGCAATATTTGGGCTCCTGCTGCTGCCAACTCCTGGGTGTGTCTTTAGGCCAACTTTTGGGCTGCTGCCAACTCCAGTGTCTCTTTCAAGCAATGTTTGGGCTCCTGATGCTGCTGCCAATTCCATGGTGTGTCTATCAGTCAATGTTTGGGTTCCTGCTGCCAACTCCAGTGTCTCTTTCAGCCAATTTTTGGGCTCCTGCTGCCAACTTCAGTGTGCCTTTAGGCCAATTTTTGGGGCTCCTGCTGCTGCCAACTCCAGGGTGTGTCTTTAGGTCAATTTTTGGGCTGCTGCTGCTGCCAACTCCAGTGTCTCTTTCAAGCAATGTTTGGACTCCTGCTTCTGCTGCCAACTCCAGGGTGTGTCTTTAGGCCAATTTTTGGGCTCCTGCTGCCAACTCCAGTGCCAACCCTGGAGAAGCTGTCCTGCCCGGCCAGTAGCGTGCCATCTGAGCGGGTGTTTAGTGCTGCGGGGCAATAGTAACGCCGAGGAGAACTCGTCTGTCAACTAAAAATGTGGAGAGACTCACCTTTGTGAAAATGAATCAGGGATGGATCAGCCAGGATTTCCACCCACCAATGACTGATGCATGCGAGTAGATTCAGCATGGTTCCATGTTTTACACTTTCCAAATGGTTCAAACATATTTTTGTCTTTAGGCCAATTTTTGGGCTTCTGCTGATGCCAACTTCAGGGTATGCCTTTCAGACAATTTTTGTGTTCCTGCTGCTGCCAACTCCATGATGTGTCTATCAGTCAATGTTTGGGTTCCTGCTGCCAACTCCTGTGTCTCTTTCAGCCAATATTTGGGCTCCTGCTGCTGCTGCTGCCAACTCCAGTGTGTCTTTTGGCCAATTTTTGGGCTCCTGCTGCTGCTGCTGCCAACTCCAGGGTGTGTCTTTAGGCCAATTTTTGGGCTCCTGCTGCCAACTCCAGTGTCTCTTTCAAGCAATGTTTGGGCTCCTGCTGCTGCTGCTGCCAACTCCTGGGTGTGTCTTTAGGCCAATGTTTGGGCTGCTGCTGCCAACTCCAGTGTCACTTTCAAGCAATGTTTGGGCTCCTGCTGCTGCTGCCAACTCCATGGTGTGTCTATCAATCAATGTTTGGGTTCCTGCTGCCAACTCCAGTGTCTCTTTCAGCCAATTTTTGGGCTCCTGCTGCTGCTGCTGCCAACTCCGGTGTGTCTTTAGGCCAATTTTTGGGCTCCTGCTGCTGCCAACTCCAGGGTGTGTCTTTAGGCCAATTTTTGGGCTCCTGCTGCCAACTCTAGTGTCTCTTTCAAGCAATATTTGGGCTCCTGCTGCTGCTGCTGCTGCTGCCAACTCCAGGGTGTGTCTTTAGACCAATTTTTGGGCGGGCTCCTGCTGCAAACTCCAGTGTCTCTTTCAGCCAATGTTTTGGCTCCTGCTGCTGCCAACTCCTGGGTGTGTCTTTAGGCCAACTTTTGGGCTGCTGCCAACTCCAGTGTCTCTTTCAAGCAATGTTTGGGCTCCTGATGCTGCTGCCAACTCCATGGTGTGTCTATCAGTCAATGTTTGAGTTCCTGCTGCCAACTCCAGTGTCTCTTTCAGCCAATTTTTGGGCTCCTGCTGCTGCTGCCAACTCCATGGTGTGTCTATCAGTCAATGTTTGGGTTCCTGCTGCCAACTCCAGTGTCTCTTTCAGCCAATTTTTGGGCTCCTGCTGCTGCCAACTCCGGTGTGTCTTTAGGCCAATTTTTGGGCTCCTGCTGCTGCCAACTCCAGGGTGTGTCTTTAGGCCAATCGTTGGGCTCCTGCTGCCAACTCCAGTGTCTCTTTCAAGCAATGTTTGGGCTCCTGCTGCTGCTGCTGCTGCCAACTCCAGGGTGTGTCTTTAGACCATTTTTGGGCTCCTGCTGCCAACTCCAGTGTCTCTTTCAGCCAATGTTTGGGCTCCTGCTGCTGCCAAATCCTGGGTGTGTCTTTAGGCCAACTTTTGGGCTGCTGCTTCCAACTCCAGTGTCTCTTTCAAGCAATGTTTGGGCTCCTGCTGCTGCTGCTAACTCCAGGGTGTGTCTTTAGGCCAATTTTTGGGCTCCTGCTGCCAACTCTAGTGTCTCTTTCAAGCAATATTTGGGCTCCTGCTGCTGCCAACTCCTGGGTGTGTCTTTAGGCCAACTTTTGGGCTGCTGCCAACTCCAGTGTCTCTTTCAAGCAATGTTTGGGCTCCTGATGCTGCTGCCAACTCCATGGTGTGTCTATCAGTCAATGTTTGGGTTCCTGCTGCCAATTCCAGTGTCTCTTTCAGCCAATTTTTGGGCTCCTGCTGCTTCTGCTGCCAACTTCAGTGTGCCTTTAGGCCAATTTTTTGGGCTGCTGCTGCTGCCAACTCCAGTGTCTCTTTCAAGCAATGTTTGGGCTCCTGCTGCCAACTCCAGGGTGTGTCTTTAGGCCAATTTTTGGGCTCCTGCTGCCAACTCCAGTGTCTCTTTCAGCCAATGTTTGGGCTACTGCTGCTACTGCCAACTCCAGGGTGTGTCTTTAGGCCAACTTTTGGGCTGCTCCTGCCAACTCCAGTGTCTCTTTCAAGCAATGTTTGGGCTCCTGCTGCTGCTGCCAACTCCAGGGTGTGTCTTTAGGCCAATTTTTGGGCTCCTGCTGCCAACTCCAGTGCCAACCCTGGAGAAGCTGTCCTGCCCGGCCAGTAGCGTGCCATCTGAGCGGGTGTTTAGTGCGGCGGGGCAATAGTAACGCCGAGGAGAACTCGTCTGTCAACTAAAAATGTGGAGAGACTCACCTTTGTGAAAATGAATCAGGGATGGATCAGCCAGGATTTCCACCCACCAATGACTGATGCATGCGAGTAGATTCAGCATGGTTCCACGTTTTACACTTTCCAAATGGTTCAAACATATTTTTGTCTTTAGGCCAATTTTTGGGCTCCTGCTGATGCCAACTTCAGGGTATGCCTTTCAGACAATTTTTGTGTTCCTGCTGCTGCCAACTCCATGGTGTGTCTATCAGTCAATGTTTGGGTTCCTGCTGCCAACTCCAGTGTCTCTTTGAGCCAATATTTGGGCTCCTGCTGCTGCTGCTGCCAACTCCAGTGTGTCTTTTGGCCAATTTTTGGGCTCCAGCTGCTGCTGCTGCTGCCAACTCCAGGGTGTGTCTTTAGGCCAATTTTTGGGCTCCTGCTGCCAACTCCAGTGTCTCTTTCAAGCAATGTTTGGGCTCCTGCTGCTGCTGCTGCCAACTCCAGGGTGTGTCTTTAGGCCAATTTTTGGGCTCCTGCTGCCAACTCCAGTGTCTCTTTCAGCCAATGTTTGGGCTCCTGCTGCTGCCAACTCCAGAGTGTGTCTTTAGGCCAACTTTTGGGCTGCTGCTGCCAACTCCATTGTCTCTTTCAAGCAGTGTTTGGGCTCCTGCTGCTGCTGCTGCCAACTCCAGTGTGTCTTTAGCCCAATTTTTGGGCTCCTGCTGCCAACTCCAGTGTCTCTTTCAAGCAATGTTTGGGCTCCTGCTTCTGCTGCTGCCAACTCCAGTGTTTCTTTAGCCCAATTTTTGGGCTCCTTCTGCCAACTCCAGTGTCTCTTTCAAGCAATGTTTGGGCTCCTGCTGCTGCTGCCAACTCCAGTGTCTCTTTCAAGCAATGTTTGGGCTCCTCCTGCTGCTGCTGCCAACTCCAGGGTGTCTTTAGGCCAATTATTGGGCTCCTGCTGATGCCAACGTCAGGGTATGCCTTTCAGACAATTTTTGGGTTCCTGCTGATGCCAACTTCAGGGTGTGCCTTTGAGCCAATTTTTGGGTTCCTGCTGATGCCAACTTCAGGGTATGCCTTTCAGACAATTTTTGTGTTCCTGCTGCTGCCAACTCCAGGGTGTGTCTATCAGTCAATGTTTGGGCTGCTGCTGCCAACTCCAGTGTGTCTTTAGGCCAATTTTTGGGCTCCTGCTGGCAACTCCAGTGTCCCTTTCAGCCAATGTTTGGGCTCCTGCTGCTGCCAACTCCAGTGTGTCTTTAGGCCATTTTATGGGCTCCTGCTGCCAACTCCAGTGTCTCTTTCAGCCAATGTTTGGGCTCCTGCTGCTGCTGCTGCCAACTCCAGGGCGTGTCTTTAGGCCAATTTTTGGGCTCCTGCTGATGCCAACTTCAGGGTATGCCTTTCAGACAATTTTTTGGGTTCCTGCTGATGCCAACTTTAGGGTGTGCCTTTGAGCCAATTTTTGGGTTCCTGCTGATGCCAACTTCAGGGTATGCCTTTCAGACAATTTTTGTGTTCCTGCTGCTGCCAACTGCGGGGTGTGTCTATCAGTCAATGTTTGGGCTGCTGCTGCTGCCAACTCCAGTGTGTCTTTAGACCAATTTTTGGGCTCCTGCTGCTGCCAACTCCAGTGTGTGTGAAGGGTTAAGGATGGCTAGGACCTGTAGTCCGTGTGGCTCTGCTAAGAAGACCGGATGAGTCGGTCTGGGATGACGGCGATTGGCTGAAGGACACTAAGGGGAGTGGTTGTTGAGCATTCAAAAGACCTGTGCCTATGCCCGCCCCCCACCCTGACGAAGCTCCGGTGGGCGGAGCGAAACACGTGTCGGCGGACGGCCGGCCCACCACCTTCCCCGCTCCTCCAACTCTCGGCTCTCAGTGAGCGCTGTCGCTGCTGGCATCCCGCCGGCTCGCGGATATGCCTGACTAACGCGGGTGGCAGGAAGGAAGTCCATGAGCAGAGGACTGCTACAGCCCGCAGTTATGGTTGAAGCACGGAGGCTGTTTCCTGAATAGCGTGACTGCAAGTGTCTGAGTGCAGGACCACATAGCGCAGCTAAGTATCTGCTATAAAGTGCATAAGCAAAGGCATGTTTACCCCTGCGAGCGGCGGACGTCTGTTACCATTAAGGGGTCACATCTTGGCTGATATTTAAGCCAGCAACGGGCTGAGCGGTAAGCCTTATAGAGCTGCATTGGTACCATTGGATGAGAGAGGGGATCCCCCAACTTAACAGGCCTGCAACGGTGGATATTTTTCATAAGGTTACCCCTAACATTGTTCCGTCTATGGTGGCAGCCAATGGGGCGTTATATATACAGCAGTGAACTACACTTAAGTTGCTGGTCCAATTGGAGTTAAGTAGCCAGTTTAGGTGTTGAACTCTTATAGATTCAAAACGGACACAGACAGCGCCGGGATCAACTTACAATTTATACACCTAGTGGTATTTCTTTAAATCCCTAATGTGTTTTTGTAGTTAGAGAGGAGGAGGAGTGAGTGTGAAGTGAGTGTGGTTCATGAGGCTGCATGCATGGGGGGGCCCCCGTTTTTTAGATTCACTTTGTGTGTGTTTTTATTCATTTTGTGTACCTTTAATAGTGCCATGATTTTCTACAATTAATAAACTTAGTGTTATAATGGCCATGAGGCTACATGACGTTATTGTGCCAGTTCCAGCATTTAACCGAGTTTAAGTGTGTCTTTAGTGTTATATGGGGGTTAGCTGGACGCCAGCATTACTGGCAGTGCTCATTAAAGTATTAAGTGGGACTCCCCTTCCTTTTACTACTAAGCAACTCCAGTGTGTCTTTAGGCCAATTTTTGGGCTCCTGCTGCCAACTCCAGTGTCTCTTTCAAGCAATGTTTGGGCTCCTGCTGCTGCCAACTCCAGGGTGTGTCTTTTGGCCAATTTTTGGGCCCCTGCTGCCAACTCCAGTGTCTCTTTCAGCCAATGTTTGGGCTCCTGCTGCTGCCAACTCCAGGGTGTGTCTTTAGGCCAATTTTTGAGCTGCTGCTGCCAACTCCAGTGTCTCTTTCAAGCAATGTTTGGGCTCCTGCTGCTGCTGCTGCTGCCAACTCCAGTGTGTCTTTTGGCAAATTTTTGGGCTCTTGCTGGCAACTCCAGTGTCTCTTTCAAGCAATGTTTGGGCTCCTGCTGCTGCTTCTGCCAACTCCAGGGTGTGTCTTTAGACCAATTTTTGGGCTGCTGCTGCCAACTCCAGTGTCTCTTTCAAGCAATGTTTGGGCTCCTGCTGCTGCTGCTACTACTGCCAACTCCAGGGTGTCTTTAGGCCAATTTTTGGGCTCCTGCTGATGCCAACTTCAGGGTATGCCTTTCAGACATTTTTTGGGTCCCTGCTGATGTCAACTTCAGGGTGTGCCTTTGAGCCAATTTTTGTGTTCCTGCTGCTGCCAACTCCAGGGTGTGTCTATCAGTTAATGTTTGGGCTCCTGCTGCCAACTCCAGTGTCTCTTTCAGCCAATGTTTGGGCTCCTGCTGCTGCCAACTCCAGTGTCTCTTTCAAGCAAGGTTTGGGCTCCTGCTGCTGCTGCTGCTGCTGCTGCTGCCAACTCCAGGGTGTGTCTTTAGGCCAATCTTTGGGCTCTTGCTGCCAACTCCAGTGTCTCTTTCAAGCAATGTTTGGGCTCCTGCTGCTGCTGCTGCCAGCTCCAGGGTGTGTCTAAAGGCCAATTTTTGGGCTCCTGCTGCCAACTCCAGTGTCTCTTGCTGGCAACTCCAGTGTCTCTTTCAAGCAATGTTTGGGCTCCTGCTGCTGCCAACTCCAGGGTGTGTCTTTAGGCCAATTTTTGGGCTGCTGCTGCCAACTCCAGTGTCTCTTTCAAGCAATGTTTGAGCTCCTGCTGCTGCTGCTGCCGCTCCAGGGTGTGTCTATAGGCCAATTTTTGGGCTCCTGCTGCCAACTCCAGTGTCTCTTGCTGGCAACTCCAGTGTCTCTTTCAAGCAATGTTTGGGCTCCTGCTGCTGCTGCCAACTCCAGGGTGTGTCTTTAGGCCAATTTTTGGGCTGCTGCTGCCAACTCCAGTGTCTCTTTCAAGCAATGTTTGAGCTCCTGCTGCTGCTTCTGCCGCCAACTCCAGTGTGCCTTTGAGCCAATTTTTGTGTTCCTGCTGATGCCAACTTCAGGGTATGCCTTTCAGACAATGTTTGTGTTCCTGCTGCTGCCAACTCCAGGGTGTGTCTTTAGGCCAATTTTCGGGCTGCTGCTGCTGCCAACTCCAGTGTCTCTTTCAAGCAATGTTTGGGCTCCTGCTGCTGCTGCCAACTCCAGTGTCTCTTTCAGTCAATTTTTGGGCTGCTGCCAACTCCAGGGTGTGTCTTTAGGCCAATTTTTGGGCTCCTGCTGCCAACTCCAGTGTCTCTTTCAGCCAATGTTTGGGCTCCTGCTGCTGCTGCTGCCAACTCCTGGGTGTGTCTTTCAGGCAATATATGGGCTCCTAATGCTGCTGCTAACTCCTGGGTGTGTTTTTCATGCAATATATGTGCTCCCTATGCTGCTGCCAAGTCCAGAGTGTGTCTTTCAGGCAATATTTGGGCTCCCTATGCTGCTGCCAAATTCAGGGTGTGTTTTCTAGGTAATATATCGGCTCCCTATGCTGCTGCCAACTCCACTGTGTCTTTCTAGCAATATATGGGCTCATCAGGCTGATGCCACCTCAAGGCTCTGTAATTGTGCCGCGTCAGCGAATCTAATAGCGACGCCTCTGATCTGCATGTCATACTTCTTTACAATAGTGTTTCACTAACCTATCATACATCCCATGCATGTTACAGCCAAGCAAAACGTTCTGCAACCCTATGGAGGCTCTTGGACACCCAGAAATAGCCGTTTTTAATAGCAATTAGTCGCGAATAAATTCGGACCAAAACGATTTTTCCCGGAAAATTCGGCGAATCAGCGGAATCGAATTTTTCTAAAGTTTGCTCATCTCTACATGTGTACTTTCAGGGAATATATGGTTTATCCAGGATTTTCCAAATGTAAAGGGTTGTTTTGGTTGAAAAATTGCAAGGTGCGCACTTTGCAGAGCTGAAAATTTCAAGTAAAATTACTGTTATGCACACACTTTACTTTGTGGTGTTTGCCAACTCTTCCCTTGACAGTACCTATGCATGTTGGGTATCGTTCTGTTCGGGGCATGTTGCTTTTTTAGATTTTACTTGTTTTTTCTTGTTTGCATATAGTTTTTTTTAGGAAAATGTGGCTTGATTCTTCCTTTTTATTCTTTTTTAGGGAAACTTTGTGCAACCAAAGAATACATTGAGGGATTACTTCCAGAAAACTAAGCCCACATAAACAAGCTTGGTACGCCTAGAAAGCTTGAGGCGTGTACTTCTAGAGAATATATAGTTTGTGGGGGGTATGTCAAATGTAAAGCGTTGTTTTTCTGGAAAAACTGCAAGGTGCGCATAGCGCATAGAGCAGTTGTATTTTATCTGAAAATCTCCTAAAGCTCTGTTTCAGTTTGGGGGAGTCTCCTGGGCTGGAAAGGGTGTCTACCAATACATATGTGGTACTGCTGTGACCGGGAGAAATTGGGGTTTCGCACGCAATAAAATTTTATTGAAAAACTTACATTTTTAATTACAAAAAAACACTACAAATTGCAAAAAATAGATTTTTTTATTTTTTTTGCAAATATTTCACCAGAAAGTATTGAGAATACACAAAAAAAGGCCAAACAAGACATTTCATGTTGAAGCCCATACTCTGTTGAGAAAAACAATATATAATTTTCCTGGAACATCCCTGGAAATCCTTTAAAAAATAACAGTTGAACATGTGTAGCGCAAAATAGTGAAACATGGTCTGGCAAGAGAGGGTGACAAAAGCTGCAGGTAGGCTGGCAGCGAAAGGGTTAATACTCTTAAACATGCCTACTCTTCTGCTCTGGTACTTTCAAGACCGGATCCAACTAAACGTTTTTCCCTTCAGGTAGATGCCTCCTCCATTGGAGCTGAAGCCGTGCTTACTCAAAAATCCGCTACTGGCAGGACTCTCACCTGCGGTTTCTTCTCAAAAACGTTTTCTCCGGAAGAGAGGAATTACTCCATTGGAGATCAGGAATTACTCGCCATCAAGTTAGCATTGGAGGAGTGGAGACATCTTTTGGAAGGTTCAGTCCATCTTGTTTCCATCTTTACCGACCACAAAAATCTGGCTTACTTAGAAACTGCCCAGCGATTAAACCCTCGACAAGCCCGATGGTCGTTATTTTTCGCCCGTTTCAACTTTCAAATTCACTTCCGTCCAGCTGCCAAGAACATCAGAGCGGACTCCCTTTCTCGCTCTTCAAACGTCTCCGGGTCCGAATCCACCCCACAGCATATTATCTCTCCTGAGTGCCTTGTCCACTCTGCTCCCACTTCTTTGGTACAGGCACCCCCTGGAAAGACCTACGTGCCTCCTCGCCAACGTTGCAGAATATTAAAATGGGGACATTCTTCTCATGTAGCTGGCCATGTTGTTATCAGAAAATCTTGTTCTCTCATTTCCAGATTTTATTGGTGGCCCTCTCTAGAGAAGGACGTGACGGAATTCATTCAGGTTTGTGCCACCTGTGCACGTGACAAGACTCCTCGCAGACCTGCAGGTTTACTTCTTCCCCTACCTATTCCAAATACTCCTTGGTCTCACATTGCTATGGACTTTATTTCTGACCTTCCTTCTTCGCATGGTAACACCGTTATTTCGGTAGTAGTGGACAGGTTTTCTAAGATGGCGCATTTTACACCATTGCCTGGCCTTCCTTCGGCTCCTCAGCTGGCAAAGCACTTCCTTGTGCATCTCTTTCGTCTTCATGGGCTGCCTACACACATCGTGTCTGACAGGGGAGTACAATTTGTTTCTAAGTTCTGGAGGGCTCTTTGTAAACAACTAAAGATTAAGTTGGATTTTTCCTCTACTTATCATCCCCAGTCTAACGGTCAAGTGGAAAGAGTTAATCAAGTCCTCGGCCATTATCTTCGCCATTTTGTTTCTGCGCGTGAAGATGACTGGGTCGACCTTCTACCCTGGGCGGAATTCTCATATAACTTTAAGGATTCTGAATCTACGAGAAAATCCCTGTTCTTTGTGGTGTACGGTCATCATCCTCTTCCGCCACTGCCCTTGTCCACGTCTTCTGAAGTTCCCGCCGTGGAAGAACTCACACAGGATTTTTCCACTATCTGGCAAGAGACTCAACGTGCTCTTTTTTAAGCTTCCGCTCATATGAAAATTAGTGCTGATAAAAAGAGAAGAGTTCCTCCCATTTACTCTCCTGGAGATAAGGTGTGGCTTTCGGCGAAATACATCCGCTTCCGAATTCCCAGCTACAAACTGGGTCCTTGCTACCTGGGCCCTTATAAGATCAAGCAACAGATCAATTCGGTTTGCTATAAGCTTCACCTTCCAGCATCTCTTCGTATCCTCAACTCCTTCCAGGTCTCTCTTTTGAAGCCAGTGATTTGCAATCGTTTTTCTCTGAAGATCTTGGTGCCCACTCCAATTTCTGGTACCGCGGACGTTTTTACAGTGAAAGAGATCCTGGCCTCTAAGGTCTCCAGAGGCAAAAGATATTTTTTGGTCGACTGGGAAGGCTGTGGCCCGGAGGACAGATCTTGGGAACCCGAGGAGAACATTCTGGACCTTAGTCTCATCTCGGATTTTCTTGGTCCCAGGAAGAGGGGGAGACCCAAGGGGGGGTACTGTTAGGGCGAGCGGCGTGCACCCATTTTGCGGCGCTCCCCGCTCTCCCTCCTTACCGGCTTTGGGCGGCAGGTCCCCGGCTTCCGGTGTGGCGGTTGGCCGCGCGCCGACTGCTCTCGGCCGGCCTCCGCCTCGCTCTGTCTCCTCCCTGGTGTGCACACGTCCCCTTCCACTAGGGGGCACACGCGCCAGTTTTTTAAAGTTTAAGGGCCAGTTCACCTTTGATTGGTGGCCGCTCATTCCACTTCCCCTATTTAAAAGGGCACTTCCTTCCTTCTAGTGCCGGATCTTGGTCTTCCTATGGTTACTAAACGTCAGTTGTTTCCTGTATTGCTCACTCGTGTACCGACCTTTGCCTATCCCCGACTCTGAACCTTCTCTGCCCGTCCCGACCTTGGCTACTTCCTTCGACCTCGTGTTTGTGCTGCCAGCCCTGACCTCCGCTTGAACTTGACTTCGCCTTTTGCCTGCCTCCTCGGTACCACGCATTACCTCGGCTGACTGTGTGTCTGAGCCGCTGTTGGGGATAGCGACCTGGGGGTAACTTGCCGCTACAAGTCCAACCTGCCTTGCGTGCGAGCTCTGGTGAATAACAGTGGCCTCTTAGACTCCGCTTCCCTGACACGTCACTAGCAATAGGCACAGCACTAGGCAATATATGAGCTCCCTATGCTGCTGCCAAGTCCAGAGTGTGTCTTTCAGGCAATATATGGGCTCCTAATGCTGCTGCCAAGTCCTGGGTGTGTCTTTCAGGCAATATATGGTGTCCTAATGCTGCTGCCAACTCCAGCGTCTCTTTCAGGCAATATATGGGTTCCTTATGCTGCTGCCAACTCCAGGGTGTGTTTTTCAGGTAATATATGGGCTCCTAATGCTGCTGCCAACTCCAATGTGTCTTTCAGGCAATATATGGGCTCCCTATGCTGCTGCCAAATTCAGGGTGTGTTTTTCAGGCAATATATGGGCTCATCATGCTGATGCCACCTCAAGGCTCTGTAAATGTGCCGCTATGCGACATCGAATCTAATAGCGACGCCTCTGATCTGCATGTCATACTTCTTTACAATAGTATTTCACTAACCCAGAATGCATCCTATGCATGTTACAGCCAAGCAAAATGTTCTGCAACCCTATGGAGGCTCTCGGACGCCCAGAAATAGCCATTTTTAATAGCGATTCGTCGCGAATAAATTCGGACTGAAATGATTTTTCCCGGAAAATTCGGCGAATCGGCCGAATCGAATTTTTCAAAAGTTCGCTCATCTCTAATGATATTCTAATTTTTTGCACTGCACCTGTATGTTGACTCATCGAGCAGGATTCCAAAGTTCAGGTAATTCCAAAACTATTTTAACTTTTTGTGAATGGTGTTCAAAAATATCCAGCAGAAGAAGCCACCATTGGGACATTGGAGCATTTGATTACCTTGATCTGTTTTTCTGGCAAAAGTAATACTGAGTTGATGGTGGTGGATCACCCCACTATAGTAAGACCGATATAGCTTTAAAGCAGCCATAGCGGTCAAGTTGCATACCATGGTTTGTGGCTTTCTAGAAACAAACAAATATATAGCTAATGAATTGCGGACTTAGGATTTGCAACAATTAATTTCCAGTGACTTAATACCCAAAAAGGTGTATCTCTATTAATCCATCACTATATTTAGCTGACCAGTTTTCATTCAGTAAATTATATGCCACATCTCACAGGGTCATGCCTAAAATAATGGGTGAATCAGCAATGACCATGAAGATGGAAACCAAAAGTTTCTCAAATCAGGAGCATTGTTTATAATTATCATGCCATCCATGACCATCTTTATCATGGTCATTGGTAATTGTTGCAGGATTGTACACATCCACATAACAAGGCTAAGCTGTTACTTTGTTACATTGTTACTGCAGTGTAGGTACCTGTGGACTACTGATACAAACACTAGAACCTGTGCTACAACAGCAAACCCCTCAACCTCACCATCAACCTGCTTTTTGTTCCTGCTTGTATCTCAACCTTGAACCCTAGCTTAAGAGCTTACCTTCAAAGGGGAAGTGCCCCCGCCGCTATTTGTAGATTCTAATGGAAAATGCTTACAGAGGGCTATGAAACTGAAGCACCATTTTAATGGATGGTGTTTGTCTTTATTGATCTATTTTTCTTTTTATTACCCATCTGTGTCTGTTTGTTTACATCTCCCCTTAACCATTGTTCCATTTTACTGAAACACTTTAATATAGTTATTGGGAAAAGCATTCTAGTTCCGGTAGTCACCAAGAATATTTATACTGTTAAATGTAATCAATACAAGCTCTTTAATAGGTTACATTGCAGACACAAGCATGAAATGGTTTAAAATGATACTAGCAAAAACAACACAATATAAATTACCATCTGCATCCTCCTTCCCAGAATTCCTAAGTGCTTAAAAAAGTCAGTGTGAATCATTATAAATCCTTGGGAAGATCATTTTCCAGATGAGTTCTGAGACATGGCATATTCAGAAATGTATTATTTTCATTAGCGGAATACAAATTACTTTTGAGTTAAGTGTATTGACGTCTGTGAGTGAAAATCTATATGCATAGCCTCCCAAAAGGTCTTAAACTAATCTGGTTCCTTTCTGGGATATGAAACTGCCATATGGGGGCCTTTAGTGATTTAGAATGAATCCTGGCTAACTAAGTAATACAATTATTAAGTTAGATTGTCAGCAAATATAAAATGACAAGCTACTCTCTTAAGGGTCTAAAGCATTATTGTATAATTATCTCCAAAACCCTTAGACAACCAATATTCTGTTTTTGGAACACCACACAAATTTACCCAGGTTTACATCTTAAAAAAAATATTCATTATGGATATTGGTGCTCATGTTCATAACACGGCTTAACAAATAATTTGGCAGTTGTATATTTTGAGTTGCTTAAACCCTTAGACCTTCACCATGATTTATTGAAAAGCCCAAACCCTTATAAAACGATTTTTATTCACTTACTTACCCCTTCTTTCCCCTACTGGGCTGCAACTCTATTCAGGACTTTAGGATACGGGCGCCGCCATCTTGACTCAGAAGCATCACACTTACTGAGGAGAGGAGAGTGGGATAAAGTACAGGGGGGGCGGGTTATAGCTGTGCTTTACTCAGACAGAGCAGAGCTGGGGTCAGGAAAAGGTCAGCAATCCCAGAATGCAGAGCACTTCCTGTTTGCAGGCTGCCTGGTGTTCCATGAGCCACCATCTTGGATGTTTAAAGGCTCATAACATGCAGTAGATGCAGGTAGGATGATTTTTTAATGTGGGCAATCTGTATATACAGGGCGTGGGAACATATAAGATAGACTCTTATTCAGAGTGAAGGACCGCTTTAACCAAAATGGTTTTAGTGTTGTCTTTTAAGATATATTTTTGAAGATACATCATATTCCTTTTGTTACTTTTTCCTATTCTTGTTGCTTGTAGTAGTATTAGGGCCTTATTCATGAAGGGATAGTGCCAGGTAGTGCCTGTACAGAGCCAGGTAGCACCAGGTGAACGCCGGAGACGACACGCAAAAACATATTTATGAAGGCGAATCTGGTGAGCGACTAGAACGCCATGTACCGTCCGATTCATCATTATCCCAGCCTCGACGTTACCTGGCGCTCTTCCATACATTTCTATGGACGATGCTTAAATCCCTTTCCTGATCCCAATTTTTTTTTTTTCCAAGAAAAACACAAACCTTCTGACATGTATTCTGGGCAAGTAAATTAAATTTTTGAAAACTTTTTGTATGAATAATTTTTTTATGCAGATTTGTCCTTACAGGTCTGGTATTAAAGTGTTCATGTTACAATGTTATAACCATATGTTTTCGCTTTGTTACTAGTGGATAAATGTCCAAAAACTGCCTTTAATCACAGCCTCTGGCGCTATGGCCTACAATTAAATGATTTTGAGCGCTGGCAATGTTTTTATTTTTGATGAATGTGGTGTCAGTCGCACTGAGCTGGCGTTACGATTCGCTCACATACAGTGTAGTATAGCGACTCACATATTATTATTATTGTTTATTTATATAGCGCCATCAACTTCCGTAGCGCTTTACATGGTATGATTACAGACAGGGTAAAACATATAGTACAGAGAAATATCATATTCAACAATGCGGGACAGCGACTGAGGTGCTCTGAAACAATGATCCATGGTCGAGCACAGTGACTACTGAAATCCGCTCTACAGACGCTCATTTGTCGCTACCTGGCGTTAGTAATGAATCAGCCTGTTAGTTATTCATTTTAGTTTCCAATAACTACATCCTTTTTTACCCAGGCTCTGCACACAAACAGACTCGCAACTTGTTATCAGCAATGTTCTGCTTAACACTGACTTGCAGCTAATATTACTCAGAGATGGGGCGAGTTGGCTACTCTGTCAACAAACTTTAGGGCCCAGAGAAAAAAACAGGGTCCAACTGCCAATGAAAGACCTGCCTTTTAGAAGGCTTCATGTGGCCAAAATGTTTGCCTCTCTCAGCACGTTCTGACACTGGCATGTATCTTCCTCAGCCTTTTTCCTGGCTCTTTGGGCAAATGTACTAATTAGAGATGAGCGAAAAAGTTTGGCTAATGAGTTCAAAAACGTTCGACAAAAAAGTTCAGTTCGAACTGAACTATAGCTTTAAATGCATGTAAAACACTGTTTGACAGGCCTAAAAGTGTATAATACTCCCAGGTCACCTAGGACTGTATAAAAATATATTTTAGTGAACTAATTAGCATAGGAACAGCCTGTGAACAATTATCATATGAAACACCTTTAACCACCCATAGTTTACAGCCCGTAATAAAAGGTTAACATTTTTAGGAGCAAAGCAGCAAGATTGGGTCCCTGGAAATTGAAGAAGCAATAGCTGTTTTCAAGTCACCCAAAAATGTGCCCATTTTGGGCATCATAGTTTTGATCTGTGGTTGAGTAGGCTTGGTCGTAGTGGACAGCAGTAGGGGTGGAGTTAGCAATAGCTGCATTAGCTGAGATTCAGGATTCAAAGGAGAAAACCTGGGGTATTTCACTCTCACATGTGTTGTTACTCTCAGACGGGACACTGTGATTTGGCATGCTGCTGGCGGCATTCCCATGCACCTCTAGCTGTGGGAGGGTCCCAACTGGCCATTCAGAAAGGCTTGGTGTGAGTAAATGCCACCGTTAGAGGCATGTTGGGGGATGGTGTTGAGACACCAAGACACAGAAAGAGCTTTTGGAAGCCCCATGATCTGGGGGTTTCACACAGTGGTGCACATCAATTCAAGATGCACCAGGGAGTAGGACTCGGGGAACCCTGGAGTCTTTTAGACCTTAAGGCCTCTGATGTTCCTCTAACTCTTTTACTGCCAGCCTACCTAGAGGTTTTGTCACCCTCTGTTGCCAGACCATTTTTAACTAATTTGCACTATATATGTTCAAGTATGATTTAAATCTGTAATAGACTATATATCAGCATTTGTATAACCCAATTAGTCCAGAAAATTCCTATTCCAGCAATTTTGTTTTTAATTGTTTTTATATATGTTTAGGCCAATAGTGAATAAAGCTTTGTGATAAAACTTAATATAATTTCTTTGATGGTTCTGTTGAGCGGCTAAATGGGTGGATCCTTGGGTCTGAGC
The DNA here is from genome assembly GCA_027917425.1 of Gastrophryne carolinensis. Taxonomy (NCBI): domain Eukaryota; kingdom Metazoa; phylum Chordata; class Amphibia; order Anura; family Microhylidae; genus Gastrophryne; species Gastrophryne carolinensis. Next base: position 482,492,861 of record CM051234.1, on the reverse strand, counting down.
TGGTAGGCCCTTTTTCTTAAACATGCATATTCTCTGGAAGTACACACCTCAAGCTTTCTCGGCATACCAAGCTTGTTTATGTGGGCATAGTTTTCTGGAAGTAATCTCTCAATCAATTCTTTGGTTGCACAGTGTTTCCCTAAAAAAGAATAAAAAGGGAGAATCAAAGCCACATTTTCCCCCCAAAAAAACGATATGCAAACAATAAAAAACAAGTAAAATCTGAGAAAGCAACATGACCCGAACAGAACAATACCCAGCATGCATAGCTACTTTCAAGGGAAGAGTTGCCAAACACCACAAAGTAAAGCATGCGCATAACGGTAATTTTACTTGAAAATTTCAGCTCTGTAGACAAAAGGCTCGATTCAGAGAGACAAAAAAAAAATTCAGTTTTAGTGCCGATCTGTTTTTTTTAAATGTTTCCGCTCTCGTATGAGTGTACGAGCGATTCTATGAATGCATTGCAATCCTTCTGTAAAGTTTCCGTCCGTTCGTACGGCAGATTAAGAATATGTCAATTTCCAGCGTGACTTTTCCGTTTCATTTTCACATGTTACAACGTAGGCTTTCGTTTTTGCCCTTTTCCCATCGTATCCTGCCACGAATCCTTTACGTTTCCCTTTAGACTCTGTTTCCCTTTTTCAATAAATATTCGCCCAGACGGAAATCCTTACGATCTTGCGCCTGCGCACTACAAACTTAACTCATTAAAGTGCTCGCCTACATATTTGCCACCCTCACTTCTACTACAATGTTTAGCTAAATCACTTAGCACTATCCTCCATCTTCCCTTTTGGACTCTTAAAGCTCACCCAAACCACTTCGCGGTTAGGTTCTTCTTCCATTTTTGCCCCCTGAAGCTTACCCAAATCACTTCTCGGTCATGTGAATATTCATATTTAAATATTTCTGGGCCCATTAGTTTTGTGTTAATGTATTTTGTAAATGACCCCAAAACAATGCCTAACCAAACAACTGGCACCACCACATACTCTTATAACAAAATGTATTCAATTTATTATTAATCCAATACAAAAAAAGTTTAAAAACAATTAAAAACACACATCTCATGAGGGGGAGGACTACAAGAACACATGTATGCCTAGTACATCTATATACATACAATTATTAACCCTGTGTTATCTTCAAAAACATCAATATACAATATCAACCAACTTATATAATGTGTATAAACTATCCTATATACATCTATATACATACAATTATTAACCTCGTGTTGTCTTCAAAAACATCAGTATACAATATCAACCAGCTTATAAAATGTGTCTAAACTATCCTATATGCAATCCTATTTTATACAAATATACATCAGTAAAGTGCAATCCAGTGCTATCAGTATCACTCTACCCTAATGAAAACACAGAGGGGAAAAAGACATAGAAAAACAGTGCAGTAAATCATAACATGTGCTATGTGTACTTCACCAGGCAGACATGCGCCGAGCGCCTCACCCCGTCCCAGCCAGCCAACGCGTTTCGTAACGGACCTCCCGTTACTTCATCTGGGCCACAAGTATAGACTGTCTGTCCCCCCCTGTGTCCCCTAAATACTCCTCCAGCATCATAATGGAAAATTGGAAACACCGGTGTCAGTCAGCACGAGGCACCTGAAGTGCATCATCAGCCGCATTTGAGAACGAGGCTTGGGACTCACTGCTATACTCCGGCCGGAAGTAGGTCAGCGGTCCCGCCCCTTGACATGGTTACTAACATTAACACAAAGGACAGCTGCACTTCCTCGCAGCGCATAGCAGACTGTGCACCGGTATTACCAGAGTGCCATCTAGTTAAGAAAGGAGGGGGGGGTGTTGGAGGGTAGATGCGGGACCTGTCAGGAACAAACAGCCTTATTGTTTAAACATATATCCCACAACCATACTTATGTTTGTAATCTATCTATAACCTAAACCATAAATAATTTTCTAATTATGCCTTAGTATACCCACTTATCAAACAGGAGACTCTTTTGTCCTAGGGAATCAAAGACAGAAGGTGATATCTATGTGATTAACTCTCAGCCCATTTACATAGTTTGTCCTACTACCAAGAAGGAAGACCTCAAATATCGGGTTCTACTGGTCTCAACAGACTGTCTACCCATAGGTTCTATACCTAAACTCTGTATGGGTAAACTTATATAATTTTGACTGCACATGTTGGACTGGCCTCCAGTCTTACCATAACACTACCCGGTGGTCCCATATTCTGCAAAACAGGATAAATAAAAATTCAAAGAGTAACTGATCCCTACATGGATAGCCCATGATCTCATGCTTACCATCACATGGGCCAAGTCCTCTATCAGGAGCTTATATTTGTAATCTATCTATAACCTAAACCATAAATGATTTTCTAGTTGTGCCTTAGTATACCCACTTATCAAACAAGAGACTCTTTTGTCCTAGGGAATCAAAGACAGAAGGTGATATCTATGTGATTAACTCTAAGCCCATTTACATAGTTTATCCCACAACCAAGGAGGAAGACCTCAAATATCGGGTTCTACTGGTCTCAACAGACTGTCTACCCATAGGTTCTATACCTAAACTATGTATGGGTCAACTTATGTAATTTTGACTGCACATGTCGGACTGGCCTCCAGTCTTACCATACCACTACCCGGTGGTCCCATATTCTGCAAAACAGGATAAATAAAAATTCAAAGAGTAACTAATCTCTACATGGATGGCCCATGATCTCATGCTTACCATCACATGGGCCAAGTCCTCTATCAAGATGAGACAGTGCCCTGCACACTAAATATACTAAGTTGTTAACCAGTATAAATCGGGGGACAAACCCACTATAACGAAACCTCCATATTACATATAGCCAACATATATTAAACAGTATCCTCCAAAGATTATTCTTAACAATGGGGGCTGGATAGATGGAACAAGCGACCAGGATGCGATCCGCTGTAATCTCAATGCTCTCCATGGATCTTCCATCAGTGTATTGGACTTGACATGTCCCCCCACACCGGGCTTCTCAAGCTGTTTCCAATAAACGAGGAACACAGATCTCTCATCAATCCTAAAACTCAAAAAACAAAAGTAAATACCCATACCTATAACACACTATACACACCTAAAGTGAACTAAACAGAAAGAAAAACATCACTGACCCAAAACACATAATCAAATTATATGACCCCCATATGGGGGAATATCGAGTGAACCTAACCCTCACCTAGAAATGGTGTAAAAGCTGTGTCCTCATTAAGGACACAGCTTTCACTAGCGTTCACTAGATATTCCCCCATATCATTGGGGTGAAAATGGATAAACTCCATAGGGACAAAATGGACTTTGAAGCAGGAAGGGTTTACAGATGGAGACATTCTGGAAATGGGAGGAATCAACAGCATAGAGGGAATCGCCCCCCCAGCCGGAGTATGTCAATCTCCAGCAGGTCCTCAGAGGATAGTACAAACACTCACCGTTTTTTTAGGGGTAAACGGGTCAAGAGGACACGCCGGGGGGGGGGAAGAAGAAGAAAAACAAAGCAGGATCTAAACATGACTATGGGCCGGTGGGAACACCGCAGGCTGCGGCCCTGGGCGAACAAACGATCCAGGATGGAACCCAGCCCATAGCCAATGAGATAGCTGCTGCAAATGTGAGTGGTGGTAGACAGGAAGCACCACAGGAGCTCACAGTGATTAATCTTACAGATATAGTGATTAATCTTACAGATATAACTCTTACCCAGGATGAGAGGTCAGTACTCTCCAAAGGACTGTCCTTCTCACCCACTAATAGAATGAACAAATTTGTAGTCATTAAAGATCTGTATATGTTTTGCAGAAAGCTCCTGCTTAAAAAACTGTTTCAGACCCCCCATTGGTTGGAAAGAGGACCTGATTTGACATGTGAAGAATTGGATGCCCTCGATGATTTGATGTCCTTATTGGATGAGCAAAATCCACAAGAAGATAGGACAATTTCATTTAGAAAACCCTCTAAATTCATGCCTCAATGGTCCCTCAGTCCAGCGGTTTTCACGTTTTTTAAAGTCGTGAGTGAGGAGATCCATAGACTAACGGTGAATAATGGGCCCCAGAATCTGACTAGAGGGGAAAGGGAGGCAATTAGGAGCTTACAGGATCGGACGGATATTACAATTAAGGAAGCCGACAAAGGCGGAAATATAGTTATACTTACATCAGAATACTACCGTACGGAGGCGCTGCGCCAATTACAAAACAGCAATAATTATGAAACACTCCCTTGTAACCCCCTTAGTGGATATAAACATGAATATGAAGAAGTGATCTTAGAAGCTTGGGCTGGGGGTGTGATTGATCGAAAGTGCCACGAGTTCCTACGGGTGGAGCATCCGATTGTTGCAACTTTTTACATGCTACCAAAGATTCACAAAAACCCCCGGTGCCCCCCAGGAAGACCGATTGTGGCAGGCATCGGGGGCTTAACTGAAAAGGCATGCATGTTTGTGGATACATTCTTGCAGCCACATGTTATTTCGTTGCAATCGTATGTTCGTGACTCAATGGACTTATTAAAACGATTAGAGGCCTTGCACTTACCATCTGATGTGTTGCTGGTGACACTAGATGTCGAATCTTTGTATACGAACATTTCCCATATACATGCGATCCGAACATGGCAATATTTCCTGAGTATGAGTAACAAAGACACCGAAACTCCGGCTTTTCATCTTAAATCTCTTAGATTTTATTCTCAAACATAATTTTTTCTTGTTTGACTCTACCTACTACCGCCAGATCTGTGGTGTGGCCATGGGGGCACGTTGTGCTCCCTCCGTGGCCAACCTTTTTATGGGGTGGTGGGAGAGAGAGGTTCTCTTCCAGGAAGCATGGGCGGATTATCACCAGCATGTGCTGGGTTATTTTCGATACATCGATGATATTCTGATCATATGGCAAGCATCTGAAGACAAGTTTATTGAATTTCTGAACATTTTGAATGTAAATGACTTAAACATTTTTTTGACGGCTAGTGTCTCTAAAAAACAGGTTGTGTTTCTGGATCTAACTATCTCACTCATGGATGATGGGACAGTAGAAACTGGCCTATACCGTAAAGAAACGTCGGTGAATGCGCTCCTGCACTTCGACAGTTTCCATACCACCAGGTTGAAGCAGGGAATACCGGTGGGGCAATTCTTATGTGTACGGAGGAATTGCTCCAGGGATGAGGATTTTCGGATGCAAGCACGGGATCTATCTGTGAGATTTCAAAAGAGGGGATACCCTAAACGAGTGATTAAAAAAGCATTTCAGCGTGCTAGGGACACCCCACGCGATAATCTACTCACCCCAAGAAGAAGGGACCCAGGACAAGCAGAGGTGAGATTTATTACCCCATTTAACAACGATTGGGACACACTCACACAAATATTAAGGCGAAATTGGAAAATACTCAAGTCAGACCCTGCATTGATGAGATGGGTGAGAAAAGGCCCACGTATGATGGCAAAAAGAGCCCCAAGTATTAGGGATAAGGTGTGCAGGAGCCACTTTAAGAGATCGAACACTTGGTTGGAGGCTCAGGGGTCTGTGGTGGGCAGTTATTCTTGTGGGTCGTGCTCAATCTGCCCGTTTATGCAGAGACAAAGGTATATTAAGAACGAACATACAGGCAAAGAATATAGGATCAGACATTTTATCAATTGCAAATCCACAGGGGTGATATATGCGCTCATATGTGGATGCCATAAAATATATGTGGGTGAAACAAAAAACTACCTTAAGGCCCGCATACAGGCCCACATGTCTAATATCAGGTTGGCCTCAAGGAATATGGAGATGGGGAGAGTGGTCCCCCCGGTGGCACTCCATTTCTTACAAGCACATGGGAGTAAAGTGGATAACTTCAGAGTCATTGGATTGGAAAAGGTGAGTTTGGGACAAAGGGGCGGTGATATCAAGCGTCACCTACAACAACGGGAGCTCCACTGGATCTTTAATTTGGATGCTCAGTCCCCACTAGGGCTCAATGAGGACACAGCTTTTACACCATTTCTAGGTGAGGGTTAGGTTCACTAGATATTCCCCCATATGGGGGTCATATAATTTGATTATGTGTTTTGGGTCAGTGATGTTTTTCTTTCTGTTTAGTTCACTTTAAGTGTGTATAGTGTGTTATAGGTATGGGTATTTACTTTTGTTTTTTGAGTTTTAGGATTGATGAGAGATCTGTGTTCCTCGTTTATTGGAAACGGCTTGAGAAGCCCGGTGTGGGGGGACATGTCAAGTCCAATACACTGATGGAAGATCCATGGAGAGCATTGAGATTACAGCGGATCGCATCCTGGTCGCTTGTTCCATCTATCCAGCCCCCATTGTTAAGAATAATCTTTGGAGGATACTGTTTAATATATGTTGGATATATGTAATATGGAGGTTTCGTTATAGTGGGTTTGTCCCCCGATTTATACTGGTTAACAACGTAGTATATTTAGTGTGCAGGGCACTGTCTCATCTTGATAGAGGACTTGGCCCATGTGATGGTAAGCATGAGATCATGGGCCATCCATGTAGAGATTAGTTACTCTTTGAATTTTTATTTATCCTGTTTTACAGAATATGGGACCACCGGGTAGTGGTATGGTAAGACTGGAGGCCAGTCCGACATGTGCAGTCAAAATTACATAAGTTGACCCATACATAGTTTAAGCATAAAACCTATGGGTAGACAGTCTGTAGAGACCAGTAGAACCCGATATTTGAGGTCTTCCTCCTTGGTTGTGGGATAAACTATGTAAATGGGCTTAGAGTTAATCACATAGATATCACCTTCTGTCTTTGATTCCCTAGGACAAAAGAGTCTCTTGTTTGATAAGTGGGTATACTAAGGCACAACTAGAAAATCATTTATGGTTTAGGTTATAGATAGATTACAAATATAAGCTCCTGATAGAGGACTTGGCCCATGTGATGGTAAGCATGAGATCATGGGCTATCCATGTAGGGATCAGTTACTCTTTGAATTTTTATTTATCCTGTTTTGCAGAATATGGGACCGCCGGGTAGTGTTATGGTAAGACTGGAGGCCAGTCCGACATGTGCAGTCAAAATTATATAAATTTACCCATACAGAGTTTAGGTATAGAACCTATGGGTAGACAGTCTGTTGAGACCAGTCTTCCTCCTTGGTAGTGGGACAAACTATGTAAATGGGCTGAGAGTTAATCACATAGATATCACCTTCTGTCTTTGATTCCCTAGGACAAAAGAGTCTCCTGTTTGATAAGTGGGTATACTAAGGCATAATTAGAAAATTATTCATGGTTTAGGTTATAGATAGATTACAAACATAAGTATGGTTGTGGGATATATGTTTAAACAATAAGGCTGTTTGTTCCTGACAGGTCCCGCATCTACCCTCCAACACACCCCCCCTCCTTTCTTAACTAGATCGGACTGCCGGGTGGCACTCTGGTAATACCGGTGCACAGTCTGCTATGCGCTGCGAGGAAGTGCAGCTGTCCTTTGTGTTAATGTTAGTAACCATGTCAAGGGGCGGGACCGCTGACCTACTTCCGGCCGGAGTATTGCAGTGAGTCCCAAGCCTCGTTCTCAAATGCGGCTGATGATGCACTTCAGGTGCCTCGTGCTGACTGACACTGGTGTTTCCAATTTTCCATTATGATGCTGGAGGAGTATTTAGGGGACACAGGGGGGGACAGACAGTCTATACTTGTGGCCCAGATGAAGTAACGGGAGGTCCGTTACGAAACGCGTTGGCTGGCTGGGACGGGGTGAGGCGCTCGGCGCATGTCTGCCTGGTGAAGTACACATAGCACATGTTATGATTTACTGCACTGTTTTTCTATGTCTTTTTCCCCTCTTTTCATTAGGGTAGAGTGATACTGATAGCACTGGATTGCACTTTACTGATGTGTATTTGTATAAAATAGGATTGCATATAGGATAGTTTAGACACATTTTATAAGCTGGTTGATATTGTATACTGATGTTTTTGAAGACAACACGAGGTTAATAATTGTATGTATATAGATGTATATAGGATAGTTTATACACATTATATAAGTTGGTTGATATTGTATATTGATGTTTTTGAAGATAACACAGGGTTAATAATTGTATGTATATAGATGTACTAGGCATACATGTGTTCTTGTAGTCCTCCCCCTCATGAGATGTGTGTTTTTAATTGTTTTTAAACTTTTTTTGTATTGGATTAATAATAAATTGAATACATTTTGTTATAAGAGTATGTGGTGGTGCCAGTTGTTTGGTTAGGCATTGTTTTGGGGTCTTGTGGGATCCCATGCTCTGGAGATTATTGTAATTTCTTGCCAAGCAGGCACACCAGTTACTACTAGGTACTTTAACACTAGCTGGTGCGGTTTTTTCTTTCCTTTTTTATTTTGTAAATGAAATGACACTGTAACATTTTTTTTATTCCATCATAAAATATAACAAATTTTGAAAATTTCAAATTGTTACAACTATAAAAAACAAAATACATAGCAATGGCAGGCCACACAACATTATTCTTCATCTGTGGTCCCCAACGAGTTGCGCAGCTCCTGCATCTCGCCCACCAACTGAAGGACCCTGACACTCAGTTGTGCCACTCTGGCACGTGTGGTCCCTGTTAAAAATCATAAATAAAAATATTGGTATAACCTTGTTGGGGTCATACTGCAGTGCCCCCCCCTGTATGGTCCAAACACCTAAATCTGGACTTCAAAAGCCAGAGGGCCCTTGCCACCATGGCCCTGGTTTTGCATAGTGCCCGATTAGAGAACCCCTGGCCCGCATTCTGCAGGCAAAGAACGGACATCAGGAGCAAGGGCAGGAGTGGATATCCAGAATCCCCTGAAAGAATTTTACAATACTAACATAAAATACACATTCTAAGCTACAATAATGTTTAACATGTCATCAAGGGCTATAAACAGCCATCGGTTAAGACATGAGTCATCAACTATATTCATTGCCATACAGTGAAAATGGATTGATGGAATGTGAGCAAACTTACCCAGTAGCCATCCACCAGAAAATTCTCCTGACTCAAACTGACAAAATAAGCCGGAGCTCTGCAATATATAAGCATCATGGGATGACCCTGGATGCCCTGCAAGAACACTGAGGAATCGCATAGCTGGACCAAACACTGCTTGTATGTTGTATGAGTGGCACATCTTGCGGTTCCTGCAACCAAATATAAAATATTTACACAAAGCAAAGGTAACCGACTAAAACAAGAACTCCTACAACAAATAAAGATTCAAGTTCAACAATCCAAATATAATTCACATAAGTCTAAAAAAATATAGCAATTATATGGATGTGTGGGAAAATAAATGTTTACATGCTAAGGACTAATTAAGGTCAGCATTAAAATGCATCTTTTAAGGCATACATGATATGTATTGATTCAGGTATGCATTGCTATACAATTTATGGCCTCGGCCATGCTGATACATGCAATGCCTTGGTGCTAAAGGCGGGCAGACTCCTCCACATAGCCGCAAAACATGTTCAACAATAGCAATTCGAGCCCTCAAAGGTCCCGTAAGTGGATCGGAAACTAAACGGATTTATAGGGTGGTGGTCCGTCGGAAATCAGCTCTCTGAATCAGACGTAAGCCCATCCCAACAACGTAAGTTATCTGAACGAACGAAAAATATCAGATTTTGTTTGGAAAATGATCCGAACTAACGGAAATGATCCGATTTGCTTCCGTTCATCGAAAGCGCATATACACATTTTCCAGAACATTCCTACGAATGAAAAATGAACGAAAAAAAGCAAAAAAAAGACTAACACCCACCCAAACTTTCACAGACCGCTACGGAAGTCCGGACGAATGTGTCTTTGAATCGAGGCAAAAGTGAGCACCTTGCAATTTTTCAGCCAAAACAACCCTTTACATTTGGAATATCCCCCATAAACCATATATTCCCTGAAAGTACACATGTTAAGCTTACTAAGCATACCCAGCTTGTTGTAGTGGGCTCATCTTTCTGGAAAACAAGCTAAATCTGAAAGTACAAGGTCCCCCGAGAAGAACAATACCCAACATGCATAGGTACTATTAACCCTTTTAATTGCCTGCCTACACAGTTTTGTCACGCTCCTTTAACAGGTCATTTTTCCCCATTTCGCGCCATGTTTAACCGTGAATTTTGCCAGAATTTCCAGGAAAATTATATTTTTTTTATTTTTTTTTTTTGCAGAACAGTTCAGGCTTTAACATGAAATGTCTTGTTTTTTAATTTTTCTACTGTTTTTTCAATATTTTTGCATAAAAAACAAAAATAAATAAAATACTATTTTTTAGAGAATTGTCTCCTTTATTTTAAATAAAACATTTGTTTTGTTAATGAAAAACATATTGCATGTGAAAGTCCCATTTCCCCCGATTACAACGGTACCACATATGTATCGGTAGCCCCCACCATTCTTGCACAGGAGAACCCACAAACGAGCACTTTATAACATTTAGAAATAAAATACAACTACTATCCACACGATAAACAAAAAATGACATGGGGTCCCACTTACACATCCTAACCAGCCCAGGACCAGCTATGGGGGCTCGTAGGAACAGGGCACGGGGGCCAGCTTTGGTGGCCCCCGCCTGCTGGCTACAAGCTCCATGGGCCGGGCTCTTCTGCCCCCCTGGGCTTTGGGGAGGCAGGTAATTGGGGGTGCCGGGGGTTAATGGCAAGTCACCCGCTAGCCGCAGGTGACTTGCTAGCCCCCAGCCTTGTGAACTGGTATAGGGGTCTCATGGATCCCTTACCAGTTCACAAAGGGTTAAGTGTAAAAAAACACACAGAGACAAGGAGAAAAAATATATGTATATATATTTTTTTATACTTACCGCCCCATCCATCATCAGCCACTGTGTCCCTTGCTGATCACTCTGGCTTCTGTTCTGCTGCTGCTGCTGGAAGCCTTTTATAGCTGTTGGGTGACAGAGCGTAAGGGGTTAATTTTTAAAAAAAAAGACATAGGGTCCCCCTCCTAGGTTAAAAACCCTTAAAAATCCCCCAAAAATGACATGGGGTCCCCCTTACCCATCATAACCAGGCGCAGGGGCCAGATTTGGGGTGGGGTGGCAAAGATCAGAGGCATCTCGCCCCTCCAACCTTCCTCCTCCCGTAGCTGAGCTTCTCGGGTCGGCCGGGTGACAGGTGCTGGGTCATCGATGATGTCACCAGGAAGTGGGGGAGAGGGCGATGTCTCGCCCTCTTCTCACTCCGGAAGAGCCCGGGGGGGCGATCGGAGGCCGCCCGGTGAAGAGGAGACCCCGCAGGAGGAATTGCGGCCGCAGGTGAGTAAATGTCTTTTTTTTTACAGTTAAATGTGGCAGCGTCCAAAGCGGGGGGTGCAATTTTGAGCACTCTCCTGAAAAGAGAAGAGCCCCGGGGGGGATTGGATGCCCCCTGGGTGAAGAGAAGACCCGACCGAATCCAACGAGGGTTCAGGTGAGTTTTTAACTTTTATACTTTTTTTTCTGTGGGAGTTTAAAGTCAGCTACATGAGACTCACTTAGCTGGCACTAGAAGGATTAACCCTTTAAATTTACGTGGTTGCCTCTCCGTCACTTAAGTGCCAGCCACGTAAATTTTATGTGCCTGACTTTCCCCAATAACAGTAAAAAAAGTAAAAAAAAAAGTCACTTACCTGACCCCTTGTTCGATCCGGCCGGGTCTCCTCTTCAGCCAGAGGGGCTCCGAACGCCGATTGGGGCTCCTCCGGCTGCAGGGGAGGGCCCGGAATAGGGTGCCCCCCGTTTCAGAAGCTGCCGGGATTGCCTGCAAAAAACAGTGACAGTTACTCACCTCCGCTCCCGCCGCCTCTCCTCTTCATGGGGGGGCTCCGATCACCCCCCCCTCGGCTCTTCCGTCTTCTGGAGGGGGGGCATAACAGCCCTCCCTCCGCAGCAGCTTCCGATGGCGGCCGCCATCTTGGATTTTAGCCCCCCCCTTCGGATTTTAGCCCCTGCATCAGATCGCCGCGGGACACTGCATCTGAAGATCGGAGGTGAGTAAAGGTAAATTTTTTTTTTTTTTTTAATAAACTTTTTCAACAACCTGTGTTTGTCTTTTTTTTAGACTGTTAACCCTTTGTGAACTGTTAAGGGGTCCATGAGACCCCTTATACCAATTCACAAGGCTCGGGGGTCTGGCAAGTCACCTGCGGCAAGCGGGTGACTTGCCATTAACCCCTGGCCACCCAAATTACCTGCCTCACCAAAGCCCAGGGGGGGGCAGAAGAGCCGTGGCCCTAGGCTATGACGGCTTGTAGCCGGCAGGGCCAGGGGCCACTAAAGCTGGTCCCTGCGCCCTGTTCTACAAGCCCCCATAGCTGGTCAGAGGCTGGTTACGCTGGGTAGGGGGGACCTCACGCCATTTTTGGGGGGATTTTTAAGGGTTTTAACCCTTAAAAATCCCCCCCAAAAATGGGGTCCCCCTCCTTTAAATTAACCCTATGTTACCTGTAACCCAGTAGGTATAAAAGGCCTCCAGCAGCAGCAGGAGAGCAGAAGCCTAAGTGATCAGTGTGGGATACAGGGATGGATGGGAGGTAAGTATTAAAAAAAAATAATTAAAAAAAACATATAAGTAATTTTGAAAAAGTGTGTCCGTGTGTTTTTTTTACTTTTAACCCTTTGTGAACTGGTAAGGGGTCCATGTGACCCCTATACCAGTTCACAAGGCTCGGGGGTCTGGCAAGTCACCTGTGGCTAGTGGGTGACTTGCCATTAACCCCGAGACCCCCCATTACCTGCCTCCCAAAAAAACCCTTATATTCCCGCAAGAAATGGTGCCCCCCCCCCCCCCCTGTGAAGGGGGACCCCACACCAATTTTTTTTATTTAACCCTTTATTATGTGGATAGTAGTTGTATTTTATTTGTAAATGTTATAAAGTGCTCTTCTAAGTTTAGGGGATCTCCTGGACAGGAACGGGGGGCTACTGATACATATGTGGTATCATTGTAATCGGGAGAAATGGGGCTTTCACGTGCAATATGGTTTTCTTTAATAAAATAAATGTTTTTGTTAAAATAAAGGAGACAATTTAAAAAAAATATATATTTTTTTATTTTTTTTTACTTATTTACTTAAAAATATATAAAAAAAGTAGAAAAAATATATAACAAAAGTAGAAAAAATACAAGCAAGACATTTCATTTTAAAGTCTAAACTCTGCCACAAAAAGAAAATATGCCATTTTCTTGGAAATTCCTGCAAAAATCACACTTATGTGTAACATGGCGCAAAATTGTGAAAAATTACCAGAGCGTGACAAAATCTCAAGAAGGCTGGCAGTTAAAAGGTTACAGGTACCTATGCTTGTTGGGTATTGCTCTGCTCGGTGGACCTTGCGCTTTCAGATTTAGCTTGTTTTTTCTTATTTGCATATTGATATTTTAGGAAAAGGTGTTTTTTATTCTTCTTTTTTATACAATTTTTTGTGAAACCCTGTGCAACCTAAGAATTCTTATTACTCCCAGAAAGATGAGCCCACTACAACAAGCTGGGTACACTTAGAAAGCTTAACATGTGTACTTTAAGGGAATATATGGTTTATCAGGGATATTCCAAATGTAAAGGGTTGTTTTGGTAGAAAAAGCACAAGGTGCGCACTTTGTCTGCAGAGCTGACATTTTGAAGTAAAATTACCGTTATGCACATGCTTTACTTTGGGGTGTTTGGCAACTCTCTCCTTGACAGAACCTATGCATGCTGGGTACTGTTCTGTTTGGGGGATGTTGCTTTTTCAGATTTTCAGTTTTTTTCTGGTTTGCATATAGTTTTTTTTAGGAAAATGTGGTTTTGATTCTGCTTTTTTATTAATTTTTAGGGAAACCCTGTGTAACCAAAGAATACATTGAGGGATTACTTCCAGAAAACTGCACCTATGTCAACAAGCCTGGTACGCCTAGAAAGCCTGAGGTGTCTACTTCTAGGGAATATATAGTTTATTGGGGGTATTTCAAATGTAAAGGGTTGTTTTTCTTGAAAAACTGCAAGGTGCGCATATTGCATAGCATAGTTGTATTTTATCTCAAAATCTCCTAAAGCGTTGTTTCAGTTTGGGGGAGTCTCCTGGGCAGGAAAGGGTGTCTACCTATACATATGCGGTACCGCTGTAACCGGGAGAAATTGGGGTTTCACACAAAATAAGATTTTGACAAACTTACATTTTTATTACAAAAAAACACTACCAATTGTAAAAAAAAAAATTTTTTAAATTTTTTTGCACAATTTTCACCCCAAAATATTGGTAATACACTTAGAAAATGACAAACAAGACATTTCATTTTAATGCCCAGGTTCTGCTGAAAAAAACAATATATCATTTTCCTGGGAAATCCCTGGAAATCCCTTCAAAAATCACAGTTGAACATGGGGAGGCAACATGGTCTGGCAACAAAGGGTGACAAAATCTCCAGGAAGGCTGGCACTTAAAGGGTTAAATGTCATAATCGTTATCTTTGTAGTGTATTCTCAATATTTCTACGCGCACCTTGCAGTTTTTCAAGAAAAAAAACCATTTTCCTCAAGCTCTCTAGGCGTACCAGGCTTGTTGACGTGGGTGCAGTTTTCTGGAAGTAACCCCTTAATAAATTCTGCACAGTGTTTTCCAAAAAAAGAACAAGTTAAATCTGAAAAAACAAGGTCCCCCCGAACAGAACAATACCCAACATGCATGGACACTGTCAAGGGAAGAGTTGTTAAACACCCCAATTTAAAGCATGCATGTAGGGGTAATTTTACTTGCGCTTTTTCAACTAAAACAACCCTTTACATTTGAAATATCCCCCACAAACCATATCTTCCCTGAATGTACACACGTTCTAGGTGTACCTTGCTGTAGTGGGCTCATCTTTATGAAAGTAATCTTTCGAAGAATTATTTGGTTGCACTGGGTTTCCCTAGAAAAAAAGCAGAATAAAAACACATTTTCCTAAAATATTAAATATAATATTGCATATATAAATATATATGCAAACAAGAAAAAACAAGCTAAAGCTGAAAACGCAAGGTCCCCTGAACAAAAAAATACCCAACATCCATAGCTACTTTTTACCTTTTTTAACTGCCAGCCTACTGTACATTTTGGTACATTTTGTGACCCTCTGTTGACAGGTAATTTTTCACCAATTTGCACTCTGTTTAACTGTGATTTTTGTGAATTTCCAGGAAAATTATATATATATATTTTTTTTTTGTTGCGGCAGAGTTTAGGCTTTAACATGAAATGTCTTGTTTGTGTTTTTTAAAATATTTTTGCGTGAAAAAAGTAAAGCAATTCTTTAAACTGTCTTGTTCGTTTTAAATTAGACAATTATTTTTTTAAAGAAAACCATATTGTGCCTGAAAGCCCCATTTCTCCCTAGTATATTGATACCACATATGTATTGGTAGCCCCCCCGTTCCTACCCAGGAGACCCCCCAAACTGAAAAGACCACTTTGTAACATTTAGAAATAAAATGCAACCATTATCCACACTAAAAAGGGTTACATTAAAAAATTGGCATGGGTCCTCCTCCCAGTGGGGAGGATTTTTAAGGGTTAAAAACCAGCCCAGGGGGCAGCTACAGGGGTTTGTAAAACAGTGCACAGAGTGGCACCCGCCCTGCAGGTTACAAGCCCATAGCCTTTGTGGCCCTGGACTCTTCTACCCACCAAGGCTTTGGGGAGGCAAGTAATGGGGGGGTTGGAGGTTAATGTCAAGTCACCCACTAGCTGCAGGTGACTTGCCAGCCCCTAAGCCTTGTGAACTGGTATAGGGGTCTCATGGATGCCTTACCAGTTCACAAAGTGTTAACTGTAAAAAAAGACACTGACACAGTAAAAAAAATTACCTTTACTTTTTTTTTCATCACTCACCTTCTGATCCTGCAACCCCCGGAGTTCCTGTCCCTCGCCCATCTCAAAGAAAGCTGCTGGAGATGATCACTGGAGGGGTGCTGGGGTGGCAGGGGATAACAGCCCCCTACCTCTCCAACCTCACTCCAGCAATCACCCCCGGCATCCGACAGGTTTTTATTTTTTCTACAGTCAGCGGCGCTGGCTGAAGTGAGGGGGCCCTATCCAGGACCCTTTCCTGAAGCCAGAAGAGCCCTGGAGGGTGGGTTGGATGCCCCACAGGTGAAGAGAAGACCTTGCCAGAATGTTCAAGAGATCAGGTTTTTCTTTAATTGATGGCTAGCAGGGGGGAAAGCTAGGCACATAACTCTCACGTGCTTGAAGATTAACAGCAAGAGAGGCAACCACGTGAGAGTTAAGTGCTTTGCATTCAAAGGGTAAAAGAATAGGCAGGATAGGAGATATTTGTTGTTTTGAATGCCCGTTAGCAGAGGGAGGCAGCAGAGGTGCTGGTAGTAATATCTGCAATAGCTGAGGCCCTGAGGGGCAGGAGATCTGTGGTTGTATAGGCCTGGTAGCAGAAGGCAGCAGCAGAGGTGCTGTTGGTGGTAGCATTAGATGAGGCACAGTATTGAAAGACTGTGCAGAAAAACAGCTGATCTGTTTTTTATAAATGTTATTAAGAGCAGAGCAATGCACACCCCAAAATGACACACTTGCATATTCCAGCAAAACAAAGAATTGTTGCACCCCATATAATCTCAATATAGCTGACCTTGGGGGAACAAGGGGGGTGTCTTTGCTTGGGAACCACACAGCTAATGAAGGCATGACTGGGGTAAGGCTGCAACTTCTGTTTATAAATTGTGGGTCAGAAATTGATATGCACTGCTGTAACAGTCTGCATAGATCCACAGCCACATTGCTGGTGGTAGTGGGCAATTTTCACTGACTGTTGATTTTTCAACTACCTCTGCTGGAAGTTTGTTCCAAGCATCTACTACTCTTTCTGTAAAATAATATTTTCTAACATTGCTCCTGATCTTCCCCCTGACTAGCTTCAGGTTGTGCCCTCTTGTTCTATCATTAAGTTTCTTCTTAAAAACACTTCCCTCCTGAACCTTATTCAATCCTTTCACATATTTAAAGGTCTCAATCATGTCCCCCCTCTCCCTTCTTTCCTCCAGACTGTACAAATTAAGTTCTTTAAGTCTCTCCTTTAAGTTTAAGTCCTTCCACCATTTTCGTTGCCCGCCTTTGGACACGTTCTATTTGAATAATGTCTTTTTGCAGGTAAGGTCTCCAGAACTGCACACAGTATTCTAGCTGTGGCCTTACCAGGGCTCTATACAGCGGCATCACAGCCTCCCTCTTCCTACTGGTGATGCCTCGAGCTATGCAGCCGAGCATCCTGCTTGCTTTTCCCACTGCCTGGCTACACTGTCGACTCATCTTGCAGCTATCAGTAATCAGTGCCCCTAAATCTCTCTCCTCCGAGGTCCTGGCTAACACAGTGCTGCCCATACGGTACTCAGAGCAGGGATTCCTTCTACCCAAGTGCATGATTTTACATTTAGAGACATTAAACTCTAGTTTCCACAGTTTTGACCATCTATCCAGTAAAGCTAAATCATTTTCCATGTTGCAGACACCTCCCGGAATATCCATCCTATTACTAACCTTTGTATCATCAGCAAACAGACAAACTTTTCCTACCAAGCCGTCTCCTATGTCACTTACAAATATATTAAAAAGAATGGGGCCCAGGACAGAGCCTTGCGGCACACCACTAATGACTCACCTTTGTTCAGATTGCACACCATTTACAACAACACTCTGATACCGATCCCTCAGCCAACTGGAAATCCACTGAACTATCCAGGGATTGAGTCCTACCTTCAATAACTTATCTATGAGCTCCTTATGTGGTACAGTGTCAAAGGCTTTGCTAAAATCCAGATAGGCGATATCCACAGCACCACCTTCATCTAACACTTTAGTGACATTGTCAAAGAAATCAATAAGATTGGTCTGACATGATCTTTGACGAGCTCTAGGGTGATGGGGTGGGAGTGGATCCAAGCTTGCTGACTGGACGAGAGGCTGCACATGCACCTTAGGAAGCGTGAATGAGATCCAGCGACCTGGGGGGTTTCACACAGCAGGACCTCCCCAATCGGGATGCCTTGGGGGCAAATACCAAAACTCAGGATAGTCAAAATCCTGGGTTTTGGTCCACTTTAAGAAGGTGCACAGTACACCCTGTTCGTTAATTGTAAAGGGGATGCTGCACAATACACCTATAAATTGAGTCTTGCATACTAAGTGGTGACGGGGAGGCCGATTCATCAATAGCGCCAGGTAGCGACAGATGAGCGACTGAAGTATGGCGCTATGAGCGCCGCTAGCGTCAGCCGCGGGCGGTAGCGATTCGCTATAGCAGGCCTCCTCAGTCGCTACCTGGCGTTGTTGCGAACAACGCCTACATTGCTGAATATGATGTTGGCCCTCAGCTTTGTAGGCGCTGTCAGTCAGTGTGACCACGCTATTCTACACAGCGCCTGTTAGCTTTGCTGTGTCCTGGCCATCCAGTACCTTCTGAATAAAACACATTGCCACATTTGTTATAAATTTTAAAGAGTTTTTATTTTGTGTTGAAAAGGAAATTAAATTCAACCAGATCTTCGAATATAAATGCAAAATAAAACATAATTAAACACATAGCCACAATTACTTTTTTTTTTTATTTGTTACATAAAAAGGAAATACAATTAAACCACCAATGAGAAAGAAAAGGAAAATAAAAACAGAACAGAGAAAGAAAAGGAAAATAAAAACAGAACATAGAAAGAAAAGGAAAATAAAAACAGAACAGAGAAAGAAAAGGAAAATAAAAACAGAACAGAGAAAGAAAAGGAAAATAAAAACAGAACAGAGAAAGAAAAGGAAAATAAAAACAGAACAGAGAAAGAAAAGGAAAATAGAAAAGGAAAATAAAAACAGAACAGAGAAAGAAAAGGAAAATAAAAACAGAACAGAGAAAGAAAAGGAAAATAAAAACTGAACAGAGAAAGAAAAGGAAAATAAAAACAGAACAGAGAAAGAAAAGGAAAATAAAAACAGAACAGAGAAAGAAAAGGAAAATAAAAACAGAACAGAGAAAGAAAAGGAAAATAAAAACAGAACAGAGAAAGAAAAGGAAAATAAAAACAGAACAGAGAAAGAAAAGGAAAATAAAAACAGAACAGAGAAAGAAAAGGAAAATAAAAACAGAACAGAGAAAGAAAAGGAAAATAAAAACAGAACAGAGAAAGAAAAGGAAAATAAAAACAGAACAGAGAGAAAAGGAAAATAAAAACAGAACAGAGAAAGAAAAGGAAAATAAAAACAGAACAGAGAAAGAAAAGGAAAATAAAAACAGAACAGAGAAAGAAAAGGAAAATAAAAACAGAACAGAGAAAGAAAAGGAAAATAAAAACAGAACAGAGAAAGAAAAGGAAAATAAAAACAGAACAGAGAAAGAAAAGGAAAATAAAAACAGAACAGAGAAAGAAAAGGAAAATAAAAACAGAACAGAGAAAGAAAAGGAAAATAAAAACAGAACAGAGAAAGAAAAGGAAAATAGAAAAGGAAAATAAAAACAGAACAGAGAAAAAAAAGGAAAATTAAAATAGGAATTAGAATGAAAAGGAAACTTACAACAGAATTAAACACATAGCCACATGTATATATATAAGTCTTTTTTTATTTTTACTCTAAACAAAAATTAATAATAAAACAGAAATGAAATTGAAAATGAAAAGTCCAACAGAAATTCAAAAGCAAAGTAAAGTCCAGGAAAGTTTTGGAAAAGGAAATTAGGGATCAGGGTGCATCTCTTTGTGCCTGAAAAAATAAGAAAAGTGCAGTTAGTATATATCTTTATAGTTGTTTTGTGTTTTCCCAAAAAAAAATGCATAACTTGATAACCAACATTGGCGTCTTACACCCCCCTTAGAGTGGTTTTGGTCATCTTAAACCCCCCTTAGAGTGGTTTTGGTCATCTTACACCCCCCCTTAGAGTGGTTTGGGTCATCTTACACCCCCCTTAGAGTGGTTTTGGTCATCTTACACCCCCCCTTAGAGTGGTTTGGGTCATCTTACACCCCCCCTTAGAGTGGTTTGGGTCATCTTACACCCCCCTTAGAGTGGTTTTGGTCATCTTACACCCCCCTTAGAGTGGTTTTGGTCATCTTACACCCCCCCTTAGAGTGGTTTGGGTCATCTTACACCCCCCTTAGTGCGTTTTTTTGCTCTTTTGGATGGGAGGTCAAATACATTTAAACAGTAGTGCAGTACTTGCATTAGAGTGAAGGGTAGTTAGCTTACCGCAAAAAAAGAAGTGATCAGCCTTTCCCTTAGCTCATCGCCAGTCTGGGTGTCCTCACTTCTATCTGCGGGCAGGTTGGGGATTTCTGGCACCAGTGCTGTCTCCTCGGGGGCTTGGATTCGGTGACATATACAGATATTGTGTAACACACAGCAGGCAAGGATGATCTTGGAAACCTTCTGTGGGCTGTAGAGCATCTCTCCTCCTGGCCGTGCCAAACAGAGAAAGCGTGCTTTCAGCAGGCCGATGGTTCTTTCCACAATGCTTCTGGTCTTGCGATGCGCTGCATTGTAGCGTTCATGGGCAGAGGTCCGTGGGTTCCTGACCGGAGTCATGACCCACGTTCTCTGCCCATATCCCTTGTCCGCTGTAGAAAAAACACAAGGAGAGAGACAGCAATTAGTACTAGTACATGTTTTTTGGTGGTAGTTTGGTTAAAATTGGCTTGCTAGGCCACATATTAGCCAAATACATAGACATGGTTAATTTATTACCCAGTAGCCAGCCAGCTGGCATTTCGTTGTTATCAAACTTCCGGCACAGGACTGTCCGCTGCAAGACGTAAGAATCGTGGCATGAGCCGGGGAACCCCGATCTCACCGCCCGCAGCCTCATGTCTGGGTCACAGACCACCATGATATTAAATGAATGGAACTGCTTCCTGTTTCTGTAGGACAGCTCCTGTGCACGGGGAGGGCGGAAAGGGATATGTGTACCATCAACGCACCCTAGCACATTCGGGATCCCTCCCATCAGATAGAAAGCATGTTTTATTTTGGCAACCTCTTCCTCATCCTCAGGAAACTTGATGTAAATTGGGATTAAATCACAAATTGCCAGAACTACCTGGATTAGTATGCGGCTCATAGTAGCCTGGCTTATCCCGCTGAGGAGGGCTGAGGTTGCCTGGAAGGTCCCTCGTGCCAAAACATTAAGAGTGGCACACAGGCGTACTATGCCTGGAATGGAATGAGTGCGTTTGGTGGATGGCTCGATTTTGGTCTTAATCTGATCATATAGGGACTGTAGTGCAGCACGATTCAGACGGAAGCGGCTCCTGATCTGCTCGTCACTTAAGTCCCATACTGAAAGGCGGATTGCAAAGGAGCGGGGTGCCCTAAGCCTCACAACACCCCGCTCCCTTTCCTCCTGCTCTTTCAGCATACACATACATCCATCCACCCAGACACCATACATCACCCTCTTATCCATCACACACACTAAAGATATATACAAAAACAAAAATAAACAAAAAAAACCACTAACACACAACACACACACAAACAATCACACTACACACACACCCGCTACAATGCAGCTCACCACAAAACCAGAACTATAGTGGTCCAAACCACCAGCCTGCTGAAAACCAGCTTTCTAAGTTAAGTACAACCAAGAGGGGAGTTGCTGCACAGCCCACAAAAGGCCCCAAAATCAAGCCTCACTTGCTGTATGCTACACAATATTTGCAGATGCCACCCAAACCAAGCTCCTAAAGAAACAGCACTGATGTCAGAAATCACCCAACAAGCCACAGAGAGTGAGGACAGAAACCAGACAGAGGCTCAAATGAGCTAAGGGAAGCGAGCACAGCACCACACCACAGCCTTTGCCACAGTGTAAGAATAGCAGAAGCTAGAACATTCCTTCCTTTTATACTTCATTTTCTAAAGTGACAGGTCCGCTTTGCCGCCTTTTGCGTCGCTCTGCTATTTCCGTGCGCCAATTAGCCGACCCAGGTGTGCGTAAAACAGAGTGCGCACGCGCACGCTAGTAGCGCTACTAGCGTACTTGAGCCGTAACTTGCGTGCATTAACGGACATGGGCCAAAAATCAGGTGGGGACCAATGAAAGGGAAGCTGTTGTTTTTTTAAATAGCCGTTAGGCTAAGCACATGTCACAAGGGTTTGAGATACATCAGTCCATTGTTGGATTTGGGTGTGTGTTGTTTGTTTAATGAGGTCTGTAATGAGTTAATTGGCTAACACACATGCTTCTGTCAGTGCAGTGGAGGTGTGCCTAGAAGGAACTGGGCTGTATGTGTGAATCAATTAAGTGGGCTGCTTTTGGATTGGCTGTTAGAGCACATAAAACCTGCCCAAGCCTAAGAGATTGCGATGCCATTCTGTAGTGTGCATGCGTGCTTGTGGGGTGTTGATTTGTGTGTGTGTGCAGCTACAGGATGGAGCCAAATACAGGACATCTGCCGGCCACAGCAGGCACGAGTAGGAGTTTGGTGGGTGCTGTGCGCAGACCTCCCTTACGGAAAAGGGCACAGCCTGAAGGTGGGGCAGCACCCCAGGCTAAGCGCCCAGGTGCCAAGAGGGAGCCTGAATTTAATTTGGCTGAGAATAATCATCTTGTGCGCCTGACACTTGCGAAATGGGAGCTGATATTTGGCTCCCAAAGCAAGTCCATAGGCAAACAAGAAAGAAGCAAACTGTGGGATGCCATTGGTGTGGAGCTTAGTAGCACAGCTCAACACCCACGTAGTGGCCCATCCTGCAGGAAACGCTTCTACACTTTGCGAGGGGCCCTTATGAAAAAGATGAATCACGATCTTGATGTGGACAGTGGGTTCATCCAGGCTCCAAAGAGTACCTACAGGCCGTATGAGGAGATGCTGAAGGCCAAAATCCCACTGGCTCGGCTGCAGGGTGTGGATCCTGGGGATGACACCACCGGTTGGGCTGAAGGTACATATTTTCTGGCTTTTACAATAACCTAATGTTAATGTATGTGATTTGCATTTTTTCATTCTGACCAACTAACAGTAGGACCTGTGAAGTATTACATTACAGCTCAAACATTTGTAACTTTTCTGTCTGTTGCTTTATGCATAGGTGCACATGCTGCTGTCCGGGATGTGGCTCCGGACACCCAAGCTCCTGCCCTTCCAGCAACCTCAAGGCTACCCCAGTCTGCCATTGAAGGTATTTACCCATAATTTGTTTGCTGGTTTTTTTCTAAACAAATGGGTGTGGGAGCAGCTCAAACAATCAAGGTTTGCCCTGTTGACTATTAATAATATGTGCGTGCGCCCTAATTGCATGCCCACTGTAACACTCACAGCAAGTAACTAACAAGGCCCTAACATGTGTAGATATGTAGGACGCCAGAGATGTGTAGCCATATATCGGCATATCAATGTGGGAGCCACACTTGGCTTGATTAGTCAATATTAGTGAAAGAGCTGCTCACACACCTTAATGCATGTTGTATTTTGCTACGCACATTAGCTATGGCTCAATGTTGGTTTTATTTTGGCCTAGCTCCCATGCCCTTGGCCCCAGCATCTCCTCCGGATCCCACCTACTCTTTGGATGTCGGTAAGTGCATGTGTTCACCTTGCTTGATCCACTTTTACTCAAGTGCATGTGTCTCATTTGTCTTTTTTCTTGGTAGGCCAAGTGACTGGTTCATCTTTGGACCCCACTTCCGATGTTGCCGGTCAACAGGACCCTGTTGGTGTGTAGAGCAATACATAATGTATCCTTTCTGCTGTTTAGGTTACACTGGTTCAATTTGGTTAGTCTACTAAGCTACATGTTTGCTTGGTAAACTTGAAGATGCCTCTTGGGAGTGCTGGTTGCCTCCCCAGGGTCAGTCTATTAGTTATTTGAGTGATAGCAATGTATATTTGCGGACATATTTTTAGCCAAACATTCCCTGTAGTAGTTTGCTGATTATTTAGAGACTTTTTTTTTTTGTTTTAGTTGACCCGAATATCGGAAGTGGCTGTCCAGAAAGGGCCCCTCAAGTTCCAGCTGCCAGAGATGAGGGTAAGTGGTTTTGCCTTGCTCTAGTCTGTATTTTGGCTCTAATGTTGTGCCACTTGCTTCTGGCAACTTGTGTGTCCACATGTATTTTCAAGGTCAAAGCTCGAGTGAGGACCCCACTCCAGACATCTGGGATATTGGTGGTATGTTTAATTTAAGCAATGTTTATGATGAGATTTGCAGAAATTAGTGCGTCTTAGTCCTGTAACATACATGTTAACAATCTGAGTTTAACAGAGACCTTTGGTCTAGTGTGTATTTTTTAACTTTTTAGAGGTATGGCGTCGATAGCCTAACCAGGTTACATTAGAGTTTGGCCCACAGACCTACTAACCTGATTTTCCTGTTTAACATATGCCAACTTGCCCGACATCTCGGATGTTGAATTGCGACTCTCTGGCAGCGATACCTCGAGCCTACCTGTGCCGGAGGACACGCAGGTAACATGGCTGATGTAGACGACCTCGAAACCCATTGGCATATTCGTGGGTAGTGGAAGAAGCAACATGTAACATTTCCTTTCATTGTTGTTTTGGCAGGAGGCGGAACCAGAACCCCAAGCTGGGACCTCTTCCCAAGTCCCATGTGGCCAAGCTTCAGAGGCTCAGACAAGGGTAAGTTGTATAGTGAGTGTTTATGGTAACTTTTTGGAGGGGCATAACTGCATTGGTTCTGTTTGACTAAAATGTGGTTTACTATTTGTTTAGCCTCCAACCACAGCAAGAGGAGGTGTGGCACCAACCAGTGCCGATTTCTACCAACTAGGGGTCCGGATGCTGGAGGACTACAGTCGCCAACAGCCGCGTGATGGAACTAATGAGCGCATTGCGGCGTTGGAAAATCAGGTGCTGATGTGTCAGCAACAAAATGAGGGCCTGCAGCGCCAGGTGGACCAGTTACGGCAAAACCTACAACAGAACCAGGACCTTGGTCGCCTTGCAAATGTTATCGAGCAATCTGTACAGCGCCAGGAAGAAGCAATACAGCGCCAGGCAGAAGCAATACAGCGGCAGGACCAAACTTTGTTGTTGCTACAACAGCTCATACAACAGCAGTCTATATTTTTTACTGCACTGTTGTCCCCCAACACCGCCCCTAGCAATGACTCCCAACCTCCCCGGCCACCCAGCCAAGAATATTAATTTGTAAACCTTTTTCTTATGATTTATGTAAATATATTTTTGAAAACCACCTCTAATTTGTGTTTATCCATACATGTGAAAGCTAAATACACAGTCATGGATGATTTGCTCAATCATCTCTAATATTATGCCACCATTTATGTGCCACATTAGTTAACATTGCTTACTATGGTGTAAACATGTACTGGCTCAAAATGGCTGCCTAATTTTAGACATAATGGTTTTTTGAAATCTAAACCTATGCTGGTCAAGGAACAACACAGTTATTGGTAAATATAATTGTATTTAAACAAATTGGCCCAACACGGCCAACATAGGCCAACAAAGCCACTAAAATTGGACATGGCAGCCATCCCCCCCACCCTAACGTCTCCGACGCCTCTTCATGGCCAGCAGCATCCCTTTCATCTGTCGGAAGGCCCGCCACAGTCTGCGATGCTGGCGTATACAAGCTGTAGAGATGTGATTAAAAATAATATATTAGAATTTGATTGGGAACTCAACATACACAGATGTAGCAATGTAATGTCAGTGTTTCTAACTTGCTAACACTCACATTAACATTGGTGAACAATGTGCCCCTAACATTTTAAATTAAAGTTTTAATATTGGCTTGAAAACATGTTAGGACCACATACCTTTACTCTTAAAGTGGACCAACACCCACAATATAGTTTATCATGGGTTTTGGCCCACTTTGTTGTTGCTCACAGATCTGTTTTTCCCCTGATGTGTGTATACACACAGTAATCCCTAGCCACTCACCTCTCCATGCTCCAACGTGCTTGGCACAAAAAACGCACGCTAACGTCTATGCAGGGAACAGGAATGTACACTCCTCTTCCGCCGCCTCTTCACGCATGTCACTCTCTGGCTGCTCATGGGGACCCGGCGGCCATTCACAGAGGCCCAGGGGGGAAAAATGCACGTCTGGAGTGGTGCGCTGGAGCCAGCGGAAGATAAGTTCCGATAATTAGGGGTTTGCTTGGTGGGTTGGACCCGCGGTACCTGCACTTATCGTATGTTCCGCGGGGTGTTAGTTGTTAGTTGTTGGCAAATTAAATGTTTAATGCACATTAAACACCCTTGGTGTTGGGCCAGGTTAACTCTTGCAAATGTAATAATGTTTATGGCCAAGTAAGGACATTTATGTCTTTAGTCCCAGCCAAACATCAGTGCCTAAGGATGATGGAAGTTTGCCCTATAATGTTATGGGTAAACACCTAATCAGCCCCATTTGGTTGTCTATACGCCACAAATAGTCCGTATGTGTCCGTAACAAGAATGTGAGGCAACTATCAAGGATGGTGACTGGCATGTTGGATTATTGTCCAAACACATTTAACCTAGATGTGTGTGAAATTCACACATTGGTAAATTAAAACTTTCTCCAAATGTAACTAGAAGAGAAATGTTTCAAAAGTATTTACCCATAAAAATTAGGATGTACTCACCATCGCAGCTGTGGCGGTGGCCCATGCTGCTGGCCGTCCCTGGAGCTGGTGTGGGGAGGAGGAATTCTGCCTCCGTCTGCGTAGCGACATCTGTCCATAAAAAAACAAAATACAAAACAACATTTAGTGGAGCTATGACACCCGAAGTTTTGACATCAATCTGGTTATTGAGTCTTACCTCCCAAAAAAAAAAAATGTTTACATACATGTTCAACGATATTTGCTATATTCCTGGTCCATTAGTTAATGTGAAGTGTTTATGGTTGCCACATGTATCCATTATGAAAATCTGGCACTAACCTTTACATTGCAATGTAAATGACTCATTACCAATTTAATGGCTAATGTTACCAGTGTGCAACATGTGTTTGCCCTAACTACTTCACGTAAATTAACTATTGCTAGCACACATCATGGTGTGGCCAGAAACATAGGGGTGGTTGCCAGTTGGCTAGCACTGTAGTGTGGTTTGTGATGTTAATGTACATCAGCAAACCAGCTGAGACAATGGACCAGGAAACGTGTCTGTTAAAAGTGGTCCAAGACCCAGGATTGTGAATATTCAGTGTTTTAGTCTACTTTGGCAGAGCAACACAATTTTAGTCCGCCACCGCCCCTGCCTTCCGCACATCACTCCGCCAGTGTGTGCGCACGCGCATGCCAGTATGAAACAGAGCGCAGGCGCACACACATCTCGAGTGCCACACAGGAGGCAGGGACAATGGCTTCTGCCACCCCCAAAGAGGGAAGTAGTTTGTGGTGTTTGGTTGGGTGGTGGCCCTGGGTGAGGGATGTGATTGGGCAGGGAAGGCGCCAGAATCCCAGCAATATCATCAATGTTTGTGGGTCCACTTTAAGGAATGACATAAATTCAAAAATGAACTAGCTTACAACATACACTTACCACGACTATGCCCGAGGAGGATTTGACGCCAAAATTCCATGGAGGTGCCGCCTATATGATGCCCTGCAAATTACAGAGGAATGGCAAGGGCTAAGCACAAATGGTCAGATGAAACCTGTCACAGACTAACAATTAAAACATGTAAACTCACCAGGGGATGAAGCGCCACTTGAAGCCCAGGGAGGGCTCTGAGGAGGAGGCGGGGAGCCTCGGCTCCTCACACTCTGCTCAGAAGATCCACCAGGCAAAGGGCCACCCTCCTCCCTCTCACTCCCTGCTTGAGAGTGGCCCCTTGCCTGGTGAGAGTCCTCAGACTCAGAGTGTGAGGAGCTGAGGCTTGATCCAGCCTGCCCCCCAGCAGCACACTCCTCTGGGGCGTCATCCCCTTCCTCCCCTGGGTCCTCTAAATAGGACCCGCGGGAGGGACCCTCCCCCGATGACTCCCCCGAGTCCGCCTGCCTGGTTCGGGGGAGGAATCCCTTCCCACGTTTCCCCAGGGGAGGACGCTTATCTGTGTGGAGGGGGTGAAAGCAAATAATTAATATAAAGAGCAAAAAAGGACACAGCTTAGCAGATGATTCTGCACAAAGGCAAAAAAGAACATAAGCTTTAACTTACCTGATGCGTAGGCATCATATAGGCGGTACACGCCTTCTGGGTCCCGGCGCTTGAAATCAGACCATTTTTGCTGTATGGCCCGGATGGTCAGGTCGGTCTGGAAGCGCCGGGACACAGTGGCCTTCACCTCCATGGCAAGGCGTTTTTTCGCTCCTCGGGCATAGTCGTATTCGGCCAGGCAGAAATCCTAGGAAAAAAAAAAAAAATAAAAAACAAAAAATTAAAAACATGACCTCAGAACAATGTCATAAACAGTTATACAGAGACAAGATCAAAGTGGACCCACACCCAGGATTTACATTATTCTGGGTTTGGGTGCACTTTTGTGGGCCACAACTATTGTGGGTGGGCCACTGTCTGCAACCCCCTTTGAAGGCCCCAAATACACCGCTGAGGACACTCCCACGTCACTCCGCAAGCCAAACACAGCGCTCCACGCCGGTGTGGTATGCGCATCCAAGGCCCTTGGGAGGTGCATACCAGCTCAGCTGTGTCTGCACGGCAAAGTACGCATGTGGCGTTTGACTCTAACAGGGAGTGCGCCTGCACACAAAATGAAAATATGTATGGCGCAGGGGTACACCCTGCTAGAGGTAAGCGCAATAGGCATCCGCAACTCACGCATGCACAGATGGGACGGGGCAGAGGTAATTTTTAGGGCCCTCCAGGGGGGGGGGGGGCCATCCAAGCAGGACATCCACAATGGGGATGCCCCATGTGGAGTGTTAAATTTTGGCCTAAAAACAATACAAATTCTGCCCCTATCCCCCCTGTGTGTTTATCAATTTTTAAGCTAAAAATACATAACTAAAATACTCACTTTCACAACCTGGCCATTTACACGGCTATCCACCCGGGTGCGCCTTTGTTTCCTGGGCCCAGGAGGGGAATGGGTGGGAGGGGTGGGATTTGGTGAAGGTGAGGTAGGTGGGGGATGTGGGGGAGGGGTGGTGGGTCCGGAATCTGAGGAGGAGCTGGGGAGGCGCATTACTCGGCGTTTGGGAGCCATATTGGAAACGCTAAGGAGGAAACAGGAACCGGAAATGACGCTAGCGACATTAGACAAATAAAAAACAAAACATAACAAAAATACGCACCGCGCCCCAGCAACAAGCTATTCTCAGCTATGTGCAAGCTAAGTGGCGGAAAAACTAAAATGACGCTTGAAAACAAGCTAGTGGCATAAGCGCAAGACAGTTTTACCTTAAGGTGGCGTTGAAACGCAAAGGAGGATCCAGGAACCGGATATGACGCTAGCAACTGTGCTTCAAAATTCAAACACAAACATGCGCGCAGCAGGGACAAGCTAATATCAGCTATGTGCAAGCTAAGTGGCGGAAAAACATTAAAATGACGCTGCAAAACAAGCTATTGGCATAAGCGCAAGACAGTTTTACCTTAAGGTGGCGTTGAAACGCAAAGGAGGATCCCGGAACCGGATATGACGCAAGCAACTGTGCTTCAAAATTCAAAAAAAAACATGCGCGCAGCAGGGACAAGCTAATATCAGCTATGTGCAAGCTAAGTGGCGGAAAAACATTAAAATGACGCTGCAAAACAAGCTATTGGCATAAGCGCAAGACATTTTTACCTTAAGGTGGCGTTGAAACGCAAAGGAGGATCCCGGAACCGGATATGACGCAAGCAACTGTGCTTCAAAATTCAAAAAAAAACATGCGCGCAGCAGGGACAAGCTAATATCAGCTATGTGCAAGCTAAGTGGCGGAAAAACATTAAAATGACGCTGCAAAACAAGCTAGGGGCAAAGGCGCAACGAATTATTAGCTTGATTTAGCTGGGGATTCTACATACTGTAATGCATAGGTCCTTCTAAAGCATACACCGTTGTGCTTAAATATACAGAGCTTATTGCTTCACAAAGTCATCACACAATCTAACTAGACAACTACCTGAAAATGTGGCACACATGAGAATGCATAACGGGTTGTTATGAGCTGGTACGACTGAATGTTAATCCTGCAATATGTGGCCAGGCACGCTCACAACTACAGTGTATTCATTAACAACGACTGGGGTCGCGGGAAGTGAATTCCTTGCAAATGGCAGAAGGGCACATGTATGAACAGCACAGCGCCGCACAACGCAGCGCAGCGAGGCACAGCGACGCTCGCGCCGCCACATAGCGAATTCAAACAGCGACTGCACAAACACTGACCAACACAGATTCATCAAGGACAGGGCTGCCGAATAGCTTGGGCGCTGACAATTTCTAAGAGCGAACGTGACCGCCCAACCTGACAGGCTACAAAATAGCTTTACAAGCCCCGTTTGTGTGGAAAACCAGCGATTTTGAGGCCAATGAGTTTGGGTGGAGGAGATGCAATTCCCATGTCACTCACAACATTACATTGTGAAAAATAAAAAAAAAAAATAATACATATAAATAACCAGCAAGATTCATAAAACATATCAATATAAACATGTGTTGAATTTTGTACCAAAGCAAAAAACCCCAAAACCACTAAAAACAATCATTGCAGCGTCTGCCATTGAAATGTATGGGAGAGCGGCAGGTAGCGCCAGGTAATACGTGTCGCTGTGAAGGAATTTGCAGCGGCGCTGTTCGGGCCAGCCGGCTTCATGATGAATGCCGCGCTAGCCGTCGCTCTCGCCGGCGCTAGCCTCATTTTGCTTGATAAATGCGTCATTGTGACCGCCGCCGGGCGTACTTGAGTCGGTAGTCGCCGTTAGCTGCCGCTACCTGGCGCTCGTCAGACACTACCTGGCGCTATCGCTTGATGAATAAGGGCCATAGTAGCTGAAATTAAGTCAGTAAGCTCGCAAAAGCTTTGTCTCAGATTGGACATTCAGTTTATACATTTTGGCATCTTCATGCAGAGACCAAGTGTAAAAAGAGAACTTCTATTTTATTTTTCACCTAAAGCGAACTTTTTAGAAATTGTGCTGAATAAACTCCATTGTCTTAGCGCTTTGTCTATTTGTATGCCTGGATGCATTGTTGAATATCTAACAATGACTGTTCTTACCTAATCTTTTTGTCAATAAAAATATTCAAACTAATTGTGAGTCTGGCAGAGTGAGTAGAAAACTGTAAATTAATTGTGGCTGTTGGAAGAGGGGACATGCTGCATAACTAGGAGAGGAGATGGACATGCGGCCTATTAAAGTTAAGGTACAAAACTATTTAACACATTTAAAGCGGTCCCACAATTATTTTTTAGATAATGGGTTTGGGGCCGCATCGTGACGGGTTCAATGCAACACCCAAAAATCCTTACCTTAACCTCATTCCTAGGTCAAAATGGGGTCCGCCGGTTGCCCACCGGAGGTCACATGAGTGCCAGGTGCCAAAGGACCGCATTTAGGCCGAGGTTTAAGGTAAAGGTATGGATATGGGGGTGTTGCGGGGGGCATTGTGCAGGGGGGCACCAGCAATCTGTATCCCTCCTGAGCCTGTCACGATGCAGCCCCACATCTGTAAAATAGAAAGCGGGTGTGGGATCACATTAAAGTCTAAAAGAGGAAAGGGCTTATACCTTGAGGGCATGAGTTTTTAGGGGCATTTGGCACTCTACATGTCACACACAAATCATATCTCGGCTGCCTGCTTATCCCACCCCCACACATACCTTCCAGAACTCTTTGTTTCTCTACACCCCCCCCCCCCTACTGCAACTCCCCTCTGTTTGGGCTGGATGCTTGCTTTATACATCTATCATGTAAGGAATGCTACAAAATGGGGTCGATTCAGAGCCTGAGCTTTTTAGGAGAGACAACTGTCATTCACTTTCATTGTCTACCATGAGGCTGATTCAGAGCCAGGTGACATCCCTGATGTCTGCATTGGGGCAGACATTTATTGATATGCATCTATCTGTAAATATTTTGTTTATAGCATGTAGGCGAGGTTGAGGTGGGGAGGCTCTCCCGTTGAGTGCGGCTTTTTGTCGCACAGCGGCCTGCTGGAGGACTACCATCCCTGTGGGTGGGGGCCCACTTTGCCGGCTGTGGGTCCCCAGGTCTGGGGCTCACTACGGAGGGAAGCCCTCCACCTCACCCCTAAGTGTTTGAGGCGCATATAACCTTTTTGTGTTTTTTTCCTTATGGCGTATTTTCTGCCTGGTTAACCTTTTGGCAGTGAGGTGGAGAGGTTCCCCAGTGGTGCTCGACCCGTGCTGCCACAGGCGGATCCCATGATGCGCTAGTTCGGATGTGGGTCCGCCACCGGCCGCCCCGTGCCAGATGTGGGTGGCCGGCGTGCCGCTACTACCCTGCGGGGGAGCCTGCCATGACGCAGGTGTGGCGGTGTGGTGACAGTATGACTTGGGCACTGTGGGTAGACCTACCCTCCTATTGGTATTGTTTATTTTTCTTGTGCAACCTGAACCGAATGGGTTGCCGGGAGGTCTGAGGTGGAGAGGTTCCCCCGGCAGCGCTTGGTTTGCCGCCGTTCCCTGCATGCGCCGGCGCGCTGACAGCAACCGACGCTGGTGTTTATACTGGCAGCTCCTGGCCTACTAGGAGCAGCCCTAGCAGCGGCGCTGCTCGGCTGGCACGTGGTGCTGCGGGGTACGACCTCACCTTAGCCCCTGTTTAGCGACCGCATCAGGTCTCTGACGTGTTTATTTTACTTATTTTACTTGTTTCGCATGATTGTATTATGTATATGGTTTGTAATTGCATTTGTTTGGCTGGTGTTGTTCTGATTGGCTGCATCAGCTCTGATATCACGTGGGACACGCCCACTGACATCAGGTGGTAATCCCGGGCCCTCTGAGGACATTTAATCCTCAGTGGAGGGGAATCTCTGCTTGCTTGTTTTTGCTCCCTGATGAAGGGGCGCTAGACGCCCCGAAACGTTGGATTTTGTTGGATCTTTTTGGTCTTTGCTGTGATATTGACCTGTTGGATTTGAATACAATATCTTTTGGAGTGCTGGCTGATCTTCTTTCTTTCAGGTGAATATGTACATCCAGTAGACAATGAAAGTGAATGGCAGTTGTCTCTCCTAAAAAAAGAAGTGGGTTTTCTCACCTGGCTGGCTTTGAATCAACCCCCATCTGTCCAGGTTAGAAGGAGAAACTTGAGGTTCTGATTATTCTATCATAAACTAGTAGAATGATTATTTTAGTTTAGTTTGAGGAAATCATGGCCAAGAGGTAAGGAAGCTGCCTTGTGACCTGAGCCAGGTCAGGCCAGGACAAGACTGAAGTACGCTTGAGAAAAGCCCCTAATCCCTCAACTGCTCCCCGGGGTATGTATTTAGGGCAGTCCACCACTCTGGGCATATGTACATTCATTACTTGTGTTTGTCTCAAATGCGGAGAGTGCGTGGATGGACATATATGCTCTCATGGGGACAGAAGGTATACCTTTATTAAAAATCCAGCACCCTAGTCATATTATGAGCAAATGCTTCTTTTTAAAGCAGATAAGGTAAGACAGGGAAGGTCGGGGGAGGGAACGGCAAAAGGTAGGGAGAGCTGGGTAGAGACAGACAAATGGGGGGGGCGGATCCAGAAGTTTTCCACATATAGGGCCTTAGGGATCTGTTTTCCTGTTCAAAGCGGAGGGGATAATTATTATATTGGGAATGACAGGTCTGTTTGGTTAATTAACCCTATATATTCCAGCCATGGGCACCAGGTTTCAAACCTATCGTATCGGCCATTCGTCACCGCTGTGATTTTCTCATTGCACATGACATGATATCCGAGATCCTATTTTGAATTTCAGGCCGGTAAGTGTTTTTTTTATGTAACCCCCGCCCTGCCACAGCCCTAGGGAAGAGTGGCAGTGCGGGGTGGGGGGATTTTCAAAATGGACAGTCTGGCTGGACTGGCCCTTTAAGCCCTTCCAACAAACAATGTATTTTTTGCAACTACACTCCGACCCACAGGCTAATAATGGTCGTTACATTAAATGCAGCTTTTGCACTGCAATCACATTGTAAAGGGATAGATGTGAACATAGTCTAAGTGTTTAAAAAAAGCATAAGGGAGCTAGGCAAGCTGCCAAGTCAGCAGCCACCTAAGACACATTCATCCAGATGCAAAATGACCTCCAGCCAGACAGGACATTCAGTGCCATGCTAACGACTCATTGACATTTGTCTGAGTTATTGCGAGTGATTCATTCTCTTCTGCCACTGCTACCCTCAAGTTGATGTTTCAAATTATTTCGTTATAATTGTAATAGGCTTTTTATCCCGAGGAGAAAGACATTTAATGCAGTGATCCATTTGGAAGGCAGCAGCTGTTTCATTATGATGGGAAGGCAAAGACATCAGCCATACGTTTCTGTACACAACTGATTTATTGTTATGCAGCCAGGAACATGTATTAAAAGTCACTGCACAAATAATATTATTCTTTCTAAAGACCATTTCCTTCTTCTTTGCTGATACAGATAGAATACACCCATATAATAATAAATCAACTCTTGTAACTGTTTTGGCAGACTACATAAATTATATAATTTAGATGATCATTCACAACTTACAGTGTACAGATTTCATTTTATGGATACAAAAATGAGTACAGCTGCTTTTAAGTATAAAAACATACCGCCTGCAGCCAAATATAAGGATAACACCTCGGGGATATATGCTGCACAGCAAATCATCTATTATATGGACAAACTATATATGTGAAATCATACAGCAAATACTAAATGCCTAATCTTTCTTGAGTACAAAATAAATGTAAACATTTTGAAAATGGTACAGTTGCTCTTATATGTATAACTTGCATCATATGGTAAAACAACAGGTATAAGGAAAAAGCCTTTAAAGAGACAATAAACCAAACGGCAATAATTAGTCAGCAAGCAGCCAACTGATGCCTGTCTCATGTGCTCCAACATTTGCAAATATTTCAATTTCATTTCTCAAGCAAGTGCAGCAAGCCACAGCAGTCCCATCGCTGTATCTGATCAAGACTCATAAATATGGTCCATGACATGTACTTCTCAGTTCAGCCATGATCCAGAAAGTGAATCTAGATTCTTTGAGGAAATGCAGATTTAACCCATTTGTGCGATGCTACAGATGAAAAACAAACGTGCTGAACAATTCTATAATAGGATCATTTATACCATATATGGAATGGGTGTGGTGGTTAATATACTTTGAGGTGTCATTACATAAGATTTTTATTTTTATTCTCTTGGGAGAGGTGAGTCTTTTTGTAATGATTCTTGTTTTGATACAATGATTGTGTACAACCACAGCCACTTGACACATTTGTGATTTTTGGGATATAGGTCTCGATTCAATAAGAGTTGAAAAAAATTCTCATGGTCATAAAAAATTCACTTTATGAGAAAAAAAAGCCTGAGAATGTCATTGTTGCTGAATCACCAGCTAGGAACATTTTACTCCTCTTTACACTGTAGTTAAAAGTGC
This sequence comes from Gastrophryne carolinensis, assembly GCA_027917425.1. NCBI lineage: Eukaryota > Metazoa > Chordata > Amphibia > Anura > Microhylidae > Gastrophryne > Gastrophryne carolinensis. Next base: position 482,457,333 of record CM051234.1, on the reverse strand, counting down.
CATTGCCTTTCATTGTCTTTTTATCCTGTGTTTCAGTGAAATGCTCAGGCTTACTATTAGAGATGAGCGAACTTTTGAAAAGTTCGATTCGGCCGATTCGCCGAATTTCACAAAGAAATTCGGGTTCGGCCGAATCGAACTTTTACGAAGTTCCCCATCATAAATGCCGGCATGGTGGGAGCGGGCCGGCCGGTACCGCTGACAGCGGAGCCGGCCGGCGGGCCGGTAAAGCCGGCCGGCCCGCTCCCACCATGCCGGCATTTAAAAAACAAAAAAAAAAAAAAAAAAAGCATTTTTGCCGGCATGGTGGCATTTCAAAAAAAAGCAAACACTTACCTGCAGGTCCGGAGCGTGGAGGCGGGCGCCGCTCTCAGCTGTCATCTGAGGGCGCGTCATCAGAGGGCGCTCTGATGACGCGCCCTCAGATGACAGCTGAGAGCGGCGCCGGCCTCCACGCTCCGGACCTGCAGGTAAGTGTTTGCTTTTTTTTGAAATGCCGGCATGGTGGGAGCGGGCCGGCCGGTTCCGCTGACAGCGGAGCGGGCCACCGGCCCGCTGACAGCGGAACCGGCCGGCCCGCTCCCACCATGCCGGCATTTTTTTTTTTTTATTTCAGGAAAAATTCGATCGGCACGAACCACAAAATATTCAGGTTCGTGCCGAATTGAATATTTCCTGAAATTCGGAGCGAATTCCGGTAATACATAGTGAATGTATGTTGTCAGGATCTGGGGTGCTAACGGCAATGAATCTCTGGAAACAGTTCTTAGGTGAAATAACAGGCAGTTTATTGAAGACAAAGTCCAACAGAAAAATCTCTTAAATTCAGAGTATAATGCAGGGTGTAAATAAAGTCAGCGGTTTCCTCACCAATTTAGCAATGTGCAGTGTCTGATAGGTACAGAGTATTGCAAGTCCTCAATATCACAGGTCCACTTTCAGGGCATACAGGCCCAGGCTGCTAACTCACAGGCTTCAAAAACTTAATACATAAAGTCCATCAAATGCAGTTCAGACCTGTAGGTTTTGGCAGCAGCACAGCTGGGACTCTTTATCCCAGTCTCTCCTTCTCCACACTGGAAGCCAGGCAGCTCCTTTTATAAGGCTTCCTTCCTTCAATTAATCTAATCATCTGGAAAGACCTGGGAGTAGGGGAAAAAACACGTAGAGGAGCCGGGATGTGGACTGGATCTCTGATATCCCGACATGGATCGTGCCTGCCTGAAAAAACTATGGGAAATATATACACCATCCAGCACTTTTCCATACACTTTACCACAATGTGTTACATTAAACAATGGTCCCTTGCAATACTAAGTAACAAAGCCCAAGTCTAATCCTACATCCAGTTGATAAGATATAAACTTCAGCTGAAAAACCACAACCTGCACCAAGAACTGCAGGGGAAGACCATCAAATGCCCGGGTGGACTGTGCCCAATTAAAATAAGTAAAACATGTACAGAGGAGACAATCTTTAGAGAGTTTTTCCAATCCCACAGATCAATGCACACATAACATTGCAATGTAAGCTATCTACATTCCAATAAAAGGCTCATGACTGCTTTAGAAAGTATCACAGCTGATTACAGACAATATTGCTGACAATAGAAACAATTAAGATAAATGAAATGCTATTTGGCTTAAATAATGTAACGCAATGGACCTCTCAACAGGAAGCTGGCAGGGTTTCCAGAATGACAAATCTTGTTTGTTATAGCCTCAGCAAGGTTTCACCACAACTAGTATAAACCACAACTACTTTTGAGGCCGTCAAGAGTCAAGTTTCACAATCTACAGCTCTGCCCTCAGTGGCAGTGTCTAATATAGGCTCCCCAGTCCTACCAGATACCAATAAAAAAACAAATATAGAAAACCTATTCTAGGCATGTTTAAATTTGCTTGTTGTTCTCCAACTACCTCTACCAGAAATTTGTTCCAAGCACCTACTACCTATTCAGTAAAATAATATTTTCTGACGTTACTCTGGATCTTCCATCCGACTAGCTTTAGGTTGTTCCCCCTTGTTCTATCATTAAGTTTTTTCTTAAAAACACTTCCCTCCTGAACCTTATGCAATCCTTTTACATATTTAAAACAAAACAAAACCACCAGCATGCAGCCTGGAATCTAAAAGATTGTTCCCGATTTGGAATAACCCACTGTGTGAAACCCTCACCTCACCTTTTCCAGTTCCATATGTATAGGCTCAGTCAAATGGCTTTGTCCCAGCCATTCAGATAGGTTGAGTAGGGAGTGCGTGCACCACTGGGGATATGGGAGATGCGGCAGCAGCGCTTCCCACTGGTTTCAATCAGAGCCCTATGACGTAGTCAAGGCAAAGGGCTCTGATTGGATGAGAGTGTATGCACCATTGGAGCAGGAACGGTGGGTTTTAATGTGCAAACTGGGGGGATTCACACAGCAGGGCGTCTGAATTTGGGATGCCTAGGGGGCACATAACAAAACCTGAGAAAGTCAGATTCCCAGGTTTTGTTCCGCTTTAACACTAAGACTAGCTACGTAAAATGTACACAGCTTCCCCTCCAACCGCTAAGCGGCAGCTACGTGAATTTTTCCCCTGCTAGCCACTCACCTGACCCCTCAATCCATCCGGCCAGGTCTCCTCTTCATCCAGAGGGCCTCCCTCCTGCTTCCGCAGCCGCTAACTTTCATGCGCGATGCCTCCTGCCGGGTCTTTTCTTCACCAATGGCCCCCACTCCGAGCTTGTCAGTCAACCCGACAGGCCCTCTCCCCTCCGATTGAGCCATCATTGCCATGTGTAGCGCAAAATAGTCAAATATGGTCTGGCAACAGATGGTGACAAAACTCTAGGTAGGCTGGCACTTAAAGGGTTAATGAGCTCTTGGACACAAAAGCTATTGGCAGAACAAAACCTTGAAAGGCAAGTCTTCAATAAAGCTAAGAAGATTTGCAATGTGCATTGGATAAATCAAATGTGTATGGACAACATGGAGAATTTGAAGATCCTGCCATGTCAGGAGGTGGTGAGAATGTTAGAGGAAAGTATATGAAAGACAGGGTCCCCCAGCATACAAATCCCACACGTTCCATAGCACCTTGGGAAGAAATTGGAGTCTGGACTAAAAATTTAATCCTCCCCCCTTTTATAATAAAATACAAGAACAACTTCTTGCTTGAGAATCCTGCCCGCTGTCTTGGTTTGGGAGAATGGTACAGAAAATAATATCATATTTTATATGACAGGGTAGAAGAAGTTGATTAAATAAACAGACACTCCATAACCCAAGACTAGGGGGTGGCTTAGGAGTGCCCTCTTTGTTACATTTTTATAACTCTGTGAAAACAGCACAGATGGCCTCTCTCCTTCCCCAGAAAGACAACTCGCTATGGCTCCAGTTGGAACAGGAATTAATGAGAGGTCAGCCTAAAAACTCAGTCCCATGGCTATCTAAGAAATACGTGAACAAAACTCCCAGTGCTTACAAACTCAATTGATCTATGGTTCAGAATTATTAGGACAATGGCCTTAAAATCTAAATTCGCTCCCTTGACATCAATTTAAATAACCCCAGATTTGAATGAAACGTGATCGGCAAAACAGGCCTTGTATAGAATAGACCAGTTCTACAAAAAGGGACAGTTAATAACCATATCTCAGCTACAGGAATCTAACAAAATGACACTACAAGAACATTTCAGAGCATGTCAGATACTGAGACATTTGGAAACACTAAAATAACTGAAATAACTAAATTTGAAAATTAATGTCCAAAAGATCCTAATGTAATCGGTGGTTGGAAAGCACGTTTAAAGAGCTGGTAGAGGCCTTCTAAACTCAAATCTTATTAAAGCCAACGTAAAGATTATAGTATGGTATATAATCCCAGCAAAGATAAGCTCAGCTGTGTATCTATTTTGTTTCAGAGGTTGTAAAATTTAAGGAGGAGTGTGGTGGTTTTGCCCAATAGAACATTTTGGAACAGGTTATACTGACTGGTGAGCCAGATACTAAAGAAAAATGTGGAATGCGATGCAGACTACACCTTATTAAGGGTCAATCAAGATGCCAAAGGAAAAGACTGAAATTTCATTATTGGAATGTATTTTAATAGCGTCTCGAATCACCATAGCTTCTTCTTGGAAATGCAAGAATGTCTCTCTCAGGGCCTGGACAGACAAGAAGATCGTAAGTATATATCTGGATAGAAAGTAGAGGTTTGAGAAAACCTGGAACCCATGGCTAATGTATAAAATAGGTCAACTCCCTTGAAAGAGGCCGTGGTAAAATTACAGCAAAATCGGGGGCGGGGGGTTGAATAAATAGTTAGGGTATTAGAAAAGTTCAGGATAATGTCCCTCCCTGCCTTGGATCTCCATATACATTATTAGGGGAAAATAAAGTCCCCCTCCCTTGTTTTTTCTTTTTTTTTCTTCTTCTATGTATTCTTATATAATGCTTGGTAATCCTCGAAGGGGAAGGTGTCGAGTTTAGTGATATTAAATAATAGAAAAAGTTCAACGTGTTTAACCCTTTAAGTGCCAGCCTACCTGGAGTTTTTGTCACCCTTTGTTGCCAGGCTATTTTGCACTATTATGCGCTCCCCATGTTCAAATGTGATTTTTGAAGGGATTTCCAGGGATTTCCCAGGAAAATTATATATTGTTTTTTTTCAGCAGAGTCTGGGCTTTAACATGAAATGTCTTGTTTGTCATTTTTTAGGTGTCTTCTCAATATTTTGGGGGGAAATATGTGCAAAAAAATATATATATTTTTTTTATAATTTGTAGTTTTTTTTGTAATAAAAAATGTAAGTTTGTCAATAAAATCTTATTGCGTGTGAAATTCCAATTTCTCCCGGTTACAGCGGTACCACATATGTATAGGTAGACACCCTTTCCTGCCCAGGAGACTCCCCCAAACTGAAACAGGGCTTTAGGGGATTTTCAGATAAAATACAACTATGCTATGCAATATGCGCACCTTGCAGTTTTTCCAGAAAAACAACCCTTTACATTTGAAATACCCCCAACAAACTATAGATTCTCTGGAAGTACACACCTCAAGCTTTCTAGGTGTACCAGGCTTGTTAATGTGGCCATAGTTTTCTGGAAGTAATTCCTCAATGGATTCTTTGGTTGCAAAGAGTTTCCCTAAAAAAAGGATAAAAAAGCAGAATCAAAGCCACATTTTCCTAAAAAAACTATATACAAACAAGAAAAAACAAGTTTAATCTGAAAACGCAACATCCTCCAAACATAACGATACCCAACATGCATTGCTACTGTCAAGGGAAGAGTTGCCAAACACCCCAAAGTAAAGCATGTGCGTAACGGTAATTTTACTTGAAAATTTCAGCTCTGCAGACAAAGTGCGCACCTTGCAATTTTTCAAGCAAAACAACCCTTTACATTTGAAATACCCCCAACAAACTATATATTCTCTGGAAGTAAACACCTCAGGCTTTCTAGGTGTACCAGGCTTGTTGATGTGGCCATAGCTTTCTGGAAGTAATCCCTCAATGGATTCTTTGGTTGCAAAGAGTTTCCCTAAAAAACGGATAAAAAAGCAGAATCAAAGCCACATTTTCCCAAAAAAAACTATATACAAACAAGAAAAAACAAGTTTAATCTGAAAAAGCAACATCCTCAGAACAGAACGATACCCAACATGCATAGCTACTGTCAGTGGAAGAGTTGCCAAACACCCCAAAGTAAAGCATGTGTGTAACGGTAATTTTGCTTGAAAATGTCAGCTCTGCAGACAAAGTGCGCACCTTGCGATTTTTCAACCAAAACAACCCTTTACATTTGGAATATCCCCCATAAACCATTCCCTGAAAGTATACATGTTAAGCTTTCTAAGCGTACCCAGCTTGTTCTAGTGGGCTCATCTTTCTGGAATTACTTCCTCAAAGAATTCTTTGGTTGCGCAGATTTTCCCTAAAAATTTATAAAAAAGCTGAATAAAAAACACATTTTCCTAAAATATATAAATATGCAAACCAGAAAAAACAAGCTAAGTCTGAAAGCGCAAGGTCCCCCGAACAGAACAATACCCAACATGCATAGCTACTTTTAACCCTTTTAATTGCCAGCCTACTTGAGATTTGGTCACCCTCTGTTGACAGGTCATTTTTCCCCATTTTGCGCCATGTTTTGCTGGAACTTTCAGGAAAATTATATATATATTTTTTAGCAGCAGAGTTTAGGCTTTAACATGAAATGTCTTGTTTGTAAATTTTTTTTTTTTTTTACAATATTAATTAAGTAAAAAAAAAAAAATAAGTAAATAAACATTTTTTTTAGAAAATTGACTCCTTTATTTTAAGTAAAAAATGTATTTTATTAAGGAAAACCATATTGCATGTGTGAGCCCCATTTCTACCGATTAGAACGGTACCACATATTTATCGGTAAGCCCCCGTTCCTGCCAAGGAGACCCCCTAACTGAAACAAGTACTTTATAACATTCACAAATAAAATACAAATACCATCCACACTACAAAGGGTTAAATCGAGAAAAAAAATGACAGAGTCCCCCCTCCCGGGGGGGGGGGGGGGGGGCATTTTTTTTTTCTTATTTTTATGGGTTAAAAACCCTTAAAATAAAAAAAAAATTGACGTGGGGTCCCCCTTAACCAAAGTAACCAGCCCGGGACCAGCTATGCAGGGCTTGTAGGAACAGGGCGCAGGGGCCAGCTTTTGTGGCCCCTGGCCCTGCAGGCTACAAGCCCGCATAGCCCGTGGGCCCGGGCTCATCTGCCCCCCCCCTGGCCTTTGGGGAGGCAGGTAATGGGGGTGCCGGGGGTTAATGGCAAGCCACCCGCTAGTCGCAGGTGACTTGCCATCCCCCCAGCCTTGTGAACTGGTATAGGGGTCATGGACCCCTTACCAGTTCACAAGGGGTTAAATGTAAAAAAAAAAACAGACACACACAGAGAAAAAAATATTTTATTAATTTTTTTTTTATTTTTTTATACTTACCTCCCATCCATCCTGGAGCACTGTGTCCCTCGGGCGATCACTGGCTTCTGCTCACCTGCTGGAAGCCTTTTATAGCTGCTGGGTGACAGAACACAAAGGCTTAAACAAAAAAAAAAACGACATAGGGCCCCCCTCCCGGGGGGGGGGACCCCATTTTTTATTTGATTTTTAAGGGTTAAAAACCCTTAAAAATAAAAAAAAAATTGACATGGGGTCCCCCCTTACCCAAAGTAACCAGCCCGGGACCAGCTATGCAGGGCTTGTAGGAACAGGGCGCAGGGGCCAGCTTTTGTGGCCCCTGGCCCTGCAGGCTACAAGCCCGCATAGCCCGTGGGCCCGGGCTCTTCTGCCCCCCCCCCCGGCCTTTGGGGAGGCAGGTAATGGGGGTGCCGGGTGTTAATGGCAAGTCACCCGCTAGCGCAGGTGACTTGCCATCCCCCCAGCCTTGTGAACTGGTATAGGGGTCATGGACCCCTTACCAGTTCACAAGGGGTTAAAAGTAAAAAATAATGACACAGACACATAAGAAAAAAAATCTTTATTTTTTTTTTTTTACTGTATTCACCTCCGATCCGGCGTCCCTCGCCGCTGTCATGTCACTGACAGATGCCGGTAGTGATCGGCGTGATCGGTGATCGGCGCAGGGCGGGTAACAGGCGAGGGGGCTCCGATTGGAGCCTCCTCGCCTGACACCCGCCCCGCTCCGATCACCACCGGCATCTGACAGATGCCGGAGCTTGGAGGGGGTATAGGAGGAGCGGGATGACGTCATCCCGCTCCTCCCACAATGGGCGGGGCTAGGGGACGGCGGCCATCGCCGCCATTACAAGAGGTGAGGACCCAGAAGAGGGTCCTCACCTGAAGCCTGCAGAGCCCAGGGGGGGATCGGACCCCCCCTGGTGAAGAGGAGACCCAGGCAGAAGGCTCGGGCACGGAGGTGAGTAAATGACAGTTTTTTTTTTGTTTTTTACAGCGGGGGGGGCTGGTTTCGGGCCCCCTCCTGAAGACGGAGGATGACGGGGGGGAAGGATGCCCCCCCCAGGAAGAGGGGACCCCAAGCTTCACGGGGATACCAGAGGTAAGTGGGTTTTTTTTTTCTATTTTTTAACTGTTAGGGGGAAATGCCAGGCACGTAGTTTCTACGTGCTTGGCACTTAACGGTAGGAGAAGCAACCATGTAGAAGCTACGTGCTTGCCATTTAAAGGGTTAAAGAGTCCTTCCTCCCAGTATACAACAGTCAATATCACAGAAATACACAGAGCTGTTCTTAATCAAATTCCAGTGAAGAGTAGTCCCAAAGCATATGCCCCTCTACAATCTGTGAAATCCTCTTTTACACAGAGATGGCGTCTGCAAAGGAGGTTTTGCACTAGATCTAGGTTTTGCACTAGATTTTTTTCTATTCTCGCATGGTTAATTGCCATCTGACGGCTGTGTCTGAAGAACGGGCCAATGTCTGAGATACCTGAGAATTCTGATTGCCATTGGATATTACCAGATTTGAATACTGGAAAGCAGTGAATACTTACTTAGGAGCTAATTTCCCTTTACAGCCTTTCCTGCCTTGTATCTGGTAAGAGTCCAAATATTATCGGTAGCAGATTTCAAGGATTTTGGAGGGGCATGCACTTTGGGACTACTCTTCACTGGATTTTATTGATTTTAGTGATATACTTTTATATAATAATGAAAAGAATGTGGCTTCCTCAAAATATGAAATTTGTTTATGTCTTTCTGATTTTGTATTGTCTGTATTAAAAAATAAAAATAAAAAGCTATTGAAATCCCCCCCCCCAAAAAAAAGGTTGTGTATCTTGTGTGGATTTTTTTATTGCACCAAGCAGAAGTTGGTGGTACCCAGTGGAATGGTTGTGGCGGCGGTGTGGCCAGTGGAGGATGTAGTGGTGGTAAAGTCCATCAATGCAACCCCGCCTGATGGTTCCACTTGTTCCCAAGAATTCTGAAAAAGATATGCCACTGTGGGATGGGAAAATTATCTTGCAAAAGGGTTAACCTGCCCACTCAAGAATTGAGTGAAGTGTAAATAGAGAAATTAGAAAAGGTATTAGATCAGTTTGCTGTTATGTTCTCACGGGGGAGGAGTATTTGGGCCTCATACATATGATTGAGTCTTGAGATTAGCACCCCAGAGACCACTCCTATTAGTGGGAAAGTACCACACCATCCCACCCAGACTAAGAATTGAAACAGTTGCTGGGGTGAATGCTGGATTCAGGTGTTATCTAGGAGAATTGCAGCCCCTGGTCAGACCCTGTGGTGCTTATCCGTAAAAGAAATGGCAGTTTGTGGTTCTGTACAGACTACCGCAAGCTGAATTTGGTTACTGTGAGGAATGCCTACCCCCTTCCTCGGATAAAGGAGGAGGAGTAACATGTTTTTCACCCCTAGACCTGGCCAGTGGTTACTGGCATGTGCTAGTGGCCCCTAAAGATCGACCAAAACTGTATTCATCACCCCAATGGAACTTTATCAGTGTACCACTCTGTCCTTTGGGCTAAATCAATGATCCCGCTACATTCTAAAGACTTATGGAACAGTGTTTGGGACATCTGAATTTTCACTGTACTTTATTTAGATGACATCGTAATCTACTATAAGACATATGATGAACATTTACAGTACCTGACCCCGACATAATCCAAGAGAGGGAGTGTCCCCTGACCCCGACAAAATTGCTTCCATTGAAGGATGGAAAATACCTACCACCCTTACTGAGTTAAGAGCTTTTCTGGTATTTGCAGGTTACTACCTGTGGTTTAATAAAAATTTTGCGCAGTATGCGCACCCCTGCATCAGATGTTGGAGGTGGAGGTGGAGAGAAAGGAAGAATGTCCACACCTAGTACTCAAGGACCAGAACAGCAGAATACTATGCAGAATCTCAAACCTTGCCTTACTAATTCTCCCATACTTGCATTGGCAAATCTTACATTATCCTTCAGAGAATGTGTACCCCTTTGGTGGAGTGGCACACATATGCTCCCTATATACATATGAAGTTGTGTCAGTAGATTGTATTTCACTGGATACATCATTAGATGGGTACAGTCCATCCGATTCGCCATAGTGACCCCAACCGAGGCCAAACTGCTCAAACCTTGGTCTTGGTAAGACCTTCTACTGACATAAGGATAAATCCACTCTGATCAGGGCTCGGGGTTTGAGGCTAAAATCCTAAAGCCAGCAAAAGTTTTTAGTTATTATTATGTTAACGGCAAGTGCTTTGGGTATGGTGGCTGAAAATAAGCAAGTCTCTGTCACTCCTATTAGGTGCAGGGCGACAGGGTGATAGATCCATAACATGCATGTCAGTGCTGAAAGCAGTGTTGTCTGTGGCTGCTTGTACATTTGCAGTTTTCGACTGATTCGCCAAATTTTGCTACAAAAATCGTTTCGACACAAATTTATTTGCGACGAAACGCTAATAAGAACTGGTATTTGTGAGCCTCCTAGAGCCTCAATAGGGTTGTAAACCATTCTGCCTTGCTGTAACACGCATAGGATGCGTGCTGGGTTAGTGAAATAATACTGTAAATAATTATCACATGCAGATAAGAGGCATCGCTAATAGAATCGCAAAGCAGCACAACTGCAGAGAGTTGAAGTGTCATCACTATGAGGGGCCCCTATAGTGCCTGAAAAACACACCCTGGAGCTGGCAGCAGCAGGAGCCCAAAAATTAGCTGATTCACACCCTGGAGTTGCAAGCAGCAGCAGCAGCAGCTGCAGGAGCCCAAGCATTGCTTTGAAGAGACACTGGAATTGGCTGCAGGAGCCCAAAAATTGGATGAATCACACCCTGGAGTTGCAAGCAGCAGCAGGAGCACAAACATTGCTTTAAAGAGACACTGGAGTTGGCTGCAGGAGCCCAAAAATTGGATGAATCACACCCTGGAGTTGCAAGCAGCAGCAGCAGGTGCCCAAACATAGCTTGAAAGACACACTGGAGTTGGCAGCAGGAGCCCAAACATTGCTTGAAAGACACACTGGAGTTGGAAGCAGGAGCCCAAACATTGCTTGAAAGACACACTGGAGTTGGCAGCAGGAGCAGCAGGAGCCCAAACATTGCTTGAAAGAGACACTGGAGTTGGCAGCAGGAGCCCAAACATTGCTTGAAAGACACACTGGAGTTGGCAGCAGGAGCAGCAGGAGGCCAAACATTGCTTGAAAGACACACTGGAGTTGGAAGCAGGAGCAGCAGGAACCCAAATATTACTTGAAAGACACACTGGAGTTGGCAGCAGGAGCAGCAGGAGGCCAAACATTGCTTGAAAGACACACAGGAGTTGGCAGCAGCAGGAGCCCAAGCATAGCTTGAAAGAGACACTGGAGTTTGCTGCAGGAGCCCAAAAATTGGCTGAATGACACCCTGGAGTTGCAAGCAGCAGCAGCCCAAACATAGCTTGAAAGAGACACTGGAGTTGGCAGCAGGAGCAGCAGGAGCCCAAACATTGCTTGAAAAAGACACTGGAGTTGGCAGCAGGAGCCCAAACATTGCTTGAAAGAGACACTGGAGTTGGCAGCAGGAGCAGCAGGAGCCCAAACATTGCTTGAAAAAGACACTGGAGTTGGCAGCAGGAGCCCAAACATTGCTTTAAAGACACACTGGAGTTGGCAGCAGGAGCAGCAGGAGGCCAAACATTGCTTGAAAGACACACTGGAGTTGGCAGCAGGAGCAGCAGGAGCCCAAACATTGCTTGAAAGACACACTGGAGTTGGCAGCAGGAGCCCAAAAATTGGCTGAATGAAACCCTGGAGTTGCAAGCAGCAGCAGCAGGAGCCCAAACATTGCTTGAAAGAGACATTGGAGTTGGCAGCAGGAGCAGCAGGAGCCCAAACATTGCTTGAAAGAGACACTGGAGTTGGCAGCAGGAGCCCAAACATTGCTTGAAAAAGACACTGGAGTTGGCAGCAGGAGCAACAGGAGCCCAAACATTGCTTGAAAGAAACACTGGAGTTGGCAGCAGGAGCCCAAACATTGCTTGAAAGACACACTGTAGTTGGCAGCAGGAGCATCAGGAGCACAAACATTGCTTGACAGAGAAACTGGAGTTGGCAGCAGCAGGAGCCCAGAAATTGACTGACACACCCTGGAGTTGGCAGCAGCAGGAGCCCAAACATTGCTTCAAAGACACACTGTTGTTGGAAGCAGGAGCAGCAGGAGCCAAAAAAATGGCTGAATGACCCCCTGGAGTTGCAAGCAGCAGCAGCAGGAGCCCAAACATTGCTTGAAAGAGACATTGGAGTTGGCAGCAGGAGCAGCAGGAGCCCAAACATTGCTTGAAAGAGACACTGGAGTTGGCAGCAGGAGCCGCAGGAGCCCAAACATTGCTTGAAAAAGACACTGGAGTTGGCAGCAGGAGCAGCAGGAGCCCAAACATTGCTTGAAAGAGACATTGGAGTTGGCAGCAGGAGCCCAAACATTGCTTGAAAGACACACTGGAGTTGGCTGCAGGAGCCCAAACATTGCTTGAAAGAGACACTGGAGTTGGCAGCAGGAGCCCAAACATTGCTTGAAAGACACACTGGAGTTGGCAGCAGAAGCAGCAGGAGCCCAAACATTGCTTGAAAGAGACACTGGAGTTGGCAACAGCAGGAGCCCAAAAATTGACTGACACACCCTGGAGTTGGCAGCTGTAGGAGCCCAAACATTGATTGAAAGACACACTGGAGTTGGAAGCAGGAGCAGCAGGAGCCTAAAAATTGGATGAATCACACCCTGGAGTTGCAAGCAGCAGCAGGAGCCCAAACATTACTTTAAAGAGACACTGGAGTTGGCAGCAGGAGCCCAAAAATTGGATGAATCACACCCTGGAGTTGCAAGCAGCAGCAGGAGCCCAAACATTACTTTAAAGAGACACTGGAGTTGGCTTCAGGAGCCCAAAAATTGGATGAATCACACCCTGGAGTTGCAAACAGCAGCAGCCCAAAGATTGCTTGAAAGAGACACTGGAGTTGGCTTCAGGAGCCCAAAAATTGGATGAATCACACCCTGGAGTTGCAAGCAGCAGCAGGAGCCCAAACATTACTTTAAAGAGACACTGGTACTGGCAGCAGGAGCCCAAAAATTGGATGAATCACACCCTGGAGTTGCAAGCAGCAGCAGCAGCCCAAACATAGCTTGAAAGAGACACTGGAGTTGGCAGCAGGAGCCCAAAAATTGGATGAATCACACCCTGGAGTTTCAAGCAGCAGCAGCCCGAACATAGCTTGAAAGAGACACTGGAGTTGGCAGCAGGAGCCCAAAAATTGGATGAATCACACCCTGGAGTTGCAAGCAGCAGCAGGAGCCCAAACATTACTTTAAAGAGACACTGGAGTTGGCTTCAGGAGCCCAAAAATTGGATGAATCACACCCTGGAGTTGCAAGCAGCAGCAGGAGCCCAAGCATAGCTTGAAAGAGACACTGGAGTTGGCAGCAGGAGCCCAAAAATTGGATGAATCACACCCTGGAGTTGCAAGCAGCAGCAGCAGCAGCCCAAACATAGCTTGAAAGAGACACTGTAGTTGGCAGTAGGAGCCCAAAAATTGGATGAATCACACCCTGGACTTGCAAGCAGCAGTAGCAGCAGCAGCAGGAGCCCAAACATAGCTTGAAAGAGACACTGGAGTTGGCAGCAGCCACAGCAGGAGCCCAAAAACTGACTAACACACCCTGGAGTTGGCAGCAGCAGCAGCAGGAACCTAGAAATTGGCTGGAAGGCACCCTGAAGTTGGCAGCAGCAGGAGCACATACATTAGCTGGAAGGCACACCCTGGAGTTGACAGCAGCATAAGCAGGAGCCCAAACATTGCTTGAAAGACACCCTGGAGTTGGCATCAAAAATTGGCTGAAAGGCACACCCTGAAGTTGGCATCAGCAGAAGCCAAAAAATTGGCCTAAAGACATAAATATGTTTTGCACCATTTGGAAAGTGTAAAATGTGGCACCATGCTGAATCTAGTCGCATACATCAGCCATTGGTGGGTGGAAATCCTGGCTGATCCATCCCTGATTCATTTTGACAAAGGTGAGTCTCTCCAAATTTTTAGTTGACAGACGAGTTCTCCTCGCCGTAACTATGGCCCCCGCCGCACTAAACACCCGCTCAAATGGCACGCTACTTGTCGGACAGGACAGCTTTTCCAGGGCAAAATCTGCTAGTTGCGGCCACAAGCCAAGTTTGCCTGCCCAGAAGTCCAACGGATCCTCAAGGTGTGTTGGCATGGTCATGTCAAAGTATGACATGACCTGCTGGTTGAGGCCCTGCTCCAGGTCTTCCTGCTGCTCATGAGTAGCCTCACTATGCGGGTGTAGAAAGCTACTCATTAGCGACTGAAGACTGAGGCTGCTGCTGATGGAGCTGCTGCTGCTGCTCCTGCCAACCCCCCCAGCAGCCATGGCAGTGGAAGGTGAGTGCAGAGGTCCCCCCGAGTCAGACCTGCGACAGTATGGACCATGGCGCAGATAGGCATCGGCCAACTGACTACGTAGAATGTCTTTGTAATAGTTCAGTTTGTCCTCCCTCTCGGCGGGTTTAAAAAATGCCCCCATTTTGTGCCGGAAGAGAGGGTCCAATAAGGTGGACAGCTAGAAGTCATCCCGCTGACAAATGGAAACAATTCTGGGGTCACTACGAAAGCACGTGAGCATGCTTCCTGCCATTTGCGCAAGTGACTCGGAGGGACTACCTGTCTCCATCTCCACTGCATACTGCCATGGTGTGTCTGGGTCCTCTGTCTCGCCTTCCTCAAAACCCTCTAGCTCCTCTGGCTGCACCTGTTCCTCCTCTCCTGTCCACTGACTAGATAAACCAGCCATTTCGCCAAGCCTAAACTGTGCTTCACTGGGCCACTCCTCCTCCTCTTCCTCCTCCAGTTCAGCTCCAACGGGGTTCATGTGGCCGTAAGATGTAGACGCCATGTCTCCAGTGCCCTGACCAGCCATGGTTTCCAACATGTGCTGTAGTACATGAAGCAGTGGAATCCCGTCGTTCATCCCGTAATCCTGCCGACTGACAAATAAAGTGGCTTCCTCAAAGGGCCTGAGCAAACGCCAGGTGTCACGTATGAGCTGCCACTGGTTGACATTGAAGTTACACAGGGGAGTCCCCCTATCCGCTTGGATCATCAGGAAATCCGTGATGGCTTTTCTCTGTTCATCTAATCAGTCCAACATGTGAAGGGTGGAATTCCAACGGGTGGAAACATCGCAAATCAGACTATGTTGGGGGATACCGTTCTGACGCTGTAGCTCAAGAAGGGTGTGTTTGGCGGTGTATGAGTGGCTGAAGTGCATGCAAAGTTTCCTGGAAGTTGTTAGGATGTCTTGCATATGAGAAAAACACTTCAGAAACCGCTTGACAACCAGATTGAAGACGTGAGCCATGCAGGGGGCATGGGTCAGCCTTCCTTGGCGCAGCGCAGACAAAATGTTCTTCCCATTGTCGGTAACCATGATTCCCATTTTAAGTTTTCTTGGAGTAAGCCATGTTTGGATCTCCTGATGAATAAATTTAAGCAGTTCCTCCCCTGTGTGACTCCGTTCGCCAAGACAAACCATGTGAAGCACAGCGTGACACCTCCGTGCCCTGCACACATGGTAGACTGGAGGGACACTGAGACTAGAGCCTACAATGGAGGGTGAGGAGATGGCGGAGGATGAGGAGGCCGATTCGCACAGTGTCACAGGCACAACGGGCAGGGAGCGCGGAGGCCGAAGTGGCGTGACCTGTCCAAGTTGCTGCTGCTGCTGCTGCCAAGGGACCACATTCACCCAGTGGGCCGTAAACGACATGTACTGTCCCTGACCGTAGTTACAGCTCCAGACGTCGGCGCTGCCATGCACTTTGCTACACACCGACAGGCTCAAGGACTGGCCCACCTTCTGTTCAACAAAAGTGTGCAGCGCTGGTACTGCCTTCTGACGGCTTGGGACTCTCCACCTCGGCTCGGCACAAGCCATCAATTCTCTGAAAGGTGCAGAGTCCACCACCTGAAAAGGGAGCGACTGCAGCACCAGCAACTTGGACAGGAGCACATTCAGCTTCTGCGCCGTAGGATGAGTGGGCGCATACTGCTGTCTCTTGGACATGGCTTCGCTGATGGATTGCTGGCGGGATGCATGACTTGGAGGAGGAGGAGGAGCAGGAGCGACAGAGGATGGGTATGACGCACAGCTGCCTTCAGCTGAGGTGCTGGAGCCTTGGCTGGCAGAAATTGGGAGCGACGTGCCACTTGGTGAGGAAGCAGGCTGGACTACCTCTTCGGAGCCTCGGTTCTCCCAGGCCGCTTTATGGTGCCGCATCATATGTTGACGCAGGGCTGTGGTGCCCACCTTTGGGCCCTGGCCACGCTTCACCTTCTGCCTACATATCTTACATGTGGCCATGTTACCCTCCTGCGGATGCTTCAGGAAAAACTGCCACACTGCCGAGTAGCGACTTTTCCCACCAACAGGCCGCACTGATTCACTGCTACTGTCGCCAACTCCAGGAACCCCTGCTCCACTACCTCCCGATAAGGTAGCCTGCCGTGCGGCAGGTGCTCTACCCTGGCCCCAGCCCCGTTTGGCTTCAGGCTTTACAATTGTGCCCCCATGCTGACTGCCAACCATGCTGCTAACACCTTGCTGCCTCAGCTGCTGACTCAGGGGCAACCTGCGCCCCTCTTCTCCTGATGATGACGATGAAGCCCCTTCATCACCCGGCTCCCAAGTGCGATCGGCTTCATCATCATCATCATCATCACCGAGTTGTGGCTGTACGTCACTGATGTTCTCGGTTTCCTCAACAGTGTCTGGTGCAGGAGCTGGAAAGCTCGCAACACCCACGACACTGTCCACATCACTATTTATCTGCCGAGCTAAAGAAGCCACCTCCATTTTATGGCTGGGCAGTAGCTGCTGACTGTCCTCTATCTGATCGTCCTCCTCACTAAAGAGTGGAGCTGAACCCAAAGCATAGGATACGTCACTGGGGGAGGGAATGGCGTAGGACAGAGGCAATGGGAGGACAGGGACTGCTCTCGGGGCATGCGTCGGAGGAACCTACCGACCCTAGACTGGGGGTCTCAGATGTAACTTGTGATGATGTTGATGAGCGCATTAACCAATCTACCACGGCAGATGCGTTACTGGTGCAGACACGACCGCTAGCAGATACTGGCAGATCAGGTCTCTCACATGACTCCTGCTGCCACTCGCCCCTAGTCTGCTGCGACCTCTTCCTGCAGAATCTTGGCCTCTGCCACTCCTCTTTGAACTTCCTGGCACTTGTCTGCCTGACATTTTTATGTATTTGCTTATTTTGTATAACAGATAGGGTGCTAGGTGCAAGTTTGGGATACCCTGCGGCCTGGTGTAATGACAGCAGTCAGAAACCAATGCAAAATTAAATAACTTAGTACAGCTGAGGCTGAAACACGCTTATTTTGTATAACAGATAGGGTGCTAGGTGCAAGTTTGGGATACCCTGCGGCCTGGTGTAATGACAGCAGACCAAAACCAATGCAAAATTAAATAACTTAGTACAGCTGAGGCTGAAACGCGCTTATTTAGTATAACAGATAGGGTGCAACGTGGTGGTTTGGGATACCCTGCGGCCTGGTGTATTTAAAGCAGACCAAAACCAATGCAAAATTAAATAACTTAGTACAGCTGAGGCTGAAACACGCTTATTTAGTATAACAGATAGGGTGCAACATGGTGGTTTGGGATACCCTGCGGCCCGGTGTAATGACAGCAGACCAAAGCCAATGCAAAATTAAATAACTTAGTACAGCTGAGGCTGAAACACACTTATTTAGTATAACAGATAGGGTGCAACGTGGTGGTTTGGGATACCCTGCGGCCTGGTGTAATGACAGCAGACCAAAACCAATGCAAAATTAAATAACTTAGTACAGCTGAGGCTGAAACACGCTTATTTAGTATAACAGATAGAGTGCAACGTGGTGGTTTGGGATACCCTGCAGCCTGGTGTAATGACAGCAGACCAAAACCAATGCAAAATTAAATAACTTAGTACAGCTGAGGCTGAAACACGCTTATTTTGTATAACAGATAGGGTGCTAGGTGCAGGTGTGGGATTTTGTATAAAAGATAGGGTCACATGCTGAAATGGAATGCCCCTGTGGGCTGGGGTTTTTACAGCAGACCAAAAAAATTAAAACTAATCGAGCTATAAGAAATGTTAAATGTGCCACTGCCAACATGGGATGCACAGTGGCCAGGAATTTTTACAGCACAAAACACAGCAATTTAAAACTGATCTGGCAAATGAAGTGAAATGAAAATAAAAAAAGCTTTCTTTCCCTGTCACTTTACCTGCTGTCCCTGCCTGGATCTTTCCCGATTTTTCACTATCTTTCCCTATCTTTCCCTGGCTCTCCCTGGCACTCTGTGGGTCTCCCTGCCTCTCTGTTACTCTCTCCCTGTCCTCCGTTGTCTGTGCACTGCAATTCTCAAATGCGCACAAGCAAGATGGCCGCCGCTTTATATAGCGCTGTGACGTCACCAGGGCTCCTGGCTGCTGATAGGCTGCATGTGACCTTCCCATGATAACTTGCCCAGGGGATATGTCCAGACATGTCCATCCACCATTTTACAATGCCTTTAATTGAAGTAAATTGAGTTTAAAGGAAAACTTCGATCGATGGAATCGCGGGGAAATTCAGATTCGTTCAGAATCGAATTTTTTATGAAATTCGGAACGAATCCGGGTTCGTCCGGATCGATTCGCTCATCCCTAGAGGCAAGGTTCAGCAAATCAAAACTTCATGGTTCTGTTTCCAGGACAACATGGGAAGAGAGTGAGAGGGTGCGAACACGGATTGGTAGATGGGAATAGTGCAGCAGAAAAAGGAGGCAATTAAGAGAATGAGGGGATCAGGTAGTAGGCCATGAAGTGTGCTGAGGAGATAAAAAGATGCAAGGTACAGAAGCTGCAGAGGGACAGCAATAAATGATTGTACACTGTGGACACTGAAATAGCAGCATTACAGTGGGAGGGGGGAGTGGACAGGAAAGATAATTTCATTTTCAGTCCATTAAGCATTCCTGAGTAGAGATGAGCGAGTAGTGAAATATTCGAAATTTCGAATTTCGATTCGAATAGACCGCGTTACTCGACTACTCGACCGAATATCGAATCCCATTATAGTCTATGGGAAAAAAATGCTCGCCACTTGGAAATCTCAATTCAACCACTTGGAGGTCACCAAGTCCACCCTGAAACATCAGAAAATGATGCCAACACTGCTGGAATGCAACTGGGACAGCAGGGGAAGCATGTCTGGGTGCATATAACGCGCCCAAGTCGCACTATTACGCCACTATCACAGCCACTCAACAATACACTCCAAACACAATATAACTTCTACGTAAAGTGAGACAAGACAAGGAAACCTTCTTTCCTCTACATTGCCATGGACCCCAAGCCAAACTGTACAAAAAAGAAGAACAAAATTCTGCACCCCTTAAAATCACGTTGCCTAATGACAACCACAGATGGCATAGGCAAGGGGGAAAATAAATAGACCCCACCCCTAATTGTCATTGTGTGTGTGTGTGTGTGTGTGAGATGTGGTCAGACATGTCCTCTTGTGTCATTGTGTCACCCCAGCAGTAAGGGAAGCTTAAAGGAGGAGGTTTGTTACAGTGTGTCACCCCAGCAGTAAGGGAAGCTTACAGGAGGAGGTTTGTTACAGTGTGTCACCCCAGCAGTCAGGGAAGCTTACAGGAGGAGGTTTGTTACAGTGTGTCACCCGAGCAGTAAGGGAAGCTTAGAGCTGAGACCTCTTAAAAATTGTGTGGAGGCCCAAGATCTGAGACCTCTTAAAAATTGTGTGGAGGCCCAAGAGCTGAGACCTCTCAAACATTGTGTGGAGTCCCACGAGCTGAGACCTCTTAAAAATTGTGTGGAGGCCCAAGAGCTGAGACCTCTCAAACATTGTGTGGAGTCCCAAGAGCTGAGACCTCTTAAAAATTGTGTGGAGGCCCAAGAGCTGAGACCTCTCAAACATTGTGTGGAGTCCCAAGAGCTGAGACCTTTTAAAAATTGTGTGGAGGCCCAAGAGCTGAGGCCTTTTAAAAATTGTGTGGAGGCCCAAGAGCTGAGACCTTTTAAAAATTGTGTGGAGGCCCAAGAGCTGAGACCTCTCAAACATTGTGTGGAGTCCCAAGAGCTGAGACCTTTTAAAAATTGTGTGGAGGCCCAAGAGCTGAGACCTCTTAAAAATTGTGTGGAGGCCCAAGAGCTGAGACCTTTTAAAAATTGTGTGGAGTCCCAAGAGCTGAGACCTCTTAAAAATTGTGTGGAGGCCCAAGAGCTCAGACCTCTCAAACATTGTGTGGAGTCCCACGAGCTGAGACCTCTTAAAAATTGTGTGGAGGCCCAAGAGCTGAGACCTTTTAAAAATTGTGTGGAGTCCCAAGAGCTGAGACCTCTTAAAAATTGTGTGGAGGCCCAAGAGCTGAGACCTCTCAAACATTGTGTGGAGTCCCAAGAGCTGAGACCTTTTAAAAATTGTGTGGAGGCCCAAGAGCTGAGACCTTTTAAAAATTGTGTGGAGGCCCAAGAGCTGAGACCTTTTAAAAATTGTGTGGAGGCCCAAGAGCTGAGACCTCTCAAACATTGTGTGGAGTCCCACGAGCTGAGACCTCTTAAAAATTGTGTGGAGGCCCAAGAGCTGAGACCTTTTAAAAATTGTGTGGAGGCCCAAGAGCTGAGACCTTTTAAAAATTGTGTGGAGGCCCAAGAGCTGAGACCTCTCAAACATTGTGTGGAGTCCCAAGAGCTGAGACCTTTTAAAAATTGTGTGGAGGCCCAAGAGCTGAGACCTCTCAAACATTGTGTGGAGTCCCAAGAGCTGAGACCTTTTAAAAATTGTGTGGAGGCCCAAGAGCTGAGACCTCTTAAAAATTGTGTGGAGGCCCAAGAGCTGAGACCTCTCAAACATTGTGTGGAGTCCCAAGAGCTGAGACCTTTTAAAAATTGTGTGGAGGCCCAAGAGCTGAGCACTTATTAGTGCTGCAGCTACGGCTGCTTTAGTGAGGGGTAGCTGCTGCTGCTGGAATAGGGACAGAAAGACTTCAGTGGTGTATTACCACCTATATACAAAACTATATACACTCTGCTCAAAACAGCTGCTTTAGTGAGGGGTAGCTGCTGATGCTGGAATAGGGACAGAAAGACTTCAGTGGTGTATTAGCACCTATATACAAAACTATATTTTGCACTACTGTTTTGTGTCCTCTGTGCCAACAAAACACTGTTTTATACACGGTGCGTATAGGCACCATTTCACCTTCTGGCAGTATACGGCTGTATAGCCAGGTGTTTTTCTTAAAAATATTTTTATATTTGGCACTACTGTTTTGTGTCCTCTTTACCAACAAAACCTTGTTATATACCCGGTGCGTATAGGCACCATTTCACCTTCTGGCAGTATACGGCTGTATAGCCAGGTGTTCTTCTTAAAAATATTTTTATATTTGGCATAACGCGTGGCCAAAAAAGTAAAACGTCTGAAATGCGGAGGGCTAGCGCAAAGGGACGTGGACGAGGACGGGGGCGCGGAAATGCTGGTGGGGGCACAAACCGCGTTGAAGCCAGTGGGGATACAATGCGTGCTGATGAGGGGCAGCCAGCATTACGCTCATCCAGCTTCCCTGCCTTTATGGGACAGTTATGTGGGGGGCGGGGTACACCTCTGTTAAAGCCTGAGCAGCGTGAACAGGTGGTGCAATGGATGGCCGATAACGCTTCCAGTCACTTGTCCACCACCCAGTCATCCACAGTCTCACTCTGACCCTCCTTCCTCCCAACCTGGCCAACAGAGTCAGCCCACCCTTGACCCCTCCCAGGACCTCTTTTCGGGTCCTTTTCCAGATGTGCTGCAAGAATCCCAGGAGCTAGCAGAGGAATTTGTTTGTAGTGATGCCCAAACACTTGAGTATCCGCCATCTGCTAGTGATGTGGACCCGGAACCAGCATCTGCTATCATGAGCGATGATGATGAGACGCAGTTGCCATCAAGGGAGGCTGTTGGAATGTCCAGTGGGCAGGAGGAGGAGCAGAGAGAGGAAGTGGAAGAGGAGGTGGTGGACGACGAAATGACCGACCCCACTTGGACAGGGGTGATGTCCAGCGGGGAAAGCAGTGGAGATGCGGTCTGCGCATCACCGAATAAGGCAGCAAGAGGCAGAGGACAGTCCAGAGGCAGAGGACAGTCCAGACAGAGAAGGCAGGCCACAGCCAGCAGGGCCGAAGCTCTTCCCGGCAGCAGGCAGTCGCGCGAAGCTCCCCCATCGAGGCCTCGTACTTCTGTGGTGTGGAGATTTTTTAATGTTTGCTCGGATGACAAACTAAGCGCGGTTTGCGCAATCTGCCACTCAAAACTGAGTAGGGGCTCTGAGAAGAGCAATCTGACCACCTCAGGCATGCGCCGTCACTTGGAATTCAAGCACTGGGCTGAGTGGGAGAGAGCAAACGCAATACAACCTGCGCCCCGTCTTGCTGCCACTGCCTCTTCCCCTTTGTTGTGTGCTGCCACTGCGGTCCAGACCTCCAGCCACGACACCTCCACATCTGCCTCTGCCTCGGCTACTTTGGGGCCTTCTCCTTCAGCCCCCCCCTTCCCCCGCATCTTCGTCTGCACCTTCCATCTCCTCGTCCCATCAACTGTCCATCTCGCAGGCGTTCAACCGCAGGCGGAAGTACGCCTCCAGTCACCCCCAAGCCCAAGCCTTAACCTGCCTCATCTCCAAACTGCTGGCCCTGGAGATGTTGCCGTTTTGGCTTGTGGAGACGCAGGCCTTCCGCGACCTGATGGCGGCTGCCGCACCTCGCTATTCCGTCCCTAGCCGCCACTATTTTTCCCGGTGTGGCATCCCCGCCCTGCACCAGCACGTGTCGCGTAACATCAGGCGGACCCTGAGGTACGCAGTCAGCGCAAAGGTCCACTTGACCACCGACTCGTGGACAAGCGCTTGCGGCCAAGGACGCTACATCTCTTTGACGGCACACTGGGTGAATGTTGTGGAAGCGGGGACGGGGTCGCAAACAGGGACGGCCTACATACCACCCCCGCCCAAGATTGCCAGCACGGGTTCTGATAGACCCCCCTCCTCTTCCTCCTCCTCCTCCTCCTCCTCCTCCTCTGCCTTAACATCGCCCTCAGCCCCTAGCTGGAAGCGTTGCAGCACTGGCACGGGGAGACGTCAGCAGGCGGTGCTTAAGCTCATCAGCTTGGGCAACAGGAAGCACAGCGCCGCAGAGGTGAGGCACGCCATATTGCAGCAGACAGAGATGTGGCTGTCGCCGCTGCAGCTAGGACCAGGCATGGTCATGTGCGATAACGGCCGTAACCTGGTGGCGGCTCTGGAGCTTGCAGAACTCAATCACGTACCATGCCTGGCCCACGTTTTTAATTTGGTAGTACAAAAGTTTCTAAAGACTTACCCCAACCTGGCAGAGCTACTGGTCAAAGTGCGGCGCTTGTGCGCTCACTTTTGGAAGTCAACTGTAGCTGCTGCTAGCTTAAAAAAAATCCAGCAACGCCTCCATTTGCCTCAACATCGGCTGTTGTGCGACCTGCCCACTCGCTGGAATTCCACCTATTGCATGTTGGCCAGGGTGTGTGAGCAGCAGAAAGCATTGATGGAGTACCAGATGATGCATCCACGCGTGCCTCCAACTCAGCTCCCTCAGTTTGCCAACCACGAGTGGCCATGGATGGCAGACATATGCGATGTATTGCGTATCTTTGAGGAGTCCACTAAGAAGGTCAGCAGCGAGGACGCTATAGTGAGCGTAACCATCCCGCTCCTAGGCGTCCTTAAAGAATAGCTCATCGCAATAAGGGAGAACGCATTGCACACAGGGGAGACGGGGGTAGGAGGAGACGCAACGCAGGTAGACAGTCAGACCACACTTTTGTCTGCTGCTCGGTGGCAGTTGCAGGAGGAGGAGGATGAGGAGGAGGAGGACAACGTGGAGGTGGCTGTGGAAGAGGATGCTGGCGGCGAGGGTAGCAGTCAGGCTGTGTGCGTCCCATTGGTTCAGCGCGGATGGGGCGGAGAGGAGGAGGAAGAGGAGGAAATGGAAAATGATCCTTCTGGTGGGGGCAGTGAGGTCATGCCTACTCAGAGTCTGGCACACATGGCTGACTTCATGCTGGGCTGCTTTTCCCGGGACATACGTGTTGTCCGGATATTGGAGAACAAACTATACTGGGTCTTCGCACTCCTGGACCCCCGGTATAAAGATAACTTCTCCTCTTTTATTCCGGTAGAGGAGAGGACGAATCGATTACTGGAATACCAGAGGGAACTCTTGCAGAACATGAAGCAGATTTTCCCACCCAGCATCGCTGGCGGCAGAGAGGAGAGTGTCTCCCAGAGTCTGACAACATCGATCAGGCCCACAGCCACCAGGGGAACACTCTCCAAGGTGTGGGACACGTTCATGTCACCCCCTCGTGCAACTTCCATCACTGCGGGGCCCGCTATCAGCAGGAGGGACAAGTATCGGCGGATGTTGCGGGACTACCTGGCAGACCACACCCCTGTCCTCCCCGATCCCTCGGCGACCTACACTTACTGGGTCTCCAAGTTGGACACGTGGCTGGAACTGTCCCTGTACGCCTTGGAGGTGCTTGCCTGCCCTGCCGCCAGCGTGCTATCAGAAAGGGTGTTCAGCGCAGCCGGGGGCATTATAACCGATAAGCGCAGCCGCCTGTCAACCGACAGTGCCGACAGGCTGACGCTAATCAAAATGAACAGCAAGTGGATTGACCCGGACTTTGCTTGTACAACAGTGGAAAGCAGCCAAGGGTGAAGTGCCATCTGTATGAAGTGCCATTTCCTCCTCCTCCTCCTCCTTCTCCTTAACCGCCGTAGAATTGCTGTATTAATGAAAAAAATTATGGCTCACCTCTTGGGCTTAATACAATCAATTTTTAAGAGGTCTCAACTCTTGGGCCTCCACACAATTTTTAAAAGGTCTCAGCTCTTGGGCCTCCACACAATTTTTAAAAGGTCTCAGCTCTTGGGCCTCCACACAATTTTTAAAAGGTCTCAGCTCTTGGGCCTCCACACAATTTTTAAGAGGTCTCAGCTCTTGGGCCTCCACACAATTATTAAGAGGTCTCAGCTCTTGGGCCTCCACACAATTTTTAAAAGGTCTCAGCTCTTGGGCCTCCACACAATGTTTGAGAGGTCTCAGCTCTTGGGCCTCCACACAATTTTTAAAAGGTCTCAGCTCTTGGGCCTCCACACAATTTTTAAAAGGTCTCAGCTCTTGGGCCTCCACACAATTTTTAAAAGGTCTCAGCTCTTGGGCCTCCACACAATTTTTAAAACATAGCAGCCCTAATAAGGGCTCTCAATGACTCTCTTGTCTTCTGGTAGCTGGTATATATGGTGGTAAAAGCGATATTCTGAGCTTCTGGGGCCCTGCCTGCCTACATAGGATATGAGCTATATACTGTTCAGCGTAGTAGCCCTAATAAGGGCTCTTAATGACTCTCTTGTCTTCTGGTAGCTGGTATATATGGTGGTAAAAGCGATATTCTGAGCTTCTGGGGCCCTGCCTGCCTACATATGGGCTATATACTGTTCAGCATAGTAGCCCTAATAATAAGGACTCTCAATGACTCTCTTGTCTTCTGGTAGCTGGTATATATGGTGGTAAAAGCGATATTCTGAGCTTCTGGGGCCCTGCCTGCCTACATAGGATATGAGCTATATACTGTTCAACATAGCAGCACTAATAAGGGATTAAGGACTCTCTTGTCTTCTGGTAGCTGGTATATATGGTGGTAAATGCGAGATTCTGAGCTTCTGGGGCCCTGCCTGACTACATAGGATATGAGCTATATACTGTTCAGCGTAGTAGCCCTAATAAGGGATTAAGGACTCTCTTGTCTTCTGGTAGCTGGTATATATGGTGGTAAAAGCGATATTCTGAGCTTCTGGGGCCCTGCCTGACTACATAGGATATGAGCTATATACTGTTCAGCGTAGTAGCCCTAATAAGGGCTCTTAATGACTCTCTTGTCTTCTGGTAGCTGGTATATATGGTGGTAAAAGCGATATTCTGAGCTTCTGGGGCCCTGCCTGCCTACATAGGATATGAGCTATATACTGTTCAGCGTAGTAGCCTTAATAAGGGCTCTTAATGACTCTCTTGTCTTCTGGTAGCTGGTATATATGGTGGTAAAAGCGATATTCTGAGCTTCTGGGGCCCTGCCTGCCTACATAGGATATGAGCTATATACTGTTCAGCGTAGTAGCCCTAATAAGGGCTCTTAATGACTCTCTTGTCTTCTGGTAGCTGGTATATATGGTGGTAAAAGCGATATTCTGAGCTTCTGGGGCCCTGCCTGCCTACATAGGATATGAGCTATATACTGTTCAGCATAGCAGCACTAATAAGGGATTAAGGACTCTCTTGTCTTCTGGTAGCTGGTATATATGGTGGTAAAAGCGATATTCTGAGCTTCTGGGGCCCTGCCTGACTACATAGGATATGAGCTATATACTGTTCAGCGTAGTAGCCCTAATAAGGGCTCTTAATGACTCTCTTGTCTTCTGGTAGCTGGTATATATGGTGGTAAAAGCGATATTCTGAGCTTCTGGGGCCCTGCCTGCCTACATAGGATATGAGCTATATACTGTTCAGCGTAGTAGCCCTAATAAGGGCTCTTAATGACTCTCTTGTCTTCTGGTAGCTGGTATATATGGTGGTAAAAGCGATATTCTGAGCTTCTGGGGCCCTGCCTGCCTACATAGGATATGAGCTATATACTGTTCAGCGTAGTAGCCCTAATAAGGGCTCTTAATGACTCTCTTGTCTTCTGGTAGCTGGTATATATGGTGGTAAAAGCGATATTCTGAGCTTCTGGGGCCCTGCCTGCCTACATAGGATATGAGCTATATACTGTTCAACATAGCAGCACTAATAAGGGATTAAGGACTCTCTTGTCTTCTGGTAGCTGGTATATATGGTGGTAAAAGCGATATTCTGAGCTTCTGGGGCCCTGCCTGCCTACATAGGATATGAGCTATATACTGTTCAGCATAGCAGCACTAATAAGGGATTAAGGACTCTCTTGTCTTCTGGTAGCTGGTATATATGGTGGTAAAAGCGATATTCTGAGCTTCTGGGGCCCTGCCTGCCTACATAGGATATGAGCTATATACTGTTCAGCATAGCAGCACTAATAAGGGATTAAGGACTCTCTTGTCTTCTGGTAGCTGGTATATATGGTGGTAAAAGCGATATTCTGAGCTTCTGGGGCCCTGCCTGACTACATAGGATATGAGCTATATACTGTTCAGCGTAGTAGCCCTAATAAGGGCTCTTAATGACTCTCTTGTCTTCTGGTAGCTGGTATATATGGTGGTAAAAGCGATATTCTGAGCTTCTGGGGCCCTGCCTGACTACATAGGATATGAGCTATATACTGTTCAGCGTAGTAGCCCTAATAAGGGCTCTTAATGACTCTCTTGTCTTCTGGTAGCTGGTATATATGGTGGTAAAAGCGATATTCTGAGCTTCTGGGGCCCTGCCTGACTACATAGGATATGAGCTATATACTGTTCAGCATAGCAGCACTAATAAGGGATTAAGGACTCTCTTGTCTTCTGGTAGCTGGTATATATGGTGGTAAAAGCGATATTCTGAGCTTCTGGGGCCCTGCCTGCCTACATAGGATATGAGCTATATACTGTTCAGCGTAGTAGCCCTAATAAGGGCTCTTAATGACTCTCTTGTCTTCTGGTAGCTGGTATATATGGTGGTAAAAGCGATATTCTGAGCTTCTGGGGCCCTGCCTGACTACATAGGATATGAGCTATATACTGTTCAGCGTAGTAGCCCTAATAAGGGCTCTTAATGACTCTCTTGTCTTCTGGTAGCTGGTATATATGGTGGTAAAAGCGATATTCTGAGCTTCTGGGGCCCTGCCTGACTACATAGGATATGAGCTATATACTGTTCAGCGTAGTAGCCCTAATAAGGGCTCTTAATGACTCTCTTGTCTTCTGGTAGCTGGTATATATGGTGGTAAAAGCGATATTCTGAGCTTCTGGGGCCCTGCCTGCCTACATAGGATATGAGCTATATACTGTTCAGCGTAGTAGCCCTAATAAGGGCTCTTAATGACTCTCTTGTCTTCTGGTAGCTGGTATATATGGTGGTAAAAGCGATATTCTGAGCTTCTGGGGCCCTGCCTGCCTACATAGGATATGAGCTATATACTGTTCAGCGTAGTAGCCCTAATAAGGGCTCTTAATGACTCTCTTGTCTTCTGGTAGCTGGTATATATGGTGGTAAAAGCGATATTCTGAGCTTCTGGGGCCCTGCCTGCCTACATAGGATATGAGCTATATACTGTTCAGCATAGCAGCACTAATAAGGGATTAAGGACTCTCTTGTCTTCTGGTAGCTGGTATATATGGTGGTAAAAGCGATATTCTGAGCTTCTGGGGCCCTGCCTGACTACATAGGATATGAGCTATATACTGTTCAGCGTAGTAGCCCTAATAAGGGCTCTTAATGACTCTCTTGTCTTCTGGTAGCTGGTATATATGGTGGTAAAAGCGATATTCTGAGCTTCTGGGGCCCTGCCTGCCTACATAGGATATGAGCTATATACTGTTCAGCATAGCAGCACTAATAAGGGATTAAGGACTCTCTTGTCTTCTGGTAGCTGGTATATATGGTGGTAAAAGCGATATTCTGAGCTTCTGGGGCCCTGCCTGCCTACATAGGATATGAGCTATATACTGTTCAGCGTAGTAGCCCTAATAAGGGCTCTTAATGACTCTCTTGTCTTCTGGTAGCTGGTATATATGGTGGTAAAAGCGATATTCTGAGCTTCTGGGGCCCTGCCTGCCTACATAGGATATGAGCTATATACTGTTCAGCGTAGTAGCCCTAATAAGGGCTCTTAATGACTCTCTTGTCTTCTGGTAGCTGTTATATATGGTGGTAAAAGCGATATTCTGAGCTTCTGGGGCCCTGCCTGCCTACATAGGATATGAGCTATATACTGTTCAGCATAGCAGCACTAATAAGGGATTAAGGACTCTCTTGTCTTCTGGTAGCTGGTATATATGGTGGTAAAAGCGATATTCTGAGCTTCTGGGGCCCTGCCTGCCTACATAGGATATGAGCTATATACTGTTCAGCGTAGTAGCCCTAATAAGGGCTCTTAATGACTCTCTTGTCTTCTGGTAGCTGGTATATATGGTGGTAAAAGCGATATTCTGAGCTTCTGGGGCCCTGCCTGCCTACATAGGATATGAGCTATATACTGTTCAGCATAGCAGCACTAATAAGGGATTAAGGACTCTCTTGTCTTCTGGTAGCTGGTATATATGGTGGTAAAAGCGATATTCTGAGCTTCTGGGGCCCTGCCTGACTACATAGGATATGAGCTATATACTGTTCAGCGTAGTAGCCCTAATAAGGGCTCTTAATGACTCTCTTGTCTTCTGGTAGCTGGTATATATGGTGGTAAAAGCGATATTCTGAGCTTCTGGGGCCCTGCCTGCCTACATAGGATATGAGCTATATACTGTTCAGCGTAGTAGCCCTAATAGGGGCTCTTAATGACTCTCTTGTCTTCTGGTAGCTGGTATATATGGTGGTAAAAGCGATATTCTGAGCTTCTGGGGCCCTGCCTGCCTACATAGGATATGAGCTATATACTGTTCAGCGTAGTAGCCCTAATAAGGGCTCTTAATGACTCTCTTGTCTTCTGGTAGCTGGTATATATGGTGGTAAAAGCGATATTCTGAGCTTCTGGGGCCCTGCCTGCCTACATAGGATATGAGCTATATACTGTTCAGCGTAGTAGCCCTAATAAGGGCTCTTAATGACTCTCTTGTCTTCTGGTAGCTGGTATATATGGTGGTAAAAGCGATATTCTGAGCTTCTGGGGCCCTGCCTGCCTGCATAGGATATGAGCTATATACTGTTCAGCGTAGTAGCCCTAATAAGGGCTCTTAATGACTCTCTTGTCTTCTGGTAGCTGGTATATATGGTGGTAAAAGCGATATTCTGAGCTTCTGGGGCCCTGCCTGCCAACATAGGATATGAGCTATATACTGTTCAGCATAGCAGCACTAATAAGGGATTAAGGACTCTCTTGTCTTCTGGTAGCTGGTATATATGGTGGTAAAAGCGATATTCTGAGCTTCTGGGGCCCTGCCTGACTACATAGGATATGAGCTATATACTGTTCAGCGTAGTAGCCCTAATAAGGGCTCTTAATGACTCTCTTGTCTTCTGGTAGCTGGTATATATGGTGGTAAAAGCGATATTCTGAGCTTCTGGGGCCCTGCCTGCCTACATAGGATATGAGCTATATACTGTTCAGCGTAGTAGCCCTAATAAGGGCTCTTAATGACTCTCTTGTCTTCTGGTAGCTGGTATATATGGTGGTAAAAGCGATATTCTGAGCTTCTGGGGCCCTGCCTGCCTACATAGGATATGAGCTATATACTGTTCAGCGTAGTAGCCCTAATAAGGGCTCTTAATGACTCTCTTGTCTTCTGGTAGCTGGTATATATGGTGGTAAAAGCGATATTCTGAGCTTCTGGGGCCCTGCCTGACTACATAGGATATGAGCTATATACTGTTCAGCATAGCAGCACTAATAAGGGATTAAGGACTCTCTTGTCTTCTGGTAGCTGGTATATATGGTGGTAAAAGCGATATTCTGAGCTTCTGGGGCCCTGCCTGCCTACATAGGATATAAGCTATATACTGTTCAGCGTAGTAGCCCTAATAAGGGCTCTTAATGACTCTCTTGTCTTCTGGTAGCTGGTATATATGGTGGTAAATGCGAGATTCTGAGCTTCTAGGGCCCTGCCTGCCTACATATGAGCCATATACCGTTCAGCGTAGTAGCCCTAATAAGGGCTCTTAATGACTCTCTTGTCTTCTGGTAGCTGGTATAGATGGTGGTAAATGCGATATTCCGAGCTTCTGGGGCCCTGCCAGCGACAGCCTGTCTTTCCCTGCTGTGAGCGTCTGTCCCTCACTAAGTTCAAGCTGCTAATGCTGACGAAGAGGAAGTGCTGAGTTTTGTATATTCGAGGTCACATGGTTTTTCCAGCCAATGCGTGTAGACGCCGTTTTCGCGATGCCAGCGTCCTCCCAGGACCTGTCCCACCCCCCCTGCATGGTGATTGGTGTAAAAAACGCGCCAGGGAAGGTGGGAGGGGAAACGAATTGTGAGTGCGCCATCGCCGCTGTACTCGATCGAAATCGAGTATGACGAACAGCGTAGTATTCGATCGAATACCGGCTCGGTCGAATACTACTCGCTCATCTCTATTCCTGAGTATTGAAGGGATTTTGCTTATTAAAACTAGAAGCAGCTACATTACCCATGCTTCTACCTTGTTACATGTCTGTGTGACAGACTCTTCCCAAGTTTGTTTTCACCTGTTTATCTGACTGAAGTATGGATATACATTAGTGCATAGTAACTGAATAGAACACTCACCTATTGTCTGCTATCAAAAGGAGCTGATAATAAAGGCCTGAAGTGTTGTCTCCTTTCATGAGCTGTGTCTGCACTTTTATTCTGAAACAGTGGCATAACTAAATGGAACAAGGCCCCATGAGAATATTAAATGGGACACTTTCAAGACTCATACAGTAAACTTTTTCTGTCTTCTAACTTAACTGAATGCAGCTAGACAACTAAAGACTGAAACAGCAGACACAGTGTTCTTTCTCTCAATGATGTCAAGTGAACACAATTATGATAAATAAGGTAGAGGAGCAAGAATGATGTCCCCCCTGACCTCATGGGCCCTGGTGTAGTTGCACCCCCCTGCACCCCCTCAAGTTTAGCCCCTGTTCTGAAAGATGGATGCTGATTGGTACCATATTTTTTCACTATAAGTTTACTGTGCGAAAGAGCTCTCTTTCCACTCCTAGATTAGGCTAAGTTAAATAATGATCATGTTACTTCTGCCTTCACCCTGCCCCCACTCTGTGCTGCTGCAAAGGGATTTGCTGACTGTTAATCACAGTAGGGGAGACAGCTTCCATTGGGACTGCTGCCAAGATACTCCATGGAAATAAGAGGATGGGACAAGTGCGTGAGTATGCTTTTATATTTTTTTTACCAAATTGAAATTAGCACCGGAGGAATAGTGAGAGGGGGGTTCCAGTTGTCAAGGCTAGAAACAGAATAAAAGACAACATATTTTGTTTAGAATAAGAAGTACATACAAACATATTAGGCATGAAAGTTAAAGGTAAATTAAAGCTCATGAAATAAAGCAATATGAGCTCAAATTTGATCATTCATGTCATTAGAGGACAAGAAAATAATACAATTAATATGTTCAAAATAATGTTAGCCTGGCATTGACAGGCATTAGTACACATACTGTATGTGTTACACTATTTATTCCTATTCTTGCTAAAGCTTAAGGAAAATGTTTCTTTTACTTTAGTCAATAACAAAGAAAAATAATATGCTATGCAGCCTTTTTCTGTTCAACAGTCTTTGTGACAAACTGCCAAACAGGCTGCTATTGTCACTGCCTGAACCTCCCAAATAATAAAATCTTATCTGTTTGCTGCTCACTGCTAACAGCGGTGACATGTACATGCTTTCACTAACAATAGAAGTCAGATAACAATACTTAATAATTAGATAATGAATGCCTTTTATTTGGAGTAATCACCCAGCACGACACATCCTTGCCTACACGTTTGTTCCTATTACTTTCAGAGAAAGATGAAAAAAGATTAGCCGTATACATCTGATGATAATCTCATTGTCCCACAAATGTTTCTAAAAACACTTACATCAGACAATGCTGATAAATACATCTGATTTAAGATTTAGGTTACTGCAAAAAGTAGTATTCATTAAACTGATTAAAAATCCAAGTGTTATATCTTGACCACACACTTTTTGGAGAATCTGTAGATAATATGCATGTTTGAGCACTGGGTTGAAGGAGAATTTCAAGTAGGGAAGAGGTACATGAGAAACCACTAGATTGCAGGTCTATTTGCAAAGTTTAAAGCAGCAGCTAATCCAAATTCCACCTGAGATACTACAACTACCCACACTCCTTTTAGTAACCAGTGACTTCCCTAACTTCAATTGACCGCAAGGCCAGCTCTTTATCATATCTTGTCTGTCTTGTCATGTCAGAATTCATTGAGATTGATTCAAGGCCACTTTCTCGACATTTTTGGAGGTCTTGAAATTGAAATCATTTCACACAAAAATTCTCGCAGAAAAAAAGCTCAGCTGAATCAGTCGAGGGGGGAAAAATGGACAAGAACAACATTTTTCATGCAAAAAAATGGTGAGGGGCTCTGAATCAACCCTTTTGATTTTTCTTCTAACTCGCTTTTGGTTTTCCTTTTTGTATTCCCTGTCTGAGATGGCAGGCGATTTTCTGTCCCCTGTGAGATGGCACGCTATCATTTATTGCATAGGTACAATGACATCCCTGCCACTCACAACATTTGCATTTAATCGACGAGGCAGGACTTCAAGCTAAAACAGGCACTGTTAGCTTGGAGCAGATTAAAGCAGGATCAACGAAAATTGCCAAAAGTTACTCTTCATGGGGGCTCAATTCAGGGAATGCTAGTTAAAAATGTGGGTTTTGGTTTGATTTAAGTCACTTCTTTTCCTCATTCCTTTAGACTATACGAAATGAAGTTAACAAATCGATCGACAGATCGTATGGGGTTGTGCACTAAATATATGCTTAACAGATTCTATTGATAATATTTTTAAGATAAGAAATTCCTGCCAGTGGAATTAACAAATATATGAACAAAGCTTTGGATCAACTAATCCCTTGGACAGTAATCTACTAAACAGTTTTTTAAAATTATATGAAACAAATAATAATCTACTTAATATATTATAAAATCAAGTCCATTCACAAAAAAGAAAAACGTTCTTTCTTCCTTCCTTGTGAATCTGAATTTTCACCACAAATCACATGTGATTCCCAGCCACCAAAGCATAAGGTTGCATGCACCGACTAGAAAGCATAGATCATGCCTTTAGGTCCTCTTTGTTTGTAGCAGGTCTTCTCCACTTTTTTTTTAGAACAAACAACGGGAACTTAAGGTTCATCCAATACAAACATTTGGAATATATATATATCTCTAGTCTCCTTCCAAATATATTCTTTTGTAAAAATTCCAACCAGTGGCTTGTTTAAAACTTTCATTTTAACATTAGCTTGCAGCTCATAAAACAAACAAATAAGTTAATATAGCGTGATACTGTTAAATAACAGATTCAGCTACACACAAATCAATGCTTGCCAAATCACAGAGTAGCGCAGGCATTTAAATTGTACCCTGAGTAGAATCAAGGTATTTTTACAATCTGCTTGTTTCTTTATAATATATTAAGTAGATTATTATTTGTTTCATATAATTAAAAAAAAACTGTTTAGTAGATTACTGAACGCAGGATTAGGTTTTTTGGATCATTTTGGATCCAAAGGTTTGTTTATATGAATTTTAGTATTTAAGTTTTTGCTAAAGTTCTATGTTTTAATCAATTTTTGTATAGTAGCTCACGTTTGGACCTGTTCTATTTGGGCAATTTCTTTTCGTAGATTAGGGGGTTTATTCATCAAGGGATAGCGGCAGGTAGTGCTTGGTAATGTCAGGCAGCGTCTGCTGAAAACGACTGGAACAGTGCCATGTATCGTACGATTCATCATTACCGAAGACTCAGCATAGAGCACCAGTGCTCAAGCTTCCAGAGCGACAGGTAAGACCTGTCGCTACCGTTCACTCTCCCGTACATTTCAATGGACGTTCCTTCTAATCCCTTTCCTGAACTCCTTTTTTTTTTTTTTTTTTTTTTTAACTTTCAAATATTTCTGACAACTCTCCTGGCCTGGATTAATATATATTAATATATTAATATATATCAATTTTGCAGAATTGAGCTTACAGTTCTGGCACTAAAGTGTTAATGTGACAGTACTCCAAAAATGTCATTCCATGTTTTTTCGCTCACTTTAATCACACAGCGTCTGGTGCTCTATGCTACAGTGAACCAAATATGAGCACCAACGCTCTGTGAGTCTGACTTTTTTGTTGAACATGGTGGGTAGCGCTGAAGGCCAGACGCTCTGAGCAGTCGCTACCTCTCGCACTGTACTGTTGATAGATGTGTTGTAGGCTTTACTGCTATTGTTTGTAACACTGCCTTGCGTAGGTTGTGGCAAATACGCAAACAGTCAATAGTTTTACAGGTAGGAGTGTATTATTACAGTAACTGTAAAACATTGTTGAAGTTAAATTATAAACATTATTTGCTACTCAATGTTACACATTGTACTTACTTAACATAAACCAATGTATAGATGTATTTGTTTACTATTGTTGATGTTAAGTAAACTACACATACATACACATATCTCTAGCTACCCACATGTATACACATGTATGTTGGTTTGAGTTGTTAATGTAAAAAACACACGTTATTGGTATCTATTTTTGTAAATAATAAATTAAACACAAAATAGTCATAATGTGACTTCAAAATAAATAAAAAAAAATATTAAATAAAATAAGAAAATATACCTCTGGTTAGGGCCCAGAGGGGTCAGCCATAGGGACCAGGAGTGGGCAAATCATCATCCGATAATGACGGAAAATTCACATATGCTAAATTAAGAATATTATATGAGATTAAGCAAGGTAGATATTGCACTTGCTCAAGTTAGCATGTGATTTACACAAAAGTATAACCTTGATTGTTAATTTAAAATTACATACATACGCAATGGTGGAGGAGTCATTTTGAAACATTAGAAATGTTAAAATTTGGGTCACACACTGTCTGTTCAAATACAATTACAACATTATTATACACCCATACCCGCCATATCGGAGATGTCCTGATTCAATGCATCATCGGAAAGTTGCCCTACAAACACATTTGAAACACATAACGCAATTCATACCTTACAAATAGGGCTCAGGCATCAAGGATATACAACATTATGTAAACTTAAAATTATTAAAAATATTTACCAACATCCATAGCAGCCTCTCTTTGAAGAGCCCTTTCAGGACCAGCACTTCCTGTATGCAGGCCTAGTTTAAGCAGCAATAAATAAAATTAATATAATGTGTCCAAGGGGTCTTTGCAGAAAGTATGCCATAGAAATGTCCACAAAAGATACTAAATGTTAAAGTAATGCACATGAATTTAAAATTAGCACATGGTAGCCATTTCTGAAATCAATACATTATGCAACCCTGCTGTTAAGAATATATGGCATATGCAAGCTCCTACCCTTTTTGTAACTATACATTTTGTACAATTTTCAATAAAGGATACAGTAAGATTATTTCTACACACCAACTGACTCCTGGAGGCCTGCTACACAGGATGTGGGGTCCAAAGATGGAGGTGGGAGTTGGATTCTTGAGGAGATGCTGAGTCCATGCTGAGTGTTTCTTAAAAAAAATTAGATGTGAAATTTTAAACCCTAATAAAAAGCATTCAAAGTGTAACACACAGTGCATTATAAAATGCTTAATTACCATGCACATCTGGCTTCCTTGAAGTGGTGGCTGGGGAAAGGGCAGTGCTGGCTGAGGCCTCAGGCTCAGAAGCCTCAGATGCACTTGGTGCCTCCTGAAAAAGCACACAACATATCTTTTATATGAAGCTTTACCCATGGGAGAAATGCAGTTTATACATTTTTTGGGGGTAACATTTTTTTTTTAAAACAAAAAAAATTACCTTCACCCCAGGCTGTGGTGTCATCCCCAGCATCCACACCCTGCAGCCGACCAATTGGAATTTTGCTCCTCAGTATCTCCTGATATGGGCCATATGTGCTCTTTGGAGCCTGCTTTTTCCCACTATCCACCATAAGGTCAGACTCCATCTTTTTCATAAGGGCCCTTCTGAATGTGTAGAAGCCTTTTTTGCAGGCTATGCCAGTGCGTGGATATTGAGCTGAGCTGGTAAGCTCCTCCGCAATGGCACACCCACAATTTGCACCTTTCTTGTTTGCCCAAGCCCCGACTTTGTGACCCATATAACAAAGGCCACTTATCCAGGGTCAGCCTCACAAGAGTATTATTATCCACCAAATTAAATTCTGGCTCCCCCTTTGCAAAGGGAAGCTTAGCCTGTGGTTGAGCCCCAACAACAGGATGTGCCCTCTTGCATGAAGGAGGTTTGTGGGCACCACACAGCCCACTGGTACTGGGGGCCCAAGGGGACCCACCAGCCCCAGTCAGATTTCCAGAATTTGGCTCCATCCTGTAGCTGCAAACACCACCAACAACAACACACACAAGGACGCATGCAAACTACAGAATGGCAACAATTCCTGTATGTGTGGTACAGTTTCAAGTGCTAGTTGAACCAATCACAACCAGCCCATGTTAATTGAAGCTCACATTCTATACAGGTGTATGTGCATAGATTTAACCTTACTAGAAAAATTGATTTATCTACAACACATGCTTTGTGTAATTATTTTAAACAGCTAGCTTGTTAAACAATGAATATTTACATCTGCCAATATATGTAAACACACTCCCAAAAGCTAATAGGCTAACGGCTATTTGAATTTCCAAAATCTTTGTCTGGTTGTGCC
Source organism: Gastrophryne carolinensis (assembly GCA_027917425.1). NCBI lineage: Eukaryota > Metazoa > Chordata > Amphibia > Anura > Microhylidae > Gastrophryne > Gastrophryne carolinensis. The sequence goes on along the minus strand of CM051234.1, from coordinate 482,419,706 downwards.
ATAGCGCAAGGTATGTGACCATATACGCACAGTTATGCAACAACTGTTCCGCAAGACGTTTACGCAACACCTTCATATCATTAATTACATACCAGAAACAACACTGAAAAGTGCATGTGGCTGCAAAGCGTACAATACATTGGGATAAGTTAAGTATAAATAACCTTTATGTGTAATGTATAATCTTTGGACGCTGTGTCAAAGGCTCTGGTGTATTTGTGATGTGCATATTGGAATTGAGCCAGACAAAGGCAGTCTGTGTCTCAGTAATACTGTCTGTTGTTTTGGTTGGTCTATATTACTTCAGTGCTGTTTATATCTGAGCTGAAATTTTGTGAAATTGGCAAATTTTGTGTAGGACACAGAAAGTTATAAGGACTTGGGTAACTTTAGTGGACTGTAAAGCATTTTCCCTCTTGGCTGTTTCTAACTTGGGAAGCATATTTTCACCAGGCTTTTTTTTTACTTCCAATACACCTGGTTGAGTGTAGGCCTGCATTTTTCAAATTGTTATTTTTCTTTGTCTTAAATCTGGATTGTTTTTGTGTGTGGGTATAACGCTCATTATATTTGTGTATTGTATAAGCTATGGCCACTTGTGGGCAGGAAGATTTTGTGTTATGTTTAGTTAGTGGATATCTTGTATTGCCAGCACAGAGGAAGGGCAGGAGCCAAGGGAAGAAACTGCTATGACAGTACGGGCACCCAGATGTTTTCCCATCAGCCTCTCTGTATGGGATCTAAGTGACGAGCAGATCAGAAGTAGATTCTGTCTGAATCATGCAGCACTTAGGGCCCTGTATGACTAGATAAAGGAAAAAATACAGCCAATCACTAGACGGTCACACTTCATTCCTGCCATTGTTCGGCTTTGTGTGTCCCTTAACATACTGGCACAGGGAAATTTCCAGGCAACCGCAGCACTCCTCAGCGGCATCAGCAAGGCCACCATGAGCCGCTTATTCCATAAGGTAGTGCTGGCAATATGTGAATTAACCCCTATATATATAAACCTTTCCTGAGGAGGAGGTGGCTAAGATCAAGCGGGCATTCTACCGCATGGCAGGGATACCTAATGTCCTAGGGTGATTGGATGGGACACATATCCCTTTCTGCCCACCCAGAGCATAGGAAATGCATTATAGAAATAGAAAGCATTTTCAATTAATCAATGTGATGGTGGTGTGTGATCCTGAGGTGAAGCTGAGGGCTGTGAGGTTGGGACTCCCTGAATCTTGCCATGACTTATATGTGCTACATCAGTCTGCCCTTTGCCGCAAATTTGAAAATAATGAAATGTCGGTAGGATGGCTATTAGGTAAGTACTTGCTAACATTCACCAACAAAGCTCAAGCAGACCTTAACAACAAAAGCCAGGAATAATATGTGCATATTATAACTGTTAGAACCCCGGATTCTGCTGCACCTGGTGTGTGGGCTATTTAAGGAAGATCGGCCCTCCACCTGGTGCAGCAGGATTTTGTTTGCTTGTCGTTCGCATTGGTGATGTTTGTAGCTTTTGGAATCGGAATTGGAATCTGTTTCTGTTTCTGTATCTGTATCTGTCCCTGAGTTATCATCTGCTTATGCCTTCAGGTGAGTGCGCCAGCACCTTGGGGCTCCAGTTTTCCCTTGTTTGTTATCTTTGTTAGCTTGCTTTTGTCCCTTTTCTGAATATAAGATATTTTTGTTATGTTCCTTTTGATTTAATAAACCCCCCTGTTCACTGCACTTCTTGTCGTGTCATTGCTCTGGCCAGACTTTCTGCTCCATGGTGGAGAGTTCGCATTAGAGATCTCCCAGCCTGACATAATCCTGCTGCCCACCCAAAACCCACCTGGCCAGAGCGTTGCGCATCCTGGGACCTGTAGTCCCTCTAGCTATTGCTCTCCATTCCTAGCCCCTATAATGGATCCTGCAGTGATCATAAAGTTGCTGACATTAACAGAAAGCCATGCTGATGCTGTGCATGCATTGTTTGTGGAATATTCCAAACCCATGTGCCTAGACATGATAAACTATATCCATTCTCTGATTTATCAAGAGTATTTTGATTTTCCTGTTGCTCAACCCCTCATTAAGATCCTGGTGGATGTAGCTTTCAATATTAATTCTCCTTTACCACAGGTTAGCAGACCTGTTCCGTTGAACCCTGTGTCCCTGGTCAGATTCCCCCAGCTCCTCTCTCCTTAGATAGATCTGTATGGTCTAGGGGTTACTCTGAGGTGCTGTGTGCTTCACCTGGGGCCTTGACTCAAGGGTCAGCTATTTCCTCATGGGGCCAACCTGTGCCTACTGCTGGAAGCCAGGACCCTGATTCCTGGCTCTATGAAGAATCTGATGATGATGATCCTGTCTTTGAGATCCATGCCATTGATTCTGATGATGAATGGACTGATTTTTCGGATGAGGAATGTGAGGTCAATGCCAGCCTGTCTCCAGAGCGTCCCATGGTCAATGCCAGCCTGTCTCCAGAGCGTCCCATGGTCGATGCCAGCCTGTCTCCAGAGCGTCCCATAGTTGAGTCAGCCGCTGCTGGGCCCCATCGTGAGTCAGCCGCTGCTGGGCCCCATCGTGAGTCAGCCGTCGCTGGGCCCCACCGCGAGTCAGCCGCCGCTGGGCCCCACCGCGAGTCAGCCGCCGCTGGGCCCCACCGGGAGTCAGCTGCCGCTGGGCCACACCGCGAGTCAGCCGCCGCTGGGCCCCACCGCGAGTCAGCCGCCGCTGGGCCCCACCGCGAGTCAGCCGCCGCTGGGCCCCACCGCGAGTCAGCCGCCGCTGAATATCTCCTAAAATCTACCTTGTCTCTGTCCCTCCGCGAGCCTGCAGCCGGGTCCCTCCGTGAGCCTGCAGCCGGGTCCCTCCGCGAGCCTGCAGCCGGGTCCCTCCACGAGCCTGCAGCCGGGTCCCTCCACGAGCCTGCAGCCGGGTCCCACAGCGATCCTGCAGCCGGGTCCCACAGCAATCCTGCAGCTGGGTCCCACAGCGAGCCTGCAGCCGGGTCCCACAGCGAGCCTGCAGCCAGGTCCCACAGCGAGCCTGCAGCCGGGTCCCACAGTGAGCCTGCAGCCGGGTCCTGCCTCCAACCAGCTTCAGGACCCCCTGGCTTTGGGTCTGCACCCGGGCTCTGCTACCAGCCGGCACCCAGGCTCTGCTACCAGCCGGCACCCAGGCTCTGCTACCAGCCGGCACCCGGGGTCTGCTACCAGCCGGAACGCGGACTCTGCTACCAGCCGCCACCCGGGCTCTGCTACCAGCTGGCACCCGGGCTCTGCTATGACCTTGCACCTAGACCGTGCTTTGAACCCGGGCTCTGCCTTGACCCTGCACCTGGGCTCTGCCTTGACCCTGCACCCGGGCTCTGCCTTGACCCTGCACCCGGGCTCTGCCTTGACCCTGCACCCGGGCCGTGCTTTGAACCCGGGCTCTGCCTTGGTCCCGGGCCCTGTCTTGGATCCGCACCCGGGCTCTGCTACCAGCCGTCACCCTGGCTCTGCTACCAGCCATCACTCGGGCTCTGCTACCAGCCGTCACCCGTGCTCTGTCTTGGATCCGCACCCGGGCCCTGTCTTGGATCCGCACCCGGGCCCTGTCTTGGATCCGCACCCGGGCCCTGTCTTAGATCCGCACCTGGGCCCGGTGAAACCTGGACAACCATTTGGATCCCTACCCCTATGGACTCTGGCTCCACAGTGGATCCCGGAGGTGGGATTAATATTCAGATTTTGGACTTTTTTCTTTCCATGGACATGAGCTTTTACTGTTTGATCTTGCTCTTGCCCTTGAAAGAGGGGGTAATGTTAGAACCCCGGGTTCGGCTGATGCCCGGCTGGTGACTGGGCTCAATTACCCCATCTGTGGTACCGGTAGCCACCAGCTGGTGTCACCAGAGCTCTGGCTGCAGACCCCATCTGCAGTTCCATTTGCCACCAGCTGGTGTCACCAGAGCTGTGGCGGCTCACCCTACCTGCAGTTCCATCAGCCACCAGCGGGTGTCAGCAGAGCCCTGGATACTCTCTCCCCATCATCTGCTGCACCTGGTGTGTGGGCTATTTAAGGAAGATCGGCCCTCCACCTGGTGCAGCAGAATTTTGTTTGCTTGTCGTTTGCATTGGTGATGTTTGTAGCTTTTGGAATAGGAATCTGTTTCTGTTTCTGTATCTGTATCTGTCCCTGAGTTATCATCTGCTTATGCCTTCAGGTGAGTGCGCCAGCACCTTGGGGCTCCAGTTTTCCCTTGTTTGTTATCTTTGTTAGTTAGCTTGCTTTTGTCCCTTTTTCTGAATATAAGATATTTTTGTTATGTTCCTTTTGATTTAATAACCCCCCCTGCTCACTGCACTTCTTGTCGTGTCATTGCTCTGGCCAGACTTTCTGCTCCATGGCGGAGAGTTCGCATTAGAGATCTCACGGCCTAACAATAACTTTCATCCTATAGGTGGAGTAGTTTGACTAACAAGTTTTTTCCTTTGTTTTTTTCACAGCGGATAAGGGTTATGGCCAAAAAAAATTGCTAATAACTCCCATCCGCAATCCACAAAGGCCTGCACAAGTAAGATACAATGCAGCTCATAGAAAAACAAGGTGTATTGTGGAAAGAAGCATCGGCCTCCTCACGATTTCTCTGTTTGGCACGCCCAGGAGGGGGAATGTTATATAGTCCTGAAAAGGTCTCAAAAATCATACTAGCCTGCTGTGTTCTACACAACCTTTGTATTTATATCAAAAATTTCTATAAGAGAATATATAACATTGAATCATCTGGGAACCTACCTGATAAGGTTCCCTCTTTTAAAAATATTAATACTCATACACTTAAGAAAGAAGTAGTAGAGGAAATGGATAAACTATTCACATTAGGGGAAATGGAGACCGCTGTAAAACAACAAAAGATGGGAAAATCATCTGGAATTGACGGTTTTCCAGCATAATACTATAAAGCATTTCATACCCAACTGGCACGTTATCTACTTAGATTAGTTAACGATACTGACATACAAAAACCCCTGCCTTCAACCATGAACACCGCTATAATCCGACTTATCCCAAAAATGGGTAAGGACTTATCTCATTGTTCAAACTACCGTCTCGATTCTTTGATAAATATTGATGCAAAAAATGTTTCCACCTTGATCGTGAACGAGATCAATTATTCGTTCACAACATAATTTCACAATATCACGCTGGGTTTATGCAGCATCGCGGAGCATATCAGAATATAGCTACAGCCATAGTAGTGATAAACCATATCCAAAAACATCATACAAAAGCTGTAATAGTGGCCCTGGACGCAGAAAATGCATTTGATCGTGTATCATGGACCTTTCTTCAAAAATGCTTAGCACATATAGGAATCGGACCAATTTTAATAGGGAAAATTATGTAGCTATATAAAAATCAGGCAGCCAGAATAAATATAAATGGTACACTAACACAACCAATAACTATGTCCAACGGAACTAGACAAGGTTGCCCCCTCTCACCCGTTCTATTTAATCTTCACCTTGAGATGTTGTTTAATCTGCTAACTACCGACCCTAAGGTTAAAGGAATCACAATAGGCAGCAATAACATCAAATACCTAGCAGCAAACGACATCCTTTTAATACTGCAGGATCCATTAACATCTCTTCCCAAATCACTAAATAATTAAGGACTTTGGAGGATATGCAAACCTCAAACTAAACTCCCAAAATCAGTCATCCTACCCTTTGCACTCTGCGAAAAGGAAAGTGAGACATTAAAACAAGCCAATAATTTACAATGGGAAACCTCGCATTTGAAATACAACATACTCAATCCTTAGACCAACTTATGAATCTGAACTTTAGTCCGCTAGAAAAACTACTGAAGGACAAAATCACAAAATGGAAAAGCCTTCATTTAAACATACTTGTCAAAATAGCTGCTGTTAAGATGTTTTTCTACCACATTATCTATACTTAATACAAAATATTCCAATACGGATTCCGCATACATTTTTAAAAAAAACTAGATCAGCGACTTGCTGCTATTTATTGGAACAATGGCCACCATCATATTGCATACAGAACCCTAATTAGGCCATTAGATCTAGAAGGACTGACCTTAGAATTACTATAGGGCTTCCCAACTAAAAAGAATGGATAACAACATACAAAAACACAAACTGGCCATCTATCGAACTATACCTTATAACTCTGGAAGAAATCTCATCCTGTGACTTTAAAAGCCTTAAGGAAATAAACATAAATAGAGACTCTGTTAACCCGATCGTCAAAGCTATTTGCTTCACAATGCGAAACATCATGGAAGATAAACTATTATTCCCGTTTCCAGATATGCTGCGATCGCTGTCCACCAACCATGACTTTCCTCAGGGCAAACGAAACATACGTTTAGTTAAATACCAACAAGCACATCATACAAGAATAGCACACATTTGGACACCAACAACAGGGCTACTACTAACTGACAATCCCCATGAATTCACATTAATCCGCCATCAAGTTGCCAGCTATATTAGAACACTATCTCTCCCCACTGATATATTCAAACCTACAGCCATACAGGAGATTTTTCTAAATCCACAACCAAAACCAAACTCAATTTCTCACTATTATGACCATATTAGAAAAATAACAATATGCATACTAACAGACTACACTAGAAAATGGGAATGCGATCTTAAAATAAATCTAGAAGAAGCAGAGTGGAAAAATATTTATCATACAATCAAGGCAATCCAATCCCCATCTTTAAAAATCTTTAGTATGAAATTTATATCAAGATACTACTATACATCTGATTATAATAACAGATTTTCAACATACAACTGCTGGTGGTGCAACCAGGCGCCCGCAACATTAATGCACCTATGGTGGTACTGTATTCACTCTAAACTATTATGGAAGATCGTGGCAGAGATATTAGAGATTATGATAGGGGATAGAATAATTCTTACTCCTACATGGGGTCTACTAAATCTATTTCCCAAGGCTTGAGCTACAGAGAAAAGACGATTAGGATCAATAATGTTATGGGCAACGAAAAAGACGACTGTGATGCGATGGGCCAACCCTGCACCTCCAGATAAAAATGTATGGTACAGAACAATAACATCAGAACTTAAAAATTAGTTAACTTGTCCCAAATGGTGAACTGGTAAACCAATATTTAACAATAATCCAAAACCCCCAACGGTGACCAATAATATGTTTCCTATTAGAACGCAGGGGGGTGGGAAGGCATCTGGGGGGGGGGGGGTAAACACGGAGGTAAAATTCCACAAGGATTTAATTTCTCCACCAAATACAAGCATTGGAGGCTTGCCTGACATATAAGACTCAGAATTAAATAAGTAAATATATTAAATAAATAAAATCTCTCACAGGTCTAGTTAGGTATATATGTGTATACTTGATATATTTATTAACATAACAATCTTTATACATAAATACTTAGCGGTTAATGCAATGTTTCTTAATCCACAATGACAAATGAAATAAGTACCTCCAAACAGATAGTGCCTACACTGACACTGAAGGAGGACACCTGGGCTACTATCTATGAGGATGGAGATACCTTATCTGAGTGGAAAAAAAAAACCAACCTTTGTATTTGCCACATAATTCCAGCCCCAGAAGAAACAGCACCTGTGCCAGAGGTACCCAACATGCCCGCAGACAGTAGTGAAGATACACAGACTGGCTCTGCCTGGCGGGAACAAATGATTACTTCAGTCTTTGAGGTAAGTGACCCAAGCAACCATCTACAATTACAGTACTAAATGGGGACATTATACTTTCAGTATAACATACCTTAAGAGCTCATTACAAAAAAAAATTAAATGTTTTACAGATGTACAAAAATTATTTTAAACATTTTCTCCTCACTTACAGGCACCATGAAGAAACATTGGATTCGATGAAGATGTTCATGTTTTTTTTTATTTAATCACAAAAAAAATTATTATAAATAAACATCTGGTGACATTTAAGTTCTTTAAAGTGGTTTGTGGGATGTGGTTTGTGAGAAAAAAAATCAGAACATTGGTTAACACACTGCTACAGCATTGTAATGCTCAGATGCTGCATTGAATAAGGGTAAGTGACTGTACAGTGCCTTTATAGCGACTCACAAACATCAAATTCATCAATGCCAGCCATGTTACTACAGCGACTGAGGCGCTCTGTAACAGCAACCCACAGCCGATCATAGCGACCACTATCGGTCGCTCTTAGTGCCACTGTACAGACGCTCATCTGTCGGTACCTGGAGCTAGTAATGAATCAGCCTTCCTGTTTCTAGAACTGTGCACAGTACTCAAGATGTGGTCTCACATAGACACACATACACTGACATCTCGACCTCCATTTTTCATCTGATATATCCTAGAAGCACAGCACTCACAAAGTAGTGCTGAAAAACCCTGGTATAGATGAACCAATTGTCTTATTTACCTTTTTTGTCATTTCACCTAATACAGCAGGTTCCAAAAACCCTGGAGTTAAACCCACCCTGCAAAATGCAATGCAAGAGCTTACATGTTACAGTTATGATAGCCATCTTTTGAACATACTGAAAAAAGTAGCTACTGAAATGATCAGCGACAGCCTTATCCCCATCAATACAAAGTAGTTATCCTTCCTATTTCCCATTTTTTATACTTTTTCTTGTCTTTCTGTCATCAGTGTATCAGAAAAAAGGTTATGTACCCCCCCCCCATGTAAAAAAAAGGTTTTGGAATGATTGGGAGGGGGGTGCCAGACTTTTTTTTTTATTTACAAGGTCAGAGGATATGGGGTACTGTGCAAATACAGCAGAGCATGAGATAGAAACACAGCTCAAAAATATGGGACAGGAAGCTTGCTGAGTGGTGCCTCTGTACTTTATTTTGTTTGTTCAAGGAAGAGCTAGGAGGCACCACTAGCTCACCTTCGGCTTTGCCAGATTGCTTTCTAGGGGGCGAGAGGGTGCAGGCAGGACCCAAAGACAAATGCATTATGCCCCTAATTTTTGTGGGGTTGGGGTCCATTGAAGTGCTTGCAGTGTGTTTTGTTCTGGGGAAGAGGGGGGCATCCTGCAGTCTTGCACGGGGTAGCTTCGAACCTAAGGCCAGCTCTGACTGTACGTTACTTCCCCAGAATGCACCATGACCATTGAGTTACAATATCAAAACCCTCTTCCAGCAAATGTTTTCATTTTTGCTAGAACAGAGAGGTACCAGGAGTACTTTCGAGTACTAGTGCTATCTTTCTAATTGTGGCTACATTAGGGAGATTTATCCTGACTGTCGCACTGGCTAACACTGACAGGAATTTAGAGCCTCAGTTATCAAGCGTTCCACACAATTTAACAAACAAAAAACAGCGCTAACGTGTCTACTATTCCTTGTCTAAATTAACATCTTGCTGGCACGGCACAGCTGCAAAGCTGTGCTGGTTTATAGTGGCGATGTAGGTTAAGATCTCATAGACCATAATAGTAAGAACATGCATTGAGTGTTATTTGATTTAAAATAATGTTAAACACAATGATTTGTGCAGAACTTGCTTTGGTGACTTGTCAGTGATGTGAACTCAGGACTTAGATGTTGCCAAATGTAATTTTCTTACTTGCTACTTACTTCTTTTTTTATGCATGTTTGTTGTCAACAAATAAAATGCAGCCTAAACGCACTGTAAAGTTTGTCGCTTTTGTTTACAGCATTTAAATCCTGTGACTGTAATGCAGAAACAAAAGAATTCTTGTCAAGCCAATCTTGTCAGCTGTAACAACTTAATGAATATGGCATGTAGTGCCAAAATGTTGGATGTACAACGCTTACTGGTGCTTTAAAAACTGGTGTTATAATCAGCATAGGGATCCAACAGCTGATGATACAGACTGGCAACTACCTAGTGCGCCAATTCAAGCTGATTATTTACCATGAGGCATTCTCAAGCCCTATCAATCAAAAGGAAGATAGAAGGGTCCGCACTCCTTACCATAAAATGTTCTTTATTAGAAATATTAAAATAATCTCCAATAGAAAAGCAATCTCTAAAATCAAGAATCACCAGATACCAGCAGCAAATTGGAAAACCTCTGACACATTTCAGTCTGCCTCAGGTCCTTAGTCATAGAACCACCACGATCGGGAATGGCCCGCTGTGTAAACCCCCCCACTGCCTGCCCGAACTAACCTCACCTTTGCCCAGTCCTACAGCGCACTCACGGCCTCTCATTCAATAAGCGCGCTCAGATATTCTACTGCCCCCTTCATCAGGTATCGGCAGTTGAGCGTCTGTATGGCAGCGCTTTAAGTGACCACTTGTAGACGCTGTAAGAGGATATTGGGCAGTGTAACATAGCACCTGTAGTAACCTGGCTGGCATTGATGAATGTGATGTATGTTGGGCACTCTAACACCAGTACAGTGCTGCAGCGAGCGAAAGGTAGCGCCAGCTCAGTGCGACCGACCCTCAGCGCTCCACACCATACTTATCAAAAAAGGACACACACCAGCGTCGGTGCTCTGAATCTGGCTGCTATAGCATAGAACGGCAGATGCTGTGTGATTAAAGTCTGTTTTTGAACACATATACACCTGTAACAAAGCGAAAGCACATGGAATGACATTGTTTTAACACTTAGTGCCAGACCTGTAATGACAATTCTGCATAAAAATATAAAAAGTCAAAAATGTTTCTTAAAGTGTTTTAAAAAATTTAAAAAATTGTCATTGCTTAAACACAAGCAAATGAGAGAGCGACAGGAAAGGTAATACCTGGCGCTCTGGAAGCTAGAGCTCCTGTAATAATACATCGGACGCTACATGGCGCTGTTAGAGTCGCTCACCAGATTCACTTTCATAAATGTGGCTTTGTGTAAAGCGCCCAACGTTCACCAGACACTGCCTGCCGCTACCAGGCACTACCTGGCACTATCCCTTCTTAAATAACCCCCTAAGTCTTCGTCTAAGGGAGTGGACCTGAGCGCACCGGTGGCCGCATTCCTCACTACCCTCTAATAGGGAACGTGCCCGCACTGGCCATTCACAAATGCCTGGTGCAGGCACACGCCCTGCTAAAGGGATGGCGGGGATAGGGGCACACGCGCTGTTGGACTGGGGAAAAAGGTGAGTTTCCAGGTGACCTGGGGGGTTTTACTCTTCGGGACATCCTGATTCTGGGAGGGAATCTAGTGGCCCTGGAATCTTATAGATTTCACGGAAAATGGCCATGGGTTTTGGTCCTCTTTAAAGAATTATATTCCAACTTGAAGTCACGTCAGATGAGTTTAATAAGCTTACATGTCTTGTCTTCTGGCAATGAAAGTTCACTAACTCACTTGTCAGTCATGCATGTTAGAAATTAGACTCTGAGGCACTTCTGCAGTATTCTTATTAATTAAAATGAAAGTATGTAATTTGTCTTCTATTTAGTTTCTGTGACATCAATTTAATAACTGCAGCAGAGTTCTAAATCACCCAATATCCAGGGCCTGAGGGAGAGGACATCCTGACATTTAGTTGACCATGTAAACCTGGCACATATAAATGGAATATCTGTTTTTTTTCAGAAATATAGGGCCTGATTTACTACACTCATGGCTGTATGTGTGGTGTGTCTGAGTGAGTGTCTGGGCTGTTTTGGGAACAAAATGTAAAAAAAAAACGAAAAATCATGTGAAAACTAGAAAGATGTAACAATTACATAAAGTGACATTCTCCTATGGGGTTCACTGCTAAAAGCTGTCACACTGAAAAGCCATTCGATAGCATTCATCTGGCGAAAACAAAGGGGCCTAAATACAGCAGACATGGACTCTGCCTGGCAAATACACCACTTTTATGTTAGTAAATGAAAGCACTGACAATGCATAACCCCCATAATGTATATATGCTTAGGCAGGTGGAAATGTAAACAGTGAGTAGAGTTGAACTCAAGAAATCACGTGTTGACAATTAACCAAGTTTATATTCTTATACTATATTCTTTTTACATGTATATTGGGACCTATCGGCAACAGTAAAAAATTCTTATTGATTATTATTGGTGCGGGTTCCACTTGAGCGACTCGTCCAGGGTGCTCAGCAGTGCCCGGGCCACAGCATTGGCTTCAGGCAGGCGGCGCTGTTAATTTTTGCCTATTTGGCTATTTTTGCCCTTATGAGAGCCTCAATAGGGTTGTAGAACATTTTGCCTTGCTGTAACACGCATAAGATGCGTGCTGGGCAATCCTTATCAGCCAGAGCTAAAACTTCCTCATCACCACAAACTCGCTCTAACCTTCAGAGAGTGACCCAGGAATTGAATTTAGCTCTAGCAGGGAAAGCAGAAAACTGTCTGAGATGGACAAAGCATAAATACTATTGTAAGGCAAATAAACCAGACACATTACTAGCGAGAAAGCTTAGATCCCCAGACCAATCCTACAAGCCAATCAGACTTAAGAATGAAAGAGGCACCCTTACGAGTAACCCAAACAAAATCACAGAGATCTTTTGCACCCAACTCCGGAAACTATACGCAAATCCCCACCCACCTAATCCGAAAGACATTTCAGATTTCCTAGATTCTATATCTCTGCCTATTCTGCCTGACCAGGTAATAGACATGCTTGAAGAGGATTTTGGACCCTCAGAAGTTGAACAGATAATTAAAACTCTTAAACTTAACAAGAGACCGGGCCCAGATGGATTTTCGGCGATCTACTACAAGACCTATGCCGCAATCCTAGCCCCAAAATTAGCAGCTTTATTTAATGATTTAAGACAGGGTAACCAATTTTCGAAGGAATCTCTATTTGCTTCTATAAGTATGATACCCAAACCAGACTCAGATCACTCCATATGGTCCAACTACAGACCTATATCGCTAATAAACCTAGATGTAAAAATATTTACAAAGATCTTGGCGGAACGGTTGCTAAAATATCTACCTCAAATAATTAAAAAAGACCAGACTGGCTTCATCCCAGGGCGCCAAGCAGGAGATAATATCAGACGAGCAGTACATCTGATTCATCGGGCTAGAGAGAGTGGGGTCCAAGCAATGCTTCTTTCGCTTGACATTAAAAAAGCGTTTGACTCTGTATCATGGGAATATCTCTTCACACTACTAGAAAAATGGGGATTTGGGCCCAAATTCATTAATATGATTAAAAAAGTATACAATGGACCGACAGCATTCGTTAAATACTGCGGCTTCCGATCAGACTATTTCCCCTTAGCTAGAGGAACTAGACAAGGCTGTCCCTTATCTCCCCTTCTATTCGCCCTAGCGATGGAGCCACTCGCTCAAACCATCAGAAATTCGCAAGACATCTCGGGTATAGATGTCCGGGGGATGCAACACAAAATAAGTCTTTTTGCTGATGACGTACTTCTTTTGGTCTCTGATCCGCTAATATCTTTACCCAACATAATGAAACTATTAACAGAATTTGATAAAATCTCGGGTCTGCAGGTGAACACTTCTAAATCCAGTGCTATGAACATAAACATCCCGCACGATACATGGTCTCGTCTTCAAGCGGCTTATGATTTCCGCTGGGAAAAAGATCGAGTGAAATACTTAGGTATCAACTTGACGAACTCTTATGAGACCCTTTTCAATGCTAATTATCTACCATTACGTCAAAAGCTTTTAGGACTCCTAAAATCCTGGAAGACGTTTAGTCTTTCCTGGTTGGGCAGAATAGCGGCAGTAAAAATGAATATCCTTCCCAAATTTTTATATATCGCTAGGTCACTCCCAATTAAAATTCCATCATCATATCTGAAGAGCTTGCAGAATAAAATTTTCGAATTCATTTGGGCAAAAAAGAAATCTAGAATTCCTAAAGCAACAATGTTACTACCAAAATCCATGGGAGGCTTAGGAGTACCCCACCTGACTAAATACTATCAGGCAGCGCAGATATCACAACTAACTTCTTATTATCTACAGTCAGAGGCACCACTATGGGTCCAAATAGAGGCAGCCATTTGTCACCCAATAGAGGTTGCAAATTTATTATGGCTACCCGCGAGCTATAGGAAATATGTGGTGAACCCGATCCTGTCCTTTTCCCTCCATCTATGGGATGGACTTAAAACTACAAAAGGATTGATCTCCTCGCATTTGCCAGTGATGCTGCTTTGGGGCAACCCACTGTTTACCCCAGCTTTCACAGATCCGGGCAGATTTGCTAAATGGAGGAAAGCGGGTGTCCGGTACATCTCAGATTGCTTGCAGGGACCAAGCATAATTCCCTTTCCTTGGCTACAGGAAAAATATGGCCTCTCGGGGAAAGAGATATTTAGCTACTTACAAATTTCACATTTTATAACATCATTGATCCGCAGTAAGGATAACATCGATCAGCTCCAAAAGTTTGAGACCAGATGTAAACAATACCCCAGAGCTAGGGGCTCAATATCTGAGGTGTATGAGCAGCTGTGTATGACGCATGGGAACCCCAGAAGAGCGCATATGCAACGGTGGGAAAGGGAATTAGATATTCAGCATTCTGAAGTTGAATGGCTGACAAGTTGGCAGGCTTCTTTTGGTAGAGAGGCTTCAACGAACTCGATCGAGATCAACATTAAGGTTTTTCTAAGATGGCATTTAGTCCCAGACCGACTCTGCCACATTACTGGAGACCCAGGTAAACTTTGTTTTCGAGGATGCGGGTCAGTAGGAACGCAAGCTCATATTTGGTGGGAATGCCATGTAGTTAAAAAATTCTGGCAGAAAATTTTTGAGGTTCTCAGTAATGTCCTGGGTACCACTATAACATCAGAGCCCTGGATTGCACTATTAAATGGCCCAATAGTTGGAACAACTAAAAACAATAAGAACCTCATTTACCACCTTTTAACGGGGGCTAAGCTGGTCATAGCCAGGTCTTGGAAGTCTCCCAAACTCAGCTTTAAGGAATTCCAGGTCTCGATCTCAAATATTATGGCTATGGAGAAAATGACCGCATTACATAAAGGTACTATGGACAGATTTAGAGACACATGGGAACCCTGGATCCAGAAATATCTACCTGCAGACTTCGACACTAACCTACTAGAAATATGATCTTGAAGTGCGGCTGATCTTCTCACGTAAACATAATTAGCCCTTATAAGACATCAGGTAGGAATCATCCCACTTCGGCTAAAGCGCTCTTTCCAATACAGACAGTATCGATACCACCACATCTTTCAGGGCTCTGCCCTCTCTTCCTCTCTGCTCTATCCCTTTCTAAATACTTTTCCCCTTCCTCCTCCACCACCCCTTAATTTTTTTTTTTTTTTTTTTTTAATTATTTTTTTTTTTTTTTTTTAATTTGTTATTGGTTATTAATCATCTTAGTTCAACAAATTGATCTGATTTTAATGTTGTTCTATCTGTTACTACATGTAGATGAAAGTTAATGAATATGCGAAAGTTAGCTCTATCAGGATGCAATAGTTGAGATGCTGGTCAACAGACCTGAAAGTTGTATAGTACTACCCTTCTCCTTAGTGGAAGGATACTGTTGTGACTGTATGGCATAATCGCTGTATATTCTTATTCTTTCAAATAAAAATTATTGAACAAGATGCGTGCTGGGTTATTGAAATAATACTGTAAAGAAGTATGACATGCAGATCAGAGGCATCGCTATTAGTATTACAATAGCAGAGCCTTGAGGTGGAATCAGCATGAGGAGCCCATATATTGCCTAAAAGACACACCCTGGAGTTTGCAGCAGCATCGGGAGCCAATAAATTGTGTGAAAGACACACTGGAGTTGGCAGCAGCATAAGGAACCCATATATTGCCTAAAAGACACACCCTGGAGTTCGCAGCAGCATGGGAAGCCCATATATTGCCTGAAAAACACACCCTGGAGTTGGCAGAAGCATAAGGAACCCATATATTGCCTGAAAGACACACTGGAATTGGCAGCAGCGTAAGGAACCCATATATTGCCTGACAGACACACTGGAGTTGGCAGCAGCATAAGGAGCACATATATTGCCTGACAGACACACTGGAGTTGGCAGCAGTATAAGGAACCCATATATTGCCTGAAAGACACACTGGAACTGGCAGCAGCATAAGGAGCCTATATATTACCTGAAAGACACACTGGAGTTGGCAGCAGCATTAGGAGCCCATATATTGCCTGAAAGACACACTGGAGTTGGCAGCAGCATAAGGAACCCATATAATGCCTGAAAGACACACCCTGGAGTTTGCAGCAGCATGGGGAGCCCATATATTACCTGAAAAACACACCCTGGAGTTGGCAGTAGCCTGAGGAGCCCATATATTGCCTGAAAGACACACCCTGGAGTTGGCAGCAGCACTAGGAGCCCATATATTGCCTGAAAGACACACCCTGGAGTTGGCAGCAGCACTATGAGCCCATATATTGCCTGAAAGACACACCCTGGAGTTGGCAGAAGCACGAGGAGCTCATATATTGCCTGAAAGACACACCCTGGAGTTAGCAGCAGCATAAGGAACCCATATATTGCCTGAAAGACACACTGGAGTTGGCAGCAGCTTAAGGAGCCCATATATTGCCTGAAAGACACACTAAACTTGGCAGCAGAATAAGGAACCCATATATTGCCTAAAAGACATATTGAAGTTGGCAGCAGCATGAGGAGCTCATATATTGCCAGAAGGACACACACTGGAGTTGGCAGCAGCATAAGGAACCCATATATTGCCTGAAAGACACACTAGAGTTGGCAACAGCATAAGGAGCCCATATATTGCCTGAAAGACATGCTGGAGTTGGCAGCAGCATTAGGAGCCCATATATTGCCTAAAAGACACACTCGAGTTGGCAGCAGCATAAGGAACCCATATATTGCCCAAAAGACACACCCTGGAGTTTGCAGCAGCATGGGGAGCCCATATATTGCCTGAAAAACACACCCTGGAGTTGGCAGCAGCATGAGGAGCCCATATATTGCCTGAAAGACACACCCTGGAGTTGGCAGCAGCATAAAGAAACCATATATTGCCTGAAAAACACACTGGAGTTGGCAGCAGCATAAGGAGCCCATATATTGCCTGAAAGACACACTGGAGTTGGCAGCAGCATAAGGAGCCCATATATTGCCTGAAAGACACACTGAAGTTGGCAGCAGCATAAGGAGCCCATATATTGCCTAAAAGACACATTGGAGTTGGTAGCAGCATGAGGAGCTCATATATTGCCAGAAGGACACACACTGGAGTTGGCAGCAGCATAAGGAACCCATATATTGGCTGAAAGACACACTGGAGTTGGCAGCAGCATTAGGAGCCCATATATTGCCTGAAAGACACACTGGAGTTGGCAGCAGCATAAGGAACCCATATATTGCCTGAAAGACACACTGGAGTTGGCAGAAGCATAAGGAACCCATATAATGCCTGAAAGACACACTGTAAGGAATTTACCTCTGCCAGGGGGCCGGCGGCGAGCGTCCGTGGGGCGACGCAGCACTCCTGCTGCTGGGAGCGCGGCGCGTCACTCTGGCAGCCTCCCTCGCCCCTCTCTAGCTGTGCAGGCGCGCGTCCCGCAGTCTGTAAATTTAGCCACTAGGAGGCGCTGTGCTGTGAGTGGCAGGCAGCGCAGAGTGCTCCACACCTGATGGGAATCAGGGGCTGATCAGCCTTGCAGCCAAGACTGACCAGCCCCTGGATAGTGCCTCCAATCATTCACAGTGTTGTAAGTTGCACCAATCAGCACATACACTCCCCCCCAGGGTGGCCATTGGTCGATTCCCAAATAAATATGGAGTCAGCCCAGCACTCAGTGCCCGTGATAGTCTCTTGTGATTAGGGTGTGATTCTGTTAGCTGTTATCTGATCCTGACCCGGCTTGATCGACCATCCCTGTCTGCTGCCTGTACCGACCTCTGCTTTGTCTGACTGCGAACCTGCCTGCCCCTCTGGATACCCCGCAATCTCTGACCTCCCGGCTTGACCCATTGGCTACCCCTGACTACGCACCTGTCTCATCCCTGTACTCTGACGCACCCTCCGGATTGACTACCTGTGAACGACCTCAGCTTCGGGATACCCTTGTGGTTCATCGGCCTTCACCGTAAGCAGCCATCCTTTGCGCCTATTAAGACCTGGGGGCAACCGTGTCCGGTGAGGCGTGCCTAGCGTCCCGGCAAGCGGGGGCTTGACTATAGGCAGAAGCGGCGGTGGAGATTGGGGGTTGCCTGCTTACAGAAGGCTGGTGTCCCGCTGGGCATCACATTATCACGGGCCCCATAAATGGACCAAATTTTGGAACAGGTGCAGGCCCTGACCGCGGCCGTGGAGCACCTGGCACTTCGAGTGGCGGCTCAGGAGAACCGTCCAGCTCCTGCACCCTCTGTGCCCCAGGGGGCAATAGCCGCCTTTCCAGTTGAACCCAAGATTCCCCTTCCAGAGAAGTTTTCAGGGGACCGGAGTAAATTTGCCAACTTCCGGGATGCCTGTAAGCTCTATTTTCAGCTTCGCCCTCATGCTTCCGGCTCCCAGGAGCAAAGGGTGGGACTTATCATCTCCCTTTTGCATGGGGATCCCCAATCCTGGGCTTTTAGCCTCTCCCCTCAGGATTACGCCCGCCAATCTGTTGAGGAATTCTTCAAGGCCATGGAGATCCTGTATGATGACCCAGACCGAGGGGCAACTGCTGATGCCAAGCTACGATCTCTTAGACAGGGGCGAAGACCGGCAGAAGAATATTGCTCGGAATTCCGACGCTGGGCAGTGGATTCCCGCTGGAATGACCCAGCATTGTGTGGGCAGTTCAGGCTAGGTCTGTCAGAGGTCATAAAAGATGTCATGGTAAATCACCCAGTACCTAACACCTTGGATGAAACCATGCAATTGGCTATCCGCATCGACCGACGCATACGAGAAAGACGCCTGGAAAAAGGGGCCCAGTCTGAAGTCAGTATGAAGCCTGAGGCCTTAGTCCCTTCTTCTTCTGAAGAACCCATGCAGCTTGGGGCCACCAAGCTTTCTGAAGCTGAGAGGCGTCGGCGTCTGTCGCAAGGTCTATGCCTTTATTGCGGAGAAGTCGGTCACCTGGTCCGCTCCTGCCCTCGGAAACAGGCATCGGAAAACTTCAGAGCCTAGGTGGGGTCGAGGAAACCCACCTAGGCTGCAAGGTATTTCCTCTGTGTTGCACACAAATTACATTGCCTGTCGAGATTACTCATGATTTTGAGTCCAGGTCTGTGGAGGCTCTTTTGGATTGTGGGGCCGCCGGGAATTTTATTGATTGGGGCCTGGCTCAAGCATTAAAGATTCCGCTGCAATCTTTAGTCAATCCAATTAGAGTCAAAGCCATTGATAATACCCCCCTTGTGGGGGGCCTGATTCAGTACCGTACTCCACCAGTGTTTGTTAGAGTGGGGGCGGGACATACCGAGCTAATGAGCTTCCTGCTCCTTAAGATGCCACTTACCCCTTTGGTTCTGGGACTCCCCTGGCTGTCTAAACACAATCCCCAAATTGACTGGGTCTCTGGGCAGGTTATCAAGTGGGGGCCACAATGTTTCCAGTCTTGTCTTGAGCTCCCTGTACGTGCCACTCGCTTGACTGCTGAGGGCATCCCTACCCCCTATGCAGATTTCGCAGACGTGTTTTCTGAAAAAGCCGCTGATGAACTCCCTCCTCATAGGCCTTTTGACTGCCCGATTGATCTTCTCCCAGGAACTATGCCGCCTCGGGGAAAGATTTATAATTTAACCCAAGCTGAGAATAAGGCCATGAAAGAATACATTGCTGAGAATCTGCAGAAAGGTTTTATTCGGCCGTCTACCTCACCAGCGGGTGCCGGATTTTTCTTTGTGGAAAAGAAAGATGGCGGCTTGCGCCCCTGTATTGATTATAGGGGCCTGAATAAAATTACAGTTAAAAATAAATACCCCCTTCCCTTAATAGAGGGACTCTTTAACCAGGTCATTGGGGCCCAGGTTTTTTCTAAGCTTGACCTGAGGGGAGCCTACAATTTAATCAGGATCCGTCAGGGAGACGAGTGGAAGACTGCCTTCAATACTCAGGATGGGCACTATGAATATCTTGTTATGCCATTCGGCCTATGTAACGCCCCAGCAGTCTTCCAGGACTTTGTTAACGAAGTTTTTAGTGAATACTTGGGCCGTTTTGTGGTCATCTACTTAGATGACATCCTAATATTCTCCCCGACCTTAACCGAGCATAGAGAGCATGTGCGGATGGTTCTACAGAAATTGAGAGAAAATCACCTCTACGCCAAGCTGAAAAAGTGCGTTTTTGAGGTTTCCGAGGTTCCGTTCCTGGGATACATTGTTGCCGATACTGGGTTAACAATAGATCAGGCCAAAGTGTCTGCAGTCCTCCAGTGGGAACAACCTAAAGATTTGAAGGGTTTACAAAGGTTTCTGGGGTTTGCTAATTTTTATAGGCGCTTTATAAAAAACTTTTCCACCTTGGTAGCCCCGCTCACCGACCTCACTAAGAAGGGGGCGTTTACCCCTACTTGGTCGGGCCGATCCATCCAAGCCTTTGAGAACCTTAAGTCTGCCTTTAGTTCGACACCTGTGTTGACCCACCCTGATATCCACCGAGCCTTCATAGTCGAAGTAGATGCATCTGAGCTCGGGGTAGGGGCAGTTCTCTCACAGTACAGTGGGTCTCCTGAACGGCTACATCCCTGTGCCTTTTTCTCGAGAAAATTTAATTCCGCTGAGCGGAACTATGATATTGGCAATCGAGAACTTCTAGCTGTGAAATTAGCCTTTCAGGAATGGAGACATTGGTTAGAGGGGGCCCAGTTCCCAATTACGGTATTCACAGATCACAAGAATTTAGAATACATCGAATCAGCTAAAAGGTTAACCCCCCATCAGGCCCGATGGTCTCTTTTCTTCTCCCGTTTTAATTTCACCATAACATACAAACCAGGAACAAAGAATGTTAAAGCTGACGCTCTCTCCAGAAGTTTCAGAGTTGATAAAGTCCCTGTAGAGGAGATCCTTCCCATAATCCCACAACACAAGGTCATAGCTGTCATCCAACCTGACCTGTCAAGTGAACTAAGTCAGTTTCAATCGGATTCTCCTCCGGGCAAACTCGATCACCTCCTCTTTGTACCCCTGTCCCACCGTCCGGCAGTACTTCAGCAGTTTCATGACTCCAAGACGGTGGGTCATCCAGGGGTTAAAAAGACTTTGGCCCTTCTAGCCTGTCATGTCTGGTGGCCATCTTACAGGAGAGATACCCAGGCCTTTATTCAGGCCTGTAAGATCTGTGCCCGTAGCAAAACCCCCAGGTCAGCTCCTGCCGGACCTCTGGTGCCCCTGTCCACTCCTTCAAAGCCTTGGACGCACTTGGCAATGGATTTTATTACTGATTTACCACAGTCCCAGGGATATACCGTTATCTGGGTTGTGGTAGATCGATTTAGCAAAATGGCGCATTTTGTCCCCCTAAGAAAGCTGCCCACAGCCCAAGAATTGGCTCAATATTTCTTAGATTATATTTTTATTATTATTCTGCACCCGGCTAGGCTTCACTGTTTCTCTGTCTTCAGCTTTTCACCCTCAGTCCAATGGGCAGACGGAAAGGACCAACCAGTCATTAGAACAATATCTCCGTTGCTTCACCTCTGATATTCAGTCAGAGTGGTCCCAATTTCTTCCCTTTGCTGAATTTGCCTTCAATAATGCAGTTAACTCCTCCACAGGGGTATCGCCCTTCCGATGTATATATGGGAGGGATCTTAAGTTCTCAGCACTTTCAGGCTCGTCCTCTGGTTTGCCTTCTTTAGACGATTGGTTGTCCCAGTGGCCAGACTTATGGGCCAAGATTCAGCGGCATTTGGTCCAGGCATCGAGTCAGCAGAAGGTCTTTGCGGATCGTCGCCGATCCAAGAATCCAGATTATAAAGTGGGGGATTTGGTCTGGCTCTCTACCAAAAATTTAGCGCTACGCCAACTCTCTGTAAAATTGGGACCACGATATATCGGCCCTTATCCCATTTTACAGAAAATTAACCAAGTCACATACAGACTCAAACTTCCACCATCTCTGAGGATTTGTAATTCCTTTCACGTTTCCCTCCTTAAGCCTGCCAGGGGAGTGGAGGAGGATTCCTCTCCTTCTCCTATCCTAGTTGATGGTGAGCAGGAGTTTGAAGTCGCACGAATTCTGGATTCCCGTTTCCTCCGGAATTCCTTGCAATATTTAGTTGACTGGAAGGGATATGGGCCAGAAGAGAGGAGTTGGGTTCCAGCTAGAGATGTGCATGCAGACCGTTTAATTAAAAGATTTCATAAAGAAAATCCTCTTAAACCCAGGGTGGAGGGTCCTGGGGCCCCTCCTCAAGGGGGGGGTAATGTAAGGAATTTACCTCTGCCAGGGGGCCGGCGGCGAGCGTCCGTGGGGCGACGCAGCACTCCTGCTGCTGGGAGCGCGGCGCGTCACTCTGGCAGCCTCCCTCGCCCCTCTCTAGCTGTGCAGGCGCGCGTCCCGCAGTCTGTAAATTTAGCCACTAGGAGGCGCTGTGCTGTGAGTGGCAGGCAGCGCAGAGTGCTCCACACCTGATGGGAATCAGGGGCTGATCAGCCTTGCAGCCAAGACTGACCAGCCCCTGGATAGTGCCTCCAATCATTCACAGTGTTGTAAGTTGCACCAATCAGCACATACACTCCCTCCCAGGGTGGCCATTGGTCGATTCCCAAATAAATATGGAGTCAGCCCAGCACTCAGTGCCCGTGATAGTCTCTTGTGATTAGGGTGTGATTCTGTTAGCTGTTATCTGATCCTGACCCGGCTTGATCGACCATCACTGTCTGCTGCCTGTACCGACCTCTGCTTTGTCTGACTGCGAACCTGCCTGCCCCTCTGGATACCCCGCGATCTCTGACCTCCCGGCTTGACCCATTGGCTACCCCTGACTACGCACCTGTCTCATCCCTGTACTCTGACGCACCCTCCGGATTGACTACCTGTGAACGACCTCGGCTTCGGGATACCCTTGTGGTTCATCGGCCTTCACCGTAAGCAGCCATCCTTTGCGCCTATTAAGACCTGGGGGCAACCGTGTCCGGTGAGGCGTGCCTAGTGTCCCGGCAAGCGGGGGCTTGACTATAGGCAGAAGCGGCGGTGGAGATTGGGGGTTGCCTGCTTACAGAAGGCTGGTGTCCCGCTGGGCATCACACACACCCTGGAGTTTGCAGCAGCATGGGGAGCCCATATATTACCTGAAAAACACACCCTGGAGTTGGCAGCAGCCTGAGGAGCCCATATATTGCCTGAAAGACACACCCTGGAGTTGGCAGAAGCATGAGGAGCTCATATATTGCCTGAAAGACACACCCTGGAGTTGGCAGCAGCATAAGGAACCCATATATTGCCTGAAAAACACACTGGAGTTGGCAGCAGCTTAAGGAGCCCATATATTGCCTGAAAGACACACTAAACTTGGCAGCAGAATAAGGAACCCATATATTGCCTAAAATACATATTGAAGTTGGCAGCAGCATGAGGAGCTCATATATTGCCAGAAGGACACACGCTGGAGTTGGCAGCAGCATAAGGAACCCATATATTGCCTGAAAGACACACTAGAGTTGGCAACAGCATAAGGAGCCCATATATTGCCTGAAAGACACGCTGGAGTTGGCAGCAGCATTAGGAGCCCATATATTGCCCAAAAGACACACTGGAGTTGGCAGCAGCATAAGGAACCCATATATTGCCCAAAAGACACACCCTGGAGTTTGCAGCAGCATGGGGAGCCCATATATTGCCTGAAAAACACACCCTGGAGTTGGCAGCAGCATGAGGAGCCCATATATTGCCTGAAAGACACACCCTGGAGTTGGCAACAGCATAAGGAAACCATATATTGCCTGAAAGACACACTGGAGTTGGCAGCAGCATAAGGAGCCCATATATTGCCTGAAAGACACACTGGAGTTGGCAGCAGCATAAGGAGCCCATATATTGCCTGAAAGACACACTGAAGTTGGCAGCAGCATAAGGAGCCCATATATTGCCTAAAAGACACATTGGAGTTGGTAGCAGCATGAGGAGCTCATATATTGCCAGAAGGACACACACTGGAGTTGGCAGCAGCATAAGGAGCCCATATATTGCCTGAAAGACACACCCTGGAGTTGGCAGAAGCACGAGGAGCTCATATATTGCCTGAAAGACACACCCTGGAGTTGGCAGCAGCATAAGGAACCCATATATTGCCTGAAAGACACACTGGAGTTGGCAGCAGCTTAAGGAGCCCATATATTGCCTGAAAGACACACTAAACTTGGCAGCAGAATAAGGAACCCATATATTGCCTAAAAGACATATTGAAGTTGGCAGCAGCATGAGGAGCTCATATATTGCCAGAAGGACACACGCTGGAGTTGGCAGCAGCATAAGGAACCCATATATTGCCTGAAAGACACACTAGAGTTGGCAACAGCATAAGGAGCCCATATATTGCCTGAAAGACACGCTGGAGTTGGCAGCAGCATTAGGAGCCCATATATTGCCTAAAAGACACACTGGAGTTGGCAGCAGCATAAGGAACCCATATATTGCCCAAAAGACACACCCTGGAGTTTGCAGCAGCATGGGGAGCCCATATATTGCCTGAAAAACACACCCTGGAGTTGGCAGCAGCATGAGGAGCCCATATATTGCCTGAAAGACACACCCTGGAGTTGGCAGCAGCATAAGGAAACCATATATTGCCTGAAAGACACACTGGAGTTGGCAGCAGCATAAGGAGCCCATATATTGCCTGAAAGACACACTGGAGTTGGCAGCAGCATAAGGAGCCCATATATTGCCTGAAAGACACACTGAAGTTGGCAGCAGCATAAGGAGCCCATATATTGCCTAAAAGACACATTGGAGTTGGTAGCAGCATGAGGAGCTCATATATTGCCAGAAGGACACACACTGGAGTTGGCAGCAGCATAAGGAACCCATATATTGGCTGAAAGACACACTGGAGTTGGCAGCAGCATATGAAGCCCATATATTGCCTGAAAGACACACTGGAGTTGGCAGCAGTATAAGGAACCCATATATTGCATGAAAGACACACTGGAGTTGGCAGCAGCATAAGGAGCCCATATATTGCTTGAAAGACACACTGGAGTTGGCAGCAGCATAAGGAGCCTATATATTGCCTGAAAGACACACTGGAGTTGGCAGCAGCATGAGGAGCTCATATATTGCCAAAAGGACACACATTGAAGTTGGCAGCAGTATTAGGAGCTCATATATTGCCTGAAAAACACACCCTGGAGTTGGCAGCAGCATTAGGAGCCCATATATTGCCTCAAAGAGACATTGGAGTTGTCAGCAGCATAAGGAGCTACCATACATCAGATACTACCATGGATCAGCCATTGGTGGGTGGAAATCCTGGCTGATCCAAGCCTGATTCATCTTCACAAAGGTGAGTCTCTCCACATTTTTTGTGGACAGAGGAGTTCTCCTTGGAGTTACTATGGCCCCTGCCACACTAAACACCCGCTCAGATTGCACACTACTGGCCATGCAGGACAGCTTTCCCAGGCAAACTCTGCAAGTTTGGCTGCCCAGAAGTCCAGTGGATCCTCAAGGTGCGTTGACATGGTCATGTCAAGGTATGACACGACCTGCTGGTTCAGGTCCTGCTCCAGGTCTTCCTGCTGCTCATGAATTGCCTCACTATGCAGGTGAAGAAAGCTACTCATTAGCGACTATAGACTCAGGCTGCTGCTGATGGAGCTGGTACTGCTCCTGCCACCCCCCCAGCAGCCATGGCAGTGGAAGGTGAGCGCAGAGGGCCCCTCGAGTCAGACCTGCGAGAGTATGGACGATGGCGCAGATAGGCATCGGCCAACTGACTGCGTAGAATGTCTCTGTAGTAGGTCAGTTTGTCCTCCCTCTAAGTGGGTGTAAAAAATGCCCCCATTTTGTGCCAGTAGCGAGGGTCCAATAAGGGGGAGAGCCAGAATCATCCCGCTGACAAATGGAGACAATTCGGCGGTCACTACGCAAGCACGTGACCATGCATCCTGCCATTTGTGCAAGTGAATCAGAGGAACTACCTGTCTCCATCTCCACTGCATACTGCCACGGTGTGTCTGGGTCCTCTGTCTCGCCTTCCTCACAACCCTCTAGCTCCTCTGGCTGCTCCTGCTCCTCCTCTCCTGTCAGATGACTAGATAAACTGCCAGTTTCCAACATGCGTTGTAGTACATGAAGCAGTGGAATCACATCGTTCATCCCGTAATCCTGGCAAATAAAGTGGCTTCCTCAAAGGGCCATCAGTGATGGCTTTTCTCTGTTTGTATAGTTGATCCAACATATGGAGGGTGGAATTCCAATGGGTGGAAACATCGCAAATCAGACTATGTTGGGGGATAAATGGTATTTAAAAGACACAGAGCTAGATTTTCTTAAAATGGAATATGACACTCCCAAACTTCATGCACATCTATTATCCTCCACCAGTATCACCAAACTCTTACCAGAACATTGAATAATATGCACTTTCAAATAGATGGGATCATTCTTTGATTTCCATAATGCCACTTGATAAAAGCATCTCTAATCGACTCCAAGCTGTATCAGGATCTAATCAATAAGGGCCTTCAACCATATCCAACTCATACACCCAATTCAGAGTGCAGAGAACTGCTGCTGCCCAGATGATGCTGAGAAGTATGTTGGGGGATTGGCTGAAGTGCATGGAAAGTTTCCTTCCCTTTGTTAGGATGTCTTGCAGATGGGGGAAGACTTCAGAAAATGCTTGACAACTAGGTTGAAAACGTGTGCCACACAGGGCGCATGGCTCAAGCTTCCTTGTCGCAGCGCAGACAAGATGTTCTTCCCATTGTCAGTCAGCATGGTTCCCATTTGCAGTTTTCGTGGAGTAAGCTATGTTATGATTTCTTGATAAATTAATTTTAGGAGCTCTCCCCTGTGTGACTCAGTTTGCCAAGGCAAACCATTTGAAGCACAGCATGACACTGCCGTGCCCTGCAAACATGGTAGGCTGGAGGGGCACTGAGACTTGACCATACAGTGGAGGCTGAGGAGACAGCGGAGGATGAGGAGGCAGAGTCGCACACTGTCACAGGCACAATGGCCTGGGAGCGTGGAGGCTGAAGCGGCGTGACCTGTCCAAGTTGCTGTTGTGGCTGTGCAGGAACCACATTCATCCAGTGGGCCGTAAAGGACATGTATTGTCCCTGACCATAGTTACAGCTCCAGACACCGGCACTGCCGTGCACTTTGGTGCACACCGACAAGCTCAAGAACCTTCTGTTCAACAAATTTGTGCAGGGCAGGTACTGCCTTCTTTGCAAAGAAATGCCAGCTTGAGTATCTCCACCTCGGCTCAGCACAAGCCATCAGTTCTCTGAAAGGTGCAGAGTCCACCACCTGAAAAGGGAGCGACTGCAGCACCAGCAACTTGGACAGGAGCACATTCAGCTTCTGCGCCGTAGGATGAGTGGGCGCATACTGTTGTCTATTGGACATGGCTTTGCTGATGGATTGTTGGCGGGACGACTGCCTCGTAGTAGGAGGAGCAAGAGCATCTGGGGCGACAGAGGATGGGTATGATGCACATCTACCTTTGGCTGAGGTGCTGGAGCCTTGGCTGGATGAAATTGGGAGCGGAGTGCCACTGGCTGATGCAGCAGGCTGGGCCACCACTTCGGAGCCTCGGTTCTCCCAGGCCGCTTTATGGTGACGCAGCATATGTTGCAGCAGGGCCGTGGTGCCAACATTGGGGCCCTGGCGCCAACATTGGGGCCCTGGCCATGCTTCACCTTCTGCCTACACATCTTGCATGTAGCCAGGTTACCCTCCTGCCAAATGCTAGCACGCTGAACCAGCATGGGATCCCCGGTGAAAGTGAATCACCACAGCAAATTTTAAAACGTGGTTTTTGTTACAAATGGAAAAGGTAAATAGCCAGATACTCTTTAAAGACAAATGCTAGCACGCTGTGACAGCATGGGATGCCCCCGGTGAAAGTGAATCACAACAGCAAACCTTAAAACATGTTTTTTGTTACAAATGGAAAAGGTAAATATGCAGGTACTCTTTAAAGACAAATGCTAGCACGCTGTAACAGCATGCTCCTCTTCCTCCTTATCCTCTGAGCCCCCCCCCCCCCCCCCCGAGTAAGAGTAAGAGGCAGCTTGTTGACCCTCGGGTGAACGGGCAGATTGTCAAGGTAAGTATTTTTATGACATGTATAACTATGCATTATAGAATATGTTGTGCCCTTCTTTTCATGTGTTATTTTTACATGCTAATGTTAATGTGTGATGCTTAATTTAGGTAATCTTATTTTTGTTAGTTTTTAAAGGTTTTTTTTTTTTAATTAATTTGTAAAAATTTTTGATTGTGAAAATCAACCCATGAGTGAAGATGTTTGTTTAATCTTTGATTCCATTTAAATATCTCAATGATTACCCATGGGCTTTATTTTTTTCATAGTTAAATACAATATTGCATATATATATATATATATATATATATATATATATATATATATATATATTGAAATAAACCAGGCCTTCATGTCAGTTTAAAGGACACCAACAAATATTTGTTGTCATGTTATAAATGTCATTTTTTTATGTAAATTGTGTAATTTGTATAAAAGTTTGTGTTGTTATATTAGTTTGTGTTTTTTTTGTGTTTTTTAGGACTTCTGTGTAATGGAGTACGACTATGCCCACAGTGCCAAGAGCAGAATTGTGGAGGAGGTTAAGGCAACTGTGTCCGGCGCTTTGATACTATATTGAAGGAGAAGTCCATAATCCAGAGATTTTAAGGATTTTAAGCGTCGGGACAATGAGGGTGTGTATAGGCTCTATGATGCCTATGCTTTTGTTAAGCTTAATACACATACACTATTGTTACATATTAACACATTAAAATGGTGATGGCTAAAAATTTCTTCTTTTCTCTTTTTTTGCAATCTCCACAGATATGCGTGCTCCCCTGGGTAAGCACAGGAAGGGTATCCTCCCCCGCAGACGAGTGGTAGGGTCGAATGAGTCTGCGGGGGAGGGTCCCTCTCACAGATCCAATATTGAGGACCCAGGGGAGGAAGGGAATGACGCCCCAGTGGAGTCAGCTGTTGGGGTGAGGGCAGTGTGGAGCCTCAGCTCCTCCGATTCAGACTCAGCAAAGTCCCAACAACCTGGGGGCCACTCTCAAGTTGGGAGCCCCAGTGGGGAGGAGGGAAGGAACTCCACCACACTCCCTCTGGGATCAGGGAGTGAGGGGGAGGAGGGTGGCCCCTCGGGTTTGGGCTTTGTTGGGTCCATTTTGAGGAGTGGAGGCTCCACCCCTTCATTTCATAGCCCTCCCTGGGATCCAAGCCACCACTCATCCCCTGGTGAGTGTACTTCTTATATTTGCTTAGTGTTGTCATTTAACATTTGTTGGGTCTAAACTTTTTCTTTCATGTTTATTGTTTTCTTCAGGGCATCATAGAGCCCTAGCCTCCTCCACAGATGCTGCAGTTTTGGCACTTGGGCATAGTCGTGGTAAGAATGTCTAAAATGTATTTACATCACTATATGCATTAATTGTTTTGGCCCAATATCAATTAATTAAAAAATGAGACCTGATATTGTGAAGTAGCCATGTGGCCTCGATCACAGTTAACATTCTTCTGCTGTACTCCAACTTCCAAAAATTGCTACATTAGATTAGTATTAGCTAACCCATGGCCAACTGTGTCCCAACAATCACTCAGATTGAACTATTCCATAGTTCTGTTGTTTTTGTCCTATATACAGATGTTTCTACACAGACGGAGGATGATCTAATTCTCCCCACCCCATCTCCAGGACCCTCCTGCAGCATGGGCCCAAGCCACAGCTGTGATGGTGAGTAATGTTATTTATAAAAAAAAAAAAAACATGTATATGTATGTTTCCATGAGCATGTACACATGTTAGTGGCAGTCTAGATTTGACATTCATACATGGAGACCCACTTTTAATTAGATTCAACCATCATTGAATCAAAGCATGGTAGTTTCCTGCCACTGCTAAGGTAACCTAACCCTACATGATAAATGCAGCAGTTGGGTATATGCTTTAATTGCTGGATTTCTATTCCTGTAACTATTGTAACAGACCATTTACTATTTATTATAAATTTTAACAATTTTAAATAAAAAGGTGGATGTTTGTAGATCATATTGCATCAGGTAAAATTGACCACTACATTAATTACATTTTTCCAGTGGTAGTTTAGCCATTATTTGGTAAGGTTTTATCCTTTGGGATGTTATAGTAGGGTGGTTATGTAGTTTGGCTAAACAGGCTATTGCATTTTGCCATCTAGTTTGGCCTGTTTAAGTATGGGTAAACTAACATATGTTCCTAATATTATAGGTATTTAATTTTTTGGGGGAACTGTGGAACTTAATTGTGTATTTTCTTTTTCACAGTTTGCAGAGAAGATCATCACAGACTGTGGCAGCATGTCATGGAGTTGAGGAGAATGCTGCTGGAGTTGTAGAATAAACATTAGGGTGGGGGAATTAATTTTGCCGCTGTGCGGCTGGTTTTGGCTGTTGGCCATGTTGGCCTTTTTTTTTAAATAAATACATATTTTATTATTTAAACATCAATTTGTGTTTGGTTTTCATTTGCAAGAGTATTGTCTCAATACACACACTCACAAAACACATTTTAAATATTTGCTATACAATAAAAAATTACCAAAAAAAGAAAATAAATGTACAAAAAATTAAAAATAAAAGATGTACAAAAAAAGAAAAAAAGATTTTCAAAAAAGATGTCCAAAAAAAAGAAAAAAAAAGATGTACAAAAAAAAATAGAAAAAAAAGATGTACAAAAAAAATTACCAAAAAAAGATGTACAAAAAAAATTACCAAAAAAAGATGTACAAAAAAGAAAACAAAAAGAAGTACAAAAAATAGAAAAAAAGATGTACAAAAAAATAGAAAAAAAAGATGTACAAAAAAGAAAAAAAAATCTTATGGTGTTGTAACACCAGCCATTGTTATGCTCAGCCACTGCATTGGGGTGAGTGCCTGTTTAGTGTCTTTACAGAGTCTCACATACATGACATTTAACAATTGGTAAACTGATTCTACAGTGTGGCTTCAGTGACTGAGGCACTCTGTTACAGCGCCCGATAGCCGATCACAGTGTCTTCTAGCGGTCGATCTTAGCGCCGCTGTACAGATGCTCATCTGCCGATAGCTGCCACTAGTAGTGAATCAGCCTGTAACTTGCACTATCACAGGCGCTGTGGATTTTTGACTTGATACATACACCTTTTAGACTGGGACCTGACATTCACCTGACACTCATATGGCACTACCTAGTACTACGTGGCCTTAGCCTTTTTTAAATAACCCCCTAAAGGTTCTAAATAAAATGGGCAGGTGGTCAGTAATAGTCATCTAAGATATAGGGCGAATCTACCTATAGTTACACAAAAATTCTGGTTAAAAACGACCAGGGGATGGCAAAACAAACCTATCGAACAATAGGTAAAGTGAGGAGATGGGAAGGAGAAAGTAAGTATTTTGCAAAGCTGTGAATTTTATACTTTTCGGATGCTGCTGAGAACAGTTTGTTACTGGCATCTCTGTTCTAAGCGTAACCTGTGCCCAAATAAGGCACAGGGCTGCTAAATTGTTGCAGTAATGCAATGTGATAATGTTTCATGTTACAAATGTGTCCTTTCTTTTCTAATGAATAGTATTGATAGATGTATATAAGATGTTTTTCTTTGTGTGACACTTGGATGTAAATTAAAATTTCGGGCATTTGTTTATGGTAATGGGATACTGTTTTCAATTCATATAACTAGAGCTAAGTTGTTAAAAGTCTGTTCCGGATTAATCACCGAATTGTACCGGTAAATTTGGGTTTGTTCAAATTGAATTTTCATGGAATTGTTGTTAAAGTATGAAAAAAAAGCTAACCTTCATCTTGGTTCCAGCATGCACAAGCACAGCAGGAAAAGGAGGAGAAAAAAAGTGATTCATATATTTATATTATAATATTATATAATATACAGCAGATATAATAGGTGTTTAACACTTCACCAATTAAAAGTAAATATATTTCTAAAGGTGCGATTTATGTCAGATTCTGATGAAATGTTGGTAACAACCCATCTGGTCCACACATGCAAAAAAAATCAAACCATAAATGTGTAAAAGTGATACTTTGTACCTAAGCCTTTTTTGGTGAAGCTTCAATATGGAATTCTGCAAAAGATTCCTGAACTGGCAAAATTCAGGTCAAACATAACTTTAAGCTCATAAACTGCATTAATCCAAATCCAAACAGCAACACTCATGAGGAACCTTATTATAGTCTCAGGGCTATATATCCAGGACTGTATCTAGGCCCGGGTAAGCAAATGCTCTGAGTGCTACTAAGCCAAGAAACTGCCCTGTATATATCAAAAAGTAAGTTAAAAGAGTTAATAACAAGTCTGACTGGAACTTGATGCTGGGTGACCCCTCATCCAGTTTATTGATATGGATTTTTATCATTGAGACATTTTTTTTGGGGGGAGGGCATAAATGGACATTGTGGACATTGTATGTCTGTGCACAGATATGATTTCTTCCTCCGCATATACACATGACCAGAGTGGTGGGCTGCCTTAATTAGAGCACCGGGGGGGGGGGGGCAGTTCCCAATATTGCTTCTTTAAAAACACAAATGTAAAAGGTAAAGAGTAGGATGATGTGTGTTAGACTTCCATGATGCAAATGGAAATAGACCTGGAGGCTGATTCAGCACTAGCACCACGTATTTCCAGATGAGCTTCTGTATAGCAGCGCTTAGAGCGACCGCAAGTAACATAGAAACATAGAAGGTTGACGGCAGAAGGAGACCATATGGTCCATCTAGTCTGCCCTTATGTGTATACTGTATGTACTCTTTATCTTAGGATAGATGTGTGCTTATCCCAGGCATGTTTAAATTCAGTGACTGATGATTTTTCAACTACCTCTGCTGGAAGTTTGTTCCAAGCATCTACTACTCTTTCTGTAAAATAATATTTTCTAACATTGCTCCTGATCTTCCCCCCGACTAGCTTCAGGTTGTGCCCCCTTGTTCTATCATTAAGCTTCTTCTTAAAAACACTTCCCTCCTGAACCTTATTCAATCCTTTCACATATTTAAAGGTCTCAATCATGTCCCCCCTCTCCCTTCTTTCCTCCAGACTGTACAAATTAAGTTCTTTAAGTCTCTCCTGATAAGTTTTAAGTTTAAGTCCTTCCACCATTTTCGTTGCCCGCCTTTGGACATGTTCTATTTGAATAATGTCTTTTTGCAGGTTGAGTTCCATAACTGCCCACAGTATTCTAGCTGTGGCCTTACCAGGGCTCTATACAGCGGCATCACAACCTCCCTCTTCCTACTGGTGATGCCTCAAGCTATGCAGCCGAGGATCCTGCTTGCTTTTCCCACTGCCTGGCTACTTTCCCACTGCCTGGCTAGTAGACACTGTAAGCAGGTATTGGGCGCTGTAACCTAGCGTTGTGGTCACTGTAGTAACCTGGCTGGCATTGATGAATGAGATGTGAGTTGGGCGCTCTGATAACAGTGTAACTCTGAAGTGTGCGAGAGTTAGCGCAAGCTCAATGCACTCGGCGCTCAACACCATACTTAACAAAAAACTACACACATGTAAAGTCTGTTTTTAAACACATATACACCAGTAACAAAGCGAAAACACATGGAATGACGTGGAGGCTGATTCACTACTAGCTCCAGGTATTGCCAGATGAGCATCTGTATAGCAGCACTTAGAGTGACCGCTAGTAGACTCTGTAAGGGGGTATCAGGCGCTGTAACATATCGTTGCGGTCGCTGTAGTAACCTGGCCGGCGTTGATGAATATGATGTGTGTTGGGCGCTCTAACAACAGCGCAAAGCTGCAGCGAGCGATAGGTAGCCAGCTAAGTGCGTCCGGCACTCGGCACTCCACACCATATTTAACAAAAAACTACACACACACAGCAATGGCGCTCTAAAGTGGGGCGCGGTAGCACAGAGCGCCAGGCCCTGTCTGGTGATCAAAGTCGGTTTTTGAACACATATCCACCAGTAACAAACCAATCCAACCTAATACCACTTAATTTGCAGAAGACAATAGTCCCTCTATCATATATATTTCTGTATATTCCTTCTTACATATGACTGCAAGTGAGACATTATTTGCATATATTTATGCAGAAAAAAACTTTACCTGTGAATCTAAAAAACACTTTAAATAAAAGTTCAGCAACATTACCATGTTCTGCCATTGCCCTTAACACAGGCTTTTTTAAGCGTTAGGGTGATATTTACCGTTCTTAGACTATTCTTAGACTATTAGTTTAAGATTCAGCTTCTATCTTTCACTATTCAAACACATATAGTAACAATGCTAAGGGAAATGATAAATCTCATTACAAATCGTTTTTTGCATTTCAAATGCATAAATGAGTTTCCCGTTGCTAAGGAATGCTGAGTACACTCCTTCAGTGATATAATAAAAAGAACATATCCTACAGAGGCTGCAATTTCTACACACCTGGGATGCATTTGCATCATTATTTCATGTTTGAATAAAAATCACTTTGCATATGCTTTTTGTGTTCAACATTTATTCATCCAGAAAGTTTACCCTCATAAGATGCTGCAATAAAAGATCATTTCTGCTAAGATGATTCCTGAGTGACATCTTCACAGAGCAGAGGCATAATTAATAGACCAGAGAACATACTGTTTTCGCAGAATGCCAGGTGGATATGAATTATATGAGATCAAGCCAGCAATGCCTGTAGCCATGCTCCACATACAAGTGTTGGGAAATTAGTGACAAGACAGTGCTAGGATATCTCCCTATATAGAGCTTAAAAAAATAAATTCAAGCCTTTCTTCCATTTAACTGGGTATATATGGGTGTAACCGATTGCTGCAAGCAGTTGTTATTATGAAAAGAGATGTCGGGAAAGTTCCTGATTGCTCTTTGTATTGAGAATTTAAAAAAAAACCTTTACTGCACACACATACAGTGTACTAGTAACCAAAAAGAAAGAAGAAAATCTGTAAAATAAAACATTCCACACGAACAGTGGATCATTCCAGGGCCTGGGTAGGGGAGCAGGGAGGGCAGGGAGGGTTAGTAGGGAAGGGCATAGGGGGTTCTCAGGACAAGAATCCCGGTGGCCCTAGTGCTGAGGGGGTTGGCAAGGGGATATGCCACACTGCCTATATGGGATGGGAGCAATGGCACACGGCCTATGGGGAATGGGGGGGGGGGAATGCCACACTGCCTCTATGGGTAATAGGATGAGAGAAGACTGACACACTGCCTATATGAAGAATGGGAGGGGTGAATGCCACACTGCCTATCTCGGGTATGAGACAGGGGAAATGCCACACTGCCTATGGGGAATGGGAGGGGGAATGCCACACTGCCTATATGGGGGGGACATGCCACACTACCTATATGGGAATTGGGGGGATGCCACACTGCATATATGGGGAATGGGAGGAGGGAATGCCACACTGTCTATATGGGGAATGGGAGGGGGGAACATGCCACACTACCGATATGGGGAATGGGGGTAATGCCACACTGCCTATATGAGGAATGGGAGTGGGGATGCCACACTATCTATATGGGGAATGGGGGGGGGTGCTACACTGCCTATATGAGAAGTGAAAGGGGGGATGCCACACTGTCTATATGGGGAATGGTAGGGGGGAACATGCCACACTACCAATATGGGGAATGGGGGGAT
The DNA here is from genome assembly GCA_027917425.1 of Gastrophryne carolinensis. Classification (NCBI taxonomy): domain Eukaryota; kingdom Metazoa; phylum Chordata; class Amphibia; order Anura; family Microhylidae; genus Gastrophryne; species Gastrophryne carolinensis. Next base: position 482,383,955 of record CM051234.1, on the reverse strand, counting down.
GCCACACTGCCTATATGAGGAATGGGAGTGGGGATGCCACACTACCTATATGGGGAATGGGGGGGTGCTACACTGCCTATATGAGGAGTGGGAGGGGGGATGCCACACTGTCTATATGGGGAATGGGAGGGGGGAATATGCCCCAATGCCTATATGGGGAATAGGAGGGGGAGATTGCCACACTGCCTATATGTCGGATGGGAGGGGGGGACATGCCACACTGCCTATATGGGGAATAGGAGGGGGAGACTGCCACAATGCCCATGGGAAATGGCGAGGCGCCACTCTGCCAGTAAGTGGGGGATTCTGGGCCCTGTCTATTATTTGGTTCTTGGGGGGCCGGTGTTTTAGCACAAAACTTGGTTCAGAATATTTTTCTGAATTTTCCAACTCCAAATCCTAGGTGCATGGGCAGGTGCCCATTATAGGGCGAAAAATACAATAGTTTGGTGAATTTTGTTTAAGTAGCCAGTCTATTAGTGAAATGAAAAACATTTATAAACTATCGTGGTGTGTACAGATTAAGCTTCAGTTAACAATCTGCAGTATTATAATGCTCAACAACAGAAAACATCAAGGGCTGCGAGATTACATGTTTACTTGAGAAAACCTTGGTTTGCCTTTTTTTGCTAAACTTGCCCTCCAATTTGCATTTTATGCCAGACATATGAATGAATGGTATAGAATACTGTTTATATGCAAAACCTAGCATAGAGTGTTGGGATTGACCAACATCCCTTTTGGCCACACCCCTTTGGCTCTGTGTGTCCGCATGGCTAACCTTTAGATGAAGGGATGTTGGGATGCATATGCTGTAGGATCAGCAGTTTAGTAAGTATACTGGATGAACTGGATCTTTTAGACTCTGGGACCAGGCCTTAAAGATAATGGTCCTGTGTGTAGTGTAGTCCAAAAATGAAAACACATATTTTTGTTCTGTGCCCAGATATTATGGTGAATTTGGGGTATTTTAAGCCACCCCACTTTTGCTATATATATTTGTGGTTTATTTCACATTTGCTAAATTACAGAGCATTGGTCCAGATTCTCTCTAGCACAATAAATAGTGGTGCCTGTCTGTGTTAATGAGGGGGGAAAAGTTACATATGCCCCTTTAGGTATGTAAGGAAGGCTTCAAGCTGTGTTGTCATTTCCTGGAGTATTGACAAGGTACTTTGCCTCACAAATAACTCAGTTTAACACTGTAGGTAACTTTATATCCCCATAATAATACTGAACAAAGGAAGCTATTTGGATGGTCAGCCACAGCCCCTGTTCAGTATTTTCAGATGGTGGCTTTAAAACCCATAGCATGTTTGGCTATAGTATATATCATCCAACTGTCATGTACCATTCTAGTGCGGGTCCGTGAAGCGGGCTTCAGGGCGTCCTCCGGTCTGGGTAGTGTTCTCCTACTCCTCTCCGGTGGTCTGTGGTGCCAGCGTGCACTAGACAGCCGTGGAAGGCTTCAAGATGTTTTGTAATTTCCTGTAGTATTGACAAGATACTTTGCAAACTCACAAATGAGTTTAACTCTGTAGGTAAACTATTTTCTGTTTTCTTTGCCTTTATTCCTTTATCATTGCCAACTTTTTTGTGCCGTATTTCTATGCTCAGTTTTTCTTTCCTCTGTCTCTTCCCTTTCTTATTGCACCACAGATTGCTAGATCTTTTTCTATCCTTGGCTCCTCTTTGCTCTGCACACTCACATGTCAATCCCTTACTCGTCATATACTGAAAACTTCTTAATCACTGGGCCCATTGCCTTACTTAACTTTAGATGTGCCAGTTCAGCTAAGACATTAGCCTCCAAAAACTCAGGAGCTGGACCCTACCATTTGGAGGCTATACTATGGTCATACATACTATGAGTTTGAAAGCCACCATCTGAAAATACTGAACAAAAGTAGGTATTCAGATGGTCAGCCACAGCCTGACCAACTGAATAGCTATTTTTGTTCAGTATTTCAGAAGGTGGCTTTAAAATCCATGGCCTGTATGGTCATAGTATAGCATCCAACATTCACGTGTTCATGCGGTCTCCTCCTGCTTCTCTCCAGTGACCAGTCTGTGGTGCCAGCATGCGGGGGCTTTGGAACATATTTCAGCATGGATGGCATGGGGTGGCTCTGCACCTATGCGAGCCCTAGGTGCATCTGCATGCCCGTGCGTGTCTGCGTGTGCGTGCAGAGCATGCGCTGCTGTAAGGGGTTGGGACTCTCAGATTGCTTAAAGACAATAGGTCTTGTATAATCCCGTCCCCTGCTAAGGCGTCCATAGTGATAGGTGCTCTAGGTCAGCTGTCTCATCAGCTGACATCCCCAAGCACCAACCAGTTTCCACCTAACCTAATTTATAGGAACTTCTGGCTGTCATTCAGTTCCAGAAGATTCCTTCTGCTCATCTGGCTGAGCCCGTCCTTGCTCACGGAAGCCTCATTTTGGACAACCTGAGTATGTACAACCCAGCTTGCCCCTCTGGATTTGACCCTCAGATTAACCCCTTTTTTGGACCTCCTTTTGTGTATTACCCTGTTCCTGGTTTTGGACTCTGCTTTTAGGATACCTCTCCTGGACTCTTGTCCATGCTCTTGTGTATGACCTTCGGCCTTGTTTTGTTGACTCCTTATCCTGTTACTCTGTGCCCAACCTCGTCTTCCTCCAGACTTAACACCTATGCCTGTAACCTATTACCTCAGCTTTACAAACCGCCTGTCCCTTCTCTTGCCCAGTAACCACTGCTGTCTATCCAGATCCTTTTCTCCCTGGGGAGCGGCCACCCGAGCAGCAAGCCAATCCATTGCAGGGGCTCTAGAGTCCTTAGTCTTCGTTTGCTGCCGAGTCAAAATGATTCTGGTTAGTAGTCCCTGGGTGTAACACTTACCAGTGCTTACCTGGACTCTCCGCCAACAGTGCTTACCCTCGGTCAGTATCCATGACACCAGCTGGGAAGATCCAGCTGCTACGTTTTTTGAGGCTGATGTCTTAGCTGAGCTGGCACATCTATATCCATTGCTATATTAAACGCTTGCTGCTTATTTCCGGAAAGAAAATATTTATAGGTGGGAATTAGATCAAGGAAAAGCATTAGAACAAAAAGAATGAGACAACATCCAGCACTACTTGCCATTTACAAAAGCGTTTAACTGAAAATTCATTCAGCAAGCTTATTTAACATCAGACTATAATTCCCTGATGCCTGAGGTGACATGCTGGTGGTATAATTCTAACCAAGCAACAGCATTTCACCTATAGTGGCAATGCCTAAAGATATCAGACTTTTGGAAAAAGGTAGCTCATCAAATCAATATGCTGTATGGGGAAAATATATAATACAGCTCTCTCAACTGTTTAATAAACAGTAATGGATAAAAAAAAATAATAGCACACTTATCTTTCATAGCCGCGAAAAAGTAAATATCAAAAAGGTGGGGATCCTCCAAGGCACCGTCAATACATTTATAGTATAAACAACTTCAGATCATAATCAAACAGGAAATAGAAATGACCAACAACCATACATAAATCAATGACCTAAAAGCACACTTGTTAGAACGAGAGGGGGAATTGCGCAATATTGGAGAGTAACACGATAGTTACGAAGATAGTTAGAGTCAATTTGAACCACACAGATATGAGGTGAATTCAGTTGGTAATTTAGATAGAAATGATATTATATGTGTTGATATAAAAAAAAAAAACGGAGCGTGGTTAAGCTATGGCGGGGTCCAGCAGGGCTGGTGTGCTTGCCCGTGCCCAAGGAAAACGGGGAGACGGCAGAGAGGAGGAGGTGGGGAACATGGTGCTGGTGCGAGGGAACTCACCGGGTGCTGCTGACAGAAGGTCCGGGAGTAACGGGTAATCTTGAGAAGTGCTTGGGAAAGAGGGCCTTCAGATTATCGGGTCGCCACAGTTACACTATTGCCTGACCAGATGCACCCTCCAGATAAGACGGGCATTTAAACTTTTGCTGGAAAAGATCAAGGAGGTAGGAGCCACCTACAGATGGGGCCATCCATTCCATTTGGTGGTTACGAGGCAGGGCCGGCCCTTTGTTTTGTGCGCCCCCTCCCAGCTCCCAGATCTCTTTGGCTTCCTGGATCTGCCAGCCCTCCCCATTGACCGGATGTCGGTCTCAAGGAAGTCGGGCCTGTGCGTCCGAAGCGTGGGGATGGATGCCCGTGCAGCCCGCGTAGACCTGACAACCAAAGAGGCAAAGTCAAAACCAACTGAACTAGCTGGACGAGCTGGCCCCTCACTTCCGATGAGGCCGGATGGCCCTAAACAAAGGGTCCTGTCCTGTGAACTACCAGTGGGAGTAGTATTTGCTGCTCACCGCTGGCGCGTGGGTCCCCCCCGGCCTTCCCTCTCAGACTATTTAACTAGCTTCATCCAAGCCTATAGCGGGCGGGGACGGCATGATCTTGGTCCTGCCAGGCCCTGGGGCATCTGGAACATGGGGGAGATGGGGGCTTACTACAGGTCACCCACTTCTGTGGCACCTTTAGTTGTTAACTTACTTGGTCTATACGAGTGAACAAAACAACCTCACCCCAATCTCTGTCAAGGAGTGGTAGACAGTGGACAAGTGGCCAGGGCTTGGGGCCTCTGGGGACTATGTCACAGGCTATTTAGGTCCGCGATCTGTCCCAACCACTTTCAGGGGAGCCCTGAGACTCGGGCCGTCCGTCACACAAAAACCCATAGGGCCGACCACCTGAGTTGAAGAGGACCCTGCTGATGTGACCCCCTCGACTTGGAGTATAAATTATTTACAGTCTTTTGGCTAGGGGCCTCTTCGTGAGCCTGCTGTGGTCTCGCCCTAGCTGGAGGCCCTGTGTCTACCTGACCCCAGTAGGGCCCCATAGTCGACTCCGGGGGGCCTCACCATGATGGAGATGCAGCTATTTTGAACTCCAACAGTGGTGAGTGAGCAGGGGAAAGGACACCCTGTGGGCCACGGTTATTGTTATCGTTAGTGTTACTGTAATTTGGTTAATGTTGTTGTTAACTGCTGTTGATTATAGGACAGTGAGCCAGTCAGTGGTGTTGGTCGACGCTGACGATTTCGTGGTTGTCTGGCTTGGTTCGGTTGAGCCCCTCCCCCCATTTCTTGGGTCAATTGTTTTACCTGCCTCGGGTACTAGGGCCCGACTTGCTCAGGCATGGATAGCTCAATGGGGCCGAGCCGCCCAACATAGTTGTGGCGGATCGGTCTGCCCGGGTGGGACCGGGTAGGGTGGGCTGGCCCCCCCACACTTACAAGTGCCCCCCCTGGCGGCCCTCTCCTGGCTGGCTATCTCAGTCGATTTGGACTGGGCAGGGCCACTAGATGGACTTTTGTCCCAATTCCATGCAGTCCAAATGTTAGGACAGACGAGGCCCCCACCCCAACTATGTGGAGTATGGACCATGTTCAATGTCCAGCACTAATGGGTATAGTTTTTTCCCTTAAGGAAAATGCACATTTTGTGGCCATAGCTTTTCAACCCCAGTTATAGGCCAATCTTCCCTCTCCTGTGGTAGGGAGAGCGAAGAGTGTAATTAGTTACATTTACACTTTCCCCCATAATCCAAGTACTAAAACCCACCTCTTTACCTCATCACTCCTACATTCCCCCACTACCCCTAACTCAAAACTCCCTTCCCCCTTACCCATCCTTGAAAGGACCGGCGTCACCCCCTTCACAATGGCGGAGGTGACAATATGTTCCTTTAATGTGAAAGGCTTTAACATACCAGAAAAGAGATCTAAAGTCTTCTATGACTTTCATAAACAAAAAGTAAAAATTGCCCTATTTCGAGAGATGCATATGCCCAAAATTGGCAACAGATATTTCTCATCCTGGCACCATTGCCCTAATCCTGAGGCTAAGACAAAAGGGGTGTCAATGGCATTCCACAAATCACTCCCACGCGAAATATTGGGAACAAAGGTTGACTCCCAGTGTCAAGTTGTTTAGCAAAACATACACTCTTGCAAACATCTACACCCTGAAATATGACCAGGTTAATTTTTGTGTTAGGACACTCAGGCTGCTTGAAGACTTTGCAGAGGGAATAATCATCGTGGGAGGCGATTTCAATACCCCCTTTAACCCCTCCATTGACACCTCATCCCGGAGGGCGGCGATGCCACTAAGGAATATCAATAGGCTTAAAAAATCCTTGACGAGCATCCAACTGATTGACACATGGAGGACACTCAATGGTGCCAAAAGAGACTACTCGTTTTATTCACGTGCTGCCAATTCATACAGCAGTATTGACTACTTACTACTTAGCCACCATGCATTGCACTGGGACCCCAAGAGGTGGACTGGCCGGATACTGTGGTCTTATCACGCCCCTATTTTTATTTCGCTCTGTCTCCCTGGTCCCACCCCCACTGGATGGACATTGAGGCTGAACAATGACTGCTTGGTGATGCGGAATGCTCTTCCGCGATAGAAAGAACTATTGAGCACTAGCTAGAGGATCATAAACAAGACCCTACCCCATTACCTTACCAATGGGAATCCCTGAAGTGTGTTATCAGAGGAAAGTTTATCAAACATGGCGCCAGGCTTAAACAGGAGCGAGCTTCGCTTATAACCCAGGCCCTAAACCTGATTCTCTACCTAGAGAAGGATCATAAGAGTACGCCTACTAATGTCAAGCTGCTAGAACTGCAAAACGCCAGGAAAAAGCTCCAAAAGCTGTACAACCAATCCTATCTACGCTATAGAGACAGAGGTAAAGTCTTATTCTATGAATCGGCTAACAAATGCGGCTGCATGTTAGCTAAAGCATTGCATCCTAGGCCAACAGCAACCTACATACCTGCCCTCCAAAGGCGAGATGGAACTTAAGTGCAGACCCCTTCCAGTATAGCGGACACCTTCAGAAATTTCTATACCATCCCTTTATAACATTCATAACTCCTCCGGCTCCACCTCCATTCCCTGAGGAAATAACCACCTACATAGAAAGCACCCCACTCCCAACCATCCCCACTGAGGAAACGGACCTCCTAGAACAAGCAGGAGGTGGCTAAGGTGGTCAAAGAGTTGCAAATGCCAGGGCCCAGATGGTTACTCTCCCAAATTCTACAAACATTTTGGGCCTTGCTTGATAACATTCCTAACGAAAACCTTCAATATAATAGGTGAACACTGCCTTTTCCCCAAACAGGCGCTGGATGCTACTCTGTGCAGTAATTTCAAGACAGTAGGCTCGATTCAGAGAGACACAAAAAAACTTTCGGTTTGGTGCCGACCTCGTAACATTTTCAAAATTTCCCGCTCTCGTATGAATGTGCGAGCGATTCCAAGCATGCTTCGTAAACCTTCCGTAGAGCGTCCGTGCGCTCGTATGCCAGAGTACGCAGACGAGGATGTCATTTTCATTCGTGAATTTTCAGATTCATTTTCTCAACTAACAACGTAGCCTTTCGTTTTTGCCCTTTTCCCATCGTATTCTCACACGAATCCTTTCAATTTCCCGATACATCCTGCTTCACTTTTTCCAAAAGTATTCGTCCAGACGAAATTCTTACGATATTGCGCCTGCGCACTACAAACTTATATCATTAAAGTGCTCGCATACATAATTTCACTCCCATCACTTATAATCCCAAAAAACTCACCCTAACCACTTAGCGCTATCCTGCCTTTTCCCTTGAGGTCCCTTAAAGCTCACCCTAACCACTTAGCGCTATCCTGCCTTTTCCCTTGAGGTCCCTTAAAGCTCACCCTAACCACTTAGCGCTATCCTGCCTTTTCCCTTGAGGTCCCTTAAAGCTCACCCTAACCACTTAGCGCTTAGGTTCTTCTTCCATTTTCACACCCTAAAACTTACCCCAATCACTTAGCGCTTTGGTTCTTCTTCCATTTTAGGTCCCTAAAACTTACCCAAATCACTTAGCGCTTTGGTTCTTCTTCCATTTTAGGTCCCTAAAACTTACCCAAATCACTTAGCGCTTTGGTTCTTCTTCCATTTTAGGTCCCTAAAACTTACCCAAATCACTTAGCGCTTTGGTTCTTCTTCCATTTTCACACCCTAAAACTTACCCAAATCACTTAGCGCTTTGGTTCTTCTTCCATTTTAGGTCCCTAAAACTTACCCAAATCACTTAGTGCTTAGGTTCTTCTTCCATTTTAGGTCCCTAAAACTTACCCAAATCACTTAGCGCTTTGGTTCTTCTTCCATTTTAGGTCCCTAAAACTTACCCAAATCACTTAGCGCTTAGGTTCTTCTTCCATTTTAGGTCCCTAAAACTTACCCAAATCACTTAGCGCTTTGGTTCTTCTTCCATTTTCACACCCTAAAACTTACCCAAATCACTTAGCGCTTTGGTTCTTCTTCCATTTTAGGTCCCTAAAACTTACCCAAATCACTTAGCGCTTTGGTTCTTCTTCCATTTTCACACCCTAAAACTTACCCAAATCACTTAGCGCTTAGGTTCTTCTTCCATTTTCGGTCCCTAAAACTTACCCAAATCACTTAGCGCTTTGGTTCTTCTTCCATTTTAGGTCCCTAAAACTTACCCAAATCACTTCACGGACATCACAATCTTGATTTGGAAATATGTCATTGTCCCCTTGTTTTTTGTAAATGTATTTGTGCAAATAAATGGGACACCATTTTTTTTTTGGGGGGGTTTATTGCTCAACTTGCATTTTTTTACCAATATTTTTGCCAACTTTGGTCAAAACATTTTAAAAACTATATACAATTTTTTTTTTTGGGAATTAAAATATATACAATAAGATATATTTTAAAACATTAAAAACTATATACAATATAAAATATATCAAAAACAATAAAACTATATACAAAAAACTTTTGGGTTTAACCAATAAAACTATGTACAATTAAAAAAATTTCAAAATATACAGGGCCAGGAACCAGGACACTAGTCTTCCTCTTCTGTTGTCCCCAACGTGTCCCGCATCGCCTGCAGATCGGCCACCAACTCAAGGACCCTCCGATTCATCTCAGCAAGTCGTTGTCGTGTGGTCCCTGCCAAAAAATCAGAGAAAAATATTATTGGGAGAACAATACATGTTTCTCACCTGTGGATTTAATGTATTTTAGTAAACAAATTCACTATAAGGCACATATGTCATTACTGAAAGGAATTAAGGTTATGAAGTGGCCACAGGTCATTAAGCTAATTAAGTGGCCACAGGTCACTCTTATCTTGGCATTGACTAGGGCATTATGTTTTTTTGGGTTCATGTGAAGTTAGACAGAAATGGCTATAATGCCATGACTACTTACTTGGTTGGTGGCCGAGAGATGGCTCGTTGGGGACAACACCCTGAGGTCCTGGTTCCTGGCTCTGCTGTGAAGAATTGCCTGTAGAAACATGGGCCAAATGGTTAGTTTGGATGTCTGATTCAGCAGTCCTCAAATGTTTTTAGCTAAGTCTGGGTCACATCACTCACCTTCTCCAGGGTCTTGTGGGCTCCTATCTGCTGCCTCCTCACCCACTACCTCACCCGCACCCGAAGCATCTACAAATACAGAAACAAAGATTCAGTTTGGTGATATCAGGAGCTAGCATGTATATGTTTTTGCGAAAACATGAAGAGTGACATACCAGAGGATCCCGCATGCGTGGCAGGGTACGACTCCCTGCCCACGCTGTGCCGCCCCTCCTCTGTGGTAAGGTCCAGGGGCTGGTCTGAGGAGGCCACAGAGGAGGGGTCGGCCCGTCGCCCTGGAGATCCACCACCTTCACTCCCAGCTGCAGAATCATGCAGCACCGGTCGGCCTGTGCGCCTCCGGGTGCGGCGAATTCTGTAATCCATTTCCAACACTACCAAAGAGAAGGCATTATAAATAAAAGGCCTACATTCTGTCGTAGTTACATCTTGCATGCAAGCGCTATGTACTTACTTGGGAAATGGATCCCGAAAAACCTCCGCACCCGGGGCATGTGCAGTCACTTCAGGTCCGACCAATGCTGCATGATCTGTGTGTGGGTGAAGGTGGTGTCGATCCGGTGTTGGATCTCCGAGATGATCTCCAGGGCGACGTTTCGTTTCTCAAACGAGTTGGGCAGGTAGTCGTACCTGTGCTCCAGCATGGTCTACAAAACAGAAATCAAACATAGCAAGAACACAGAAATGCATATCTAGAAGTGGCAACAATACATTCTTTGGTTCAATCACATGAACACATACACACACACACTTCTAGCCTAAGTTAACTTTCAAATATGGCAGCACTGTCGTTTGGCACGTGTGTGGCGTGCGCTTGGGTGTGCATGTAGTTGAACCAAATCTTTTAAAAAAATATTAGTTATTGCGCATCCTTAACATGTAGAGCAGCATTTACCAATCAAAGCAAAGTCCTTAAAAGACACTTACGAGCATGATGATCTCTTATTGTTGGCGGGTGAAGATAGTGGGCGCCATCTTTCTTCTTCTTCTCGGCAGCAGATAAGCACGGCCCCAGCGGTTTCCGGGTTTCGCACGGCCGTGCGAACGGCCAGACGTGGGCGTAAGCGAAAGCGTAGGCGTCACACGCCGGATACCTTATTTAAAGGTCCCTGCACACACAGCTCATTCTCTTTGAGAGTCCACCCAAAATGGCACCAAAAAAAAAGATTGCACAGAAGAAGCAGAGCAAGCAGGCTGAGCAGGCCGAGGGTCCGCAAACCAGGTCGCAAGAGCCTAAAGCCAGACTAAGGGCTAGCACCAAGGCTGCTGCAAAAAAGGAGGTGGCAGCACCACCACAACCAAAGAGCAAGCTAACCAAGGCTGGCAAAACTCAGATGGGTAAGAGGGGACGAAGCCCCACCCCACCCTGCCTCACATCACCCCCCCCACGTGGCACCAAGCCCATAGGCAAAGGCCAAAAACACAGGGCCCGAAGCTGCAGCAGGGGCCGAACAAGGTCAAGGTCCAGAAGCCGCAGCAGGGGCCCAAGCCGCAGCAGGGGCCGAACAAGGTCAAGGTCCAGAAGCCGCAGCAGGGGCCCAAGGCGCCGCAGGGGCCAAACAAGGTCAAGGTCCAGAAGCCGCAGCAGGGGCCGAACAAGGTCAAGGTCCAGAAGCCGCAGCAGGGGCCCAAGGCGCCGCAGGGGCCAAACAAGGTCAAGGTCCAGAAGCCGCAGCAGGGGCCCAAGCCGCAGCAGGGGCCCAAGCCGCAGCAGGGGCCAAACAAGAACCAGGTCCAGAACCCCGAAAAGCCGCCAAAGGCCAACGGCCCCCTCCCCCCCCCCCCGCACGTGGCTCAAAAGCTAAGGGAAAAAGTGTGAGCAGATATGCCTCACCCCAGCCAACCACCTCCAAGGCCCCACAGACCCAGCCAACCACCTCCAAGGCCCCACACACCCACAGGGCTCCAAGCAGCAGCTCCAGCTCCCCAAGACCCTCTCTTGCTCGCCCACATTATCCTCCGGCACAGGTTGGCATGCATTCCCCCTATGCCACATCTACACCTGCAACTTCAGGGTCCACCCAGCCCCGAACACCCAGTCCCTTCCCAAGTCCAGTAAGATCAACAGCCAGCCTCCAGTCCTTGAGGTCTCCTCCATCCCCAGGCCAGAATGTCACCCCATTTGCCACCAAGCACTGAGGAGCCACAACCACCCCGAAGAGGGCGCAACTTGCGCAGAGGACACTTGGGTGGCCGTTTTGCTGAGTCCCAAACTCTGGCATTGGCTACTGGGCTCACCTTACATTTTGATGAGCTATATGGATGAAAATCAAAACCAGTAGACAGCGCAAAACAGAGATTTTTGAAGAACTCACCAGGCAAGTCAATGCAGCGGGTGAGGAACGTAAAGATATGGACCAGATTCACCGTAAAATTTCGGACCTGAAATATGCAGTGCGGAAGAAAGAGAGTCTAAGGCGGATGAACAGGTACATAGGTAATGTTTTGGTTTGTATTATTCTTGTCTCTCCATCAGTGCGCTTAATTATGCTTACTATGTTTTACAGCGAAAAAACTGGCGGAGGTTTCCCAACAAAAATGCGATTTACACCGGCTGAGGAGATGGTTCTGGCCTTATTACATCCCGTGGCCTTAGAGGGACACTCGGGCCAGCAGGACACCGACAACCCACCAATTCCAGCAGGTTAGTAATGTGTGAATGACACCACAAATGTATGGAAACATACACATAGGCAGCAAGGGCTAGCTAAACACATGGCTCTAGGGGGTGGCAGCAAGGGCTAGCTAAACACATGGCTCTAGGGGATGGCAGCAAGGGCTAGCTAAACACATGACTCTAGGGGGTGGGTTTGTTTAGAGTGCTCACTTTGACTAGGGTGTGTCATGTGTGTGGCCTGGTAATGTGCACATTGACACCCACATACATGATGTTTAAGTTAATTTATGAAAAATATGTCACTTAGGAGTGGAGAAAAGGAATGGGTGCTATGTATTAATTGACAAGCACACGCCACACTAACATCTTTGGCTGTTGGTCAATTTGGTAAGAGCTGGGTTATTTGGCCAACTGATAAAGATGGTTTGAATGGCTAGAAATGTTTTATGCCATACAATGTTCCCCACCAGAATCATATTGTAAGTGTTTTTTGCCACCTTAGTGTGTTAACTTCATCGCCTTAAAGGGATGTGGCAACTCACACATCAGCCATTAGTTGCATGTTTGTTTGGAGACACATGAACAATGGGTCTAGTCTGGTTTAACAATCCATGCACTAATGTAATGGCATTCCTAGTGAATGCCAAGTGGCCACGTTGTGGGAGGGGCCCTTACTGCTTGGCCACGTTTCTTTGATTACCATATGTGTTCTTAAACATAAACTATGCATAGTTGTGTGTTTTCATAGCTCTTTTTCTTCTAAAGCAGGCCAGCATCATCCCTCAGCTAGTGGGGACTCCTCTGCCATGTTACCGCTGCCATCTTCTTCCGCGCTGCATAGGACCCAGGATCCGATGTCTACAGTAAGTGTATTTTGATGCTGTTGTGTATGCATGTAGCTTGCCATGTTTTGCTTGTGTGGTTTTTATAGGTAGTCCCCACACTGAACCTTTTTTTTTTTACATGTCCCCAACAGAGCCACACACTGATGGAGCAAATCCAGGAGCAGGAGGAAGATGGAAGCTTCATAGGAGATTCTGAAGATCTTCCCCTGGGACAGAATCTGCAACTGTCCCAAAATGTGTCTCCGCCAAATCCACAGCAGCAGAGTGAAGCAGAGACTGACCCTCCAGTCCCCAGTTTCAGATCTGCTGCTGAGGATTTGGCGAGCAGACCTGTGGCTGTTGGGGGTCCTCGAGCAACATCATCTGCACGCCCCACAACCCGGGGAATTGGGCGGCGTACTCAGCAACGTCGCCCAGTTTCCCAGGGGAGGGGCGTGCAGATGATGGAGTCAGCATGGCACCAAGAGAGGCGGCTTTTTCGTCGGCAAAATCAGCAAAATCAGGAGCATATTAGGGGCCAATTAGAGTCCCTAAATACTACCTTCAGTGCCTTGCTGACTGAATTGAGGACCCATAACAGCCACATGGCCAACTTGACTTCAGAAATAAGGTCAGGCATGGCCGAAATGCACACTAACCAAAGACACATTTTGGAACAGTTGCAGATTCTGAATGCCACACAGGCCCAGGTTATGCCCCCCCCACCAAGTGGGCCAACCTGGGTTCTATGGGCATCACCAATATTAAGGTGTGTTTGGCCTGAATCTGGTCCATATCTTTGCGATACATCCCCACTGGATTGACTTGTCTGGTGAGGGCTAAAAATCTTCAATTTTGCGCTGTTCTTGCTAGGTTGTTTTTGATTATCCCCCATATAGCTCATTCAAGGCCTGAGGTAGCCCAGTAGCCAATGCCAGAGGCCAAGACTCACTGAATCGGCCACTTAAGGTGTTGCGTGGCTGCCATGGGCACTATAACATTTGTGGTGGCTCCTCATGTTTGGCGGCATGATTGAGTGACATTCTGGCCTTAACAACTAAGACCTTGGACCCTGGCTGTGATTGTACTGGATTTGGATTGGGACTGGGTGTTCTGTTTGGGTGGCCCACTGACTTACAGGTGTAGATGTGACCTAGGTATGTTTGCTTTCAACCTGTGTCTGTGGAAAATGTGGGCAAGCAGGAGAGGGATTTTTTTTTGTGCAAGTTCCTTTTTTGAAAAATGTATTGAACATAATTGCATGTACATGTCTGGTCCCAAAGTATGTGAGGGGTACTCAGATACTATTCTGTTTGTATCACATAAACCTTTTACGATGTAGTAAACATTTTTGTTTGACCAAGCTCATGTCTGTGTTGTTTTGATAGAGAAATATGAGTTCAAGTTGTCACCAAAACAAACAATAACCAAGGTCTACAAATAAATACTCAAACATAGTTTTTTGTTTTGGTTGCCCAAATTCATTATTGTTTTCTTAATAATGAAATGAAACATAGAAAAACAAACCAAATAAAAATATCCACAAAATAAAAAAATTAACAATTACAAAATTAGGAAAAATGTGTGGCTATTAAATTTGCCCGCACGGCTTGCCCAGACGCACTTGGCTGGCCCACATAGGCGTCGTCTGCCTCATCGGAGGGTGGAGAGGGTGGCCAATCCAGATATCGGGGGACCCTTTGCATAATAGCTAAATTATGGAGCGCTGCACATGCCATTATGATGTCAATGACCTTTTTGGGGTCATACTGCAGGGAGCCCCCAGTGTGGTCCAAACATCGAAAGCGGGTCTTGAGGAGTCCAAAGGCCCTCTCCACCACTGCCCTGGTCTTTCTATGTGCACGATTATAGGCCTCTTGTGCTGGAGTCTGTGGCCGGAGGACCGGAGTCATCAGCCACGGCAGTAGTGGATACCCCAAATCTCCTAAAAAAATATAAAAAAAAAAAAATTAACAGTAAATCATACATTGCCACGCAACATTCCTACTCCAATAAAAATAAAAGAGGTATGTGACATTGTCACACAAACATGAGCATACATATTGCAGATGCAAAAACCAGAATTAAACATATGTGATAGATGGTGGTCCAAAGTAGGCAAATAATACTGTGGATGCTGGGCAATCAGGCAGACTGTTAGCAGCTATTGTTGCCTGTCTGTGCTGCAGAACAATGTTTTATGGGATCAGTTGACCTGACCCATTTTCAGTCTTGGTTTAGTCCAAAACCGGTGTAAGCCGGCCCCTGCACTGCCCCGCTCACCTCTACTCAGTAAGTGAAATGCATGTAAGCAAAGATGGCGCAGACTCTCGGGTAAAGTCATTAACAGATTTTGATCTTAAATTGTTTGGAAGGCTGTTTCAGACTTTGCCTCGCATTACACTTATTAATTAAAACAATGCAGGCCAAACAATTTGGCAGCCTATGTAGTTTGTATAATGTAATGGTTCCAGTGGGGTTACACATGTTCACAAGGTGATGGGCAAGGCAGCGTTTAGGAAAGGTTAATACAACCAAAATCAAAGCCATACATATACAATCCAAATCGGTAATTTGAGTCAACTTACCAAGGAGCCATGCACCCGCAAATTCCCCTGACTCAAACCGCCGGAATAATCCTGATCTGCGCAGGATGTAGGCATCATGGGCTGAGCCAGGGCAGCCTGCCAGGATGCTCAGAAAGCGCATGTCCTGGGCCACCACTGCTTGCACATTCAGCGAATGGCCCATTTTGCGATTTCTGTGTAAAAAGGAAACATAAACAACAAAAAAATAACGGTTAGGAAACAAATCCAACGCACACTTCAAACAGCCTAAGTCAAAATGTAACATCCAGACAAATAACACTAAACAACTACGTTACATTTAAGTGGGCAACAAAAGAAGATCAATGTTTGAGCCTTGACAAGGTTGAGTTACTAGTTCTATTTTAAGTACACTTACAAATGTTTTACTTTGAAATAACTAACTTTTTTAGTCATGTAAAAATAAGGGCCATTGTTGCACATACACTCTTGGCAAGCATTAGCAAGGAGGGAGTGATTGCAATGAGGGAAGATGTAAAAGCAGAGAGTATGAACCTAGAGGGACTAATCAAAAGGAGGGACTATTGCCAATGAGAGTTACTAAAAATGGCGACATTAGTCACAAGGATGCATTTCATAAAAGGATAACTATTGCCAATGAGAGTTACTAAAAATGGCAACATTAGACACAAGGATGCATTTCATAAAAGGAGGGACTATTGCCAATGAGAGTTACTAAAAATGGCGACATTAGTCACAAGGATGCATTTCATAAAAGGAGGGACTATTGCCAATGAGAGTTACTAAAAATGGCGACATTAGTCACAAGGATGCATTTCATAAAAGGAGGGACTATTGCCAATGAGAGTTACTAAAAATGGAGACATTAGTCACAAGGATGCATTTCATAAAAGGAGGGACTATTCACAATGAGGACAAATAATAATGTGATTGGGCAAAGGAGGGACAGACAAATAATTAGATACAATGGAAGCCAAAACTTGCCTGTATATATACTCGTCGCTTGACGGAGGGACCAGGGCAACGTGTGTGCACTCAATTGCACCCATGACATTGGGCATGTCGGCGATGTTATAAAATGCCAGCTTAATGGCGTTTCTGGCTACCATATCCTCAGGGAAACAAATATATTTCCGAGTTATGGTAGCCATGCCTTCCAAAAATTTGGATAGCGCGCGGCTCAGCGTAGGCTGTGAGATCCCCACGGAGAGGGCACCCAGCCTCTGGAACGTGCCGTTCGCCAAAAATTGCAGGCAGCCAAGCATCTTAGTCATACCTGAAATTGCATGCCCCTTCCTTGTGGTGCAGGCTAACCATGGCCGCAGCTCACTATACAGTTTATGGAGGGAAGCACGATTAAGCCTGGTCAGCTCGAACAGCTCAACGTCATGCATGAAATTGATGTCCATGCGTCGCCGCCGGTGCAATCTGGTCTCTGCCCTCCGGACGATCTCAATGCCCATGAGTTGCAGATCCTCATGCTCCTCAAAGGCAGTAGCCTCGTCCATGGATGGCTCGCGCTCCCGTAGTCAAAAAGGTGCCGGGAATGTTTTTGCCCTGAAACGAATTTATGAGGTGTGGGGCCATCGGCAATCAGCTCTCTGAATTAATCGCAAGCCCATTGCAATAACGAAAACTTTCTGAACGGACGAAACATTTCAGATTTGGTGGGAAAAAGCTCCCGAAGTAACGAAAAACTTCCGATTTTGTCACCATTATCGAAAGAGCATATACGCATGTTCTCGAACGTTCGTGCGAGTGAAAAATGTCCGAAAAAAAGCAAAAAAATGACAAACACCCACCAAAACTTTCACAGACAGCTACGAATGTCCGGACGAATGTTTCTTTGAATCGAGCCTAATATACTTAATGGGTGGGGTATGTCCCGGAAAGGGAGGCCAGGGACAAGCTACTCAACCTAATATCATATGTTACTGCAACTAAGGAGCCTGCATGTCTCCTCTCATGTGACACAGAAAAAGGCATTTGATAGGCTGGGCATTCATGAGGGCTTCTCTTCAGCAGATTGGTGGTGGGCCAGGCCTCCTTTCCAAACTCTGTATGCCTTCCGTCAGCCAGAGTCAGAGCTAACGAACTTCTCTCCACCCCTTTCCCCATTAGCAATAGTACGCGCCTGGGGTGTCCACTATCCCCCCTTCTCTACGTTCTTACCATGGAACATCTAGCTATAGCCATCCGGGATAAACCAGACATCAAGGGGATACAGATAGCCAATCGCCAATATAAAGCTTCCCTGTTTGCGGATGACCTAACATCAGCACAAATCTCCTTCCCATCTGTTTTGAGGGAATTCCAGCAATTTAGTCAGATGAGCAATTTTAAAGTTAACTAATCAAAATCAGAAGCACTCAACATCTCTCTCCTGCTTTGAGAGGTTAATCAGTTGGAGTGCAGCTTCCCATTTAAGTTGAGACCCCATGCTATCAAGTACTTAGGTGTTCAAATCCCTGCCAACCTCACCATGTTATATGAGCTAAACTATGCCCCACTCCTCGCCAAAGTGTCAGATCTTGACTCTTATACGAAGAAACCAATTTCCTGGATTGGCTGGATTAATAGCCTAAAAATGGATATCCTCCCAAATCTCTTGTATATCTTTCAAACAGTCCCAATAAAAATCCCTAACAGGTTCTTCTGCAAGTTGAGGTCGGCATTCTATAAATTTATTTGGGGGGTCACCAAACCAATAATACGACTCTCTACCCTTTCCAGAAACAAAACTGGTTACCTGACCTAAAAGACTTCCATATGGCTGCGATTCTTCAGCGGATTGTAGAATGAACGCATAGAGGGGGGGGACAAATTGTGGATGCAGCTTGGGAAAGCCCTTTCCCCACTCAACCCCACCATATTGGCGTGGACCACCCCCTCTCTAAACCCCAAAGAGAATCCTGGGACCCCCTGCAGAGTAAGCACAAATTGGTGGGCAGACCTGGCCCCCTCACCCCGTTGTTTGATAACCCGGCATTTGAACCCGGACTACTGTCTAAGAATTTTCTTATATAGGGAGCTTCCAACATTATCACAATAGGATAGGATATCACAATAAAGACAGGGGAAATACACTCAGTAACAGACCTGAAAAAAAGAGCAGGAGGTAGGCACATCTCGTGGCTCCTACACAGACAGCTGCCCACATTTATAACTGCCAACAATCTGCTAGAATTAGAATCCCTAATCACTAAAAAAATCCTCTGACTTGTGTTATATCATCCCTTTACTCACTTTTTCATAGATCAACTCACTCTTCACCACCTAAGTTCATAGGAAAATGGAAAAGGGAACTAGGAATCCAAATTTCAGACAACGACCTCACCAAAATATATCTAAGCACCCATGGCATGTCGCTGGCAAGTACCATCCAAGAGAGAAATTATAAAGTTCTTGCTAGGTGGTATAGATGCCTGGCTGACATACACCAATTTGCAACAGTACAATCAGACAAATGCTGGAGATGCCAGAGGGAAGTGGGCAACATGACCCACATCTGGTGGAGTTGCCCCGTTATTAAAGCTCTGTGGGACCAGATCTTCACTATCTATGAGGATATCTCTGGGATCAGGGTGGACAACTCTGCATCGCTCGCGCTCAGAGCTGGGACTTCAAGAAAATTATGGTGATTGCTGCAGCATCTGCGGCACCGCCGAATTTGCCGCTGGATTCCAGGTGAAGGCAAGTGTCTTTTTTAATTGCTTTATTACACATGCTTTGCTGCTAATAGAAGGGGGCAGGGTGGGGGTATGTTAATATTTTACACAGGAGCTGGAGTGACCCTTTAAATATAAAACAAGCCCTGATGATGAATTTACAACTTTGTCTAACTGAGTAACCATTTCAGATAAAGACAGTGGAAAGGAGTACACACAGAGGGAAAAAAGGCACAAAAAATCAGCCAATCCTACGCTGTTCTGTTTCCTAGAGAACCAACCACTCTCTCTCAAGAGGTAGAGAGCATTAACCTTGGGCAATATGGCTGCCAATGCCCTATATTGAGGACATTGAGGACATTTATGCCAGTAGCTGCAGCTCTAAACATTAAAGTGGCACTGCTCTGCCCAACGCCCAATGCCATTTAACCATTGTATTTTTATAGCTGAAATTTGTTCCTACAGCAGCCCAATCCTAGAATTCTCATTTTATTGCAAAGTATTATGCTAATAAATATTTATTTAATACATTATTACACCTCTATAAGTTATAGAATCTATCTCTATATTTACAAACTTGTGTGTGTGCCTTTATAGTGCACTGGAAACATATACATATACATTTGTATCCTTGATTCAGAGATCAAAAGTTTACATCTTCATGTCTGCTGGGGTGGGAATGTGCTGTACAGACTGTGGGTAGATCTTTTAATTCCATTATTCACTTTCAAGTGCTATAAAAACCAAACTTAAAAGATAAACCTAACCTGCCCAAGGCAATATTGGTAGTCAAAAGCTGCTGGAAAAAGTTCAATCAAGTCAAAGAATAAATTGTACCTTAAAGAAATTCAGCTAGGTACAGCACAAGGCATATTGTTTCTTTCTACCTCTTTGTGGTCACCAGGTTGGATAACAGTTCTCCCCATCCTGTTGGGGCAATGTTAACAAAACATCTTCTATTCTGTTCTATATTTCTTCTATATTGCATAATAATGTCTATCCCCAACTTGTTTACTTCTGCCCCTTATCTGCACAATTTCAGAAACATCTAAATAAAAGAATATTGCTTATCTTTGATACCCCACCAGCTTGTCTATGTCTGCAAGGTTCTCTGCTGGGTAATCAGAGTTTCTTTTACTTTGAGGTATAGTATCCATATGACACATTACTTGATTTTTTTTTTTTTGCTTCATTGCAATCACAGATAACAGTGCTAGCTGGTCTATGTTAGACTCGAGGCTCAAAAAAGTTTTACTTTACAAACTTTACAATTCTGAATTCATTTATTCAGAAAGCCTAGATAAAATTAAACATATAATATGGCCCTGATTCAGTTACATGAAAAAAGATAGATTGTAAGTGTTTTCCATGCATCTAAATTAAGCATTAGGCCTGGTGAATATATCATTTAAATTAAGAAAAAAACTTTTAACAAATCAGAATAAGCCAAATGTAGTATTCAGTTTCTCTACATATCTGACTATAAAACAGCCCTCTTTATGTCAATATAAAAAAATACCACAAGAAACCACCATCTATTTCCCCAGATTATGTCTGCATAAGGTAATGGCTTAATATAGGCACTAGATAGTTGCAGAAAATATTTAAACAACACTCAATTGGCTCCTATACATTTTTCTTCATGTTTTAGCTGGTATATCAGCCATCTCATCATTAATGTTCGCTAGGGTGCTCAAGCTGCTTATCGATAAAACTAAGCTTATAATTTCTCAACATCTACTGTATTTCGGCTTCCCTATCTAACATAAAAAGTATACCGCTGCTGCTCTCCAAGCTCGATGCCTGAACATTAATTATACTAGCCCTGATCAATTTCCAAATAGACTGCAGCTTCAGTCTCCTCTGTGGTCCACCAGCAAACTGTCCTTAATCTATTGTGAATTTTTACATATTAACGTAGAAGGCTTTCCCCTCCCAAGTTCCTTACATTTTATGACCTTCTTTTGTCTTCATCAATCTGTTTGCCTGTATTTTTCATGTGTTTCTTCATCAGGAATATCTTTCTCCACACAATTCCCAAACCTCAGGTGCCTCAAACTAAACTTCAGTAAGCATGGTTTAAGCAAGTCTTATCTCTACCCATTATACTTTAGATTGTAAGGTGCAGGGTCCATGACAAGCATTTTGTAATCCGTAATGTTGTCTCACTGTGGTCTCCACTGCATATTATTAGTACCTTACTTCTTAGTCTGTATTAATTATCAAACTACATTGGTAGCTGCCATAGCTTCTTTTGAAACAATGTTTACGATAGTTTTCCTAAAATTAATATTATGGGGTGCACTACTTATCAAACAACACCTGTGCTCACACCCTAAGTTCAAATGAACTTGAAAATGAGTGGACATGGATGCACCACACCTCCCTCACACAATGAAGCACCAAACAATACACATGTCAATTAGTAAAAAACATTTTATTGAATGACTAAAATAATTTTTAAAAACACAACATAACACAAGACATTTAAAACCAAAGCAATTCCCCCTTTACACTCTCTGTTAATATCCAATATATAACAAGTCACCAAGAATACAAGCTAATAAAGGTCTGAGTGGGCTGAAAAAACTATCCTGAGGTACCTAATGTCCTAAATCATTTTTAAATCATTTTCTGTTGTTTTTGTGCCGGCACAAAAAGACCAATTTAATGTCTATATCCCATGATTCAACCAACTACCTGTGTGAATAAAAAATATATATATACCTATACTATATTATAACAATAATTAGTATAATAATTCCAAGTCATACAACAACCTGTGTAAAGTGCCTAGTGCCAAAAAACATATTAAGACCTATTTAATGTGAAATACACAGAAAAAAATACATATATATATATATATATATATATATATATATATATATATATATATATCCTATAGTCTAATAAATGAACAAGTAAAGTGCTATAGTGCAAAATGAACATAGAACCCTAATTCATAGTGGCCTATGATTACATATATAATAAAAAAAAAAAAAAAAACAAATCTATCACAAAACAACCAAAGAATCAACAATCACCAATAAATATGAACAGGTAGTGGCACAGAAAACAAAGTATCACATATAAAAATAAACATGCGCCAGCATGAATCAAAAGGGTTACCACATGATGCTAAGACAGCCCACAGACAAAATGCCCGAGAAGGGGGAAAGCATTCTTGCTTTATGTAGATCAGGGGTACTCAACTACTTTCAGTGGAGGTCCACTTACCAGGGTCTGCCGTGGGATGAAGGTCCGACCTGCACACCGACAGTAAACCTGGTCCCCTAGCAATAAGGCCAATTTGGTGTGAGGGAGTCGGGGGGTCGGGGGGTAAGTAACAGTGCATGTCACGGGCTGGGAGAAGGGTTAGGGGATGGTGCAGATCAGCTGCTGGGGGGTAGGTGAGGGTCAGTGGATGTGTAGAAGGGTTAGGTGAGGGGTGCAAGTCAGCAGCTGGGGAGAAAGTTAGGTGAAGGGTACAGGTCAAGGAGCTGGGGTGAGGGTTAGGTGAAGGGTACAGGTCCAGGAGCTGGGGTTAGGGTACAGGTCCAGCAGCTGGGGTGAGGGTTAGGTGTCTGGCAATAATGAATTGCAATCAACAGGTCCACACACTGGCTGCTTTCATGCTCCATCATCTATCTACAGCCTGTGTGCAGCAAAGCATGAGGGTGCATGTGAGTGGCTGGGAGCGGGATAAGGTAAGGGGTGCAGGTCAGTGGCTGGGAAGGAGGGGGTAGGTGGGGTGCAGGTCAGTGACTGGGAAGGAGGGGGTAGGTGGGGGTGCAGGTCAGTGGCTGGGAAAGAGGGGGTAGGTGGGGTGCAGGTCAGTGGCTGGGAAGGAGGGGGTAGGTGGGGTGCAGGTCAGTAGCTGGGAAGAAGGGGGTAGGTGTGGGGGTGCAGGTCAGTGGCTGGGAAGGAGGAGGTAGGTGGGGGTGCAGGTCAGTGGATGGGAAGGAGGGGGTAGGTGGGGTGCAGGTCAGTAGCTGGGAAGGAGGGGGTAGGTGGGGGTGCAGGTCAGTAGCTGGGAAGGAGGGGGTAGGTGGGGGTGCAGGTCAGTGGCTGAGAAGGAGGAGGTAGGTGGGGGTGCAGGTCAGTGGCTGGGAAGGAGGGGGTAGGTGGGGGTGCAGGTCAGTGGCTGGGAAGGAGGGGGTAGGTGGGGGTACAGGTCAGTGGCTGGGAAGGAGGGGGTAGGTGGGGGTGCAGGTCAGTAGCTGGCTGACGCAGTATGCCTCTCAGCCGGGGTTGCAGCTGTGGCCTGCACACCTGCCGTGGGATCAATTGGGGATCCCTGGGGATGCACAGAGTCTCAGAGACAGGCCTAGGTCCTGATTTGGGATGCCCCAGGGATGAGGAATTATGCCTTCCTGGGAGGCTGACTTTTCTATTGAAGGTGGAGCAAAAGTTTTAAAAGACTCTTAGTCTGCTTAGTTATGCCTCCTTACTTTGGCCCTGTGGGAAATAAACAGGCAGACCATGAGTCTTATGAGACTTTAGATCCACTTTAAAGGTGAAGCACTTGGGGGGGCTAGGAGGGGGCTTTAGCATCAAATAAATGACCCTATCAGAATAACTGTATCCCTAACTTACACTTTGTGCGATCCTGTCGTCCAGCATTGCTCCTCCTTGACGCTGCCTGATGCTAATGATGAATCAATGATGTCAGCACACTGGCCGCTTCTGTGCTCCATCGCCTGTCTGCAGCCTGTGTGCAGCAAAGCATGACAGGCTTTGCTCCCGCGCCTCCCGGCTCCCCTCCGCTCTGCTCTGCTCTGTTCTCTCCTCTCCAGCCATCCTCCCCCCTGCGGCGCTGCCAGTGCACGATGATCTTGCCGACAGTGAGCGGCCGGTCGGTCGAGGTAGCAGGGAGACAGGTGGCAGGAACTAAAAATATATTTGTGTGTCCTGTGGGGGGCACTAAGTGAGAGCTCTGCTGGAAGCGCGGCCGGATAGGACAAGAAATATCATTTTAGCGCGGCAGTTACGTTCTGTGAAACGGCTCCAGGGACACTACACCAGCCCTGGGCAGCGGTCCGGACAAATCGCGTCTGCGGTCCGGATTCGGACCGCGGTCTGCCAGTTGAGTACCCGTGATGTAGATCATAGCTTGTGTAGAGATGTGACTGATGAAAAAGGTAACAATGGGTTAACAACGATGGATTAATCTCACTGAACCAGGCCAGTGAGCCCAAAAAAGAGGAGTAGCTTCCTGTCCCAAGGTGCTAATGAGCCACAGCCGAGGGCTGCTGCTGGGCATGCCAAGTGTTGGAGTGCACTGCGGATGGGCAGAGTGAGCCCTCAGTCAGGTAGCTGTGTGGGCTACAGTGTGCAGGTGGCACTGGAGCATTGGAGATCACTACATTAAGCTGTGTTGGGCTACAGGGGTCAGGAGGCACCAGGGGCAGGGCCGGCTAGAGGCTGCTTCTAAACCGAGTGAAACAAACTCAAAGGCTGAAGCACCCTTATATGTACTGCGAGTAGGCCTGTTTGACCAGATGAAATTGAAACTCAGTGAAAACAGTTTGCTGTAAAGAGCTGGGTTTCCCTATGTGCTGAAGAAAGCTTACTTAAGTTGGACTTGGTTGATGTCAAAATAAACCATTGTGAGTTAATTACCCCCTTGTATGCTTGTGTCTGTGCCCAAAAATCCCGGAGTCTTACATTTGGTATATTTGGCACAGTTAATGTCAAAGTCAAATATCACAATTCCACAGCACAGTTTCAGTCACAACAGGGGTTCAATATAAATAAATCTAGTGGTCATACCAACCAAGACACTTTGACCAGGTATAATCTTGGTGACAATATTCCCATCTTAGACACTCTCCCTTCACAAAGCTAAGGGCCCACAGACGGGGCCAGCAACACCTTACCAGAGTCTAGGCACTGCTTTGCAGCCTCACATTCCCAATGGATCCACCCACTCCTAAGGGGTGCCTTGTTCATCTATCAACCTCAGGACCCCCTGGGCTTCATCCTGCCAGGGCCCTCTTTTATACGGTATAGACCCCTGCTCTCTTCAGGTCAGCCGAATTTCTGCTGCGCCATGACACTTTGTGGGGTTTCATACCGTGGCACGCTCCCTGGACTTATAACTTGCCCTCTGTCCCCTTATTCTTATGGAAGCTCCACCCCTTTTATCTAGCTTAAAGGGAGGCCCCACCCCTCTGTCCTCTTATTAAAGGGAAATTCCACCCCTTTTTCTATGGTTATAAGTGGTTGCCACCCACTGTATATCTATTTATAAGAAAAGGCAACCCACTTTACTCTTATTAATAGGCGACTCCAATCCCTGCTCTCATTCCTACCACCCTAATGGCAGATAGCAGAGACGAGGGGAGAGGTCTGCATCCAGGACTGACACCGGATCTGCAGGTCCGCCTGCAGATAAAGAGATGGCACAGCTGTCACACACACACGCGAGTGCTCGCCCTCACTTTGTTCCCTGCCAGAGAGACACCTCCTGAGAGACACAGAAAGGGGAGCAAAGAGGCCATATTAGGTTCGGGGCAAAGCACTGACTTTGGAGGGACCAGACTCCCACTGAACCTACTGCCCAGAACTAAAGACACTCCCACAGCCCAGACTCTAAGGACCCCCTCCCACCTTCACTTGAGCCCCCCCCCCCCCAAAGGGAAGTTAAAATTTGCTGCATGAGGGTTTCCATGTTTGTCCCCAAAGTCAACAACAGGAAATACAATACAAGGAAGAATTTGAAAGGCACCTTAAAGGAAATACATAGACATGCTGCCAGAAGCTTATGGCCCATAGTGCCCAATGATTAGCTCTTCTCATCAGCTGACAAAAGTGGTAAAACCTGAAGTAAGCCCTGTGCATGCACCTTCTTGGTCTTAAAGCCGCGGATTACATGCTGCCAAGTATGCAATTCTGGATCTTAGCACCTCGTTGTGCATGCACCAGAGCCGTGTTTGCGCAGTGTTACCAATGGTTGGAAACCCTGCACCTGCACGGTAGCAATGGGGGATCTTACACGCCTTTGTGTCGGCCACCAGGCAGAGACCCATGGCTACCGCCCAGCTAAGGTAGACCATGCCAGGTAATGACAGTAGGTAGGGTACAGTTCTTAACCTATCAACTTTCTTTGCAAAGGACCCTGAGAGATCATATGCACTGTAGGTATCATGTAGGTAACACAAGCCCACAGATGCCCTTGAAAAAAAATCCCCTGAAATGCATTTTTTCTAGCAAGTGAAGGAATCTTTTATCTAAACTTGTCTTTTTTCATTTCTTTTTTCAACGCTTACGGATTTTCCCTTAAAATAAAAAAACCTGTAGAGTGATAATCTAGCAGCCAATAGAACATTTCTAAAAACATTTAGCCCACAAAGCGAACTTACACTTTTGTTTTCTTTCAAATGTTGCTGATGAGATGCTTGCCCTCTGTGCTTTAGCTTGCTGTCCTCATGGGACCTTCCCATGTGTTAATTCCCAAACATCTAAAGATAGGAGATTGATGAGTTTCTTCTTACTGAAGGCCTGAAAATGATGATCACAGACAATCCCTCTGACATCCAGCCGACCCACAGCTCATTTATCTGGATGATGAATGTGGAGGTATATTTAACTCCCCTTTGAGATATGTAATTAGTGTAAAATTGGAAATCAGGCATATTAATTGCTTTCAGTTTCTGTACCCACTATACTCCTCAGGTAACCGCCAGTTTGAGGAGTTAATATTGCAATGGCAATGGGATTAACATCAGCTAAGGTCTGCTTAGGAAAATATAACATACACAGCAGCTCTGTGGATTCCATTGCAATGCCAATCAACATAATTGAAAATTTAGTTCCCAACTCTGCTGGCAAACATCCAGAGCATGCCTGCAGCTTAAAGAATCTTTGCCTTCAAGATGTTTGTTACAGAACAGAGATTATTTCTTAGCGGCTCTCACTTAAAGCTGACAGTATACTCCTGGTTTTCTACAATGACTTCATATCTAACATTTATTGTATAATCTGGGTCTCCCCTCCAGCAATACACCAAGGACAGGCGATTAGCCATTTAGCTGCACTTATTTTTTGAAGCAATTGCATACTGGTTTTTGGGATCCAGGAAAGGTACAAACTCAGAGGATCATTAACCTGCCATCTCCCACACACTCCCCAAGCCAGCTTAGCTCAAATTCATGAGGGACGATTCATGGTCGGTGCGCAGGTGAGTTTGCACACGCTATTTGAAGCATCAAGTCATGCTCAGGCTTCCGCCTGATTCATGGTCGTCAAAATGGGATGCGCTTTTGTTTTAGCGCCAGTTGGTGCACTTGTGTTTGCCATTGCGCCAATTTGCGCCAGAAATGTTCCGCTAGCTTGTTTTTTGTGCACCAAACTGTCTCGGGTGTCTGATTTATGGTATGTTTAGAGAGCAGAAAAGTGTGCACAAATGTGGCAATTTGAAGAGAGAATTTCCTACAGAAAATAGGTGGAGTAAAATGCGGATTCGAAGGAGTAACAGGCTCATTTCATTCCATGCATGTTTATGAACAAAGAAAGTGTCAGCCGCAAGTTCCTACTAAAAATTATAAAAGGCTTTAAAAAAACACAAAAATTAAGGTCCAAACAACAAAATCTGGATATTGTGCCCCCAAAGCTTAGCAAAAACAAAAACAATAAAAATATTATAGTTAAATTATTAAATGCAAACCAAACGGGAGGGAGGGTTAAATACAACATCTGAGACAAGACATTGGGCCAAAAAATGCTAAGGCTTAACTGAATTTCCCCCACCCCCAGTAAAAAGAACCCCACAGGTTCTCCAGAGAATACACTCCGAAATGGCAGATAGATCTTCGCAGAAAACACAGAGGCTGGAGGGATCAAATTCCTATGGAGAAACAGGAAAGGAAAGTAAAGGTGAGAAACATGGGGGATCATCGGGGGCAGTTTGGCGCTTAGCCAGGCAAAATGTGCATGGGGCAGGGCCACTTGCACTTCAAAACAGCAGGTAAGGGCCTCGATTCAATAAAGGTAGAAAAAAATTCTCATGGTAGTAAAAGATTCAATTTATGAGAAAAAAGCCTGATAATTTCCCTGTTGCTGAATCGCCAGCTAAGAAAACAATGAAAGTCAATGGCACTTTTTTACTTTTAAGAAAAGTAGAGAACTGTTTACTCCTTTCTACACTGTAGTAAAAGCTGCCATTGACTTTCATTGTCTTTTTATCTAGTGATTCAATAACAGTGACATTCTCAGGCTTTTTTCTCATGAATGGAATTTTTTACTACCATGAGAATTTTTTTCTACCTTTATTGAATCAAGGCCATTGTTTGCAGAATGTGCACATTGTGCTTCTCCCATGCGATTGCCATTTGGTGTGCTTCGCATGTTTGCCCAGGGTGCACACGCAGCCATGAATTATGCACATAGGTGCATGCGGAATACTTTGCGTTATTGCGCACTGACAATGAATCGACCCTATACTCTTTTTTTAGCGCAGTTCCGTGATGGGGGAGCAAGAAATGACTGCACAAGCTCGCACCCCCTCACCTAAAATAATTCAAGATGATGAATGCAGGGGTATATTTAGCTGTAGTGTAACATTCGAAATCAAAAGTATTACTGATTTTAAATAAGCTTATTTAAGAAGTTCGCCGTAGGGAGCCTTATTCACCAATATTTGGTGCTTGACGCAGTCACTCTCTGTGCCCACTCTGCGGAGCCGGCTGGAGACAGCAAGCACTCGCTTGCTCCTGGCAGGGCACTGTCAAAAGGGGATTGCAGGCATACAGCTCCTGTTGTAATCCCCATTTTTTATTTTGGGGGGGTGATGGCAGCAATTTAAAATTTTTCATTGCATTGTGGATACTTGAGTGACATGACACAGGTTTTGCATGACCCAAATAACAAAATTGTGCAAAAAAATTCATACAAAAACAATTCCAAGCATCCCAGGGAAATATAAAAAAGTAGCCAAAAAAATTATAACCAGCCCAGCCCATTGAAATCTTACTGAAAATTCATATACTGGCCGGCACTGATGATAGATGGGACACTACCTGGCACTATCAGAGGCGCTATGGATTTTTGCCTTGATAACTACACCTTTTTCACTGGGACCTGACATTTACCTGACGTTCTTCTGGCACTACAGGGCACTAGCACTTCTTAAATAAACCCCTAAGCTTAAGTTTGCTGGTATACGGCCCGTTTTTGAGCGCCAATGCCCTCACAGTGCTAGATGTTAAATAATCAGCGAGGATTTGCACATTAGGTATTGGCTGGCCTGTGTCAGTGCCCTAACACTGTCATAACAGTGCCACTTTGTACCTCCAACGTTTAGGTGCTGAACACTGTGCTGAACACTGTATTTATTAATTTATGGAACACTGAAGAAATTGCCGCTGTATCTAACCAGCGCTGATCAGCGTTTGTTCAATTCAGTTACAGGATTTCTTCAATTCAGTTACAGGATATCACTGCTATGAATAAACACACATTGGTAAACAAACAGAAGCCTTGAAAAACAATTTTACAAGAAAAAAATAAAATTACATTTGGTGACATCTAGGTACTGTGTTTACATTGACAAGTCACAATGCAAATTCTGTACAAATAAATGTGTTTAATAATATTTATAAGCATAACACTTCAACACTGTTCTGTGTTTTTTTAAATTGCACACTGAGTGCCACCGAGGCTAAAATATTGGTACTGAGTGGTATTAGCAGACGCTTCATAAATCAGACTGTATTTTGCCCAAATATTGGACTTTCTTGGGTATTTCAACAAGCAGGCACCCCAAACTAGGTGATGCATGGGACGGGGTGCATTTTGACATAAGGTAAACTTTAACCTAGGAAATTCTGAAGTTTTACTAAGGACCAAAGCACAATTCAGCAACAAGTACAACTTCACTTTGGTTTTTATTGGGAAAGAATAATTACTATTTCAGTGCTATTTCTGCTGTCTATTATAATGTAAGGGTATTTTGCAATAAAGCAGCAAACTGTCTATATTTCATTATTATGAGTTTACTGAATTGAGACCTTAGCCTTAAGATGCTTGTGTAGAGCCTCTCCTGATTGCATGGAAGCAGGGAGTAGCCGCAACACCATAGTCATGGAGCTACTCCCACCCCCTTTACTCAGTTTGAATTGCCATGAACACACACAGGGAGGGATTCAGTCAATATGGATCTCTCCCTGTGGAGTGTTCTAAAGGGAGGCTGGCAGCTTCCCAGGTGAGTAGCTCTGGCTGCATTGCATGTCCCAACTTTGGGGACTCAAAAATAAGAGTAGGGACCACACTAAACACAGAGTGCCTTGCCGTGGCAGTGTGGCTTCCACATGTATCTGCAGATATGTGCAACCAAATCTCTGTCTTTCCACATAGCTAGACATGTTTGGTGCTTAATACTTAGATGATGAGAGGGTTAGGCTGGGTGGTAGGTTGGTTCCCAGGCCCTGAACAATAGTGATAATAATTTTGTATAAATAACAGTCATGGAGCTACTCCCACCCCCCTTTACTGCTCCTATTTACACCTGACCAACAGCCTGCCACAGTTGGAAAAGATAGGCAGCCATTTTGAATCTTCCTCTCTCAGTATCTCAGCCATGCTGCTGTCTGGATTCAACTGGCATAACTGACAATGTACACTGACAGGAAGCCGGGCAGCACTTACTGTTTGCAGGTGGCCTGTAAATTCATGAGCCACCATTTTGTTTCTAAAATTAACTTTTTTTTATGTACAGCAATCTAAATTGCCCTGGGGAGGGATTCATATGAGCACTGTTTGTTAAGTTAGTCTGGTTTACGTAATTTTTGACTGCTGGTCCACTTTAAGTAGTGAAGACCTGCTGGTCTACTGGGTGTTGAAGATGGGCCAATATCCAGAAATTGCCTACTCTGCTGTAAATGTCTGATCAGTGCAGCAGGGGCAGAGTCCTGACCATCATATGTACCCCAGAGCGCTGGCGGCGATGTGTGTAAAGTAGTTTTTAACCCCCAAACAACCATTTTTTTAATGTAAAAATTATACAAGTTTTTCTAAACATTTTGTAATATGAATACATGAATATCAGACCTGTAATATCAATTCTGCACAATTTTTAAAAAAAAAACCTAACATTGCAGAAGTGGTCACAGAATTTTTGACATTAAAAATAAAAAAAAAATATTAATAGCAATTAATTATGATTATTTAAAGATTGCTCCATTGAAATGCATTGGACTACACCAGGGAGCGCCAGGTCATACCTGTCGCTGTGATGGGATTAGCAGCGGCGCTGTACGTTGCAGTCGGCTACATGATGAATCCCGCGCTAGCTGACGCTCTCGCCGGCGCTAGCCTCATTTAGCGTGATAAATGCGTCATTGTGACCGCCGCCGGGCGTACTTGATTCGGTAGCCGCCGTTAGCTGGGGGTACCTGGCGCTCGTCAGACACTACCTGGCGCTAGCCCTTGATAAATAAGGCCGATAGTCAGTCTGTGTAGTCATAAATGAGATGAGTGAGGGGATATAAGCTTGCTCGAAGATAGTGTTCTCTTGGTGGTTCACATTGCAGGGGTAGGCTAGGTGGCAATAGGTAACCTAAATGGCATCAGATAGAGCATTGGTGCTTGCTCTGGCTGCATTCAACCAGAATACTTGTGTGGGGATTGCCAAAACTGGTATCCCTATTGTTTGGTACAACCCTCCTATTTATTGTTTCAGTTGGTACATATTCCAGCTCAATTTTAACATACTACTTTTACTGGGGCTAGGCGCTACCCAAGTTTTTTAAGGCCTTTGGAATATGACCATACTAGTTTAAAAATTCCACATTTTATTAGATATCTGATAAATTCCAATAAAAAAGAGCACTCAGCTCTGTGCTTGTACAAGATCAATATATACACGTTATAATATATAATCAAAAGATAGCAGAATATATGTCATATAATTTCTGATTATCACTAAATTACTTCATTCCAGTGCTTTGTTTCTGTCACAGGGATAAGGCCCTCTGATAGACTTATTCAGCAAATGCTTGTTTTTACAGGTGATTATATATAAATATTCCATGTGTTGGGGCTGGTCAGTATGTATGGCCCTTTTATGTCCTGCCTTCAGTCGTGACGACGGGAATTGAAGTCCCTTGCGTATGAGGCGGAATAGGGTGTTCCGCGTCTCCTGTGTGCGGGAGCGGGGGCACAAGAAGGGGTGTTCCGTGCAGGGCGAGTTCCCTGTCTCCTGTCGGTGGGAGCGCTGTAAAAGGTTTGCGGAGCAAGGCTAAGGGACTTCAATCCCAGTCGCCACGACTGCAGCCAGGACATAAAAGGGCCATACATACTGACCATCTCCAAGAAAGCCGAATAGATAGGGAGAGGGCACTAACTCTGCGAACATAATAAGGACTGGCAATTTGGAGCAAGGCGGACACACTATCATGTCTCCTCTTGTAACACCATATGGAGTGTAAATAGATTACTGTGAAACACATGGAATATTTATATATAATCACTAGGGATGAGCGAATCGATCCGGACGAACCCGGATTAATTCCTAATTTCATGAAAAATTCGATTCTGAACGAATCCGAATTTCCCCGCGATTCGATCAATCAAAGTTTTCCTTTAAACTCCATTTATTTCAATTACAGGCATTCTAAAATGGTGGAAGCACATGTCCGGACATATCCCCTGGGGCAAGGTATCATGGGTAAGTCACATGCAGCCTATCAGCAGCCAGGAAGCCCGGGTGACGTCACCGTGCTATATAAAGCGGCGGCCATCTTCCTTGTGCACATTTCAGCGTTCTATTGCGGCCAGAGCACAGCTCGTTACAGGCAGGGACAGAAAGTTAGAGATAGGTAGGTAGAGTCAGAGGGGCAAACAGAGAGGTAGAGGTAGTAGTTTTTTCATTAGCCAGATCAGTTTTCAATTCAATTTCAGTTCTTTGTGCTGTAAATCTGCCTTGCCACTGTGCATGCCATCTATGCAGTGGCTTATTTAACCCTATCTGTTACACACAAGCATTTATCATAATATAACTGGATTATTTTTAATATTTTTTGGTCTGCCTTTAACCAAAAAAACACCAGCCCACCTGGGTATCCCAAACCTGCACTTAGCAGCCTATCTGTTATACTAAATACGCTTGTTGAACCTCCTCACACTTAATCAAAGTATTGCATTTTGAATTGGTTTTTGGCCTGCCTTTAACAAAAAAACACCAGGCCGCAGGGCATCCCAAACCTGCATTAGGCAGCATATCTGTTATACTAAATACGCTTGTTCATCCTTCCTCAGCTTAATAAAAGTATTGCATTTTGAATTGGTTTTTGGTCTGCCTTTAACAAAAAAAAACACCAGCCCACCTGGGTATCCCAAACCTGCACTTAGCAGCATATGTGTTATACCAAATATGCTTGTTCATCCTTCCTCAACTTAATCAAAGTATTGCATTTTGAATTGGTTTTTGTCCTGCTGCCAAAACACTAGGCCGCAGGGCATCCCAAACCTGCACTTAGCAGTCTATCTGTTATACTAAATACGCTTGTTCATCCTTCCTCAGCTTAATCAAAGTATTGCATTTTGAATTGGTTTTTGGTCTGCCTTTAACAAAAAAAACACCAGGCCGCAGGGCATCCCAAACCTGCACTTAGCAGCCTATCTGTTATACTAAATACGCTTGTTGATCCTTCCTCAGCTTAATCAAAGTATTGCATTTTGAATTGGTTTTTGGTCTGCCTTTAACAAAAAAACACCAGCCCACCTGGGTATCCCAAACCTGCATTAGGCAGCCTATCTGTTATACTAAATACGCTTGTTCATCCTTCCTCAGCTTAATCAAAGTATTGCATTTTGAATTGTTTTTTGTCCTGCTGCCAAAACACTAGGCCGCAGGGCATCCCAAACCTGCACTTAGCAGCCTATCTGTTATACTAAATACGCTTGTTCATCCTTCCTCAGCTTAATCAAAGTATTGCATTTTGAATTGGTTTTTGGTCTGCTGCCAAAACACTAGGCTGCAGGGTATCTCATATTGCCAATTTTCAAAGTATCTGGTGCAGAGAAGCAGTCCCTCACTTTATTTAGCTTCTTTTTTTTAAAGTAAACGCATTTTTTATCGTACCTATTGCGCATTTCAAATACATAAAAATGTTAGGCCGACAAGTGCAAGGATGTTCAAAGAGGAGTGGCAGAGGCCAAGATTCAGCAGGCAGAGGTCGCAGCAGACTAGGGGCGAGTGGCAGCAGGAGTCACGGTGAGAGACCTGATCTGCCAGTATCTGCTAGTGGTCGTGTCTCCACCAGTAACGCATCTGCTGTGGTAGATTGGTTAACGCGCTCATCAACATCATCACAAGTTACATCTGAGACCCCCAGACTAGAGTCGGTAGGTTCCTCTGACACAACCCTGAGTTGGCATGCCTCGAGAGCAGTCCCTGTCCTCCCATTCCCTCTGTCCTACGCCGTTCGCTCCCCCAGCGACGTATCCTATGCTTTGGGTTCAGCTTCACTCTTTAGTGAGGAGGACGATCAGATAGAGGACAGTCAGCAGCTACTGCCCAGCTAAGAAATGGAGGTGGCTTCTTTAGCTAGGCAGACAAATAGTGATATGGAGAGTGTCATGGGTGTTGCGAGCGTTCCAGCTCCTGCTCCAGACACTGTTGAGGAAACCGAGAACATCAGTGACGTACAGCCACAACTCGGTGATGATGATGATGATGAAGCTGATCACACTTGGGAGCCGGGTAATGAAGGGGCTTCATTGTCATCATCAGGAGAAGAGGGGCACAGGTTGCCCCGGAGTCAGCAGCTGAGGCAGCAAGGTCTTAGCAGCATGGTTGGCAGTCAGCATGGGGGCACAATTGTAAAGCCTGGAGCCAAATGGGGCTGGGGCCGGGGTAGAGCACCTGCTGCACGACAGGCTACCTTATCGGGAGGTAGTGGAGCAGGGGTTCCTGGAGTTGGCGACAGTAGCAGTGAGGCCTGTTGGTGGGAAAAGTAGCTACTCGGCAGTGTGGCAGTTTTTCCTGAAGCATCCGCAGGAGGGTAACATGGCCACATGCAAGATATGTTGGCACCACGGCCCTGCGTTAACATATGGTGCGTCACCATAAAGCGGCCTGGGAGAACCGAGGCTCCGAAGAGGTGGTCCAGCCTGCTTCCTCACCAAGTGGCACACCGCTCCCAATTTCTGCCAGCCAAGGCTCCAGCACCTCAGCCGAAGGCAGCTGTGCGTCATACCCATCCTCTGTCGCTCCTGCTCCTCCTCCTCCAAGTCATGCATCCCGCCAGCAATCCATCAGTGAAGCCATGTCCAAGAGACAGCAGTATGCGCCCACTCATCCTACGGCGCAGAAGCTGAATGTGCTCCTGTCCAAGTTGCTGGTGCTGCAGTCGCTCCCTTTTCAGGTGGTGGACTCTGCACCTTTCAGAGAACTGATGGCTTGTGCCGAGCCGAGGTGGAGAGTCCCAAGCCGTCATTTCTTTGCCAATAAGGCAGTACCAGCGCTGCACACTTTTGTTGAACAGAAGGTGGGCCAGTCCTTGAGCCTGTCTGTGTGTAGCAAAGTGCATGGCAGCGCCGACGTCTGGAGCTGTAACTACGGTCAGGTACAGTACATGTCATTTACGGCCCACTGGGTGAATGTGGTCCCTTTGCAGCAGCAGCAGCAACTTGGACAGGTCTTGCCGCTTCGGCCTCCACGCTCCCTGCCCGTTGGGCCTGTGACACTGTGCGACTCGGCCTCCTCATCCTCCGCCATCTCCTCACCCTCCACTGTAGGCTCAAGTCTCAGTGCCCCTCCAGTCTACCATGTGTGCAGGGCACGGAGGTGTCACGCTGTGCTTCACATGGTTTGTCTTGGCGAACGGAGTCACACAGGGGAGGAACTGCTTAAATTTACTCATCAGGAAATCCAAACATGGCTTACTCCAAGAAAACTTAAAATGGGAATTATGGTTACCGACAATGGGAAGAACATTTTGTCTGCGCTGCGCCAAGGAAGCCTGACCCATGCCCCCTGCATGGCTCGCGTCTTCAATCTGGTTGTCAAGTGGTTTCTGAAGTGTTCCCCCCCATCTGCAAGACATCCTAACAACTTCAAGGAAACTTTGCATGCACTTCAGCCACTCATACATCGCCAAACACACCCTTCTTGAGCTACAGCGTCAGAACGGTAGCCCCCAACATAGTCTGATTTGCGATGTTTCCACCTGTTGGAATTCCACCCTTCACATGTTGGACCGATTATATGAACAGAGAAAAGCCATCACGGATTTCCTGATGATCCAAGCGGATAGGGGGACTCCCCTGTGTAACTTCAATGTCAACCAGTGGCTGCTCATATGTGACACCTGCCGTTTGCTCAGGCCCTTTGAGGAAGCCACTTTATTTGTCCGTCGGCAGGATTACGGGATGAACGACGGGATTCCACTGCTTCATGTACTACAGCACATGTTGGAAACCATGGCTGGTCAGGGCACTGGAGACATGGCGTCTACATCTTACGGCCACATGAACCCCGTTGGAGCTGAACTGGAGGAGGAGGAGGAAGAGGAGGAGGAGTGGCACAGTGCACAGTTTAGGCTTGGCGAAATGGCTGGTTTATCTAGTCAGCGGACAGGAGAGGAGGAGCAGGAGCAGCCAGAGGAGCTAGAGGGTTTTGAGGAAGGCGAGACAGAGGACCTGGACACATCGTGGCAGTATGCAGTGGAGATGGAGACAGGTAGTCCTTCCGAATCACTTGCGCAAATGGCAGGAAGCATGCTCACGTGCTTGCGTAGTGACCCCAGAATTGTTTCCATTTGTCGGCGGGATGACTTCTGGCTGTCCACCTTATTGGACCCTCACTTCCGCCACAAAATGGGGGCATTTTTTAAACCCGCCGAGAGGGAGGACAAACTGAAATACTACAAAGACATTCTGCGTAGTCAGTTGGCCAATGCCTATCTGCGCCATGGTCCATACTCTCGCAGGTCTGACTCGGAGGACCTCTGCGCTCACCTTCCACTGCCATGGCTGCTGGGGGGGTTGGCAGGAGCAGCAGCAGCAGCTCCATCAGCAGCAGCCTCAGTCTTCAGTCGCTAATGAGTAGCTTTCTACACCCGCATAGTGAGGCTACTCATGAGCAGCAGGAAGACCTGGATCAGGACCTCAACCAGCAGGTCATGTCATACCCTTGACATGACCATGCCAACACACCTTGAGGATCCGCTGGACTTCTGGGCAGCCAAACTTGTTTGTCCTGGAAAAGCTGTCCTGCCCGGCCAGTAGCGTGCCATCTGACCGGGTGTTTAGTGCGGCGGGGCCATAGTTACGGCGAGGAGAACTCGTCTGTCAACTAAAAATGTGGAGAGACTCACCTTTGTCAAAATGAATCAGGGATGGATCAGCCAGGATTTCCACCCACCAATGGCTGATGTATGCGACTAGATTCAGCATGGTG
Organism: Gastrophryne carolinensis; assembly: GCA_027917425.1. Lineage (NCBI taxonomy): Eukaryota > Metazoa > Chordata > Amphibia > Anura > Microhylidae > Gastrophryne > Gastrophryne carolinensis. Next base: position 482,346,446 of record CM051234.1, on the reverse strand, counting down.
CCACGTTTTACACTTTCCAAATGGTGCAAAACATATTTATGTCTTTAGACCAATTTTTGGGCTCCTGCTGATGCCAACTTCAGGGCGTGCCTTCCAGCCAATTTTTGGGCTCCTGCTGATGCCAACTTCATGGTGTGCCTTTTAGCCAATTTTTGGCCTCCTGTTGCTGCTGCTGCCAACTCCAGTGTGTCTTTCAAGCAATGTTTGGGCTCCTGCTTATGCTGCTGCCAACTCCAGGGTGTGCCTTCCAGCTAATGTTTGTGCTCCTGCTGCTGCCAACTTCAGGGTGCCTTCCAGCCAATTTCTGGGTTCCTGCTGCTGCTGCTGCCAACTCCAGGGTGTGTCAGTCAATTTTTGGGCTCCTGCTGCGGCTGCTGCCAACTCCAGTGTCTCTTTAAAGCAATGTTTGGGCTCCTGCTGCTGCTTGCAACTCCAGGGTGTAATTCATCCAGTTTTTGGGCTCCTGCAGCCAACACCAGTGTCTCTTTAAAGTAATGTTTGTGCTCCTGCTGCTGCTTGCAACTCCAGGGGGTGATTCATCCAATTTTTGGGCTCCTGCAGCCAACTCCAGTGTCTCTTTAAAGCAATGTTTGGGCTCCTGCAGCTGCTTTCATTGTCTTTTTATCCGGTAACAGTGACATTCTCAGGCCTTTTTCTCATGAACTGAATTGAATTGAAAGTGGACACTTTCTTAAAAGACCCAATGACTGTGCTTAGGTTGGAAGCAGTAGCAACCATCCTAGTCGCCCCAGATTTATCAAGACAAGCCTCATTTTTGGGGTATTTTTCCAGTGTATAAAATAAAAAAATCTTCCTTAATAGAAAATATGTATTACACTTGGAGATCTGGTTCCTCCCATTCCCTAGTGAGGTACAGAGGAAGGAATAAAAAAAGAAGTAATAAAGTGGGTTTTCTTTTTCACTTTATTGAACTCAGCTTCAAAATAATTTGGATAACCTCTAGGAAGTTTAAACATAAAACCTTCAGTGCCATTGGTAACCAGCAATAACACCCCTCTGATCCCAATCACAACAACAGATTTTCTGATGATCTTCCTGTTATGGTCTACAGGTAAGGAAGCAATCATTTGACACGAGAGTTGCAGGTTTCATTGTCCCACCGCTCAGGACATATGTACACTGACTGATTGTGTTTATCTCACTGCATAGATGGGTTTAGGTGGAACAAAATCCACCAGCGGCCGGGCTGGAATCTAAAAGATCCGAGTGTAGGTTGCTGGCTTTCCCCCAGGAAAAGCCCAAATGGGGAAGCCCTGCTGTGTGAAACTCACTTTTCTCCAGTCCAAAGGCGCCTGCACGGGATCCCGTCCAATCAGAGCTCTTTCATTTACATGACCATTCTACCATTAATATGTAACACAACATCTACATTTTCATCCAGACATTACTTTTTTCAATTTGAATAAAGTAAAGACATTTATTGAATTAGCCTTACTTTTTTTTTTTGCACATGGTCACCAAATATATATGGGTATTGTATATGGGCATTGTATGCTTGCACACAGAATTTTTCTTTCACATTTAAAGCAAAGACCTTTGGCAAAGGGCTCTGATTGATCAAAATGGGGAGCTGCGCTACGGCATCCTCCCACATCCCCAGCGCCGTGCGCATGTTCACACATTAGCCAAATCGGATGCGGGGGTATTGCAGCGTGTGCTTCTCACTGAAGGCAATCGTTGCCCTTTGCCGAAGTATGTCAAAGGGCTCTGATTGGATGACATCCCACACATGCACCGTTGGACTGAGGAGAGGTGAGATTTACTGGGTGACTTCACACTTCTGGGCATCCCAATTTGGGTTGCCCTGGGAGAACAGAACGGAACAAAGACTGGGAAAGTCAATCTCCCTGGTTTTGTTCTGCTTTAAATGTGAAACAAAACTTTCTATCTGAATGCAACCATACAATGGCCATATATGCCCCCCCCCCCCCCCCACAAAAGAAAATCACCTAGTGACCATATGCCAATAAAAGTAAAGGTAATTAGCTGTCATTAATGGTAGAGGGGTCATGTAAATAAAAGGAAATGCTTATTGGCAGCACATAGGCTGGCTCGTGGTTTGCCATAAAAACTTGTAATAAAAATATGTTTAGCAATGCAAATACATGGCTAGTGAAAATATTGCTTGTTATTATCGCATGGATAAGCAATAATATAGTTCCCATTTCTGGACTCAGTTTATGCTGATCTGTGCAAGTTTGCATGGGAAACATTATTTAATTATTCCTTGCTAAACTCTACTCGTTTAGACTTTTGCCCACAGCATTTGACACACTGTTCATTTTTGAATTGTATTTCCTGCTATGCTGCAATAATCAGGACAACCTTGCTATTGCATCTCAATGTATGGAAATCCATTTTCAGAGTTATTAGCATTCTTTTTATTGTCCACTGCTTGTATGTAATTCATTTCAATCTCCAAAACAGAGTTGGAGTTTTAATATATCTGACAATGGGTTTTTGAAACAAAATACAAAGGCCCTGATGTGCAGCCATTGCACATGGTTCTGCTTGGCACATAAGGCTCGATTCAGAGAGACAAAAAAAAACTTCCGTTTTAGTGCCGTTCTGTTTTTTTTGTGAAATGGTTCAGTTCTCGTATGAGTGTACGAGCGATTCTATGCATCCATTGAAAACCTTCTGTAAAGTTTCCGTCCGTTCGTACGAATACGTCATTTTCAAGCGTGACTTTTCCATTTCCATTTTCACATGTTACAATGTAGGCTTTCGCTTTTGCCCTTTTCCCATTGTATCCTCCAATGAATCCTTTGCGTTTCCCGTTCGATTATGTTTCCCTTTTTCAATAAATATTCGTCCAGACGGAAATCCTTACGATCTTGCGCTTGCGCACTAGAAACTTAACTCATTAAAGTGCTCGCCTACATATTTGCCACCCTCACTTCTACTGCAATGTTTAGCTAAATCACTTAGCACTATCCTCCATCTTCCCTTTTGGACCCTTAAAGCTCACCCAAATCACTTCTCGGTCATGTGAATATTCATCTTTAAATATTTATGGGCCCATTAGTTTTGTGTTAATGTATTTTGTAAATGAAATGACACTGTAACTTTTTTTTTTTGGATTCCATCATAAAATATACATTTTTAAAAAAATGTAGAAAATTTCTAATTTTTACAACTATAAAAAACAAAATACATACGAGTTGCGCAGCTCCTGCATCTCGCCCACCAACTGAAGGACCCTGACACTCAGTTGTGCCACTCTGGCACGTGTGGTCCCTGTTAAAAAAACGTAAATTAAAATATTGGTATAACTTTGTTGGGTTCATACTGCAGTGCCCCCCCCCCCCCCCCCCTGTATGGTCCAAACACCTAAATCTGGACTTCAAAAGCCAGAGGGCCCTCGCCACCATGCCCCGGGTTTTGCATAGTGCCCGATTGCAGAACCCCTGGCCCGCGTTCTGCAGGCAAACAACGGGCATCAGGAGCAAGGGCAGGAGTGGATATCCAGAATCCCCTGAAAGAATTAAAAAATAATAACATAAAATACACATTCTAAGCTACAATATTGTTTAACATGTCATCAAGGGCTAAAAACAGCAATAGGTTAAGTCATGAGTCATCAACTATATTCATTGCCATACAGTGAAAATAGATTGATGGAATGTGAGCAAACTTACCCAGGAGCCATCCACCAGATAATTCTCCTGACTCAAACTGACGAAATAAGCCGGAGCTCTGCAATATATAAGCATCATGGGACGACCCTGGATGCCTTGCAAGAACACTGAGGAATCGCATAGCTGGACCAAAGACTGCTTGTATGTTGTGTGAGTGGCACATCTTGCGGTCCCTGCAACCAAATATAAAATAATTACACAAAGCAAAGGTAACCGACTAAAACAATAACTCCTACAACAAATTAAGATTCAAGTTCAACAATCCAAATATAATTCACAAAGGACATAAGTCTAAAAAAATATAGTAATTATATGGATGTGTGGGAAAATAAATGTTTACATGCTAAGGACTAATTAAGGTCAGCATTAAAATACATCTAGAAGGCATACATGAAATGTATTGATTCAGGTATGCATTGCTATACAATTTATGGCCTCGGCCATGCTGATACATGCAATGCCTTGGTGCTAAAGGCGCGCAGACTCCTCCTCATAGCCGCAAAACATGTTCAACAATAGCAATCCGAGCCATCAAAGGTCCCGTAAGTGGATCGGAAATGAAACGGATTTATAGGGTGGTGATCCATCGGAAATCAGCTCTCTGAATCAGACGGAAACCCATCCCAACAACGGAAGTTATCTGAACGAACGAAAAATTTCGGATTTTGTTTGGAAAATGATCCGAACTAACGGAAATGTTCCGATTTGCTTCCGTTCATCGAAAGCGCATATACACACTCTCCCGAACGTTCGTACGAATGAAAAATGAACGAAAAAAAGCAAAAAAAAGACTAACACCCACCCAAACTTTCACAGACAGCTACGGAAGTCCGGACGAATGTGTCTTTGAATCGAGGCTTTAATGCAGACATACCACTCCTGCTGGCTTCATGCTTTCTGCAATAAACAGGTCTCAATGCTTTTAGTGGCGCAATACATTTATGGGGGGTTTTTAAGAAAAGCTAACGCCCCGTAGTTCCACGTAGTGTCAGGTAAACGCCGGTCACAGTATGAAACCCATATATATGAAAGTCAATCTGGTGAGCGCCTCTAATAGCGTCATGTAGCATTGTAAAGCACCGGCGCTGTGTGTTCTGCAGCGCACTTAACTGGCACTACCTATTGTTCGCTGGAGCGTTGTTCTATTGTTAGATGTAGCGTTGTTTTGGGCGATTTGACCTCGAGACACTACCTAGCGTTCTCGATTGGATCTGCAGTGAATCAGGGAGAGCGCTTCTACAGCTCCCTCCAGACATCACACTTATCAATGCTGGACAGGATACTACAGAGTCACTTGTTCAGCTGCTATGCTAGGTTATAGCACCAGACATCCACTTGCAGCGGACGTTCTAAGCACCGCTACATAGATACTCAAATGGCAATACGTGGCGCTAGTCTTAAATTAGCCTCTATATTATGGAATATCTATGACTATGTTGAACTGATGCAGCACCTCTATCATGCAAAAACAGTAGTTCCAGCTCAAGCATATTACCAACATATCATGCTCTTCTGTTCTAATTTTTTGATAATATTTTCTGCTGAATTGCACTCTATAGGGTAAACTATGGCAAAGAAAAATATCCCTTAGTGAACATTCCCATCCTACGTTGCTATCTCGTCAGCTTATCCTAGATCCCAGCTCAGTTTGCAGTTGATGTGCCTTTTGGGAGAAGAAAGTGGGGGGAAATATTTCACAGCATCTATTGATAGGTACTACTAGAGATGAGTGAATTTTTGAAAGATTCGATTTGCTGAATTTTGGGAAAAATATGTTTCAGTCGGAATTTTTTCGCAGTGAATCGATATTAAAAACGGTTATTTCTGGCCTACTGAGAGCCTCTATAGGGTTGTAGAACATTTTTCCTTGTTGTAACACACATAGGATGCGTGCTGGTTTAGTAAAAAGTTACTGTAAAGAAGTATGAAATGCAGATCAGAGGCATCTCTATTAGAATGGCTGTCTCTATGTCCGCGGCTTGAGGTGACATCAGCATGAGGAGCCCATATATTGTCTGAAAGACACACCCTGGAATTGGCAGCAGAGTAGGGAGCCTATATATTGCCAGAAAGACACACTGGATCTTGCAGCAGCATGATGAGTCCATATATTGACTGAAAGACACACACTGGAGCTGGTAGCATCATGGGGAGCCCATATACTGCCTGAAAGACACACATTTGAGTTGGCAGCAGCATGATGAGCCCATATATTGCCTGAAAGACACCCTGGAGTTGGTAGTAGCATGGTAGTAGCCCATATATTTCCTGAAAGACACACTGGAGTTGGCAGCAGCATGAGGAGACCATATATCACCAGAAAGACACACCCTGGAGTTGTAAGCAGCATGAGGAGCCCATATATTGCCTGAAACACACACCCTGGAGTTTGCAGCAGCATGAGGAGCCCATATATCGACTAAAATACACTCTGGAGTTTGCAGTAGCAGGTGGAGCCCATATATCAACTGAAAGACACCCTGGAGTTGGCAGCAGCATGAGGAGACCATAAATTGCCTGAAACACACACCCTGGAGTTGGCAGCAGAATGAGGACCCCATAAATTGCCCAAAAGACACACCCTAGAGTTGGCAGCAGCATGAGGAGACCATATATTGCCTGGAAGACACACCCTGGAGTTGGCAGCAACATGAGGTGCCCGTATATTGCCTAAAAGACACACTGGAATTGGCAGCAGCATGAGGAGCCCATATATTGCCTGAAGGACACACTGGAGTTGGCAGTAGCATGAGGAGCCCTTAAATTGCCTGAAAGACACCCTGGAGTTGGTAGCAGCATGAGGACATATATGTTATCCTAAGAATATTACGTTTTACTTAATGCATTTCCTCAATAATTGCTTGTGGTCTGATGCGGAGGAATGTCTGTAACTGGAGAGCCCCGCCTTAAATCTGTTTTGCACTATCCATATTTGTGTTGGTGTGGCACCATGATCAATCTACTGTGATGCATCAGGTATTGGTGGGTGGAAATCTTGGTTGATCCATGCCTGATTCATCTTCACACAGGTCAGTCTCTCCATAGTTACACACCTGCTGCTGTTGTCCAAAAAAAACTGTTTTAAAGAGTACTGGAGTGCATTGAACTGCCCTAATCAGTGCATACCACATATGCACATCTAAGAGCTGTACCAATTTCTTCCTGTTAAAGTCTTCAGGGCCTAGTTACTGTGAAAGGCAAGACATAGCTACACACCTGCTGCTGTTGACGATAAATCCTGTACTAAGCGTAGTGTAGTGTTTTGCCCTCCCCTCATATACGCACTAAGTATGTCAGGCAGAGAAGGATGGGCACAGAGGCCTAAATTCATCAAGCCGAGGTCTCAGCAGACTAGGGGTGAGTGGCAGCAGGTGTCTCAATGAGGGGCCTGATCTCCCGGTATCAGCTAGCGATCATGTCTCGACCAGCAACCCATCTGCCATCGATTGGTTAACACAGTCACCCACTTCATCACAAGAGACATCTGACACCCCCAGACAACAGTCAGTAGGTTCCTCAGACACAACCCTCAGTTGGCATGGCCTGGGAGCAGTCCCTGTCCTCCCATTGCCTCTGTCCTATGCTGTTCCCTCCGCCCAGAGATGAATCTTATGCTTTGGGTTCAGCTCCACTATTCAGTGAGGACGATCTGATAGAGGACAGTCAGCAGCTACTGCCCAGCCAAGAAGTGGAGGAGACATCCGCCATTTCCTTCGCTAGGCGGCCAAGTACTGATGAGGAGAGTGGCATGGGAGGCAGTGTTGCGAGCATTCTGGCCTTCTGCAGCAGACAATAGGCTCGATTCAGAGACACATTCGTCTGGACTTCCGTAGCTGTCTGTGAAAGTTTTAGTGGGTGTTTGTAATTTTTTTGCTTTTTTTCGTTCATTTTTCATTCGTACGAACGTTCGGGAAAATGTGTATATGCGCTTTCGATGAACGGAAGCAAATCGGATCATTTGCGTTAGTTCGGATCATTTTCCAAACAAAATCGGATATTTTTTGTTCGTTCAGATAACTTACGTTGTTGGGATGGGCTTGCGTCTGATTCAGAGAGCTGATTTCCGACGGACCACCACCCTATAAACCCGTTTCATTTCCGATCCACTTACGGGACCTTTGAGGGCTTGGATTGCTATTGTTGAACATGTTTTGTGGCTATGTGGAGGAGTCTGTGCGCCTTTAGCACCAAGGCATTGCATGTATCAGCATGGCCGAGGCCATAAATTGTTTAGCAATGCATACCTGAATCAATACATTTCATGTATGCCTTATAGAAGCATTTTAATGCTGACCTTAATTAGTCCTTAGCATGTAAACCTTTATTTTCCCACACATCCATCTAATTGCTATATTTTTTTTTACTTATGTCCTCTGTGAATTATATTTGGATTGTTGAACTTGAATCTTAATTTGTTGTAGGAGTTATTGTTTTAGTTGGTTACCTTTGCTTTGTGAAATTATTTTATATTTGGTTGCAGGAACCGCAAGATGTGCCACTCGCACAACATACAAGCAGTGTTTGGTCCAGCTATGCGATTCCTCAGTGTTCTTGCAGGGCATCCAGGGTCGTCCCATGATGCTTATATATTGCAGACCTCCGGCTTATTTCGTCAGTTTGAGTCTGGAGAATTATCTGGTGGATGGCTACTGGGTAAGTTTGCTCACATTCCATCAATCCATTTTCACTATATGGCAATGAATATAGTTGATGACTCATGTCTTAACCTATGGCTGTTTTTAGCCCTTGATGACATGTTAACCCTTTAACCGCCAGCCTACCTTGAGATTTTGTCACCCTTTGTTGCCAGACCATTTTGCACTATTTTGCGCTCCCCATGTTCAACTGTGATTTTTGAAGGGATTTCCAGGGATTTCCCAGGAAAGTGATATATTGTTTTTTTCAGCAGAGCCTGGGCTTTAACATGAAATGTCTTGTTTGTCATTTTCTAAGTGTATTCTCAATATTTTTGGGTGAAAATTGTGCAAAAAAAATAAAAAAAAACTATTTTTTACAATTTGTAGTGTTTTTTTGTAATAAAAAATGTAAGTTTGTCAATAAAATCTTATTGCGTGTGAAACCCCAATTTCTCCCGGTTACAGCGGTACCACATATGTATAGGTAGATACCTTTTCCTGCCCAGGAGATTCCCCCAAACTGAAACAACGCTTTAGGAGATTTTCAGATAAAATACAACTATGTGCACAATATGCGCACCTTGCAGTTTTTCAAGAAAAACAACCCTTTACATTTGAAATACTCCCCACAAACTATATATTCCCTAGAAGTACACACCTCAAGCTTTCTAGGCGTACCAGGCTTGTTGACATGGGTGCAGTTTTCTGGAAGTAATCCCTCAATGTATTCTTTGGTTGCACAGGGTTTCCCTAAAAATGAATAAAAAAGCAGAATCAAAACCACATTTTCCTAAAAAAACCTATATGCAAACCAGAAAAAAACAGAAAATCTGAAAAAGCAACATCCCCCAAACAGAATGATACCCAACATGCATAGGTTCTGTCAAGGAAAGAGTTGCCAAACACACCAAAGTAAAGCATGCGCATAACGGTAATTTTACTTCAGATTTTCAGCTCTGCAGACAAAGTGCGCACCTTGTGCTTTTTCTACCAAACCAACCCTTTACATTTGGAATATCCCCCATAAACCATATATTCCCTGAAAGTACACATATTAAGCTTTCTAAGCGTACCCAGCTTGTTGTAGTGGGCTCATCTTTCTGGAAGTAATATCTCGAAGAATTCTTAGGTTGCACAGGGTTTCACAAAAAAATGTATAAAAAAGCAGAATAAAAAACACATTTTCCTAAAATATCAATATGCAAATAAGAAAAAACAAGCTAAATCTGAAAGCGCAAGGTCCCCCGAGCAGAACAATACCCAACATGCATAGGTACCTGTAACCTTTTGACTGCCAGTCTACTTGAGATTTTGTCACCCTCTCCTGACAGGATATTTTTCACCATTTTGCGTGATGTTTAACTGTGATTTTTGCAGGAATTTCCAAGAAAATGGCATATTTTCTTTTTGTGGCAGAGTTTAGGCTTTAATATGAAATGTCTTGTTTGTATTTTTTCTACATTTTTAAATATTTTTAAATAAATAAATAAATAAAAAAATAAAAAAATATATATTTTTTAAATTGTCTCCTTTATTTTAAACAAAAACATTTATTTTATTAAAGAAAACCATATTGCATGGGAAAGCCTCATTTCTCCCGATTACAATGATACCACATATGTATCGGTAGCCCCCCGTTCCTGTCCAGGTGATCCCATAAACTGAAAAGAGCACTTTATAACATTTACAAATAAAATACAACTACTATCCACATAATAAAGGGTTAAATAAAAAAAAATTGGTGTGGGGTCCCCCTTCACGGGGGGGCCACATTTCTTGGGGGAATTTTAAGGTTTTTTTGGGAGGCAGGTAATGGGGGGTCTCTGGGTTAATGGCAAGTCACCCACTAGCCGCAGGTGACCCCCGAGCCCTGTGAACTGGTATAGGGGTCACATGGACCCCTTACCAGTTCACAAAGGGTTAAAAGTAAAAAAAAAAAAACACACAGAGACACACTTTAAAAAAAACTTTATTAAAAAAAAATATTTTTTTAATTATTTTTTTTAATACTTACCTCCCATCCATCCCTGTGTCCCACGCTGATCACTTAGGCTTCTGCTCTCCTGCTGGGTTACAGGTAACAAAGGGTTAATTAAAAAAAAAAATGACATAGGGTCCCCCCTCGAAGGGAGGGGGACCCCATTTTTTTTTTTGATTTTTAAGGGTTAAAACCCTTAAAAATCCAAAAAAAAAATGGCGTGAGGTCCCCCCTACCCAGCGTAACCAGCCTGTGACCAGCTATGGGGGCTTGTAGAACAGGGCGCAGGGGCCAGCTTTAGTGGCCCCTGGCCCTGCGGCTACAAGCCGTCATAGCCTAGGGCCACGGCTCTTCTGCCCCCCCCTGGGCTTTGGGGAGGCAGGTAATTTGGGGGGCCAGGGGTTAATGACAAGTCACCCGCCAGCCGCAGGTGACTTGCCAGACCCCCGAGCCCTGTGAACTGGTATAGGGGTCACATGGACCCCTTACCAGTTCACAAAGGGTTAAAAGGTAAAAAAAAAAGACACACACGTTTATGAAAATAACTTTATTAAAAAAAAAAAGTTTTACTTTACTCACCTCCGATCTTCATTTCCTGTGTCCCGCGGCGATCTGCTGTCAGTGACGGCTGGGCAGAGGAGGGGGGAGGCAGGCGATCGGACGATCGCCTACCTCCCTCCTCCTCTGTCCAGCCGTCACTGGCATCTAACAGCTGAACCGCCGGGTGCCCCGATGACACCCGGCGGTGACGTCACCGGCCCCGCCCCGAATGGGCGGGGCCAGAATCCAAGATGGCGGGCGCCATTGGAAGACGCTGAGGGAGGAGGGCTGTTATGCCCCCTCCAGAAGACAGAAGAGCGGGGGGGGGGATCGGAGCCCCCCCCCGTAAAATTTACGTGGCTGGCGTTTAAAGGGTTAAACAATATTGTAGCTTAGAATGTGTATTTTATGTTATTATTTTTTAATTCTTTCAGGGGATTCTGGATATCCACTCCTGCCCTTGCTCCTGATGCCCGTTCTTTGCCTGCAGAATGCGGGCCAGGGGTTCTCTAATCGGGCACTATGCAAAACCCGGGCTGTGGTGGCGAGGGCCCTCTGGCTTTTGAAGTCCAGATTTAGGTGTTTAGGTGACCCCAACAAGGTTATACCAATATTTTAATTTACGTTTTTTTAACAGGGACCACACGTGCCAGAGTGGCACAACTGAGTGTCAGGGTCCTTCAGTTGGTGGGCGAGATGCAGGAGATGCGCGCCTCGTTGGGGACCACAGATGAAGAATAAGGTTCTGTGGCCTGCCATTGCTATGTATTTTGTTTTTTATAGTTGTAAAAATTTTACATTTTCAAAATTTTTTAAGATTTTATATTTTATGATGGAATAAAAAAAAATGTTTCAGTGTCATTTCATTTACAAAATACATTAACACAAAACAAATGGGCCCGGAAATATTTAAAGATGAATATTCACATGACCGAAAAGTGATTTGGGTAAGTTTTAGGGGGTTAAATTGGAAGAAGAACCTAACCGCAAAGTGGTTTGGGTGAGCTTTAAGGGTCCAAAAGGGAAGATGGAGGATAGTGCTAAGTGATTTAGCTCAACATTGTAGTAGAAGCACTTTAATGAGTTAAGTATGTAGTGCGCAGGCGCAAGATCGTAAGGATTTCCGTCTGAACGATTATTTATTGAAAAAGGGAAACAGAAACTAACGGGAAACGTAAAGGATTCGTGGGAGGATGCGATGGGAAAAGGGCAAAAACGAAAGCCTACGTTGTAACATGTGAAAATGAAACGGAAAAGTCACGCTGGAAAATGACATCCTAGTAATCGTAATCTGCAGTACGAACGGACGAAAACTTTACAGAAGGATTGCAATGCATGCATAGAATCGCTCGCACACTCATACGAGAGCGGAAACCTTTAAAAAAAAAAACAGATCGGCACTAAAACGAAAGTATTTTTTTCTCTCTCTGAATCGAGCCTATTGTTGAGGAACCTGAGGAGGACATCAGTGACGTTCAGACACAACCCAATGATAATGAAGCCAATTGCACTTGGGAGTCGGGTGCACAAGGGGCTTCATCATCATCAAGAGAAGAGCGTTGCAAGTTGCCCGTGAGTCAGCAGCTGTGGCAGCAAGGTGGTAGCATGGTTGGCAGTCAACAAGGTGACAGAATTGGAAAGTCTGGAGGCAAACGTGCCCGGGGCCGAGGTAGACCATCTGCTGCGTGGCAGGCTACTTTCCCAGGAGGTAGTTGAACAGGGGTTCCTGGAGTCAGCAGCAGTAGAAGTGAATTAGTGCAGACTGTTGGCGGGAAAATCAGCCACTCGGCGGTGTGGCAGTTTTTCATCAAGCATCCGCAGGAGGGTAACATGGCCAAATGTGTAGGCAGAAGGTAAAGCATGGCCAGGGCCCCAATGTTGGCGCCACGGTCCTGCAGCAGCATATGCAGTGTCACCATGAAGTGGCCTGGGAGAACTGAGGCTCCAAAATGGTTGGCCAGCTTTTTGCATCACTCAGTGGCACGCTGCTCCCAGTTTCAGCCAACCAGGGCTCCACGACCTCAGCGGAAGGGAGCTGTGTGTCATACCCATCCTTTGTCACTCCAGATGCTCCTCCTACTATGAGTCAGTCATTCCCCCAGCAATCTATCGGTGAAGCCATGTCCAAATGTGTTCCTGTCAGGGACAATACATGTCCTCTACGGCCCACTGGGTGAATGTGGTTGCTGCACAGTCACAACAGCAACTTGGACAGGTCACACCGCCTCCGCCTCCACGCTCCTAGACCATTGTGCCTGTGACAGTGTGCAACTCTGCCTCCTCATCCTCCACCATCTCCTCAACCTCCACTGCACGCTCAGTGCCCCTTCAGCCGACCATGTGTGCAGGGCACAGTGGTATCACGCTGTTCTTCACATGGTTTGCCTTGGCGAAAGGAGTCACACAGGGGAGGAACTGCTAAAATTCATTAATCAAAAAATCAAATCATAGCTTACTCCACAAAAACTGCAAATGTGAATCATGGTGACGGACAATGGGAGGAACATCTTGTCTGCGCTGCGACAAGGAAGCTTGAGCCATGTGCCCTGTATGGCAAAAGTGTTCTATCTGAGTGTCAAGCATTTCCTGAAGTCTTCCCCCATCTGCAAGACATCCTAACAATGGGAAGGAAACTTTGCATGTACTTCAGCCACTCCTACACCGCAAAGCACACCCTTCTTAAGCTGCAGCATCAGAACGATATCCCCCAACATAGTCTGATTTGCAATGTTTCCACTTGCTGGGATTCCACCCGCAATATGTTGGATCGACTATACGAACAGAGAAAAGCCATCACCGAGGTCTTGATGATCCAAGGGAATAGGGGGACTCCCCTGTTTAACTTTAATGTAAACCAGTGGCAGCTCATACATGACACCTGCCGTTTGCTCAGGCCCTTTGAGGAAGCAATTTTATTAGTCAGTCGCCAGGATTACAGGATGAACAACATAATTCCACTGCTTCATCTACTACAACATGTGTTGAAAACCATGGCTGGTCAGGGCACTGGAGACGTGGCGCCTACATATCACAGCCACATGAACCCTGTGGGGGCTTAATGGAGGAGGAGGAGGGGTGGAGCACAGTGAAGCACAGCTTAGGTTTGGCAGAATGGGCAGTTTTTCTAGTCATCTGACAGGAGAGGAGGAGTAGGAGCAGCCAGAGGAGCTAGAGGGTTGTGAGGAAGGCGAGACAGATGACCCAGACACACCATAGCAGTATGCAGTGGAGATGGAGACAGGTAGTCCCTCCAAGTCACTTGCATAAACGGCACAGTGCATGCTCACATGCTTGCGTTGTGACTCTCGCTACCGGCACAAAATGAGGGCCTTTTTTACACCCACTGAGGGAGAACAAACTGACCTACTACAGAGACATCCTACGTAGTCAGTTGGCCGATGCCTATGTGCGCCCTCGTCCATCCTCTTGCAGGTCTGACTCAGGGGGGCCCTCTGCACTCACCTTCCATTGCCATGGTTGCTGGCGAGGGGTGGGGTGGCAGGAGCAGTACCAGCTTCATTAGCAGCAGCCTTAGTCTACAGTCGCTAATTAGTAGCTTTCTCCACCCCCATAGTGCGGCAACTCATGAGCAGCAGGTAGACCTGGAGCAGGACCTGAAACAGCAGGTGGTGGCATACCTTGGCATGACCATGCCAACACACCTTGAGGACTTCTGGGCAGCCAAACTTGATTTGTGGCCGCAACTAGCAGGGTTTACCCTGGGAAAGCTGTCCTGCTCTGCCAGTAGTGTGCCATCAGAGTGGGTTAAGTGCGGCAGGCATCATAGTAACCACAAGGAGAACTTGTCTGTCCACGAAAATGTGTCTGGCCTTTCACGGTAACTAGGCCCTGTAGACTTTAACGAGAAAATAGTGGGGCAACTCTCAGATTTACGTATGCGGTGTGCAATAATAAGGGGCCAATTCAATGCTCTCCAGTAGGCTTAGAACAGTATTTTTACACAACAGCGGCAGGTGTGTAACTATGCCTGGCCTTTCACACTAACTAGCCCATCAGCACTTGAACATAAAACTAAATGTAAAAAATGTCAAATTCCCTTAAATGGGATGCCCCTGGTCAGAGTGAGTTAAATGCACTACAGCAAGCTTTAAAACTTGTTTTTGGTAGAAAAGCAAGAGCACTATAGGCAGGTGTGTGGCCTGTAAGACTAACTAGCCCATAAGCACCTGAACATAAAGCAAAATGCGAAAACTCTCAGATTCTCTTATATGGTATGCCCCGGTGAGGATCAGTTAAATACTTTACAGCTTTAAAAGAAGATTTTGGTAGAAAAGCAAGAGCACTATATTTTTGGGCAGGTGTGTGGTCTGTAAGACTAACTAGGCTTTCAAGACCTGGGCATAAAGCCATATGCAAACACTGTCAGATTTCAGATGAGGCGTCTTTTTCTAAACTAAATAAACCTAACTTTGACAATCTTTCGGTACTCTAGCCCCTGCACTCCTTTTATTAACTATGTTGCCCTTCTTTGAATGCGCTCCAGTTCTGATATGTCCTTTTTAAAATTAAGTCAATGTAGGAAATTATCAAAAAATGAAATAATCTGCCCACAACCAAATGTTATAATTAGACTAGTCAAAAACAAATTCATGCCACAACCAATCACAAAAAAATTAACCACAAGTGGGTTTGTCCCCAGCAATCAAGAATTTGGCAACTTATGAAATCATTAGAAAAAGCTAACTTATTAGAAACCAAACATTAGTTGTATACACAGCAATATCAAAGCCTACTGATGAAACTAAATATAACGGGGAGGCCGATTCATTAATAGCGCCAGGTAGCGACAGATGAGCGACTGAAGTATGGCGCTATGAGCGCCGCTAGCGTACGCCGCGGGCGGTAGCGATTCGCTATAGCAGGCCTCCTCAGTCGCTACCTGGCGTTGTTGGGAACAACGCCTACATTGCTGAATATGATGTTGGAGCTCAGCTTTGTAGGCGCTGTCAGTTTGACCACGCTATTCAACACAGCGCCTGCGCTTTGCTTTGCTGTGGGCTTGAAATCAAGTACCTTCAGAATTAAACACATTGCAACATGTTTCTTTTGTTTTTGTTTATTTTGTTTTGAAAAGTAAAGAAAATTAACTTAAATGTTCAAGCAAATCAAAACGCCTGTCATGCTGCATCTCGGGGTGCCTGAAAAAGATTAAAAAGTGCAGTTAGTATATATATTTAAATTGGCTTTTTCGCTGTTAAAAAATATTGCATTAATTGGTAACCAACATTTGGGTCCAACTTGCACAACAACCCTAATTGTTATGTTGTTCAGCTTCCACCCCCCCCTTATAGTGGTTTTGGAAATCTTACACCTCCCTTATAGTGGTTTTGGTAATCTTACACCCCCCTTATAGTGGTTTGGGTCATCTTACACCCCCCTTATAGTGGTTTGGGTCATCTTACACCCCCCTTATAGTGGTTTTGGTCATCTTACACCTCCCTTATAGTGGTTTGGGTCATCTTACACCCCCCTTATAGTGGTTTTGGTCATCTTACACCCCCCTTATAGTGGTTTGGGTCATCTTACACACCCCCTTAGAGTGGTTTGGGTCATCTTAAACCCCCCTTATAGTGGTTTTGGTCATCTTACACCCCCCTTATAGTGGTTTGGGTCATCTTACACCACCCTTATAGTGGTTTTGGTCATCTTACACCCCCCTTATAGTGGTTTGGGTCATCTTACACACCCCCTTATAGTGGTTTGGGTCATCTTACACCCCCCTTATAGTGGTTTTGGTCATCTTACACACCCCCTTATAGTGGTTTGGGTCATCTTACACCCCCCTTATAGTGGTTTTGGTCATCTTACACCCCCCTTATAGTGGTTTGGGTCATCTTACACCGCCCTTATAGTGGTTTTGGTCATCTTACACCCCCCTTATAGTGGTTTGGGTCATCTTACACCCCCCTTATAGTGGTTTTGGTCATCTTACACCCCCCTTATAGTGGTTTGGGTCATCTTACACCCCCCTTATAGTGGTTTGGGTCATCTTACACACCCCTTATAGTGGTTTGGGTCATCTTACACCTCCCTTATAGTGGTTTGGGTCATCTTACACCCCCCTTATAGTGGTTTGGGTCATCTTACACCCCCCTTATAGTGGTTTGGGTCATCTTACACACCCCCTTAGAGTGGTTTGGGTCATCTTACACCCCCCTTATAGTGGTTTGGGTCATCTTACACACCCCCTTAGAGTGGTTTTGGTCATCTTACACCCCCCTTATAGTGGTTTGGGTCATCTTACACACCCCCTTATAGTGGTTTGGGTCATCTTACACCCCCCTTATAGTGGTTTTGGTCATCTTACACCTCCCTTATAGTGGTTTGGGTCATCTTACACCCCCCTTATAGTGGTTTTGGTCATCTTACACCCCCCTTATAGTGGTTTGGGTCATCTTACACACCCCCTTACAGTGGTTTGGGTCATCTTACACCCCCCTTATAGTGGTTTTGGTCATCTTACACCCCCCTTATAGTGGTTTGGGTCATCTTACACCCCCCTTATAGTGGTTTGGGTCATCTTACACCCCCTTATAGTGGTTTGGGTCATCTTACACCCCCCTTATAGTGGTTTTGGTCATCTTACACCCCCCTTATAGTGGTTTGGGTCATCTTACACACCCCCTTATAGTGGTTTGGGTCATCTTACACCCCCCTTATAGTGGTTTTGGTCATCTTACACCCCCCTTATAGTGGTTTGGGTCATCTTACACACCCCTTATAGTGGTTTGGGTCATCTTACACACCCCCTTAGAGTGGTTTTTGCAAAATTATGATGGGAGGTCAAATACATTTTCCCGGTAGTGCAGTACTTGGATTAGAGTGAAGGGTAGTTAGCTTACCGCAAAAAAGGAAGTGATCATCCTTTCCCTTAGCTCATCGCCAGTCTGGGTGTCCTCACTTCTTTCTGCAGGCAAGTTGGGGATTTCGGGCACCAGTGCTGTCTCTTCAGGGAATTGAATTCTGTGGCATATACATATATTGTGGAGCACACAGCAGGCAAGGATGATCTTGGAGACCTTCTGTGGACTGTACAGCATCTCTCCTCCTGGGCGTGCCAAACATAGAAAGCGTGCTTTCAGCAGGCCGATGGTTCTTTCCACAATGCTTCGGGTCTTGCGGTGTGCTGCATTGTAGCGTTCATGGGCAGAGGTCTGTGGGCTCCTGAGTCAGCACCCACGTTCTCTGCCCATATCCCTTATCCGCTGTTGAAAAAACACAAGGAGAGAGACAGCAATTAGTACTAGTACATGTTTTTGTTTTCATTTTTAATAATTTGGCTTACTAGGCCACATATTTTAGGCAAAATACTTTGACATGGTTAATTATTTACCCAGTAGCCAGCCAGCTGGCATTTCGTTGTTCTCAAACTTCCGGCACAGGACTGTCCGCTGCAAGACGTAAGAATCGTGGCATGAGCCGGGGAACCCCGATCTCACCGCCCGCAGCTTCATTTCATGGTCACAGACCACCATGATGTTTAAGGAATGAAATTGTTTTCTGTTTCGGTAATACAGCTCCTGTGCACGGGGAGGGCGGAAAGGGATATGTGTACCATCAACGCACCCTAGCACATTCGGGATCCCTCCCATTAGATAGAAAGCATGTTTGATTTTGGCAACCTCCTCCTCATCCTCAGGAAACTTGATGTAAATTGGGATCAAATCACAAATCGCCAGAACTACCTGGATTAATATGCGGCTCATAGTAGCCTGGCTGATCCCGCTGAGGAGGGCAGAGGTTGCCTGGAAGGTCCCTCGTGCCAAAATATTCAGAGTGGCACACAGGCATACTATGCCTGGAATGGATTGAGTGCGTTTGGTGGATGGCTCGATTTTGTGCTTAATCTGATCATATAGGGACTATAGTGCAGCACGATTCAGACGGAAGCGGCTCCTGATCTGCTCGTCACTTAAGTCCCATACTGAAAGGCGGATTCCAAAGGAGCGGGGTGCCCTAAGCCTCACAACACCCCGCTCCCTGTCCTCCTGCTCTTCCAGCATACGCATACATCCATCCACCCAGACACCATACATCACCCTCTTATCCATCACACACACACTCAACAGATATACAAAATCAAACAAACAAAAACAAAAACCCCAAACACACCACACACACAAACAATCACACTCCTCACACACTCACTACAAGGCAGCTCACCACAAAACCAGAAGTATAGTGGTCCAAACCACCAGCCTGCTGAAAAACAGCTTTCTAAGTTAGGCACAACCAAGAGGGGAGTTGCTGCACAGCTCACAAAAGGCCCCAAAATCAAGCCTCACTTGCTGTATGCTCCACAATATTTGCATATGCCAACAAAATCAATCTCCTAAAGAAACAGCACTGATGTCAGAAATCACCCAACAAGCCACAGAGAGTGAGGACCAAACCCAGACAGACACTCAAATGAGCTAAGGGAAACAAGCACCACACCACAGCCTTTGCCACAGTGTAACAATACCAGAAGCTTTCAAAATCCTTCCATTTATACTTCACTTTCAAAAAGGACAGGTCCGCTTTGCCGCCTTTTGCGTTGCTCTGCTATTTCCGGGCACCAATTAGCTGACCCAGGTGTGCGTGAAACGGAGTGCGCACGCTAGTAGTGCTACTAGCGTACGTGAGCTGAAACTTGCGTGCATTAACGGACATGGCAGAAAATTCAATGGTGGACCAATGAAAGGTAAGCTGCTGTTTATTTAAATAGCCGTTAGGATAGCCACATGTCACAAGTGTTTAATATACATGAGTACATTGTTGTATTTGGTTGTGTGTTGTTTGGTTAATGAGGTCTGTAATTAGTTAATTGGCTAACACACATGCTTCAGTCAGTGCAGTGGAGGTGTGGCTACATGCACCTGGCCAGTATGTGTGAATCTATTAAGTGGACTGGTTTGTGATTGGCTGTTAGAGCACATAAAACCTGGCCAACCCAAAGAGAGTGCGATGCCATTCTGTAGTCTGCATGCGTGCTTGTTGGTTGTGTATTGGTGTGTGTGTGCAGCTACAGGATGGAGCCAAATTCAGGACATCTGCCGGCCAAAGCAGGCCCAAGTAGGAGTGTGGTGGGTGCTGTGCGCAGACCTCCCTTACGGAAAAGGGCCCAGCCTGAAGGTGGTGCAGCACCCCAGGCTAAGCGCCCAGGTGCCAAGAGGGAGCCTGAATTTAATTTGGCGGAGAATAATCATCTTGTGCGCCTTACCCTTGCTAAATGGGAGCTGATACTTGGCTCCCAAAGCAAGTCAATAGGCAAACAAGAAAGAAGCAAACTGTGGGATGCCATTGGTGTTGAGCTTAGTAGCACTGCTCAACACCCACGTAGTGGCCCATCCTGCAGGAAACGCTTCTACACTTTGAGAGGGGCCCTTATCAAAAAGATGAATCACGATCTTGATGTGGACAGTGGGACCATCCAGGCTCCAAAGAGTACCGTATGAGGAGATGCTGAAGGCCAAAATTCCACTTGCTCGGCTGCAGGGTGTGGATCCTGGGGATGACACCACAGGTTGGACTGAAGGTACATATTTTCTGCATTTTTTTTCCAGCTAATGTTAATGTATGTGATTTGCATTTTCTCTTTCTGGCCAACTAACAGTAGGACCTGTGAAGTAGTACATTATACCTCATAAATGTTTTACTTTCCTGTCTGTTGCTTTCTGCATAGGTGCACATGGTGCTGTCCAGGATTTGGCTGAGGACACACCAACTCCTGCCCTTCAACCAACCTCAAGCCTAACCCAGTCTGCCATTGAAGGTATTTAACACTAATTTAGGAGCTGGTTGTTTGGGGACCAAATGGGTGTGGGTGCACCTGAAACAATAGAGTGGGGCACTGTTGAGGATTAATAATATGGACCTACGGCCTAATTTCACGGCCACTTTAAACCTCACAGCAACTAACTAACAAGGCCCTAACATGTGTAGCTATGTTGGAAGCCAGAGATCTGTGGCCATATATCTGCATATACATGTGGAAGCCACACTGGCCTTGATTAGTGAATATTAGTGAATGAGCTGCTCACACACACCTTAATGCATGTTTTATTTTTTTCCGCACATTACCAATGGCTCAATGTTTGCTTTGTTTTTGCCTAGCTGCCCCGCCATTGGCCCCAGCATCTCCTCAGGTGCCAAGCTACTCTTTGGATGTCGGTAAGTGCATGTGTCAACCTTGCTTTATCCGCTTTAACCCAAGTGCATGTGTATCATTCCTCTTTTTTATTTTTAGGCCAAGTGACTGGTTCATCTTTGGACCCCACTTCCGATGTTGCAGGTCAACAGGACCCTGTTGGTGTGTATAGCAATAAATAATGTATCCTTTATGCTGTTTATGTTACACTGGTTCTATTTGGTTAGTCTAATAATCTACATGTTTGCTCTGTCAACTTGAAGATGCCTATTTTGAGTGCTTATTCCATCCCCAGGGTCAGTCTAATAGTTTTTGGAGTGATTGCAATGCATTTTTTTAAAAATATTTTTAGACAAACATTCACCCAAGTAGTTGGAGGAATATTTTGAGACATTAATTGTGTATTTTAGTTGGCCAGAATATCGGAAGTGGCTGTCCGGAAAGGGCCCTTCACGTTCAGGCTGCCAGAGATGAGGGTAAGTTGTTTTGGCTTGATGATCTAGTATGTATTTTGGCTCTACTTTTGTTGCCCTTTCTTCAGGCAACTTGTGTTTCAACATGTATTTTCCAGGGCAAAGCTCGAGTGAGGGCCCCACTCCAGACATCTGGGAGATTGCGGGTATGTGTAATTTTAGCAATGTGTCTGATCTTATTTGGCCCAATTATTGCCTCATATTCCTCTTACATACATGTTAGCAATCTGAGTTTCTAATATACCTTTTGGCTAGTGTGTAATCTTGCACTTTGTGGAGGTATGGGCTCGAAAGGCTATCCATGTTACATTTGAGTTTTGTCCACTGACCTACTAACCTGACTTTCCTGTTTAGCATATGCCAACTTGCCGGATATCTCGGATGTGGATTTGCCCCTCTCTGGCAGCGATACCCCGCTCCTACCTGTGCCAGACGACACGGAGGTAACATGGCTGATTTAGAGGACCAATAACCTCATTGCCATGTTCGTGGGTAGGTGATGAACCAACATGTCACATTTCCTTTCTTGGTTGTTTTTGCAGGAGGCGGGACCAGATCCCCAAGCTGGGACCTCTTCCCAAGTGCCATGCGGCCAAGCTTCAGAGGCTCAAACAAGGGTAAGTTGTATTGTTACAGTTTGGGCAAATGATTAGGAGGGGCATAGCTGCATTGGTTCTGTTTGACTAAAATGTGGTTTTCTATTTTGTTAGTCTCAAACCACAGCAAGAGGAGGTGTGGCACCAACCAGTCAGGATTTTTATGAGCTAGGGGTCCGGATGCTGGAGGACTACAGTCGCCAACAGCCGCGTGATGGAACTAATGAGCGCATTGCGGCGTTGGAACATCAGGTGCTGATGTGTCAGCAACAAAATGAGGCCCAGCAGCGCCAGATCGACCAGTTGCTCCAAAACCAACAACATAACCAGGAACTTGGTCGCCTATGCAATCTAATGGAGCAATCTCTCCAGCGACAGGACCAAACTTTGTTGTTGATACAACAGCTCATTCAACAGCAGTCTATTTTTTTTACTGCACTGTTGTCCCCCAACACCGCCCCTAGCAATGACTCCCAACCTCCCCGGCCACCCAGCCAAGAATATTCATTTGTTTGTGGTTATATTTTTTTTCTGTAAATAGATTTGATTAACCCACCTCTAAATTGTGTTTTTCCTAAGACATAGCTAAGAACACAGTCAGGGATGAGTATCTTGATCTACATATGTAAATGTAGTCCCAAATTTATGCCACACATTTGTGACCATAGCTTACTATGGTTTACACATTAAATGGCTCCAAAGGTATGGCAAAATTTACACACAAATGGGTTTGTAGACACTTAAACTATGCTTGACAAGGCACAACACTGTAATTATCAAAATATAAAATTTTTTATTCTAAAGGTGGGCAACAGGCCCAACATTGGCCCACAAAGGGGCTCCAACAAGGGGCCAGTCATCCCCCCACCCTAACGACGCCGCCGCCTCTTCTTGGCCAGCAGCATAAGGCGAAGACGCCGGATCGACCGCCACAGTCTGCGATGCTGGTTTTCACAAGCTGTAGAGATTTAAAAAAAAAACAGATTTAATAAATGGAATGTGACCTCAACAGACACAGATGTAGCAATGTAATGTCAGTGGGTCCAATTAGCTGACACTCACATTAACATTGTTGCCCACTGTGCCCTTAGTTGTTAACATTATATGAGTACTAGTGGCTGGCTTAAATGTGGCCACCACATCCCAAGCATACATTTACTCTTAACTCTTGGGAATCAAAGAAGGTATAAGTCCCAGTGTGGACATTTATGTGTTTAGTCACAGCCAAACATCAGGGCCTAAGTCCTAACGAGTAAACTAGTTTGTCCCAGAATCTTAGAGGTCACGACCTAAGCAGGCCCATTTGGTTGTGTCTAAACCACAAATTGTCTCTATGTGGCAAACTCAAGAATGTGAGGCAACAATCAAGTATGCAGACAGGCATGTAGGATTGTTGCCCAAACACATGTAACCTAGATGTGTGTTAATTTAACACATAGGTACATTGTAAATGTCTGCAGATTTGACTATAAGACATAGGGTTCACAAGTCTTTAGGCATATGAAGTGGGATGTACTCACCATCGCAGCTGTGGCGGGGGCCCATGCTGCTGGCCGTCCCTGGAGCTGGGGTGGGGAGGATGGTCACCGGCTCCGTCTGCGTAGCAACATCTGTCAGGAGAAAGCAAAAGAGAAAAGCAAAATTAGTGGGCCAATGACACCTGACTATTTGACATCCATCTGGTTAGGGAGTCTGAAAAATCAAATGCTTGCATGGTTACACACATGTTGTCCAACATTAGCATATTTCCTGGTCCATGAGTTCATGTAAATTATTTATGGTTGCAACATGGACCCCTAAAGATAATGTGCCAATAACCTTGACAGTGCAATGTTAAGGACTAATTTGCAGTTGATTGTCGAATGTTACTAGTGTGCAACATGTGTTAGCCGGAACAACGTAACCAAATAACACATTTGCTAGCCCCCATCATGGTGTGGGCAGAAACATAGGGGTGGTTGCCAGTTGGATAGCACTGTAGTGGGGTTTGTGATGTTAATGTACATTATCAAACCAGCTTGTACTATGGACCAGGAAACATGTGTCTGTTAAAAGTGGGCCAAGACCCAGGATTGATACTATTCTGTGTTTTGGTCCACTTTGGCAGAGCACCACAATTTGAGTGAGACACCGTCCGCCGCCGCCGCTGCCTTCCGCACATCACTCCTCCAGTGTGTGCGCACGCGCAGCCCATTAGGAAACAGAGAGCGCAGGCGCACACACATCTAGAGGGGCACGCAGGAGGCTGCGCCGGTGGCTTCTGCCACCCCCAATGAGGTAAGGAGTTTGTGGGCTTTTTTGGGGGGGGCCCTGGGTGAGGGAGGTGATTGGGCAGGGAAGCTTCGAGATTCCAAGCACAATCAACAATGGGTGTTGGTCCACTTTAAGGAATGTCATAACATAGGGAATGTGATGGATAACAACAAACACTTACCATGACTATGCCCGTGGAGAAGGTGTTGCCAAAAGGCCATGGAGGTGCCGCCTATATGATGCCCTGCAAATTAGAGAGGAATGGCAAGGGCTAAGTACAAATGGCCAGATGAAACCTGTCACAGACTAACAATGACAAAATGTGCACTCACCAGGGGATGATCCGCCACTTGAAGCCCAGGGAGGGCTCTGGGGAGGAGGCGGGGAGCCTCGGCTCCTCACACTCTGCTCGGAAGATCCCCCAGCCAAAGGGCCACCCTCCTCCCTCTCACTCCCTGCTCCTTCAGGGAGTGTGGGAGAGTCCATTCCTTCCACCCCACTTGGACTCCCCACTTGAGAGTGGCCCCTTGGCTAGTGAGACTCCTCAGAGTCAGAGTGTGAGGAGCTGAGGCTTGATCCTGCCAGCCCCCCAGCAGCACACTCCTCTGGGGCATCATCCCCTTCCTCCCCTGGGTCCTCCAAATAGGATCCGCGAGAGGGACCCTCCCCCGATGACTCCCCCGAGTCCGCCTGCCTGGTTCGGGGGAGGAATCCCTTCCCACGTTTACCCAGGGGAGGACGCTTATCTGTGTTGAGGGGTTGAAAGAAAATAATTAATATTAAGACCACAAATGGACACAGCTTAGCAGATTATTTAAACAAAAGTATAAACATAGCATAAGCTTAAACTTACCTGATGCGTAGGCATCATATAGGCGGTACATGCCTTCAGGGTCCCGGCGCTTGAAGTCCGACCACTTTTGTTGTATTGCTCGGACGGAGAGCTGGGTGTTGAAGCGCCGGGACACTGTGGCCTGCACCTCCATGGCTATTCTTTTTTTTCCCCCACGGGCATAGTCATACTGCTTGATGCAGAAATCCTATGAGAAATGAAAAACAAACACAAATCAATACATGACATCAGAACAATGGCATAAACAGTTATACTGAGACCAGATTAAAGTGGACCCACACCCCGGATTTTGACTATTCTGGGTTTGGGTCCACTTTGATGGGGCACACCAATCGGGGGTGGTCCGCTGTCTGAAACCCCCTTGGAAGGCCAGAAATACACCTGTCACGCTCGGGGTAACTCCAGCCCTCTTAATAAGCTCACAACCCCCAATCTCCACAGCCAGCTTCACCTGTAGGAGCCCCCGCTTGCCGGGACGCAAGATACGCCTACCCGGGATCGGTTGCCCCCAGGACTTAATGGCTCAAAGGATGTAAGCTTATATGTGGGAGGACTGGAGAACCAATAGCAAGAGCGTGAGTGACGGAAGTCCAGAGACAGGCAATAGGTCGATAACGGGAAGGCAGAGATCGTAGCGGCACCAGGGGTCAGGCAAGACGTAGTCGGTGGTTCAGGCAGAGGTCAGCAACTGGGGATCAGGATCTAGAAGCGTCAGTTCAGGCAAAGGTCGGCAACAAGGATTCAGGATCGAGAGGCGTCAATTCAGGCAGAGGTCGGCAACAAGGATTCAGGATCGAGAATGGTCGTACAATCAAATCGGCAACAGGCTAGACTTCACAGGAGTAGGTAACACAGGGTTCTGAGCGCTATCACAGGCAATTCACAACTGAGAGGGAATTGCCTTTATAGGAACAGGTCTGAGGGAAGCAGTGTACTGATTGGAGCACATAGGATTCCAAGGGTAATTGGCTGCAGAGCAGAAGAGGGCGAAGCTCTCAATCCCCTAGGATTCATTAACCCTTTAATTGATCCTCCGGCGGGTGCGCGCCGCACAGCGCCGCCGGAGGGCATAACAGACACGTGCTCGCGGCCGCGCGCGAGCACGTCTCCTGGCGGAGGAAGCTGGGGGCGTGGCTGAGCTGGGCGCCGCTCGAGCCGACGCTGCTCGAGCCGGCGCCGCTCGGCGCGGCCGCCGCACAGTGACAGCAGCAGCTGGCCGCCTGGAGACGTCGCTGGAACGGGGATCAGGTAAGCGGTTCCTGACACTACCCCCCCCTTCACGAGGGGCCTCCGGACCCTCACCCGGTTTCCCTGGATTGTCACGATGGAACCTTCTTACAAGAGCCTTGGCATGAACATTCCTCGCTGCCACCCAGCATCTTTCCTCCGGACCATAGCCAACCCAATCCACCAAATACTGTAAAGAATTACGCACTTTACGTGAATCCAAGATCTTATTCACTTCATACTCGGGCTCATTATTAAGAATAATTGGTGCAGGACCAGCAAGAGGAGCATTCTTCGCCGGTTTTAACAGTGAAACGTGAAAGGAATTAGGTATTTTCATAGTTGGCGGGAGTTGAACTTTAAAAGACACATTATTCAACTTCTTGACGATTGGAAAAGGACCAATAAATTTTGGACCTAATTTGCTAGATGGCTGACGGAGCGCAATATTTTTAGTGGAGACCCAAACTAGATCGCCTACTCGAAGAGTAGGTTCCTGTGATCTGCGGCGGTCGGCAAATTTCTTATACCTCAAACCAGTGGTCTTAAGAATCTCCTGAACATGTGTCCAGATATTCTTCCGTTCTTGAAGCCACTCCTCCAACGCCGGCAGATTGGAAGGTGACCCTGAAAGGGAAGAAGCTCTAGGATTTTTCCCTAAGTTACAATAAAAAGGAGATACCTTGGTACTCTCACTAGGCGCGTTATTGTAAGCAAACTCGGCGAAATCAATAAATTCCGCCCATTGTTCTTGGGCATCAGAAACATAACACCTTAAGTATTGTTCCAAAGTTTGATTAGTTCTTTCTGTCTGCCCATTAGTCTGGGGATGGTAGGCAGAAGAAAGAGAGATCTGAATTCCCAACCGCGAACAGAAGTGTTTCCAAAAACGGGAAGTAAATTGAACACCCCGATCAGAGACTATATTGGACGGAATACCATGAATACGAAAAATATGTGAAGTAAACAGCCGCGAAAGCTCAGGTGCAGAAGGAAGTTTGGCCAAAGGAACGAAATGTGCCATCTTACTGAAACGATCTACGACCACCCAAATGACAGTATTACCATGTGAGAGAGGCAAATCTACAATAAAATCCATAGAAATATGGGTCCATGGCTCAGCAGGAATTTCAAGAGGAACCAAACCGCCACTAGGAGCCTTGTGAACTCCTTTACTTCGAGCACAAATAGCACAAGCGTCAATAAAGGCAGTGATATCGCGTCTCATGGTAGGCCACCATACATGACGACGGGCAAGCATAAACGTCTTACGGTTACCCAAATGACCAGCAGTTTTGGCATCGTGAAATTCGCGAATTACATCCGAACGCAGGTGCGGCGGAACAAACTGGCACCCCAAGGGTACATCACTAGGAGATTCATCTTGAAACGGCGCCAAGGTATTGGAGAGATCAGGAAGTAACGCCCCCACCACACAACCTGTGGGTAAAATTGGTTCACCAGAATCACCCCGATCCTTACATTCACCGAACATGCGAGATAGAGCATCAGCTTTAGTATTTTTTACACCCGGCTTGAAAGTAATAATAAAATTGAAACGCGAGAAGAATAATGCCCAACGTGCCTGACGAGAGTTCAGCCTCTTGGCAGAACCTATGTATTCGAGATTTTTATGATCAGTATACACAGTTATAGGATGTAATGAACCCTCCAACCAGTGTCGCCATTCATCAAATGCCAGTTTAATAGCTAATAGTTCCCTATTGCCAACATCATAATTTTGTTCCGCGGTACTGAATTTACGCGAAAAATAAGCGCATGGATGGAGACGCTCAGGGTTACCAGAATATTGTGACAAAACTGCACCCACTCCCAGCTCAGAAGCATCCACTTCAATAATAAAAGCTTTATGAATATCTGGATGCACTAAGACAGGTGCCGAAGTAAAGGCCCGTTTCAAGGTTAGAAAGGCCTCACAGGCAGAGGGGGACCAGTTAGCAGTAAAAGCCCCCTTGCGGGTAAGGTTGGTAAGGGGTGCAACAACATGGGAAAAGCCTTTTATGAAACGCCGATAAAAATTTGCAAAACCTAGAAAACGTTGCAATTCCTTTAAAGTTTTGGGTTGGACCCAATCCTGAACTGCTGAAACCTTCCCCGCGTCCATCTCCAAACCCTGGTTGGTAATAACATACCCTAGGAAGGGAACTGTAGTGACTTCAAACACACACTTAGACAGTTTAGCAAATAAGTTGTTCTCTCTTAATTTTTGTAGCACCAACTTAACATGGTGTCTGTGCTCTGGTAAAGAATTAGAAAAAATGAGAATATCATCCAAGTAGATGACTACAAATCTACCGAGATATTCCCTGAATATATCATTAACAAAATCTTGGAAAACGGCTGGCGCATTACAAAGACCGAAGGGCATGACCAGGTACTCATAGTGCCCATCCTTCACATTAAATGCCGTTTTCCACTCGTCCCCCTGTCGGATGCGAATCAGATTGTAAGCCCCTCTCAAATCCAATTTGGAGAAAATTCGAGCTCCTGTGACTTGATTGAACAGATCCCCAATCAAGGGTAAGGGGTATCGGTTTTTTACAGTGATCTTATTCAAGGCTCGATAATCTATGCACGGTCTCAAGCCACCATCTTTTTTCTCTACAAAAAAGAACCCGGCCCCAGCAGGCGAGGTAGAGGGACGGATAAATCCTTTCCTAAGATTTTCGGTAATATACTCCCTCATTGCTTGCTCCTCGGGCAGGGTAAGGTTATAAATCTTTCCCCTCGGGGGAATTGTGCCAGGCAGCAAGTCAATGGGGCAGTCATAGGACCGATGTGGAGGAAGAGTATCAGCAGAGCGTTCAGAGAATACATCGATCCAATCAGCGTATGGCTGAGGTAATTCCTGTGGTAAGACTTGAACGCTTCTGAGGCCTGTATTAAAACAGTGACCTTTACAGTGGTCACTCCACTTGACCAACTCCCCAGCCCGCCAATCTAACACCGGGTTATGGAGTTGCAACCAGGGGTATCCCAAAACCACCGGAGTTTCCGGACAATCAAAAATAAAGAATTCTAAGAATTCAGAGTGAGAAGAGCCGACAATTAGTCTGAGAGGTGGGGTCTTGGTATTTATAGGACCTCCCTGGATTGCCTTTCCATTGATAGCTAAAACTTGTAGGGATCTTTCAAGAGGAACTACAGGGATCCCTAAGGTGGAGATCATGCTCCTGTCCAAAAAGTTTCCAGCCGCACCACTGTCTATGAAGGCGGAAACTGTCTGCTTAGAGGACCCCCAAAACAAATCAATAGGTACAAGCATCTTATTCTGGCGAGAGTTACAAACTGACTCACCCAGATCAGTACTCTCTACCTGGTCTGGGTGCGGAAGTTTTCCGCCGGTTTCCCCTTGTTGGGACAGGACCCTGCAAAATGACCAGAATTCCCGCAATACAGGCATAACCCCTCGGATCGCCTACGCTGTTTCTCCTCTTGGGATAAGCGGGTTCTCCCTAATTGCATAGGTTCTTCCTGGGAGGATGATGAGGTATTTT
The DNA here is from genome assembly GCA_027917425.1 of Gastrophryne carolinensis. Taxonomy (NCBI): domain Eukaryota; kingdom Metazoa; phylum Chordata; class Amphibia; order Anura; family Microhylidae; genus Gastrophryne; species Gastrophryne carolinensis. Next base: position 482,316,559 of record CM051234.1, on the reverse strand, counting down.
CTCCACGGGGAACCGGGGATCTATGACTCTGGACTGGTCTAAAGGACGTGGGAGCCCCGACTCTCTCCCTGGCCCTTTCTCTAAGACGTCGGTCTATTTTAATGGAGACCTGCATTAATTGATCTAGGTCCGCTGGCGGGGGAAAATTGACTAAGGCATCCTTGATGCTATCCGACAGTCCCACCCTGAACTGACTACACAAAGCTGGATCGTTCCACCTAGCTTCGATAGCCCAGCGGCGGAATTCAGCACAGTAGTCTTCAGCCGAATTCCGTCTTTGTTTTAAGGCCCGAAGCCTATTCTCTGCGGTAGACTGTATCTCAGGATCGGCGTATAAAACGCCCATAGCATTGAAGAAGGCAGTCACTGATTGTAGAGCAATGTCATGGGACGGTAAACTAAAGGCCCAGGACTGTGGGTCTCCTTGAAGCAAGGAAATGACTAGGCCTACTCGTTGGACCTCTGTGCCAGAGGAGATAGGTCTTAACTTAAAATATAGTTCGCAGGCATTCTTGAAATTGGAAAATTTTGCTCGTTCTCCAAAAAATTTCTCAGGCAGTGGAATCTTAGGTTCGGAGAAATGAGGTGGTACAGCGGAAGTTGGCACTTGACGAGATTCCTGAGTGGCCACTCTTTGAGCGAGTTGGTTGATCGCTGTGGCCATAGCTTGCACCTGCTGTACCAGGTCATCCATTTTTTGGCCTGTGATAATGTCACGCTCGGGGTAACTCCAGCCCTCTTAATAAGCTCACAACCCCCAATCTCCACAGCCAGCTTCACCTGTAGGAGCCCCCGCTTGCCGGGACGCAAGATACGCCTACCCGGGATCGGTTGCCCCCAGGACTTAATGGCTCAAAGGATGTAAGCTTATATGTGGGAGGACTGGAGAACCAATAGCAAGAGCGTGAGTGACGGAAGTCCAGAGACAGGCAATAGGTCGATAACGGGAAGGCAGAGATCGTAGCGGCACCAGGGGTCAGGCAAGACGTAGTCGGTGGTTCAGGCAGAGGTCAGCAACTGGGGATCAGGATCTAGAAGCGTCAGTTCAGGCAAAGGTCGGCAACAAGGATTCAGGATCGAGAGGCGTCAATTCAGGCAGAGGTCGGCAACAAGGATTCAGGATCGAGAATGGTCGTACAATCAAATCGGCAACAGGCTAGACTTCACAGGAGTAGGTAACACAGGGTTCTGAGCGCTATCACAGGCAATTCACAACTGAGAGGGAATTGCCTTTATAGGAACAGGTCTGAGGGAAGCAGTGTACTGATTGGAGCACATAGGATTCCAAGGGTAATTGGCTGCAGAGCAGAAGAGGGCGAAGCTCTCAATCCCCTAGGATTCATTAACCCTTTAATTGATCCTCCGGCGGGTGCGCGCCGCACAGCGCCGCCGGAGGGCATAACAGACACGTGCTCGCGGCCGCGCGCGAGCACGTCTCCTGGCGGAGGAAGCTGGGGGCGTGGCTGAGCTGGGCGCCGCTCGAGCCGACGCTGCTCGAGCCGGCGCCGCTCGGCGCGGCCGCCGCACAGTGACAGCAGCAGCTGGCCGCCTGGAGACGTCGCTGGAACGGGGATCAGGTAAGCGGTTCCTGACAACACCACTGACCACGCTCCCACATGACTGCGCCAGGCTAGCACAGCGCTCTGCGCCGCTGTGGTATGCGCATCCAAGGCCGTTTGGACGTGCATACCAGCTCAGCTGCCTCTGAGCGCCGAAGGACGCGTGTGGCGTTTTGACTCTAACAGGGAGGGCGCCTGCGCAGGCCATTAACAAATGTCTGGCGCAGGGGACCACCCTGCTAGAGGGAAGCGCAAGACGCATCCGCAGCTCACGCATGCACAGATGGGACGGGGCTGAGGTAAGGTTTATGGGCCTCAAGGGGGGTTCATCCCCGCAGGACATCCAGATTGGGTATGCCCCGCGGGGAGTGATCAGATTGGTCCTGAAAACTAATAGATTTCAGGGCCAATACCCCCTGTGTGTTGGTCCACTTCAAACATAAAATGCAAGAAAAACATACTCACTTTGACCACCTGGCCATTTACGCGGCTATCTACGCGCATGTGTTTTTTTGGCTTGCCCAGGAGGGGAAGGGGTGGGAGGGGTGTTAGGTGGGGGATGTGAGGTAGGTGGGGGAGGTGGGGGAGGGGTGGTGGGGTCAGATTCGGAGGAGGAGCTGGGGAGGTGCTGAATCCATCTCCTGGGCAGCATGGTGGAAACGCTAAGGAGGAAACATGAACCGGATATGACCAAAGCGACAGGGAACCAAAAAAAAATAAAAAAAAATAAACGCTCCGCGCACGAGGAACAAGCTAATATCAGCTATGTGCAAGCTAAGTGGCGGAATAAGTAAATTGACGCATTACAACAAGCTATTGGCCTAAGCGCTAGTCATTTTTAGCTTTAGGTGGCTTTGAAACGCAAAGGAGGAAACCGGAACCGGATATGACCAAAGCAACTGTGAAATAAATTTCAAAAAACAAGCTCCGCGCACCAGGAACAAGCTAATATCAGCTATGTGCAAGCTAAGTGGCGGACAAAGTAAATTGACGCATTACAACAAGCTATTGGCCTAAGCGCTAGTCATTTTTAGCTTTAGGTGGCTTTGAAACGCAAAGGAGGAAACCGGAACCGGATATGACCAAAGCAACTGTGAAATAAATTTCAAAAAACAAGCTCCGCGCACCAGGAACAAGCTAATATCAGCTATGTGCAAGCTAAGTGGCGGAAAAAGTAAATTGACGCATTACAACAAGCTATTGGCAAAGACGCCATTAATTATTAGCTTGATTTAGCAGGGGGTTCAAGATACTGTAATGCATAGGTCCTTGAAAACCAAAAAGCTTGGTGCTTAAAAATACAAATCTTATTCCTTCATAAAATCATCACACAATAAAACTATCCAACTACATGATAATGTGGCACACAGGAGAATGCATAACGGGTTGTTATGAGCTTGTACGCCTGAATAAATCCTGCAGAATGTGGACATGCACGCTCAAAACTACAGTGTATTCATTAAGAACGACTGAGGTCGCGGGAAGTGAATTCCTTGAAAATGGCAGAAGGGCACATGTATGAACAGCACAGCGCAGCACAGCTACGCTCGCGCCGCCACATAGCGAATCAAAACAGCGACTGCACAAACTCTGACCACCACAGATTCATCAAGGACAGGGCTGCCGAATAGCTTGGGCGCTGACAATTTCGAAGAGCGAACGTGAGCGCCAAACATGACTGACTAAAAAGTAGCTTTACAAGCCCCGTGTGTTGTGAAAACAAGCGATTTTGAGCCCAATGAGTTTTGTGGGAGGAGATGCATTTGAGATGTCACTCACAACATTACAGTGTAAAAATAACAACTTTCATCTAAAAAAGAAAAATAACAAGACAGATTAATAAAACATATCCCAATAAACATGTGTTGAATTTTGTGCCAAAGACAAGAACACAAAAACCACTTAAAACAATCATTGCAGCGTCTGCCATTGAAATGTATGGGAGAGCGGCAGGTAGCGCCAGGTCATACCTGTCGCTGTGATGGGATTAGCAGCGGCGCTGTTCGTTGCAGTCGGCTACATGATGAATCCCGCGCTAGCCGTTGCTCTCGCCGGCGCTAGCCTCATTTAGCTTGATAAATGCGTCATTGTGGCCGACGCCGGGCGTACTTGAGTCGGTAGCCGCCGTTAGCTGGCGGGACCTGGCGCTCGTCAGACACTACCTGGCGCTATCGCTTGATGAATATGGGCCCAAGTCAAAGTAGTTTGTGCCATCCCTATTACAGAAGATATACCTAAAAGACTTATCACAGTTTTATAGGGCCATAGCCCCAGGAATGGCCTAGGCATCCGACATTGGGAACGTATACAATGTATACATGGAATAAATAATACACAACTTTGCTCATGTAATTATTACGCAATAAGGTTCTACTTCACAAGTGACCAAACTAAAAGTGCCCCAGCAACGTGGAGGCTGATTCACTACCAATGGCAGGTATTGCCAGATGAGAGTCTGTACAGCGGGGCTTAGAGCAACCACTAGTAGACGCTGTAAGCGTGTATCGTAACAGAGAGTCTCGGTCGCTCTAGTAACCTGGCCAGCATGGATGAATGTGATGTGTGTTTGGCGCTGTAACAACGGTATAGCACTGAACTAATGAAAGCCCATTGAAAAGTATGGGAGAGCGCTACAGAGTGACAGGTACTACATGGCGCTCTGGAACCTAGAACGCCGATGTTATATGCTAAACCGCCTGGATTAATACATGTGACGCTACATGGCGATTCACCAGGCGCTGCCTGTCGCTACGGCACACTACCTGGCGCTATCCGTTCTTAAGTGTTGTTGCCCCAGCAACTAAATTACATGATTTGGGGAAATATTATACATTACCTCAACACCATCAAAGGTATTTCAATCCCTTATGATGAGGTACATCTACTAATGAACCGTACTGGGCCCACAATATCACATAATGAAACAATAATGACAAAACTCAGTTTTAACAGCTCAAAAGATCATATCACTGCACTTAGGCCAAAAACATCCTTCGAGCTTAGAAAAATTAATAAGTATCTTCAAAAACTCACTAATGTCTGAACATTAACTATGGTTAAAGACAATATTAAAATACTACATGATACTATTACAGAGTTGCGGCCAAAATAAAATTGATAAATGGAGATAGGGAAAATAATATTGAATCTAACACTATGGTTGAGGGAGAGGGGTTCTGGAGGTGAGAGAATCAATGAAGGTGGGAGAATCAATGAAGATGGGAGAGGCAATGAAGAGCTAGGCCTCAGTACAGACTATAAAGAGCGTGAGACCTAAAAGAGATTATGAAGGGCTTAAGTCCCAATACACGATAGAAGGCAATATATGTGACTAGATCTCAGCTTCAACAGCATTATATGGCAGGCCAGCAAGATGAATCAGCTTCTGGAAAGACAACAAAACATTTGTCAATTTTTTTTACAAGCCTGGACAATCTGTTGTTTTGAATAAAGTTTACAAATGTCATGGTATGAAGACTTCTAGGCCTCCAATGTCACAGCTATGTCTTGAACCAAAGTTTCTTTTATTGCAGATCAGTGCTTGCACATGGACCAATATTCATTGTGCATGATGCATCTATGGACACTCTAGTTGGGCTACCATTGGTTTCAATGTGTGGGCATTTAAGAGCGAAACTTCATTTTACATGTTTGAATAATTTAGGTGATATTGGCCTTGGTGGTCTCCAGTCATTTTGTGCGGTACAATAAAATTGCAATTTTATATTAATAAGATATAAAAACAATAGAAGTATTAAAACATTTAAAGAAGGCACATTTCCCTCTGTCCTTAGCAGTGAGAGACATACACACTATTTTTCAACCAGTGAAGAAAGGCTTCTGGTTTTATTATCTCTGTGCTGCAGTCACTTTAGATGTTGCTGTTCATCCCTTTTTGCCAAATCGGTTGCATTGTTTACTGATTCAACAAGAAACAAAATTGGAGAGGTCTATTCATTACACACAAAGATGGGACAGGCTGCTGAATAAAGCAAGGCATAGAGAAACAGCTCACATATTGCTGGCAATCACATAAGAAATTGCTCAGCATCAGTGTGCTAAAGTCTATTACAAATTGACTACTTTCTGAGTATGTAACCCTTTCTATCGCAGAGGATTCTACAACTCATAGCAAATAACATGAAGAGGAATTCTGTAACAGAATGACTGATAGTTTCCCAAAACCTACAGCCACTCTGTAACACATGTTTAGCATTTTTATCATGAGCACAATGGATGTTAAATGCTTCTGTGTGATTCAGACTCCATTGCACGTGTGTGGTTGTGCAGTTGTCTAGTATAGGGGTTCCCAGCCAGTGTTACAAGTACCACTGGTGGTAGTCAAGATGCAACCAAGTGGTCAGTGGCGTTAATAAATGTAATGGGGGCGAACATTAAATGGGGACCTTTCAAGGCTCATACTATAAACTATGAACTAGATAACTAATTACTGACATAGCAGAAACAAATGGTGCTACCTTTCTTTAATGATGCTATGTAAGCACAAAACTGCTAAATAAAGTGGATATATAGTATAGTTACGCCCCTGCAAGTGGCACTCAGACAGGTCGTAAACTGATCTGCTGCCATGTAAACGTAAAGTGGATCTCCAATCAAAAAAGTATGTTTGGTAAATTGCTACCTTTTTATGATCAGTGACATAAGCAGTCTGAAAGGGCTTAACCCTTTAAGTGCCAGCCTTGAAGTGCCAGTTTTTGTCACCCTTTGTTGCCAGACCATTTTGCACTATTTTGCGCTCCCCATGTTCAAATGTGATTTTTAAAGGGATTTCCAGGGATTTCCCAGGAAAATGTTATATTGTTTTTTTCCGCATAGTCTGGGCTTTAACATGAAATGTCTTGTATGGTGTATGGCCTTTTTTCAGTATATTCTCAATATGTTTGGGTGAAATATGTGCAAAAAAACAAAAAAAATCTATTTTTTACAATTTGTAGTGTTTTTTTGTAATAAAAAATGTAAGTTTGTCAATAAAATCTTATTGCGTGTGAAACCCCAATTTCTCCCGGTTACAGCAGTACCACATATGTATTGGTAGACACCCTTTCCTGCCCAGGAGACTCCCCCAAACTGAAACAGAGCTTTAGGGGATTTTCAGATAAAATACAACTGTGATATGCGCAATGCGCACCTTGCAGTTTTTCCACAAAAACAACCCTTTACATTTGAAATACCCCCAACAAACTATATATTCTCTAGAAGTACACACCTCAAGCTTTCTAGGCGTACCAGGCTTGTTGATGTGGCCACAGTTTTCTGGAAGTAATCCCTCAATGTATTCTTTGGTTGCAAAGAGTTTCCCTAAAAAAAGGATAAAAAAGCAGAATTAAAGCCACATTTTCCTAAAAAAAAACTATATGCAAACAAGAAAAATGCATAGCCACTGTCAAGGGAAGAGTTGCCAAACACCCCAAAGTAAAGCATGTGCGTAACGGTAATTTTACTTGAAAATTTCAGCTCTGCTTGCGATTTTTCAACCAAAACAATCCTTTACATTTGGAATATCCCCCGTAAACCATATATTCCCTGAAAGTACACATATTAGGCTTTCTAAGCGTACCCAGCTTGTTGTAGTGGGCTAATCCTTCTGGAATTAATCCCTCAAAGAATTATTTGGTTGCGCAGGGTTTCCCTAAAAAATTTATAAAAAAGCTGAATAAAAAACACCTTTTCCAAAAATATAAATATGCAAACAAGAAAAAACAAGCTAAGTCTGAAAGCGCAAGGTCCCCCAAACAGAACAATACCCAACATGCATAGCTACTTTTAACCCTTTTAATTGACAGCCTACTTGAGATTTTGTCACCCTCTGTTGACAGGTCATTTATCCCCATTTTGCGCCATGTTTTGCGCCATTTTTGCTGGAATTTTCAGGAAAGTTATATATATATTTTTTTGCAGCAGAGTTTAGGCTTTAACATGAAATGTCTTGTTGGTAAATGTATTCACTTTTTTACAATATTATTAAGTAAAAATAAATAAATAAATAAAACATTTTTTTAGAAAATTGCCTCCTTTATTTTAAATAAAAAATGTATTTTATTAAAGAAAACCATATTGCATGTGAAAGCCCCATTTCCACCGATTAGAACAGTACCACATATTTATTGGGAGCTCCCCGTTCCTGCCCAGGAGACCCCCCAAACTGAAACAAGTACTTTATAACATTTACAAATAAAATACAAATACCATCCACACTACAAAGGGTTAAATCGAGAAAAAAATTACATAGGGTCTCCCCTCCCAGGGGAGGGGGGGCATTTTTGGGGGGATTTTTAAGGGTTAAGGGTTTTTAAGGGTTGGGGTCCCCCTTACCCGAAGTAACTATTTATCGATAGCTCCCCGTTTCTGCCCAGGAGACCCCCCAAACTGAAACAAGTACTTTATAACATTTACAAATAAAATACAACTACCATCCACACTACAAAGGGTTAAATCGAGAGAAAAAATTACATAGGGGGAGGGGGGGGCATTTTATGGGGGGATTTTTAAGGGTTAAAACCCTTAAAAATCCCCAAAAAAGTGACATGGGGTCCCCCTTACCCAAAGTAACCAGCCCGGGACCAGCTATGCAGGGCTTGTAGAAACAGGACGCAGGGGCCAGCTTTTATGGCCCCTGGCCCTGCAGGCTACAAGCCCGCATAGCCCGTGGCCACGGGCTCTTCTGCCCCCCCTGGGCTTTGGGGAGGCAGGTAATGGGGGTGCTGGGGGTTAATGGCAAGTCACCCGCTAACCCCAGCTTTCGAACAATACCAGAGGTAAGTGTTTATTTTTTTCTATTTTTTAACTAGTAGGGGGAAAGGCCAGGCACGTAGTTTCTACGTACTTGGCACTTAACGGTAGCAGAAGCAACCACGTAGAAACTACGTGCTTGGCATTTAAAGGGTTAATGCAGATGTTCTGGAATGGCATAAAGATTATTCACTCTTAAATTACATGGGAACGGCTATCTTCCAACACGCCTGATAGTCCTACTTACACATGAGAATTAGGGGGGTGTTGTGCCAGCAGCAGTTCACACTAAATTGAGAGAGATATACTGTGTGACTCAGAAACAAGGAGAAACTTTCCTGTCCTTTTTTCACACACACAAACATTGAATAAATAGCTAATGTATCCAAGGAAATCTGTGTAAGGTAAGCTGTTACAATGTATCTTTATGTTGGAAGCTGCAAAAGCATTCAGCTAGGGGATACAATGTATTTAGAAAATGTCAGCAGTTAGCAAAGCAATGATAAGTCATTACAGCTTAAGACTTACTACTTCTGGCTACAAATAAGAAATTATTGCAGAGAGCTATGGGGCAATTGTGACTCAGAAACTCGGTTTTTCAGAAGCAGGTCTCTCGTGTGTGGCCACTGCAGAATCTGCCTGCTATTCCAAACATATGTATGTTGTTTATAATCTTATGTCACCGATTGCCAGAGAGAGGGGGACAATTGACTAAGCTTTGATTTTTTTGATTGGAGGTCTGCTTTAACCAAAGCCTGATTTGCTCCATTAGTGTACAAAACTGTTCCAAAGGATGATGAAAAATATATATGTGCACTCTGTTACACTAGGTTATTGGCATTGGCAAGATTTTCAAATCATGACCAGGATCTCTTTTTACACCACTATTAAAACACCCAACTCATAAGAGCAGTGTCTTATTTTCAGGGCTTTCTTTTGTAGGTTATTTAAAATATTCCTCATTTATATTACTTTTGTCAGTACTCTGTATAGCACTATGATTGTGCTATATAAATGTAAATTTCTATATACAGAATTTTCAATATACATGTATATTTATAGGTTTTATATACATCTGTAATCACCTGAAGTGTTATTTTTCTGTACCAAAGTATAGTTTAGTTTCAACACAACCCAATTAAGCCCAATTAATTTGTACCGCAATCTATTTAACGTGTTGAAAGTGAGAAGGGGCATGGTCAAGGCATTATATAGCATCACAACAGAAGGGTGTCTAGGTCAGCATATATTTTAAATACAGGTCTATTTTAGCCATACAAACCAACTGTTAGGCAATCTCTTCAAACTAATCACATAGTGAACATCAGAGGACGGGACAACAACATATTAAAGACCTCATGCAGAGGCTAATCTAACAACAAAAATCTGAGGATTGATTAGCAGATCCTGCTCCACTACTTGATGTCAATTAAGAACACATATATAAAGGATCATGATGACAGCAAAGAAATTTCATTGAAGCTGACTTCCAAAAGTAGTTGAAAATATAAGCGAAAATCTAGCTGAACTAATTCCTCCCGAGAAAGCTTATGTGAAACAGGATGGAGAAGTCTGACATGTATGCATGGTATATAATTTTCTAGTAAACAAAAACCTTCTTTTTGACAAAAAAGAAAACATTGTGGAAATATTTATTAATTGCTAAGGTGATAGTAGGTGGCTGGTGCCAATCTAGTGAGGAGCAGGTGGGATATCCCACATTATAAGGATAATTTTGAATATTCATACTGCATGTAAAGATAGACCTTGCGAGGATCTGTAGGGCAGTATAGACCATAACATACAATTATTTATTAGCCCGTCATAGTCTGTTTGGGAGCTAAGGAAATGGGTCTGGGCACTGTCTGGAAGCAAATTAACTTGTGGAGTCTGGGAGCAATGGAACTAGTGGGGTCTGGGAGCAAAGGAAATGGTGGCTTTTGGAAGTAATGGGGCTGGTGGGGTCTAGAAGCAGTGAGACTGGTAGAGTCTGGAAGCAATGGAACTGGTGAGGTCTGGAGGCAATGGAACTGGTGGGGTCTGGGAGCAATGGAACTGGTAGAGTCTGGGAGCAAAGGAAATGCTAGGGTCTGGGAGCAATGAACCTGGTGGGATCTGGAAGCAATGGATCTGCTGGGGTCTTCAAGCAATGGCACTGGTGAGGCCTGGGTGCAAAGGAACTGGTGGGGCCTGGGACCAAAGGAACTGGTGGGGTCTGGAAGCAATGGAACTGGTGGGGTCTGGGAGCAAAGGAACTACTGGGGGTTGGGAGCAAATAATCTACTGGCGTCTGTGAGCAATGGAATTGAGGGGAGGTCTGGGAGCAAAGGAACTGGTGGGGTCTGGGAGCAAAAGAACTGTCCAGGTCTGAGCGCAAAGGAGCTGGTGGGGTTTGAGAGCAAAGGAACTACTGGGGGCTGGGAGCAAAGGAACCACTGGGGTCTGGAAGCAAAGGAACTGGTGGGGTATGGGAGCAATAGAATGGGGGGGGGCTTTCAGTCCAACATGTTGATAGAGCAAAAGAGCCTTTGTATCTGTCTTAGTTACTTTTAGAAGCATATCCTGTGCTTTGATCCTTATCCATGTCAAATACATAGCTTTGCCTAATTAATACTCCTGTGTCATAACATATAATAGGTTAATTATCCACCACAACTGTTTTCAGAACACCTACACTAACAATACACATCCATTCCTCACAACAACAAAGATCCCCAAATCGGTGACCATGATTAGACACTTGCTAATAGAGTATAGTACCATGCATGCCTGTTTCGAGGACTCAAACTGAACAGTATGGAGAGCAGATGTGCAGCCATGATGTTGTAATCCCAAGGCAACAACCAACATAAATGATAATAAATGTAGCATTCCCAGTGGGTCAGACATATGTATAACTAGAACTGCAAAAGACCATACAATACAAGCAGGCACACTAAAATGTAAACAAAAAATTGGATTGACTGGCTGGTATGACATTATAATTTGTACCAGCAATTCAACATTTTACTGACAAATTCCTTTAAATATTTTCCCAACAATTACAATATAAGTATATATACAGTCCAAATTATATAAAGGTGGCCAATTAATTTTCCACACAGTGTGGCAGGCTCTGTATTAGTTCAATAGGTATCCTCCTGAAACAGTGAATATAATAAGGCTAATCGGTGCTAGTTGCTGAAAGCTGGATCTGAGCCTCCGCTGCAGCATTCTATGTTGCCCCCAGGGCCTGAACCTTGTTCACTAGCACTTGTAGGCCCGGTCCCGCTCCTCACCATTAGTCACAGGAGGATGGACGCACCCTCTCCATTCTTTACAAGGCCTTGGCATACTTCCTCCATTGCTGAAAATGGAGAGGACACGGCAGTGCTCTGTGACTGATGGCCGGTTGCAATCCGGACCAACCATCAAACCCAACCCCATGTATTTGCTCTGGGCTGGAGGCAGAGGAAGAAGACATTCCCCTTCCTTTCTGTGACCACAGCAAAGGGACACTGCATCAGGTGCTTTGGCAGGCAAATTATTTTAAAGTTTTACTCAGCAATCTGTTTATTATGCCAAATTGGTAATGGTGCAAGAATGCAAAGGGTAATTTTTTCTAGAGCGATGCGGACCCTGTGGGTTCACTTCAAACAAACAAAGGTTTGATAACTAAGGTAAACATTACACTGCCCCTGGTGAAGTTAAATGAACCCTTAAGACCTCACCAGCCTAAGGTGTGTAAAACATTGATGTGGTGCTACACCCTAGTTGTTATGTGTGCAATTATGTGCAAATACAGTAAAAAAGTGTTACGCATCATAGATTCATATTCCACTGTTTTGCATTCTAGAAATTGAATCCAATATACATTGATAGACAGTATTGATATGTATTCCACCCCTGCAATATGTTAATCACATTTTTAAATAAATACAAGATTGTCATTTATTGTTGCCTTCTTTTTTTTAATATTTTCATTAGTTAAAATGATGAACAGATATGAGATTCATGTTATGTTTGTTAACAGTTGGTATCAATAATTGTTTGTCAGATCTGTTGTACAGCTTGCTACATATGCCTGTGTATTCTCCCTAGTTAATTGTTCATAATTAGTAACATACATGAGGGTGTTGCTCTTGGAGGCACATCCATCTGTGTCTTTTCTCCATTACAGATTCTCCTGTGAGCACAGAGCTGCGGCACTTTTTATGAGCTGGAATGGATGCAGTCTAGACAGGTGGCACCTCCAAGAGTCCAGGTGGCAAAACAATGCTGTGGGTAAAAACACAGAAGCTGTTAAAAGACTGCAGCTGTAGGCTCTGGCTTATAGGCAGGTGAGTGCCAAGTCTTTTCAACCGATACCAAGAACAGAAGGAAAAATCTGTGTTCAAATCCCTACGATTTATCATGTCAAGATGCACTAGTCCGGGATGCCAAAAGCTCAGAGAACAGTTGAAAAATTAGAAACTCTCTTGAAAGAGCTCAGCAGGCCAAGTGTTCCAGGATCATGCACTTGTTGTCCTTAGACTACAGTCACATTAATTACCTTCTGCCATCTGAGTTATTTATCAAATAATTTAGTATTAGAAACCTGCCTTCGGTGCATTGGGGATTCTTTCTACATTTAAGCAAAAGAGAAAAAATTGGACAATTTTGGAGAAAAAAATGGAGAATTCAAAATACTTTATACCTACAATATTAAAGGAACAGTCAGGGAATCATGTTTTCCTTACAATGTTCCTGATTTAAAGCTTCTCTACCAAAAATAACTTATAAAATATAATTATAAAATACACAATATATAAAATATCACAACAATAGAAGCACTCTTGTAAATGTCTAGTTTGTATTAGTTATCTCTATCATATATATTATCATTGCCTAGATCCTCTGACGAAGTGAAATTCATGAAACATACTGGAACCGGTGACGTGCATACTGTGTATAGGCAAGAGCTAGTAATTAAGCTTTTATATTTTAGGGATGACCCCCATGGGGTTTTTCTGCTTTCAATCCAAGACTCTGTTGAAAAAAACATTTTACTTAAAATGACCTTGGAAATAAGAGGTGCCAAGATCATTAGGCAGACTGGCACTGAAAGGGTTAAAGCTCAAACTGCATTTTTTGTTTTGTTTTGTTTTTTCTGCATGTTTTTCTTCTCTCTGGGAGACACCACTTTACCCAGAGCTATGATTGGGTGCTATGATTAGCACTTGGCAGGGGAGTATCTTGACTTAGATAGATACTTAGATAGATACTTCATTTATTCCTCCAAGTAAGTACAGGGTACAAACAAGGAATGCTTTTTGGCAATAACAAAGGGAAGATATTAACAATTACATACAATAACATAGTAGTAACAGGTATTAAGGTTTAGGGCAAGTTAATTTGTTATAGAATAACAGAATTAGCAACAATGCATAATCTGGATAGAGTTTAAGAAACTCTCACACTGGTTTGGCCTGAAGAAGAAATGCCCTGGGTGCATCCAGTCTTCAGTTATTTTCTTAGCCTTTCTGCTCATGAATTGCTCATCCAGAGATGGTAAGGGGGATCCAATTATCTGCTCGGCAGTTCTGGTTATCCTCTGCAGCCTATGCTTGTCTTTGGCAAGCACTATATACAATGGAACACATACACATACTTGTCAGATGGCAGTTCATTGGGGATCAGGTCCTTCTGGGCCTGGTGTGTTTCATGTATGCAAGTAAGGGGTGAGGGTAGGGCACAGCTGGATCTCTTGTCTTACAATTTAGATGAATAACATGGACAAGGACATGGACAAGCTTGTAAAGCATCCTTCTTTATTGTCCTGTTGGTGTTGCAGGGTAGAACATCAGCACATTCTCTTTGCCGATAACTTCCAACAAACCTCTGGACATAGGAAATATCCTCCCCTCCACTGGAAATACTCAAGCCCAGTCTTTGCTTTATCTTCTCTATGTGAGCACTTAGGCATTAGCTTTGTCCCAAGTTCCATTGTCTTCCCTTTGTCTTCAATGGGAGGCAGCTGTACAGAGGCCATGTCCACTCACCAGCCAGAACCTGGATACACAGTTCCCAGCTCCACAAATTGTGGCTGCTGGAGGACACCCAGCGGGGCAGGAGAGGCAGCTGGGTAAAGGGATCTTCTTGTTACCTTTTGGCACTGTTGGCCCTGGTATCTTTTGGAAAAGTCCACAAATTGGACTTTACCTTTTACCATTTATTGACCCTGCCCATTTAATACTATGTATTTTTTGGGTCACATGCCACATTTTTGGGTCGCATGACACCCTGTTTGTGTCACAGTTGCTGTTTTAGCAGCCACCAGCAGGTGTCCTATAGAGCGGCCTGGCCAGCAGGCTCATTATTCCCCCCCCCCCCCCGTGACTCGTCTTTAGTTTGTGATGCATCCTCCATTGTAATGTCTTTGGTTCCCTGTACCTGTACCCCTGCCCCTGTATGGTGGGACTTTCAAGTCCCATTGACTACCAGTGCAGTTTCTATCTGCATGTATCTATGGATTGGGGAGTTGACCCAAGGAAGCCGTGAAATACCAGAACTGCCTCTCTCTTCCTTGTTCAGCAGGTATCCCTATACCTTTCCTGGGAGGCTGCTGGTGCTTTACTGTGCCTGGCCTGTTTAGGTAAGTGCTGTAAATCTGTACTGTACTCTACTGTACTGTAATGCATCCTGGATTTCCCTGTCTGTCCCCTGTTTTCAGCATAAGAACCCTTTATCAATGATAAGCCTTGCACTTTTAATAATATTCTGAAACGAGATCCTCTTTAGTTGCATTATAACCCTGTATGGTCTTCTTATTAAGTCCATCACTACCTCTGGATACTGAACACCATCTTCCCTTCAGTTAGGGACCTTTGCTCTATACTGCCATCTCATGTTTTTCTATCTAATTACAATACCTACCTATTTCCTATTTTACTCACAATCTGCTTCTATCTTCCAGATACCAACTGACCTACTACTAATAGCTCCACGCTAGACATATGCCCCAAAATAATGAGGCACTCAAGCACTCAACTCCTGTCAGCTAGCAACAAGTCAAAATCTGTCTCTACCATGTTGTAAAAAGAGAGGTTTTCATTGCACACATTTGCAAGTGGAAATGGAAAATTGAACCCCCCGTTAAGGTGCTTCTGGGAGTACGGCGCCTACTCTGATCTATGAGAGCCCCACATTTGGGATATACACAGCAATGGATACATTGATTTAGCTTTTGTAATTCAAATTAATAGATACTTCTGTACAAAAGGATTTCGTCCACTATGGCACATACAAGTCCCAGTTCTTGTTTCCCAAGTTAATACATAAGCTTGTAATGTTGATTTGTTCTGATTTAATAGGATGTAAACTGCTGTCATTGATGTTCTGATGATCCCTGTGGACTGACTCAGATGCAGCTGTAAATTGGAACTCGGGGGTAAGGAATACTTCAGATCTGTGCGTGACAAGAGGATGTGTTACTTGATAAATCTTTGGAAGTCTCTTATAATGCGGCTCTATTTTATCTGAAGTCTCCCAGGGTTTCAGTTATCCAGAATTAGCAACACAG
Organism: Gastrophryne carolinensis; assembly: GCA_027917425.1. Classification (NCBI taxonomy): domain Eukaryota; kingdom Metazoa; phylum Chordata; class Amphibia; order Anura; family Microhylidae; genus Gastrophryne; species Gastrophryne carolinensis. The sequence continues at coordinate 482,300,710 of CM051234.1, read as the reverse complement.
TTCAGCCTTTCTGTATTTTCTATTCTTTGGATAATAATGCCCTTTGTCTGTGATTTCTTATGGCTGATAACTCATGTTATCTAGAGCCTTTACGATTTTCATTTATCCTCTGGGAGCCTAAATGCATTGCTTATAAATTAAATAATAGCATTGTCCTCTGATGATAAAAGGATTCCCTGAAGTTACATTAAACAATCCTTTGCTCCGGTAGATTACACATGGTTAAACTCTATACCTCTGTATTGTTTCCTTTAATTAAAAATGACAGATTTAATTAAACTTAACTATAGTGGTAATGAAGCGGCACTATAAATAATAAGATGCATATAGGGAAAAAGGCATTCTCCTCCCTGTATTACATAGTATATCTGTCTAGGAATTAATACCATTCAGCAACCCAATCAACCAACCTCCGTAGAAGTGCCTATCTGCTTTTGAACCAATGATTTTCATTGTGTTGTGGAAAATGCATTACCACCGATTTCCTCCTCTAAACTATGCAGAACAAAGACCAAAATAATCGGGACTAACAGGCTTATTTAATAAAGTGGCAAAAAGAGTAAAACGCATTAATGAGTTGCAAAGAACAGCAACCTCTAACAGTCAGATTTATTTCATATAATCACAACAGCAATAAATCATCATGGCTGGTAGCTGCATGGTTTACATAGGTCTTTACTGCTGTTTATCCATTACAGATGCAAAACTACTCCAAGTAATTTACATGCTGGTTATCATACAACAAAGAAAGGTTGGTGCAATGTAACAGGCAGGGCTCTTCATCAGATACAGATTGGACTTGGATGAAGAATATTTGGAGACCTGTGTTAAGTTAATCAAAGCCTTTTTCAAACATAAGAACAGATACAAATATTACCTAAACTTAGGCAATACAAGGTAAAATGCTAGACCAGAATAAACACAGGACTACAGCAAATGTAATGCAAAATCAACCTTGATCCTAGGAAAACCAAAAAAATGGCAGGACTAAAACTAGGAAGGAGCATGGAGGGAAACCCCAAGGTGGTGGCACTTACCACAGGAAAACATGAAAATGTACCTAGCAGCCTCTGGGGGTGGGGTGTAATGCCTGCTGGATCACTGGGCAAGGTTAATAGTCTGCTGACCCCATCACCAACCAGCTGCGGAACACGATTAAAGCCTAGTAGCCTCTTGGACAGAAAGCCAAAAGGATACCTACTATCTCACCATACAATATGAAATAACACAATCTTGTTTCCCCTGTCTGAGGGTGTGGCCCACATAAATAGACATCTAGCAGGTACCCACTGGTGACCACTGAAACAACAACTGTGCTGAACACAAGCTAAGTGTCCACAGAACAACCTTACTGTGACACCCTGCTATGTCTGTAATGCTGCCTTAGATACTGGATTAGATGATTTCCCAATTCCCAACTTGTGCCTAAAACAGCTTCAACTTCTGTTTTCAGGTCTGAAAAGTCAGAGACTGTGAAAGCAGAATTTAGGCAATTCTTGCAAGATTCAGGCACATAGATCATGTAGAAGGGCACTGTCTAATGGTTATTATCTCCAACAGTCTGGTTGGTTAATAGCATCTGGCAAAAACATTTTGGAAAGGCATGTGGCAAGTGGGGTGGCCTTAGCATTTCAGCCACAAGTAGTGACCTGCTAAGAAATATAAATTATCCAGATCAGAACTGCATGAGGATGCTTAACTTATAGACTATGGCCTTGTTAAAAAAAACTTCCCTCAAGGCAGACTTCCAGTCAAGAAAATAAAGTTTAGTAATTTGCTCCCCCAACGCCACACTTTAACAATCATTGGTACATGCTGTTTGAGAGAGCTTAAAGCCTCCTCCTCCAGTGCCTCATGCCTCACCACCGCCTCCTGTGGTGCCTTGTCCCCCTGCTGCTGCCACCAGCATTGCTTTGTCCCCACCACTGCTTTCTCCACTGCCTCTTCCCTTTCCGCCACTTCCTCCTCAGTCTTGCTTGCTAGTGCCAGGTGGGATGGGAGAAGTTGATTGTGGGACAATCCTGGGCAAAATAATTCATTGCTTGTATCTGTCCCAGGTAATATAATTCATTGCATGCATCTGTCCTTAGCTAAATAATTAATTGTCTACATCTCTCCTGGGCAAAACAATTCATTGCCTGCATCTGTCCTGGGCAAAATAGTTCATTGCCTTCCTGCAAGGTCATTCTGTGGCTGTCCTGGGCAAAATAATTCAGCGTCTGCATCTGTTCTGGGAAAAATAATTCTATTCTGTGGCTGTCCTGGGCAAAATAATTCAGCGTCTGCATCTGTTCTGGGCAAAATAATTCTATAGCTGTCCTGGCCAAAGGATAAATTGTCTGCATCTGTCTTGGGAAAAAAAATTTTATTGTCTGCATCTGTCTTGGACAAAATAATTCTGTGGCTGTCCTAGGCAAAACATATGTGGCTGTCCTGTGTGAAATTATTCATTGTCTGCATCTGTCCTGGGTAAAACAATTCATAGTCTGCATCCGTCCTGGGCAAAACAATTCATAGTCTGCATCTGTCCTGGGCAAAACATATGTGGCTGTCCTGTGTGAAATGATTCATTGTCTGCATCTGTCCTGGGTAAAACAATTCATAGTCTGCATCCGTCCTGGGCAAAACAATTTATAGTCTGCATCTGTCCTGGGCAAAATAATTATGTGGCTGTCCTGGGCAAAATAATTAATTGCTTGCATCCTTTGTGGGCAAAGTATTTCTTTCTAATATATACTTGTCTGCATCTCTCCTGGGCTAAATAATTCAGTGGCTTTCCTGGACAAAATAATTAATTGCCTGCATCTGTCCTGGACAAAACACTTTATTGTCTGCATGTCCTGGGCAAAATAATGTATTACCTGCATCTGCCCTGGGCAAAATAATTCACTGTCTGCATCTGTCCTTGGCAAATCATTTTGTGGCTGTCTTGGGCAAAATAATGGATTGCCTGAATCTGTCCTGGGCAAAATAATTTTGTGACTGTCCTGGCAAAAATATTTCAGCACCTGCATCTGTCCAGGGCAAAATAATTATGTGATAGTCCTGGACAAAATAATAATACATTTAAATGGTTGTGTTTGCATTTTGTTTTATTTTTGTTATAACCTGGCCCTTTGAAGACAACTGGAATGCTGATGTGGGCCCTTGGAGAAAATGAGTTTTACACCTCTGCTATAGATAAAGGGTTTATTCTGCTGAAATAATACTCACCTTATGTACCATGATCCACATGAAGCACAATAAATCTGTCCCTTTAAAGACAGTGCACTAGGGGTGCACTTTTGAGAGTCCACCTCTGATAAGCATGTCAGCAGCGGTCAGACACATGCTTCGCACTGAGCTGCCAATCAATGTGGGACCTATTTACATGTGACTAGAGGCAGGACTGTGAACCAAAGCACCTTGCTAAGCACTGGAGCTGACAGACATGAGGGTTAAGTGGCCCTTTTTAGGACTCCAAAGGAGTTAAATATGGCTTTTGTGTATAAACAACATGTTGTATATATGTTGAATATGTTAATATGCAGCTGTTAGTATTGTGTATTTCTTTTTTTAGTAATATACTAAGGCGCACCCAATACTAGGTGTGCTTGATTATGTACCACAGTGTGAACCCACTGGTTTACCTGCATGATTACTTCAATCCCGCAGCTACAGCTAAGCTTTGCCACACTTCATACCACCCTGCAGCAACCCTATTCCCTCCGGAGATAGTGGCCCACTTAGCAGAGTGGGGATGTTACCAGAAGGGGGGTTTCATACTAAATTGGGATGCCCCTAGGAGGGGTATGTGCTCTGCCTTACAGTATAGGGCTGGGCAAAAGGGGTATTTGTTCCTCTTTAATGCATCAACAGGTATAGGTCAACAATTCAGGTCCTTTCATCAAGTGTCCAGCCAAACCCTGGAATGAGTGGAGATTACATCGGAAATAATTTGGCTTTGGCTACACACTAAGAGCTTGATTCATTAAAGGTCGAATTCAAATTTTTGCGTGTTTTTTTTTAGAAAAAGGTGCAATTTTGCTTGAGAAAATTTCATGCGCGATTCAACAATTCAACCTTAAAAGCTGTTTTACTTTTGTTCTTGCTAATTCAATTCGAGTGAGAGAAATATCACTCGAAAATAATTACATTTTCGAAAATATGTTGTGTGGAATTTTCAAGTGAAAAATGATATTTGATATAGGCCCCTACACATAATAGCAAAAACATTTGTATGAAATAAATCATAGTACACACAGGACAGAGGACATGTCATGGTGAGGAACAAAATGGATGAGGCTCAATGTGCTTTCTTTATGACTGAGTACAGAATGGATAAAATCTTGGGGCACCATGAGCAAAACACATGAGCACAGTAACATGTGCAATGTTTTATTTACCACATTGCATGCTGCTGCACAACTTAATAAATGTAAGTGATGTAACGCCATGACAACATAACGCTATGACAACATAAATATAGCAGACAGAAAAATGACCATCCCAAAATATTAAAATAACATTTAGGGGTTTATTTAAAGTGGACCAAAACCCAGGAGTGCCCTGCTGTGTGAAACCCCTCAGATCGCCGATGCCAACTCGCCTATTCCCGGTCCTACGATGCATGCACGGCCGCTTGTCCAATCAGCGCGCTCAGAGCCACTGAGGTCACGTCTTCTAAGTATTCGTGTAATGCCAGAGGCTCTGATCTCGGTGGCAGCCGCAACTCTCACTTCCCTCTAACCGGGAGCGTGACTGCGCTGGCCATTCACAAATGCCTGGCACGCGCCCGCGCTATGCTAGAGGGATAGAGAGGATGTGGGCGTGGCTTGCGCATGCGGCATTGGACCGGGAAACAAGGTAAGTGTATGGGATGACCTAGGGGGTTTCACACAGCGGGGCTTCCTGATTTTGGAAGCTCCAGGGGGAGGGAATCAATTGCCTCAGAAATCTTATTCCGATCAGCGTGGGTTTCGGTCCACTTTAAGAAACGCTAAGGCCACGTAGTTCCAGATGAGTGACAGCTGAATATCGGGTCCCTTGCAAAAGGTGTATTTATCAAATCAAAAATCCATAGCGCCTGTGATAGTGCCAGGTAGTGTCCCATCTATAATCAGCGCCATTGCTGAGTTCCCTACAGTGTCAGACCAGGCGCTCACCCTGCACTGTGTGGCCCTGTCCCATACATTTCAATGGGTTGGGATGGTTATAATTATTCTGGCTACTTTTGTAAAAATATTTTTGGTTGGTGCATGTGCCACAGGATTCCTGGGCTGTTTGGAATTGTCTCTGGACACTTCGCACTTTTGTGTTGCGCTGCAAACTTGTGGCTGTGCAAATCATGAGTCCTGTCATGAGTCCTGTTTTTCATGTTTCCCCAATGCAATTCCTGGTATTATTTTTTTGTCTCCAGCCCCCCAAAAAATAAAACAGGGGTTACCACAGGCGCAGGACGCAGGATGCCTGGAATCTCCTTCTGCCCTGGACGCTGTGTTTTTGGTTAAAGGTGGCTATTCCCAGCCGGCCCAGGGTTCACCACAACATCAGCTTTAATAAGCTGTGCGCTATTCTGACCTGCCAGCTGGGAGGGAGCGCAGGCATAGCGGGGAACCGGGGATGCTGTTCACTCCCCGCTCTATATGCCTTGCTCTGTGGACAGAATTCTATGCCCTGCATTAAAGTGGACCAAGAGCGGTCATAAAGTCTATAAGACTCCAGGGCCACCTGGTTCCCTCTCCTTGGGGCCTCCGATTAATGATTTGTGAATAGCTAGCACGGACATGCCCCCAGCTGGAGGCTAACAGGGATGCAGCCATCGGTGCACACGCCTTAATCGGGGCCTTAGTCGATGAGACCTCTGGACAGCTGTGCAAAGAAGAATAGAGCCAAGTGCACGGACTGCCTGCACACTTGCGCATGCACCGTTGGGTTGGCAGTCAAGTGCTTTTTACAGGCAAATGGGGGGTTTGACATAGTGGGTCATCCCAAATCGTGTACCAAAACCCAGGATATTTAAAATCCCGGGTTTTGGTGCGCTTTAAAGTGGACAGGGCGATTGGCCCCGGGGGAATACATGGTCGCCCATACACTTACCTTCTTTCCCTATGCAACGGCGTATGCACCAGCTGCATTCCCACTATCCCTCTAGCAGGGCGTAGACGAAGTGACGTCAGCGGATCCGAGCATGCTGACTGGATGAGCACCCGCGCATGTGCTGTAGGACTGGAAAGAAGTGAGTTGGTTTCGGCGACCTGGGGGCAAGGACCAGAACCCAGGAAAGTCAAAATCTCAGGTTTTGGTGCACTTTAATATATGTGGTGAGTATACCAGTCATCCCAGGGGGATTCACAGAGCTGCACAAGTGACATGACACAAGGGGCGTGCTTGGACTCTGTAGCCCAGGGGCCCACATAACCCTGGAGCTGGCCCTGGATGCAACAGAAACCTTTAATGTGGTTTGGAAATGTAAGTACACCAGGCCAATATGGGGCGACCAAACTAACCCAGTTACAGATATCTGCATGCTAATGATGACACTCAGGGCAACACTCACATTCATATATAAATGGATCCACAGAGCAAAGTCAAAACTAAGAGGGCGATTCATTAATAGCGCCAGGTAGCGACAGATGAGCGCCAGTAGCGTGATTTTCACAGCGCCAGCTAGTATTCGCTGTGCTTGGCCGGGGTTTGCTTGTTGACAGTGACTCAGTCGGTGTGCGGTAATGTTGAATATGGGGTTAGGGGTCGCTGTTTCACAGGTTCCGCGTTGTATGGGTGCGCCTGACAGCGAATGGCCAGAGCGAACAGCTTGCTGCAGATTCATTAACAAATCATGCTCAAAAATTTCTCGCGCTGTGAATTCCTTGTTTAAACCCCAGAGCGCTGGCGGCGATGTGTGTAAAGTAGTTTTTAACCCCCAAACAACCTTTTTTTTTTATATGTAAAAATTATACAACATTTTGTAATATGAATACATGAATATCAGACCTGTAATATCAATTCTGCACAATTTTTTTTTTTTTTTTTTTATTTAAAAAAAAATCCTAACATTGCAGAAGTGGTCACAGAATTTTTGACATTAAAAAAAAAAAAAAAAAAACATTATTAGCAATTAATTATGATTGATTGAATTGAAATGCATTGGACCACGCCAGGGAGCGCCAGGTCATACCTGTCGCTGTGATGGGATTAGCAGCGCGGCGCTGTTCGTTGCAGTCGGCTACATGATGAATCCCGCGCTAGCTGATGCTCTCGCCGGCGCTAGCCTCATTTAGCGTGATAAATGCGTCATTGTGACCGCCGCCGGGCGTACTTGATTCGGTAGCCGCCGTTAGCTGGCGGTACCTGGCGCTCGTCAGACACTACCTGGCGCTAGCCCTTGATAAATAAGGCCGCAAGATCTGTTAATCTACAAACCACCCAAATGAATGGGTCCAATAACAATAGATGTAAAGCAATGCAAAGCAACACTGCCAAAAGGGCACCTAAACCACCATCATCAAAAAATTATGCACTGAACCAATGCAAAGTGCAAAATTAAACATAATTAACATTAACAATGACATGTACTAGTCCACATTAATTAGAAAGTCCAGAAACACAAAGCAAAAAAAAACAAAACAGAACAAAGAGCAACAAGGGATCATACTGCTTTGCTTCAAATTAGGAAGCAGTAGAAAAAAATTCTCACACACAGCATTTGGGTCTGGAAAATGTGTGCACTTTTTCACTGAGTTTTCCAGCTGTAAAGTGATTTTCAACTGCACACGGAAAAAGTACACCTGCAAATTTGCAAATTCTAGGAGCGTGAATCGCTCCTGGTTTTGAAAAATTCTTGCATGCAAATTTATTTTCCAATCGTTATTTTTTTTTTTTTTTTACCTTTAGTGAATCAAGGCCTAACTGCCTGATGAAGCGGTCTAATTTCAAAAGCTTGTCAATTCCTCAATCAAAAATCAATAGACAAGCACCTAATTAACCCTTTAAATGCCAAGCACGTAGTTTCTACGTGGTTGCTTCTCCTACCGTTAAGTGCCAAGCACGTAGAAACTACGTGCCTGGCATTTCCCCCAAACAGTTAAAAGATAGAAAAAAAAAAAAACACTTACCTCTGGTATCCCTGTGAAGCTTGGGGTCCTCTCTTCCTGGGGGGGGCATCCGATCGCCCCCCCGTCGTCCTCCGTCTTCAGGGGGGGGCCCGTTTCCAGCGCTGACTCGCCGTTGTAAAAAAAAATAAATAAAACTGTCATTTACTCACCTCCGCGCCCGAGCCTCCTGTCCGGGTCTCCTTTTCACCCCCTTCCAGGTCCTCACCTCTTGAAATGGCGGCGATGGCCGCCGCCTCTTAGCCCCGCCCATTGTGGGAGGAGCGGGATGACGTCATCCCGCTCCTCCTATACCCCCTCCAAGCTCCGGCAGACAGATGCCGGTGGTGATCGGAGCAGGGCGGGTGTCAGCCGAGGAGGCTCCGATCGGAGCCCCCTCGCCTGTCACCCGCCCTGCGCCGATCACTACCGGCATCTGTCAGCAACATGACAGCGGCGCGGGACAGCGGCGAGGGACGTCGGATCGGAGGTGAGTACAGTAAAAAAAAAAAAAATAAAGATTTTTTTTCTCTGTGTCAGTGTGATTTACTTTTAACCCCTTGTGAACTGGTAAGGGGTCCATGACCCCTATACCAGTTCACAAGGCTGGGGGGATGGCAAGCCACCTGCGCTCGGCACCCCCATTACCTGCCTCCCCAAAGGCCAGGGGGAGGCAGAAGATCCCGGGCCCACATAGGCTATGTGGGCTCGTAGGCTGCAGGGTGGGGGGGCCACAAAAGCTGGCCGCCCCACTCTGTGCCTACAAGCCCCCATAGCTGGTCCCGGGCTGGTTACTGTGGGTAAGGGGGACCCCACGTCAATTTTTTTTTTATTTTTAAGGGTTTTTAACCGCCCCCCCTGTGTCATTTTTTTTTTGATTAACCCTTTGTGTTCTGTCATCCAGCAGCTATAAAAGGCTTCTAGCAAGTGAGCAGAAGCCAGTGATCGCCGAGGGACAGAGTGCTCCAGGAAGGATGGGAGGTGAGTACAGTGTAAAAAAAAAAAAAAAATTAATAAAATATTTTTTTCTCTGCTTGTGTCTGTGTGATTATTTACTTTTAACCCCTTGTGAACTGGTAAGGGGTCCATGACCCCTATACCAGTTCACAAGGCTGGGGGGATGGCAAGTCACCTGCGCTAGCGGGTGACTTGCCATTAACCCCCGGCACCCCCATTACCTGCCTCCCCAAAGGCCAGGGGGGGCAGAAGAGCCCGGGCCCACGGGCTATGCGGGCTTGTAGCCTGCAGGGCCAGGGGCCACAAAAGCTGGCCCCTGCGCCCTGTTCCTACAAGCCCTGCATAGCTGGTCCCGGGCTGGTTACTTTGGGTAAGGGGGACCCCACGTCAAATTTTTTTTTTGATTTTTAAGGGTTTTTAAGGGATTTTTAAGGGTTTTTTTTAAAAAAAATGGGGTCCCCCTCCCCTTTTTCTCGATTTAACCCTTTGTAGTGTGGATGGTATTTGTATTTTATTTGTGAATGTTATAAAGTACTTGTTTCAGTTAGGGGGGTCTCCTAGGCAGGAACGGGGGGCTACCGATAAATATGTGGTACCGTTCTAATCGGTAGAAATGGGGCTTTCACATGCAATATGCTTTTCCTTAATAAAATACATTTTTTATTTAAAATAAAGGAGTCAATTTTCTAAAAAAAATTTTTATTTATTTATTTATTTATTTTACTTAATAATATTGTAAAAAAATCAAATAAAATTTACAAACAAGATATTTCATGTTAAAGCCTAAACTCTGCTGCAAAAAAATATATATATAATTTTCCTGAAAGTTCCAGCAAAATGGCGCAAAACATGGCGCAAAACATCAACAGAGGGTGACAAAATCTCAAGTAGGCTGGCAATTAAAAGGGTTAATAGTACCTATGCATGTTGGGTATTGTTCTGTTCGGGGGACCTTGTGCTTTCAGACTTAGCTTGTTTTTTCTTGTTTGCATATTTATATTTTAGGAAAAGGTGTTTTTTATTCAGCTTTTTTTTACATTTTTTAGGGAAACCCTGCGCAAACAAAGAATTATTTGAGGTAATAATTCCAGAAAGATGAGTCCACTAGAACAAGCTGGGTACGCTTAGAAAGCTTAACGTGTGTACTTTCAGGGAATATATGGTTTATGGGGGATATTCCAAATGTAAAGGGTTGTTTTGGTTGAAAAATCGCAAGGTGCGCACTTTGTCTGCAGAGCTGAAATTTTCAAGTAAAATTACCGTTACGCACATGCTTTACTTTGGGGTGTTTGGCAACTCTTCCCTTGACAGTAGCAATGCATGTTGGGTGTTGTTCTGTTCGGGGGATATTGCGTTTTCAGATTAAACTTGTTTTTTCTTGTTTGTATATAGTTTTTTTAGGAAAACGTGGCTTTGATTCTGCTTTTTTATCCTTTTTTTAGGGAAACTCTTTGCAACCAAAGAATCCATTGAGGGATTACTTCCAGAAAACTATGGCCACATCAACAAGCCTGGTACACCTAGAAAGCTTGAGGTGTGTACTTCCAGAGAATATATAGTTTGTTGGGGGTATTTCAAATGTAAAGGGTTGTTTTTCTGGAAAAACTGCAAGGTGCGCATATTGCATAGCATAGTTGTATTTTTTCTGAAAATCCCCTAAAGCGCTGTTTCAGTTTGGGGGAGTCTCCTGGGCAGGAAAGGGTGTCTACCTATACATATGTGGTACCGCTGTAACCGAGAGAAATTGGGATTTCACACGCAATAAGATTTTATTGAGAAACTTACATTTTTTATTACAAAAAAAAACTACAAATTGTAAAAAATATATATATATATTTTTTTTTTTGCACATATTTCACCCAAAAATATTGAGAATACACCTAAAAAATGACAAACAAGACATTTCATGTTAAAGCCCAGACTCTGCTGAAAAAAACAATATATAATTTTCCTGGAAATCCCTTCAAAAATCACATTTGAACATGGGGAGCGCAAAATAGTGCAAAATGGTCTGGCAACAAAGCGTGACAAAAACTCCAGGTAGGCTGGCACTTAAAGGGTTAAACACGACACATTATATTGTATGTTTCTTTTCCTGGCTTTTATCATCTTTGATTTGAAAGTATACTATATGATAAATACAAAACCATCTACTGTTTGCAAATGAACTATTGCGGTTTTGCAAAACTCAGTTGAACCAAATCAGAAAAAGTCAGGTTGAATTGCCCTAATCTAAATCTAAATAGGAACACTACTGCAGAGCAATTTTACCCATTATGGATTGTATAGGGCATCTAAAGGGACTTAGCACCATTGCTGATACCAGGAGGGCTTTGGTGACATTAAACAGCTCCCAGGGGATGGCAACATGTTGGCCATCACTGCTATAGCATTATAACAAAGCAGAATCTATGTTGGGGAACCATGTTTCTGTTATAAAATATCATAGCAAACACTTATGATATGATAGTAAGCAACCTTTATATTTTTGCAAAGAAAATTCTAATGCCACTGAGGTGAAAGGAGAGGAAAAGGTCTACTATTATGGCTGCTACAATGGCTCTTACATTTAAGCTGTAAAGCAACCTCTCGACAGAGGAAACTGTTTTGTTCTGGGCTTTGAAAGACAAGTCACTGTACTGAGTGATGCATGAAAGGGCCCTTGAGCAGCAATCTTCTCCTTGCGAAAAAATATTACACTTTAATGCCAGTTACTTTGGAAGAATACCCAGATTAACCTGGAACAAGGAGGGAGCAGAACTATACATTAGTTCTAGCAGACCAGCCAAGCTTTGAAAGACCTCGGAATGAAAGACTGCCTGGCCGCGCTCTGGGAGTTGAGCTAATCTTTAACTTTTGGGTTTTCTATTTTGCAGGGATTTTCCTAAGCTTTAAGTGATTTCTGCTATTTTCTTTTATTTAAAAGATAACTCTGTGATGCTCAAGGACAGAAAGAAAAGTGTAGCTCTTTCCGCAGCTAAGAAACATTACACAGACCTCGTCTAGTACAAAGTATACTTTACTTACTGCATTTTTTATATTTAAAGCAGAACCCAGCAGCAGCCAGCCTGGAATCTAAAAGATTTAACTTGACTTTCCCAAATCAGGAAGCCCCACTGTGTGAAACCCCCCAGTTTGCCCATAAAACCTCACCTTTCCGAGCTCCAACGACACATGCATAGGCTCTCCTCCAATGAATCATGGTCTATTTTCACATAGGCTGGGACTGGACCGCACGCACAGCCGTGGATGTGGAAGCGTGCACTCCCCATTCAAGTCAATAAGAGCCACCTGCTGAATGAAGGAGTTGTACACAGAGAAGCACGCAGCAAGGTCTGGCTCCAGTCCTGGTGAGACATAGTGCTGATGTAGCTGCCTTTTGCAGAACTCTTGGCGGGGTATGTATGGTATACATACAATAGAGGCAGGGCAAGTCAGTTCCTGGGCCCGTGGCAGAAAGTGGCCCAACAGAGTTTGCAGCTGCCTCCTCTTCCTTAATTGTATGTACTTCAGTGGGAAAGGGTGAAGCTGGAGGAGTGAAGCCTGGTCTGAAGGATGGTGGAAGAGTGTCCATGGAAGTTTGGGAGGGGGCTTGCTGACGAAAAAGGAAGGAGGGGGAAGGCTGAGCAGGAAGAAGTGTGTGGCTGGCCAATCAGAGCATTCCAGGAAGCCAGCCAAATGTGGGAGCCAAGACACTATGAATTGGCTTGATGATTAAACTAGGGGGGCTGAGGGGGCCCACAAGATCAGAGAGGAGAAGCCCAGCTACAAGTTTACACATCTCACAGCTTGGCAGGGAGAGAAAAAAAGGAGCAGCCTCTTCTGCATGTCATGGCAGGCAGCCTGTAAAAGGACTCTGATATCCCCCTTGTACTCTGCAGCAGCTTCCTGTCCGGTACAACTTAGGAAGTGATGCAAGGGAAGTACCAGCCCTCTCTCTTTTTCTATCCTATCTCTCCCCCTGCTAATCTTAATTATATATTTTTCAGTTCTTTCCCTTCCCCAGTTGTGCAATAAGTCTTCTCCTCCGACATCCATTCAGCATCCCATCCCTCATTTGCCCTACCTTTCTTCCTTTGATTTCTGCTTCTCCATCTCTTCTCTTACTCTTGCCTCTTCCTTCTTCATCTCTCACTCTCACTCTCTCACTCATTTTCTCATACTTTTTTCATACTCTTTAGTTGTTCCCCATTTTATCCTCTAACTACCTCTTCTTCCTTTTCTTTTCATTTTTTTCTTTCTTTTACTTTTTCTACATCTCTCCTTTCACTCTTCTTGCCTTTCATCTTCCGATATTTTACTCACGCTCCTATCTCATAATATGTTTACATTCGATTCAAAATACTATCGACAGATTAGGGGAGTAGCGATGGGGGCACGTTGTGCTCCCGCCATAGCTAATTTGTTTTTAGGTTGGTGGGAAAGGGAGGTTGTCTGGCATGAACATCTAGGTAAGTATCATGAACACATTCTCAATTGGCATCGTTTCATTGATGATATACTAATCCTCTGGAATGGCACAATCGAGGAAGGGACTGAATTCCTAAAATTACTGAATCAGAATTCGTATAACATCTACTTGACATATAACATCTCGAAACAGGCGACCTTCCTCGACTTAGAATTACAGGTGCAAGAAGATGGTTACATCAGTACCAAGCTGTACAGAAAAGCAACAGCCACAAACAACTTACTTCATTTTCAAAGCTTTCATCAACGTAGCCTCAAACAAGGAATACCCGTGGGGCAACTATTAAGAGCAAGAAGAAATTGCACAAAAGAAGAGGATTTTAGACGAGAGGCCCAAGAAATGAAGACACGCTTTCTTAGACGTGGATACCCTATGGGCACACTACAACGAGCAACTAATAGAGCCTCCAACACACCACGAGAACACCTATTACAATATAGGACCAAAAAAGGCCAAAAGAAAGATGAAGTAAGATTCATCTCAGAGTATTCAAGTGATTGGCAGACTATAAGGAAAATCCTGAACTCGCATTGGAGAATATTACAATCGGACCCAGATTTGGAGAAATGGGTGAGTGGAGGCCCAAGAATGACGGCCAAACGTGCACCAAATCTCCGCGATATACTTTGTAGCAGTCATTATAAGAGACCCAAAATGTGGCTGGGATCGGCACAGGGCAAAGGCCAAAGTAGACCATGCGGCCGATGCAATATATGTGAACATGTTAAAATCAGCAACAAAGTCACCAACATTGGCTCAGGTGAGGAGTTTAGAATTAGAGATCATCTGACCTGTCGCTCACAAGGAATTATTTATGTCATCGAATGTAATTGCCCCAAGCAATATGTTGGGGAAACCAAAAACATGGTGAAAATCAGGATTCAGGCGCACTTATCCAATATTAAACTGGCAAGAAGGGACCAAAACTCAGGAAAAACACTTACACCAGTAGCAACACATTTCCTACAGGTCCATGGAGGCCTAACAAAGGACCTAAAAGTGTACTTCGTAGATAAGGTAAATATGGGGGGTCGGGGAGGCAACGTCAAGAGGAAACTACAACAGCGAGAACTGGAATGGATATATAATTTAGGCACTCGGGCGCCGTTTGGATTAAATGAGGATACCTCATTTGCACCTTTTTTGGGGCGGGATTGATTTAGGTTGGGGTGTACAGATAATTTTGGTTACAGTATTTGGTATTGGGGAGGCAATATTGTCTCCTCAACATTAGGGATATTTGCACAATTATTGTTGTGGGGTATGTTGTTATGTTAATTTATAATTGATAATTGGTTGTATGTAAATTTTCACTTTTACTAAGCACTATTTTTCCCCATCCAGTTCCGCATGCCTCTGATGAGTTCGGACAATCTATTGCCAACCCCATTTTCCAGATGGGTGGATACCTACTGGTAGAAGACCGTGGAATGAGATGAATGAAGTAGATGAGGCATAATCTGTGTCCTGATGACGGGGATGACGAATAACTCCGAAGATTCTTCTTCAAGTAGCCTGATGCTTTGATTGGATCCTCTGTCTCTCCACTTGGGGACCAAGAAGGTGAAAGATAATCTGTGCCCTGATGACGGGGATGACAAATAATCTCAAAGACTCATCTTCAAGTAGCCTGATGCTTTGAATTTTTGTCTTCTTACTTGGGGACCAAGAAGGAACTATATCGACCAACAGAGATATGGAAATATAGAGCCAAGGAATAAAATTGAATATGGCTGTAACATATTCAACTCAAGGAATGGACCTGGTATAGCTTATTGGAAGTTCATTTGCGCTCGGGGACTATGCCGGCTAGAAAAGAAAGGTATTTTCCTGTGTAAATACTTGGACACCTTTGGAGCTCATGGATATAACAACAGCCCCCTTAGCCACTAGCATAGAGTGACTCTTGTTTTTTCTTGCATAAGAGGTATGTTACATTGATATACGGATCCAAGATATGCGGGCCAATCCCTGGACAAGGGTGAATAACTTGTATTACTCTGTATGTACCCCATTTCTTAGATATACCAGACAAGAAAGTATATTGTTATACAATTTCAGAGATTAATTATTCAAGAGATCTAACTGCGTAGGTGATATGATTATGGCATTAGAATATACATGAAAAATGGTTTAAAAGGATCCATATTCACAAAGTTTGAATGCACAAGACCAAGTCCCCTTCCTTCCTCTCCCCCCCCTCTCCCCTTTCCCTTTCCCTCCCTTCCCCTCCCTTTTTCCCCCTCCGCCCTTCCCCCCCCCTTCCCCTCCCCCCCCTCCCCCTTCCCTTCCCTTCCCTTCTTTCCTTCCCTTCCCCCTCCTCATTGACTAGATGCAAATCCCCACTTTTCCTATGTGGTGTAAGCTTAGACATTTAGTGGTATTTAAACACACAGTATATTGAATGTGGGTAGCACCTTTTTAGAGATTAATTCTCATCACAAACTTTTATTACGTAATCTTTTACTTATTATCTAATAGAATCACATTTTTACTTTATTAATGTTAGTATTACTTAACTAATCACGATACATTATGAGTTTTTTCAAAAATTATGTTTAATTGTTTAATAGTCATTGGTTAGTACCATAACTATTAGATATAATTTCATTAAGCACATTGTTGCACATACTACATCCTACTCAGGTATAGAAACACCCCGTATCACATGGATCCCTGATAAACCTTATCATGAATGTTAATAAACATAATTATAGTTACTAATATAAAAATTAAGAATCAACCTAGATATCTATGTATTATAATCAAATGCTAATAAATAAACTAATTGAATCAGCTAATAAAATTAAAATAAAATAAAAATAACAATATAAATAAAAATACATTGTGTATATTTTGTAAACAACTGACCATCGATTAGTAGCATCAATATATTGAAATATGGCAAAACGACAGTCAACAGGGTAATGCCTGGTCAAATACAGCTAAATAGTCTGGTTTGGTCTTACTAACTCCATGTATTGATATTATATAATGAAACAATGTAACTATATATAATAAGTTATTAGAATAGACACAGTTGATATTTGTTTAGCATTGGTTAAGATTTTTATTGTCTATGTGTTTTTGTCTTTTAATGTCTTTTTTCCCCCGTGGTCACTGTATTTTGAGGTAGATGTGTGTGGGCCCATTCAGCTCGGGCGCGCTGCCCAACTCTGGCGCCTGCGCGCTGCGCACCTTGGTGGGTGCCCGGTGCGCATGCGTTCATGGCGTTGACAACATCTGGAGATATGTGTGCCCGACACCCTATGCTGCGGATACACCAACCATGCCAGCTCCTGCCCAAGTTATGCACAGAAAGAACACCCCGGCATGCGCGGAGTGCAGAGGCGCCCTAATAGAGGGGATATCTACAGGGTGTACTTTGATCATACCAGGCACTGCGCATGCGTGATGGGTGTAGGGCGCGTATGATGCGTCACTATGCAGGGCGCGTCATCACGCAGACCTTTTGGATACGTGAGGCCTATACACATACAGGAGCTGACGTCAAAACTCCGCAGCATAGGGAGCGCCGAAATAAATCGGCCAGTCGGGAAAACATCCTTTCGGCATATACAAGGTTAACCTGCACAGGGCGGTGCGGAGGAACGGGCCCTATACACAGGAAGTACCATGATTAATTTAAAACAGGTGAGCACAGTGCCGAGTGTTTGGATGATTGCCCACGCACACTTATACTTAAAGAGGTGTCCATGGGGGAACAAAGTTGGTAACACCCTGAGGAAGTGATCTCTCACGCAACGCGTCGGTGTTCAGGAACGGGCTCCTGCAGGGGTTTTGGACCCATGAATTGGTGGTAGTATCATGTTTAATCTTGCTTCATCCTTGTGAACTATGTATTATATTATATATGCCATGGTGTATTGGTATGACAGCACCCTTTGAACACTCTTTGCACTTGCACTCTCTTTGAAGTATTCTCTACAGGGCTTTTTTGCTCTGTTTTAGCACTATTTTCTGTAGTTTAAACTTCTGCAATCACGATCCTCTGATCGTTCACTTTATATAAATTGTGTGCACTCTCTTTTATATAGTTCAAACCATACACACATGGCATACTTTAATAGTGTTGATGTATATTCAAATTGTGCTTTTTGGTAGTCCCACTATACCTACCTGCAGGGCCCGCTCTTTTTATCTGTGTATATATATGTATATACATTTTTATTGTGTCTTTAAATGTCTGATATGTTACACTATGTGTCATTGAATCAATAAATTTTTGATTAGATATTATAGCATGTGTGCGGCCTGATTATATGGTGAGATAACAGCTATCCAGCACTGGTGGATGGCCCCCTTTTGAGAGTTTTACTCACGCTTAGGTGGTCTGGCAATAAGAGTCTGGGATATGAAGGAAGAAGCGCTGCAGCTTACAGTTTGGGAACAGTCAACCAATGAGGCTAAAATTACCAATAAATTGTAGAGTGGGGTCAATTTGACAAAGATACCTGGGTACAGTTGTAGAGCAACTGCCCCCCTATTTGCATCTGCTTGTAGAGGAGATCCCTGCCACAGGCATCTTTATGCCACCTCCCTCTTGGGACACCTGCAAGGGGACAGAACAAAAGACTACTGGGGTACCTCGAGCTGGACATGCAACTGGGCCAGCTTTGAGGAAGCATCCCCTTATCATAACCCATTTATATTTGTAAGAACATGTATTTGTAAGGACACAGTTTAAAGGAACATACAAGTTTACTGCACACTGCTCTGGCTGGCTGCTACCTTCCTGTCCCCCATGGCTATCTGGGATTACCTTAACATACCACCACCCTCCCATTTGCACCAGTTTTATCTACTCCTCCCATTATCTTCACGGCAGCAAGCTTACATCTACCATGCAATCCACCTTCACTTCCAACTCCCAGCAATGTATTATACTTTTTGAGGTTGCTCTTGCTACAGATTTAGCATGTCTGCTTCAGTGGATGGTTTACCTACAGACAAACATGGGAGGCACAACATATCTAGCCACACTTTTCTGGTCTATAAACAAGGTTAAAGGGACACTCCAGACAAATGCTTACATTAAAAAATATTAATAAATAAGATGTGCGCTTTCAAATACTAATATGCTTTCAACAAAGCTCAAACACTTTAATGTGAATTCTCGGCTCATTAAATACACATACAATAACAATAAATAGTGGAGCTATTAAAATACAATTATTATTCCATAAAATGTCATTTGGCTAGTAAATAATCCATCTAAAATCAGAACAAAAGCCTGAAATAAAATTTTCTGTATCTGGATAGTGCACCCAGATTGCTGCAAAAGAAAACTGACCCACGTGTTAATTATGCTTTAAAAACACATAGTTTACCTCATAATGGCAGCCCCTCTGCATAATGGGGGCCAGAGAAACCGATTTAGCCAGCAAACTATAAGCCTCAAATCTGCTCCCAAGTGAGTGGCGAGGATCTGCACACTCCCACTGGCTCTCAAAGCACTGATTGCGCATGCCAAATCAGGGGGGGAAGTGGGTCTAGCAAGTGCCTCCTCTCAATGGGCCAGTGTTGTCAGAGCTAGCGGGAGCAGATCTCAGGCTTCTGGTTTGCTGGCCACTATGCACACAGGGGCCACCATTATGAGGTAAACTCACAGGCTAATTCATTACTAACGCCAGGTAGCGGCAGATGAGCATCTGTATAGCGGCGCTATGAGGGACTGCTAGTGGTCGCCACAATCAGCTGTCAGTCGCTATTACAGGGCTCGTCAGTCGCTACCTGCCGTTCTTGGTAATCACGCTGCCAATGTTGAATGTGATGTTTCAGATGTGCTTTAGAGGCGCTGTTGAGTTGTTACACCGTATTCAATACAACGTCTGAGTGTTTCTTTGCTGTTGTCTAGAAATCAATCTGTAAACTTTTGAAATGTGATATAACATTATGCAAATAACACATGTAACCAGATATTTTGTTTAATTTTTTTTTTTGTTTAAAGAAACAGATTATTTATTTTAATTGTAAAATAAAAAAAACAGATGTTCCCATCTTCATGGTGCCTGAAATGGAGAAAAAAGTGTAGTTTGTTAATGTAGTTGCTAAAAAATATATTTACCAAAATCCCCTTTGTTTGGTGTTGTTGAATTTCATTACATACAAAACACCTTGGAACTTTATAGAATGAAAGCAAGCCACTTTGTATTTATCAATATAAACTACCACCCACATATATTTTTTTATAATTAATATAAGCTACATATTTTTCTGGCTAATAATTTTAGACCACCCACATATTTTTAATGTAATGTTTTGAAGGGCCCTGTAGTACAGTAGTTGTAGTATAGTTAAGGTGACCTAGCTTACCGAAAAAAAGAGGTAATCATGCTTTGCCATCGCTCAAACCCAGTCTGGGTGTCCTCGTTACTGTCTGCGGCCATGTTGGGGACTTCTGGCACCAGTGCTGTTTCCTCGGGGGGTTCGATTCGGTGACATAGGACACAGCATGCGAGGATGATTTTGGAGACCTTTTGTGGACTGTACAACATCTCTCCTCCTGAGTGTGCCAAACAGAGAAAGCGTGCTTTCAGCAGGCCGATGGTTCTTTCCACAATGCATCTGGTTTTGCGATGCATTGTAGCGTACTTGGGCAGTGGTCTGTGGGTTTCTGACCAGAGTCATTAGCCACGTTTTCTGCCCATATCCCTTGTCCGCTGTGGAATAAACAAAGTGAGAGAGAGCAAATAGTAGAGTACCATGAACATAATGTATACATTAAAGCTTCTGTTATCTAGTTTTCAAATTTAGTTGTCAACATATTAAACTTGTTATTATGTCCAGGATTATTAATTACCCAGTAGCCAGCCAGGTGGCATTTCATTGTCCTCAAACTTCCGGCACAGGACTGATTGCTGGAGCACGTAAGAATCACGGCATGAGCTGGGGAAGCCTCATCCTCAGGAAATTTTATATAAACAGGGATAAGGTCACAAATAGCCAGGACTACCTTGTAAAATATGCGTCTCATTGTAGCCTGGCTGATCCCACTGAGGAGGGCAGAGGTTGCCTGGAAATTCCCCCGTGCCACTATATTTAGCATGGCACATAGGCAAACTATGCCAGGGATGGATTGGGTGTGTCTGGTGGATGGATCGATTTTGGCCTTAATCTGATCATATAGGGACTGTAGTGCTGCACAATTCAGACAAAATCGACTTCTGATCAGCTCATCACTTAAATCCCATACAGAGATGCGGATGCCAAAGGATCAGGGTGCCCTAAGCCTCACAGCACCCTCCTCCCTTGACACCTGACCTTCCTGTGCGCTCCCACAACAAAACATCCATAACCCAAACATCACCCTCACATCCATCTCACACTCACTAGCCATAGCTCATGCACTGCCCAAAAAACTAACTAACTAACTGAAAAGATCTCTCCACACACACAACCAGTCCTCATGCACAATCACACAAATGCAGCTCACCACAAAACCAGATGTATAGTGGTTAGAACCATCAGCCTGCTGAAAGTATGCTTTCAAAGTTTGGCACAACCAAGAGGGGAGTTGCTGCACAACCCACAAAAGGTCCCCAAAACAATCCACACTTGCTGTATCCTACACAATAGCCTCGATTCAGAGACACATTCGTCCGGACTTCCGTAGCTGTCTGTGAAAGTTTTGGTGGGTGTTTGTCATTTTTTTGCTTTTTTTCGTCCATTTTCTACTCGCACGAACGTTCGGGAAAATGTGTATATGCTCTTTCGATGAACGGAAGCAAATCGGAACATTTCCAAACAAAATCAGAAATTTTCCGTTCGTTCAGATAACTTCCGTTGTTGGGATGGTTTCTGTCTGATTCAGAGAGCTGATTTCCGACGGATCTCCACCCTATAAATCCATTTCATTTCCGATCCACTTACGGGACCTTTGAGGGCTCGGATTGCTATTGTTGAACATGTTTTGCGGCTATGTGGAGGAGTCTGCGCGCCTTTAGCACCAAGGCATTGCATGTATCAGCATGGCCGAGGCCATAAATTGTATAGAAATGCATACCTGAATCAATACATTTCATGTATGCCTTATAGATGCATTTTAATGCAGACCTAAATTAGTCCTTAGCATGTAAACATTTATTTTTCCACATATCCATATAATTGCTATATTTTTTTAGACTTATGGCCTTTGTGAATTATAATTGGATTGTTGAACTTGAATCTTAATTTGTTGTAGGAGTTATTGTTTTAGTTGGTTACCTTTGCTTTGTGTAATTATTTTATATTTGGTTGCAGGAACCACAAGATGTGCCACTCGCCCTTGCTCCTGATGCCCGTTCTTTGCCTGCAGAATGCGGGCCAGGGGTTCTCTAATCGGGCACTATGCAAAACCCGGGCCATGGTGGCGAGGGCCCTCTGGCTTTAGAGGTCCAGATTTAGGTGTTTGGACCATACAGTATGACCCCAACAAGGTTATACCAATATTTTAATTTAAGTTTTTTAACAGGGACCACACGTGCCAGAGTGGCACAACTGAGTGTCAGGGTCCTTCAGTTGGTGGGCAAGATGCAGGAGCTGCGCAACTCGTTGGGGACCACAGATGAAGAATAATGTTCTGTGGCCTGCTATTGCTTGTGTATTTTGTTTTTTATAGTTGTAAAAATGTAAAATTTACACAATTTTTATACATTTTATATTTTATGATGGCATCCCCCAAAAAATGTTACAGTGTCATTTCATTTACAAAATACATTAACACAAAACTAATGGGCCCAGAAATATTTAAAGATGAATATTCACATGACCGAGAAGTGGTTTGGGTGAGCTTTAAGGTTCCAAAAGGAAAGATGGAGGATAGTGCTAAGTGATTTAGCTAAACATTGTAGTAGAAGTGAGGGTGGCAAATATGTGGGCGAGCACTTTAATGAGTTAAGTTTGTAGTGCGCAGGCGCAAGATCGTAAGGATTCCATCTGGAAACGTAAAGGATTCGTTGGAGGATACGATGGGAAAAGGGCCTACGTTATAACATGTGGAAATGAAACGGAAAAGTCTGGATGGAAAATTACATCCTCGTAATTCGTAATCTGCCGTACGAACGGACGGAAACTTTACAGAAGGTTTTCAATGCATGCATAGAATCGCTCGTACGCTCATACGAGAACAGAAACATTTCACAAAAAAAACAGATCGGCACGAAAACGGAAGTTTTTTTGTGTCTCTCTGAATTGAGGCTACTATTTGCAGATGCCACCAAAACAAATCTCACAAAGAAACAGCACTGATGCCAGAAAAGCTCAACAAAGCCACAGACAGTAATCACTAAACACAGCAAGCCACTTTGTGCAAGCTAGGGCAAAGTAACAACAAACACCACAGCCTTTGCCACAGTGTATCAAGAAAAGAATGATTAAAGTATTTGGAATTTATACTTAACTTATCCAAAGGACTGGTCCGCTTATCCGCCTCTTGCGTTTGTTAGCAGTTTCCGGTCTGTAATTAGCTTACCACGGGTGTTGCAGAAACGCCTAGCGCTTCCATAATAGCGTACTTGTGTGGATCTGGTTGCACAGACATCTTTTGCCCAATCCAAGCTAAGCTTTTCTAATTTCAAATAGCCGTACAGAATTTCTAATGTTGTTAAAGTGGACCAACACCCAGGGGTGATCGGCCCGGGAATCTATAAGATTCCCAGGCCGATCACCTCCCTCACCGCGGGACACCCCTAATCGGGGTGCCCCCCTGAAGTGGACCAAAACCCAGGATAGTCAAAATCCTGGGTGTTGGTCCACTTTAAGAGACATGTATCCCATTACTTCCTAATGTCTATCTGGCTTTGTAAGTAGATAATTAATTAGTTTATTGACTGCAACACATGTTTGCCTGAAACATCATTCATTGAAGTCAATGAAACACCTGTACAGTATGTGTCAATCAATTAACTGGGCTTGTTTGTGATTGGTTACTAAAGCACATAAATACTGTCAGACACATTCAGCAGTTGTTGCCATTCTGTAGTTTGCATGCGTCTTTGAGTGTTTGTTGTTTGGTGGTGTGTGCAGCTACAGGATGGAGCCAAATTCTGGACATCTGCCAACCACTGCTGTGTCTCCTGGTGGGCCCAGTACCAGTGTTGTGCGTCGTGGCCGCAGACCTTCCTCAAGGAAAAGCGCACAGCCTGAAGATGAAGCCCCACCCAAGGCCAAGCGTCCATTTGCCAAGAGGGAGCCAGAATTTAATTTGGCGGATAATAATACTCTTGTGCGTCTGACACTGGCTAAATGGGAGTTATTATTTGGCTCCCAAAGTCAGTGTTTAGGCAAACAAGAAAGGAGCAAATTGTGGGATGCCATTGGTGAGCAGCTCACTAGCAGTGCTCAATACCCACGTAGTGGCCCAGCCTGCAAGAAACGCTTCTACACTTTACAAAGGGCCCTTATGATAAAGATGAAGAATGATCTACTTGTAGACAGTGGGACGAAGCAGGGTCCAAAGAGTAAATACAGGCCATATGAGGAGATGCTGAAGTGCAATATTCCACTCTGTCGGCTGCAGGGTGTGGATGCTGGGGATGACACCATCGGTTGGGGTGAAGGTACATTGTTTTCACCTTGAAAACTATTGTTGTTAATAATGTTGACCCATTTCTGTAACCAAACTCTTTCTCGTACTAAAAGTAGGTCAGGGTAAGTATCATATTATAGCTATGTACTTTTTAATAACATTTCTCTTGGTTTATGCATAGTGGCACATGAGGACTCGCAGGAGTCGGGTGATGAAGGGTCCCAGAATCCTGTCCTTCACCCAGCCTCAACCTTTACCCAATCTGAGGTTGAAGGTAAAGAGTCTTGATAATGTGATTTGATGATATTGTTGTTGATGTTTATTTTTTATAGCGCACATTAACAATGGCTAATTCTTTTGTTTCACATAGATGCCCTCAGAGAATTGCACCAGCATCTCCTCATGAGTCTACATACTCTTTGGATGCCAGTAAGTGCATGTGGCAACCTGGCTTTTGTTAAAGTAATTTAAATGTGTGAATGTATCTCAAGAATGCTTTTTATTTGTAGGCCAAGTCCCTGCTTCATATTTGGACCCAACTTCCTGTGTTGCAGGCCTACAGGACCCTGTTGGTGTGTATTGCAAAGCACACTGTATCCTTTGTGTATTTGGTTTTAGAATGTGTAGATTTTACTATGTTAAAATGGCAAACCATGAGACTTCACATTCCAAGCTGGATAGTTGGTTATGTTTGTGCAGCAAACAGATAATAGTTCCAATTTAACAAATCAGGAAAATGTAAAATACATGTTTTGCCATTAGGTTGATATTCTAATACATTTACATTAACAATACTATGGCAGCTTAAAGTAAAACCAATTATGCTTTATGTTGTTAGGCCCGAATACAGGAAGTGCTGGTCCTGAAAGGGCCATTCACCGCGCGGCTGCTAGGGATGAGGGTAAGAATGTGTTTGAATTTGTTAACGTAAGGATGTTGTTCTTCATTAAATGTTGTGTGCCTCTTGACATTTGCTATGAACCATGTATTTTTAGGGCAAAGCTCTAGTGATGGGCTAAGTCTGGACATCTCCGATGTGGCGGGTATGTGTGTTTTTAGATATGTGATTATGATCTGTGGGAACACAATGAGTTTACCGTGTTTGTTTAACAGAGATCTTTCTTCCTAATATCTACTAAATGTAAAGGGTGTGTGTATATGGCAATGGGTAACTTTGGAAAGGTATTGACTCTATACTGGTTTTAAAAAGTGGACACACAATACCAACAGCCAAACAAATAACACGACTTTTCTCTTTAGCATATGTGATGTTGGCGCCACTCTCGGATGATGATTTGCCCCTTTCTGGCAGCCAGACACCTGTACTATTTGAGGAGGAGCACACTCAGGTACCATTGCTGAATTGTTTATCGTTGAGCAACGTTTACATGTTTTTGGGACACTCAGGTCAACCCATGTAACATACAACATACTTTGATCGTAGCAGGAATCCTTGGCGCCAACCCAGGATGTGCCCTCCTCACAAGTCCCATGTGGTCAGGCTACAGAGGCAGTACCAACGGTACATGTTAATCCAACCATAGATGTATTAGTTTTTGTTTTATCTGCTAAATTCAATCTGGAAACTAATATTTTGCTTTCTGTTTTAGCCTGCGCAACAACCAACTGCCTGAGCTGCCCACAAGTGCCGACCTGTATGAGTTGGGGGCCGGATGCTGGAGGCCGCGTTATGGAACTCAGGAGTGCATTGCGGCGTTGGAAACCCAATCGCTGGTGGACCAACAACAAATTCGTGAACTGAGGCAAGAAGTTTGTGATTTGCGCAACCAACCACAGGCAGAAATAATGCATGCCATCTAACAATCTATAGAGCGCCAGGACGAAACTTTGTTGTTGTTACATCAGCTAATACAGCAGCAGACTATTTTTTTTACTGCACTGTTGGTCCCCAACACCACCCCTAGCAATGAGTCGGCACCACCAAGGCCACCCAGGGACTATTTTTTTTTTTTCGGTCAAATGCTGTTATAATTTGTTTTCACTTTATTAAATTTTATAAATTCTTGTATATCTCGACTAATTTGTGTTTGGTACCTAATTACATAGCTAGTAATCCAGACATTAAGACCTCTCTTTATCTATATATGTGAATGTTGGGAGAAAATTACTACAGTAATAATTTTAGATACATTAGAATGCTTCAAGAATGTAAGGCCTAACAATGTGTTTCATAATGAATTAACTATTGGGTTCATGTTAACTTTAACTATGGTTTCAAGGTCAACACCTACGGCTGTTTTTTCTTTCCCAGCAGCACGCTTCTCTGGGGCGTCATCCCCTTCCTCCCCTGGGTCCTCTAGATGGGACTGACGAGAGGGACCCTCCCCCGCAGACTCATCCGAGTCCACCACTCTTGTGGTATCCCTTCCCGCGTTTCCTCAGGGGAGGACGCTTATCTGTGTTGAGGGAAAAAAATAAAAATGGACCTCCAAAAAAAATCCAAAATACAACTACATTATGTTTAGTACTAACATGCTGTGATGTTACACTTACCTGAGGCGTAGGCATCATAGAGCCTATAAACGCCCTCATTGCTCCGGCGCTTGAAATAAGACCACTTCTGTATGATGGACCGGAGGGTCAAATGCGTCTTAAAGCGCCGGGACACGGTGGCTTGCACCTCCAACACTATGCACCTTTTTGCACTATGGGCATAGTCGTACTCCATGACACAAAAGTCCTAAAAAAGAATTGGAGGAATAGCTGGGGAGATGTCTGGCAGGGCGTCTGGGCCGCATGATGGATCCTCGTAGGTGGAAACCGGAAGTAGCAAAAACGAAAGTGAAAGCTAAAAATCTGGCAATCCTCGCATTAATAATACGCTAACATACGCCTATGATATCGCTAGGATATGCAAAGATTAAAATAGCGCAAACATAACAAGGTCAGCCGTTCCATACACACACGCAAAAATGTATTTCTAACATATTTTTGTTTATGTTGCGTAATTCGTTTTTGCAACGTAATTCCAGAGTTAATAACACATACATTAAGAACTCTTTATATATAGATATGTGAATGTGTTATAAACATGACTATAGAAAGAGGTTGGGATACATTTGAATGCTTCAATGTAAGGGGGAACAATGTGTTTCACAATGTTTTAACTAATGGCTTATTATTAATTTTAACTATGGTTTCAAGGTCAGGCTAGTGCACTCAGATACGCAAAAATGTTTGCCGCTTATTCAACAACAGCGACTCTTGACGTTACAAGGAATACACAAAAAACAAATACAAATGTATGAAAAGCACAGCGACACAGCCAGTGACAGGTAGTGACTGGGCATAGCGACTGGCCCTTGCCGCAATAACCCAGATACAACTAGAAATTTCTAGGAAATAGCGTGGGCACTGTTTTTTGGCTGACTGCGGCATAGAGCGCCAGACACGGTTAGATAAAAGTGATTTTTTGTGGTGTAAACAAAAGTTAAAAACGGGAAACATAACGGGAATGACATTGGGGTAGGGGTGTGAGTTTTACATTTAAGTGGCACACTACAAATTAACTTTTCTAAGAAAAAAAAAATGAGAAAACATTACATACACTTCAGGAGTAATGTCTAACACATTTGTATTTTGAGAAAAACAAAAAAAAATGTAAATAATACCAAAAAAAACAATTTGAGTCTCTGCCATAGAAATGTATGGTAGAGCGCCAGGTATCGAGAGGTAATACCTGGCGTTTGGCAAGGCTGAACCCAGGCGCTGTTCGCTGAGGCTGGGATCATGTTGAATCTAACGCTACATGGCGTTCTCCCAGTCGCTAAACAGGATCGGCTTCATAAATGTGTAATTGCGTACTTGAGCCGGCGTTCTTGAGCTGATACCTCTCGCTACCTGTCGCTAAAGTGTCACTACCTGGCGCTATCCCTTCATGAATAAGGGCCTCAGTGTTTTTAAAGCAGACCAACAGTCCAAAAACTGGCCAATTCTTGTCACACACTGAGAGAGTTAAATGCTTCGGAAACTTGGACAGCTTGTGTATTATGTTATATAAACAAACATACTGAATAACCAGCTGCTAAGAGGGCTTTTGTGTGTGTGTGAGCCTGTGAGGGGAGAGTTGCAACAATGTTTCTTTATCACTGTTCACTGCGGAATCTTAATTTACCGCACTCCGTTTCAGTCAGTGTAAACATTATGCAAATCATACAATTCTTTCAGCTGTGCAGCAGAGCTATGAGTCATCACAGTTAATGGTTTTCTACTAGCAATAAAGGTGGATTGCACATATGTGAGGTATATTTTGACTGTGGGATTGGGTTTTTATATAAGATGGATTGATGTATGTGCCAAGTTGGACGCTGCTATGCAGTTATGCAGCATAGTATCTGCTGCTATTCCATAGTTAAGCCCTCTCAAATAGATTATGTGCCAGAGTGGAGCTTTAGGGATGCAATTTACTGGACTTTCTTTTTTTGACTTTTGGCCTGCCTTAAGGCACAATAGCATGTGGGTAATTTTTCTTTTGCAGCACTCTGGGTAGCATGGGTAGCATGGGTGTGCTATGCAGATACAGAAATTTTAATCAAGCTGTTTAACACCAAAGTTATCTTCACCCTGTGCTGGCCCAAAATAGAAAAGTGCAGAGGAGATCCCAGCTTTTTAATAAGCTTAACGCCTTACTTTGGCCTACTTTCTTAAGAGCCAAACATGTTTGGATTGAGATAATACTACTCCCCAATCTTCCAAAATCATATGCCAATTTTAATCATTACATTGGGTTTAAATCCAATACCACCAAACATATAAAAAAAACAGGGCTCAGGCCCCTCAGGCCAAAGATAAAAAGACAGAGATTGCAATAGCATGAAACCTTTTAAAAATCTGCTAGATTTAATAAAGTGAATATTCACAATAGCTCAAAGAAATGTGGGCGGAGTCCTGCTTGTACCAAAAATATGTTTGGCATAAATGGTGGATTGGATGTAAACCTGATCTAATGATTAAGATTGGCGTATGATTATGGATCGTGAGTAGTATTGCCTCCGTTGTCTGGCTTTCAATAAAGCATGTCTGGCTTTCAATAAAGGAGGGACACATAAGCTGGTAAGTGCATTTGAAAGTCGGTGGTGGGATCTTGTGGAGTGAAGATAGCTTTAGTGTTAAGATTGATTATTTACTAAACAAAGGAAATTTTATGGAATAGTAATTTTATTTTAACAGCTCCACTATTTATTGTTATGGTAAAGGCTTAAATTAGGCTGCTTTCTGCTCGCCCTATGGTGGCGGTCAAGGGCAACATCTTTCTCTCACCAGAACTTCTCTGATAAACCCTCGTTCAGGGTCCCTGAAAAAAATTGGCTTTTTTTCAAACCGACATGGCAAGTAATCGTCTGCTAAGAAGGCCCAGCAGAAGGGAGAGTGTTCACTGGGGAGCTTTGTCTGCACATGGCTGCTTAAATTTGACGTGGAGGCTGATTCACTACTAATGGCAGGTATTGCCAGATGAATGTCTGTATAGCGGTGCTTAGAGTGACCGCTAGTAGACGCTGTAAGCGGGTATCGGGCGCTGTAACAGAACGTCTCAGTCGCTCTAGTGACCTGGCCAGCATTGATGAGTGTGATGTGTGTTGGCTCTAACAACAGTATAGCGCTGCAGCTAGCGAGAGGTAGCGCTAGCTCAGTACGTCTGGCACTCGGCGCTCCACACCATATTTAACAAAACACTAGACGCACAGGGCGTCAGCGCTCTAAAGCTGGCCGCTGTAGCACAGAGTGCCAGGCGCTGTGTGACTAAAAGTCTGTTTTAGAACACATATCCACCAGTAACAAATCGAAAACACTTGCCCGAATGACATTGTTTTAACACTGTGACATTAGTGCCAGACCTGTAAATAGAATTTTGCATCAAAATAAAAAATATATAATATATAAAATAAAATATAAAAGTATTTGTTTGCAGCCAGGAGAGGTCACACAATGATTTGAGCAAAAAATAAATAAAACAAGCTATTTATACACAACTAATAAAAGCCCATTGAAATGTATGGGAGAGCGCTACAGAGCGACAGGTACTACATGGCGCTCTGGAACTTAGAGCACCGGCGCTATACACTGAGCCACCTGTAATAATACATGTGATGCTACATGTCGCTGTTAGAGACGCTCACCAGATTCACTTTCTTAAATGTGGTTTTGCGTACAGCGTTCACTAGACACTGCCTGCCGCTACTAGGCACTAACTGGCGCTATTCTTTCTTAAATAACCCCCTTACTCTAAGGGCCTTATTTATGAAGTGTGCTATTTAGTAGGGATGAGCAAATCGATCCGGACGAACCCGAATTCGTTCCGAATTTCAGGAAATATTCGATTCTGAACTCTGAAGAATTCTGAATCCGAATTTCCCCGCGATTCGATCGATCAAAGTTTTCCTTTAAACTCCATTTACCTCAATTACAGGCATTGTAAAATGGTGGATGGACATGTCTGGTTATATCCCCTGGGGCAAGTTATCATGGGAAGGTCACATGCAGCCTATCAGCAGCCAAGAAGCCCGGTGACGTCACCGTGCTATATAAAGCGGCGGCCATCTTGCTTGTGCGCATTTCAGACTTGCATTTGTGAGACAGCGGTGGTCCCTGTTGCAGACAGGGACAGACAGTTAGCGGTAGGTAGGAAGAGTTACAGATAGGTAGGGAGATTTACAGATAGGTAGGGAGATTTAGAGAGGCAGACAGAGCCAGGGAAAGATAGTGGAAAACCGGAACAATCCAGGGACAGCATAAAAGTGACAGTGACAGGGTGATTTGCCTGATCAGTTTTCAATTCAATTTGATTTCTTTGTGCTGTAAACCGTAATCTGCCTTGCCACTGTGCATGCCATCTATGCAGTGCCTTATTTAACCCTATCTGTTATACTAAATAAGCGTTGTTCAGCATCAGCTTTATTAAGCTATTGCATTTTGCATAGGTTTTTGTCCTGCTGTCAATACACCAGGCCGCAAGGTATCCCAAACCACCACGTGGCACCCTATCTGTTATTCTAAATAAGCGTCTACAGCCTCAGCTTTATTAAGTTATTGCATTTTGAATTGGCTTTGGTCTGCTTTAAATACACCAGGCCGCAGGGTATCCCAAACCTGCAAGATGCACCCTATCTGTTATAATAAATAAGCGTTGTTCAGCATCAGCTTTATTAAGCTATTGCATTTTGCATTGGTTTTTGTCCTGCTGTCAATACACCAGGGCGCAGGGTATCCCAATCCACCACATGGCACTCTATCTGTTATACTAAATAAGCGTCTACAGCCTCAGCTTTATTAAGCTATTGCATTTTGCATAGGTTTTGGTTCTGCTGTCAATACACCAGGCCACAGGGTATCCCAAACCACCGCGTGGCACCCTATCTGTTATACTAAATTAGCGTCTACAGCCTCAGCGTTATTAAGTTATTGCATTTTGAATTGGTTTTGGTCTGCTTTAAATACACCAGGCCGCAGGGTATCCCAAACCTGCACGTTGCACCCTATCTGTTATACTAAATAAGCATTGTTCAGCATCAGCTTTATTAAGCTATTGCATTTTGAATTGTTTTTTGTCCTGCTGTCAATACACCAGGCCGCAGGGTATCCCAAACCACCACATGGCACCCTATCTGTTATACTAAATTAGCGTCTACAGCCTCAGCTTTATTAAGTTATTGCATTTTGAATTGGTTTTGGTCTGCTTTAAATACACCAGGCCGCAGGGTATCCCAAACCTGCACGTTGCACCCTATCTGTTATACTAAATAAGCATTGTTCAGCATCAGCTTTATTAAGTTATTGCATTTTGAATTGGTTTTTGTCCTGCTGTCAATACACCAGGCCGCAGGGTATCCCAAACCACCACATGGAACCCTATCTGTTATACTAAATAAGCGTTGTTCAGCATCAGCTTTATTAAGCCATTGCATTTTGCATAGGTTTTTGTCCTGCTGTCAATACACCAGGCTGCAGGGTATCCCAAACAACCACGTGGTACCCTATCTGTTATACTAAATAAACGTCTACAGCCTCAGCTTTATTAAGTTATTGCATTTTTAATTGTTTTTTGTCCTGCTGTCAATACACCAGGCCGCAGGGTATCCCAAACCACCACGTTGCACCCTATCTGTTATACTAAATAAGCGTCTACAGCCTCAGCTTTATTAAGTTATTGCATTTTGAATTGGTTTTTGTACTGCTGTCAATACACCAGGCCGCAGGGTATCCAAAACCACCATGTTGCACCCTATCTATTATACTAAATAAGCGTCTACAGCCTCAGCTTTATTAAGTTATTGCATTTTGAATTGGTTTTTGTCCTGCTGTCAATACACCAGGCCGCAGGGTATCCCAAACCACCACATGGCACCCTATCTGTTATACTAAATAAGCGTTGTTCAGCATCAGCTTTATTAAGCTATTGCATTTTGCATAGGTTTTGGTCTGCATTAAATACACCAGGCCGCAGGGTATCCCAAACCTGCACATTGCACCCTATCTGTTATACTAAATAAGCGTTGTTCAGCATCAGCTTTATTAAGCTATTGCATTTTGCATAGGTTTTTGTCCTGCTGTCAATACACCAGGCCGCAGAGTATCCCAAACCACCACGTGGCACCCTATCTGTTATACTAAATAAGCATCTACAGCCTCAGCTTTATTAAGTTATTGCATTTTGAATTGGTTTTGGTCTGCTTTAAATACACCAGGCCGCAGGGTATCCCAAACCTGCACATTGCACCCTATCTGTTATACTAAATAAGCGTTGTTCAGCATCAGCTTTATTAAGCTATTGCATCTTGCATTGGTTTCTGTCCTGTTGTCAATACACCAGGTCGCAGGGTATCCCAAACCACCACGTGGCACCCTATCTGTTATGCTAAATAAGCGTTGTTCAGCATCAGCTTTATTAAGCTACTGCATTTTGCATAGGTTTTTGTCCTGCTGTTAATACACCAGGCCGCAGAGTATCCCAAACCACCACGTGGCACCCTATCTGTTATACTAAATAAGCGTCTACAGCCTCAGCTTTATTAAGCTATTGCATTTTGCATAGGTTTTTGTCCTGCTGTCAATACACCAGGCCGCAGGGTATCCCAAACCACCACGGGGCACCCTATCTGTTATACTAAATAAGCGTCTACAGCCTCAGCTTTATTAAGTTATTGCAATTTGAATTGGTTTTGGTCTGCTTTAAATACACCAGCAATTGCATTTTGCATTGGTTTCTGTCCTGCTGCCAATACACCAGGCCGCAGGGTATCCCAAACCACCATCTGTTATACTAAATAAGCGTCTACAGCCTCAGCTTTATTAAGTTATTGCATTTTGAATTGGTTTTTGTCCTGCTGTCAATACACCAGGCCGCATGGTATCCCAAACCACCACGTTACACCCTATCTGTTATACTAAATAAGCGTTGTTCAGCATCAGCTTTATTAAGCTATTGCATTTTGAATTGGTTTTTGTCCTGCTGTCAATACACCAGGCCGCAGGGTATCCCAAACCACCACATGGCACCCTATCTGTTATAGTAAATAAGCGTCTACAGCCTCAGCTTTATTAAGCTATTGCATTTTGCATAGGTTTTTGTCCTGCTGTCAATACACTAGGCCGCAGAGTATCCCAAACCACCACGTGGCACCTTATCTGTTATACTAAATAAGCGTCTACAGCCTCAGCTTTATTAAGTTATTGCATTTTGAATTGGTTTTGGTCTGCTTTAAATACAGCAGGCCGCAGGGTATCCCAAACCACCACGTTGCACCCTATCTGTTATACTAAATAAGCGTTGTTCAGCATCAGCTTTATTAAGCTATTGGATTTTGCATTGGTTTTTGTCCTGCTGCCAAAACACTAGGCCACAGGGTATCCCAAACCTGCACGTAGCACCCTGTTATACTAAATACCCTTGTTCATCCTCAGCTTAATCAAGTTATTGCATTTTGAATTGGTTTTTGTCCTGCTGCCAAAACACTAGGCCGCAGGGTATCCCAAACCTGCACGTAGCACCCTATCTGTTATACTAAATACCCTTGTTCATCCTCAGCTTAATCAAGCTATTGCATTTTGAATTGTTTTTTGTCCTGCTGCCAAAACACCAGGCCGCAGGGTATCCCAAACCTGCACATTTGACCCTATCTGCTACACTAAAGCAGCTTTTAAAGGCTATTTCTCATAAATATATTGCAGTTTGAATTGTTTTTGTGTGTGCTGTAAAAAAAACAGGCCTCAGGGTATCCCAAACCTGTACATTTGACCCTATCTGTTACACTAAAGCAGCTTTTAAAAGCTATTTCTCATAAATATATTGCAGTTTGAATTGTTTTTGTGTGTGCTGTAAAAAAAACAGGACTCAGTGTATCCCAATTAGCACATTTGACCCTATCTGTTACACTAAAGCAGCTTTTAAAGGCTATTTCTCATAAATATATTGCAGTTTTAATTGTTTCTGTGTCTGCTGTAAAAACCCCAGCCCACATGGGCATCCAAAACACTAGCATAAATATCTCAAGACTACCTGTCTAATAACTGCTTGCATTTTATAATTAACATCACTTTTCCACAATCAAGGGAGGCCTCCTTTGTATGTGAGGAGGGGGCATCCCAAACACTAGCAGTAATATTTCAAGAGTACCTGTCTAATAACTGCTTGCATTTTATAATTAACGTCACTTTTCCACAATCAAGGGAGGCCTCCTCTGTATGTGAGGAGGGGGCATCCCAAACACTAGCAGTAATATTTCAAAAGTACCTGTCTAATAACTGCTTGCATTTTATAATTAACGTCACTTTTCCACAATCAAGGGAGGCCTCCTCTGTATGTGAGGAGGGGGCATCCCAAACACTAGCAGTAATATTTCAAGAGTACCTGTCTATTAACTGGTTGCATTTTGTAAAGAAAGTTCCTTTGTCAAATTGCCAGCAGCCATTGCCTTTAACTGGGGGGCATCCCAAATATGCTAGCATGCGTCTTTTAAGAGTGCTCACATTGGAGTTGGCAGCAGCAGCAGCATTAGGAGCCCATATATTGCCTGAAAGACACACATATGAGCTGGCAGCAGCAGCATAGGGAGCCTATATTGCCTGAAAGAAACACCCAGGAGTTGGCAGCAGCATAGGGAGCCCATATATTGTCTGAAAGACACACCCAGGAGTTGGCAGCAGCATAGGGAGCCCATATATTGCCTGAAAGACACACCCGGGAGTTGGCAGCAGCATAAGGAGCTACCATGCATCAGCTACTACCATGGATCAGCCATTGTTGGCTGGAAATCCTGGTTGAACCATGCCTGATTCATCTTCACAAAGGTGAGTCTCTCCACATTATTCGTGGACAGACAAGTTCTCCTTGGCATGACTATGGCCCCCGCCGCACTAAACACCCGCTCAGATAGCAGATAACTCTGCTAGTTGCGGCCACAAGTCAAGTTTGGCTGCCCAGAAGTCCAGCGGATCCTCAAGGTGTGTTGGCATGGTCATGTCAAGGTATGACACGACCTGCTGGTTCAGGTCCTGCTCCAGGTCTTCATGCTGCTCATGAATAGACTCACTATGCGGGTGTAGAAAGCTATTCATTAGCGACTGAAGACTGAGGCTGCTGCTGATGGAGCTTCTACCCCCCCAGCAGCCATGGCAGTGGAAGGTGATCGCAGAGGTCCCCCCGAGTCAGACCTGCGAGAGTATGGACCATGGCGCAGATAGGCATCGACTCCGTAAAATGTCTTTGTAGTAGGTCAGTTTGTCCTCCCTCTTGGCGGGTTTAAAAAATGCCCCCATTTTGTGCCGGTTCAGTTCCGACACGGCTTGATCGACCATTCCTGTCTGCTGCCTGTACTGACCTCTGCTTTGTCTGACCACAAAGCTACCTGCCCCTCTGGATACCCCGCGATCTCTGACCTCCTGGCTTGACCCTTTGGCTACTCCTTACTACGCACCTGTCTCATCCCTGTACTTTGACGCACCCTCTGGATTGACTACCTGTGAACGAGCTGGGCTTCGGGATACCCTTGTGGTGCATCGGCCTTCACCGTAAGCAGCCATCCTTTGCGCCTATTAAGACCTGGGGGCAACCGTGTCCGGTGAGGCGTACCTAGTGTCCCGGCAAACGGGGGCTTGACTATAGTCAGAAGCGGCGGTGGAGATTGGGGGTTGCCTGCTTACAGAAGTCTGGTGTCCCGCTGGGCATCACAGTATGGACCATGGCGCAGATAGGCATTGCCCAACTGACTACGTAGGATGCCTCTGTAGTAGGTCAGTTTGTCCTCCCTCTCAGTGGGTGTAAAAAATTCCCCCATTTTGTGCCGGAAGCGAGGGTCCAATAAGGTGGAGAGCCAGAAGTCATCCCGCTGACAAATGGAGACAATTCTGTGGTCACTACGCAAGCACGTGAGCATGCATCGTGCCATTTGTGCAAGTGACTCGGAAGGACTACCTGTCTCCATCTCCACTGCAAACTGACAGTCCTCTGTCTCACCTTCCTCACAACCCTCTAGCTCCTGTGGCTGCTCCTGCTCCTCCTCTCCTGTCAGATGACTAGATAAAATGGCCATTTTGTCAAACCTGTGCCCCTCTTCCTCCTCCACTTCAGCCCCCACAGGCTTCATGTGGCTGTGAAATGTATGCACCATGTCTCCAGTGCCCTGACCAGCCATGGTTTCCAACATGTGTTGTAGTACATGAAGCAGTGGAATCACATCGTTCATCTCATAGTCCTGGCGACTGACTAATAAAGTAGCTTCCTCAAAGGCCCTGAGCAAACGGCAGGTGTCACATATGAGCTGCCACTGGTTTACATTGAAGTTACACATGGGAGTCCCCCTATCCGTTTTTTCTCTGTTCCTATAGTCGATCCTGTATAGGGAGGGCGGAATTCCAACGGGTGGAAACATCGCAAATCAGACTATGTTTGGGGATACCGTTCTGACGCTGAAGCTCAAGAAGAGTGTGATTGACGGTGTAGGAGTGGCTGAAGTGCATGCAACGTTTCCTTCCCGTTGTTAGGATGTCTTGCAGATGGGGGGAAGACTTCAGAAAACGCTTGACAACTAGATTGAACACGTGTGCCATGGCAGGACGCATGGCTCAGGCTTCCTTGTTGCAGCGCAGACAAGATGTTCTTCCCAGTGTCAGTCACCATGGGTCCCATTTGCAGTTTTCGTGGAGTAAGCCATGATTTTATTTATTGAGTTCACATTTTTAGCAGTTCCTCCCATGTGTGGCTCTGTGGCTCAAGGCAAACCATGTGAAGAACAGCGTGAAACCGCCGTGTCCTGCACACATGGAAGGGCACTGGGAAAAAATAAAAATAAAAAATAAAAAAATTTCGAAAAAACAAAATACAAAAAAAAATAAAAAATGAAAAAAAAAATTGGTACAAAAATTCACAAAATATTAAAAAAAGA
This sequence comes from Gastrophryne carolinensis, assembly GCA_027917425.1. Classification (NCBI taxonomy): domain Eukaryota; kingdom Metazoa; phylum Chordata; class Amphibia; order Anura; family Microhylidae; genus Gastrophryne; species Gastrophryne carolinensis. Next base: position 482,263,285 of record CM051234.1, on the reverse strand, counting down.
CAATGGAAAAAAAATATTAAAAAAATATTTTAAAAAATATATATATGTTTTTAAAAAATACAAAATATGAAAAAAAAAATAAAAAAATTTCCACAAATAAAAAAAAAATTTTTGATAAATTTTATATGTTACTGTTATTATGTTAGATGTTATTGTTGCTATGTTATATGTTATTATATGTTATTATTATAAATATGTTCAAATAAGATAAATGTTAACTATTTATATGTAATTGACAATTAGCCACTTTTTTCTGTGACACCATTGCTAAGTGCAAGTGCACTGTCACAGGCACAAAGACCTAGGAGCGTGGAGGCCACAGCGGAGGGACCTGTCCAAGTTGCTGTTGTGGTTGTGCAGGAACCACAATCACCCAGTGGGCCTTAAAGTGGACCAATACCCACCGGTGATCGGCCCGGGAATCTATATGCCCTCCGGCGGGTGCCCTCCGGGGATCAATTAAAGGGTTAATGAGCCCTAGGGGATTGAGGGCTTCGCCCTCTTCTGCTCTGCAGGCCAATCAGCCCCATTGATATCTTGGCCTTACCTCCTCCCTTGTTGCCAGCCAATTACCCTTGGAATCCTATGTGCTCCAATCAGTACACTGCTTCCCTCGAGCTGTCTCTCCCCTCTGTACCGCAGCGAACTCTGACTCCCCGTGTCAACCTCTGGCCTGTCTCTGGACTTCCGCTACTCTCACTCTTAGCCATTGGTTCTTCAGGCCTCTATACCTGTAAGCTCTCATCCTTTGAGCCATTGAAGTCCTGGGGGCAACCGACCCCGGGCAGGCGTATTCTGCGTCCCGGCAAGCGGGGGCTCCTACAGGTGAAGCTGGCTGCGGAGATTGGGGGTTGAGGGCTTACCTAGAGGGCTGGAGTTACCAGAGCGTGACAATGGCCTTGTAGCTGATTTTTCCTACCAACAGTCCCCACTAATTCACTGCTGCTGCCGCCGCCGCCGCCAGCTCCAGGGACCCTCTTCCACTACCTCCTGGGAAGATAGCCTGCCGCGCAAGTGGTCTACCCCGTGCACATTTGCCTCCATATTTTCCCCTTCTGCCACCATGCTGGCCGCTAAATCTGTCACTCTCCATCACTCCAAGCCTTTAAAAGTGCCCTCAAATCTCACTGATGTCCTCCTCAGGTTCCTCAACAGTGTCTGCTTAAGAAGCCAAAACGCTTGCAACACCACCTCCCATGCCACTCTCCTCATCACTACTTGCCCGCCCAGTGGAAGAAGCGGCGAGTGTCTCCTGCACTTCTTGGCTGGGCAGTAGCTGCTGATTTTTCTGATTATCAGATCGTCCTCACTGAATAGTGGAGCTGAACCCTAAGCATAAGACATAACCGACAGTTGACTGGGGGTGTCACTTGTGATGCAGTGGATGATCGTGTTAACCAATGGATGATGGCAGATGGGTTGCTGGTCAAGACACGACCGCTAGCTGATCCCGGGAGATCAGTCCTCTCACTGACTCCTGCTGCCACTCACCCCTAGTCTGCTGCAACCTCTGCTTGATGAATTTAGGCCTCTGCAACTTCTCTGTGCCCATCCTGCCACTTCTCTGTCTGACATACAGTACTTAGTGCGTATATGAGGGGAGGACAAAACGCTACACTACACTTAAAACAGGATTTGTCGATAAGAGCAGCAGTAACTATCGATGGTCTTTCACTAAGTAGTAACTAGGCCCTGAAGACTTTAACACGAACAAAGTGATGAAACTCTTAGATGTGCGTAAGTGATGCTCTGATGAGAGCAATTCAATGTGCTCCAGTATGCTTCAAAAATGTTTTTTTTTCAGAGACTGGCCTGCGTGGAAATGAATCGGGCATAGATCAGCCAAGAATTCCACCCACCAATGCCTGATGCATTAGAGCAGACCAACACAAAAGAAATATGGATCGTGCAAAACAGATTTAAGGCACTGCTCTACAGTTACAGACATTCCTCCGCATCAGACCACAAGTAATTTTGTGTCCATAACTACTATATTACCCCCTTTGTCCGACGATTTAACTATCACATCGTGCTTCTTTTCTAGTCCTGCAAGTGCTGCTTGAAGTTCCAGAGATACATTCATGGTTTTCTTGTGTTTAAGTTTTTTCTCCGTGGACACTATGTCCACAAAAGTTTCTACATGGGCGTTGGTAGTCAAAGGGGAAAGTATGTGGACTTTTTTTTAAATACAGTTTTTTTGGGGTTAATCATAGGGGTTATGCCTGTCGCTTCTGCAGCCAGGTCCATAAGGACCTGTGCTATTTCCTCATCGTCTAGTGGTTTAGCAGTTTCGATGGTAGTCTGTACGTCAGGTTGTTTTTTAAATTGCTGTCGACAGATAATTTTACGAGCAAATAAATGTAAATCTGTAATAACATCAAAAGTATCAGTGCGACTTGTTGGGCAAAAATTTAAACCCAGTTTCAATAGTTCTTTCTGTTTCTCCGTGAGAATATAATTTGACAAATTGAGAATGTCAACTCCCGAGTCTCTATGGGGTGACACTAATGTCGGTCTTATATCATGTGTCTTCTTTGAACTGTTCGTCATGTGGGGTGTTTTTTTGGGGGCAATTGGAACGTCCCCTATGGTTCCTTTTGCGGTTCCGATTGAGCCTAAAAAATCCCTTTCTGTTCGTGGATTCTCACTAGTCATTTCCCTTGTTGGGGCCTCGCCCTCCTTTTGTCGTGATTTAGATCTAGTAACTCTATCCTCTCTATCTGAGACTGTCCCTCGCATCAAGGGACCCTTTGGTTTAGGGATCCTATTAGGACGTGAATAGGGCTGTTTATTCTGAAAAAAATCTCTTGTTTTATTGCTAGTTCGTTCCCTAGAGGATGAGGATTCCGAGGATGAATATGCCCTCGGTCCCTGATCCCAGCATCATATGCGTGTTACAGCAAGGCAGAATGGTTTACAACCCTATTGAGGCTCCATGAAGCTCAGAAATAGCCATTTTTAATAGCAATTCGTCCAGTGTGCGCCACTTTGCACCACCATCTTTTCAGCACTGAACAGCATATTTATAGTTTTTTTCAACTCTGTAAAGCTTGGAGCTGTATTTTTCCAGAGCTGATCTGCATTTCATCATTAGTTACAAGATCTCAATGTTGGGGACAAACTTGCGAGTTTAGGCTGCATTTTAGCTGTTGTTGTCAAAATTGTTAAGCCAAAGAAGCCATGAAAAACTGTTTTTACATTATTGACACATTATTGACACAATGCAAGTTCTGTGCTAGCCAGGAACTTTGGACAACCATTACCATGTCAAGTCTCCTGATTTTTCAGCATCGCCTGTTAATTTTGCCGCCTTAGGACATTTTTGTTAATAGTATCATCACTTAACTTTTGGAGGATAATTAACTGTACTTATTTCAGCCTGGTTTAGCCTGTATGTGTGATGCAATTGCAGTTAGTCAGCTCTAGCTGGCGGTCGCTTGAGTGCAGCCTGTTTTTTGTTTGATACATCGCACATTGAGTGCCGCTGAGGCAAATTAAAAAGGAGCTGTGTGGAGCTGGCACTTCATAAATCAGGCTCCCCATCTGACTGAATATGATTGTATGCGCTGATCTGGGTTATAATACATTGTTCCTTCCATCCCATGATGGCAGGTAGAAAATGAGTCCCCATTAAACTAAATTAAAAATATATATAGTAAATATATAATGATGTAAAAAGTTATGAAGAATATATTTTTTATTTTTCTGGATGGGGGCAGTATTAGTTAAAATGGGCTAGTATATTAGGACTAGGATAGTCAGTGGGTTTATTGCACAAATGCCCGTTTTATGCTTGTAAAAAGCATTCACTGAAGCGAGCCGCCAAAATAGAATACAAGACCATTCATTTAAGGTGATGAGGCTTTTTCTGACAGATAAGGAAAAGCTAATGTGTAAGCCTCAGGGTTGTATCAGCCAGAAAGGCTCACCCCGTGTGTGTTTGGTGGACACTGCCTCTGGCGGTCAGCAGCGCAGCTTGCCGGCCTCCTTCTCCAGGCAGCACGATTGGACGGACTTTCAGCAGCTGGACATCTTATTCTCTTTACAATAAACTGTCTTTCCTGAAGTCACACAGCAGCCTTTGAGAATATTTGAAATGAAGGAACAACTGTTTGGAATAAAAAATATGCCTTAAGCACACTCAGACAAAACTAAAATATCTTCCCCACCAAAAGCACGTCACTCAAATGAGCTGATGTTCCTAACTAGGCAGTTTTTATACAATGCATATAGAAAACCTACATACAGGGGCATAAGTTGAGGGGGTGAAACCGCCCATGCAGAAGGTCAGGGGGGCCCCATCATTGTTGCTCTTCCACCTTATTTATCATATTTGTTCTCACTTGCCATCATTTAGAGAAAGGAAGCACCATTCTCCTCTGCTGTTTCAGTTTGTTAGCTACATCCAAATTAGTTTAAAAGACAGAAATAAATTACTGTATGAGCCTTGAAAGGGCCCCATTTAATGTTCATACCCGGACCAAATCACATTTAGAGGCCGATTCATTAATAGCGCCAGGTAGCGACAGATGAGCGACAGTAGCGGCATTTTCAGAGCGCCCGCTAGTAGTCGCTGTGCTTGGCCGTTGTTCTGTAGTTGATAGCGACTCAGTCGGTTTGCCGTAATGTTGAATATTGGGTGAGGAGTCGCTATTTGACAGGTTCCGCGCTGTATGGGAGCGCATGACAGCGAATGGCCATAGCAAACGGCTCCCAGCATATTCATTAACAAATCACGCTCAAAATATTCTCGCGCAGTGAAATGCTTGTTTAAACCCCAGAGCGCTGGCTGCGATGGGTTAAAAGTAGTTTTTAAACCCCCAAACAACCATATTTTTGGATTAAAAAAAACAAGTTTTTCAAAACATTTTGTAATATGAATACATTAATATCAGACCTGTAATATCAATTCTGCACATTTTTTTTTTTTTTTTAACCTTAAAAAAAATATCTAACATTGCAGAAGTGGTCACAGAATTTTTGACATTTACCAAAAAAAAAAAAACATTAATAGCAATTAATTAAGAATATTTAAAGATTGCTCCATTGAAATGCATTGGAGAGCGCCAGGTAGCGAGAGGTCATACCTGTTCAAGGTCGCTCGCTCGCGCTGTGGGGTGAGGCTGGAATAATGATGAATGATTCGCTATCTGGCGCTCTGTCAGTCGCTAAGCAGGATTGGCTTGATAAATGTGTGATTGCGGAGGGGAGCCGGCGTTCTCGTGGCGGTGACCGTCATTACCGTTCGCTCACCATTCGCTACCTGGCGCTATCCCTTGTTAAATAAGGGCCTTAGTTACGCCACTGCTTCTGTATGACATCATGCCTCTTCATGGCAGATCAGAAATCAGTGTACACTTCATTTATATAATACTTTAAAGAAAAAAATTCATATGCAAAGAGGGGTTGTCCCATGACATGCTATTCTGTCCAGTGCCCTGATTAGCTGCTGAGAAAATAAGTCATCATCTCCCTGGGCTAAAAGAAGCAATCCTTCTTCAATTGCTGTGATGTTTTAGTGGCAGTTTATGAAGCATAAATAGCATACCTGCATCAACCTTATAGAGCATAAGGTGAGAGGATCAAATCTGTCAGCCTGCTGTCTTAAAATGGACCAAAAGACCCACAGCCACCCGTTTACCTCTCCCTGGGGCATTCTGAATTGGGAAGCCCCACTGTGTGACCCCCCCCCCAGTCAGCCAATTTGCTTACCTTGCCAGTGAGCCCCAGGCACATGCATAGCCAGCGGCGGCACCATCCTTCTCTGGCTTGGCACCAGCTGTAAGAGAATGAATGACCATGGGGTCGTGACAATGCATGGGGAAGAATACAGAGGTAAAAAAAACAGGATTGAAGAATAGATGCCCGGCATTAATGAATGAGATGTATGTTGGGCGTTCTAACACCAATACAGCGATGCAGGGAGCAAAAGGTAGCACCAGCTCATTGAGACCGACTCTCAGCGACTCACACCATATTCAACAATAAAACACACACACAGTGTTGGCGCTCTGGATCTGGTCGCTATGGCATAGAGCGGCAGACGCTGTGTGATTAAAGTTTGTTTTTGAACACATATGGATGCCCCCCCTGGTGAGGAGAAGACCCGGCCCAATCCAACCAGGGGTCAGGTGAGTTTTTAACTTTTATACTTTTTTTGTATAAATTGAGCTACATGATTCTCAGGTAGGTGGCACTTAACGATAGGAGAGGCGACTACGTGAGACTCACGTAGCTGGCACTGGAAGGGTTAAAGCAGACCAAAAGTCAAAAGTTCTTCTCTAAAGCCCCCCTCTGGCAAAAACTATTTGAGAGGACATACGTCTATGCAGATTTTCTGGATTAACAGGGCGATTCTTTGCTGCAGAACTACATGGGACTGGACATCTTGTCACACACATAAGCATGAGGGGAGAGCTGTGCCAACAGCAGCCAAAACCAAACTGAGAGAGATGCCTCAGAAACATGGGCAGCTTGTGTATTATGTTAAATAACCACACACTCTAAATAGCCAGCTGCTAGAGAGATTGTTTGTGTGTGTGTGTGTGTGTGTGTGTCAGCCTGTGACGGGAGAGTTGCAACAATAGGGTCAATTCACAGCCTCTTTTAAGTGCACTTACACATGAAAAAGTGTATGTATGTGTAATTTTTGTGTATTTTTCTTCTGGAGTGTTTTTGTTCGTTTTGGCATTTGCGTATGTATGTGTAAGCATTTTCGTTAGTATATCTAATATGTATTTGCTTCGTATTGTTTTCTTGTTGATGTGTATAATACGTAATTAGTATGGGCTTGTGCATGATTCAGAGCCTTGATTAGGACCTCGAGAGGGGCCAATAAAATGAAATAAAATAAATCTTTCACGCTCCACTTAAAGGCTCTATTTCCTGGCAAGAGTGTGTTGTCGTGGTGTGCGGGAAAGTGTCATGGAGCCCTCTGAAGATTATTTGGCCGAGTATGACCAAGTTAACCGTGTTTCCCTCAAGAAACTGTATTTTCAGTGGTTGGCCCCCACCACAAGGGGGGCATGCAATTGCAAGTATGACCAAACTGGTTGGCTGCCTTCAATTTCTTGCGAACGGCTCATTCCAGAGGCTGGACGCCCTCTTTTTGGGCATGTCCCAACCTACTCTCAGCCGCACCCTTAATAAATTTCTCGATGGCATGGCTACCTTGGTTGACAAATACATTTGTATCCCTGACACCATGGTAGCCCGGACTGTTGTCAAGTTTGGATTTAACGAGCTGACCGATATGCCTAATGTCACTGGTTCAATTGATTACACGCCTGTGGCGCTGTTGCATCCAGTCGCTGATGAGGATCTCTACAGGTATTTTTTGTCACTTTGCCTCCTTCATTTCATGCAATGTAGTTAATTATTTTGGGAGTCTAGCTTTTGTGTGTATTTTCACCTTGCATTGTATTGCTTTCTGTAAAGTGGACCCTAATCTCCCCTTTTAAACAGTAGTCCCTAAGGCAATAATGTTTTTAACCACTTTCTTGTCCCTTTTTCTCACACAAGTTTGCCCCCCCACCTTACACAATCAGTCTTTTTAATACTCAAAGAAGGCAATGTTACCAGTGGTTGTCCCTTCCTGCTTAGCATCTGTTCTGTTAGTGTAGGTGTGCTTGAATGTAGCTTTGCTCTTGACCGGTGTGCTTTGTGTCTTTTGTGCAGGAACCATAAGATGGGACATTCCATCAATGTTCAATGTGTTGCTGGTCCTGACCTTCATTTTATGAGCGTGATGGCTGGATTTCCGGGCTCCACCCATGATACCTATATTCTGAGGAATTCCAGTCTGTATAGAATCTGGCTAGTTGTCTGAAGGGTGGCTACTTGGTAAGTCTTAACATTATTAGTCCTTTATTCTTATATTTTTCCCTCATGTATAACTAGTGTATTTGTCAGTGCATCCCCTGTCTCCCCCATCCCTTTTTTAATTTTAATTATTTTTTTTCAGATGAGAATGATGTATGATGTATGTGGCTCATAATGTTTTAATTTTTTTGTAGGTGATTCTGGCTACCCCCTGCTACCATGGCTCATGGCTACACACTGCCACCTACAACCGGTCACATAAGAAGACCAGGGCTGTTGTGGAGCGTGAGTTTGGCTTACTCAAGACCTGGTTCTGTAGCCTGAGAAAGTGATCAAAATAATTGTGGCATGCATGGTACTTCACAATTTTGCCCTCCTGCAGAAGGTCCCTGATATCTGAATGTGTCCCCCTCTCCAGCAATGTAGTATATTCCACAAACTGTTTATCGGGGCATACAGAGTGCCTCTGGTCAGTCAGTCAGGAATCACCTTGTCTCTTCTCATTTTAGTTAATTTGTGACTTTTTTTTTTTGTTTCCCAGTGTAATTTTTGTGGTGTCTCTATGTTTATATGTCTATATGTTCATTTGGATTTGATGCAAGGCTTGGGCTTTAAGGTTTGTTCTGTATGCTTCAAACCCTCTTTTCATTTATTCAGTCAGATTAAGCTGAAAGAAAAAGTCATTTTATTTGGCTTTATTGTTGTCACTAATCTATTACATCATAGTATATTGCGAACACTGTGGAACAATAATTTACTGATAACTGATGAACTGATAATTTAACTTAAATCAAAAAGTCTGTTTCATCATTGGTAGGGTGGGTGGCCTGCAAAGTATGGTGGTTGTCTTGCTTGTTGGAGTGCCACCAGTTGTGATAGGTTGTCATTTAACATGTGCCACTGCCCTAGCACTGCCTCCCTCTGATGGTAGCTGTCATGCATTTGCTTCACCACTGAATGGATCTCATGGTGGATCTGACTTAAATTTTGCTCTATGGTTTGGTGGAACCGAGCATTGTTTTGCCTGAAGGTTCAGCTATCAGCTCGCCAATCTGCTTCCATCATCTGCACCCGCCTCCCCAGGGGAAGATGGCGACGTACCTGAGCCCATCGTCCTCTTCACCAGCAGGGGCACTTGCAGCTGAAGTAGTACTTGGCCTTTCCACATGGTTATTGCTTGATGTGGACGAAGCCAAATCCTCTGCAACAGAGCTGGCCTATAAAGGTGATGGATGCAACTGCTCCTCATGCTCCCCCTGCTGGTCATGTTGGAGCTGTAAATCCAGCTGCTGCTGCAGATGGAGTGGGGGACACTGCTGCTGCAGTGGCATCTGTTGATGAAGCTTCTGCTGCTGCTGCAGTGGCATCTATTTTTGCAGCTACTGCTGCTGCAGTGTCATCTATTTTTGCAGCAGCTGCTGCTGCAGTGGCATCTATTTTTGCAGCTGCTGCTGCTGCAGTGGCATCTATTTTTGCAGCTGCTGCTGCTACAGTGGCATCTATTGATGCCGCTGCTGCTACTGCAATGGCATCTGTTGATGCAGCTGCAACCGCTGCAGTGGTATCTGTTGATGCTTAAGTGACAGCTGGTGTTGATGCTGCTGTTGTGGTTTAGGCTGATGCAGTGGATCACCTCCCCCAGATCCTGTATGGTAGCCAGTAGTGGGGGTGTCTGTAGGGCCAGACAATTCATTTAGCTTGTTGTTATTATATATACAGTCAAACTTTTAAATAAAACTGCATGATGTTCCATGCAACACCATTTTGGCCACATTACACCATCATCATTTGGTCCACTCCTTGAATATGCATTCCTTGATGAATTTGCACCAGTACCTGGTAGTTGTTGTTCTTGGGTGGCCATGTGTATTTTCTGCTGTCAACATCAACATCCACAACATCCGCGTCCCTCTTACAGGGCGCGCCCGCGCCGGCCATTCACAAACGGCTGGCGCGGGCGCGCGCACTGCTAGAGGGGCGCGCGGGAGGCGGCGGCGGCTGATCCGTCGCCGATAAGGTTTTTTTGGGGCTTTTGGGGGGGTTTCACCCCGCGGGACATCCCGATCTCGGATGCCCCGCGGTGAGGGAGGTGATCGGCCCGATCACCCCTGGGTGTTGGTCCACTTTAAAGTAAAGTAAGGTTAACACATACACATACCTTGTATGTGTTAATCTAAATTTTTAATCTAAATTTTTAGAACCCAAAGCAAAAGAACCATTTCTTTAAATACTAACCTACTGGCATTACATTAGTGTCAGTGTCCATGGTCTCAGTCAATCCCTCAAGTGTAGCAGGGTGTATGAGGCCCAAAACCATCTCCTCTGCTGCGGAAAACTGCAGTTTGGAGGGGTAGCCACTTCTTTTTTGCAACCTTTAAAACAAAGAAAAAACATTACTTATAAGGTCATGCACAACAACAACCTGCCCAACCCAAACAACCATCTGTACCCATGCTGCCTGCGCTTATTTCGCTTCTGCCGAATGGCATACTTTAGGTCAGAGAATTTTCGTTGTATTTGTTGAACATCATTTCTCTCCGTCCCAGCACCCTGTCTGGTGATCTCCTCCCATATTTGTGTTTTCCTGACTTTGCTGGTGGCTTTTGAATTGCGACCATATAACTCATGACTAGAGATGAGCGAGTAGTGAAATATTCGAAATTTCGAATTTCGATTCGAATAGACCGCGTTACTCGACTACTCGACCGAATATCGAATCCCATTATAGTCTATGGGAAAAAAATGCTCGACACTTGGAAATCTCAATTCGACCACTTGGAGGTCACCAAGTCCACCCTGAAACATCAGAAAATGATGCCAACACTGCTGGAATGCAACTGGGACAGCAGGGGAAGCATGTCTGGGTGCATATAACGCGCCCAAGTCGCACTATTACGCCACTATCACAGCCTCTCAACAATACACTCCAAACACAATATTACTTCTACGTAAAGTGAGACAAGACAAGGAAACCTTCTTTCCTCTACATTGCCATGGACCCCAAGCCAAACTGTACAAAAAAGAAGAACAAAATTCTGCACCCCTTAAAATCACGTTGCCTAATGACAACCACAGATGGCATAGGCAAGGGGGAAAATAAATATACCCCACCCCTAATTGTCATTGTGTGTGTGTGTGTGTGTGTGTGAGATGTGGTCAGACATGTCCTCTTGTGTCATTGTGTCACCCCAGCAGTAAGGGAAGCTTAAAGGAGGAGGTTTGTTACAGTGTGTTACCCCAGCAGTAGGGGAAGCTTACAGGAGGAGGTTTGTTACAGTGTGTCACCCCAGCATTCAGGGAAGCTTACAGGAGGAGGTTTGTTACATTGTGTCACCCCAGCAGTCAGGGAAGCTTACAGGAGGAGGTTTGTTACAGTGTGGCACCCCAGCAGTAAGGGAAGCTTACAGGAGGAGGTTTGTTACAGTGTGTCACCCCTGCAGTCAGGGAAGCTTACAGGAGGAGGTTTGTTACAGTGTGGCACCCCAGCAGTAAGGGAAGCTTACAGGAGGAGGTTTGTTACAGTGTGTCACCCCTGCAGTCAGGGAAGCTTACAGGAGGAGGTTTGTTACAGTGTGTCACCCCAGCATTAGGGGAAGCTTACAGGAGGATGTTTGTTACAGTGTGGCACCCCTGCAGTCAGGGAAGCTTACAGGAGGAGGTTTGTTACAGTGTGTCACCCCAGCAGTAAGGGAAGCTTACAGGAGGAGGTTTGTTACAGTGTGTCACCCCAGCAGTCAGGGAAGCTTACAGGAGGAGGTTTGTTACAGTGTGTCACCCCAGCAGTCAGGGAAGCTTACAGGAGGATGTTTGTTACAGTGTGTCACCCCAGCAGTAAGGGAAGCTTACAGGAGGAGGTTTGTTACAGTGTGTCACCCCAGCAGTCAGGGAAGCTTACAGGAGGAGGTTTGTTACAGTGTGTCACCCCAGCAGTCAGGAAAGCTTACAGGAGGAGGTTTGTTACAGTGTGTCACCCCAGCAGTAGGGGAAGCTTACAGGAGGTTTGTTACAGTGTGTTACCCCAGCAGTAGGGGAAGCTTACAGGAGGAGGTTTGTTACAGTGTGTCACCCCAGCAGTCAGGGAAGCTTACAGGAGGAGGTTTGTTACAGTGTGTCACCCCAGCAGTAGGGGAGGCTTACAGGAGGAGGTTTGTTACAGTGTGTCACCCCAGCAGTAGGGGAGGCCCAAGAGCTGAGACCTTTTAAAAATTGTGTGGAGGCCCAAGAGCTGAGACCTTTTAAAAATTGTGTGGAGGCCCAAGAGCTGAGACCTTTTAAAAATTGTGTGGAGGCCCAAGAGCTGAGACCTTTTAAAAATTGTGTGGAGGCCCAAGAGCTGAGACCTTTTAAAAATTGTGTGGAGGCCCAAGAGCTGAGACCTTTTAAAAATTGTGTGGAGGCCCAAGAGCTGAGACCTTTTAAAAATTGTGTGGAGGCCCAAGAGCTGAGACCTTTTAAAAATTGTGTGGAGGCCCAAGAGCTGAGACCTTTTAAAAATTGTGTGGAGGCCCAAGAGCTGAGACCTCTCAAACATTGTGTGGAGTCCCAAGAGCTGAGACCTCTTAAAAATTGTGTGGAGTCCCACGAGCTGAGACCTCTTAAAAATTGATTGTATTAAGCCCAAGAGGTGAGCCATAATTTTTTTTTATTAATACAGCAATTCTACGGCGGTTAAGGAGGAGGAGGAGGAGGAGGAGGAAATGGCACTTCATACAGATGGCACTTCACTCTTGGCTGCTTTCCACTGTTGTACAAGCAAAGTCCGGGTCAATCCACTTGCTGTTCATTTTGATTAGCGTCAGCCTGTCGGCACTGTCGGTTGACAGGCGGCTGCGCTTATCGGTTATAATGCCCCCGGCTGCGCTGAACACCCTTTCTGATAGCACGCTGGCGGCAGGGCAGGCAAGCACCTCCAAGGCGTACAGGGACAGTTCCAGCCACGTGTCCAACTTGGAGACCCAGTAAGTGTAGGTCGCCGAGGGATCGGGGAGGACAGGGGTGTGGTCTGCCAGGTAGTCCCGCAACATCCGCCGATACTTGTCCCTCCTGCTGATAGCGGGCCCCGCAGTGATGGAAGTTGCACGAGGGGGTGACATGAACGTGTCCCACACCTTGGAGAGTGTTCCCCTGGTGGCTGTGGGCCTGATCGATGTTGTCAGACTCTGGGAGACACTCTCCTCTCTGCCGCCAGCGATGCTGGGTGGGAAAATCTGCATCATGTTCTGCAAGAGTTCCCTCTGGTATTCCAGTAATCGATTCGTCCTCTCCTCTACCGGAATAAAAGAGGAGAAGTTATCTTTATACCGGGGGTCCAGGAGTGCGAAGACCCAGTATAGTTTGTTCTCCAATATCCGGACAACACGTATGTCCCGGGAAAAGCAGCCCAGCATGAAGTCAGCCATGTGTGCCAGACTCTGAGTAGGCATGACCTCACTGCCCCCACCAGAAGGATCATTTTCCATTTCCTCCTCTTCCTCCTCCTCTCCGCCCCATCCGCGCTGAACCAATGGGACGCACACAGCCTGACTGCTACCCTCGCCGCCAGCATCCTCTTCCACAGCCACCTCCACGTTGTCCTCCTCCTCCTCATCCTCCTCCTCCTGCAACTGCCACCGAGCAGCAGACAAAAGTGTGGTCTGACTGTCTACCTGCGTTGCGTCTCCTCCTACCCCCGTCTCCTCTGTGTGCAATGCGTTCTCCCTTATTGCGATGAGCGATTCTTTAAGGACGCATAGGAGCGGGATGGTTACGCTCACTATAGCGTCCTCGCTGCTGACCTTCTTAGTGGACTCCTCAAAGATACGCAATACATCGCATATGTCTGCCATCCATGGCCACTCGTGGTTGGCAAACTGAGGGAGCTGAGTTGGAGGCACGCGTGGATGCATCATCTGGTACTCCATCAATGCTTTCTGCTGCTCACACACCCTGGCCAACATGCAATAGGTGGAATTCCAGCGAGTGGGCAGGTCGCACAACAGCCGATGTTGAGGCAAATGGAGGCGTTGCTGGATTTTTTTTAAGCTAGCAGCAGCTACAGTTGACTTCCGAAAGTGAGCGCACAAGCGCCGCACTTTGACCAGTAGCTCTGCCAGGTTGGGGTAAGTCTTTAGAAACTTTTGTACTACCAAATTAAAAACGTGGGCCAGGCATGGTACGTGATTGAGTTCTGCAAGCTCCAGAGCCGCCACCAGGTTACGGCCGTTATCGTACACGACCATGCCTGGTCCTAGCTGCAGCGGCGACAGCCACATCTCTTTCTGCTGCAATATGGCGTGCCTCACCTCTGCGGCGCTGTGCTTCCTGTCGCCCAAGCTGATGAGCTTAAGCACCGCCTGCTGACGTCTCCCCGCGCCAGTGCTGCAACGCTTCCAGCTAGGGGCTGAGGGCGATGTTAAGGCAGAGGAGGAGGAGGAGGAGGAGGAGGAAGAGGAGGGGGGTCTATCAGAACCCGTGCTGGCAATCTTGGGCGGGGGTGGTATGTAGGCCGTCCCTGTTTGCGACCCCGTCCCCGCTTCCACAACATTCACCCAGTGTGCCGTCAAAGAGATGTAGCGTCCTTGGCCGCAAGCGCTTGTCCACGAGTCGGTGGTCAAGTGGACCTTTGCGCTGACTGCGTACCTCAGGGCCCGCCTGATGTTACGCGACACGTGCTGGTGCAGGGCGGGGACGCCACACCGGGAAAAATAGTGGCGGCTAGGGACGGAATAGCGAGGTGCGGCAGCCGCCATCAGGTCGCGGAAGGCCTGCGTCTCCACAAGCCTAAACGGCAACATCTCCAGGGCCAGCAGTTTGGAGATGAGGCAGGTTAAGGCTTGGGCTTGGGGGTGACTGGAGGCGTACTTCCGCCTGCGGTTGAACGCCTGCGAGATGGACAGTTGATGGGACGAAGAGATGGAAGGTGCAGACGAAGATGCGGGGGAAGGTGGGGCTGAAGGAGAAGGCCCCAAAGTAGCCGAGGCAGAGGCAGATGTGGAGGTGTCCTGGCTGGAGGTCTGGACCGCAGTGGCAGCACACAACAAAGGGGAAGAGGCAGTGGCAGCAAGACGGGGCGCAGGTTGTATTGCGTTTGCTCTCTCCCACTCAGCCCAGTGCTTTAATTCCAAGTGACGGCGCATGCCTGAGGTGGTCAGATTGCTCTTCTCAGAGCCCCTACTCAGTTTTGAGTGGCAGATTGCGCAAACCGCGCTCAGTTTGTCATCCGCGCAAACGTTAAAAAATCTCCACACCACAGAAGTACGAGGCCTCGATGGGGGAGCTTCGCGCGACTGCCTGCTGCCGGGAAGAGCTTCGGCCCTGCTGGCTGTGGCCTGCCTTCTCTGTCTGGACTGTCCTCTGCCTCTGGACTGTCCTCTGCCTCTTGCTGCCTTATTCGGTGATGCGCAGACCGCATCTCCACTGCTTTCCCCGCTGGACATCACCCCTGTCCAAGTGGGGTCGGTCATTTCGTCGTCCACCACCTCCTCTTCCACTTCCTCTCTCTGCTCCTCCTCCTGCCCACTGGACATTCCAACAGCCTCCCTTGATGGCAACTGCATCTCATCATCATCGCTCATGATAGCAGATGCTGGTTCCGGGTCCACATCACTAGCAGATGGCGGATACTCAAGTGTTTGGGCATCACTACAAACAAATTACTCTGCTAGCTCCTGGGATTCTTGCAGCACATCTGGAAAAGGACCCGAAAAGAGGTCCTGGGAGGGGTCAAGGTTGGGCTGACTCTGTTGGCCAGGTTGGGAGGAAGGAGGGTCAGAGTGAGACTGTGTGGATGACTGGGTGGTGGACAAGTGACTGGAAGCGTTATCGGCCATCCATTGCACCACCTGTTCACGCTGCTCAGGCCTTAACAGAGGTGTACCCCGCCCCCCGCATAACTGTCCCATAAAGGCAGGGAAGCTGGATGAGCGTAATGCTGGCTGCCCCTCACCAGCACGCATTGTATCCCCACTGGCTTCAACGCGGTTTGTGCCCCCACCAGCATTTCCGCGCCCCCGTCCTCGTCCACGTCCCTTTGCGCTAGCCCTCCGCATTTCAGACGTTTTACTTTTTTGGCCACGCGTTATGCCAAATATAAAAATATTTTTAAGAAGAACACCTGGCTATACAGCCGTATACTGCCAGAAGGTGAAATGGTGCCTATACGCACCGTGTATAAAACAGTGTTTTGTTGGCACAGAGGACACAAAACAGTAGTGCCAAATATCAATATATTTTTAAGAACACCTGGCTATACAGCCGTATACTGCCAGAAGGTGAAATGGTGCCTATACGCACCGTGTATAAAACAGTGTTTTGTTGGCACAGAGGACACAAAACAGTAGTGCCAAATATCAATATATTTTTAAGAACACCTGGCTATACAGCCGTATACTGCCAGAAGGTGAAATGGTGCCTATACGCACCGTGTATAAAACAGTGTTTTGTTGGCACAGAGGACACAAAACAGTAGTGCCAAATATCAATATATTTTTAAGAACACCTGGCTATACAGCCGTATACTGCCAGAAGGTGAAATGGTGCCTATACGCACCATGTATAAAACAGTGTTTTGTTGGCACAGAGGACACAAAACAGTAGTGCCAAATATCAATATATTTTTAAGAACACCTGGCTATACAGCCGTATACTGCCAGAAGGTGAAATGGTGCCTATACGCACCGTGTATAAAACAGTGTTTTGTTGGCACAGAGGACACAAAACAGTAGTGCCAAATATCAATATATTTTTAAGAACACCTGGCTATACAGCCGTATACTGCCAGAAGGTGAAATGGTGCCTATATACGCACCGTGTATATAACAAGGTTTTGTTGGCACAGAGGACACAAAACAGTAGTGCAAAATATAGTTTTGTATATAGGTGCTAATACACCACTGAAGTCTTTCTGTCCCTATTCCAGCATCAGCAGCTACCCCTCACTAAAGCAGCCGTTTTGAGCAGAGTGTATATAGTTTTGTATATAGGTGCTAATACACCACTGAAGTCTTTCTGTCCCTATTCCAGCAGCAGCAGCTACCCCTCACTAAAGCAGCCGTTGTGTGCAGTGTGTATATAGCTAGAATGAGCTATATACTGTTCAGCATAGTAGCCCTAATAAGGGCTCTTAAGGACTGTCTTGTCTTCTGGTAGCTGGTATATATGGTGGTAAAAGGTATATTCTGAGCTTCTGGGGCCCTGCCTGACTAAATAGAAAATGAGCTATATACTGTTCAACATAGCAGCACTAATAAGGGATTAAGGACTGTCTTGTCTTCTGGTAGCTGGTATATATGGTGGTAAAAGGTATATTCTGAGCTTCTGGGGCCCTGCCTGACTAAATAGAAAATGAGCTATATACTGTTCAGCGTAGCAGCCCTAATAAGGGCTATTAAGGACTGTCTTGTCTTCTGGTAGCTGGTATATATGGTGGTAAAAGGTATATTCTGAGCTTCTGGGGCCCTGCCTGACTAAATAGAAAATGAGCTATATACTGTTCAGCGTAGCAGCCCTAATAAGGGCTATTAAGGACTGTCTTGTCTTCTGGTAGCTGGTATATATGGTGGTAAAAGGTATATTCTGAGCTTCTGGGGCCCTGCCTGACTAAATAGAAAATGAGCTATATACTGTTCAGCGTAGCAGCCCTAATAAGGGCTATTAAGGACTGTCTTGTCTTCTGGTAGCTGGTATATATGGTGGTAAAAGGTATATTCTGAGCTTCTGGGGCCCTGCCTGACTAAATAGAAAATGAGCTATATACTGTTCAACATAGCAGCACTAATAAGGGATTAAGGACTGTCTTGTCTTCTGGTAGCTGGTATATATGGTGGTAAAAGGTATATTCTGAGCTTCTGGGGCCCTGCCTGACTAAATAGAAAATGAGCTATATACTGTTCAGCGTAGCAGCCCTAATAAGGGCTCTTAAGGACTGTCTTGTCTTCTGGTAGCTGGTATATATGGTGGTAAAAGGTATATTCTGAGCTTCTGGGGCCCTGCCTGACTAAATAGAAAATGAGCTATATACTGTTCAACATAGCAGCACTAATAAGGGATTAAGGACTGTCTTGTCTTCTGGTAGCTGGTATATATGCTGGTAAAAGGTATATTCTGAGCTTCTGGGGCCCTGCCTGACTAAATAGAAAATGAGCTATATACTGTTCAGCGTAGCAGCCCTAATAAGGGCTATTAAGGACTGTCTTGTCTTCTGGTAGCTGGTATATATGGTGGTAAAAGGTATATTCTGAGCTTCTGGGGCCCTGCCTGACTAAATAGAAAATGAGCTATATACTGTTCAGCGTAGCAGCCCTAATAAGGGCTCTTAAGGACTGTCTTGTCTTCTGGTAGCTGGTATATATGGTGGTAAAAGGTATATTCTGAGCTTCTGGGGCCCTGCCTGACTAAATAGAAAATGAGCTATATACTGTTCAGCGTAGCAGCCCTAATAAGGGCTCTTAAGGACTGTCTTGTCTTCTGGTAGCTGGTATATATGGTGGTAAAAGGTATATTCTGAGCTTCTGGGGCCCTGCCTGACTAAATAGAAAATGAGCTATATACTGTTCAGCGTAGCAGCCCTAATAAGGGCTATTAAGGACTGTCTTGTCTTCTGGTAGCTGGTATATATGGTGGTAAAAGGTATATTCTGAGCTTCTGGGGCCCTGCCTGACTAAATAGAAAATGAGCTATATACTGTTCAGCGTAGCAGCCCTAATAAGGGCTCTTAAGGACTGTCTTGTCTTCTGGTAGCTGGTATATATGGTGGTAAAAGGTATATTCTGAGCTTCTGGGGCCCTGCCTGACTAAATAGAAAATGAGCTATATACTGTTCAGCGTAGCAGCCCTAATAAGGGCTATTAAGGACTGTCTTGTCTTCTGGTAGCTGGTATATATGGTGGTAAAAGGTATATTCTGAGCTTCTGGGGCCCTGCCTGACTAAATAGAAAATGAGCTATATACTGTTCAGCGTAGCAGCCCTAATAAGGGCTATAAAGGACTGCCTTGTCTTCTGGTAGCTGGTATATATGGTGGTAAAAGGTATATTCTGAGCTTCTGGGGCCCTGCCTGACTAAATAGAAAATGAGCTATATACTGTTCAGCGTAGCAGCCCTAATAAGGGCTATTAAGGACTGTCTTGTCTTCTGGTAGCTGGTATATATGGTGGTAAAAGGTATATTCTGAGCTTCTGGGGCCCTGCCTGACTAAATAGAAAATGAGCTATATACTGTTCAACATAGCAGCACTAATAAGGGATTAAGGACTGTCTTGTCTTCTGGTAGCTGGTATATATGGTGGTAAAAGGTATATTCTGAGCTTCTGGGGCCCTGCCTGACTAAATAGAAAATGAGCTATATACTGTTCAACATAGCAGCACTAATAAGGGATTAAGGACTGTCTTGTCTTCTGGTAGCTGGTATATATGGTGGTAAAAGGTATATTCTGAGCTTCTGGGGCCCTGCCTGACTAAATAGAAAATGAGCTATATACTGTTCAGCGTAGCAGCCCTAATAAGGGCTATTAAGGACTGTCTTGTCTTCTGGTAGCTGGTATATATGGTGGTAAAAGGTATATTCTGAGCTTCTGGGGCCCTGCCTGACTAAATAGAAAATGAGCTATATACTGTTCAGCGTAGCAGCCCTAATAAGGGCTCTTAAGGACTGTCTTGTCTTCTGGTAGCTGGTATATATGGTGGTAAAAGGTATATTCTGAGCTTCTGGGGCCCTGCCTGACTAAATAGAAAATGAGCTATATACTGTTCAGCGTAGCAGCCCTAATAAGGGCTATTAAGGACTGTCTTGTCTTCTGGTAGCTGGTATATATGGTGGTAAAAGTTATATTCTGAGCTTCTGGGGCCCTGCCTGACTAAATAGAAAATGAGCTATATACTGTTCAACATAGCAGCACTAATAAGGGATTAAGGACTGTCTTGTCTTCTGGTAGCTGGTATATATGGTGGTAAAAGGTATATTCTGAGCTTCTGGGGCCCTGCCTGACTAAATAGAAAATGAGCTATATACTGTTCAGCGTAGCAGCCCTAATAAGGGCTATTAAGGACTGTCTTGTCTTCTGGTAGCTGGTATATATGGTGGTAAAAGGTATATTCTGAGCTTCTGGGGCCCTGCCTGACTAAATAGAAAATGAGCTATATACTGTTCAGCGTAGCAGCCCTAATAAGGGCTCTTAAGGACTGTCTTGTCTTCTGGTAGCTGGTATATATGGTGGTAAAAGGTATATTCTGAGCTTCTGGGGCCCTGCCTGACTAAATAGAAAATGAGCTATATACTGTTCAGCGTAGCAGCCCTAATTAGGGCTATTAAGGACTGTCTTGTCTTCTGGTAGCTGGTATATATGGTGGTAAAAGGTATATTCTGAGCTTCTGGGGCCCTGCCTGACTAAATAGAAAATGAGCTATATACTGTTCAGCGTAGCAGCCCTAATAAGGGCTATTAAGGACTGTCTTGTCTTCTGGTAGCTGGTATATATGGTGGTAAAAGGTATATTCTGAGCTTCTGGGGCCCTGCCTGACTAAATAGAAAATGAGCTATATACTGTTCAGCGTAGCAGCCCTAATAAGGGCTCTTAAGGACTCTCTTGTCTTCTGGTAGCTGGTATAGATGGTGGTAAAAGCGATATTCCGAGCTTCTGGGGCCCTGCCAGCGACAGCCTGTCTTTCCCTGCTGTGAGCGTCTGTCCCTCACTAAGTTCAAGCTGCTAATGCTGACGAAGAGGAAGTGCTGAGTTTTGTATATTCGAGGTCACATGGTTTTTCTAGCCAATGCGTGTAGACGCCGTTTTCGCGATGCCAGCGTCCTCCCAGGACCTGTCCCACCCCCCCTGCATGGTGATTGGTGTAAAAAACGCGCCAGGGAAGGTGGGAGGGGAAACGAATTGTGAGTGCGCCATCGCCGCTGTACTCGATCGAAATCGAGTATGACGAACAGCGTAGTATTCGATCGAATACCGGCTCGGTCGAATACTACTCGCTCATCACTACTCATGACATTGGTCAGAAACACCACTTGCCAAAGCCATAGTTTGGGGCTCAGTAAAGTGCCCACTCAAGCTCCCACGCCGCAGGTTTCTGCCTAATGATGTTCTGGCTGGCTCATCCTGGGTCGGTGGAATAGTGTGTGACATTCAGCCGACGACTAGCGAGACCTTTCGCTATGAAAGGATTGGGCTGGACTTGCTTGGGGGCTGGGTGTCATAGGTTGGCTGCCGAAAGAAGTTGCAGCCATTGAGCTGCACGGTGACTCAGGGCTCTCAACATAGTAATACTCAAATTTGCCTCGAGCAGGAGAGGGTGTTGTTGGGGGGGCTATGGATTCTTGCCCTAGTCTTCCCCTTGCCCTTACTGCTAGTGCTCCCTAAGGTTTGGGATGTTGGTGGACAGGAGCATTCTGCCTGGAGGAAGTTTCCTTGGCCTTCCGCGATGTGCCAGATTTTGATGGTGCAGGAGTCTGGCAAAATGGATCCTTCCTTTGCCTAGTGGATGTCCTCGTAGGCTGCTAGTGGCCTTTCCCACCACTGGTTTTGGTGGACCTAGTAGCTGGCCTGCCACTATGTTGCTTGGAAGTGGTTGCTTCCTGGTGTAGGCCACGGCAATCATGCCGTTAATGGGGCTTGGGGGTCTTGCAGCTACCTCTTTTACCAGTCATATTGATATCTGTACAGACACACAGCTGTGTGTACAGGTACCCTTTAAGTAGTTATGACTGTATATGACGTTGACGTACGTACGGCCGTGCGCTTCCTGGAAACCGCTGGGACGCAACACATTTATTATAAAATCTGCTAAAGATGGCCCCCACACTCTTTCCCTGTGAGCAACAGGAGACAGTTATGCTAGTAAGTGCTTGTGCAGGCGTTTATTTGCAGGCGAAATGCATGCATATGCGATTAGGCAGCGCAGGGAAAAAAAGTTGGTACCAAATTTGCTTATAAACTCAGCAGCAAGCAAAAGTTAGTGCGCACATGTGCGCAACCCTAAAATGTCTATAAGGATAGCTAAAGCCTTGAAATTTTAGGGGGAATGATAATTCTGAAGCTGCTATCATTAACATTGTGATTTGTATGATGTTTTAATTAATGACATCTGTTTTTCTTCCACCTTTTAGATGATGCTCACCAATAGCTACGACTTCCTGCCGAGCGGCTATGAAAAGAAGACCTTGGCACTGGAAATAATGGCCAAAATCCAGGAGGATACTGACACCACCTTCACTTATACCCAGATAATTCAGCACTGGTCGGACCTTAACCCTTTAAGTGCCAGCCTACCTAGATTTTTTGTCACACTCTGTTGCCAGACTACTTTTCACGTTTTTGAGCTACACATGTTAAACCATGTTTTTTGAAGGGATTTCCAGGGAATTTCCAGGAAAATTATATTGTTTTTTTCAGCAGAGTCTGGGCTTCAACATGAAATGCCTTGTTTGGCCTTTTTTTAGTGTATTCTCAATACTTTTGGGTGAAATATGTCTAAAAAAAAATCTATTTTTTACAATTTGTAGTGTTTTTTTGTGATAAAAAATGTAAGTTTGTTAATAAAATATTATTACTTGTGAAAGCCCTATTTCTCCCGGTTAGAATGGTACCACATATGTGTTGGAATACACCCTTTCCTGCCCAGGAAACTCCCCCAAACTGAAACAGCAGTTTAGGAGATTTCAGATAGGATACAACTATGCAAAATGATTGCATAGTTGTAAGGGGTTAACTTAAAAAAAAAAATGACATAGGGTCCCCCTTACCCAGCATTACCGACCCGGACCAGCTATGTGGGCTTGTAGAACAGGGTGCAGGAGTCTGCGTTGGTGGCCCTTGGCCCTGCAGGCTACTAGCCCACATAGCCACTAAGTGGCCAGGGCCATCCTGCCCCCCCCCTGGCCGTTGGGGAGGCAGGTAATGGGGGGCTGGGGGTTATGGCAAGTCACCCGCTAGCCGCAGGTGATTGCCAGCCCCAGAGCCTTGTGAACTGGTATAAGGGGTCTCATGGACCCCTTACCAGTTCACAAAGGGTTAAGTAAAAAAAAAAGACACCAGACAAAGAATTCTTTATTTATTCTTTTTCCACTTATACTTACCTCTGATCCAGGGTCCCACGCCGCTGCAGATGACACATGTCGGTAGTGATCGGAGCAGGGAGGGTGGGAGGCAGGGGATCAGAGCCACCCTGCCTGCCACCCTCCCTGCTCCGATCGCCACTGACAAGTGACAGATCGGAGCCCGGGTGTGACACTATGAGGAGTGGGATGACGTCATCCCGCTCCCCCCACAAGTGGGCGGGGCTAGGGGGCCAGCGCTGGCCGAAGAGGACGATGATGGCCCGTTGCTGGGTCCTCACCCGAAGAGTGGTAAGTCCAGGGGGGGGATCGGAGCCCCCCCTGGTGAAGAGAAGACCCGGGGAGAGCAATCGGGCTGTCAGGTCAGTTTGTGTCATTCTTATTTTTTTTTCTTTCAGATGGTGTGGGGGTGGGGCTATTCCAGGCCCCCTCCTGAAGATCAGAGGCCCGGGGGCGAAAATCAAACAGCTGATTCTTGAAGAGAATCGCTGGCACTTTCAAACGAGGGGTCAGGTAAGTCTGTATCTTTTTTACTTTTTTTTTATGGGGCTCTAAATTCAGCTACGTGAGTCTCACGTAGCTGGCACTTAACGGTTGGAGAGGCAGCTACGTGAGACTCACGTAGCTGGCACTAGAAGGGTTAAACGCAGGAAGAGGCCATGGGTGAGGAAATTCTTCCTCAAACATTTTCTATGTACATTACCATTACATCTTAGAATTACACTGCCCTTAGGCAGTCCTGTGTTTATGAATGCTATTCTCCTCTAGTGAGTGAATACAACTATAGGATTAGACCCACCCGGAGGAGAGGAGTCCGGCCAGTGCTGGATCGATCTGGGCGTAGTGAAGGTGGTGGCAGTCCAGTGCCAAGGTCCTCCCCTCCTCTGAAATTCCCAATGAGCAACCACTGGACCTGTCTGCAGAGGAGGGGCATCAGCTGCTCGGCAGGGAACCGGAACAGATGCCGGACCAGCACCACTCCGGTATGATCATCACACAGAAGCACACACACGTACATGCACTGTAAACACACACTCATTTCTTGCTTATATACTTTTAATTGCTGACGTGGCAGGTGAAGAGCCAGGAATCTAGAACCCAGAAGGGCAACCACTTGAGGTGCAAGGAGAAGGTGGGTGATGTCACACACACATTCTATCCTAGAAAATTAGATTAATTTATGGCCCAATCCCTAGGCTATAAATTATTAATATTTCATTCAACAAGTATTCAAAATGCATATACTAGAAATTAATTTTTGATTTCTTTTCACAGCCACCACACAGCAGAGAATCCAATTTTTTACGGCTACTGTACATAGGCTGGTGGGTGACATTGAGGAGCTGGCAGCTTCACTGGGGACCACCGAGGAATAGAATCCTGGGAGCCTGCCACTTTTTTTTACATAATTTCACCGTTCTCTTTAAAAAAAAAAATATATAATAAAAAAAACATTTAATTAAAGAAAACATTTTAATACATTTTTAAAAAGTTAAAAAGATTTCGGATGTCTTTCATTTCTAAAAAAAAAAAAAAAAATGTAATGCTTGCACACATCCACTTATGCACATAAATCATAAAACATCTAGAAGAAAAAGAAAAATATCTAAAGAATCCAGAACATTAAGGTAAGCATGAAAATATGGGGATAGAGAACATGAAACAGTGCCAGGGGAGTTAAGGTAAGCATGAATAGAGTGGGACAGAAAAACAAACCCAAAATGCAAATGAGTTAAGGTAAGCATTAATAGAGTGGGACAGAAGAAAAACAAAAAACAGATCCAGGACAACGTTGTTAGCAGACCTAGAAAAGACCCTGGTAATGCTAAAAAAGCTGGGGTGAGTAATAAACCTAGAGAAGTCCAGCCTGCCACCCTCTCAACAGTGCAGGTTCCTGAGGTTCATAGTAGACAACACTCAGAAAAAGTTACTTCTCCCAAAAGAAAAAAGGGAGAAACTAAGGTCAGAAATTCCCTCCCTGGCAATAAACCCAAGAGTCTCCTTAAGATTAATCATGAAGGGTTAATGACCTCAGTCATATCGGCAGTTCTGTGGGCACAGTTGATTCCTGCTAGAGAACTGGGACAAGAGAAGAGTCTCTAGATAAAGATGGTTCAGTTAAATCCAGAAATCCTAAGGGAACTGCTTTGGTGGACAGATCCAGTAAACCTGGAAAAAAGGAAAAGAGTGGAGACAGGTCAACCCAGTATATAGTAACTACAGATGCGAGCAGCTGGGCTTGGGAACACTGCAGGTTCAGAGGAAGTGGGCCAAGAAAATAGCAGTAAGATCGTCAAACTTCTGGCAGTGAAGCTCGCACTGCATCACTTTCATTCAAAAATTCTGGGAAAGGAGGTGCAAGTGAGATCAGACAATGCAACAGCAGTAGCCTATTTAAATCATCAAGGGGGAACCAGGTCCCGAAATTTAATGAGGTTAGCACAAGACATTGTGATGCCCAGCGGGACCACGCTCAGCAGCAGGAGCATCACGTTGAGTGCTGCGTCGCCCAGTAGCCACTTGCCGCGGGCCCTCTGGCAGAGGTAAGTTCCTTACAGACATCTTACTGCAAGATCAAATACAGTCATTAACTGCAGTTCATCTGAGAGGGACCCTGAACACACTGGCAGACACTCTAAGTCGCAGGGGAGTTCAGCAGACAGAGTGGTGCTTGAATCAGAAGGTATTTCAGCTGCTCACAGGGGTTTGAGGTCAACCTCAGATAGATCTGTTTGCCAGCAAGAAGAATTCAAAATGCAGGAAATTCTTCTCTCTCTAGATGCTCTGGTCCAAAAATGGGACTTTCACCTTGCTTATGCATTCGCCTCTTTCAGAATCGTGCCTCAAGTTCTCCGGAAGATCGCCCAGGAAGAACTGACCGTGATCCTAATTGTTCCCTTCTGGTCAAAAAGAGTATGGTTCGCAGAGTTTATCAAGAACATCTCAGATAGCATCCATCAGTGAATTATCCTGTATCCAGACCCGTCAAGACTACAGCTGACAGCTTGGATCCTGAGAGGGCCTTGTTAAGAAGGAAAGGTTATTCCTCAAAAGTAATGGAAACATTAATGGAAAGTCGTAAGTTAACCACAAGATTGATCAATGGAAAGGTATGGAAATGATTTTCTTCATTTTGTGAAGTTAACAATTTGAAGAAAAAAGAAATACCTACAGTTCTAGAATTTTTACAGGAAGGTTTTGACAAGGGACTGGCTGTAAGTACCCTGAAAACTCAGGTCTCTGCCTCAGTTTTTTGGGGGCATAATTTGAGATAGAATGAACTTGGTAATCGTTTCTTCAAATCAGTTCTGCGTAAGAGACCGGCACCCTCCTACATGGGACTTGTCGATTGTATTAAAAGGGTTAATGAAGCCTCACTTTGAGCCATTGGAGGAAGTTTCAGAAAAATGGTTATCATTTAAATGTTGTTATTTGTTAGCAACAACTTCAGATAACAGGGGGCAAGAGATAGTTCTTCCTTCACTGCTGAACGCAGCAGAAAGAGGACCTCTCACTGCTTGATGTCAGAAGAGCCTTGATCATTTATTTGGAAAGAACCAGGTACTGGCGTTCAGCAGAGAAGTTAATAGTCTCCTTTAGTGGGAAAAATAAGGGCTCAGCAGCTTCTAAGTTTACCATTGTAAGATGGATAAAGCAGAATATTGCAAAGACTTACTCTACTAGGGGGAGTCTCTTCCCCAGAAGTTTCTGCTCATTCCACAAGGGCAATAGCCACGTCATGGGCACATCATCACCCCACACCTTCCTCAAACACTCCATTTACTATTTGCAAAGCTTCAGGCCTTCGGTGGAAAAGTACTACTTGCAGCATCCCACCCGTAAAGTATAATTACTTGCCTAATCCTGTCAACGTGGTCAAGCTGAAGGATGACTTGGAAAAAGTGCCATTAGGCTTACCAGTAATGGATTTTCAGGAAGCCTTCAGCTTGACCACTTATTACCCACCCATATTCCAAGGGTTGGTGTACTTTTCTGAGAAAGGGAGGAAGGGGGTGGAGCTTTTAACCTCTGTCCCTGTTTTGTGTTTCCTCATAGGGGTTGGAACATAATTGGGTTGATTCAAAGAAACATGTAACAGCTTGGATTTGGGTCACGATCATCCTATTTTTCACGTCCGCTCGTGCGTTCGTATGAACTTGCGAGTGATTCAATAAGCAAATACGTTTCTATCCTAAAATATACGTCCGTTCGTATGATATCTCCCGAACTTGCCTCAGTCAGTTGGCAATCGTAAAAATCACGTTCATGTGCTCACCTGTTGCGGCGGCAGCCTGTTTTTTCTGCTGCTTCCATCGTCCACCTCTTCCAATTACTTGCGTTTGCCTCTGGTTTTCATTGGTTTTTGGCCTCTTAGATTCGTGCGTTCGTATGTTTATAAGATCTTGCGCATGCGCACCCTCAACCAGAAACTTACCTAAACCCCTTAGCGCCTGCATCCAACTTCAATTCTCGGTCCCTAAAACTGACCTAAACCTCTTAGCGCCTGCATCCAACTTCAATTCTCGGTCCATAAAACTGACCTAAACCTCTTCGCGCCTGCATCCTTCTTCATTTCTCTGTCCCTAAAACTTACCCAAACCCCTTAGCGCCTGCATCCAACTTCAATTCTCGGTCCATAAAACTGACCTAAACCTCTTCGCGCCTGCATCCTTCTTCATTTCTCTGTCCCTAAAACTTACCCAAACCCCTTAGCGCCTGCATCCAACTTCATTTCTCGGTCCATAAAACTTACATAAACCCCTTAGCGCCTGCATCCAACTTCATTTCTCGGTCCATAAAACTTACCTAAACCTCTTAGCGCTTGCATCCAACTTCATTTCTCGGTCC
The DNA here is from genome assembly GCA_027917425.1 of Gastrophryne carolinensis. Classification (NCBI taxonomy): domain Eukaryota; kingdom Metazoa; phylum Chordata; class Amphibia; order Anura; family Microhylidae; genus Gastrophryne; species Gastrophryne carolinensis. The sequence goes on along the minus strand of CM051234.1, from coordinate 482,235,584 downwards.
CTAAAACTTACCTAAACCCCGTAGCGCCTGCATCCAACTTCATTTCTCGGTCCATAAAACTTACCTAAACCTCTTAGCGCTTGCATCCAACTTCATTTCTCGGTCCCTAAAACTTACCTAAACCCCTTAGCGCCTGCATCCAACTTCATTTCTCGGTCCCTAAAACTTACCCAAACCCCTTAGCGCCTGCATCCAACTTCATTTCTCGGTCCATAAAACTTACCTAAACCCCTTAGCGCTTGCATCCAACGTCATTTCTCGGTCCATAAAACTTACCCAAACCCCTTAGCGCCTGCATCCAACTTCAATTCTCGGTCCATAAAACTGACCTAAACCTCTTCGCGCCTGCATCCTTCTTCATTTCTCTGTCCCTAAAACTTACCCAAACCCCTTAGCGCCTGCATCCAACTTCATTTCTCGGTCCATAAAACTTACCTAAACCCCTTAGCGCCTGCATCCAACTTCATTTCTCGGTCCATAAAACTTACCTAAACCTCTTAGCGCTTGCATCCAACTTCATTTCTCGGTCCCTAAAACTTACCTAAACCCCTTAGCGCCTGCATCCAACTTCATTTCTCGGTCCATAAAACTTACCCAAACCCCTTAGCGCTTGCATCCTTCTTCATTTCTCGGTCCATAAAACGTAAGAAAACCACATAATGTACATATGTCTATATGTTTCTAAGCGTGTTTTTTCTGGTTTGTGTAATTGTTTTTTGGTGTGCATATTAGAAAAGACACATTTATGAAGGCTTAAAATATAATTTATTTAAATTATTTGGTTTGTTTTGTTTTTAGTAATTTTCCAAACATATTTGTTTTTTTTTTTGTTTTGTTTAAAACCTAGTATAACTTTTTTTTTTTTGGTTAAACACATATAAAATTTTTTTTTTGTTTTTTTTTAAAAACATAGTTGTTTTTTTGTTTTTAAAAACATAAAACATGTTTAACAATTTTAAAATTCTAAAAACAAGTTAAACAAAGTAGCCAGGACCAAGGGCACTATTCATCATCCTCTTCTTCATCTGTTGGCCCCAACGTCGCCTGTATGGCCAGCAGCTCGGCCACCAACTCCTGGATTCTTTTTTTTTTCTCTGCATTGGTTTTTGGTATAATCCCTGTAAGCAATAGAGAAATAAACATAAATAGGAGTACCAGACCGGTTGGTATGCTGGAAATAGATTTGGGGTTAATCAAATACATGTAAATGCATGACATATGTCATTCTTCCAAGGGATAAAGTTAATGCATTTCCCACAGGTAAGTGTTTAAACTCCTGAAACCGGACCTTCAACATTATTTAATGAAAACCAATAACTATTCCCAAATGATTAGGCACCAGATCAAAGTACATTTTGGAGGTTTTTGGATTACAGCGCCGCCATCTGGACTCTGAAGCATAACACTTAATGAGGAGTGGAGAGTTGGCTAAAGTACAGGGGAGTAGCTTACAGTGGTGCGTTGGGAATCCAGAGCATAGCTGGGTTGAGGGAAAGGTCATCACTCCCACAATGCATGGCAGCACCTTAATTTTTTCAATCTGTATCCCATGCTGCCTGTAAATATTGCGCATTCCATATTCCGCAATATTGGTTTTGTTCAGTCTAATAACATGCATTAGATGGCTGAAGGGTGTTTTTCCATGTTTCTAATCTGTAGGTACAGTGTGTTGGGTAATTCTTATGTTCTTAATACAAGTTAGGGTCCTCTTTAAGCTAACGAAGTGCCCACATGAAAGTGTGAACTACACATTGGCTACGCCTTTAGTTATGTGTGTGTTATTAGCTAACCAAACATTAATATGAATAATGGCATGGAGACTTACGGAGTTGGTGGCCGACAGATGGCTGGTTGGGGCCAACAGGCTGCCCTTGGTCCTGGCTATGCTGTGAAGAAGTCCCTGGAGAAACATGTGACATTTGGTTAGTACTTGTATAGAGTCACTATTCCCAACATATCTGGCTCCCAGTCTGGCTGACATCACTCACCTTCGCCAGGATCAACTTCCAGCATCTCTGCTGCCTCCTCCTCCACTATTTCACCCGCACCAGAAGCTTCTACAAATACATAATAAAGGATAACTTAGTTTTTGGCCTGCCATGTATATCTTTGTGCCTATACATGAAGAGTGACATACCAGAGCCTTCCCCATGCCTGGCCAGGTATGACTCCACGCCCACGCGGTTGGGCCCCTCCTCTGTGGTAAGGTCCAGGGGCTGGTCTGAGGAGGCCACAGAGGAGGGGTAGGTCCGTCGCCCGGGAGATCCACCACCTTCACTCACAGATGCAGACTCATGCAGCACTGGTCGGCCTGTACGCCTCCGGGTGCGGCGAATTCTGAAATCCATTTCCAACACTACCAAAGAAAAGTCATTATAAATAAAGGCATAACTTAGACATTTGGAACATATAGCATGCAATTGCTTTGTACTTACTTGGGAAATGGATTCCAAAAAACCTCCGCACCCGGGGCATGTGCAGACGTTTCAGGTCCGACCAATGCTGCATTATCTGGGTGTGAGTGAAGGTGGTGCTGGTGACACGGTGTATCTCCGCGATGATCTCCCGGGCGATGTCCCTTTTCTCGCACACATTGGGCGCGAAGTCATACCGGCGCTAAAGCATGATCTGAAAAACATAATGGACACAGAGCTTTTACTTTTACACACAGACCCATATGTGTTGCATCACAAGTTGAGAATTTCCTGTCATTAACACACACATTTAGAGTGGCAGCCATTTTTGGGGAGTGCCTTAAAGAGGACGTTGACTGTGAATGAGAGTCTGGTCTTATGTTATATGTATCACACACCATGTACATACAGATAATAGCCAACATCAAGAATCAGGCCACCTGCATCTATGGCATGTTAGGATGGTTTAAACATCCAAGATGTAGGCTTATGCTTAGGCTTTTGGACCACGTGTGTGGCTTCCCGTTGTGTTTTTATGGCTTAGGAAAACAGTGTTCCTCAAACATCCGCATAAAGGTCCGAGACACGCCAGGTTTGACAGGTAGCCCCGCTACTCCACAGGTTAATTAACTGTTGCTAAGCCTGAGCAATTTCCCTAATTAGGACATCAGCATAGACAGGTGAAAACGTGGCCAGGCTCGGCCCTTGAGGATGAAGTGTGAGGAGCCAGTTATTAAACATTAAGAGACCCCAAACTAGTTCCAAACGCATCATTTACATTTAGGCCATCATTGACTATTACATTAAAATGCAGAGGCAGCCACTTACCAGCATGAGGATCTCTTCCTGTTGACGGGTGAAGATAGTGGGCGCCATCTTTATGCTTCTTCAAGGCAGCAGATAAGTGAAACCCCAGCGGTTTCCTGGTTCCGCTCGAACGTACGTTCGTACGAGCGCGTAGTCGTGCGCATAGGCGTCACACGCTGGGCTCATTATTTAAAGGTCCCTGCACCCAAAGCTCATTCTCTTTGAGCATTTGTGGAAGATGGCACCTAAAAAGGCAATCTCCAAGCGACCCCAGCAAAGCCAGACCGCGGAGGGCCCAACAACCAGGTCCCAGCAAGGTAGGATAAAGCTGCGATCCAAGACTACTACCTCTGCCCCACCAAGGGACACTGGACCCTCTGGAACCCAAAAAAGGGGCCCCAAGCCACGTGCCCCTGCAGCCAAAAAGCAGGCAACAGCAGCACCCACCACCTCTGCCCCCAGAAGAGGCCGCCCAAGGGAGCCCACACCGCCCATGGGTTCAAGTAGGGCAGTTCGGCAACCCAGGCCCCGCAGCAGGGCCCGAACCCCATCCAGGGCCCGAACACCATCCAGGGCCAGAAGCCCAGCCAGGGCCCGAACCCCATCCAGGGCCCGAAGCCCAGCCAGGGCCCGAAGAACCCCATCCAGGGCCAGAAGCCCAGCCAGAGCCCGCCGAACCCCATCCAGGGCCAGAAGCCCAGCCAGGGCCCGCCGAACCCCATCCAGGGCCAGAAGCCCAGCCAGGGCCCGCCGAACCCCATCCAGGGCCAGAAGCCCAGCCAGGGCCCGCCGAACCCCATCCAGGGCCAGAAGCCCAGCCAGGGCCCGCCGAACCCCATCCAGGGCCAGAAGCCCAGCCAGGGCCCGAAGAACCCCATCCAGGGCCAGAAGCCCAGCCAGGGCCCGAAGAACCCCATCCAGGGCCAGAAGCCCAGCCAGGGCCCGCCGAACCCCATCCAGGGCCAGAAGCCCAGCCAGGGCCCGCAGAACCCCATCCAGGGCCAGAAGCCCAGCCAGGGCCCGAAGAACCCCATCCAGGGCCAGAAGCCCAGCCAGGGCCCGAAGAACCCCATCCAGGGCCAGAACCCCAGCAAGGGCCCGCAGCAGGGCCAGAAGCCCACGACCTGCCACCAGCCGGGAACAGAGCCCCCGACCTGGCACCAGCCGGGAACATAGCCCCCCAAGAGGGCCCAGAATGTCCACCATGACCACATCTACACCTGGAAGTTCGGTGGCCAGCCACGCAAGAACACCCAGTCCCTTGGCCAGTCCAGTCCAGTCATTGGGAAGCCAACAATCCGGCCATTCCCCTACCCAGCCCCAGGCCATAATGTCACCACATGTGTCTGCACACATGGAGGAGCAGCCAAGCCAACCATCTGGCCGCACATTGCGCCGCGGCCAGTTGAGTGGGAGATTCTCCCATGATCAAAATATGGCATTGGCTAGTGGCCTTACATTATACTATGACGAGCTCTATGGGAGCAAATCAAAACACACCACAAAGCAGCGCAAGATGGAATTGTTTGAAACCATCCTACGACAAGTAAATGCAGCGGGGGAAGAGAGGAAAGATGTGTCCCAAATTCAGAAGAAAATCTTGGATCTGAAATATGCTGTACGGCAAAAAGAAATTAAAAGGCATAATTACAGGTAAATAAATGATGTCTCCAAATATAAGGTTTAGGATGTACTGTATGCACCTTTTCTGAGTGCCAAACGATTTTCTCTTTTCAGCCTGAAAACTGGAGGTGGCTTTCCTACAAAATTGGAGTTTACCCCTGCTGAGGAGATTGTGCTGGGACTTCTCCATCCGGTCGCGGTCGGTGGACATGCTGGTCTAAGGGACACAGACTCACCGACCCGTACCCACGGTGAGTACTCTTAAATCTGCATGTTTGCCTGTTTGCTAAATAATCTACAGTTCACTAGTAACAAGATGACGGGATGGCCCTATGGTTTGCCTTGCTTGGCCTCGCACTACTGTGCCTGTTTGTGTCCTCTTTTGGTCCCTGTGAATCACACATTTAGGACCACATCCATTATGGCAAAGATCAAAATTCCAATTGTATTGTATAAGTATTGTATAAGTCATGAAGTTTCTCATGAAAAGTGATATATTTTGAATCAATCACAAAACACACATCATTATGGATGGGTTGGCTATTTGTTGTGTGAGTTGTGTTTGAGTTAACAATTTAATTACCCACCCCCAAACATATCTGACCTAGAGCAGCGAGACTCAACTGGCGGGCCGGGGTCCCAATGCGGACCTTGGCACCAGATTCCAGGACCCCTGCCCAGACAGCCCTGCACTCAGTTACTTCTGTGTTGACGTGCTCAGAGCTGCCCCCTTGATCGGCGATGTAGTGGTTGTTCTCCTGCCCAATGTCATGGCTCCCTGAAACATAGCATTGCAATATGAAGTACTGCACAGGAAGTGGCATTGCAAGGTACACAGTAACTTGGTACATCTTTCTCTTGGCACAATCGTGTCCCGCTGCCCCTGCTCTGCCCCATCTGCCACAGTCCCCCCATGCCCCCCCCCCACATAAGCCCCATACATTTGTAACAGATTTGCTCCATCCATCCCATCACCATCAATTCGTGAACTCCCCCCTTTAGCCATCCAATCCCTGTCCCCTCAGCTCTGCCCCATCCAGCCCAGCAAGGGCAAGCAGTCTTTATTAGTTTGCACTTTGAAATCTCAAGCCCCTCCACCAGTGTGTTTATTTCTAACTAGACACCCCCTGCGTCAGCCCCATGGCCAGACATTCACCTCTCACCACATACCTTTAAATGGACCTTTACAAGAAGTGTTTGAGTACCCCGGACCTAGCGAATGGTAGTCTTAATCCAAAAATTTGCGTTGCAAGTTGTATGCTGACTGGGTACACTTCCTGACTTAGAACTGAGGTCAGTTAGCAGTTTTCGCGAGGCATTGCACCTATCTAAACTTGCGTGTCTTTTAACAAATGTCCCCATTGCTCTAGAGTTGCTTAATATTACAAATAGTGGTTTATTTGATTACCTATCCAAAAAATGGTTATGTGTGTGTTTACCTTGTTTGTTTTTCTCTTCTTCAGCCCAGCATGATCCCTCAGCAAGGGTAAACTCACCCCCCAGTTTGGTTATGCCTACCAGGTCCGTACAGCATAGGAGCCCAGATCCGAGATTTCCGGTAAGTTAATTTAGTACCATAAATACTACCAAGTGCTTAAGCATGTGTTAAACTGTGGGAATCCCAAATTTGGACGCCAACTTACACTTTTTTTTTTATATGTCCCTACAGACCCGCACACTCATGGAAGAGATCCAGGAAATGGAGGAAGATGATGTCTCCATGCAGGGCACGTCGGATGACCTCCCCCTGGGTCCCAATTTGGAACTGCTCCATAATGTTTCTCTGGCCAATCCTCAGCAGCAGAGTGAATCTCCATCCATTGTGCATGCACATGGGGAGACTGACACAACAGTCCCCAGTGTTCACTCTGCTGCTGAGGATTTGCAAAGCAGGCCTGTTGCTGTTGAGGGGACGACACCACGCGGCAGGGCACGCCCAAGAGCCAGGGTAATTGTGCGGCGGACTCCATTACGCCGCCCCACAATTTCCCAGGGGAGGCAGAGTGCCCTGCTTCAATTATGGACCCAAGAAAGGGACTCTTATGAGGCACAGCTCGCTACAGAGCGTGAGGAAAGGCATGCCGACATGGTGAACATCAATACCAGCTTACAGGGCATCCTCGCGGAGTTGCGTACCCTCAACAGCAACGTGGTAACTGCAAGTAATGGCATCCAGTCAGCCATGGCTGAGATGACCAATATGCAGAGAAACATTGTGGAGCAGTTTCAAATTCACAATGCTGCCATGGCCCAGGCTAGGTCCCATTCACATGGACCTCCACCTGGACCTCCACCTGGGTATTATGGGCAGCCACCCTATTAAGCCATGGTTGTGTGGGACATCTTTTCTCTTAACCCCCACTGTATTTACTTGTCCTTTGAGGTTTCAAACAATCCATTTTGTGTTGCTCATGCAGGTTGTGTTTTGTATTTGCTCCCATATAGCTCCTTAGAGTAATGCTTAAGGCCACTAGCCAATGCCATAGGTCTATGTGGAGTGTATCTGGCCACTTATGGCTTTAAATATGTATTTGGTTGGTGCTCCTCCTGTTTGCAGACATGTTTGTGTGACATTATGGCCATGCCCAAATATCCCTGGGCACAGGCAATATTAATGACTGGACTAGGCTGGCCTTTGGACTGGGTGTCCTTGTTTGGTTGTGCCACTCACTTCCAGGTGTAGATGTGCTCGATGTTTTTTTTGTTATGTCATCCATTTGTAACCACAGATGTATGTGGAATGTTTTCTGTTAAGCACAATAATTTTAACTTTCCTAAGTAAAAAAATATTCTCACTTACAATACTTGTGGCGTTTTTAGTGGGAACACATTTTAAACAGCTTGGGCTAAACCAGATAATTTTGGTTTTAAGAGGTGTAACAATGCAAATATCAAGCTAAGGAAACTACATGAAATACATTAGGCAACAATTACGGTAAAAATGTTTTACTTTGAGGTAATGCCACATTACGGCAAAACAACATATTTAACAAAAAGGCTAACACAGACACACAGAATGTTGATACAGGAAATAAAATTAACTAAAATGCTGCAATATCAAGTTTGATCGAACTGATTGGGCAGACTCACTGGGTGGCCCAACAAAATTCTCTCCATCATCCTCTAGGGCTGTAGAGGGCAGGCTATCCACATAACGTGGGACACGTTCCAGTATCGCAAAATTGTGCAAAACAGCACATGCCATGATTATGTCGATCACTTTTTTTGGATCATATTGCAGGGCGCCCCCAGTATGGTCCAAGCAACGAAAACGGGTCTTCAACAGCCCAAAGGCCCTCTCCACAACAGCCCTGGTCTTGCGGTGCGCACGGTTGTACGCTTCCTGAGAGGCATCCTGGGGCCGCAGCACAGGCGTCATGAGCCAGGGTAGAAGTGGGTACCCGGAATCACCTTAAACAGACAATTAAATGTAATCAAAATTAAAAAGGCAACACAACAAACACAAAGAATTTTACATATATCATAATGATGTAAGGTAAAGGGCCCAAAAAAACACCCAGGGCACATTAGCAAAATAACTATTGCCACTAATGTAGTACATAATTAAAAATGGCACTTCAATATACCAATTAATTAACAAACATCTGCACGGCCAAGGGTAGTTGGAATTTAAATATATTTTGAGGTTTCTGACATGTTACAATTAGGATGCTGCTGAGGGGCTATCAACATTTATATGAAAACTACAATGTATGCAGTTTAAGTCCACTTTGACATTTAAAGACCAATACTACAAAAGGAGCAAAAGCTCACAGATCCTTGGGTATAAACTCCCAAACAATATATTTAGGGACATGGAACTTACAGACATCCTAACTAAAGGGAAAACATTCTGAAGGACAAAGCGAGGCAAGCATTTTGGTTTGGAGTTCATAATATATGACCCAACAAAAAGGCAGTTTCTGGCTTATGTAAAGAATTGAAATACAAAAATATAAACAAATACAAGATTAATCCCACATTTAATAGCACAGAAATAGGACACACTTACCAAGCAGCCATGCACCCGAAAATTCACCTGCCTCAAATCTCCTAAACAACCCAGATCGCCTGAGTATATAGGAGTCGTGGGACGATCCTGGGTAGCCGGCAAGGACACTCATAAAACGCATGTCCGGACCAACCACGGCCTGGACATTAAGGGAGTGTCCCATTTTTCGATTCCTTAAGGCAAAAACATACAAAAAGGGTAATTGATATTTGAAAAAATAAAATAAAAAAAAAAAATACATGTCTGCACTCTATTGGGAAAGACTAATGAAAAGCCTAGATAAAGCAGCTACACAATTGAGGGATAAACAAATATGCTGCCGCAAAGGAAAACAGGTTACATTACACGTTGGCCAACATAATAACCAATCTCAATACCTATATATATACTCGTCGGCAGCCCTAGGTACGAGTGCCACATGTGTGCAGTCAATAGCACCAATAACGTTGGGCATGTCGGCCACATTATAAAACCCAAGCTTAATGGCGTTTCTGGCTGCCATATCATCCGGAAAATAAATATATTTTGGAGTTATGGCAGCCATGCCTTCCAAAAATTTAGATAGTGCGCGGCTCAGCGTAGGCTGTGACATCCCCACGGAGAGGGCACCCAGCCTCTGGAACGAGCCGTTCGCCAAAAATTGCAGGCAGCCAAGCATCTTGGTCATACCTGAAATTGCATGCCCCTTCCTTGTGGTGCGGGCTAACCATGGCCGCAGCTCACTATATAATTTATGGAGGGAAGCGCGATTAAGCCTGGTCAGCTCGAACAGCTCAACATCATTCATGCTATCGATGTTCATGCGACGACGCAGGGGCAATCTGCTCTCAGACATCTCGATCAACTCAATGCCAAAAAGCATTAGCCCTTGATGTGCCACAAACTCGCTCCTCTCCATCCTACTCCCGAGGCCAAATAGCTGCCGGCAAACATTTCGTAAAGCAGCTCTTTAATGGGCTTCAAAACAATTAGCAATCACCTCTCTGAATTGGTCGCAAGCCCATGTGAAGGACGTAAAAAATAGGATCGGATGCAAATAATACGATTTGGACGGGAAAAACACACGAACTAACGCAAAATATACGATTCTCGTACGAAATGCGTATGTTCATATACGTCTATGCGCGAACGATCGTGCGAATACGAAATGGGCAAAAAAACAAGAAAAAATGACAAACACCCACCCAAACTTACGATTCTCGATACGAAATCAATTAACTTTTGCTCTTTGAATCGAGGGGAATATCTCAACGTGGTCAAGCTGAAGGTCTCTGAAAGATCCATTACCGGTAAGTCTAATGGCAATATGCATATGATGTTGTTTTTTAATTCCTATGTATTTCTTCTACATTTTAGATGATAATGACATACCGATATGACTTCCTGCCCGACATATATGCCAAGAGGACGTTGGCACTTGAGATTGTAGCAACACTGGAGGAGGAGCCCAACACCACCTACACATTCACGCAGATCATGCAGCATTGGTCGGGCCTGAAATGGAGGAAGAAGTCCTGGGTGATGAAGTTTTTCAGGAAACTATTCCCAAGTCAGTGACAATTCTTGCCTAAACATTCACTATTACAAACACATTAGGCAGGCCTGTGTTTAACCCTTTGAACTGCCAGCCTACCTAGAGTTTTTGTCACCCTCTTTTTCCAGACCATTTTTCACTATTTTGTGGTCTGGGCTTTAACATGAAATGTCTTGTTGTTAAAGTGGACCAAAACTCACTGAACTTGTGAAATACATTTGGCCAAAGCACCTGCCAATACTCCCTTATTAGGGTGTAGAAGTAGAAATGGATATTTTTTGCTTTTCGAATTTGTTCTGGAACACTGATTTTTTTGGTGTAAGATGGCCGCAATAGGTCATTGCATAAGTGTGGCAATGACATAATTTGGTGACCCCTGGCCCTCCAGGCTACAAGCCAACATAGTCTAATTACCTGGGCCCTTCTCCCCCCCCCCCCGGGCTCTGGGGAGGCAGGTAATGCGGGGCTCAGGGTTGCAGCTAGTGGGTGACTTGCCAGAGCCATGTGAACTGGTATAGGGGGTCTTATGGACCCCTTACCAGTTCACAAAGGGTTAACAGTCAAAAAAAAACACCACACAGTAAAAATTACTTTATTAAAAACATTTTTTTTTACTGTACTCACCTCCGATCTTCAGCTTCTCTGTCCCTTGCCGATCCAATGACATATGCAGTGATTGCTGAAGGGGGGGCAGGGGATCAGGGGGGATCGCCGCATCTGAGAGCTGAATTGCCAGGAGTTGGGATGGCACCTGCAGGGTGATGTCATCATCTAGTTGTAAAGATGCTGGCACAGGAAAAGCAGGGCTCTCTCCTGAAGCCGGAGGAGCTTGGGGGGAATTGGAGGCCCCCTGGGTCAAGAGGAAACTTGGATAAATTGAACGAGGGGTCAGGTAAGGAGAATGAGTTTCACTGGAAAGAAGAAAGTGGTTAAGGTAAGCATTAGGAAGAATAGAAGAATGCATGCCTAACATGAAAGTGGTTAAGGTAAGAATTAGGAAGAAGAAAATAAGAATGCATGTCAAGTATAGCATGGCATACTAAGTACTTGGAGACAGAAAAGACTTGTCACAGCAGAAAGTAAGTAATGGAATACCAGGGACAGGATATGGGAAACAGTAAAAAATAGAGGCTCACGTGTGTACAAGCCAGCAGACAAGCCGGTGTATGCGTACACATTTTGTATAAGCATAAAAAAATGTACGAGCTAAATTAAGGGTAAAAACTGGTCTTTTTTCTAAGGGAACTAGTAGGACCTCGCTGGACACTGAAACATTGGCCTTGATTCACAGCCTCCTTTACCTGCACTTTTACATGTGAAAACGTGTTTGTGTATTTTTGTGAGATTTTTCTGCCAATTTCGAGATTCTCGTGTCTTTTTCTTGCGTATGTGCATTTACGTTAGCGCGAATAAGCATTTTTGATGATCGGATTATTTTAGAAAACATTTCTCGTTCACAGGAATGATACCTTACTGGTATGCGCTTGCGCATGATTCAGAGCCTTGATTGTTGATTAGAACACGGCCAATAAAACGAGTGTGTTTCCACCCAAATTACGGGGTCTATTTTTTGGTGAAAGTGTGCCGTCGTGGTGTGAGTTGCAGTGTGATGGAGGTGGATTACATGGAGGAATATGAGTGTCTGCAGCTACGCGGCATTCTATGCATCTGTATGTCGGATTTCAGGTTGCATCGCACACGTTTGGATATTGGTCGCATGCATGACGTTGAGCTATTCGAGCTTACCTGACTGAACCGTGTTTCCCTCGAGAAACTGTATAGTGAGCTGCGACCATAGTTGGCCCCCAACACAAGTAAGGGGCATGCAATTGCAGGCATGACCAAATTGGTTGACTGCCTACAATTTTTAGCGAACGGCTCGTTCCAGAGGCTGGGTGCCCTCTCCGTGGGCATGTCCCAGCCTACGCTGAGCCGCACACTAAACAAGTTTCTTGATGGCATGGCTACCGTGTTTCAAAAATACATATGTTTCCCTGACAACGTGGTAGCCTGGAATGCGTTGAAGTTGGGATTTTATCATATCGCTGATATGCCTAACATCATGGGTGTGATCGACTGTGCGCACGTAGCGCTGGTGCCTCCAGCTGCTGATGAGCATCTATACAGGTATTTGGTTTCTCTTGACATCCTTCCTTATTTTGAAAATAATGTTGCCTTTGCATTGTCTATTTTAATGTAGAGCTAAATCTACTTTAAAACCTACTTTGTATGTGTACGGTTATATATTTGTTCTGTCCACCCAATAAAAAATAATAATTGACCCTTAACAATTAGAAAGTCTAAAGCTCTAAATTAAAGTGTTTTTTTGGGGGGGGGGATTTTGCAAATACAGGAACCATAAGATGGGACATTCAATCAATGTGCAATCAATCTGTTGTTGGTCCCGACCGTAGGTTTCTGAGCGTCATGGCTAGTTTTCCTGGTTCCACTCATAACGCCTATATTCTTCAGAATTCAAGTCTCTATGGGCATTTTGAGTCTGGCGACCTGTCTGGTGGTTGGTTAATGGGCAAGTAATTTTGCTTACTTGGATTTTCCATGTGTAACTATTCTAAATTGAATTTATGATGCTCTTCCCCTCTTATTAAATTATATAGAATGTAAGTGTTATATTGAGACTATTTTTTTTTTGGTTTATTAAGGTGATTCGGGATACCCCCTTCTTCCGTGGCTAATGACCCCCATCCTGTGCCCTCAGATGCAGCCACATGAAGTCTACAATGGGGCCCATCGGAAGACCCGGGCTGTTGTGGAGAGGGCATTTGGCTTGCAGAAGAGCCATTTCAGATGTCTGGATCATACAGGGGGGAGCTCTGCAGTACCAGCCAGCAAAAGTCATAAAAATCATTGTTGCATGCATGATTTTACATAATTTTGCCATCATGCAGAAGGTGCCCCAATATCTGGATGTCTCCCCCTCTCCAGCAATTGTTGGCATACCAGAAAATGTGTATGCGGGCACCCAGAGTGCCTCTGGTCAGTCTGTTAGGAAGCACCTTATTTTGTCTCATTTCAGTTAAGCTTTATGTAATGTGTATGTGTGTTTGTTATGATTCTGTATATTTTTTGGGAATATATTATATTTTCTCAATTATATTTTTTCCAAAAAAACTTTGTTTCTCACAACTCAATTCAAAGTATAATTAATAGTTTATTGTTGTTTGAAATTATCAGTAACTATTAATTAATGAAAATAAGCTGGCAGATAGTCCAATATGTAATATCCCACGGTGTATGCACTCCATGCAACAAGGTGCAAAAGAAATCCTCCACCGATAGTGCAAACTCTTACCAGCTCCAAATCAGAACAGCGTTTTTCAAATTATATTAAACCACATGAGTGAGGTTTCTATATACATCCACTCCTGATGTCATCCAGGTCAAATCAACACAGCACTGTGCAAATGCTTTTAGACGATTGTAGTGACTTCCATCCACATCCAAAACAAATCAGTAAAAACAGCTTGAAATGATTGATCCCAATCTCACCAGCCCTGGAATCCGACAACCACCTTGGACGGTCCAAAAAGATAAATGTTCCGTTCCATATACTGAAGAAAGTACGTACAAATAAAGAATTGGATCCACCGCTCACCACCGCCGACGCGTTTCGTCGCCGCAAGGCAACTTTAACTAGGCTGGTGGCGCAGCAGAGCGGTGGAGAATAAATGCAGACGGAGGAGGATCTTTTTTTTTAATTCTAATGAGGGGTATGGCGGTAGCGGTTACGCCGATATATTCCTTGTCTTTTTCTTTTTGCTCTGCAGCCAGTGTGATGAAAAGGCACTTGGGGCTGCTGTGACGTTTGTTGACCGAGCCGTTGATTGGTTGTCTGGTGCACACGCCTTCCCCTGTTTGCCTGCTATTTGCATGAGCGTGGGATTGGCTGCTTGCCCCACGTGCTCCGCTGTCTCTTAGTGACGGCGGGAGCTTTACATTTCCCTCACTACATTAGGCTTAAGATACGAGGGTGAGGTCCTTTTATAAAGAGAGGTAAATATTAGAAAGTCTTATTCTCTGTATTAATGGGAGATATTTTAACGGGTTCATACTGCGATCATTGTTTTATGGATTATCTATTTTTTTAATATTAGCATAATTTTTTTAGGTGCACGTTTGAAAGCTCTTTTAACTAGGGCTCTGGGAGGACCTTGATCACGTGATCCTCCTCTGTCTGCATTTATTCTCCACCGCTCTGCCGCGCCACCAGCCTAGTTAAAGTTGCCTTGCGGCGACAAAACGCGTCAGCGGTGGCGAGCGGTGGATCCAATTCTTTATTTGTACGTACTTTCTTCAGTATATGGAACGGAACATTTATCTTTTTGGACCGTCCAAGGCGGTTGTCGGATTCCAGGGCCGGTGAGATTGGGATCAATCATTTCAGGCTGTTTTTACTGTTTTTACTGTTTTGGATGTGGATGGAAGTCACTACAATCGTCTAAAAGCATTTGCACAGTGCTGTGTTGATTTGACCTGGATGACATCAGGAGTGGATGTATATAGAAACCTCACTCATGTGGTTTAATATAATTTGAAAAACGCTGTTCTGATTTGGAGCTGGTAAGAGTTTGCACTATCGGTGGAGGATTTCTTTTGCACCTTGTTGCGTGGAGTGCATACACCGTGGGATATTACATATTGGACTATCTGCCAGCTTATTTTCATTGCTCTGTGTTTACCTTGATTTTTGGCTAATTGAGTTCTTTTAGGGATAAGGACTTTTTCACGTTGAGCATTTATTCACATGTTTGTAATTTATTATTGTTTATTATTTTATTATTGTTTTTATTGTTCTAGCGCGGTGCTATGTATTAGTGTTTAGGTCTTCTATTCATTTTTACATTATTAACTATTAATTAATAATTATTTTTCTGTGATCATGATTGTGACTCATGATCAATAGACTTTACATGCACAACTTAAAGAAAAATAAAAAAAATCATTGGAATGGTGGCTGGCCAAAGTATGTTGGTTGTCCGGCCTGTTGAATGGTCACCATCTGTGCCAGAGTAGTATTGAGCATCTGTCACTGCTCCAGCATTGCCTCCCTCTGTCTATTGCTGGTCCGCATTTCCTCCAGCATGGAATGTAGGTTATTTTGGATTTGGTTCAAATGTGTTGCACTGTTTTCTTGAAACCTTTCACTGGTTTGCCTGAATGTGCGGCTATCCAGTCGCCAAACTGACTCCATCAGCTGCACACGCCTCACCAGGGTAAGATGGCGACGTTGCAGAGGCCGTCATCCTCTTCCCCAGGTCTGGGCACGTGCAGCTGTCGGTGGTCCTGGGCTACCTACATTTATAGATGGGGATGGCAAATCCTCTGCAGCAGAGCTCGCCCATGTAAGTGTTGGTTGTTGGTTCTCCAGCTGCTGACCATGCTGGACCTGGGGATCGAGCTGTGCCAGCAGAGAGCATGGTTGAGCCTGCTGCAGAGGGTTTGTCGTAGGCTGGAGCTGGTGCAGTGGCAACTGCTGTTGCTGTATTTCCAGTTGGGGGACAGATGTTGTTGCTGCATTCTTTGGTTAAGCCACTGGCGCTGCAGAGTCTGGTGTTGTTGTTGCTGTGATTGTGGCTGATGCATGTTGTCAGCCTCCTCAAGATCATGCATGTCTGCCATAATGGGAGGTGTCTGTAGGGACAGAAAATAATGCATTTAGCTATTGGATCAAATATATCCTATGGAAAAATGTTTCAGTAATAGGACTCCTTGATAAAGCATGCCGCGAAGTACTGGCACCAGAACCTTCAACTGGTATTTGTTGTTGGCCCATTTGTTGATGTGTTTGTTTTGCTGGAAAGAAATGGTAAACTAAGGTAAATACACACACATACCTTGTATGTTTTGCAAATAAAGGACAACCATTCCTTTAAATACTAACCTACTGGCTCCATATCTATGCCGAACAGCATACTTTAAGTC
Source organism: Gastrophryne carolinensis (assembly GCA_027917425.1). Classification (NCBI taxonomy): domain Eukaryota; kingdom Metazoa; phylum Chordata; class Amphibia; order Anura; family Microhylidae; genus Gastrophryne; species Gastrophryne carolinensis. Next base: position 482,219,251 of record CM051234.1, on the reverse strand, counting down.
AGAAAACTTTCTTTGGACTTGATCTACATCTTTGCGCTCCATGCCTGCGCAATTCACCTGCCTGGTGATCTCCTCCCACAGTTGCAATCTGTGGTTTTTGCTGGTAGCAAAACAGTAGCATACAGTTGATGGTGTCAATCTTCCTGACTACAACCAAGGAAAAGGTAGACTTTTGGCAAGAAGTGATGGCTGGGCAGAACTCCAAATGTGGGTGAAGCATGGAAAAGAAGGTCAGAGCAGAGTTCAGGGGTTTAATAAGGACCGAAAACAGATACAATTCCAGAGTTAGCGGCAGACAGGCAAGTCTATCAACAATCTGTGTTCAGAGCCTGGCAATAAACGAAAAAGAGATTCCAGGGCTGGCGACTGACAGACAAAAGGCTCGATTCAGAAAGACAAAAAAATACTTCCATTTTAGTGCCGATGTGTTTTTTTTTAAATGTTTCCGCTCTCGTATGAGTGTGTGAGCGATTCTATGCATGCATTGCAATCCTTCTGTAAAGTTTTCGTCCGTTCGTACGGCAGATTACGAATACAAAAATGAACAACGTAGGCTTTCATTTTTGCAACGTAGGCTTTCATTTTTGCCCTTTTCCCATCGTATCCTTCCATGAATCCTTTACGTTTTCCGTTAGATTCTGTTTCCCTTTTTCAATAAATATTCCTCCAGATGGAGATCCTTACGATCTTGCGCCTGCGCACTACAAACTTAACTCATTAAAGTGCTCGCCTACATATTTGCCACCCTCACTTCTACTACAATGTTTAGCTAAATCACTTAGCACTATCCTCCATCTTCCCTTTTTGGACCCTTAAAGCTCACCCAAACCACTTAGCACTATCCTCCATCTTCCCTTTTGGACCCTTAAAGCTCACCCAAACCACTTCGCGGTCAGGTTCTTCTTCCATTTTAGCCCCCTAAAACTTACCCAAATCACTTCTCGGTCATGTGAATATTAAATATTTCTGGGCCCATTAGTTTTGTGTTAATGTATTTTGTAAATGAAATGACACTGTAATTTTTTTTTTATCGTAAAATATAAAATTTTTTAAAATTTTGAAAATTTCTAATTTTTACAACTATAAAAAACAAAATACATAGCGCAGCTCCTGCATCTCGCCCGCCAACTGAAGGACCCTGACACTCAGTTGTGCCACTCTGGCACATGTGGTCCCTGTTAAAAAACATAAATTAAAATATTGGTATAACCTTGTTGGGGTCATACTGCAGTGCCCCCCCCCCCCCCGTATGGTCCAAACACCTAAATCTGGACTTCAAAAGCCAGAGGGCCCTCGCCACCATGGCCCGGGTTTGCATAGTGCCCGATTAGAGAACCCCCGGCCCGCATTCTGCAGGCAAAGAACGGGCATCAGGAGCAAGGGCAGGAGTGGATATCCAGAATCCCCTGAAAGTATTTAAAAATACTAACATAAAATACATTTTTAACTTTACATATTTATCTATATTTATTAATACATATTTATCTATTGCACTGTATGTCCCAAATGGGCTCTCAGAGATTAGAGTTAGGACTGCACCCCACAGAGGCACTTTGGCGTAGTGGTGCAGCTTAAGCATACTTCTGCAGATGTGTGTGACCGAGTCCTCTTTTTTTAACCAAGTTTAGAGACAGATTATAGGCTGGCCTGCAAGCTAACAGGGTTGAGTGCTGTGGCTCCTTTAAGACTTTTGAACATAAAATACACATTATAAGCTACAATATTGTTTAACATATCATCAAGGGCTAAAAACAGCCATAGGTTAAGACATGAGTCATCAACTATATTCATTGCCAGTAAAAATGGATTGATGGAATGTGAGCAAACTTACCCTGGAGCCATCCACCAGATAATTCTCCTGACTCAAACTGATGAAATAAGCCGGAGCTCTGCAATATATAAGCATCATGGGACGACCCTGGATGCCCTGCAAGAACACTGAGGAATCGCATAGCTGGACCAAACACTGCTTGTATGTTGTGTGAGTGGCATATCTTGCGGTTCCTGCAACCGAATATAAAATAATTACACAAACACAAAGCAAAGGTAACCGACTAAAACAATAACTCCTACAACAAATTAAGATTCAAGTTCAACAATCCAAATATAATTCACTAAGGACATAAGTCTAAAAAAAATAGCAATTATATGGATGTGTGGGAAAATAAATGTTTACATGCTAAGGACTAATTAAGGTCAGCATTAAAATGCATCTATAAGGCATACATGAAATGTATTGATTCAGGTATGCATTGCTATACAATTTATGGCCTCAGCCATGCTGATACATGCAATGCCTTGGTGCTAAAGGCGCGCAGACTCTTCCACATAGCCGCAAATCATGTTCAACAATAGCAATCCGAGCCCTCAAAGGTCCCGTAAGTGGATTGGAAATGAAACGGATTTATAGGGTGGTGGTCCGTCGGAAATCAGCTCTCTGAATCAGACGTAAGCCCATCCCAACAACGTAAGTTATCTGAACGAACGAAAAATATCAGATTTTGTTTGGAAAATGATCCGAACTAACGAAAATGATCCGATTTGCTTCCGTTCATGGAAAGCGCATATACACATTTTCCCGAACGTTCGTACGAATGAAAAATGAACGAAAAAAAGCAAAAAAATGACAAACACCCACTAAAACTTTCACAGACAGCTAAGTCCAGATGAATGTGTCTCTGAATCGAGCCTAAAGTCCATTAAGCAATCTGTGTTTTGAGGCTGGTGACAAATGAAATACAGATTACAGGGCTGGCGACTCACAGACAAAGGCCAATAAACAATCCAAGATCATGGGCAGGCAGAAAATAAGCAAAGTCCAATAAACATTCCAAGATCATGGGCCGGCAGAAAACAAGTCCATTAAACAATCCGAAACTCACCACCTACAAACCTTCTTACCGAAGGAACCTAAAGTTATCTTCAGACGATCAAAAAATGTACGCTTGTGCCCGGCACTATGATGAAAATCGAAAAAAAGAGTGCTGCAAGGTCAAAGGCACTGTGGAGATTAGCTCTGGTAGGCGACCGGGTGTCAGCAGTATAGAGGCGGAGGCAAACAGTTCAAAGTAAAGTCTGTGTTTATTTCACACAAAAATCCACAAAAGCATATGTCCATACAGGTTACATCACCTTTTCAGGAAACCGCAGCATAAATGATTCAGTCAGGCAAACAGCTTTTAGTCCTTGAGCAAAGGTTCTGTTCACAGTCAAATATGTCTCAGGTCCGCATGAAACAGCTTCCACAGGAGATTTCAGCCAGGCTCACAGAGTCTCACTCCCATGTGAGCTCTAGACAAAGGGCAGGCCACAGCTGATTCCCCAGGCTATTTAAACAGCCCGCAAAACCCGGACCTGGGTAGTGGGATGGAGTCACACCCTGCTCTACTCCATCCCAGTAAAGCCGTCCCAGGTTAGCCTTTCGGCTATTCTAAATCATCAGCAGCAAACTGCCACCACCAGCTGATGCTGGAAAACAGACTACACGGCTTTACTGCACCAATGCCAGGTACATTGGTGCTACATACCTGCCGTCAATAACGGCCCCTTGCACCTTACCACATACCCCCCCCCTTTGTTCAACCCTGAGGGGGTGGACACATGCCAAACAATGTGCTCGGGACAGGGCATCCGCGTTACCCAATAATCGTCCCGCTCTGTGCTCTACTGTAAACTTGAAGTTTTGTAATGACAAGAACCCTCGGGTGACCCTGGCATTCCTGTCCTTAGCCTGGCACATCCACTTGAGGGGAGAGTGGTCCGTAATCAGCCGGAACCTTCTCCCCAGCAAGTAGTAGCGAAGAGACTCCAGGGCCCATTTAATGGCCAAACACTCCCTCTCCACTATACTATACCGGGTCTCCGCGGGTGTTAATTTGCGACTCATGTAGACAACGGGGTGCTCCTCCCCGTTGACTTCCTGAGACAGTACAGCACCGAGACCTACCTCGGAGGCATCGGTCTGCACTATGAACTCCCTCTTAAAGTCGGGTGTCACCAACACCGGAGACCCACACAGGGCAGACTTCAAAGTGGAGAACGCTTTTTCGGCCTGTTCATTCCACTTCACCATGACAGACTTGCGTCCCTTTAACAGGTCTGTCAATGGTGCCGCTAGGGTGCCAAAATTGGGAATGAACCGCATATAATATCCCACCAACCCCAGAAATGACTTTACTTGGCGGGTGGTGTTAGGACGTGGCCAGTTACAGATGGCTTCTAGTTTGTTGACCTGGGGCTTGACCACTCCTCGCCCAATCACATAGCCCAGGTATTTTGTCTCTTCTAGGCCTAAAGCACATTTTTTCGGGTTTGCCGTCAACCCAGCCTTCCTGAGGGAATCCACTACGGCCTGGACTTTGGGTAGGTGACTTTCCCAATCCGTGCTATGGATAATTATATCGTCCAGATATGCCGAAGCATACCGACGATGTGGCCTGAGGACAATATCCATTAACCTTTGGAACGTAGCGGGAGCGCCGTGTAACCCAAAGGGTAATACCTTGTATTGGAACAGTCCCTCTGGTGTGATAAAGGCTGTTTTCTCCTTGGCAGCCTCAGTCAAGGGCACCTGCCAGTACCCTTTTGTGAGGTCCAAAACCGAAAAGTACCTGGCTTGGCCTAGTTTCTCAATGAGTTCATCTACCCGGGGCATAGGGTAGGCATCAAACTTGGAAACTTCATTAAGTTTGCGGAAATCGTTACAGAACCGCAACGTACCATCGGGCTTGGGAATCAAGACTATGGGGCTGGCCCACTCACTCTTTGATTCTTCAATCACATCTAACCGGAGCATTTGCTGCACTTCCTCCGCGATAGCTTGTCGCCGGGACTCAGGTACCCGGTAAGGCCTCAACCAGATCTTGACCTGAGGTTCCGTGACAACATCATGTTGGATGACCGAAGTGCGCCCAGGGAGTTCTGAAAACACGTCTGTGTTTCTGCTAATAAACTCCCTGGCTTCCTGAGTCTGTTTAGAGGAGAGGTTGTCGCCAGTTTTCACCTCGACTACTGCTTCTCTAATAACAGACCGAGGGATGGGAAGCTCCACCCCCACCATACCTGGTCGGGGACTGTCACCCCCAGGGGTCTCCCTGTCTTTCCATAGTTTCAGCAGGTTTACATGGTACACCTGCTCTGGCTTCCTCTGCCCAGGCTGATGTACCTTGTAAGTCACTTCCCCAACTTTTTCAATGACCTCATAGGGACCCTGCCACCTAGCTAGAAATTTACTGTCCACCGTGGGTACCAGAACCACAACTCTGTCACCGGGGTTAAAGTTCCGTACCCTGGCTTGCCGATTATAAATCCTGCTTTGGGCCCGCTGCGCTGCCTCCATGTGTTCTCTGACAAGCGGCAAGACGGTCTCTATCCGTTCCTGTAGGTGAGTCACGTACTCTACCACACTTTTGTGGGGTGTGGGTTGCTGTTCCCAGGCCTCCTTGGCTATATCCAACAGGCCCCGTGGATGTCGACCGTATAAGAGTTCGAAGGGCGAGAACCCCGTAGAGGCCTGGGGCACCTCTCGCACTGCGAACATCAGATAGGGCAGCAGCAAGTCCCAATTCTTCCCATCCTTGGCGACCACCCTTTTTAACATGGTCTTTAAAGTTTGATTAAACCGTTCTACTAGGCCGTCTGTTTGCGGGTGGTAAACGGATGTCCGCAACTGTTTCACCTGCAGCAGTTTACAGAGCTCTTTCATTACTTTCGACATAAACGGGGTACCTTGATCGGTCAGGACCTCTTTAGGCAGACCTACTCTGGAAAACATTTCCACAAGCTCCTTAGCAATGAGCTTGGCAGAGGTGTGATGCAGGGGCACTGCCTCAGGGTACCGCGTGGCATAATCCAAGATCACCAGAATATGTTGGTGCCCTCTAGCGGACTTTGGCACTGGACCCACTAGATCCATGGCAATCCGCTCAAAGGGTACCTCAATAACTGGGAGAGGAACTAAGGGACCACGGTAATGAGGCTGAGGGCTGGTCATCTGACATGTTGGGCAGGACTCACAATATCTCTCCACCTCCTTGTACACACTGGGCCAGTAGAATCTTTGTAAAACGTGGTCCAGAGTTTTCTGCTGGCCTAGGTGTCCACCCAGAACATGTTGGTGGGCCAAATCCAACACCAACTTGCGATATGGATTGGGTACCACCAATTGTTCCACCACCTCTTCACGTACCTTGTTTACTCGGTACAACATTTCCAAAGCGAGGAAACTGTAACTCCGCCCCTGGCTGTTGTGGTTCACCTTCCACCTCAAGAACATTCTCCCAGGCCCGAGACAGGGTCGGGTCCTGGTGTTGAGCGGTACCAAAGTTAATTGTGGAGACATGGAGATCTGCCAACTCTGGACCTGTTGCCAACTCTTCCACATCTCCAACCATAACATTTAGTGGGGTTGACTCCCCCTCTTCCATTTTAGGGACAGGCACCTCTTCCACGGTGCCTCCTGATTCCGGTTCCCAGGGCACCGGGGTCTCCCCTGAGTAGGGCCAGTCTATTGGGGACACACCCGCCTCGCGGGTTTCCGGAACTGCCAACTTGGCCCACAGTGACCCGAACCCTGGAAAGTCTCTCCCAATAATCAGTTCATACGGGAGTTTAGCGGCGACAGCGACTTCATGTTTCCAGCTGCCGGAGACGGTGGTGAGAGACATTTGTGCTGTGGCATAGTCTCTCAAGTCCCCATGAATGCACAAAACCCCGGTTTTCCGCCCAGTGAACTCATCGGGCAGTACTAAGGCGGGTCTTGCCAGGGTAACCATACTCCCCGAGTCCAAAAGGGCCACAGCCAGGGTGTCTCCCACTTTCACCTGACAGAGGTGACTTTGCCCCACAAGCTCAGGGACACCGGCAGCACACAGCCTCCTGGCATACATGGAAGGGCGGTAACCAAAGTTCACGTCCATGGGCTCCCCCTGGTGGGGACAATTGGCTCTGATATGTCCCGGCTCCTTACATCCCCAACACAACACTTGGGCAGGGACTTTGGGGGGTAGGTCCTGAGAGGGTTTAGGGGACGCCACTCGCCTGAGCTGGGGCGGGGACCTCCGGGGTTTCCCCGAATCCCTCCTCATGGAGCCGCCTTGCAAGTTCCTGGTGGCCTCATATCGCTCCACTAGGTCCACCATCCCTAGTGCGTTGTCAGGGGATACCTGGCCAACCCAGTGCTGAAGAGGGTGCGGTAAAGCCCTCCAAAAAATATCCGCCAGCAAGCGGTCCAACATGGCAGTGGGGCTTAACACAGGAGATTTCAGCCAGGCTCACAGAGTCTCACTCCCATGTGAGCTCTAGACAAAGGGCAGGCCACAGCTGATTCCCCAGGCTATTTAAACAGCCCGCAAAACCCGGACCTGGGTAGTGGGATGGAGTCCCACCCTGCTCTACTCCATCCCAGTAAAGCCGTCCCAGGTTAGCCTTTCGGCTATTCTAAATCATCAGCAGCAAACTGCCACCAGCAGCTGATGCTGGAAAACAGACTACACGGCTTTACTGCACCAATGCCAGGTACATTGGTGCTACATACCTGCCGTCAATAACGGCCCCTTGCACCTTACCACAGCACGTACAGCTGCAGCGGATGTAATATGTGCAAATATGTAAAAGTAGGCCATACAGTGACAGTGGGAGAGATAGGCACCTTTAAAATGCATCACTTCATTAATTGTAGTACAGCAAATGTGATCTATCTCTTGACCTGTACCTGCGGACGTTTTTACGTGGGCAAAACCAACCGTCCCTTGAAGAAGAGAATATACGAGCACCAGTACAGTATAAAGACAGGATCCCAAAAGACCCCGATGGTTTGTCACTTTTTAAAACATCACAATAAAGACCAGGGTTCCCTACAAGTACAGGGTTTAGATAGGATACACCCCCCCCCCCCCAAATACGTGGGGGAGACATTGAAGAGATTACGTTACAGCTGAAAACAAGGTGGATCTATAGACTGGGGGCCTCCCGCTATCCTGGTCTTAATGAAACCCTCAGCTTTATATTATTCTTATAAGAAAATGGATATCTATATATGGATACCCCTAGAATGAAGAAGGAATTGGTAACCTGTGTAAAAACAAATACAAGCCAAATTAAAGCTAAATGGGTAAAACAGATCTGAGCAAATAGGCCCAAAATACAGTGCACGCAAGTTTTTTTTAAAGTTTTAGAATTATATCTATTAATATTTGTCATATTGCAGTTCTGGTCCCGACATTTTAATATAGAACAAGAATTTGACAAGTAATAGTCTGATAAAAACAAAATTCAGCAATTTAAACAAGTGTCATATGAATAACATGAAGGAGCCTCCAACAAAATGGCGAATCTCTGGCAAAATGGCGCCATCTCGCAGTCAGGCCGGACCAGCAATGCGTAACATCACAAAGCCGGAAGTGTCGGTAAATGCACACCAGGGCATGGAGCACATAAAGAGCATCGCTGGTGCGGCGGCGGAAAAGTATCCTGCACCATGCACAGGAAAGTTGAGAGCCCGAGCAAAGGTAAGAGCCCGGGAGCCCGAGTGGGACTGGGGGAAGGCCAGATACACAGGCCGTGAAAACTTCAGCTGGTTTGCGGGAATTAACCTCTCAGCCGCTGCATAAGGTTAAAAAAACTTCCTCTCTATATGTATTCATCTATCAGCACAAGATAACAGTGCACTCTGGAAATGAGATATCGGAACATATATTTTCCCTATATATATCCTATAGATTCAAAACAGACCTAAGAGGCAATACGTAGTAGGAAGCCCATGAATCTTTAAAGTGGACCTGTTCTAATCCCTTAACCCTTTTGTTGCCAAGCACGTAACACCTACGTGCTGGCTTGGCTGGGCCTTAAGTGCCAAGCCCGTAGGTGTTACGTGCTTGACTTTCCCCCCTTCTAGTTTAAAAAATAAAAATAAAAAATACTCACCTGACCCCTTGTTGGATCCGGCTGTGGGGGGTCGGATGGATCCAGGAGAGCCCCCGGAAGGTCGGATGGATCCAGGAGAGCCCCCGGAATAGGCCGCCCCCCCCCCTGCTTTGGCAGCAGAAGCTGCTAACTGTAAAAAAAAAAAAAAAAAAATGACATTCACTTACCTGCGTGTGCGCTGGCTCCCGCTGTCCCTCGCTGCCCGGGAGGATCTCTCCTCACTCCTTCTCGATGGCGGCAGCCATCTTGCCGCTAAGCCCCGCCCCCTTGGGCGTCAGCTCTTTCAGCTGTCAGATGCCGGTGATCGGTGCCGGGGAAGGAGGTGGCAGGAGATCCTCTGATCTCCTGCCTCCCCCTTCTCTGGATGCTGATCACCGGCATCTGTCAGCTGAGCGGCGAGGGACAAGAGCTTGCAATCGAAGGTAAGTACAGTAAAAAATTTTTTTTTTTTTTAATAAAATACATTTTATTATTGTGTGGTGTTTTTTTTTTAACAGTTAACCCTTTGTGAGCTGGTAAGGGGTCCATGAGACCCCTTATACCAGTTCACAAAGCTGGGGGGGTGGCAAGTCACCTGCCCTAGCGGGTGACTTGCCATTAACCCCCGCACCCCCATTACCTGACTCCCCAAAGGCCAGGGGGGGGCAGAAGAGCCCGGGCCCACATAGGCTATGTGGGCTCGTAGGCTGCAGGGTGGGGGGGCCACAAAAGCTGGCCCCCCCACTCTGTGCCTACAAGCCCCCATAGCTGGTCCTGGGCTGGTTACTTTGGGTAAGGGGGACCCCACGTCAATTTTTTTTGATTTTTAAGGGTTTTTAACCCTTAAAAATAAAAAAAAAAATGGGGTCCCCCTCCCCTGGGAGGGGGGACCATATGTCATTTTTTTTTTGATTAACCCTTTGTGTTCTGTCATCCAGCAGCTATAAAAGGCTTCCAGCAGGTGAGCAGAAGCCAGTGATCTCCGAGGGACAGAGTGCTCCAGGATGGATGGGAAGTAAGTGTAAAAAAAAAAAAAAATTAATAAAATATTTTTTTCTCTGTGTGTGTCTGTGTCATTATTTACTTTTAACCCCTTGTGAACTGGTAAGGGGTCCATGACCCCTATACCAGTTCACAAGGCTGGGGGGATGGCAAGTCACCGGCGCTAGCGGGTGACTTGCCATTAACCCCCGACACCCCCATTACCTGCCTCCCCAAAGGCCAGGGGGGGGGCAGAAGAGCCCGGGCCCACATAGGCTATGTGGGCTCGTAGGCTGCAGGGTGGGGGGGCCACAAAAGCTGGCACCCCCACTCTGTGCCTACAAGCCCCCATAGCTGGTCCCGGGCTGGTTACTTTGGGTAAGGGGGACCCCACGTCAATTTTTTTTTGATTTTTAAGGGTTTTTAACCCTTAAAAATCAAAAAAAAAATGGGGTCCCCCTCCCCTGGGAGGGGGGACCATATGTCATTTTTTTTTTGATTAACCCTTTGTGTTCTGTCATCCAGCAGCTATAAAAGGCTTCCAGCAGGTGAGCAGAAGCCAGTGATCTCAGAGGGACAGAGTGCTCCAGGATGGATGGGAAGTAAGTGTAAAAAAAAAAAAAATTAATAAAATATTTTTTTCTCTGTGTGTGTCTGTGTCATTATTTACTTTTAACCCCTTTTTTGATTAACCCTTTGTGTTCTGTCATCCAGCAGCTATAAAAGGCTTCCAGCAGGTGAGCAGAAGCCAGTGATCTCCGAGGGACAGAGTGCTCCAGGATGGATGGGAAGTAAGTGTAAAAAAAAAAAAAAAATTAATAAAATATTTTTTTCTCTGTGTGTGTCTGTGTCATTATTTACTTTTAACCCCTTGTGAACTGGTAAGGGGTCCATGACCCCTATACCAGTTCACAAGGCTGGGGGGATGGCAAGTCACCGGCGCTAGCGGGTGACTTGCCATTAACCCCCGACACCCCCATTACCTGCCTCCCCAAAGGCCAGGGGGGGGGCAGAAGAGCCCGGGCCCACATAGGCTATGTGGGCTCGTAGGCTGCAGGGTGGGGGGGCCACAAAAGCTGGCACCCCCACTCTGTGCCTACAAGCCCCCATAGCTGGTCCCGGGCTGGTTACTTTGGGTAAGGGGGACCCCACGTCAATTTTTTTTTTATTTTTAAGGGTTTTTAACCCTTAAAAATCAAAAAAAAAATGGGGTCTCCCTCCCCTGGGAGGGGGGACCCTATGTCATTTTTTTTCTCGATTTAACCCTTTGTAGTGTGGATGGTATTTGTATTTTATTTGTGAATGTTATAAAATACTTGTTTCAGTTAGAGGGGTCTCCTGGGCAGGAACAGGGGGCTACCGATAAATATGTGGTATCGTTCTAATCGGTAGAAATGGGGCTTTCACATGCAATATGATTTTCCTTAATAAAATACATTTTTTATTTAAAATAAAGGAGTCAATTTTCTAAAAAAAATGTTTATTTATTTATTTATTTTTTTTACTTAATAATATTGTAAAAAAAAAAAAAAAAAAATTACAAACAAGACATTTAAAGACATGTTAAAGCCTAAACTCTGCTGCAAAAATATATATATAATTTTCCTGAAAGTTCCAGCAAAAATGGCGCAAAACATGGCGCAAAACATGACGCAAAATGGGGAAAAATGGCCTGTCAACAGAGGGTGACAAAATCTCAAGTAGGCTGGCAATTACAAGGGTTAATAGTACCTATGCATGTTGGGTATTGTTCTGTTCGGGGGACCTTGTGCTTTCAGACTTAGCTTGTTTTTTCTGGTTTGCATATTTATATTTTAGGAAAAGGTGTTTTTTATTCAGCTTTTTTTTTTTTTAGGGAAACCCTGCGCAAACAAAGAATTCTTTGAGGTAATAATTCCAGAAAGATGAGCCCACTAGAACAAGCTGGGTACCCTTAGAAAGCTTAACGTGTGTACTTTCAGGGAATATATGGTTTATGGGGGATATTCCAAATGTCAAGGGTTGTTTTGGTTGAAAAATCGCAAGGTGCGCACTTTTTCTGCAGAGCTGAAATTTTCAAGTAAAATTACCGTTACGCACATGCTTTACTTTGGGGTGTTTGGCAACTCTTCCCTTGACAGTAGCTATGCATGTTGGGTATTGTTCTGTTCGGGGGATGTTGCGTTTTTAAGATTAAACTTGTTTTTTCTTGTTTGTATATAGTTTTTTTAGGAAAATGTGGCTTTGATTCTGCTTTTTTATCCTTTTTTTAGGGAAACTCTTTGCAACCAAAGAATCCATTGAGGGATTACTTCCAGAAAACTATGGCCACATCAACAAGCCTGGTACGCCTAGAAAGCCTGAGGTGTGTACTTCCAGAGAATCTATAGTTTGTTGGGGGTATTTCAAATGTAAAGGGTTGTTTTTCTGGAAAAACTGCAAGGTGCGCATATTGCGTAGCATAGTTGTATTTTATCTGAAAATCCCCTAAAGCGCTGTTTCAGTTTGGGGGAGTCTCCTGGGCAGGAAAGGGTGTCTACCAATACATATATGGTACCGCTGTAACCGGGAGAAATTGGGATTTCACACGCAATAAGATTTCATTGATAAACTTACATATTTTATTACAAAAAAAACTACTTTTTTTTTTTTGCACATATTTCACCCAAAAATATTGAGAATATACCTAAAAAATGAGAAACAAGACATTTCATGTTAAAGCCCAGACTCTGCTGAAAAAAACAAAAAAACAATATATCACTTTCCTGGGAAATCCCTGGAAATCCCTTCAAAAATCACATTTGAACATGGGGAGCGCAAAATAGTGCAAAATGGTCTGGCAACAGAGTGTGACAAAAACTCCAGGTAGGCTGGCACTTAAAGGGTTAAAGGGGACTGAACTACAATAAGGTAACTGAATGAATATCATGTCATTAACCCCATATGTGCACAGTGATCTCTTGTACTGATGTGCTGAATCTCTTTTTAAGGGGTTATTTTAATTTTTAAGGGGCCAACAAATTAAGAGACTGACGCACCATCACTTCTCCTCGGGGTACCTAGGAGATTTATATATACAAATTATATATGATTTCAATGATTACTAGAAAATAAGGTATTCCAAATGTTTCCTAGCAACATATACTTTAAGATAAATACAAAAGGAGAATATAATATGCATTTATTTGTAACACACACAGGGCATTGAAAAAGCCTAGACAGGCGAAACATGTCTGCCCCCCCTCAAAATGATGCAAAAGAACAAAGAATAATCATGTAACACACTGGAATATTATGCTAATGTGTAATATATGGATGTAGGAATGTGAAAATGTTTTGTAACTCTTTTTAAAAAAAGTATTGGGAAATAAAAGGATACGTTTTTAGAGATAATAAGGTGTGGTCACAGCTCTAAACCATTAACCCCTGATGGGGCCTAGCCTCGGGAGAAGCCAAGACTTCCTAATGCTTACCTTAATCACTTTCTTCTCTCAAGTGAAGCTCAAGTCTAGCCTCTGCTTCCTGACAACCTGTTGAAGAAGGCATGTTAGTAAAGAGTCACTTGTATTAAAATTTACTAGGCTGGTTGGGGATTCTTGGTTAGGGAGCCACTTTTCTGACTGGGACCTGCCACACCTCTTGGTCTGTGTCTGTAGAAGAAAACAAAAAAAATAGTAAGTGAATGTGTTAGAGATGTTAATTGGCTTGTGTTTTGTGTATGCCTGACATCTGGTCCAGGTGAGCTTGGGGCTCACCTGCAGAGGAGGGTGAGGATGTTGGCACCTGTCACCACCACCTCCACGTCCACCAGATCTTGCCAGCCTTGGCCAGACTTATCACCTCTGGGAGGGCTGCACTCCATTCTGACACTGGAAGAGAATAGCATTGTTTTAAACACATGCCTGCCTAATGAGATTGTAGTGGTGAATGTTTAGTCAATAAATGTCACTTACTTGGGAATAGTTTCCTGAAAAACGTCATCACTCGGGACTTCTTCCTCCTATTCCGGTCCAAACAATGCTGCATGATCTGCATGGACGTGTAGTGATGGTGTCAGTCTCCTCATTCAGCATTGATACAGTATCAAGTGCTAACAACCTCTTGGAATATATATCGGGTAGGAAGTCATAGCGGTATGTCATCATTATCGAAAATGTAGAACAAATACATAGGAATATTAAAAATAAGCCTAGCAGGTTGTTACCAGCCCTCCCATCACTATAGCTCTGCATTAATGTATTTGTGCATCCTTGTTTTAGAGATCTTAATGGCCGGTGTTTTTACCACTTTGGCGGCCCCCTGGTATCTGGCTGACTCACCCAGCTAGGCACCAATAGATCGATCTTTTCCCAATCAGTCCCTACATGGTTCCCATGTGCGCACTAGCTTTTGCATATGTTATTCTGCAAATGGCGGCATTCTTCCCACCCTGCCCTCCTAGACACTTGGGTCCCCAAATAGCTATGCCCGATTGGCCTGACTGGCTATACACTTGTGACCCCGATTAGCTAAACCTATTCCTTATCATGTGCAAATGCAGGCATTTGCATGTACTTACATGCATGAAGGTCTCCTGCTGGTTGCGGGCGAACAGTGAGGGTGCCATATTGGGGATGGCCCCAGCGGTTACCGGAAGTTGGCATGTGTTGAAACTTCTGTGCATAGGCATTCGCAGTGATCTAGTAGGAAAAAGTATAAGTTGTTAAATTGGAGCTGGCACCACTCCAACACTGCAGTTTCCATTTTGAAATCCGTCAGGATCCATCAGGAGGCAGGAAAAAAGCAGAAACCAAGCTGATGCTCGCCAAGGGCCATGGCACCACAGCGCGCCTGCAAGCTCACGCCAGCACACACTCAGGCAAAGTCAGAGCAATGGCAGGCCAACTACTAGGGCAAGCCAAAGCAGTCCAAGCCATAGTGCTAGGCCAACCAAGAGCTCCTCAAGCAAAAGTGCAAAGCCTAAGCAGAGCAGAGGCAGGCCAAGTACTAGGGCAAGCCAAGGTAGTTCCCGCCATAGTGCTAGGGCAAGCAAGAGCTCCTCAAGCAAAAGTGCTAAGGCTAAGCAGAGCAGTTTTTAAGGTTGCAAACTGGAGGTGGAAGGCTACTAAAACTGCAATTCACTACATCAGAGGAAGTGGTTTATGTGCAATTAAACCCAGCTACACTCCAGGGCTTTCCAGCAACTCAGACATGAATGCTGCTGCAGTAGGTAAGCAGTTCAAAGTTTTTGGATGCTTCTCAAAATAAGTATGACTCATTTCAATTGTCTAGTTCATGATGCTATCATGGCCTAAGTGTTGTTGGTGGGCCAAGGCCAAGAGAGAAAAAATGCCAACTCGTAGCTAATTAATGATTTTTTTAATAATGTGTCTATTCCACACCTTCATAATTTGGAAGCAGATGGGCTAGCCATTGCTTAGGCACTGAAGGTATGTGTCTGGAATAACATTAAGTCCTATTAACATTGCAGGAAAACAATAGCAAATGCTCATGCCCACCCAAGACAATTACCAAGTACCGGTGCAAGTTTATCAAGGAATACATATTCAAGGAGTGGGCCAAATGAAGATTTGGATATGTAAGTGTAATATGGCTCAACTGGTGATTGTGGTGGTGTTTTATTTAAAAGTTTGAATCTGTATATATAATAACAACAAGCTAAATTATTTGTCTGGAGGAGGATAGAGCTGGATCCAAAGCAGTTCCATCACCTCCATGGGCCAGCTCTGTCACAGAGGATTTGGCTTCACCCACATCAAGCAATACCCATGTGGGGCTCAGGCACATTGCCAAACTTCCCCTGTGAGAAGGGTTAAGATGATGGAAGCAGATTCGCGAGCTGATAGCTGAGCCTTCAAGCAAAACAGTGCTCAGTTCCGTCAACCCACAGAGCGAAATTTAAGTCAGATCCACCATGAGCTCCATTCAATGGTGGAGGAAATGCATAGCAGATACCATCAGAGTTGGTGGCACTCCAACAAGCAAGACAACCACCATACTTTGCAGGCCACCCACCCTACCAATGATGAAACTTTGTGTTTGAGGTTTAAATATTTTAATTTAAGTTAAATTCTCAATTGCCTAAGATTATTGGGCCACAGTGTTCAGAATATACTATGATGTAATAATTTAGTGACAACAATAAAGCCCATAAAATTAAATGAGTGTTTGAAGCATAAGCCTTGCATCAAATCCAAATGAACATATAGACATATAACCATAGAGACACTACAAAAATGACACTGGGAAACCAAAAAGATAGACACAAATTAACTAAAATGAGATAAAACAAGGTGAATCCTGACCGATTGACCAGAGGCACTCTGTGTGCCCCAGTAAACAGTTTGAGTAATATTCAACATTGCTGGAGAGGGGGGCACATCCAGATATCAAGGAACCTTCTGCAGAAGGGCAAACTTGGGAAGTACCATGTATGCCACAATTATTTTGATCACTTTCTCAGGCTGGTACTGGAGGCCCTCCTGTGTGATCCAAGCAACGGGACTGGGTCTTGAGTAAGCTAAACGCATGCTCCACAACAGCCCTGGTCTTCTTATGTGCCCAGTTGTAGGCAGCATGTGGCTGAGATTGTAACCGCTGAATAGGGGTCATGAGCCATGGTAGCAGGGGGTAGCTAGAATCACCTAGAAATTCTCACCTGAAAAAAAAACAAAACAAAAGAATAAAAAAATAAAGTTACTAGTAATAAAGTACTAGTTATACATGATAAAAATACAATAATAAATGACTAATAATGTTAAGACTTAACAAGTAGACACCCTCCAGACAACTCACCAGACTCAAAACAGCCATACAGACTGGAATTCCTCAGAATATAGGCATCTTGAATGGAGCCCGGATATCCAGCCATCACACTCATAAACCTAAGGTCAGGAGCTGCAATACACTGGACATTGATGTAATGTCCCATCTTACAGTTCCTGCACAAAACACACAAAGCACACTGGTCAGAAGCAAAGCTACATTCAAGCACACCTACACTGACAGAACAGATGCTAAGCAAAAAGGGACAACCACTGGTAAGACTGCCTTCTTTGACTGAGTATTAAAAAGACTGATTGTGTAAGGTGGGGGGGGGGGCATAGATTGAGGTCCACTTTGCAGGAGCCAATACAGTGCAAGGTGAAAATACACACTAAATTTGGGGAAGCTAGGCTCCAAAAATAATTAATAAAATAACTACATTGCATGAAATGAAGGAGGAAAAGGGACAAAAAAAGACATACCTGTAGAGATCCTTATCAGCAACTGGAGGCACCAGCGCCAGGTGCGTGCAATCAATCGCACCCATGACATTAGGCATATCGGCCAGCTCAAACGGCACATGCAGCCTAACTCAAGCTCTACCACTTGTGATCCCTATCTTTTGTCTCCAGCCACATCCTTTAGACTAGAAGCTCTCAATTCTCTCCTGTGCTCACAACACTTTGCTCACATGTTTGACCCTCATAGCATCTAGTTGTGTATTGTTCTCTGTAATATATTTTTACCTTGTTTCTAACCAAACATTGTAAAGCACTATGGAAGATGCGCTTTATAAATAAAATCAATAATAATAATCATCGAGTTGTGTCTGCATGTCACTTAGGTGCTCCTCAGGTTCCTCAGCAGTGTCTGCTTCAGGAGCCGGAATGCTTCCAACACCACCTCCCACACCACTCTCCTCATCACTACCTGCCTGCCTAATGAAGGAAGGGGTGAGTGTCTCCTCCACTTCTTGGCTGGGCAGTAGCTGCTGATTGTTCTCTATCAGATCATCCTCACTGAATAGTGAAGCTGAAACCAAAGTATACGCTGGGGGAGGGAACAGCATAGGACAGAGGCAATGGGAGGACAGGGACTGCTCCTGGGCCATGCCAAGTGAGCTGCCATCATCGATTGGTTAACATGGTCATCCACTTCATCACAAGTGACATCTGACACCCGCAGTCAACTGTCGTGTCTTCCTCAGGTCTGGCAGCTGGTCAAGACATGACCGCTAGCTGATACAGGGAGATCAGGCCTCTCGGTAGGACTCCTGCTGCCACTCACCCCTAGTCTGCTGCGATCTCTGCTTGATTAATTTAGGCCTCTGCCACTCCTCTGTGCCTGTCCTGACATACTTAGTGGGTATATGAGGGGAGTACAAAACAATAAACTACGCTTAAAACAGGATTTGTCGATAACAGCAGCAGGTGCAACTATGCCCTGAAGACTTTAACAGAAACATATTGGTGCGTATGTGGTATGCACTGATGAGGACAGGTTAATGCACTCTATTATGCTTTAAAACAGTTTTTTTGGACAACAGCAGCAGGTGTGTAACTAGGGGGAAAATGACCTGTGTGAAGATGAATCAGGCATGATCAGCCAAGATTTTCACCCACCAATGCCTTCACAAATATGAATAGTGCAAAACAGATTTAGGGTGCTGCTCTCCAGTTACAGACATTCCTCCGCTTCAGACCACAAATAATTATTAAGGAAATGCATTACATAAAACTCAACTTTTAATAATATTCTTAGGAAAACATGTATGTGGCCAAAATTTTTATATGTTCTCCTCATGCTGCTGCCAATTCCAGGGTGTGTCAGGCAATATATGGTCTCCTCATGTAGCTGCTAACTCCAGGGTGTTTTCTGGCAATATATGGGCTCCTCATGCTGCTGCCAACTCCAGGGTGTGTCTTTCAGGAAATATATGGGCTCAAGGCTCTGTCATTGTGCCACTCTGCGACAGCGATTCTAATAGCGATGCCTCTGATCTATATGTCATACTTCTTTACAGTATTATTTCACTAACCCAGCATGCATCCTATTCGTGTTACAGCAAGGCAAAATGTTCTACAACCCTATACTCAAGAACTTTTTGTAGAGGTCCGCTTGTAGCAGTATGCCGCAAGCTGAAGGTCCAGAATCAGAGGGTAGGTTAAAATCAGCCTACCAGGGGGGCTATATATTACAGAAGCATAACTAAATAAAGGTTGTGTGTCCCCCCTCGAGCATTATATCTATTGGGCATCGGGGGGAAACAATCAGCAACTTTTTGCTTCACCATGTGGTACCTACAGCTCTTACCCTAGGTGCACTGATTTTAAATAAGCAGAGCTAAGAGGAGAGCTGGCTGCCGCAGAGCTGGGAAAAGAGAGGTGGGATGGGCCAGAGCTGGGAAAAGAGAGCTGGTAAAGGGGGCTGGGATGGGCCAGTGCTGGGAAAAGAGAGCTGGGATGGGGCAGAGCTGGGAAAAGAGAGATGGGATGGGGCAGAGCTGGGAAAAGAGAGATGGGATGGGGCAGAGCTGGGAAAAGAGAGATGGGATGGGGCAGAGCTTGGAAAAAGAGAGATGGGGTGGGATAGTGCTGGGAAAAGAGAAATGGGATGGGGCAGAGCTGGGAAAAGAGAGATGGGATGGGACAGAGCTGGGAAAAGAGAGATGGGATGGGGCAGAGCTGGGAAAAGAAAGCTGGGATGGGGCAGAGCTGGGAAAAGAGAGCTGGCATGGGACAGAGCTGGGAAAAGAGATGGGATGGGGCAGAGCTGGGAAAAGAGAGCTGGGATGGGACAGAGCTGGGAAAAGAGATGGGATGGGGCAGAGCTGGGAAAAGAGAGCTGGCATGGGACAGAGCTGGGAAAAGAGATGGGATGGGGCAGAGCTGGGAAAAGAGAGCTGGGATGGGACAGAGCTGGGAAAAGAGAGCTGGGATGTGGCAGAGTTGGGAAAAGAGAGCTGGGATTGGGTAGAGCTGGGAGAAGAGAGATGGGATGAGGCAGAGATGGGAAAAGATATGGGATGGGGCAGAGCTGGGAAAAGAGAGCTGGGATGGGACAGAGCTGGGAAAAGAGAGCTGGGATGGGGCAGAGCTGGGAAAAGAGAGCTGGGATGGGGCAGAGCTGGGAAAAGAGATGGGATAGGGCAGAGCTGGGAAAAAGAGATGAGATTGGGCAGAGCTGGGAAAAGAGATGGGATGGGGCAGAGCTGGGAAAAGAGATGGGATGGGGCAAAGCTGGGAAAAGAGAGATGGGATGGGGCAGAGCTGGGAAAAGAGAGATGGGATGGGGCAGAGCTGGGAAAAGAGCTGAGATGGGACAGAGCTGGGGAAAGAGAGATGGGATGGGGCAGAGCTGTGAAAAGAGAGCTGGGATGGGACAGAGCTGGGAAAAAGATATGGGATGGGGCAGAGCTGGGAAAAAGAGATGGGATGGGACAGAGCTGGGAAAAGAGATGGGATGGGGCAGAGCTGGGAAAGAGATGGAATGGGACAGAGCTGGGAAAAGAGAGATGGGATGAGGCAGAGCTGGGATGGGACATAGCTAGGAAAAAGAGATGGGATGGGGCAGAGCTGGGAAAAAGAGATGGGAAGGGGCAGAGCTGAGAAAAAGAGATGGGATGGGGCAGAGCTGGGAGAAGAGAGATGGGATGGGGCAGAGCTGGGAAAAGAGATGGGATGGGACAGAGCTGGGAAAAAAGAGATGGGATGAGGCAGAGCTGGGATGGGACAGAGCTAGGAAAAAGAGATGGGATGGGGCAGAGCTGGGAAAAGGAGATGGGATGGGGCAGAGCTGGGAAAAGAGATGGGATGGGGCAGAGCTGGGAGAAGAGAGATGGGATGGGGCAGAGCTTGGGAAAAAGAGATGGGACGGGGCAGAGCTGGGAGAAGAGACATGGGATGGGGCAGAGCTTGGGAAAAAGAGATGGGATGAGGCAGAGCTGGGAAAAGAGAGATGGGATGGGGCAGAGCTGGGAAAAGAGATGGGATGGGGCAAAGCTGGGAAAAGAGAGATGGGATGGGGCAGAGCTGGGAAAAGAGAGATGGGATGGGACAGAGCTGGGAAAAGAGAGCTGGGATGGGGCAGAGCTGGGAAAAGAGAGCTGGGATGGGGCAGAGCTGGGAAAAGAGATGGGATAGGGCAGAGCTGGGAAAAAGAGATGAGATTGGGCAGAGCTGGGAAAAGAGATGGGATGGGGCAGAGCTGGGAAAAGAGATGGGATGGGGCAAAGCTGGGAAAAGAGAGATGGGATGGGGCAGAGCTGGGAAAAGAGAGATGGGATGGGGCAGAGCTGGGAAAAGAGCTGAGATGGGACAGAGCTGGGGAAAGAGAGATGGGATGGGGCAGAGCTGTGAAAAGAGAGCTGGGATGGGACAGAGCTGGGAAAAAGATATGGGATGGGGCAGAGCTGGGAAAAAGAGATGGGATGGGACAGAGCTGGGAAAAGAGATGGGATGGGGCAGAGCTGGGAAAGAGATGGAATGGGACAGAGCTGGGAAAAGAGAGATGGGATGAGGCAGAGCTGGGATGGGACATAGCTAGGAAAAAGAGATGGGATGGGGCAGAGCTGGGAAAAAGAGATGGGAAGGGGCAGAGCTGAGAAAAAGAGATGGGATGGGGCAGAGCTGGGAGAAGAGAGATGGGATGGGGCAGAGCTGGGAAAAGAGATGGGATGGGACAGAGCTGGGAAAAAAGAGATGGGATGAGGCAGAGCTGGGATGGGACAGAGCTAGGAAAAAGAGATGGGATGGGGCAGAGCTGGGAAAAGGAGATGGGATGGGGCAGAGCTGGGAAAAGAGATGGGATGGGGCAGAGCTGGGAGAAGAGAGATGGGATGGGGCAGAGCTTGGGAAAAAGAGATGGGACGGGGCAGAGCTGGGAGAAGAGACATGGGATGGGGCAGAGCTTGGGAAAAAGAGATGGGATGAGGCAGAGCTGGGAAAAGAGAGATGGGATGAGGCAGAGCTGGGAAAAGAGATGGGATGGGGCAGAGCTGGGAAAGAGAGATGGGATGGGGCAGAGCTGGGAAAAGAGAGATGGGATGAGGCAGAGCTGGGAAAAGAGATGGGATGGGGCAGAGCTGGGAAAGAGAGATGGGATGGGGCAGAACTGGGAAAAGAGATGGGATGGGACAGAGCTGGGGAAAGAGAGATGGGATATGGCAGAGCTGTGAAAAGAGAGCTGGGATGGGACAGAGCTGGGAAAAAGATATGGGATGGGGCAGAGCTGGGAAAAAGAGATGGGATGGGACAGAGCTGGGAAAAGAGATGGGATGGAACAGAGCTGGGAAAAGAGAGCTGGGATGGGACAGAGCTGGGAAAAGAGATGGGATGGGACAGAGCTGGGAAAAGAGAGATCGGATGGGGCAGAGCTGGGATGGGACAGAGCTGGGAAAAAGAGATGGGATGGGTCAGAGCTGGGAAAAAGAAATGGGATGGGGCCAAGCTGGGAAAAAGAGATGGGATGGGTCAGAGCTGGGAAAAAGAAATGGGATGGGGCAGAGCTGGGAAAAAGAGATGGGATGGGGCAGAGCTGGGAAAAGAGATGGGATGGGGCAGAGCTGGGAGAAGAGAGATGGGATGGGGAAGAGCTTGGGAAAAAGAGATGGGATGGGGCAGAGCTGGGAGAAGAGACATGGGATGGGGCAGAGCTTGGGAAAAAGAGATGGGATGGGGCAGAGCTGGGAAGAGAGATGGGATGGGACAGAGCTGGGAAAAGAGATGGGATGGGACAGAGCTGGGAA
Source organism: Gastrophryne carolinensis (assembly GCA_027917425.1). Lineage (NCBI taxonomy): Eukaryota > Metazoa > Chordata > Amphibia > Anura > Microhylidae > Gastrophryne > Gastrophryne carolinensis. Next base: position 482,196,879 of record CM051234.1, on the reverse strand, counting down.
GAGAGATGGATGGGGCAAAGCTGGGATGGGACAGAGCTGGGAAAAGAGATGGGATGGGTCAGAGCTGGGGAAAAAAAATGGGATGGGGCAGGGCTGGGAAAAAGAGATGGGATGGGTCAGAGCTGGGAAAAAGAAATGGGATGGGGCAGAGCTGGGAAAAAGAGATGGGATGGGGCAGAGCTGGGAAAAGAGATGGGATGGGGCAGAGCTGGTAGAAGAGAGATGGGATGGGGCAGAGCTTGGGAAAAAGAGATGGGATGGGGCAGAGCTGGGAGAAGAGACATGGGATGGGGCAGAGCTTGGGAAAAAAGAGATGGGATGGGGCAGAGCTGGGAAGAGAGATGGGATGGGACAGAGCTGGGAAAAGAGATGGGATGGGACAGAGCTGGGAAGAGAGATGGATGGGGCAAAGCTGGTAAAAGAGATTGGGAGCAGGAAAGGGTGAGATTTGACAGGTGCCCTGGGGGAGGGGGGTTCACACAGCCGGGGCATCCCAATTCAGGATGCCTCAGGGAAAAGCCAGTGGCCAGTCTTGGAATCTTTTAGATTCCAGGCCAGCCACCGGTGAGCTTTGGTCCACTTTAAACATATCCCTGGGCATACCAAACCCCTGCAAACTAAATTTATGTCAGGCAGCTGTGTCGGCTGCTCCTTTACAACTCACTATGCTCTCTCTGTCTTACCTTCGTGCACCATCGCAAACGCTGCATTTTTCCCGTTCTGCCGGGGCGGGGCACCCTCTGTCTTTCCATCTTTCTTTCCTCCTGCCCCGCCCCACCCAACCTGGTGTCTTTCCTCCCGCCCCGCCCCATCCGACCCGCTGTGTTTCCTTCCTCCGGCCCTGCCCCACCCGACCTGCTGTCTTTCCTCCCACCCCGCCCCCTTTCTTTTCTCCAACCTGCCAGCACCACCCAATGTCTTTCCTCCCGCCCCACCCCACCCGACCCGCTGTCTTTCCTCCCGCCCCACCCCACCGACCCGCTGTCTTTCCTCCTGCCCCATCCGACCTGCTGTCTTTCCTCCCGCCCCGCCCTGCCCGACCTGTCTTTCCTCCCACCCCGCCCCCTTTCTTTCCTCCAACCTGACCGCACCGCCCGCTGTCTTTCCTCCTGCTCGACCACCCGCCTGGCCGCGGGGCCCGAAAACCTAGCAGCCACGGTCCGCGGGTTGAGTGCTATAGAGGCTCTAAGTAGGCCAGAAACAGACGTTTTTAATAGTGATTCGCCTTGAATAAATTCGGACCGAAACAAATTCTTTACGAAAAATTCAGCGAATCTGCCGAATCGAATTTTTCAAAAATTCGCCCAACTCTAAATCTATCCATTTATCCCTTTTATTTTATAGTGTATAAAAATGTCCCCAAACTGCTCAAAATATAACAATAATGCAGCTAAACATAATAACAGCTATACAACTTATGGGAAAACAGTATGTACTGGAAACATGAACATGGAATTTGGTGACCTGATGTGATGTGACTTATATTTTACACTAAAGGATGCCCCGTATAGAACTCCAAGCAATGCTAGTGGTCATTAACCAAATAAAATATTTCTCTTTAGGTCTATAAAGCATCTGTATACTATGCAACATGTCTAGTCACATCATGTATTTTAGAGTGAAAAATCCAGAGAATACATTTTGTATTTAGGTTTCTCCCTAAAGGAGCCACAGCAAACAGCCCTGTTACCTAGCAACCAACCATTTAGTGTGCCTCTAAAATATAGTAAAAAAACAGAGCCCTCAACTGGCACAAATCTGTAGAAGTATGTTGAAGCTGCACTGCCAAACACCAAAACGCTTATGAGTAGGTGCAGTCCTAACTTAGAGGCCGATTCAGTAATAGCGCCAGGTAGCGACAGATGAGCGCCTGAAGTGCGGCGCTATGAGCGCCGCTAGCGTACTCCACGAACGCCTGTGATTCGCTATAGCAGGCCTCCTCAGTCGCTATCTGGCGTTGTTGGGAAGAATGCCTACATTGGTGAATATGATGTTTCTGATCTGCTTTATAGGCGCTGTAATTTTTTCACACGCTATTCAAGACAGCGCCTGAGCGTTGGTTTGCTGTTGGATTGAAATCAATGTTATGACCTTCAGTAGTAAACACATTGCACCCTGTTTCTTGGTTTATATTTTTTTTATTTTTTGGGGGGTTTTTGCTTTAAAGAAACATTTCAACAAATGTGTCTCTCTTCATGGTGCCTACAAAATAAGAAAAAGTGTAGTTAGTTTTTATTTTTGCATTTTGTTTGTAGCATTTTTATGGTTTTAAAGGTCAATTGTTGTCAACTTGCACAACACCCCTAATTGTTATGTGGGTCAACTTACACCCCCCCCCTTATAGTGGTTTAGGTCAACTTACACCCCCCCCCCTTATACTGCTTTAGGTCAACTTACACAAACCCCTTATACTGCGTTAGGTCAACTTACACACCCCCCCCCCTTATAGTGGTTTAGTTCAACTTTCACACCCCCCCCTTATACTGCTTTAGGTCAACTCACACACACACGCTTATAGTGGTTTAGTTCAACTTACACACACCCCCTTATACTGCTTTAGTTCTACTTACACACACCCCCTTATACTGATTTAGGTCAACTTACACACCCCCCTTATAGTGGTTTAGTTCAACTTACACACCCCCCCTTATACTGCTTTAGGTCAACTTACACCCCCCCCTTATAGTGGTTTAGTTCAACTTACACCCCCCCCCCTTATAGTGGTTTAGTTCAACTTACACACCCCCCCTTATACTGCTGTAGCTCAACTTACACACCCCCCTTATAGTGGTTTAGTTCAACTTTCACACCCCCCCTTATACTGCTTTAGGTCAACTTACACACCCCCCTTATAGTGGTTTAGTTCAACTTACACACCCCCCTTATAGTGGTTTAGTTCAACTTACACCCCCCCCCCCCTTATACTGCTTTAGGTCAACTTATACACCCCCCCTTATAGTGGCTTAGTTCAACTTTCACCCCCCCCCTTATACTGCTTTAGGTCAACTTACACACCCCCCTTATAGTGGTTTAGTTCAACTTACACACCCCCCCTTATACTGATTTAGGTCAACTTACACCCCCCCCCTTATAGTGGTTTAGTTCAACTTTCACACCCCCCCCTATACTGCTTTAGGTCAACTTACACCCCCCCTTATAGTGGTTTAGTTCAACTTACACACCCCCCCTTATAGTGGTTTAGTTCAACTTACACCCCCCCTTATACTGCTTTAGGTCAACTTACACCCCCCCCCCTTATAGTGGTTCAGTTCAACTTACACCCCCCCCCCTTATAGTGGTTTGGGTCAACTTTCACACCACCCCTTATGATTGCCTACAACAAATAGTTCCCCTGTAGTGCAGTACTTGTATTATATTGAAGGTGAGGTAGCTTACCGCGAAAAATGAAGTGATCATGCTTTCCCTTAGCTCAAATCCAGTCTGGGTGTCCTCACTCGTTTCTGCGGCCATGTTGGGGACTTTTGGCACCAGTGCTGTTTCTTCAGGGGGTTGTATTCTGTGGCATATGCAAATATTGTGTAGCACACAGCATGCGAGGATAATTTTGGAGACCTTTTGTGGGCTGTACAACATTTCTCCTCCTGGTCGTGCCAAACACAGAAAGCGCGCTTTCAGCAGTCCAATGGTTCTTTCCACAATGCTTCTGGTTTTGCGATGAGCTGCATTGTAGCGTAGTTGGGCAGAGGTCTGTGGGTTTCTGACCGGAGTCATGACCCACGTTCTCTGCCCATATCCCTTGTCCGCTGTGGAATAAACACAATGAGAGAGACAGCAATTAGTACTAGTACATGTTATTTTTTCCAAATTTATAAATTTAGCTTACTAGGCCACATTTTTGACAACAAATACTTTGGAATTGCTTCCTATTGCGATAATGCAGCTCCTGTGCACGGGGAGGGCGGAAAGGGATATGTGTACCATCCACGCACCCTAGCACATTCGGAATCCCTCCAATGCAATAGAATGCATGTTTGATTTGGGCAACCTCATCCGCATCCTCAGGAAATTTGATGTAAACAGGGATAAAGTCACAAATAGCCAGTACTACCTGGATAAATATGCGGCTCATTGTAGCCTGGCTGATCCCGCTGAGGAGGGCAGAGGTTGCCTGGAAATTCCCTCGTGCCACAATATTAAGCGTGGCACATAGGCGTACTATGCCTGGAATGGATTGGATGCGTTTGGTGGATGCATCGATTTTGGTCTTAATCTGATCATATAAGGACTGTAGTGCTGCACGATTCAGACGAAAGCAGCTTCTGATCTGCTCGTCACTTAAATCCCGCACTGAAAGATGGATGCCAAAGGATCGGGGTGCCCTAAGCCTCACAGCACCCTCCTCCCTGGCCTCCTGTTCTTCCAGCATTCTCCCACATCCATACACCCATAACCCATACATCACCCTCTTATCCATCTCACACTCACTGACCAGATATCCAAATGAAGGGAAAAAAAATCCACAAACACACCACACACAAGCACACTCCTCACACAATCACAACAATGCAGCTCACCACAAAACCAGAGCTATAGTGGTCAGAACCACCAGACTGCTGAAAGTGTGCTTTCTAAGTTAGGCACAACCAAGAGGGGATTTGCTGCACAACCCACAAAAGGCCCCAAAATCAATCCTCACTTACTGTATGCTACACAATATTAGCATATGCCAACAAAATAAATCTCCTAAAGAAACAGCACTGATGTCAGAAATCACCCAACAAGCCACAGAGAGTAAGGCCCAAACCCAGCCAGACAGTAAATGAGCTAAGGGAACCAAGCACCACACCACAGCCTTTTCCACAGTGTAACAATACAAGAAGGTTGTCAAATAAAGCCATTTATACTTAACTTTGGGAAAGGACAGGTCCGCTTTGCCGCCTTTTGCGTTGCTATGCTATTTCCTGTCTGCAATTAGTTGACCCAGGTGTGCTAGAAACGGTTTGCGCATGCGTACGCTAAAACATACTAGCGTACATGAGCAGATACTTGCGTGCTTTTGCGGACATGTTTGAACATTCCGTTTGGGACCAATCAAAGGTAAGCTGCTCTCAAATTAAATAGCCGTTTGTCAAGTGTTTGATATACCTGATTACATTGTTGTCTTTGGTTGTGTTGTTTGCATAATGAGGTCTGTAATTAGTTAATTGGCTTCCACACATGCTTCCAACAAACAGCAGTCAGTGCAGTGTAGCTGGTGCTACAAGCACCTGGCCAGTATGTGTGAAGCAATTAAGTTGACCTGTTTGTGATTGGTTGTTAGAGCACATAAAACCTCCCATCCCCCAAAAAATCTTGTTGCCATTCTGTAGTTTGTATGCATGCTTGTGTGTGGGCTAGTGGTGTGTGTGCAGCTACAGGATGGAGCCAAATTCTGGACACCTGCCGGCCACAGCTGGGCCAAGTAGGAGTGTGTTGGGTGCTGTGCGCAGACCTCCCTTAAGGAAAAGGGCCCAGGACGAAGGTGAGCCTGCACCCAAGGCCAGGCGCCCATTTGCCAAGAGGGAGCCAGAATTTAATTTGGAGGATAACAATACTCTTGTGCGTTTTACCCTGGAAAAATGGGAGCTCATCTTTGGCTCCCAAAGCCAGTCTATAGGCAAGCAAGAAAGGAGCAAATTGTGGGATGCCATTGGTGAGGAGCTTACTAGCAGTGCTCAATACCCACGTAGTGGCCCATCCTGCAAGAAACGCTTCTACACTTTGAAAAGGGCCCTTATGCAAAAGATGAAGCATGATCTTGAGGTCGAGAGTGGGACCATCCAGTGTCCAAAGAGTACCTACAGGCCATATGAGGAGATGCTGAAGTCCAAAATTCCCCTCGTTCGGCTGCAGGGTGTGGATGCTGGGGATGACACCACAGGTTGGGCAGAAGGTACATCTTTTTACAAATTTGATTCCTGGTGATGTTAATGTATGTGATTTGCTTTGTCTCTTTCTGGACAACTAACAGTAGGGCATGTGACCTAGTACATTATACCTCATAAATGTTTTACTTTCATGTCTGTTGCTTTATGCATAGGTGCACATGGTGATGTCCATGAATCGGGGGAGGAGGACACCCCAACTCCTGGCCTTCAACCAACCAAGCCTAACCCAGTCTGGCATTGAAGGTATTTATCACTAATTAATGGGATGGTTAGTTTAGAATAAATGGGTGTGGGAGCACCTCAAACAATAGTTCTTCACACATTTTAGGTTTATTAATATGGGGATGGGAACTAATTTCACGCCCAGTTTAACCCTCTCATCAACTAAATAACAAGGGCCAAACATGTGTAGCTATGTGGGAAGCCAGAGATGTGTTTGCATATATCTGCACATACATGTGGAAGCCACACTGGTCCGCCAAGGCACTCTGTGTTTATTGGTTTGCCTACTCTTAAATCTGACTGCACAAAGTTGGGACATGCAATGCTGAATAATGGAATCTCTAGTTGTCTGGCCCGCCGTCATCTGACTTTGGGTGTGTAAATATTAGTGATTCAGCTGCTCACACACACCTTGATTCATTACCAATGCCTAAATCCTGAATTTGCTTTTGGATAGCTGCACCCCCATTGGCACCAGCATCTCCTCAGGAGCCAAGCTACTCTTTGGATGCCGGTAAGTGCATGTGTCAACCTTGATGGAGCCGCTTTAACACAAGTGCATGTCTTTCATTTTGTTTGTTTCTTTGTAGGCCAAGTCAGTGCTTCATCTTTGGACACCACTTTCTATGTTGCTGGTCAACAGGACCCTGTTGGTGTGTATTGGCAAAAACACTGTATCCTTTATGCTGCTTATGTTACCCTGGGTCTATTTTGTTCCTCTAATAATCTACATGTTTTCAAAGTCAACTTGAAGATGGGTATTTAGAGTGGATTTGGCATCCTCATGCTCATTAGTCAACTGTTTGGAGTGATTTCAATGCATTTTGTTGCTATCTTAAAAGACAAACATTCACCAGAGTAGTGTTGTGAATATTTATAGACATTCATTGTGTATTTTAGTTGGCCGGAATCTAGCAAGTGGCTGTCCGGAAAGGGCCCTTCAACATGAGGCTGCTAGAGATGAGGGTAAGTTGGTTTTGCTTTATTATCTAGTATGGATGTTTGTGAACCTTTTATTAGAATTTCTTAGTCCAACTTGTGTTTAAACTCTGGACATCTGTGAGATGGCGGGTATGTGTAATTTGAGATATGTGTCTGTTAGTGTTTGGCCCAATGATTGGCTATTCTTCCTCTTACATACATGTTGGCAATCTGAGTTGGCAAGTTACATTTTGGCTATTGTGCAATCTAGCACTTTGTCGAGGTATGGCCTCGATAGTCTATCCATCTAAAAATTTCATAATCTCAACTGACCTACTAACATGACTTTCCTGTTTAGCATATGCCAGCTTGCCCCATCTCTCAGATGTGGATTTGCCCCTTTCTGGCAGCCAGACCCCAGAAATACTTAGGGCGGACGACACTGAGGTAACATAGATGATTTTTGGGAACAATAACCACATTGACATGTTGGTGGGTAGTCCAGGAACCACCATGTAACATGTTTTTTTTTTTGGCAAGGAGGCCATACCGGATTCCCAAGCTGTGCCGTCTGCCCAAGTGCCATGTGGACAAGCTACAGAGGCACAAGCAACGGTAAGTTTGACTTTTACGCTTGTTTAAGCTTCACTACAATCTTTGTTTCTTTTTTTAAAGGCTGAACACCCAAGAAGAGGAGTTGGTGCACCCACAAGTGCTGATTTCTATGAGCTAGGGGTCCGGATGCTGGAGGTCTACAGTCACCAACAGCCGCGTGCTGGAACTAGTGAGCGCATTGCGGCATTGGAAAATCAGGGGCTGGTGTATCGGCAACAAATTGAGGACCTGCAGCGCCAGCTCCATGACATGCAAAATCAGCAGCAATCACAAATCAACAGGGTACTCCAACGAATGGCACATGCCATGGAGCAAGCTGTAGAGCGCCAGGACCAAACTTTATTGTTGATCCATCAGCTGATACAACAGCAGTCTATATTTTTTACTGCACTGTTGGCCCCCAACACCACCCCTAGCAATGACTCACAACCTCCTCCGAGGCCACCGAGCTAAGAATTTTGTTTTGTTGTGGGAATATTCTTGTTCAATAAATTTGAGTAACCCACCTCAAAATAGTTTTTTTCAAAAGACATAGCTACTAACACAGTCAGGGATGAGTCTCTAGATCTAGATATGTACATGTAGGCAGAAATGTATGACACACATTGTTGGGCATATATTACTGTGGTTTACACATTAAATGGCTACAAAGTTAACCAACAAATAACTAAATAATGGGTTGCTAGACACTTAAACTATGATTGATAAGGCACAACACACTGTAATTATAAAAATATAAACCATTTATTAAGGTGGCCAACATGGCCAACATTCCGCCGCACAGCGGCAAAAACCATACCCCCACCCTAACGATGGCTCTTCTTGCCCAGCAGCATCAGGCGTGTCCGACGGACATACTGCCACAGTCTGCGATGCTCCGTTTCACAAGCTGTACAGAGTATAAATAAACAATATTAAACACATATAATGTGAGCTCAACATACACAGATGTAGCAATGAAATGAAATTGCCTCAAATCATCTGAGCCTCACATTCCCATTGTTGTAAACTGTGCCCTTATGTGTTACCATTATATGAGTACTGGTGCCTGCCTTACATGTGGCTGCAACATCCCAAGCATACATTTACTGTGAAGTCTTGGGAATAAATTAAGGGATAAGTCCCAGTGTGCACATTTATTTGGTTATTTACTGCAAAACATCATGGCCTAAGTCCTAACGATTAAACTGCTTGGGCCAGTTCACCACCTTAGCAGGCCAATTTGTTTGTTCTCCAAACACATTTTAACACTACGTTTAAAAAACATGAATGTGAGCCAACAATCAAGCATGCAGACATGCATTTAGGATTGTAGGACAATCACATGTCACCTAGATGTGTGCTTAGAAAAGACATAGGTACATTGTCAATTTATAAAGAATTTACAATAAGACATAGGTGTCCAAAGTCTTTAGGCATATGAAGTGGGATGTACTCACCATCGCAGCTGTGGCTGGGGCCCATGCTGCTGGACGTCCCGGGAGCTGGGGTGGGGAGTATGGTCACCGGCTCAGTCTGCGTGGCAACATCTGTCAGGAGAAAGCAAAAGAGCAAAAAAATATTAGTTGGGCAATGACACATGAAGATTTGACATCCATCTGTTTTGGGAGTCTTGAAAAAAAATGCTTGCATGGTTACACACATGTTGTCAGACATTAGCATATTTCCTGGTCCATGAGTTAATGTAAATTATTTATGTGGGCAACATGGACACATCAAGATAATGTGCCAATAACCTTTAAAGTGCAATGCTAATGCATAATTTGAAGTTGAGTGTCGATTCTTACTTTGAGAGTGTGCAACATGTGTTAGCCGGACCAACTTACCAAAATAACACATTTGCAAGCCCCCGTCATGGTGTGGGCTGAAACATAGGGGTGGTTGGCTGTTGGATTGCACTGTAGTGGGGTTTGTGATGTTAACTTAAATTAGAAAACCATCTTGTACTATGGACCAGGAAACGTGTATGTTTAAGGAATGTCAGAACATATTGAATGTTAGGGATAACAACAAACACTTACCATGACTATGGCCGCGGGCAAGGGCTGGCGCATAGCTAATGGAGGTGGTGGCTCTATGATGCCCTAAAAACCAGATAACAAGGGCACAGGATTAGTGTTAAGTCACCAGGATCACCTGTAACAGACAAACAAGAATTAGAAATGCACTCACCAGGGGATGACCTGCCGCTGGTTTCCCAGGGAGGACTCTGAGGAGGAGGCATGGAGCCTCGACTCCTCACAATTGGCCCTGAAGATCCCAAACCACATGGGCCACCCTCCTCCCTCTCACTCCCAGATCCTCGAGGGTCCACTTCCACCTCCCCACTTGGACTCCCCACTTGAGAGTGGCCCACGGGGTTTGCGGACTCAGCAGAGTCCAATTGTGAGGAGCTGAGGTTCCACACTGCCCACCCCCCAGCAGCACGCTCCTCTGGGGCGTCATCCCCTTCCTCCCCTGGGTCCTCGAGATTAGACTGGTGAGAGGGCCCCTCCCCCGCAGAGTCATTCGACCCCACCACTCTGCTGCGGGGGAGGAAACCCTTCCCACGTTTGCCCAGGGGAGGACGCTTATCTGTGTAAAAGGGGACAAAAAAAGGACAACTTTAAAACCCAGAATGTTTACCAAAAAAAAAAATAAATAAATAAAAATAGGGGATTGATTCACATGTTGTGAGCTGACACTTACCTGAAGCATAGGCATCATAGAGCCTATACACGCCCTCTGGGTCCTGGCGTTTGAAGTCCGACCACTTTTGGACAATGGAGCGGACGGTGAGGTTGGTGTGGAAGCGCCGGGACACAGTGGCCTTCACCTCCACCGCTATGCGCCTCTTCGCCCCACGGGCATAATCATATTCCCTCAGCAAAAAATCCTAAAAAAAAAAAAAAAATTAAAAAAATTATTAATAACATATATATATATATATATATATATATATATATATATATATATATATTAATAAGCATAAATAACAACCTATATGGTTGCACAGCATAAATACAACATATACTTACTTTGACCACCTGGCCGTTCACCCGAGGATCCACCCTTTTTCTACGCAATTTTGGGGGTGCAGGGGGTGCAGGGGATGTTGAGGGACCAGGGGAGACAGGGGGGGAAGGGATTGGGGAGGAAGAATCGGAGGTGTAGCTGGGGAGGGGGACAGCTCTGCGTCTGGGCCGCATGGTGAATCCTCAGAGGTGGAAACCGGAAGTTGCAAAACGAAAGTAAAAGTAAAAAAAAAACAAACACGCTGGAATACGCTTAGCTATTGAATACGCTTAGCTATTCGCTAGGGTACGCAACATCACAATAACGTATAGCGCCGGGTCAGCGCCGGCCGTGTCTGCTGCGTATTCAGCAACAGCGACTGGGGGGCATGTCGTGTGAAATAGCGAACCAAAACCAAACACACATTTATGAACTTCATAGCGCCGCAGCCTGCTACACACAGCGACTCGGCATAGCGACTGGGCCACGCCGCTATACCACAGATTCATCAAAGACATTACTGTCAGAGAGCGTGGGCGCTGTTGTTCAGTGACTGCGGCACAGAGCGCCTGTAACGCTATAACAAAAAAGATAGTTTGGGGGGTTAGACACCTTCGAAAACGCTAACAATAACTGAAATGACATTGGGAGAGTGCTGTGATTTGGACATCCAAGTGACACAGTCCCAATTTAATCTTTAAAAATAAAAAAAATAAAAAACCAAAGCATTACAGAAAAATCCTAAATTATGTTTTAGGCATGACAGAATTTATTTAAAAAACAAACAAAAAAAAAAAAACCCAAAAAACACCAAAACGATGTCTGCCATTGAAGTGTATAGGAGAGCGCCAGGTAGCGAGAGGTAATACCTTGCACTGTGCAAGGCACAACACTGGCGCTGTTCGCTATGGTTGAAAATTTGATGAATCTGCCGCTACATGGCACTATTCCAGTCATTACACAGATTTCGGATGATAAATGTGCTATTGTGTGCCGGGTCCGGCGTTGACCAGCGTTCATCCGTCGCTAGTTAGCGCTACCTCCCGCTAACCAGGCACTGCCTGACGCTATCTCTTGTTAAATAAGGGCCTCAGTATGTGTGGTATCAAGCGCTGGAAAGGAAATGGCAAGGAGGAGGTAGGACAAGGGTATGAGTGGAGTGCTGCAACCTGGGAAATAATTGACCGTTACTTATATTTTCTTGAGTAGGGAATGTGTGGAAGTGTTTCTTGTGGTCACCAACTATGACTACTAAGAAAGAAACTACCTTTAGGTTGCGCTCTCTGTGTAATTGTATCACAGGAAAAAGGTCCAAGTTAATACAATGTAACTTGGATATTATATTTCCCTCTGATTATTTTTTATACGCTGGGTAAAGTGAGCTCCTTTAGTTCTATTTTCCAGCAATAATAAAATACTGAGTTATAGATGTCAAAATTAATTGAGTTATTTTACTGGAATATTCAACAATATATATAAATTGTCAGAATATATCAAAATATGTCATAAACAGGGCACTTACTGCCGCGGCCCGGGGGTGCTAAACCTACCCAGGGCCTCTGAAGATGTCCCGAAATCCTATCAATGAATCATTGCACTGTGGATGTCATCATTGAGAACTTTGATCCAGGCTGTGTTCTTTCTTGTAAAAATGATGATGAAGGTCTTCAGTTGCTCAATAAAAACAATATTTTATTGTTAAAATACAAGGGTTAAAAGGTGCATGGGGGAGGGTAATCTGGTGTCCTGTTAGTTGTCCCGCAGGGAGATTTGCTGCCAGGGCGCACGCTGAGACAATGTACAATGGTATCAGTGGTGTTTCCAACGTCAGCTGTCTCTTTTGTTAATCAATATGTATCTGTGAGTATTTCCAGGATCTTAATACTACAATAATCCTCAGTAAAGTAGAGTAAAAGGGGATGATCCTTCTTAAAGTCCGTTACTCCTTGCAGGGGCGCGCTTTGGCGTCTTCCCTGCTCGTTGACTTCAAACAAACAGTCCTGCAGTCCTAACTTGTCCTTTTGGAACATACAGATGCAGCTTCCTTTAAAAACTCCGTTTGGTGCACTGGTGCATCATGCTATCTTGAAATCTAAAATGATTTTCAATGGCATCTTTGTGAGATATCACAATGGTCTGAGCTGGGATGTGTCCCATAACGATTGCTATATCTGTACACAGCAATGGATAAACTGGGAGCAAGTTACCTGTGATTGCCCTATACTCCCAGTGAAGATGATGGAGTCGAAAGCCTCCCCCATACAAAGACCCTCCCACCTAAAAAAAGTAAGGTGATAGCAACACAAACCAATTTATACCTAACATGGGAGGTGCACGTAAGCAGGGCACTTGCAATAGACAAATCTTAAACAAGCCACAGCACAAAAGCCAGTTAGCTAGAAACCAGTTCTATAATCCGTCTCAATAATCTGGTTAAAAACAGTGGTCTCTGTCTGCAGATGTTTGTTGACGTTGCACCACCAAACAAAAGAGCTCCTCTGTGTAGGTGCAGTTCTAACTCTAATATATGAGAGCCCCCTTTGGCTCATGCACAGCAATGTATAATGAAGAATCCCGGGTTAAATGACCTGCCAAAGCATAAAACAATCAGCCTTGCTTATAGACATTTAACCCATCATCCAGGCACTTACCTAATAGTTCAAATACTAATAGTTCAAATACTAACAGATTGATGAAACAGATTGCAAGGAGCTCGATTTAGTATGTATAGCAGAAGTGTCCCTTTCAATCAATAGATAGTGTACGTGAACCATGGGACTCAGATCTTCCAGACCCAGATGAAGTATGGAAGATCTGGAATGGCCTTTATTTTTATTGAAACATACAATGCTATTATTTTATTTTAAAAACAGAATAGTTGGCTAAAGGTTGGCATCTGCAATTATCAAAATATGACAAGTGGGGTTTCTTTTATAATAAACAGGTTTCTATCCTGAATGAAACAATTTAAATCAGTGGTGAAGAAATAATTCTCACTGTGAAGCAAGGCACCCAAGTTACAGTAGTTATTAAAGGGATTCAGCAGGTAATGCCAAGAGTGGGGTCATTGTGTATGGCTTCCCCTGGCAATGTTTTTAAAAAGAAGCTTTTGTTGTTGACATATACAAAAAACTACTGACCTTCTAGCACACACACAGAGAGTGGGCGGGGCCATGCAGAGCAAGGGGAATAAAATGCAGTGCTTGTGTACAAGCTGACAAGCTGTAAAGGAGCTGGGGATGGCCCTTGGTGACCGGAAACAAAGGATTTTTATTTGTTGACCCTTAAAGTGGACCGTCACCCATGGGTGATCGGCCCGGGAATCTATAAGATTCCCGGGCCGATCACCCCCCTCACCCCCCTCACCGCGGGACATCCGAGATCGGGATGTCCCGCGGTGAGGGACCCCCCCCAAAACCCCAAAAGAACTCACTCACAAGCGGCGGACAAGGCAGCACGTCCGCCGCCGCCGTTTGTGAATGGCCGGTGCGGGCGCGCGCACTGTCAGAGGGGCGCGCGGGAGGCGGCGGCGGACGCGCTGCCTTGTCCGCCGCTTGTCCGTGGGAGCGTGGTGAGGTGAGTTTGGGGGTTTCTGGGGGGTTTTACACAGCGGGGCACCCCTAATCGGGGTGCCCCCCTGAAGTGGACCAAAACCCAGGATAGTCAAAATCCTGGGTGTTGGTCCACTTTAAAACGGAGCCTGAGGGGAGGGGGGCCAGACACTGCAAATCTTGCTCCAAGCTGCACAAAAGCACCAAAGACAGCTAAACAGCATTCACTTAAAAGATGAGTTTTATTAACCCCCTTGCATGGACAGTCCCTGTCTTAATTGTGGGAAATATTTAATCTTGAGACTCGATTCAGAGAGACACAAAGAAACTTCCGTTTTAGTGCCGTTGTCGTATCATTTTCAAAAGTTCCCGCTCTCGTATGAATGTGCGAGCGATTCTATGCATGCATTGTAAACCTTCTGTAAAGTTTCCGTCCGCTCGTATGCCATAGTACGCGTACGAGGATGTCATTTTCCATCGAGACTTTTCTGATTCATTTTCTCAGGTAAAAACGTAGCCTTTCGTTTTTGCCCTTTTCCCATCGTATCCTCACACGAATCCTTTACGTTTCCCGAGACATTCTGTTTCACTTTTTCCAAAAAGAATCGTCCAGACGGAATCCTTACGATCTTGCGCCTGCACACTACAAACTTAACTCATTAAAGTGCTCGCATACATAATTTCACTCCCATCACTTCTACTACAATGTTTAGCTAAACCACTTAGCACTATCCGGCAGCTTCCCTTTGGAACCCTTAAAGCTCACCCTAACCACTTAGCGCTATCCTGCCTCTTCCCTTTAGATCCCTTAAAGCTCACCCTAACCACTTAGCACTATCCGGCAGCTTCCCTTTGGAACCCTTAAAGCTCACCCTAACCACTTAGCGCTATCCTGCCTCTTCCCTTTAGATCCCTTAAAGCTCACCCTAACCACTTAGCGCTATCTTGCCTCTTCCCTTTTGATCCCTTAAAGCTCACCCTAACCACTTAGCGCTATCCTGCCTCTTCCCTTTTGATCCCTTAAAGCTCACCCTAACCACTTAGCGCTATCCTGCCTCTTCCCTTTTGATCCCTTAAAGCTCACCCTAACCACTTAGCACTATCCTGCCTCTTCCCTTTTGATCCCTTAAAGCTCACCCTAACCACTTAGCGCTATCCTGCTTCTTCCCTTTTGATCCCTTAAAGCTCACCCTAACCACTTAGCGCTATCCTGCAGCTTCCCTTTTGATCCCTTAAAGCTCACCCTAACCACTTAGCGCTATCCTGCCTCTTCCCTTTTGATCCCTTAAAACTCACCCTAACCACTTAGCGCTATCCTGCAGCTTCCCTTTTGATCCCTTAAAGCTCACCCTAACCACTTAGCGGTTAGGTTCTTCTTCCATTTTCGTTCCCTAAAACTTACCCAAATCACTTAGCGGTTAGGTTCTTCTTCCATTTTTGGTCCCTAAAACTTACCCAAATCACTTAGCGGTTAGGTTCTTCAACCATTTTCGGTCCCTAAAACTTACCCAAATCACTTAGCGGTTAGGTTCTTCTTCCATTTTCGGTCCCTAAAATTTACCCAAATCACTTAGCGGTTAGGTACTTCTTCCATTTTCGGTCCCTAAAACTTACCCAAACCACTTCCCGGTTAATTTCTTCTTCATTTTCAGCACCCTAAAACTTACCCAAACCACTTCCCGGTTAATTTCTTCTTCATTTTCAGCACCCTAAAACTTACCCAAACCACTTCCCGGTTAATTTCTTCTTCATTTTCAGCAACCTAAAACTTACCCAAACCACTTCACAGACATCACAATCTTGATTTAGAAATATATCATTGTCCCTTTGTTTTGTGTAAATGTATTTGTGCAAATAAATGGAACACCATTTTTTGGTTAATTGAAATTTTTTTAATATTCAACTGCCATGTTTGGGTGGCATTGTTTAAAATATTTACAATTGTTCTAAAATATTTTAAAAAATATAAAAAAACTATACAATTTAGTTTTTAAAAACACTATTTCCAATAAAAAATGTTTAAAACTATATACAAAGATACAGGGCCAGGAACCAGGACACTACTCTTCCTCTTCTGTTGTCCCCAACGTGTCACGCATCGCCTGCAGATCGGCCACCAACTCAAGGACCCTCCGATTCATGTCGGCCAGTCTTTGTCGTGTGGTCCCTGGAACAAATTTCAACACAAATATTATTTGGAGAACAATACATGTTTATCACCTGTGGATTTAATGTATTTTAGTTAACAAATTAACTATAAGCCACATATGCCATTCTTGCAAGTCATTAAGCTAATGAAGTGGCCACAGGTCAGTTTTGCAAGTCATTAAGCTAATGAAGTGGCCACAGGTCAGTTTTGCAAGTCATTAAGCTAATGAAGTGGCCACAGGTCAGTTTTGCAAGTCATTAAGCTAAGGAAGTGGCCACAGGTCACTCTTATATTGCCATTGACTAGGGCATTATGTATTTGTGTGTTCATGTGAAGTAACACATAAATGGCAATAATGGCATGACTACTTACTTGGTTGGTGCCCGAGAGATGGCTCGTTGGGGAAAACACGATGATGTCCTGGTTCCTGGCTCTGCTGTGAAGAAGTGCCTGTAGAAACATGGGAAATATGGTTATTTTTAATGTCTGATTCAGCAGTCCTCAAATGTTTTTAGCTACGTCTGGGTCACATCACTCACCTTCTTCAGGGTCTTGTGGGCCCATATCTGCTGCCTCCTCAACCACTACCTCACCCGCACCCGAAGCATCTAAAAATACAGAATGAAGGAATCAGTTTGGTGATATCAGGAGCTAGCATGTATATGTGTGTGCGTATACATGAAGAGTGACATACCAGAGGCTCCCGCATGCATGGCAGGGTACGACTGCCTGCCCACGCTATGCCGCCCCTCCTCTGTTGTAAGGTCCAGGGGCTGGTCTGAGGACCCCACAGAGAAGGGGTACGCTCGTCGCCCTGGAGATCCACCACCTTCACTCACAGCTGCAGAATCATGCAGCACTGGTAGGCCTGTGTGCCTCCGGGTGCGGCGAATGCGGTAATCCATTTCCAACACTACCAAAGAAAAGGCATTATAAATAAAAGGCCTACCTTCTGTCGTAGTTACACCTTGCATGCAATCGCTATGTACTTGGGAAATGGATCCTGAAGAACCTCCGCACCCAGGGCATGTGCAGTCTTTTCAGGTCCGACCAATGCTGCATGATCTGTGTGTGGGTGAAGGTGGTGTCGGTCTGGTGTTGGATCTCCGAGATGATCTGCAGGGCGACGTTTCGTTTTTCAAAGGAGTTGGGCAGGTAGTCGTACCTGCGCTCCAGCATGGTCTACAAAACACAAATCAAACATAGCAATAAATTAAACATGCCTATAAAGAATTGCAAACTATACATTTTTAGGGTCAATCACATTAAAACATACCCACACACACTTCTAGGCTAAGTCAACTTTCAAATCTGGCCGCACTGTTGTTTGGCACGTGTGTGGCGTGCGTTTGGGTGTGCATGTATTTTACCCCAATTTGGATCAAATCTCTTACTTCGTGCGCATCCTTAACATGTCGAGCAGCATTTAGATGTCACTTGAAAGGCCTACAAATACACTTACGAGCATGATGATCTCTTCTTGTTGGCGGGTGAAGATAGTGGGCGCCATCTTTCTTCTTTTTCTCGGCAGCAGATAAGTAATGCCCCAGTGGTTTCCGGGTTCCGCACGTCCGTGCAAACAGCCGGACGTGCGCGTAAGCGAACACGTAGGTGTCACACGGCGGATACCTTATTTAAAGGTCCCTGCACACACAGCTCATTCTCTTTGAGAGTCCAGGCAAAATGCCAGCTAAAAAACAAACCAGCCAGAAGAAGGCTACCAAGCGGGCTGAGCAGGGCGAGGGCCCAAAAGCAAGGTCGCAAGAGGCCAAAGCAAGGCTAAGGCCTACCACAAAGGCTGCGGCAAAAAAGGAGGTGGCAGCAGCCCAACCAAAGAGCAAGGCAACCAAGGCTACACCAGCTCATGCCCTCCAAATGGGTAAGAGGGGACAAAGCCCCACCCCACCCTGCCCCACACCCCCCCACGTGGCACCAAGGCACTAGCCAAAGGGACAAAACACAGGCCCAGAAGCCACAGCAGGGCCAGAAGCCGCAGCAGGGCCCCAAGCCACAGCAGGGCCCCAAGCCACAGCAGGGCCAGAAGCCACAGCAGGGCCAGAAGCCGCAGCAGGGCCCGAAGCCACAGCAGGGCCAGAAGCCGCAGCAGGGCCAGAAGCCACAGCAGGGCCAGAAGCCGCAGCAGGGCCCGAAGCCACAGCAGGGCCAGAAGCCGCAGCAGGGCCCGAAGCCACAGCAGGGCCAGAAGCCGCAGCAGGGCACGAAGCCACAGCAGGGCCAGAAGCCGCAGCAGGGCCCGAAGCCACAGCAGGGCCAGAAGACGCAGCAGGGCCAGAAGACGCAGCAGGCCCGAAGGCCAACAGCCAAAAACAGCCACAGCAGGCCCAGAAGCCCAAAAAGGCAGCCAAGGCCAAGGTCCCCCTCCCCACCCACACGTGGCTACAAAACCAAGCCCAAGAGTGGCCGACCCACCAGCTATGGCTCACCCCAGCCAACAACCTCAAAGGCCCCACAGAGCCACAGGGCCACAAGCAGCTCAAGCTCCTCCAGACCCTCTCTTACTTGCCCACATTCTCCTCCGGCACAGGTTGTCATGCATTCCCCTATGCCACATCAACACCTGCAACTTCAGTGGCCACCCAGCCACGAACACCCAGTCCCTTTCCCAGTCCAGTACGATCCACAGCCAGCCTCCAGTCCTTGAGGTCTCCTCCATACCCCATTTGCCACCAAACACTGAGGAGCCACAACCACCCCAAACAGGGCGCACATTGCGCCGAGGCCACTTGAGTGGCCGTTTTGGTGAGTCCCAAACTCTGGCATTGGCTAGTGGGCTCACGTTATATTATGATGACCTATATGAGAGCAAATCCAAAACTACTAGCAAACAGCGCAAATCTGAGATTTTGGCAGATCTCACCAGACAAGTCAATGCAGCGGGTGATGAACTCAAAGATGTGGAACAGATTCAGCGCAAGATATCGGACCTGAAATATGCAGTACGGAAGAAACAGAATAAAAGGTGGCAGTACAGGTGCATAGCTTATTTGTTGGTTTTTAGTCTTCTTGTCTATCCATCAGTGCGCTTAATTATGATTACTATGTTTTTCAGCTTTCAAACTGGCGGAGGGTTCCCCACTAAATTGAAATTTACCCAGGCGGAGGAGATGGTGCTGGGCCTGCTACATCCTGTTGCTTTAGAGGGACACACATGGCTCTAGGGTGTGGCAGCAAGGCATAGCTAAACACATGGTTCTAGGGTGTGACAGCAAGGCATAGCTAAACACATGGCTCTAGGGTGTGGCTTGTAGTGGAGTGCTCACTTTGACCAGGGTGTGTCATGTGTGTCGACAGGTAATGTGCAAATTGTCACGAACATACATGACGTTTAAGAACATTTATGAAGAGTATGAAACTATGGAGCTTAGAAAATGAATGCGTGCTATGTATTAATTGACAATCACACTCCACACTATCATCTTTTGCTGTTGGGCAATTTGCTAAGAGCTGGGTTGGGGGCCCAACGGATTAAGTGGGTTTGATTGAAATGTTTTAAGAGATACAATGTTCCCCACCAGAATCATATTGTAACTGCTATTTGCCACCTTAGTGTGTTAACTTCATCGCCTATAAGGGATGTGGAAACACACACAACAGCCATTACTTGCATGTTTGTTTTTTGACACGTCACCAATGTGTCTATTCTGGTTTAACAATCCATGCACTAATCTAATGGCATTCCTAGTGAAGGCCAAGTGGCAACGTTGTGGAAGTGACCATTCCTGCTTGGGCATGTTTATTTAGTTAGCATATGTGTTCTTAACCATCAACAATGCATAGTTGTGTGTTTTCATAGCTCTTTTTCTTCGAATGCAGCCCAGCCTCATCCCTCAGCTAGTGGGGACTCCTCTGCCATTTTACCTCTACCATCTTCTTCCGTGCTGCCTCGGACCTAAGAGCCGATATCTACGGTAAGTGTTTTTTGATGCTGTTGCGTATGCATGTGGCTTGCCCTGTTTTTATTGTCTGATTTACATATGTATTCCCCACACTGAACCTTTTTTTTTTTACATGTCCCCAACAGAGCCACACACTGATGGAGGAAATCCAGGAGCTGGAGGAGGATGGAAGCTTCCTGGGACCTTATGAAGATCTTCCCCTGGGCCAGAATCTGCAACTGTCCCAAAATGTTTCTCCGTCCTCAATCCTCAGCAGCAGAGGGAAGCTGGCTGCATGCTGCCTGCACATCGTGGGCAGCATGCAGAGACTGACCCTCCAGTCCCCAGTTTCAGATCTGCTGTTGAGGATTTGGCGAGCATACCTGTGGCTGTTGGGGGTCCTAGAGCAACATCATCTGCACGCCCCACAACCCGGGGAATTGGGCGGCGTACTCAGCAACGTCGCCCAGTTTCCCAGGGGAGGGGCGTGCAAATGATGTAGGCAGCATGGCACCATGAGAGGCGGCTTTTTCGCCGCCAAAATCAACTAAATCAAGAACATATTTGGGGCCAATTAGATTCCCTGAATAATACCTTAAGTGCCATGCTGACTGAATTTAGGACCCATAACAGCCACATGGCCAACTTGACCTCCGAAATCAGGTCCAGCATGGCAGAAATGCAAAGTAACCAAAGAAACATTTTGGAACAGTTGCAGTTTCTGAATGCAACACAGGCCCAGGTTAGGTCCCACCCCCAAGGGCCCCAACCTGGGTTCTATGCGCATCCCCCATATTAATGTGTTTTTGGCATGAATCTGTTCTACATCTTTGATCGACATCCCCACTGGATTGACTTGTCTGGTGAGGCCTACAAATCTGCCATTTTGCGCTGCTATTGCTAGTATGTTTTTGATTTGCCCCCATATAGCTCATTCAAGGCCTGAGGTAGCCAACTAGCCAATGCCAGAGGACAAGCCTCACTGAAGCGGCCACTTAAGCTGTTGCGCTGCAGCCTTGGGCATAATTACATTTGTGGTGGCTCCTCATGTTTGGAGCCATGATTGGGTGACATTCTGGCCTGGCAAACTAAGACCTTGGACCCTGGCTGTGATTGTACTGTATTTGGATTGGGACTGGGTGTTCTGGTTTGGGTGGGCCACTGAGTAACAGGTGTAGATGTGGCATAGGTATGTCTGCTTTCAACCTGTGCCTGTGGCAAATGTGGGCAAGCAGGAGAGGGCTTATTTGTGTGCATTTTGCTGTTATGGCACATGTTTGTGAGTTAATTTCATGTCCATGTCTGCCCCCGAAGTATGTGAGTGGCCCTCACCTACCATTATGTGGTTATAAAAGGAACCTTTTAAAAATTAGTAAAAATTTTTGGTTGCCCAAGTTAATGTCTGTGGTTTTTTGATTTAGAAATATGAGTTAAAGTAGCCACCAAAACAAACACTAACACATTTTTCAAAATAACTCCACAAACACTGTTGTTGATTTTTGGTAAAAATTCATTATTGTTGTAGTCATAATGAAATTACAAATCCAAAAAAAAACAATGTCACAAACAACAAACACACCAAACAAAGTCCAAACAAACAAAAACAAAGCAAAACAAAATTTAACCAAAATGGGTTGCAATTAAATTTGCACGAACGGCTTGGCCAGACGCACTGTGCTGCCCAACATAGGCGTCGTCTGGCTCATCGGCGGGTGGAGAGGGTGGCAAATCCACATAGCGATAATGATATTGATGACCTTTTTGGGGTCATACTGCATGGAGCCCCCAGTGTGGTCCAAGCACCGAAAACGGGTCTTCAGGAGTCCAAAGGCCCTCTCCACCACTGCCCTGGTTTTTCTGTGGGCCCAATTATAGGCCTCTTGTGCTGGAGTCTGTGGACAGAGGACCGGAGTCATCAGTGGATACCCCGAATCTCCTTGAAAAATTTAATGGAAACAAATATTACCATTAATTCATACATTGCAGCGCAAAATTCATTAAAAAACATGATTAATAAGGTAGGTGACATTGTCACACAAACATGAGCATACATATTGCACAGGCAAAAGCAAGAAATAAACATATGTGAGAGATGGGGGACCAAAGTTGGTAAATAATACTGTGGATGCTGGGCAATCAGGCAGACTGTTACCAGCTATTGTTTCCTGTCTGTGCTGCAGAACAATGTAGTATGGGTTAACTTTACATGACCCATTTTCTGTTTTGGCTTAGTCCAAAACAGGTGTAAGGCGGCCTCTGCACTTTATCCCACTCACCTCTACTCAGTAAGCGAAATGCATGTAAGCAAAGATGGCGCAGACCCTCTGCTAAAGTCACTAACAGATTTTGAGCTAAAAGTGTTGGGAAGACTGTTTCAGACTTTTGCTCTCATTACACTTTGTAGTTAAAACAATGCAGGACAAACAATTTTGCAGCCAATGTAGGTTGGATAATGTAATGGGTCCAGTCGGGTTACACATGTTCCCAAGGTGATGACCAAGGCATCGTTTAGGAAAGGTGACTCAAACCAAAATGCAAGCCATACATATAAAATCAAAATATTTAATTGGACTCAACTTACCAAGGAGCCATGCACCCGCAAATTCCCCTGACTCAAACCGCCGGAATAATCCTGATCTGCGCAGGATGTAGGCGTCATGGGCTGAGCCAGCGAGGACGCTCAGAAAACGCATGTCCTGGGCCACCACTGCTTGCACATTCAGTGAGTGGCCCATTTTTCTGTTTCTGTGTAAAAAAAAAAAAAAAATACCTTAATGAACGTTTAGCAAACTAATCAAACGCTCACTTCTAACACCCTAAGTCAAACGTTAACATCAAGACAACTAACACTAAACAACTACCTTAAATTTAAGTGGCCAACAAAAGGAGATCAGCTCAACGTCATGCATGCCATTGATGTCCATGCGTCGCCGCCGGTGCAGTCTGGTCTCTGACCTCCGGACGATCTCAATGCCAAGGAGCTGCAGATCTTCATGCTCCTCAAATGCAGTAGACTCGTCCATGCCTGCTAGTTCCGACGTCAAAATGGTCCCGTAAGTGGATCGGCAATGAAACGGATTTATTGGGTGTTGGCCCATCGGCAATCAGCTCTCTGAATTAATCGCCAGCCCATTGCAATAACGTAAACTTTCTGAACGGACGAAACATTTCAGATTTGGTGGAAAAAACCTCCTGAATTAACGAAAAACTTCCGATTTGCTTTGGATCATCGAAAGAGCATATACGCATTTTCCCGAACATTCATACGAATGAAAAATGGACCAAAAAAAGCAAAAAAATGACAAACACCCACCAAAACTTTCACAGACAGCTACGGAAGTCCGGACGAATGTGTCTCTGAATCGAGGCTTTGGTCTACACATCAAAATCTATTGGTTGTAATGGATTTAAGACCTTGATAATATTTAGTTTTTCTAGTACTCAGTTTTGTGTTAAGAAAGCACTGTCATCCAAAATTTAGTAAAAGTAAGGTTGAGATGTTTCACAGTGAGGTGTAGATATTTCTGCACCTGATTGGAGGCTGGGCGTGAACAAGTTCTCTCATCTGTACAGGGGAAAGGGGGTCCAATTTTGTAATATGCTAGTATTAATTTTACTGTCCACTTTTTTATATTTTAGGAAGCCACATCTAACTTGTTTTCGGATTGAGGAAATTTCATGTTTTGTGTAAAGGCAAATAATCCATGTCATATATACAGTATACTTGCTTGTAAGAAGGAGTATTATTTCCCTTTTTATAAACAGTCTTGTTTTGACAAGCGTCCCAATGAAGCACATAATTTAAGCATATTTGCTAAAACAAAAATGCCAACTCCTCTATTTCGGTATCTTTTTGGTTTAAAATGTATTTTTAACATAGCAAAAGCATAATAAACGTGTTCTTGTGTATTTAACACTGGGGGACTTGAGCTCTCCATTAATTAGTTGGTGCGTTAATGACACGCTTTTCGTGTTCCCGAACCTCCCCGGCTGTGTTGACAAGCAATTAATATTTCTGTATACCACCATCTTATATATAAAATGCTAATAACACTTGAGTGAAGCTCTTTGTGGTCTTTAAGCATTCATTGCTGCAAGCAGCAAACAAATCCATGATAAATAGAAGTAAAGTAATTAACCATGTTGGAGAAAGTAAAAAAAACTGCAGAACAAGCAGCAGTGAGGTTTTATTGATGTTTTATTTCTTTTTATGTAGAAATATAATGATAGGTGCATTCAAAAAAACAGGAGCACCTATTAATTACTGTTCGATGTGTCCAGGGGAAACTTTCAATACCATTCTGACATAGATAGATGATGTATTGAAGGCTGCTGGCAAAGTTCCTCTGGCCTTCATAAAATTACTTTCTTATGGATAAGCCTCCTCTGAATTGATAAGATATCAAATACCAACTAAAAAAATCTAAACCCTAATTTTAAAGTTAAGCATGTGATTAAAAGATTTTCAAATAACATCTACAGGGCCGGATTATAGCCAGGGCCCAAGGGGCGCTGGCCGCTGGACTTTCACCATTTGCTATGTCAAGGGCTCCTCCACCACTTGTTCATTGTGGTGATTGGGAGGCCAGGGCAGAAAAGATGCCAGTGGCAGCATGTATGCATCAGTAAAACAGTAAATATCAGACTCACAGTAAAGGTAGGAAAGGGCTCCTGCTTACTACCAGGACAGGTATAATACTGTATAATGGGTCTCCACCAAATTTTCTACCTAGGGCCTTCAACACCTGCCCTGAACATTTAAGATGCTTAAAACTCGAGTTGCTGTGCTGCCCAAACACTGCTGCTGCAGCTCCTTGCCGACATGACCTGAGCTGACTCGACCCTGACCCGACCCTGCCGTGCCTCGTCACCACGCACTACCCTACTCCTTCCCGGGAAGATTGAGCAGCAAAACCTCATGAAGAGTTCAGTGAGAGGTGCTGAGAAAAGCCTCAGCCGCAGCATCAATGGGGAAGAAGAAAAGAAAAAAAAGCAGCCAGCCTGCTGCTCCTGCCGTTTTTCCCGCTTTCTCGTACGGCTCGCAGGAGAGTTCCATTGACAGGACGGCTGTGCCGCTTCCCAGCTACCAGCCATCCTCGATTACCCCCCTGCAAATGCTCCACTTCGCCAGCAAAACAGCCGCCGCATCTCCACTCCCCTGCCATCTGCCGTCCTGCTGTCTGGGAACCCCGCTGACAGTTTCGCAGAGACGTCTCATCCGGCCAGCTGACATGCTCCAGCCACCAACCGCTGTCCTTCCATTGACACTCGGCTCTTCTAACTGCCGCTGCCTCGCTCACAGCACCGTTGAGCTGACTCGTACGGCTAGGAACCAGCCATTCTTAAGGGGGCTTAGCTGATCTCCTGCTACAGCAACCATGGGTCTCCAAGTGGGGCATTACTGAAAGTCCCGCTACCCTGCTGCACCCTGTATCTTCCAGCTGATATCTGACTGCTGCCTTGATTGATATCCCCCGATTGCTACAACCAATCATCTGCCCGGGGGCAACAGTGACAGCGGCTGAGCCTGACAACCTCCCTAGGAACACTGCCTAGATAACCTGGGACTGATGAGTACGGGCTTCGAACATTTCCAGAGATGCAGGACTCCAGAACTATAAGGGAAACCCATAAAAGCTTTATACATGGAACATGTATATCTATCGCAGCAAAAAATAGGAGAATAACTATACAGAAGATAAACAACTTAGTAGATAAAACAAACTGGAAAAGGCACAGAAGCAACACACGACCGAAAATATATACCAAGAGGTACAGAAGGTCAGAATTGCTGAATCCAAGTGAGAATAAAATGGATAAGATAAAAAAAAATGAGCAAAATAAAAATGGGAAATATATGGCAGACAAGGCAAAAGTCCACAGGGCTGAAAACTTCATAGAAAAGATTATAGATGAAAATGGCACTGACCAGAAGAAATTAAAAATACATTTTATTGATTCTACCAGAGGATATATAATCCCCTCGATTCAAAGAGCAAAAGTTAATTGATTTCGTATCGAGAATCGTAAGTTTGGGTGGGTGTTAGTCATTTTTTCCTGTTTTTTTGGCCATTTCCGACTCGCACGAGCCTACGTACGAATGCGTATATGCTCTTACGATCAGCGGAAGTCCGTTCCTAAATTTTAGGATCAAAACGTAAAACTTAGGATCAAAACGTAAAACTTAGGATCAAATCCTAAAACTTACGATCAAAACGTAAAACTTAGGTTAATTGGATGTGTTTAGGTGTGATTCAGAGAAACCTCTAAACGCGTTTTAAAAGAAAGCCACAGCCGACACCTTTTAGCAGCCGGATTGCTGTTCGTGAACAGGTTTTTTGGCTAAGTGGAGGAGTCTGCGCGTCTTGTGCTCCAATGAACTGCATGTATCAGCATGGCCGAGGCCATAAATTGTATGGCAATGCATACCTGATTCATGTATGCCTTATAAAAGCATTTTAATGTGGACCTTAATTAGTCCTTTGCATGTAAACCTTTATTTGGCAATATATTTGCATTAATTAAAGAAACTTATGTCCTTTGTTATTTATTTTAAAATTGAGGTACTAGAATAATATTTTTAGATTGCATTTATTGGTGTAGTTGTTTACCTTTGCTTTATTTAATTATTTAAGCACATCTTTGGTCAGATGCATCACACTTACTGAGGAGAGGAGAGCGGGATAAAGTGCAGGATGTGGGTTACTGCTGTATTTTGCACAGACACAGCAGAGCTGGGGGCATGGAAAGGTCAGAAATCAAAGAATCCAGAGCAACACAGTCACAAGGCCCTTTCTGTTTGCAGGCTGCCCGATAATACCTGAGCCGCCATCTTGGCTGTTTCTAGGCTCATAACATGCAGAAGTTGCTGGGTGTTTTTTAATATTTGAGAGCAATCTGTATGTAGAGGGTGTGGGTAACCACACTAAAAATTTAAAGTTGTACCATTTGAAGCCAAAATATTAAAATTAAATCCACAAGTAAAAAATGCAAGTTAACTAAAAATTAAACAAAGTAAGATTTACTTATGCAAATGCATTCATTAATGGTTGGTTACTACAAAATGATTGAAATAAAGAAAAATAAAAGACCAAATATTTAGAATGCACTTTAATGAGGTAAGTTTGTAGTGCGCAGCCGCAAGATCAGAAGGATTTACGTCCAGACAAAAAAGGAAAAAGGGCAAAACCAATGTTGCAACCTGAGAAATGAAACGGAAAATTCAGGATGGAAACTGACATAGGTCTGATTCCCGAACTGCCATACGAACGGACGTACATTTTAGGATAGAAACGTATTTGCTTATTGAATCACTCGCAAGTTCATACGAACGCACGAGCGGACGTGAAAAATAGGATGATCGTGAGCCAAATCCAAGCTGTTACATGTTTCTTTGAATCAACCCAAATGTCTAGAAAGTCTTAAAGATATAAATATTCCAAATATACCGAAAGAACTTAGAGAAAAAATGGAGCGCCCTTTTAACATTAAAGAAGTTATCAGGGCAATAAACCATTTAAAAAACTGGAAAGCAGTGGGCAGTGATGGCTTCCCTGCAAAGTACTACAAAACTTTCAAAAACAAACTGGCCCCCCACTTACTATGCTTATTTAACATACTAGACAACTCATATCTACTCAGCTCGCACATGAACAACTCCATTATAAAACTAATTCCGAAACGAGGTAAAAACTCAACTAACTGCACCCATTATAGACCTATCTCATTGATAAATGTGGACCTAAAGGTATAAGTCTTTTGTAAGCGTTTAGAGGAAGTATTGCCTTATATTATTTCCCCAGACCAAGCAGGTTTTATGCCAACTAGAGGTATACACCAAAACATTTCTCTTGCATTAACAGCAATAAATAAAATAATTGAAAACAAAACTAAAGCAATCGTCATAGTCCTAGACACTAAAAAAGCATTTGACCGGGTTTCATGGGGATTCCTGGAAGCTATGCTACAACAGATTGATTTGGACCCAAAATTCACCGGCAAGATTATGAGCCTCTATAAAAACCAGAACGCTCAAATTAACATAAACGGCTCATTAACTGACCCTTTTAAAGCAATTAATGGAACAAGACAAGGTTGTCCCTAATCACCTCCCCTGTTTAACATCCACCTAGAACCCTTAATTTGAAAAATCAATGATGACCCCATGTTTAGGGAAGTTGGAAACGGTAAGAACAAAATAAAAGTCTTAGCTTACGTGGATGATATTCTACTAACTTTAGAAAATCCTAGAGAATCCCTACAGTGATGTTTACATGTTCTGGAAACCTTTGTTCAATGTTCTAACTTTAAATTTAAACATTGAAAAAACAATAATTATGCCCTTGAACATGTCCCAAAGAGAACATCAGGAACTGCACAGAGTGGACAAGTTTCATATAGAAGAAAATGATATCAAGTATTTCGGAATTAAGATAACAAGAAATCCTAAACAACTGAGGCAAACTATAGCCCCCAAATCACTTAAAACAAAAACAATAAAACAGTCCACCAAAAAATTAAATAAATTGCCCCTAAATATGTTGGGTCGAATTTCGCTAATAAAGATGTTTTTTCTCCCAAAACAAATTTACCTCTATCAAGCCTTACCTATCACTATACCAGAAAAAAACTTTTCGGAAATAACTAGAACTATTTCGGATTTTATATGGCGAGGTAGGAAACATAAGACAAAATATAATTTTCTATGCTGCCCCTTGGAATACGGAGTTTTAGGTGCCCCTATCCTTAGACAGTACTATCAAGCAACTTATATCCTATCAAAATAGATGAGGTATTCTCCTTAAACCCCATAACACTGACAGAGGTTTTGAGGCTCACATCACACCCTCTGGTTCTGCCAACATTCAACACTTTAAAAAAACGTATTCTTAAACAGGCAAAGTCTCCACACCTGCAACTTCTTATAAGCTTGGATAAAACAAAGGTGGTTGAAGAAGAATTAGGAGAACACTGTATAAAACTGCAGTTCCCGGGGGAATTTATTCGGGTACAAGACATCTGGTCGAAATAAATAGAGCTGGCTCAACTATACCGCAAACATAAGATTGAAAATTATATGAACATACTACTAAAATATATTAAAACTAGTAATATACTTAAAGTTATTAAACAACCAATTAACTTAACACCATTATTTAGCTTTCAAATGTTATTTTTTACACTCACACACCAAAACTTTGTGTATACTATAAGGTACTTTGTGACCATGTTACTAATGAAGACAGTAAACATGACTCATATAAGGAAAAATGGGAGAGGGACATTAAGAAACCACTAACTGAAATAGACTGGCAGAACATATATAAAGAAAACTCACTCATACAATCTTCACCTTTAAGAATCTTTAGCTTTAAATATATAACACAATTTTATCTAACCACTGATCACAACAATAAGATGACTCCCTATCTCTGCTGGTGGTGTGGAATATATCAGACTGCAGTAATGCACATCTGGTGGAAATGTAAATATATTAAGGCTCTTTGTCAAGACATAATTAAATGTGTTAATTTAGAAGAAGGGAGCATTCTATCGAACAAGCCAAAAATCCTTCTAAACCACCAAATATCGAATTTACCAATTGCTAAGAGGTTATTAACAAACCTGATACTGATGGGCACCAAATATCACATAATCAAATCATGGTGAAGACCAAACCCACCTACTTTCGAAAATTGGAAACAGGGGATGATAGGAGTCTTAGAAATTGAATTTGCTGTAACTAATCAGGGAGAAATCAAGACACACATTCACTGGTTTAGTAAGCAGCTAAAAGAAAAGATTAAAAAATAAAATCTTCACCCTGGTATTAGGGAGGGAGGAGGAGGCGGGGAAAAAAGCAAAAAAACATATAAAGGTATGGGCATGCACAAATAAACACCAAACAAAGACGATACAATTTGTTAGGAACTAGCACGCGATGATGCTGATAAGATCTTGCGCGCTGGATGAATGATATTGATTCTGACAGTAGCAAACGGAGATCAACTCTGAGTGGGGGGGGGGGGAAGATGCCTAAAACTAAAATAGTAGAAAAAAAGATCATACAATTTACAACAAATACTTCAATCCAGTAGAGGATAAAGGGGTAAGCTTGTGACCTACTTTGTTGCTCAGTGGTGCCTTTCATGCAGGCCTTTTAGGCATTTTAAGCAGGAGAATCTACCATCCCATTAACAGGAGCCTTAGGGCCTGACTTATCAAGCACTTCGGCCAAACAGTGCCACATCGGTGCAAATTAGAGTAGTAAAAAATATAATAAAATAATCTTATTTTTTACACTTGCGCATTCTGCTGCACTACAAGAAGCCCATTTACTAAAACATTAGCAGTGCAGCAACATGCTGAGTAATGTATAAACCATAATTTGCACTGGCATTGTCTGGCAGAAGTGCTTGACAAATCAGGCCCTTAGTAAACTCTGTAGCACAAAGCTCCAAGTTTACATATTTTAGAGAGATAAAACCAGGGAACCATGAGGTGCTGTATGATTAATTTGACAGCTGGACCACTTCTCTGATCTCCCAGTTATTTTACCCCACCCTAAACTGGTTAGTATAATGTGTCCTTTGCAGCTGCTGCCCGGATTGCCAGGGGAATATGCTGGCTGTGGGAACCAGATGAGTTTTTGGGAACACAGACTAGGCACTGGGGGAGCAGGGGGTGGCATTTAAAGGGGACCAAAGCCCCCAATAACAACTCAACCCATTTGGATGTTTTCTGCCCTCCATACTGTTTGGTATTCCTGTTATAATGATTTTAATTTTCGTCCTCCCCAGGCATGCCATCAGTTTCTGATAGGATACCATTATTCTAAACAAGCAGTTTAAGCCTCCTCCCAATTTCATGCTGCGGACAATTAGAGCCTATTGAAAACAGTGCTAGAAGGAAGATAAGAGCCAAAAAAATGTTACTTTATCTTTAATCTTTAATCAAATTAGTTTGTAAGTATTTTTATCAAAGTCATTAACAGGGCACTCATGGATTTTTTTTTTCATTTAACCTTCCATAGGACATGGTTGGTCCATCTCTTTAAAACTCATGAACATCACTGGTATTTGAAATAATAGATATGAACATTATATATATACCATGCTAAAAACTATACTAATTCTAGTGGTAAAAATATTTCACTATGTCCATTTACTCATTGAGTTAAATTAGGAGATTCTATTAATATTGCTCACACATGCAAAGAACCTGTATACAAATGTCCAGAACAATAAAATCACACATCAAAAGCACGAAGCATCAATTGTTTAAGATTCAGTTCCTCATTAATAATTGCTTTTATTTGCTAAAAATGCTATAGATAACCAAATCTGTGTGCACTTTACCACTAGGAAGATCTCTAATAGTCCCTGAATATAATGGCCATATCCCCAGATATGCAAAGCTCCTTATGTGCTTATATCCTAACATATGGTTAAGCCTAAAGAGCCAAATACATAGCGCAATCTAGCTTCCACTAGGAAATTATGGCCCTTATTTAACAAGGGATAGCCACAGTAGCGACTGGTGAGCGGCCGGTAATGACGGGCCCCGCCACAAGAACGCCGGCTCCCCACCACAATCACACATTTATCAAGCCAATCCTACTTAGCGACTGAGATAGCGCCAGATAGCCACTCATTCATCATTATTCCAGCCTCAGCCCACAGTGCCAGCGTCCGACCTTGAACAGCGACAGGTATGACCTCTCGCTCCCTGGCGCTCTCCAATGCATTTCAATGGAACAATCTTTAAATATTATTAATTAATTGTTATTATTTTTTTTTTTTTAAATGTGAAAAATTCTGTGACCACTTCTGCCATTTTAAATAATTTTTTTAAGGTAAAAAAAATAAAAAAATGTACAGAATTGATATTACAAGTCTGATATTAATGTATTCATATTACTAAATTATTTCAAAAACTTGTTTTTTTTGGTTTCCAAAAATATGGTTGTTTGGGGGTTAAAAAAACTACTTTTAACCCATCGCCGCCAGCGCTCTGGGGTTTAAAAATGCTTTTTACAGCGCGAGAATTTTTTGAGCGTGATTTGTTAATGAATATGGTGGGAGCCGGTCGCTATGGCCAGTCGCTATCATGCGCTCCCATACAGCGCGGAACCTGTCAAATAGCGACTCCTCACCCAATATTCAACATTACGGCAAACTGAGTCGCTATCAACTACCGAACAACGGCCAAGCACAGCGACTACTAGCGGGCGCTCTGAAAATACCGCTACAGTCGCTCAACTGTCGCTACCTGCCGCTGTTAATGAATCGGCCTCTATGTTTTAGTAAGGGAAAAAAAGGTAGTCTGTTTTTGTTGTTCTTGCCTCTGCTATGCGGAAAAAGACCCTCAGGACTTTAAAGGTTTGATTTGGTTATGGGATTTTTTTTTAAAAGAATACTTCATTTTAGAACATTTTTTTATTTGCATTTCATTAAACCTTTCAAAATATATATGAATATATATTTATCGAATTTAAACCCTGACTGTAACAAGACAATGGTTTATGGTTTATAAATAGTCCTAATTGACATTATACTCTTGCCCTACTCTTACCACTGGTGTACTGACAAATAAATCATATCATATCAAGGTTTGATCAATATTTATTGATACCTCTTTTTGTGCTTTTTGTCATGTGGATAGGTCAAAACAAATCCAGTCAACACGTGCAGGCTGATTCATTACTAGCGCCAGGTATCGGCAGATGAGCGTCTGTACAGAGGCGCTTAGAGCAACTACTAGTATACGCTGTGATTGGCTATCGGGTGCTGTTACAGAGCTCCTCAGTCGCTGCAGTAACCTGGCCGGCATTGATGAATGAGATGTATGTTGGGTGTTATAACACCAGTACAGCGTTGCAGGGAGCGAAAGGTAGCGCCAGCTCAGTGTGACCGACTCTCAGTGACTCACACCATATTCAACAAAAAAACAGACACACACAGTGTTGGCGCTCTGGATCTGTTCGCTATAGCATAGAGCGGCAGATGCTGTGTGATTAAAGTCTGTTTTGAACACATATCCACCAGTAACAAAGCGAAAATACATGGAATGACATTGCTGTAACATTGTGACATTAATACTTGACAATTCTGCATAAAAATATAAAAAATCCAAAAAGTTTTCAAAAATGATTCTTTCTAGGCCAGGAGAGGTGACACTTTATTTGAGAGAAAAAAATTAAAAACAAAAAACCCTGTTTAAACAAAAGAAAAGGAACGTCCATTGAATGTATGGGAGAGCGACAGGTAATACCTCACGCTCTGGAAGCTAGAGCGCTGGAACTATAAGCTGAGCCACCTGTAGTGATGAATCGTGCGCTACATGGCGGTGTTAGAGTCACTCACCAGAATCGCCTTCATAAAGGTTCACCAGATGCTGCCTGCCGCTACGAGGCACTACCTGCCGCTATCCCTTGATGAATAAACCCCATTGTGTGTATCACCCCCATTGTATCCTAGGTAAGGAATCAGTGCAGTGCATATGAAGATGGCCTCCGCACATCTGCAGGGGTGCATGTAACGCATGTAACAGCACCTGTGTTGGAGATGCAGATTCTCAGACCAGAGAGATTTGACAACTATCTTTTGAAGAGACTCTCCAGCCAATAAGACTTGGAGAGTAGTCTCTTTTAAAGGCAAGATAAGTGGTTTAAAATATAGGGGCGAATAGGGGTGAACATAGAGCAGGAGATACTGGTCTATGTAGGCTCGCTGTGGCTTCCTCCAGAAACACCTGTAATGCCCCATGGAACACCCACCTTCAGGTGAGCTGGCAGCCCCCAATCTCCAAAAGGTAGTAGTTTACAAAAGAAACAGCACACCCTTAGCACATAAAGCTACCAAGGGTATTGTGGCTCAGGCCTGATTCCTATTAAAGAGAAAACTGTCCAATAGGGAGCCGGTGGTGAGTGACTGGCAGGCCCAGGATCCCTGGCTGGATTGAACATACTATTCCCAGCGGCTGGTCAACTCTGACTAGTAAGGTTGATCAGCCCCTGCTTACTCTCAGCTGCCCCGGAGGCTGCGCTTCCTGCCACTAGTGGCACAGTATCTCCTCAGAGCAATGTCAACTATCCGTGTGTCAGACCGCTGTCAAAAGTGCGCACCCGCACAGCCAAAGAGGAGTGAGGGAGGCGGGCAGGACCTCCCTGTCTGACCTCAGCTTTTTCCAGTCTTCAATTAAATCTAGGGCAAATAGTTCAGTACATATGGCCATTTGTTATTTTTAGATATTAAGTAGGAAGTCAAAGCATTTTGTATCACCTAAACCACCTCCCTCCCTCCCCCTGTGCTAATCCCAAGTTTGGTAAAAACATGATGACAAATGACTCAAGTCAGCACATCAGTCTCGAATAGAAGTGTCCGTACAACTGTCTTTCAAGTTTATGGATGCCATGCAGATGTTTTATTATTTTAATGCCGCAAAAGGGCTTTGCATAGGGTAAGGGAGGTGTGGCTGACTTCCTCTTTAATTGCCATTTTATACTATACTGATTTCCATGTCCAATGAGGTAATGGGCTGACCTGCCTTGTGGCTCACTGATGCAGCTGTTAGACCTATGACTGGAAGGCCAAGTAAACATTATTCAGCCAACAACCAATCA
The DNA here is from genome assembly GCA_027917425.1 of Gastrophryne carolinensis. Classification (NCBI taxonomy): domain Eukaryota; kingdom Metazoa; phylum Chordata; class Amphibia; order Anura; family Microhylidae; genus Gastrophryne; species Gastrophryne carolinensis. Next base: position 482,162,020 of record CM051234.1, on the reverse strand, counting down.
AAAATGCAACAATATCTTGTGATATTTATTCCTGCAGTTTAGGTGAAATGACCTTTACAAAGAAGTGGACGCATTTTCCATTAAAAGAGCATTAGAGTATTAAAGGAGCACTAAGAACATCACGAAGTGTAGTTTTAAACATGTCAGCTAATGAGAGGCGGGGTCACTTATACACCCGAACTGAATAAAACGCCCGCCAAGCTTGTGGTTTTCTTCTCCTGGTAGGAACAAAATCCAAGGGTGACAGGTTTAGTGTATCAGGGGTGACAGAGCCTGTCACCCCGGATGTCATTTTCCTTCCATTAAAAGAAAGAAAAGGAAGCCTGGCTGGATGTCTCTTGATGCCGGGTGTATAAGTATTCCTCCTCCTGCCATCCAGCAAATTTATATGGCTTTTTTATCATTGGCCCATTTTTCATGATGGTGCTCCTTTAAACAAAATTAGGACAAGTTATTGCTATCTGCTGTCAAAGTGTATGTTTTTATAGGGCAAAGTTGTCATTTCAGTAATAATGTTGGTAATACTTATTATATGCCTTATACTGGGATTTTATATTCGAATTTCCTCATTAAAGGATATGCTTTTTCATTGCCTAATATCAATTACAAACCATTTCAGCAGTTACATTTGTAAAAAAAAAAAAAAAAAGCTTGATGACCTTGGAGAGATTAAACCTTAAATTTTCCAGCAGGTTGCAAGCTTTAATGTGTGTTGGTAACAAAGCTTTTTATGTGGCTGTTCTGTCACTTATCCAAATAATGAAAGCTCTATCTGTGACAATTCCAAGCAGTCAAAATGCCTTTTAAGTAGGCTTTCCAATTTTTCAACAACAAACTATGTAGCTCTCTGACCACAGCGTCAGCGCCACTTTTTTGGCCTCTGCAGCACTCAGCATCTCATTTAACTAAAAGAGCTCCAATGCGGCCACCAGCTAGCGTCTTATTTAACAGCAGCGACGCAAAAGGATGCAATCCAATAAAGCCAATAAAGTCCAATAAAGGACAGAACTGGACTGAAGTGTTTAATGCTTAAAATTAATATTTCACACATTTATTTGTATAGAACTTGCAATAGGACTTGTCTATAATTAAAAGGCAAGACCTAGATGGCCTAAAATGTATTATTCTTTTGGGTGGGTTATTAAAATTGATTTTAATGGCTTCTTTTGCTTAACAAAGTGTAATTTGGAGAACACCAACTAAACTCAGTTTGTTCCCTTTCTCCCCAGCAGTGATTTCTTGCAACTGTAATAATGAAACACTGACCAGCACCAGAAAAATACAGCACCAAAGATTTCAAGGAGGAAAAATGTCATTAATATGCTGTGGAGTGCCGGAAAAGCGGCAGTACAAAGTGGCGCTCACTGATGCTGGAAAATTCGACCAGCAGGTCCAACAGATGCTGATATAGGCCGGCCAATACCTCAAAGCTAATTAGTAGCATTCAGCACAGCAACTGCTAGTGCCAATGTAGTACACAGCACAGGGCCAGATTGAAGGGTAATGCTGATGCCCCAAAACTGGTTGCAATAGCCACAAACATTATTCTAAAAGGCACACATTACAAATAAGACCGTAATTCGCATTGCTGTGAACGCAACTGATGCATTTCTTTTTCCATAACTTCAGACAGAGTCTCTTACTATGGCCTCGATTCAGAGAGACAAAAAAAACTTCAGTTTTAGTTCCGATCTGTGAAATGTTTCCGTTCTCGTATGAGCGTACGAGCGATTCTATGCATGCATTGAAAACCTTCTGTAAAGTTTCCGTCCGTTCGTATGGCAGATTACGAATTACGAGGATGTCATTTTCCATCCAGACTTTTCCGTTTCATTTTCACATGTTACAACGTAGGCTTTCATTTTTGCCCTTTTCCCATCGTATCCTCCAACGAATCCTTTACGTTTCCCTTTCGATTCTGTTTCCCTTTTTCAATAAATATTCGTCCAGACGGAAATCCTTACGATCTTGCGCCTGCGCACTACAAACTTAACTCATTAAAGTGCTCGCCTACATATTTGCCACCCTCACTTCTACTACAATGTTTAGCTAAATCACTTAGCACTGTCCTCCATCTTCCCTTTTGGACCCTTAAAGCTCACTCAAACCACTTCTTGGTTAGGTTCTTCTTCCATTTTAGCCCCCTAAAACTTACCCAAATCACTTCTCGGTCATGTGAATATTCATCTTTAAATATTTCTGGGCCCATTAGTTTTGTGTTAATGTATTTTGTAAATGAAATGACAATGTAAAATTTTTTTTATTCCATCATAAAATATAAAATTGTTAAAAATTTTGAAAATTTCAAATTTTAACAACTATAAAAAACAAAATACATAGCAATGGCAGGCCACTGAACATTATTCTTCATCTGTGGTCCCCAACGAGTTGCGCAGCTCCTGCATCTCGCCCACCAACTGAAGGACCCTGACACTCAGTGTGGTCCCTGTTAAAAAATGTAAATTAAAATATTGGTATCACCTTGTTGGGGTCATGCTGCAGTGCCCCCCCCCCCTCCCCCGTATGGTCCAAACACCTAAATCTGGACTTCAAAAGCCAGAGGGCCCTCGCCACCACGGGCCGGGTTTTGCATAGTGCCCGATTAGAGAACCCCTGGCCCGCATTCTGCAGGCAAAGAACGGGCATCAGGAGCAAGGGCGAGTGGCACATCTTGCAGTTCCTGCAACCAAATATAAAATAATTACACAAAGCAAAGGTAACCGACTAAAACAATAACTCCTACAACAAATTAAGATTCAAGTTCAACAATCCAAATATAATTCACAAAGGACATAAGTCTAAAAAAATAGCAATTATATGGATGTGTGGGAAAATAAATGTTTACATGCTAAGGACTAATTTAGATCAGCATTAAAATGCTTCTATAAGGCATACATGAAATTTATTGATTTAGGTATGCATTGCTATACAATTTATGGGCTCGGCCATGCTGATACATGCAATGCCTTGGTGCTAAAGGCGCGCAGACTCCTCCACATAGCCGCAAAACATGTTCAACAATAGCAATCCGAGCCCACAAAGGTCTCATAAGTTGATCGGAAATGAAACGGATTTATAGGGTGGTGATCCGTCGGAAATCAGCTCTCTGAATCAGACGGAAGCTCTCTGAATCAACGGAAGTTTTTTGAACGAACGGAAAATTTCAGATTTTGTTTGGAAAATGATCCGAACTAACGGAAATGTTCCGATTTGCTTCCGATCATCGGAAGCGCATTCCCGAACGTTCGTGCGAGTAGAAAATGGACGAAAAAAAGCAAAAAAATGACAAACACCCACCAAAACTTTCACAGACCACTACGGAAGTCCGGACGAATGTGTCTCTGAATCGAGGCTTATGTCAAGTAGTAATATGATGCATTTAAATATTAAACCATTTTAAAAAGAAATTATTGAAGGTATGATAAGCTGTTCAAGTTAACAGTGATCACATTTTGCATTCATTTTGAGTTTTTTGTAGAGACATTAATAAAAGAATAAAAAATCAACACCGGAATATTTTATAATGGCACCGATTAAAAATTACATCAACTCTTTTAAATTGAATATCTCCACCATATATAACACTTCTAATTTCGAAAGTATCTTCTGTAAAACATTAGTACCATCATTTATGCTGGCACTATACATTATTGATATCAGTTGATATCAATTTGCCCATTCCCTGAGGGACATAGACCTCCACAGTGAATTGAATTGGGAAGATATTTGGCAACTTAATTCAACAATTTGCTCAACTAACTAAAATATTTTAAACTGTAAATTTCTACTAAAGGCATATATGACCACTGACTATAATAAGTACATGTCCCATGCAATGTGCTGGTGGTGCAACATAGAGTCTGCAACATTTTATTTATATATGGTGGCCTTGCCCTTTCATTGATGTGTGATGTCTGCTGCACAGTCGTATATCCTCGTTTAACAAGATATTACACCTTGCCCTCTTCGCGGGGCAAAAAATGTATCACTCTTGGGTGGAGGGTGTCTAACTATCACTCTTTGGCAATCCCAAAATTCTAATTCTAAACAAGAAGCAAAACTAGCCACAAACCTAACCTAAAGGAACATGCTAAATCAAAATTCCAAGGTAAAACCCCAACGTTCGAAGGATTTAACCATCCTGAAGCATGAAAGTAGGTGGAGTTATTCAGAGTGGAAAAAAAATTACACTGAGAAAAAGACAGCAAATGTGTACCATGCCAATGATGTGCAGGTGCTTGCAAAGCAGACAAAAGGATCATAGACATATTAGCATATTAGAATTTAAAGTGATTAGCAAGTCAAAAGTAAAAAAAAAAAAAATTTGCTTCATCTTCTGTCGGTCTCCTTAGTTAGGAAAATAATTCATTCAGCCCACCGCTGACCTGATTCTGGTCCTTTAGTGGACCAAGAACAGAAACACCCCCCACTCCCTGCCCAGATGTCCTGACTGGCTGCCTCTCTCTGCCCTCCTCTCCCCTCACACTCATCACAGTGTGCTTACATCACATTGTATTGCTGTTGCTACACCCACTGTTTCTCTCCATGTTTTTATGAATCTCCAGTGCTCTAATACTTTTAAAGATAACTTAGGAACTACAGGGTCTTTTTGAAAATGGATTGAAGTTTAGGACAGTGCAACGTGTAGCCCGAGACAATGAGACAACAACCAAGCTTGTTTTTAGTAAAACTTTAAAAGTATAAGGGTTATCCAAAAAATGTAGAGAGTCAGAGTTTGTAGAGACGTTGCAGCTCAACACACAATAAATGCATTCCTTTTAATTATTATAGAAAATTAACTGCACCTGCAATGGGTCATTTCTATAGCCCTGAAGTAGATGTTTGTTTTTACAAATTTGTGGACTATTTGGGAAAGGCAAGCAAATTTGGAAAAGCATGTTAATATGTCCCTGTAGTCTGCTGCTAGTTTGTAAAAACAAATAACTGCCTCTGCAAAATCTGCACCTCACCTGTAAAACTGCTGAGGATGTTAAAATAATTTGGACAAACCACCATCTAGACTATGTATCATAGAATGTGACTACCAAGCACACTGAAGGTTCTGACCTACAACCCGCACCTAACTCCCCTCCCCGTCCACTGACCTGCAGCGCTCACTTCACCCCACTTTAAAATTTTGCCAGGGTCCTTTTTTGTTGTTTTGTTTTAAAATCATCCCTACTCAGCACAGCACTGCCCTGGTGCATTACAATACAGATTACACATTTATAGGGATGTTAAGGCACAGGATAAACATGACAGCCAGGCCAGTCTTTGATTCTGACAATTTGTCCATGTGGGAACTCTTTTGTCCCGGGCTACATGCTGCATTGTCCCAAACTTCAATTCATTTTCAAAAAGACCCTGTAGTTATTTGTAAAAGTGTTAACGCATTGGAGCATTCTGTGTGTTTTACATATATCATAGTAGAAAAATAAGTGCATTGTTGTGCATCTAGTTATTACTGTCAGCACATAGTGTGACCAGAAAAGGGGGGTGATAGTTGCTGCAAACTAAGAGCATCTCCAGCCTGCCAGCACATAAGGGTCGATTCAAAGAAACATGTAACAGCTTGGATTTGGGTGCCGATCATCCTATTTTTCACGTCCGCTCGTGCGTTCGTATGAACTTGCGAGTGATTCTATAAGCAAATACGTTTCTATCCTAAAATGTACGTCCATTCGTATGTTATCTCCCGAACTTGCCTCAGTCAGTTGTCAATCGTAAAAAACAGGTTGATGTGAACACTTGTTGCGGCGGCAGCCTGTTTTTTCGGCCGCTTCCAACGTCCACCTCTTCCAATTACTTGCGTTTGCCTCTGGTTTTCAATGGTTTTTGGCCTCTTATCTTCGTTCGTTCGTATGTATATAAGGTCTTGCGCATGCGCGATCCAAGCTACACTCCACAAACCAATGTGGGCCCTATCTGACACTACCAATCTCACCACTACTGCCTCGCGCCAGGCTACCACTTACCTTTAGGAACCATAAAACTTACCCAAACCCCTTAGCGCTTGCATCCTTCTTCATTTCTCGGACCCTAAAACTTACCCAAACCCCTTAGCGCTTGCATCCTTCTTCATTTCTCGGACCCTAAAACTTACCCAAACCCCTTAGCGCTTGCATCCTTCTTCATTTGGACGCCCATAAAACTTACCCAAACCCCTTAGCGCTTGCATCCTTCTTCATTTCTCGGACCCTAAAACTTACCCAAACCCCTTAGCGCTTGCATCCTTCTTCATTTCTCGGACCCTAAAACTTACCCAAACCCCTTAGCGCTTGCATCCTTCTTCATTTGGACGCCCATAAAACTTACCCAAACCCCTTAGCGCTTGCATCCTTCTTCATTTCTCTGACCTTAAAACTTACCCAAACCCCTTAGCGCTTGCATCCTTCTTCATTTCTCGGACCCTAAAACTTACCCAAACCCCTTAGCGCTTGCATCCTTCTTCATTTGGACGCCCATAAAACTTACCCAAACCCCTTAGCGCTTGCATCCTTCTTCATTTCTCTGACCCTAAAACTTACCCAAACCCCTTAACGCTTGCATCCTTCTTCATTTGGACGCCCATAAAACTTACCCAAACCCCTTAGCGCTTGCATCCTTCTTCATTTCTCGGACCCTAAAACTTACCCAAACCCCTTAGCGCTTGCATCCTTCTTCATTTCTCGGACCCTAAAACTTACCCAAACCCCTTAGCGCTGGCATCCTTCTTCATTTGGACGCCCATAAAACTTACCCAAACCCCTTAGCGCTTGCATCCTTCTTCATTTCTCGGACCCTAAAACTTACCCAAACCCCTTAGCGCTTGCATCCTTCTTCATTTCTCAGACCCGAAAACTTACCCAAACCCCTTAGCGCTTGCATTCTTCTTCATTTCTCGGACCCTAAAACTTACCCAAACCCCTTAGCGCTTGCATCCTTCTTCATTTCTTGGACCCTAAAACTTACCCAAACCCCTTAGCGCTTGCATCCTTCTTCATTTCTCGGACCCTAAAACTTACCCAAACCCCTTAGCGCTTGCATCCTTCTTCATTTCTCGGACCCTAAAACTTACCCAAACCCCTTAGCGCTTGCATCCTTCTTCATTTGGACGCCCATAAAACTTACCCAAACCACATAATGTACATATGTCTATATGTTTATAACCATGTATTTTCGTGTTTGTGTAAATGTCTTTTTTGGCGCATATTAGAAATGACACATTTCTAAAGCCTTAAAATATAATTTATTTTAAATTTTTTTTTTTTTTTTTGGCTTTGGGTTTTTAAAAACCTATTAAAATTTTTAATTTTTTTTTTTTTTAAAAAGTCTAAAATTTGGGAACATAACAACTGTAAAACTATTTTACAAAATTAGCCAGGACCAAGGGCACTAATCCTCCTCCTCTTCTTCTTCTGTTGGCCCCAACGTCGCCTGTATGGCCAGCAGCTCGGCCACCAACTCCTTGATCCTTTTTTTTTTGGCCTCCAAGGTTTTTGGGATCATCCCTGTAACCAATAGAGAAATAAACATAAATAGTAGTACCAGACCGGTTTGTATGCTGGGAATAGATTTTGGGTTAATCAAATACATGTAAATGCATGACATATGTCATTCTTCCAAGGGATAAAGTAAATGCATTTCCCACTGGTAAGTATTGAAACTCCTTAAACCGGACCTTCAACATGATTTAATGAAAATCAAAAACTCTTTCCAAATGATTCTGCACCCGTTAAAAGTACATTTTGGTGCGTTTTTTATTACTGCGCCGCCATCTGGACTCAGAAGCATAACACTTAATGAGGAGAGGAGAGTGGGATAAAGTACAGGGGAGCAGGTTACAGTTGTGCTTTGGTAATACAGAGCATAGCTGGGTTCAGGGAAAGGTCAGCAGTCCCACAATGCATGGCAGCACCTTACTTTGTTAAATCTGGATGCCATGCTGCCTGTAAATATGGCGCATTCCATATGCCGCCATCTTGGATGTTTAAAGGCTCCTAACATGCAGTAGATGCCGGTAGCCTGTTTTGGAATGTTCGCAATCTGTATGTACAGTGTGTGGGATACTTATTAGCTAGGCTCTTAATACGAGTTAGGGTCCGCTTTAAGCTAACGAAGTGCCCACATGAAAGTGTTAACTATACATTGGCTAGGCCTTTAGTTATGTGTGTGTTCTTAGCAAAAAACACATAAATATTAATAATGGCATGGCTACTCACTTTGTTGGTGGCCGACAGATGGCTGGTTGGGGCCAACAGGATGCCCTTGGTCCTGGCTATGCTGTGAAGAAGTCCCTGGAGAAACATGTGACATTTGGTTAGTAGTTGTATAGAGTCACTATTCCCAACATATCTGGCTCCCAGTCTGGCTGACATCACTCACCTTCGCCAGGATCAACTTCCAGCATCTCTGCTGCCTCCTCCTCCACTATCTCACCCGCTCCAGAAGCATCTAGAAATACATAATAAAGGAGCACTTTTTGGCCTTGCATGTATATCTTTGTGCATATACATGAAGAGTGACATACCAGAGCCTTCCCCATGCCTGGCCGGGCATGACTCCACGCCCACGCGGTTGGGCCCCTCCTCTGTGGTAAGGTCCAGGGGCTGGTCTGAGGAGGCCACAGAGGAGGGGTAGGTCCGTCGCCCGGGAGATCCACCACCTTCACTCACAGATGCAGAATCATGCAGCACTGGTCGGCCTGTGCGCCTCCGGGTGCGGCGAATTCTGAAATCCATTTCCAACACTAACAAAGAAAAGTCATTATAAATAAAGGCATAACTTATACATTTGGAACATATACCATGCAATTGCTTTGTACTTACTTGGGAAATGGATCCCAAAAAACCTCCGCACCCGGGGCATGTGCAGACGTTTCAGGTCCGACCAATGCTGCATTATCTGGGTGTGAGTGAAGGTGGTGCTGGTGACACGGTGTATTTCCGCGATGATCTCCCGGGCGATGTCCCTTTTTTCGCACACATTGGTCGCGAAGTCATACCGGCACTGAAGCATGATCTGAAAAACATAATGGACACAGAGCTTTTACTTTTACACACAGAGCCATATGTGTTACATCACAAGTTGCGAATGTCATGTCATTAACACACACATTTAGAGTGCCAGCCATTTTTGGGGAGTGCCTTAAAGCGGACGTTCACTCTGATTCAGAGTCTGGTCTTATGTTATATGTTTCACACACCATGTACATACAGATAAAAAGAAAGACAAACACAGAGCTAAATCAATTGTCCATTAAAAGTCCAATTTCAATCAAATTCTTCCAGAGAGCGGAACACCAAGTGAATATCTTCAATTTCAGTGCCTAATCCACCACCAGATACACAGGGGGCTTACCAGATGTAAAGCATTAGAAAGCTTTCTTAAGTAGGTACATCCCGGATTTAAACGATGAAACCCATCTCAGCGTGTGGGGAGGTAAATCTAGATAGCCGGGGATCCTCTCTTCAAGGCAGAGATATTTAGAATCCAATCCCTCCAATGCCAACACTCATATCCCAAGGCTCAGATCAGATGCTGAAGAGTCCCCTTCAAAGTGGAGAGCAGCCAGGGCGATGTCAGGAGTGCATGCCAGGAGCCAGTCCCCTGCCTGCCCACACAGTGCCTGAGAGCAGGAAATCCGGGATGTACCTACTTAAGAAAGCTTTCTAATGCTTTACATCTGGCAAGCCCCCTGTGTATCTGGTGGTGGATTAGGCACTGAAATTGAAGATATTCACTTGGTGTTCCGCTCTCTGGAAGAATTTGATTGAAATTGGACTTTTAATGGACAATTGATTTAGCTCTGTGTTTGTCTTTCTTTTTATTGTCACTATCTGGGTGGAGATTCCAGTTTTTGCACGTTGAGCTTTGCTTTGATTTAAAAACAGCGCGGTATTTTATTTTGTTTGTTTACATACAGATAGCCAACATTACAAATCAGGCCACCTGCCTGGCATGTTATGATGGTTTGAACCTCCAAGATGTCGGCTTATGTAAAATGCCTTCTTTGCAGGCAGCCTGCAAACAGGAAGTTCATGCAAACTGTAAGTGTGTGTGCTGCTCGGCATTCTTGGACTGATGACCTTCCCATGACCACAGCTCTGCTGTGTCTGAACAAAGCACAGCTATAACCCACCCCCCTGTACCTTATCCCACTCACCTCTCCTCAGTAAGTGTGATGCTTCTGAGTACAGATGGCTGCGCGCATCTCTTAACCCTTTTGTTGCCAAGCACGTAACACCTACGGGCTGGCTTGGCTGGGCCTTAAGTGCCAAGCCCGTAGGTGTTACGTGCTTGACTTTCCTCGCTTGTAGTTTAAAAAGTAAAAATAAAAAATACTCACCTGACCCCTTGTTGGATCCGGCCGGGTCTCCTCTTTAATTTGGTGCCATCCGATCCCCCGTGGGGGGTCGGATGGCTCCAGGAGAGCCCCCGGAATAGGCCGCCCCCCCCCCCGCTTCTGCAGCAGCAGCTTCTAACTGTAAAAAAAAAAAAAAATAAAAATGACATTCACTTACCTGTGTGTGCGCTGGCTCCCGCTGTCCCTCCTCTTCACCTGGGGGGCCTCCGATCCCCCCCCAGGACTTACCGATCTTCAGGAGAGAGCCTGGGAGGCTCTCTCCTCTCTTCTTCTCGATGGCGGCCGCCATCATGCCTCTAAGCCCCGCCCCCTCGGGGCGGGGCTTATGAAGTCATCCCGGCCCCGATCTCAGGCTTCAGCCTTCTCAGCTTCTCAGATGCCGGTGATCGGCACAGGGGAAGGAGGTGACAGGAGATCCTCTGATCTCCTGCCTCCTCCTTCTCCTGTACCGATCACCGGCATCTGTCAGCACAGCATCGAGGGACAAGAGCTTGCAATCGAAGGTAAGTACAGTAAAAAAAAATTTTTTTTTTTCTAATAAAATACTTTTTATTATTGTGTCGTGGTTTTTTTTTTAACAGTTAACCCTTTGTGAGCTGGTAAGGAGTCCATGAGACCCCTTATACCAGTTCACAAGGCTGGGGGGGTGGCAAGTCACCTGCCCTAGCGGGTGGCTTGCCATTAACCCCCGCACCCCCATTACCTGCCTCCCCAAAGGCCAGGGGGGGGCAGAAGAGCCCGGGCCCACATAGGCTATGTGGGCTCGTAGGCTGCAGGGTGGGGGGCCACCAAAGCTGGCCCCCCCACTCTGTGCCTACAAGCCCCCATAGCTGGTCCCGGGCTGGTTACTTTGGGTAAGGGGGACCCCACGTCATTTTTTTTTTGGATTTTGAAGGGTTTTTAACCCTTCAAAATCCAAAAAAAAATGGGGTCCCCCTCCCCGGGAAGGGGGACCCTATGTCATTTTTTTTTTTAATTAACCATTTGTCATCCAGCAGCTATAAAAGGCTTCTGGGCAGGAAAGGGTGTCTACCTATACATATGTGGTATCGCTGTAACCGGGAGAAATTGGGGTTTCTCACGCAATAAGATTTTATTGACAAACTTACATTTTTTATTACAAAAAAACTCTACAAATTGTAAAAAAATATTTTTTTTTATTTTTTTTCACACATTTCACCCAAAAAAATTGAGAATACACCTAAAAAATACAAACAAGACATTTCATGTTAAAGCCCAGACTCTGTTGAAAAAAACAATATATAATTTTCCTGGGAAATCCCTGGAAATCCTTTCAAAAATGACAGTTGAATATGTGTAGCGCAAAATAGTGAAACATCGTCTGGCAACAGGGAGTGGCAAATGCTGCAGGTAGGCTGGCAGCGAAAGGGTTAAATTGTTGAGCAGAGTTTCAGGCCAGTGGAGGCAAGACTAATAAGTTATTGGCTTCAAATGGCCCATTTGGAAATGTCATAGGCTGTGTACTGGTTTTTTAGGTTTTATTGCTTTTTAGTCAATCACGCTGAAGGCCCGGTTTCTGTCTTTTTGCCCGCGTGTGTGGCTTGCCGTTGTGTTTTGATGTCTTAGGCAAACAGTGGTCCTCAAACATCCGCATCAAGGTCCGAGACAGGCCAGGTTTGATAGCTAGCCACGCTACTCCACAGGTTAATTAACTGTTGCTAAGCCAGAGCAATTGCCCTAATTAGGACATCAGCATAGAGAGGTGAAAATGTGGCCTGTCTCGGCCCTTGAGGATGAAGTGTGAGGAGCCTGTTCTAAAACATTAAGATCCCCAAAACTAGTTCCAACCGCATCATTTACATTTAGTACATCAGTCAGTATTAGCTTAAAAGGCAGAGCAAGGCACTTACCAGCATGAGGATCTCTTCCTGTTGACGGGTGAAGATAGTGGGCGCCATCTTTATGCTTCTTCAAGGCAGCAGATAAGTGAAACCCCAGCGGTTTCCTGGTTCCGCACGAACGTACGTCCGTACGAGCGCGTAGTCGTGCGCATAGGTGTCAGACGCTGGGCGCATGATTTAAAGGTCCCTGCACCCAAAGCTCATTCTCTTTGAGCTTTTTGCGAAAATGGCACCCAAAAAGGCAGCAGCTAAACGCGCACAGCCAAGGCAGACCTCTGAGGGCCCAACCACCAGGTCCCAGCAAGGCCCCAAGAAGCTAAGGTCCCAGAAGGCAAGTACCACCTCGGCCCCACCAAGGGACACTGGACCCTCCCTTTCCCAAAAAAGGGCCCCAAAGGCACGTGCCCCTGCGGCCAAAAAACAGGCCACAGCAGCCACCACCACCTCTGCCCCCAGAAGAGGCCGCCCAAGGGAGCCCACACCACCCATGCTTTCAAGCCGGGCACTTAGCCAACCCAGGCCCCGCAGCAGGCCCATAAGCCCATCCAGGCCCCGCAGCAGGGCCAGAAGCCCATCCAGGCCCCGCAGCAGGGCCCGAAGCCCATCAAGGCCCCGCAGCAGGTCCCGAAGACCATCCAGGCCCCGCAGCAGGGCCCGAAGCCCATCATGGCACCGCAGCAGGGCCACAAGCCCATCAAGGCACCACAGCAGGGCCCGAAGCCCATCAAGGCCCCGCAGCAGGCCCCGAAGACCATCCAGGCCCGCAGCAGGGCCCGAAGCCCATCAAGGCCGCGCAGCAGGGCCCGAAGCCCATCAAGGCCCCGCAGCAGGCCCCGAAGACCATCCAGGCCCCGCAGCGGGGCCCGAAGCCCATCAAGGCCCCGCAGCAGGCCCCGAAGACCATCCAGGCCCCGCAGCGGGGCCCGAAGCCCATCAAGGCCGCGCAGCAGGGCCCGGAGCCCAAGACCTGGCACCAGCCGGGAACAGAGCCCCCGACCTGGCACCAGCCGGGAACAGAGCCCCCCAAGAGGCCAAAGAATGGACATCATCCGGACCACATCTACACCTGGAAGTTCGGTGGCCAGCCACGCAAGAACACCCAGTCCCTTGGCCAGTCCAGTCCAGTCATTGGGAAGCCAGCAATCCTTCCATTCCCCTACCCAGCCCCAGGCCATAATGTCACCACATGTGTCTGCACACATGGAGGAGCACCCAAGCCAACCATCTGTCCGCACATTGCGGCGCGGACATTTGAGTGGGAGATTCTCCCATGACCAAAATATGGCATTGGCTAGTGGCCTTACATTATACTATGACGAGCTCTATGGGAGCAAATCAAAACACACCACTAAGCAGCGCAAGATGGAATTGTTTGAAACCATCCTACGACAAGTAAATGCAGCGGGGGAAGAGAGGAAAGATGTTGGACAAATCCAGAAGAAAATTTCGGATCTCAAATATGCTGTACGTCAAAAAGAAATTAAAAGGCATAATTACAGGTAAATAAATGATGTCTCCAAATGTAATGATTAGGATGTACTGTATGCACCTTTTCTGGGTACCAAACTATTTTTTCATTTCAGCATGAAAACTGGAGGTGGCTTTCCAACCAAACTGGAGTTTACACCTGCTGAGGAGATTGTGCTGGGCCTTCTCCATCCTGTCGCGGTCGGTGGCCATGCGGGTCTAAGGGACACAGACTCACCGACCCGTACACAAGGTGAGTACTCTTAATCTGCATGTTTGCCTGTTTGCCCAGAAAATTAAAGTTCACTAGTACCAAGATGACGGTATGGCCCTATGGTGTGGCTTGCTTGGCCTCGCACTACTGTGCCTGTTTGTGTCCTGTTTTGGTCCCTGTGAATCACGCATTTTGGAACACATACATTATGTAAAAGAACAATTAACACTAATTATGTGTGAAGGAACGAAGTTTATGAAGAAAAGTGATATATTTTGACTCAATCACAAAACACACATCATTAGGGATGTGTTGGCTATTTGTTGTGTGAGTTGTGTTTGAGGTAACAATTTAATTCAACACCCCCAAACATATCTGACCTAGAGCAGCGAGACTCAGACCCCTGCCCAGACAGCCCTGCACTCAGTTACTTCTGTGTTGACGTGCTCAGAGCTGCCCCCTTGATCGGCGATGTAGTGGTTGGTCTCCTGGCCAATGTCATGGCTCCATGAAACCTAGCATTGCAATATGAAGTACTGCACAGGAAGTGGCATTGCAAGGTACACACTAACTTGGTGCATCATTCTCTTTGTCCAATCCTGTCCCGCTGCCCCAGCTCTGCCCCATCTGCCCCTGTCCCACCATCTGCCCCCCCCCACATCAGCCCCATCCATTCCTAACAGATTTGCTCCATCCATCCCATCAACATCCATTCCTGTCCTCCCAGCTTTAGCCATCCAATCCCTGTCCCCTCAGCTCTGCCCCATCCAGCCCAGCAAGGGCAAGCAGCCTTTATTAGTTTGCACTTGGCAATCTCTAGCCCCTCCCCCAGTGTGCTGATTTCTAACTAGACACCCCCTGCGACAGCCCCATGCCCGGACCTTCACCTCTCACCGGATACCTTTAAATGGACCTTTACAAGAAGTGGTTGAGTACCCCTGACCTAGAGAATGGTAGTCAAACTCAAAATAGTTGCTCTGCAAGTTGTATGCTGACTGGGTACACTTCCTGACTTCAAACTGAGGTCAGTTAGCAGTTTACTCGATCCATTGCACATATGTTAAATTGAGTGTATTTTACCAATTGGACCCATTGCTGTAGAGTTGCTTAATATTATAAATAGTGGCTTGTTTTAGTACGTACCCAAACAATGCTTATGTGTGTGTTTACCTTGTTTTGTTTTCTCTTCTTCAGCCCAGCATGACCCCTCAGCAAGTGTAAACTCACCCCCCAGTTTGATTATGCCTACCAGGTCCGTACAGCATAGGAGCCCAGATCCGAGTTTTCCGGTAAGTTTATTTAGTACCCAAAATACTACCAAGTGCTTAAGCATGTGTTAAACTGATGTAATCCTAATTTGGGACGCCAACTTAACCTTTTTTTTTCTATGTCCCTACAGACCCACACACTCATGGAAGAGATCCAGGAAATGGAGGAAGATGATGGATCCCTGCTGGCCATGTCAGATGACCTCCCCCTGGGTCCCAATCTGCAACTGCTCCCTAATGTTTCTCTGGCCAATCCTCAGCAGCAGAGTGAATCTGCATCCATTGTGCATGCACATGGGGAGACTGACACAACAGTCCCCAGTGTTCACTCTGCTGCTGAGGATTTGCCAAGCATGCCTGTTGCTGTTGAGGGGACGACACAACGCGGCAGGGCACGCCCAAGAGCCAGGGTAATTGTGCGGCGGACTCCATTACGCCGCCGCACAATTTCCCAGGGGAGGCACAGTGCCCTGCTTGATTTATGGAACCAAGAGAGGGACTCTTTTGAGGCACAGCTCGTAACTGAGCGGGAGGAAAGGCATGCCGATATGGTCAACCTAACTACCACCTTACAGGGCATCCTCGCGGAGTTTCGCACCCTCAACAGCAACATGGTCAATGCAAGTAATGGCATCCAGTCAGCCATGGCTGAGATGACCAATATGCAGAGAAACATTATGGAGCAGTTGCAAATTCACAATGCAACCATGGCCCAGGTTAGGTCCCATCCCCACGGACCTCCACCTGGGTTTTATGGGCAGCCACCCTATTAATCCATGAATGTGTGGGACATCTTTTCTCTTCCCCCCCACTGTATTTACTTGTCCTTTGAGGTTTCAAACAATCCATTTTGTGTTTCACATGCAGGTTGTGTTTTGTATTTGCTCCCATAGAGCTCCTTAGAGTAATGATTAAGGCCACTAGCCAATGCCATAGGTCTATGTGCTGTCTAGTTGGCAACTATCATGTACCAATTATGGCTTTTGACATTTGTTTGGTTTGTGCTCCTCCTGTTTGCAGACATGTTTGTGTGACATTATGGCCATGCCCAAATATCCCTTGGCACAGGCAATATTAATGACTGGACTAGGCTGGCCTTTGGACTGGGTGTCCTTGTTTGGTTGTGCCACTCTCTTCCAGGTGTAGATGTGGTAGATTTAATGTTAATACCTTATTTGTTTTTGAGCCACAGTTGTATGTGGATTTTTATTTGTTATGCACCACCAATCAAAGTGCAAAAAGTAAAAAAAATTCAAACTTACAATACTTGTTGCGTTTTGAGTTGAAACACATTTAACATCACCTTGGGCTAAAGCAGATACATTTTTGGTTAAGAGGTGTAAAAATGCAAAGATCAATCTAAGTAAACACCAGGAAAAACATTAGGCAACAATTAAGGGAAATTGTGTATTTATTTAAGGTAATGCCACATTACGGCCAAACAAATATTTGAAAATAAAGGCAAATAAACACACACAGAATGGCAAGACAAAAAAAGGCTTTAACTAAAATGCTGCAATATCAAATTTGCTCTCACTGATTGGCCAGACTCACTGGGTGGGCCCACATAATTTTCACCATCATCTTCTCGGGCTGTAGAGGGCAGAACATCCACATAACGGGGGACACGTTCTTGAATGGCAAAATTATGAAGAACAGCACATGCCATTATGATGTCTATCACTTTGTTAGGAGCATATTGCAGGGCGCCCCCGGTATGGTCCAAACAACGAAAACGTGTCTTCAACAGTCCAAATGCCCTCTCAACAACAGCCCTGGTCTTGCGGTGCGCACGATTATAGGCTTCCTGAGAGGCATCCTGGGGCCGCAGCACAGGCGTCATGAGCCAGGGGAGAAGTGGGTAACCGGAATCACCTTAACAAGACAATTAAATAACAAAAATTAACACATTGCAAGACAACAAACACAAACAATTTGACATATATCAAAATGAGGTAAGCTAAAGGGCCAAAAAAGACACCCAGGGTACATTAGAAAAAACACTATTGTGCCAAATGTAGTACATAACTAAAAATGCAGCTTAAATAAAGCCAAGAATGAAAAAACATCTGCACGGACAAGGCTGTTTAGAAATATGTTTTTGATTCTGGCTTCGCAAATGTTACAATTAGGATGCTGCTGAGGGGCCCACACCATTTCGATAAAGAATGCACTGTATGCAGTTTAAGTCCACTTTGGCGTTGCAAGACCAATACTACAAAAGGCCCAAAAAATAGCAGATACTTTGGGACAATCTGCTACCCAATATATTTGGGGACATGGAAGTTACAGACATCCTAACCAAAGTTATAAAAAAAACAGAAGCACAAAGGGAGCAAAGCGTTTGGTTGAAAAACAAAATACAATCCACAAAAGCCCCCCCAAAAAATGTTGGTTCGTTTTTCTGACAAGAATTATAAAGCTAAAATAGCCAAACAATACAGATTCCTGGGAAATATCGGTAACCAAAAATAGGACACACTTACCAAGCAGCCATGCACCTGAAAATTCCCCAGACTCAAATCTCCTAAACAAACCAGATCGTCTCAGGATATAGGAGTCGTGCGACGATCCAGGGTAGCCGGCAAGGACACTCAGGAAACGCATGTCCGGCCCCACCACGGCCTGGACATTAAGGGAGTGTCCCATTTTTCGATTCCTTAAGGCAAAAACAAAAATAAAGGGTAAGTGATAAGGGCAAAAAACATTTAGAAAAAAAAACATGTCTGCACACAAATTCAAACAACAAATGAGAAGCCTAAATAAAGCATGTACACAAAAGTACAAACAAAAATATGCTGCCGCCAAGGAAAATAGGTTACATTACACGTTGGGCCCCATAATAACCCAAACCCAAAATATATACCTATATATATATTCTTTGGATGCCCTAGGTACGAGTGCCACATGTGTGCAGTCAACAGCACCAATTACGTTGGGCATGTCGGCCACATTATAAAAACCAAGCTTAATGGCGTTTCTGGCTGCCATATCATCCGGGAAAAAAATATATTTTGGAGTTATGGCAGCCATGCCTTCCAAAAATTTAGAGAGTGCGCGGCTCAGCGTAGGCTGGGACATCCCCACGGAGAGGGCACCCAGCCTCTGGAACGAGCCGTTCGCCAAAAATTGCAGGCAGCCAAGCATCTTGGTCATACCTGAAATTGCATGCCCCTTCCTTGTGGTGCGGGCTAACCATGGCCGCAGCTCACTATATAATTTATGGAGGGAAGCGCGATTAAGCCTGGTCAGCTCAAACAGCTCAACATCATTCATGCTATCGATGTTCATGCGACGACGCAGGGGCAATCTGCTCTCAGACCTCCGGATCAAATCGATGCCAAAAAGCATAAGCCCTTGATGTGCCACAAACTCGCTCCTCTCCATCCTACTCCCGAGGCCAAATAGCTGCCGGCAAACATTTCGGGAAGCAGCTCTTTAATGGGCTTCAAAACAATTAGCAATCACCTCTCTGAATTGGTCGCAAGCCCATGTGAAGCACGTAAAAAATAGGATCGGACCTAAAAAATACGATTTGGACGGGAAAAACACACGAACTAACGCAATATATACGATTGACGTCCGGAAAGCGTATGTTCATATACGTCTATGCGCGAACGTTCGTGCGAATACGAAATGTCCAAAAAAAAAAGGAAAAAATGACAAACACCCACCCAAACTTACGATTCTCGATCCGAAATCAATTAACTTTTGCTCTTTGAATCGAGGGGATAGTGTGAACAGAGAGGAGGGAGGAGGGCAGGGTATCATAGCTGTAGAGAGAGACAGCCAACCAGGATGTCTGGGCAGGGAGTGGGGGTGTTTCTGTTCTTGGTCCACTGAAGGTTGATTGATGGACCAGGTCAGCGGGGTGGGGATAGAAAGCTGAACGAGAAAGTGATTTCCTCACTTAGGAGACCGACAGGGGAGGAAGCAGAGAGCTGGAGCAACTTAATGAAAGGTAAGCTACTGATATATTTTTTTTAACTTTTGACTTGCCAATCACTTTAAGCTAATGAAATACCTCTATGTATTTTATATGTATTAAAAAGTCTTAAAATTGGAACTCCCCATTAAAAAATGTTTTATGCCATTCATGCCATATGCATTATTACATGTTAATTGTTCCCCATTAAAACTTACTCTACACATTAACCCTTTAAAGGCAAAGCCCGTAGAAGAGTTGCTTATGTGGTGCCGTTATAATCGGGAGGAATGGGGAACATACATTTTTTATTTATTAAAAAGTGACAAATTGTAATTTTTCATTATTATTTCATCCAGAAATATTTACAAGGCACTGAAGAAGCACTTAATTACGCTGCTGAAAAAAAATATATATACTTTTCCCTGGAAATTCACAGTTAAACATACATAGCGCAAAGTTGTGAAAAATGGCCTGGAAACAGGGTGACAAAAATCTCAAGTAGGCTGGCAGTCATTTGGTATCATTTCCATTCACTAGACTTCTCCTGCCTCAATTTGTTTAGTTTTGTGCTGATTTTCCAACCTAAACAAATAATAAACTATCAATTACATGACATTTGATTGGTTTATGTTCACAATTTCCTAAGGTGTTCACACTATTTTGCTGTATACACAGTCTTCTATGGCACAATATATACAATCAAATCCTCTGCTTATTTTGAAGAGGATGTGTTAGTTAAAGGAATAAGACAAAGATCAAGATCAAATAGCATTTATAAAGTAATGAAAGTTTAGCCCGTGCACTACTGCTTTCCAGTTATCTTTCCTCTCTTGATTGCCCCAGGAATAACAATTTTCTCATCTTACTTGCCCCCGGCAGCCCCTTCCCCGATTCAATCACCAATCCAATGCAGTGGATTGTGTCAGGTTGACCTCCCCTCTATGTGCAGTAGGCTTATATTATGTTCTCAAAGCTGCCATTGAAGCCCACCCCTCCATCCTCCTTTATGCGTTCTTTCATTTAAAGCGGACAAACAGTCAAAATGTACTTAAACCAGACCAACACAACAATCAGCACTGCTATGCATCCCTCCCTGGGGCAATTTGGATTACAGCACATAAAAATTAACAAGATGGCGGCTCATGCATTTGCAGGCCACCTGCAACCAGGAAGCAACCACATCCTATCAGACGCTCAGTGGCGTTCTCTCATACACTTTCATTGCTTTTCATAGTAATGTTCTCTGTATCCAAGCCTGCTTGGGATGTATTTTACACACATTAACCTATTTAAATTTTTTGTTATGTTTTTGTGCATGCCCTTCAAGTGACAGTGCCTTTGCATGTCCCCAATGTCAGCCCATGTTTTTTCACTGTGTCCCAGTTTCCACTGGCTCTTTTTTAGGGTTTGCTAATCCTGCATCAGGCATTGTGCGCCTTATAAATATAGGCTCAAGCGCCAGGTTTCTGGCATTCAGCAATGGTGCTACATCTCGTCCTGTGCAGAGTTCTTTCTGTGTTAAATTTGGCAGTTGCTTTCTAGCATTCACACCTAGCACAACCAAGCGTTTTCCTAAATACAGCCAAGTAGCGGCACTTTCATTGGTTTGAATGCTGTCATTGATATTCTGGTATGACTGTTTTGCTTTTGGTTTCACTTTGTGCACTTATGGTTTGCCTCTGTGGTTTCAAGATGCCCTCCCCCAGCAAAGCCAATGCCCCAGCAGCACTTCCATTGGGTCCGAGGCTGATTTGCCCCCACAATGAAGTCCTACCAACATGTGGACCCTCAAGTCAACAGCCAGTTTGTTAAGGTAAGTGTATTTTGTGTGCTTGCTGCACCTGTTATTTTTCTGTGTGCATCTTTTCTTTTTTCCTATTTTCTGTTCCTCCATCATGACTTTTTGTCATTTTTTTGTTTTCTCCACATTTAATCTTGCTCTGTGTGTTTTTGGCCTTGTTGTCCCTTCAACTTTATTCCTGATTCAGACCTCTTGTGGCGACTTTTTTTTAATATTGGTTTTGGTGAATACAGACAAAATACTATGCATTTTTTACCATTCTCATCAATTAGCGTGCAGAAATGCATTGTTACTTAAATAATACCATATTGGTGGCTAATGTTATTATCTTTATTTATTTTTTTTTGTCTTAGTTCTTTTTTTCATGTAAGACATGTGCCAGCAGGAATATGTTTATGCCCAACCCTCGGCCCAGAAGGGGACTAGGGATGAGCGAATCGATCTGGACGAACCCGGATTCGATCCGAATTTCATGAAAAATTTGATTCGGATCGAATCCGAATTTCCCCGTGCTTCGATCGCTCGAAGTTTTTCTTTAACATCCACTCATTTACATTACAGGCATTCTAAGTTAGCGGACGGGACATGTCCAGACATCTACCCCGCTCCAGTGCATGCTGGGGCAGTCACATGCAGCCTATCAGCAGCCAGCAAGCCCGGTGACGTCACAGCGCTATATAAGGCGGCGGCCATCTTGCTTTTGTTCATTTCTCTATTGCATTCGTGAGAGACAGGACACTGCTGTATTCAGGGAGAGACAGTTAGAGAGCCAGGGACAGCCAGTAGACAAGCAGGAGACAGGCAGGAAATCAGCGAGAAGCAGGGAAAGTTAGGAAAAATCGGAGGCAGTGACAGGGAGATTTTTTTTTTTTTCATCCAGCCTGAGTGTTACTGGCTGGCTGACTGGCTTTGTTAGCTGTTTCAGGCTGCTTATACACTTTTGATGTGCATATATACTGAACTGATCTCAAGTCTGCTGTGGGAACATTACCATTTTGTAAGATCTCATTAGCCTCTGTATTTCCTCTAAGCTGCACACTTATTTAAAGTAATTTGGCCTGTTGCAGCCTGCTTAGACACTTTTACTGTGCATATATACTGATCTCAAGTCTGCTGTGGGGGCATCCCATTCTGTAACATCCCATTAGCCTCTGTATTTCCTCTAAGCTGCACACTTATTTAAAGAAATTTGGCCTGTTGCAGCCTGCTTAGACACTTTTACTGTGCATATATACTGATCTCAAGTCTGCTGTGGGGGCATCCCATTTTGTAACATCCCATTAGCCTCTGTATTTCCTCTAAGCTGCACACTTATTTAAAGAAATTTGGCCTGTTGCAGGCTGCTTATCCACTGTTGCTGTGCATATATACTGTTCTAAAGCCTGCTTGGGGGTATCCCACTCTATAACATACCATACCCCTCTTGATCTTCACTAAGCTGCACACTTATTTAAAGTAATTTGGCCTGTTGGAGCCTGCTTATCCACTGTTGCTGTGCATATATACTGATCTCAGGTCTGCTGTGGGGGCATCCCATTTTGTAACATCCCATTAGCCTCTGTATTTCCTCTAAGCTGCACACTTATTTAAAGTAATTTGGCCTGTTGCAGCCTGCTTAGACACTTTTTCTGTGCATATATACTGTTCTAAAGCCTGCTTGGGGGTATCCCATTCTGTAACATCCCATTAGCCTCTGTATTTCCTCTAAGCTGCACATTTATTTAAAGAAATTTGGCCTGTTGCAGCCTGCTTAGACACTTTTACTGTGCATATATACTGATCTCAAGTCTGCTGTGGGGGCATCCCATTGTGTAACATCCCATTAGCCTCTGTATTTCCTCTAAGCTGCACACTTATTTAAAGAAATTTGGCCTGTTGCAGGCTGCTTATCCACTGTTGCTGTGCATATATACTGTTCTAAAGCCTGCTTGGGGGTATCCCACTCTATAACATACCATACCCCTCTTGATCTTCACTAAGCTGCACACTTATTTAAAGTAATTTGGCCTGTTGGAGCCTGCTTATCCACTGTTGCTGTGCATATATACTGTTCGAAAGCCTGCTTGGGGGTATCCCACTCTATAACATACCATACCCCTCTTGATCTTCACTAAGCTGCACACTTATTTAAAGTAATTTGGCCTGTTGGAGCCTGCTTATCCACTGTTGCTGTGCATATATACTGTTCTAAAGCCTGCTTGGGGGTATCCCAATTTATAACATGCCATACCCCTCTTGATCTTCACTAAGCTGCACACTTATTTAAAGTAATTTGGCCTGTTGGAGCCTGCTTATCCACTGTTGCTGTGCATATATACTGTTCTAAAGCCTGCTTGGGGGTATCCCACTCTATAACATACCATACCCCTCTTGATCTTCACTAAGCTGCACACTTATTTAAAGTAATTTGGCCTGTTGGAGCCTGCTTATCCACTGTTACTGTGCATATATACTGATCTCAGGTCTGCTGTGGGGGCATCCCATTTTGTAACATCCCATTAGCCTCTGTATTTCCTCTAAGCTGCACACTTATTTAAAGTAATTTGGCCTGTTGCAGCCTGCTTAGACACTTTTTCTGTGCATATATACTGTTCTAAAGCCTGCTTGGGGGTATCCCACTCTATAATATACCATACCCCTCTTGATCTTCACTAACCTACACACTTATTTAAAGTAATTTGGCCTGTTGGAGCCTGCTTAGACACTTTTACTGTGCATATATACTGATCTCAGGTCTGCTGTGGGGGTATCCCATTCTGTAACATCCCATTAGCCTCTGTATTTCCTCTAAGCTGCACACTTATTTAAAGTAATTTGGCCTGTTGCAGCCTGCTTAGACGCTTTTTCTGTGCATATATACTGTTCTAAAGCCTGCTTGGGGGTATCCCACTCTATAACATACCATACCCCTCTTGATCTTCACTAAGCTGCACACTTATTTAAAGTAATTTGGCCTGTTGGAGCCTGCTTATCCACTGTTGCTGTGCATATATACTGTTCTAAAGCCTGTTTGGGGGTATCCCACTCTATAACATACCATACCCCTCTTGATCTTCACTAAGCTGCACACTTATTTAAAGTATTTTGGCCTGTTGGAGCCTGCTTATCCACTGTTGCTGTGCATATATACTGATCTCAGGTCTGCTGTGGGGGCATCCCATTTTGTAACATCCCATTAGCCTCTGTATTTCCTCTAAGCTGCACACTTATTTAAAGTAATTTGGCCTGTTGGAGCCTGCTTATCCACTGTTGCTGTGCATATATACTGTTCTAAAGCCTGCTTGGGGGTATCCCACTCTATAACATACCATACCCCTCTTGAACTTCACTAAGCTGCACACTTATTTAAAGTAATTTGGCCTGTTGGAGCCTGCTTATCCACTGTTGCTGTGCATATATACTGTTCTAAAGCCTGCTTGGGGGTATCCCACTCTATAACATACCATACCCCTCTTGATCTTCACTAAGCTGCACACTTATTTAAAGTAATGTGGCCTGTTGGAGCCTGCTTATCCACTGTTGCTGTGCATATATACTGTTCTAAAGCCTGCTTGGGGGTATCCCATTCTGTAACATAACATAACCTACCTCTCTTATTTACACTAAGCAGCTCTCTTATTTAAACTAAGCAGGCCTCTTATTTACACTAAGCAGCTCTCTTATTTAAGCTAAGCAGCTCTCTTATTTAAACTAAGCAGGCCTCTTGGAGGCTGATTGTCCACTTTTGGGTGTGCATTATATTCGGTTTCATATACAGTGGGGTATCCCAATTTGTAAGATAACCTACCCCAACCATGTAAACTAAAGAGGCCTGTTGCAGCCTGAGTTTCTCTGCTTGCGTATGGTCTGCATTACAATCTGTCTCTTTCAATGACACTGCTGCCTGGGGTATCCCAATTTGTAATATAACCTACCACAACCATGTAAACTAAAGGTTACGTCCTTCCAGAAGGAAAACTTATGCCGAACACTATTTTTGTTGGGGGCATTGACCTTTGGATTGATCGCCATGAAATTAAGGATTTTTTTTCAAAGTATGGCGCTGTAAAGAAGGTCAAAATTATTTCTCATACTTGGATTAGTGTTAAAAGTTTCTGCTCAGCTTAAAATACATTACGCCACACTGGCATCCCAAGGCACATGCTATTTAACCCTATTTGTTAAGCACAAGCATTTCTCATACTTGGATTATTGTTACTTTTTGTTCAGCTTGAAATATAACAGGCCACACGGGCATCCCAAGGCACATGCTAATTAACCCTATATGTTAAGCTAAAGCATTTCTCATACTTGGATTATTGTTACTTTTTGTTCAGCTTGAAATATACCAGGTCACACGGGCATCCCAAGGCACATGCTATTTTAACCCTATCTGTTAAACAAAAGCATTTCTCATACTTGGATTATTGTTACTTTCTGTTCAGCTTAAAATATACCAGGCCACACGGGCATCCCAAGGCACATGCTATTTAACCCTATCTGTTAAGCACAAGCATTTCTCATACTTGGATTATTGTTACTTTTTGTTCAGATTAAAATATACCAGGCCACACGGGCATCCCAAGGCACATGCTATTTAACCCTATCTGTTAAGCTAAAGCATTTCTCATACTTGGATTATTGTTACTTTTTGTTCAGCTTAAAATATACCAGGCCACACGGGCATCCCAAGGCACATGCTATTTTAACCCTATCTGTTATACAACATAAGCGTTGATCAGCATCAGCTGCTTTATTAAGCTACTTCAGTTTGCACTTGTTTTTGACTGCTTTTAATAAACCGGGCCGCAGGGCACCCCAAAGCTGCACCTTGAACCCTATCTGTTATACAACATAAGCGTTGATCAGCATCAGCTGCTTTATTAAGCAACTTCAGTTTGCACTTGTTTTTGACTTCTTTCAATAAACCAGGCCGCAGGGCACCCCAAAGCTGCACCTTGAACCCTATCTGTTATACAACATAAGCGTTGATCAGCATCAGCTGCTTTATTAAGCTACTTCAGTTTGCACTTGTTTTTGACTGCTTTTAATAAACCAGGCCGCAGGGCACCCCAAAGCTGCACCTTGAACCCTATCTGTCATACAACATAAGCGTTGATCAGCATCAGCTGCTTTATTAAGCTACTTCAGTTTGCACTTGTTTTTGACTGCTTTTAATAAACCAGGCCGCAGGGCACCCCAAAGCTGCACCTTGAACCCTATCTGTCATACAACGTAAGCGTTGATCAGCATCAGCTGCTTTATTAAGCTACTTCAGTTTGCACTTGTTTTTGACTGCTTTTAATAAACCAGGCCGCAGGGCACCCCAAAGCTGCACCTTGAACCCTATCTGTTATACAACATAAGTGTTGATCAGCATCAGCTGCTTTATTAAGCTACTTCAGTTTGCACTTGTTTTTGACTGCTTTTAATAAACCAGGCCGCAGGGCACCCCAAAGCTGCACCTTGAACCCTATCTGTTATACAACATAAGCGTTGATCAGCATCAGCTGCTTTATTAAGCTACTTCAGTTTGCACTTGTTTTTGACTGCTTTTAATAAGCCAGGCCGCAGGGCACCCCAAAGCTGCACCTTGCACCCTATCTGTTATACAACATAAGCGTTGATCAGCATCAGCTGCTTTATTAAGCTACTTCAGTTTGCACTTGTTTTTGACTGCTTTTAATAAACCAGGTGGCAGGGCACCCCAAAGCTGCACCTTGAACCCTATCTGTTATACAACATAAGCGTTGATCAGCATCAGCTGCTTTATTAAGCTACTTCAGTTTGCACTTGTTTTTGACCGCTTTTAATAAACCAGGCCGCAGGGCACCCCAAAGCTGCACCTTGAACCCTTTCTGGTATACAACATAAGCGTTGATCAGCATCAGCTGCTTTATTAAGCTACTTCAGTTTGCACTTCCTTTTTGACTGCTTTCAATTAACCAGGCCGCAGGGCACCCCAAAGCTGCACCCTGCACCCTATCTGTTTATACTAAATAAGCAAATACATAAAAATGTCAGGCAGACAAGTGCCAGGATGTTCAAAGAGGAGTGGCAGAGGCCAAGATTCAGCAGGCAGAGGTCGCAGCAGACTAGGGGCGAGTGGCAGCAGGAGTCACGGTGAGAGACCTGATCTGCCAGTATCTGCTAGCGGTCGTGTCTCCACCAGTAACGCATCTGCCGTGGTAGATTGGTTAACGCGCTCATCAACATCATCACAAGTTACGTCTGAGACCCCCAGTCTAGGGTCGGTAGGTTCCTCTGACACAACCCTGAGTTGGCATGCCCCGAGAGCTGTCCCTGTCCTCCCATTGCCTCTGTCCTACGCCGTTCCCTCCCCCAGCGACGTATCCTATGCTTTGGGTTCAGCTCCACTCTTTAGTGAGGAGGACGATCAGATAGAGGACAGTCAGCAGCCACTGCCCAGCCATTAAATGGAGGTGGCTTCTTTAGCTCGGCAGACAAATAGTGATGTGGACAGTGCCGTGGGTGTTGTGAGATTTCCAGCTTCTGCGCCAGACACTGTTGAAGAAACCGAGAACATCAGTGACGTACAGCCACAACTCGGTGATGATGATGATGATGATGATGAAGAAGATCGCACTTGGGAGCCGGGTGATGAAGGGGCTTCATCGTCATCATCAGGAGAAGAGGGGCGCAGGTTGCCCCGGAGTCAGCAGCTCAGGCAGCAAGGTGTTAGCAGCATGGTTGGCAGTCAGCATGGGGGCACAATTGTAAAGCCTGGAGCCAAACGGGAAATTAAGGATTTTTTTTCAAAGTATGGCGCTGTAAAGAAGGTCAAAATTATTTCTCATACTTGGATTAGTGTTAAAAGTTTCTGCTCAGCTTAAAATACATTACGCCACACTGGCATCCCAAGGCACATGCTATTTAACCCTATTTGTTAAGCACAAGCATTTCTCATACTTGGATTATTGTTACTTTTTGTTCAGCTTGAAATATAACAGGCCACACGGGCATCCCAAGGCACATGCTAATTAACCCTATATGTTAAGCTAAAGCATTTCTCATACTTGGATTATTGTTACTTTTTGTTCAGCTTGAAATATACCAGGTCACACGGGCATCCCAAGGCACATGCTATTTTAACCCTATCTGTTAAACAAAAGCATTTCTCATACTTGGATTATTGTTACTTTCTGTTCAGCTTAAAATATACCAGGCCACACGGGCATCCCAAGGCACATGCTATTTAACCCTATCTGTTAAGCACAAGCATTTCTCATACTTGGATTATTGTTACTTTTTGTTCAGCTTGAAATATACCAGGCCACACGGGCATCCCAAGGCACATGCTATTTCAACCCTATCTGTTAAGCTAAAGCATTTCTCATACTTGGATTATTGTTACTTTTTGTTCAGATTAAAATATACCAGGCCACACGGGCATCCCAAGGCACATGCTATTTAACCCTATCTGTTAAGCTAAAGCATTTCTCATACTTGGATTATTGTTACTTTTTGTTCAGCTTAAAATATACCAGGCCACACGGGCATACCAAGGCACATGCTATTTTAACCCTATCTGTTATACAACATAAGCGTTGATCAGCATCAGCTGCTTTATTAAGCTACTTCAGTTTGCACTTGTTTTTGACTGCTTTTAATAAACCGGGCCGCAGGGCACCCCAAAGCTGCACCTTGAACCCTATCTGTTATACAACATAAGCGTTGATCAGCATCAGCTGCTTTATTAAGCTACTTCAGTTTGCACTTGTTTTTGACTTCTTTCAATAAACCAGGCCGCAGGGCACCCCAAAGCTGCACCTTGAACCCTATCTGTTATACAACATAAGCGTTGATCAGCATCAGCTGCTTTATTAAGCTACTTCAGTTTCCACTTGTTTTTGACTGCTTTTAATAAACCAGGCCGCAGAGCACCCCAAAGCTGCACCTTGCACCCTATCTGTCATACAACATAAGCGTTGATCAGCATCAGCTGCTTTATTAAGCTACTTCAGTTTGCACTTGTTTTTGACTGCTTTTAATAAACCAGGCCGCAGGGCAACCCAAAGCTGCACCTTGAACCCTATCTGTTCAAAGAGGAGTGGCAGAGGCCAAGATTCAGCAGGCAGAGGTCGCAGCAGACTAGGGGCGAGTGGCAGCAGGAGTCACGGTGAGAGACCTGATCTGCCAGTATCTGCTAGCGGTCGTGTCTCCACCAGTAACGCATCTGCCGTGGTAGATTGGTTAACGCGCTCATCAACATCATCACAAGTTACGTCTGAGACCCCCAGTCTAGGGTCGGTAGGTTCCTCTGACACAACCCTGAGTTGGCATGCCCCGAGAGCTGTCCCTGTCCTCCCATTGCCTCTGTCCTATGCCACACGGGCATCCCAAGGCACATGCTATTTCAACCCTATCTGTTAAGCTAAAGCATTTCTCATACTTGGATTATTGTTACTTTTTGTTCAGATTAAAATATACCAGGCCACACGGGCATCCCAAGGCACATGCTATTTAACCCTATCTGTTAAGCTAAAGCATTTCTCATACTTGGATTATTGTTACTTTTTGTTCAGCTTAAAATATACCAGGCCACACGGGCATACCAAGGCACATGCTATTTTAACCCTATCTGTTATACAACATAAGCGTTGATCAGCATCAGCTGCTTTATTAAGCTACTTCAGTTTGCACTTGTTTTTGACTGCTTTTAATAAACCGGGCCGCAGGGCACCCCAAAGCTGCACCTTGAACCCTATCTGTTATACAACATAAGCGTTGATCAGCATCAGCTGCTTTATTAAGCTACTTCAGTTTGCACTTGTTTTTGACTTCTTTCAATAAACCAGGCCGCAGGGCACCCCAAAGCTGCACCTTGAACCCTATCTGTTATACAACATAAGCGTTGATCAGCATCAGCTGCTTTATTAAGCTACTTCAGTTTCCACTTGTTTTTGACTGCTTTTAATAAACCAGGCCGCAGAGCACCCCAAAGCTGCACCTTGCACCCTATCTGTTATACAACATAAGCGTTGATCAGCATCAGCTGCTTTATTAAGCTACTTCAGTTTGCACTTGTTTTTGACTGCTTTTAATAAACCAGGCCGCAGGGCACCCCAAAGCTGCACCTTGAACCCTATCTGTCATACAACATAAGCGTTGATCAGCATCAGCTGCTTTATTAAGCTACTTCAGTTTGCACTTGTTTTTGACTGCTTTTAATAAACCAGGCCGCAGGGCAACCCAAAGCTGCACCTTGAACCCTATCTGTTCAAAGAGGAGTGGCAGAGGCCAAGATTCAGCAGGCAGAGGTCGCAGCAGACTAGGGGCGAGTGGCAGCAGGAGTCACGGTGAGAGACCTGATCTGCCAGTATCTGCTAGCGGTCGTGTCTCCACCAGTAACGCATCTGCCGTGGTAGATTGGTTAACGCGCTCATCAACATCATCACAAGTTACGTCTGAGACCCCCAGTCTAGGGTCGGTAGGTTCCTCTGACACAACCCTGAGTTGGCATGCCCCGAGAGCTGTCCCTGTCCTCCCATTGCCTCTGTCCTATGCCGTTCCCTCCCCCAGCGACGTATCCTATGCTTTGGGTTCAGCTCCACTCTTTAGTGAGGAGGACGATCAGATAGAGGACAGTCAGCAGCCACTGCCCAGCCATTAAATGGAGGTGGCTTCTTTAGCTCGGCAGACAAATAGTGATGTGGACAGTGTCGTGGGTGTTGCGAGATTTCCAGCTTCTGCGCCAGACACTGTTGAGGAAACAGAGAACATCAGTGACGTACAGCCACAACTCGGTGATGATGATGATGAAGAAGATCGCACTTGGGAGCCAGGTGATGAAGGGGCTTCATCGTCATCATCAGGAGAAGAGGGGCGCAGGTTGCCCCGGAGTCAGCAGCTCAGGCAGCAAGGTGTTAGCAGCATGGTTGGCAGTCAGCATGGGGGCACAATTGTAAAGCCTGGAGCCAGACGGGGCCGGGGCCGGGGTAGAGCACCTGCTGCACGGCAGGCTACCTTATCGTGAGGTAGTGGGGCAGGGGTTCCTGGAGTTGGCGACAATAGCAGCAAATCAGTGAGGCCTGTTGGTGGGAAAAGTAGCTACTCGGCAGTGTGGCAGTTTTTCCTGAAGCATCCGCAGGAGGGTAACCTGGCCACATGCAAGATATGTAGGCAGAAGGTGAAGCGTGGCCAGGGCCCAAATGTTGGCACCACGGCCCTGCGTCAACATATGATGCGTCACCATAAAGCGACCTGGGAGAGCCGAGGCTCCCAAGGGGTGGTCCAGTCTGCTTCCTCACCAAGTGGCACGCCGCTCCCAATTTCTGCTAGCCAAGGCTCCAGCACCTCAGCCGAAGGCAGCTGTGCGTCATACCCATCCTCTGTCGCTCCTGCTCCTCCTCCTCCTCCTCCAAGTCATGCATCCCGCCAGCAATCCATCAGCGAAGCCATGTCCAAGAGACAGCAGTATGCGCCCACTCATCCTACGGCGCAGAAGCTGAATGTGTTCCTGTCCAAGTTGCTGGTGCTGCAGTCGCTCCCTTTTCAGGTGGTGGACTCTGCACATTTCAGAGAACTGATGGCTTGTGCCGAGCCGAGGTGGAGAGTCCCAAGCCGTCATTTCTTTGCCAAGAAGGCAGTACCAGCGCTGCACACTTTTGTTGAACAGAAGGTGGGCCAGTCCTTGGGCCTGTCGGTGTGTAGCAAAGTGCATGGCAGGGCCGACGTCTGGAGCTGTAACTACGGTCAGGGACAGTACATGTCGTTTACGGCCCACTAGGTGAATGCGGTCCCTTTGCAGCAGCAGCAGCAGCAACTTGGACAGGTCACGCCGCTTCGGCCTCCGCGCTCCCTGCCCGTTGGGCCTGTGACACTGTGCGACTCGGCCTCCTCATCCTCCGCCATCTCCTCACCCTCCACTGTAGGCTCAAATCTCAGTGCCCCTCCAGTCTACCATGTGTGCAGGGCACGGAGGTGTCACGCAGTGCTTCACATGGTTTGTCTTGGCGAACGGAGTCACACAGGGGAGGAACTGCTTAAATTTATTCATCAGGAAATCCAAACATGGCTTACTCCAAGAAAACTTAAAATGGGAATCATGGTTACCGACAATGGGAAGAACATTTTGTCTGCGCTGCGCCAAGGAAGCCTGACCCATGCCCCCTGCATGGCTCACGTCTTCAATCTGGTTGTCAAGCGGTTTCTGAAGTGTTCCCCCCATCTTCAAGACATCCTAACAACTTCAAGGAAACTTTGCATGCACTTCAGCCACTCATACACCGCCAAACACACCTTGAGCTACAGCGTCAGAAAGGTATCCCCCAACATAGTCTGATTTGCAATGTTTCCACCATCACGGATTTCCTGATGATCCAACGGATAGGGGGACTCCCCTGTGTAACTTCAATGTCAACCAGTGGCAGCTCATACGTGACACCTGCCGTTTGCTCAGGCCCTTTGAGGAAGCCACTTTATTTGTCAGTCGGCAGGATTACGGGATGAACGACGTGATTCCACTGCTTCATGTACTACAGCACATGTTGGAAACCATGGCTGGTCAGGGCAATGGAGACATGGCGTCTACATCTTACGGCCACATGAACCCCGTTGGAGCTGAACTGGAGGAGGAGGAAGAGGAGGAGGAGTTGCCCAGCGAAACACAGTTTAGGCTTGGCAAAATGGCTGGTTTATCTAGTCAGCGGACAGGAGAGGAGGAGCAGGAGCAGCCAGAGGAGCTAGAGGGTTTTGAGGAAGGCGAGACAGAGGACCCGGACACACCGTGGCAGTATGCAGTGGAGATGGAGACAGGTAGTCCCTCCAAGTCACTTGCGCAAATGGCAGGAAGCATGCTCACGTGCTTGCGTAGTGACCCCAGAATTGTTTCCATTTGTCGGCGGGATGACTTCTGGCTGTCCACCTTATTGGACCCTCGCTTCCGGCACAAAATGGGGGCATTTTTTAAACCCACTGAGAGGGAGGACAAACTGAACTACTACAAAGACATTCTACGTAGGCAGTTGGCCGATGCCTATCTGCGCCATGGTCCATACTCTCGCAGGTCTGACTCGAGGGGACCTCTGCGCTCACCTTCCACTGCCATGGCTGCTGGGGGGTTGGCAGGAGCAGCAGCAGCAGCTCCATCAGCAGCAGCCTCAGTCTTCAGTCGCTAATGAGTAGCTTTCTACACCCGCATAGTGAGGCTATTCATGAGCAGCAGGAAGACTTGGAGCAGGACCTGAACCAGCAGGTCATGTCATACCTTGACATGACCATGCCAACACACCTTGAGGATCCGCTGGACTTCTGGCCAGCCAAATT
This sequence comes from Gastrophryne carolinensis, assembly GCA_027917425.1. Classification (NCBI taxonomy): domain Eukaryota; kingdom Metazoa; phylum Chordata; class Amphibia; order Anura; family Microhylidae; genus Gastrophryne; species Gastrophryne carolinensis. The sequence continues at coordinate 482,128,868 of CM051234.1, read as the reverse complement.
TGATTTGTGGCCTCAACTAGCAGAGTTTGCCCTGGAAAAGCTGTCCTGCCCGGCAAGTAGGTTGCCATCTGAGCGGGTGTTTAGTGCGGCGGGGGCCATAGTTACGGCGAGGAGAACTCGTCTGTCAACTAAAAATGTGGAGAGACTCACCTTTGTCAAAAGGAATCAGGGATGGATCAGCCATTCCACCCACCAATGCCTGATGCATGCAACTATATTCAGCATGGTGCCACGTTTTACACTTTCCAAATGGTGCAAAACGTATTTATGTCTTTAGGCCAATTTTTGGGCTCCTGCTGATGCCAACTTCAGGGTGTGCCTTCCAACCAATTTTTGGCCCCCTGCTGATGCCAACTTCAGGGTGTGCCTTTCAGCCAATATTTGGCCTCCTGCTGCTGCTGCTTGCAACTCCAGGGTGTGATTCATCCAATTTTTGGGCTCCTGCTGCCAACTCCAGTGTCTCTTTCAAGCTATGTTTGGGCTCCTGCTGATGCTTGCAACTCCAGGGTGTGATTCATCCAATGTTGGGCTCCTGCTGCCAACTCCAGTGTCTCTTTCAGCCAATGTTTGGGCTGCTGCTGCTGCTGCTTGCAACTCCAGGGTGTGATTCATCCAATCTTTGGGCTCCTGCTGCCAACTCCAGTGTCTCTATAAAGTAATGTTTGGGCTGCTGCTGCTGCTTGCAACTCCAGGGTGTGACTCATCCAATTTTTGGGCTCCTGAAGCCAACCCCAGTGTCTCTTTAAAGTAATGATCGGGCTCCTGCTGCTGCCAACTGCAGGGTGTCTTTCAAGCAATGTTTGGGCTCCTGCTTATGCTGCTGCCAACTCCAGAGTGTGCCTTCCAGCTAATGTATGTGCTCCTGCTGCTGCCAACTTCAGGGTGCCTTCCAGCCAATTTCTAGGTTCCTGCTGCTGCTGCTGCCAACTCCAGGGTGTGTCAGTCAATTTTTGGGCTCCTGCTGCCAACTCCAGTGTCTCTTTAAAGTAATGTTTGGGTTCCTGCTGCTGCTGCTTGCAACTCCAGGGTGTGATTCATCCAATTTTTGGGCTCCTGCTGCCAACGCCAGTGTCTCTTTAAAGTAATGTTTGGGCTCCTGCTGCTGCTGCTTGCAACTCCAGGGTGTGACTCATCCAATTTTTGGGCTCCTGCTGCCAACTCCAGTGTCTCTTTAAAGTAATGTTTGGGCTCCTGCTGCTGCTGCATGCAACTCCAGGGTGTGATTCATCCAATTTTTGGGCTCCTGCTGCCAACTCCAGTGTCTCTTTAAAGTAATGTTTGGGCTCCTGCTGCTGCTGCTTGCAACTCCAGGGTGTGATTCATCCAATTTTTGGGCTCCTGCTGCCAACTCCAGTGTCTCTTTAAAGTAATGATTGGGCTGCTGCTGCTTGCAACTCCAGGGTGTGATTTATCCAATTTTTGGGCTCCTGCTGCCAACTCCAGTTTCTCTCTCAGCCAATTTTTGGCCTCCTCCTGCTGCTGCTGCTGCCAACTCCAGGGTGTCTTTCAAGCAATGTTTGGGCTCCTGCTTATGCTGCTGCCAACTTCAGGGTGCCTTCCAGCCAATTTCTAGGTTCCTGCTGCTGCTGCTGCCAACTCCAGGGTGTGTCAGTCAATTTTTGGGCTCCTGCTGCCAACTCCAGTGTTTCTTTAAAGTAATGTTTGGGCTCCTGCTGCTGCTGCTTGCAACTCCAGGGTGTGATTCATCCAATTGTTGGGCTCCTGCTGCCAACTCCAGTGTCTCTTTAAAGTAATGTTTGGGCTCCTGCTGCTGCTGCTTGCCACTCCAGGGTGTGATTCATCCAATTTTTGGGCTCCTGCTGCCAACTCCAGTGTCTCTTTAAAGTAATGTTTGGGCTGCTGCTGCTGCTTGCAACTCCAGGGTGTGATTCATCCAATTTTTGGGCTCCTGAAGCCAACCCCAGTGTCTCTTTAAAGTAATGTTCGGGCTCCTGCTGCTGCTTGCAACTCCAGGGTGTGATTCATCCAATTTTTGGGCTCCTGAAGCCAACTCCAGTGTCTCTTTAAAGTAATGATCGGGCTCCTGCTGCTTGCAACTCCAGGGTGTGAGTCATCCAATTTTTGGGCTCCTGCTGCCAACTCCAGTGTCTCTCTCAGCCAATTTTTTGCCTCCTGCTGCTGCTGCCAACTCCAGGGTGTCTTTCAAGCAATGTTTGGGCTCCTGCTTATGTTTCTGCCAACTCCAGGGTGTGCCTTCCAGCTAATGTATGTGCTCCTGCTGCTGCCAACTTCAGGGTGCCTTCCAGCCAATTTCTAGGTTCCTGCTGCTGCTGCTGCAAACTCCAGGGTGTGTCAGTCAATTCTTGGGCTCCTGCTGCCAACTCCAGTGTCTCTTTAAAGTAATGTTTGGGCTCTTGCTGCTGCTGCTGCTTGCAACTCCAGGGTGTGATTCATCCAATTTTTGGGCTCCTGCTGCCAACTCCAGTGTCTCTTTAAAGTAATGTTTGGGCTCCTGCTGCTGCTGCCACCTCCAGGGTGTGATTCATCCAATTTTTGGGCTCCTGCTGCCAACTCCAGTGTCTCTTTAAAGTAATGTTTGGGCTCCTGCTGCTGCTGCTGCTTGGAACTCCAGGGTGTGGTTCGTCCAATTTTTGGGCTCCTGCTGCCAACTCCAGTGTCTCTTTAAAGTAATGTTTGGGCTCCTGCTGCTGCTGCTTGCAACTCCAGGGTGTGATTCATCCAATTTTTGGGCTCCTGCTGCCAACTCCAGTGTCTCTTTAAAGTAATGTTTGGGCTGCTGCTGCTGCTTGCAACTCCAGGGTGTGATTCATCCAATTTTTGGGCTTCTGAAGCCAACCCCAGTGTCTCTTTAAAGTAATGTTCGGGCTCCTGCTGCTGCTTGCAACTCCAGGGTGTGATTCATCCAATTTTTGGGCTCCTGAAGCCAACTCCAGTGTCTCTTTAAAGTAATGATCGGGCTCCTGCTGCTGCTGCTTGCAACTCCAGGGTGTGATTCATCCAATTTTTGGGCTCCTGCTGCCAACTCCAGTGCCTCTCTCAGCCACTTTTTGGCCTCCTGCTGCTGCTGCTGCCAACTCCAGGGTGTCTTTCAAGCAATGTTTGGGCTCCTGCTTATGCTGCTGCCAACTCCAGGGTGTGCCTTCCAGCTAATGTATGTGCTCCTGCTGCTGCCAACTTCAGGGTGCCTTCCAGCCAATTTCTAGGTTCCTGCTGCTGCTGCCAACTCCAGGGTGTGTCAGTCAATTTTTGGGCTCCTGCTGCCAACTCCAGTGTCTCTTTAAAGTAATGTTAGGGCTCCTGCTGCTGCTGCTTGCAACTCCAGGGTGTGATTCATCCAATTTTTTGGCTCCTGCTGCCAACTCCAGTGTCTCTTTAAAGTAATGTTTGGGCTGCTGCTGCTGCTTGCAACTCCAGGGTGTGATTCATCCAATTTTGGGGTCCTGAAGCAAACCCCAGTGTCTCTTTAAAGTAATGTTCGGGCTCCTGCTGCTGCTTGCAACTCCAGGGTGTGATTCATCCAATTTTTGGGCTCCTGCTGCCAACTCCAGTGTCTCTTTAAAGTAATGTCCGGGCTCCTGCTGCTGCTTGCAACTCCAGGGTGTGATTCATCCAATTCTTGGGCTCCTGCTGCAAACTCCAGTGTCTCTCTCAGCCAATTCTTGGCCTCCTGCTGCTGCTGCTGCCAACTCCAGGGTGTCTTTCAAGCAATGTTTGGGCTCCTGCTTATGCTGCTGCCAACTCCAGGGTGTGCCTTCCAGCTAATGTATGTGCTCCTGCTGCTGCCAACTTCAGGGTGCCTTCCAGCCAATTTCTAGGTTCCTGCTGCTGCTGCCTACTCCAGGGTGTGTCAGTCAATTTTTGGGCTCCTGCTGCCAACTCCAGTGTCTCCTTAAAGTAATGGTCGGGCTCCTGCTGCTGCTTGCAACTCCAGGGTGTGATTCATCTAATTTTTGGGCTCCTGCTGCCAACTCCAGTGTCTCTTTCAGCCAATGTTTGTGCTCCTGCTGCTACTTGCAACTCCAGGGTGTGATTCATCCAATTTTTGGGCTCCTGCTGCCAACTCCAGTGTCTCTTTCAAGCTATGTTTGGACTCCTGCTGCTGCTTGCAACTCCAGGGTGTGATTCATCCAATTTTGGGCTCCTGCTGCCAACTCCAGTGTCTCTTTCAGCCAATGTTTGGGCTACTGCTGCTGCTGCTTGCAACTTCAGGGTGTGATTCATCCAATCTTTGGGCTCCTGCCGCCAACTCCAGTGTCTCTTTCAAGCTAAGTTTGGGCTCCTGCTGCTGCTGCTGCTTGCAACTCCAGGGTGTGATTCATCCAATTTTTGGCCTCCTGCAGCCAACTCCAGTGTCTCTTTAAAGCAATGTTTGTGCTCCTGCTTGCAACTCCAGGGTGTGATTCATCCAATTTTTGGCCTCCTGCAGCCAACTCCAGTGTCTCTTTAAAGCAATGTTTGGGCTCCTGCTCCTCATAGTGATGCCACTTCAACTCTCTGCAATTGTGCCGCTCTGCGATTCTATTAGCGATGCCTCTGATCTGCATGTGATATTTATTTACAGTATTATTTCACTAACCCAGCACACATCCTATACGTGTTACAGCAAGGCAGAAGGGTTTACAACCCTATTGAGGCTCTAGGAGGCTCAGAAATAGCCGTTTTTAATAGCGATTTGTCGCGAATAAATTCTGACCGAAACGAATTTTGTCGGAAAATTCGGCGAATCAGCCGAATCGAATTTTTCAAAAGTTTGCTCATCTCTAAAGGGGACCATTGTGGAGAAGATTAGGGCCACCGTGTCCGGGCAATTTAAAGTGATGCTCTGGCACAAGTGCATCTGCCAACAGTAGCTGCCTCCAGCCCTCTTAACCCTGACTCTGTAGGGGAGAGTCTGACTACCATTTGGGCCAGTCCATGAGGGTCCAGGAGGTGGAGTGGAGGAGTCAGGCCCCTTGGAGTTGGCTCTGGTGGTCCAATTGGGGCAGTGAAGCCCACACTTCCTCCCCTCACAGCTCCTCCTGGTTTGAGGCCAGCACCTTGTCCCCTGGTGGAATAGCCTTTGTGTTTATTATTGTGGTGAACTATTGTGGAAGTGACAAGTGTGTGGCTCATGTTTTTGGTTTCGTTTCAGGGCATCATAGGCTCATGAGTTCCTCCACACCCCTTCCAGTATTTTCACCTAGCCAGTGCCAAGCACAAACACCCAGCAGCAAATCTAAAATGATAATATGGTGCAACATACTCAACATATAATTTATTCATTTATGTTCTTTTTTGCATTTTCACAGCTCCTCCTATTCTCTGGGCCACATCCTTGACACCCCAAACCTGCCTTGTCCCCTGCTAGTATCTGGTTTACGGTCTTGAAACACATTGGTCTTCCTTCAGAACTGTTGTTTGTGGCACTGTTAGTAGCAGTGTGCAATGTGTCATGGATTCAAACATGCATCCCCCTTAGTCACTGCGGTTTTCGAAACAAACACGTGTTTCCTTAACATTTGAGCTCTCTCCCACCCAATTTATTGATGTGAGAGACCACAAATTTGAGTGCTTAAAATCTTTGATTCAGGGAGGTAATGCATTTAGTTCTTACTGTAGAAAGCAACATCACAGTATGGTGTATTTACCATACATTTGGGGCCCATCTAAAAGAACCCATACTATGTTTTTTTAGGTTATTTAATTACAGATAGCTCTGTACAGGAATGCAAAATGATTGTAAAATATTGGATCATCATGTTTGCTTAGTGGCTAAAAGTATGTCTAATCAATTGTATCAATATTATTTGGTTGTCCGTTGCTGTAGTCAAACCAGGATGCATCTAGAATCCACACAACACTGCACTACTAAACTAACACTGTTTTGACTTCATATTTTGCCAGAGCACCATTGTTTGCTGAGCCTTTTCCATAAACACGCTTGTTGCGTGACACATGTCAAACGCTGACACATGTCAAACATGTTATGTTTGAATCTGTTTATTGTTGCCCATTTGCCCCTGCTTACCTAATATTAGCTCATACACTACCTGTTGCGATGAACATGTTTTGGCTCAATTTGTAGAATTGTTGGTTGTTTCAATTAAGATCTTTGTTAGTTGTGTTTTTTGGACTAATTTTTATTCTTTCTCTTCCCAACAGCTTGCATATGGGAGCCTCACAGACTCTGACAATATGTGCTTGAGTCACGAGCTATGCTGCTGGACACGCATGAGAAGATGCTGGGTGGGGGCAAGAAATAATTTAGTTTAGAATATGTTCCTTACGTTGGGCCATGTTGGAGTTTTTGTTAAATTTTTATTAAAAATGTAAAGCCTATTTGCTACACTTTGGCCTTATGTGTTATTCTGTGATTTATCTTTATGTTCTTGTGTGAGTATTATATCAAACGACCAACTCAATATTCACATTCCATTAACCATAATCACATTAAACTTGCTTAAACTTAAACTAAGAATTTATTGGCAAAACTCTGCCCACAACGGTGAAATCTATAAACTTACAACATTACCATGCCCCATCACGCCCATATGTTGTTAGACCATCATGGTTTGGGACATCCATGAATTGATAGCCTGGAGGTACAAGTGGTACTTTTGCGGTTGTTGTTTGCCCATTGTGCGCTGGTAGGTTGTGGCCAGGCCCTGCCCCAATCTAAACAGCACCTGGAAAAATATGTTTTGCTGCTGCACCTGCTTCTTGAGTATCTTCAGAAATTCTGCCATTTCCCTCTTTTGGATGGCTGCTATTATTGCCACATTGTTGTTGTTCCTGTGCGTGTCCTGCCAGTTGTTCTGTCCAGCTCTGTCCATTGTTCCTGTGCCAGTACTTTCTGTGGGGGCCAAAGGATTTATTTCTACTTGAGTTTGACTGAGTTGATGTTCAATGCCTTCCATTCTTTGGCCAGTTGGCCAAGACGTTGTTGCCTATTGTATGCATTTAAGTACCCAGCTCATATAGTTGGACACTACTGGGTCACCTTTATGCCTCCACAACTACCACCAATGAAGCCTGAAAATTAGACAAGAAAGGTCAGTTACAACAAAATATGGATTGTTATTTAGGCATATGTGAACCCATCAGCTCCTAAAGCATATTGTTTGTCGTGTGTTGCTTTGGTCAGATACATGTGAGGGGGACCACACTTCTCTATCTGTGTCCAGGCCTTCAATTAAGTGTGCTAGTTATGGCATTTGTCAGTTTTTTGAGGTTTAGATACATGAAGGTCTTCAACATGTGTGAGCACAAAGGGCCCTGGATGTGAAATGTGTAATTATAAATTAACGTACCAAGGCGGATTCAGATTGCTGGGTTGCTGGGACACCTGAATCATTGGATGTCTCCCTGGTCTCCCTTACAGATGGTGCTTGTGTAAGGGCTGGAAACAATGGATCACTGGACAAATTTGTCCAGCAAAATACACACATTGTAAGTGTAAACTGTGATTTGGGTAAAGCTCTTGATTCAATTTTCACATGCCTGTGCTGAGGCTGTTCTTATCCCCTGAGGCTTCCAGAATCTGTGGTGGTGTGGTCACCTGGTCTTCATCAGATAATGGTGAGCACTCAAAACCAGCTGTATGAGAGGCACAAAAGGAGAATGTAAAGGAACAATTGCCAAGATAAGTACTTTAACATTTGCAGCAGCAGCCAAACATCTCACACAAAGAAAAAGCCCAATGACAGTCTCATGATATGCATTACTTACACATATGGGTTGGAAATAGGTATTGGATGGACTTTTTACAACACCCATAGGTGTGACGGACATCAATGTTGTCTAGAAACACACAGACAACAAATTGGGCCAACCAGGACTAATCTAAAGTTAGCCTTAAATTGTGGCAATGCCCAGGAAATACCTAACCAGGCCAACATCTTCACAATAGGCTCGATTCAGAGACACATTCGTCTGGACTTCCGTAGCTGTCTGTGAAAGTTTTAGTGGGTGTTTGTCATTTTTTTGCATTAATTTTTTATTCGTACGAACGTTCGGGAAAGTGTGTACATGGGCTTTCGATGAACGGAAGCAAATCAGATCATTTCCGTTAGTTCGGATCATTTTCCAAACAAAATGATATTTTTCGTTCGTTCAGATAACTTACGTTGTTGGGATGGGCTTACGTCTGATTCAGAGAGCTGATTTCCGACGGACCACCACCCTATAAATCCATTTCATTTCCTATCCACTTACGGGACCTTTGAGGGCACGCCTTTAGCACCAAGGCATTGCATGTATCAGCATGGCCGAGGCCATAAATTGTATAGCAATGCATACCTGAATCAATACATTTCATGTATGCCTTATAGAAGCATTTTAATGCTGACCTTAATTAGTCCTTAGCATGTAAACATTTATTTTCCCACACATCCATATAATTGCTATATTTTTTTAGACTTATGTCCTTTGTGGATTATATTTGGATTGTTGAACTTGAATCTTAATTTGTTGTAGGAGTTATTGTTTTAGTTGGTTACCTTTGCTTTGTGTAATTATTTTATATTTGGTTGCAGGAACTGCAAGATGTGCCACTCGCACAACAAGCAGTGTTTGGTCCAGCTATGCGATTCCTCAGTGTTCTTGCAGGGCATCCAGGGTCGTCCCATGATGCTTATATATTGCAGAGCTCCAGCTTATTTGGTCAGTTTGAGTCAGGAGAATTATCTGGTGGATGGCTTCAGGGTAAGTTTGCTCACATTCCATCAATCCATTTTCACTGTATGGCAATGAATATAGTTGATGACTCGTGTCTTAACCGATGGCTGTTTTTAGCCCTTGATGACATGTTAAACAATATTGTTTTATGTTAGCACTTTTAAATACTTTCAGGGGATTCTGGATATCCACTCCTGCCCTTGCTCCTGATGCCCGTTCTTTGCCTGCAGAATGCGGGCCAGGGGTTCTCTAATCGAGCCCTATGCAAGACCCGGGCCGTGGTGGCGAGGGCCCTCTGCCTTTTGAAGTCCAGATTTAGGTGTTTGGACCATACAGGGGGGGGGGCAGTGCAGTATGACCCCAACAAGGTTATATATTTTATGATGGAATAAAAAAAAATGTTACAGTGTAATTTCATTTAAAAAATACATTAACACAAAACTAATGGGCCCAGAAATATTTAAAGATGAATATTCACATGACCGAGAAGTGATTTGGGTAAGTTTTAGGGGGCTAAAATGGAAGAAGAACCTAACCGCGAAGTGGTTTGGGTGAGCTTTAAGGGTCCAAAAGGGAAGATGGAGGATAGTGCTAAGTGATTTAGCTAAACATTGTAGTAGAAGTGAGGGTGGCAAATATGTAGGCGAGTGTCACGCTCGGGGTAACTCCAGCCCTCTTAATAAGCTCACAACCCCCAATCTCCACAGCCAGCTTCACCTGTAGGAGCCCCCGCTTGCCGGGACGCAAGATACGCCTACCCGGGATCGGTTGCCCCCAGGACTTAATGGCTCAAAGGATGTAAGCTTATATGTGGGAGGACTGGAGAACCAATAGCAAGAGCGTGAGTGACGGAAGTCCAGAGACAGGCAATAGGTCGATAACAGGAAGGCAGAGATCGTAGCGGCACCAGGGGTCAGGCAAGGCGTAGTCGGGGTTCAGGCAGAGGTCAGCAACTGGGGATCAGGATCTAGAAGCGTCAGTTCAGGCAAAGGTCGGCAACAAGGATTCAGGATCGAGAGGCGTCAATTCAGGCAGAGGTCGGCAACAAGGATTCAGGATCGAGAATGGTCGTACAATCAAATCGGCAACAGGCTAGACTTCACAGGAGTAGGTAACACAGGGTTCTGAGCGCTATCACAGGCAATTCACAACTGAGAGGGAATTGCCTTTATAGGAACAGGTCTGAGGGAAGCAGTGTACTGATTGGAGCACATAGGATTCCAAGGGTAATTGGCTGCAGAGCAGAAGAGGGCGAAGCCCTCAATCCCCTAGGATTCATTAACCCTTTAATTGATCCTCCGGCGGGTGCGCGCCGCACAGCGCCGCCGGAGGGCATAACAGACACGTGCTCGCGGCCGCGCGCGAGCACGTCTCCTGGAGGAGGAAGCGGGGGGCGTGGCTGAGCTGGGTGCCGCTCGAGCCGACGCTGCTCGAGCCGACGCCGCTCGGCGCGGCCGCCGCACAGTGACAGCTGCAGCTGGCCGCCTGGAGACGTCGCTGGAACGGGGATCAGGTAAGCGGTTCCTGACACTACCCCCCCCTTCACGAGGGGCCTCCGGACCCTCACCCGGTTTCCCTGGATTGTCACGATGGAACCTTCTTACAAGAGCCTTGGCATGAACATTCCTCGCTGCCACCCAGCATCTTTCCTCCGGACCATAGCCAACCCAATCCACCAAATACTGTAAAGAATCGCACTTTACGTGAATCCAAGATCTTATTCACTTCATACTCGGGCTCATTATTAAGAAGAATTGGTGCAGGACCAGCAAGAGGAGCATTCTTCGCCGGTTTTAACAGTGAAACGTGAAAGGAATTAGGTATTTTCATAGTTGGCGGGAGTTGAACTTTAAAAGACACATTATTCAACTTCTTGACGATTGGAAAAGGACCAATAAATTTTGGACCTAATTTGCTAGATGGCTGACGGAGCGCAATATTTTTAGTGGAGACCCAAACTAGATCGCCTACTCGAAGAGTAGGTTCCTGTGATCTGCGGCGGTCGGCAAATTTCTTATACCTCAAACCAGTGGTCTTAAGAATCTCCTGAACGTGTGTCCAGATATTCTTCCGTTCTTGAAGCCACTCCTCCAACGCCGGCAGATTGGAAGGTGACCCTGAAAGGGAAGAAGCTCTAGGATTTTTCCCTAAGTTACAATAAAAAGGAGATACCTTGGTACTCTCACTAGGCGCGTTATTGTAAGCAAACTCGGCGAAATCAATAAATTCCGCCCATTGTTCTTGGGCATCAGAAACATAACACCTTAAGTATTGTTCCAAAGTTTGATTAGTTCTTTCTGTCTGCCCATTAGTCTGGGGATGGTAGGCAGAAGAAAGAGATATCTGTATTCCCAACCGCGAACAGAAGTGTTTCCAAAAACGGGAAGTAAATTGAACACCCCGATCAGAGACTATATTGGACGGAATACCATGAATACGAAAAATATGCGAAGTAAACAGCTGCGAAAGCTCAGGTGCAGAAGGAAGTTTGGCCAAAGGAACGAAATGTGCCATCTTACTGAAACGATCTACGACCACCCAAATGACAGTATTACCATGTGAGAGAGGCAAATCTACAATAAAATCCATAGAAATATGGGTCCATGGCTCAGCAGGAATTTCAAGAGGAACCAAACTGCCACTAGGAGCCTTGTGAACTCCTTTACTTCGAGCACAAATAGCACAAGCGTCGATAAAGGCAGTGATATCGCGTCTCATGGTAGGCCACCATACATGACGACGGGCAAGCATAAACGTCTTACGGTTACCCAAATGACCAGCAGTTTTGGCATCGTGAAATTCGCGAATTACATCCGAACGCAGGTGCGGCGGAACAAACTGGCACCCCAAGGGTACATCACTAGGAGATTCATCTTGAAACGGCGCCAAGGTATTGGAGAGATCAGGAAGTAACGCCCCCACCACACAACCTGTGGGTAAAATTGGTTCACCAGAATCACCCCGATCCTTACATTCACCGAACATGCGAGATAGAGCATCAGCTTTAGTATTTTTTACACCCGGCTTGAAAGTAATAATAAAATTGAAACGCGAGAAGAATAATGCCCAACGTGCCTGACGAGAGTTCAGCCTCTTGGCAGAACCTATGTATTCGAGATTTTTATGATCAGTATACACAGTTATAGGATGTAATGAACCCTCCAACCAGTGTCGCCATTCATCAAATGCCAGTTTAATAGCTAATAGTTCCCTATTGCCAACATCATAATTTTGTTCCGCGGTACTGAATTTACGCGAAAAATAAGCGCATGGATGGAGACGCTCTGGGTTACCAGAATATTGTGACAAAACTGCACCCACTCCCAGCTCAGAAGCATCCACTTCAATAATAAAAGCTTTATGAATATCTGGATGCACTAAGACAGGTGCCGAAGTAAAGGCCCGTTTCAAGGTTAGAAAGGCCTCACAGGCAGAGGGGGACCAGTTAGCAGTAAAAGCCCCCTTGCGGGTAAGGTTGGTAAGGGGTGCAACAACATGGGAAAAGCCTTTTATGAAACGCCGATAAAAATTTGCAAAACCTAGAAAACGTTGCAATTCCTTTAAAGTTTTGGGTTGGACCCAATCCTGAACTGCTGAAACCTTCCCCGCGTCCATCTCTAAACCCTGGTTGGTAATAACATACCCTAGGAAGGGAACTGTAGTGACTTCAAACACACACTTAGACAGTTTAGCAAATAAGTTGTTCTCTCTTAATTTTTGTAGCACCAACTTAACATGGTGTCTGTGCTCCGGTAAAGAATTAGAAAAAATGAGAATATCATCCAAGTAGATGACTACAAATCTACCGAGATATTCCCTGAATATATCATTAACAAAATCTTGGAAAACGGCTGGCGCATTACAAAGACCGAAGGGCATGACCAGGTACTCATAGTGCCCATCCTTCACATTAAATGCAGTTTTCCACTCGTCCCCCTGTCGGATGCGAATCAGATTGCAAGCCCCTCTCAAATCCAATTTGGAGAAAATTCGAGCTCCTGTGACTTGATTGAACAGATCCCCAATCAAGGGTAAGGGGTATCGGTTTTTTACAGTGATCTTATTCAAGGCTCGATAATCTATGCACGGTCTCAAGCCACCATCTTTTTTCTCTACAAAAAAGAACCCGGCCCCAGCAGGCGAGGTAGAGGGACGGATAAATCCTTTCCTAAGATTTTCGGTAATATACTCCCTCATTGCTTGCTCCTCGGGCAGGGTAAGGTTATAAATCTTTCCCCTCGGGGGAATTGTGCCAGGCAGCAAGTCAATGGGGCAGTCATAGGACCGATGTGGAGGAAGAGTATCAGCAGAGCGTTCAGAGAATACATCGATCCAATCAGCGTATGGCTGAGGTAATTCCTGTGGTAAGACTTGAACGCTTCTGAGGCCTGTATTAAAACAGTGACCTTTACAGTGGTCACTCCACTTGACCAACTCCCCAGCCCGCCAATCTAACACCGGGTTATGGAGTTGCAACCAGGGGTATCCCAAAACCACCGGAGTTTCCGGACAATCAAAAATAAAGAATTCTAAGAATTCAGAGTGAGAAGAGCCGACAATTAGTCTGAGAGGTGGGGTCTTGGTATTTATAGGACCTCCCTGGATTGCCTTTCCATTGATAGCTAAAACTTGTAGGGATCTTTCAAGAGGAACTACAGGGATCCCTAAGGTGGAGATCATGCTCCTGTCCAAAAAGTTTCCAGCCGCACCACTGTCTATGAAGGCGGAAACTGTCTGCTTAGAGGACCCCCAAAACAAATCAATAGGTACAAGCATCTTATTCTGGCGAGAGTTACAAACTGACTCACCCAGATCAGTACTCTCTACCTGGTCTGGGTGCGGAAGTTTTCCGCCGGTTTCCCCTTGTTGGGACAGGACCCTGCAAAATGACCAGAATTCCCGCAATAAAGGCATAACCCCTCGGATCGCCTACGCTGTTTCTCCTCTTGGGATAAGCGGGTTCTCCCTAATTGCATAGGTTCTTCCTGGGAGGATGATGAGGTATTTTCTCCACGGGGAACCGGGGATCTATGACTCTGGACTGGTCTAAAGGACGTGGGAGCCCCGACTCTCTCCCTGGCCCTTTCTCTAAGACGTCGGTCTATTTTAATGGAGACCTGCATTAATTGATCTAGGTCCGCTGGCGGGGGAAAATTGACTAAGGCATCCTTGATGCTATCCGACAGTCCCACCCTGAACTGACTACACAAAGCTGGATCGTTCCACCTAGCTTCGATAGCCCAGCGGCGGAATTCAGCACAGTAGTCTTCAGCCGAATTCCGTCCTTGTTTTAAGGCCCGAAGCCTATTCTCTGCGGTAGACTGTATATCTGGATCGGCGTATAAAATGCCCATAGCATTGAAGAAGGCAGTCACTGATTGTAGAGCAATGTCATGGGACAGTAAACTAAAGGCCCAGGACTGTGGGTCTCCTTGAAGCAAGGAAATGACTAGGCCTACTCGTTGGACCTCTGTGCCAGAGGAGATAACTTAACTTAAAATATAGTTCGCAGGCATTCTTGAAATTGGAAAATTTTGCTCGTTCTCCAAAAAATTTCTCAGGCAGTGGAATCTTAGGTTCGGAGAAATGAGGTGGTACAGCGGAAGTTGGCACTTGACGAGATTCCTGAGTGGCCACTCTTTGAGCGAGTTGGTTGATCGCTGTGGCCATAGCTTGCACCTGCTGTACCAGGTCATCCATTTTTGGGCCTGTGATAATGTCACGCTCGGGGTAACTCCAGCCCTCTTAATAAGCTCACAACCCCCAATCTCCACAGCCAGCTTCACCTGTAGGAGCCCCCGCTTGCCGGGACGCAAGATACGCCTACCCGGGATCGGTTGCCCCCAGGACTTAATGGCTCAAAGGATGTAAGCTTATATGTGGGAGGACTGGAGAACCAATAGCAAGAGCGTGAGTGACGGAAGTCCAGAGACAGGCAATAGGTCGATAACGGGAAGGCAGAGATCGTAGCGGCACCAGGGGTCAGGCAAGGCGTAGTCGGGGTTCAGGCAGAGGTCAGCAACTGGGGATCAGGATCTAGAAGCGTCAGTTCAGGCAAAGGTCGGCAACAAGGATTCAGGATCGAGAGGCGTCAATTCAGGCAGAGGTCGGCAACAAGGATTCAGGATCGAGAATGGTCGTACAATCAAATCGGCAACAGGCTAGACTTCACAGGAGTAGGTAACACAGGGTTCTGAGCGCTATCACAGGCAATTCACAACTGAGAGGGAATTGCCTTTATAGGAACAGGTCTGAGGGAAGCAGTGTACTGATTGGAGCACATAGGATTCCAAGGGTAATTGGCTGCAGAGCAGAAGAGGGCGAAGCCCTCAATCCCCTAGGATTCATTAACCCTTTAATTGATCCTCCGGCGGGTGCGCGCCGCACAGCGCCGCCGGAGGGCATAACAGACACGTGCTCGCGGCCACGCGCGAGCACGTCTCCTGGAGGAGGAAGCGGGGGGCGTGGCTGAGCTGGGCGCCGCTCGAGCCGACGCTGCTCGAGCCGCCGCCGCTCGGCGCGGCCGCCGCACAGTGACAGCTGCAGCTGGCCGCCTGGAGACGTCGCTGGAACGGGGATCAGGTAAGCGGTTCCTGACAGCGAGCACTTTAATGAGTTAAGTTTGTAGTGCACAGGCGCAAGATCGTAAGGATTTCCGTCTGGACGATTATTTATTGAAAATGGGAAACAGAAACTAACAGGAAACGTAAAGGATTCGTGGGAGGATACGATGGGAAAAGGGCAAAAACGAAAGCCTACGTTGTAACGTGAAAAAGAAACGGAAAAGTCACGCTGGAAAATGACATCCTCGTATTCGTAATCTGCCGTACGAACGGACGGAAACTTTACAGGATTGCAATGCATGCATAGAATCGCTCGTACACGCATACAAGAACGGAAACATTTAAAAAAAAAAAACAGAACGCCACTAAAATTGAAGTATTTTTTTGTCTCTCTAATAAGCCAAACAGGGGCAGGATGACCAAATCTCAAGGTTGTGCTGTGGGTTTTGCATGGCCCATTGTGTACATCCAAAGCTATGCCTAAAAATCTATAACAGGAAACAAACGTGAGCAGCTAATTTTGGACACTTAAGAGTCTACTTATAAACAGGCTCTGGTTGGCTTGAGGAACAGCTGTCTGTGGGCATTGAGGATTGAACCCTGTTGGCTAACAAACATAGTAAAGGAAACCAATGATTAAACAAATACATAACAACAAATGAAAACACTGAAAAAGCAACTTAGCAGAGGCAAAAAACACAAGGAGTGACTACTCAACTTACATACAAGCTCCGGTTGCCTTGAGTACCAGCTTGGTGTGGATGTGTGAACTTGGTGACTACTGCTGGCTCCAACATTGACTTCCAGCTGTTGGCTGTTGTCAGGTTGTGATTCTGGATCTTTGAGGCCCTCCGAATCTGATCCTGCATCTGAATCTGTGCCGGACAACAAAGTAAATGCTTGAGCAGGAACATTTAAAAAGGAGTGTGAAACATGTTAAACAACAATTGAAACAGTTACCTTTTACCAAGGCTGTTGTGTCATCCCGTACATCCATACCCTACAGGAGACATAAAGGTATCTTGAGCTTCAACATGACCTCATATTCACGGTAGCTATTAAGGGATCCTTCATGTTCCCCATGCTAAATGAACAGACGCGATTGGTGAGGGTCATGCAGAGCTTGTTGAATCTTTATTAGTTGCTGCAGTGGTTCGCTGATGTACTCTGGTGCTACTAAGGGTCTTAGCTATTCAAGACCAGATTTTGGTGAGCTCAGTCTTGCTGAAGCCACAACTCTGTGGGCCATACAAGAGTGACCATTTAGAAAGGGTGAGCTCGACCAGCTTTATGTTATCATCAAGATTGAACTCTAGCTCACGCTAGGTGGATCATATCTTGCACCCCTCCAACAAACCTGTGGCAAGATCAATGGTGTAAGACATATGTGGCTCCTGCTCAGCAACTATGGGATGTGGGGCATGCTGACCACCAACAATAGGTAGTCCAGGAGCATTTTGGGAAACACTGGCAGCAGCCACTAAGCTCACTAAAGCCCTGGTGTTGTTGCGTCTAATTATGCCACCATGCCCTCGAACCACAGAATGAGCAAAAGGATTACCTAGAACTCTGGGGCAGTGCCCTACAGAGGAATAGACAAGTGGATGTGTGTGACGCCTAGTAGGTGCCATAATTCCAAGAAACAGATGCAAGAGCAAAAAAACATATGCTTTCACTCTAAGCCACAGCAGCAAGATGGTGCTGCAGCAAGATTGTGTAGCACACTGCAAGATAGAATTGTCTTGGACACATTATCTGGGTTGTGGGGCTATTGGCCAGGCCTAACCTAAGAATCATGCATTCCTCAGGCTGTTGTTTTTTTCTACAATGCCTCTGGTTTAGTTGTAAGCTGTGTTTTTGTGTTGCACTTGTGTGTGTCAGAGTGTGTGTGTTAGCTGGTTTATCTTAGGTGTGCATTGTGCATGTGTTTGTTTGCTGGTGATTACACTTGTGCATTTTTGGTTGCAGTGGCAATGCGGTGCTTTGCAGAGCCCGATTTTGGTCTGATGTTCGGTGTTTGGATGAGTTGTGTGGTTGCTGCTGAGGAGGAGGAGAGTGGTTCAGCTAAGTGTTTAACACCCAGTTGGCTGTGGCAGATTAGAGTGATGAGCATATCCACAGCCACTTCTGCCTGAATCGTGGTGTGTTTTTGGAACTTTACCACCAAATCTGCTAGAGATGAGGCTACGTGCTGTGAGGTTGGGCTTTCCGGGATCCTGCCATGACTCCTATGTGTTGTACCAATCTGTCCTATGCAGGAAATTTGAAAACAAAATGCCACTGAGATGGCTACTAGGTAAGTATGTGGCCAAATTGTAAGACCTCTAAACAGTGGAACTGCCGAACTAGAGGGGATGGCAACCAACATTGCAAACAACACTAACCCATGTGTTTGAATTTAGCGGATAAGAGATACGGGCAGAAGATGTGGCTCTTGACCCCCATGCAGAAGCCACATACCGCAGCTGAAATGCGCTACAATGCAGTTCATCTCAAGACCAGATGCATTGTCAAAAGAACCATCAGCCTGCTCAAAGCATGTTTCCTATATTTGGCACAACCAGAAGATGAGATGCTGTATAGCCCAGAGAAGGTGTCCAAGATAATCCTCACTTGCTGTGTGCTACACAATATCTGCAAACTCCATTGAATGGAAGAGCCCAAGGAAATGCTACTGGTGCCTGAAGTCCCAGACTGGCTCTGCACGGTTGGTGGGTAAGACGAACTCAGGAGATCAGGGTTGTGAGTAGTATGGTTCTTTTTTTTTTTTTTTAAATTCTTTATTTAGTTTTCATGTATACAATACAAAGAAAAAATAAAAGTAAACAGCTGTGGCGTAGTCCACAATAAACAGGTTGAATATAATTACATTTTGTTGTCTCTGTTATTCGTGTATTGTCAGTCGGACCTAACACAACAACCAACATCTAACTGCGTGTTCCCCAACACGGTGGGGACACGCATTCTTCGTAAAACTTATTCCAATAAAGAAAGGGGGAAGAAAAAAAAAAAAAAAAACAAAAAAAAAAAAAAAAAGGAAACAGGTAAAATAACAAGAATCTACATCAATGCCAGGAGAGGGCAGACAGGGGGATTAAAGCTATTGAAAAGAGGAAAAGAGAGAGGGGGGGAGGGACTGTGGGGGGGGGGAGTAAAAAAAAAGGGGGGGGGGGGCCCAGAGCAGTGCCGGTCAACTACTTCCCAGCGAGGATGTGTTTATACTCCTTCGACTCGGTGAACTGAGTCCAATCGAACCAGGTTGCCAAGTATTTCTCGAAGCCACCCTCACCAGATGTCCTAAGATCCTCGAACCTCATTATCTCATTAACTTTCAACACCCACATTGCCAGGGTGGGGGGGTCTTCTTTTTTCCATAAGAGGGGGATACACACCTTAGCCGCATTGAGGAGATGGCATAACAGTGAGCCCCGATATTTTTTTTGCGGCTCCCGAGTCAGGTGAAGTAGACACATAGCCGGATCGTCCGGAACCTCTTCACTTGTAACCCTTCCAGCCACTTCTCTAACCCCGTCCCAAAACAATTTCACCTTGGGGCAGGACCAAAATATGTGAAGTAGTGTGCCCTCTCCCCCTCCACACCTCCAACACCCTGCCTCCACTCCAGGAAACCATTTGCTAATTGTCTTCGGCACTCTGTACCACCGCGTCAAGATCTTGTAACTACACTCTTGAAACTTGGTACAGACCGACGTTTTATGGGGCGCTTGCAATAACTTACTGATTTGTGTCGGGGTGAAGGTCCTGTCGAGTTCTCTTTCCCATTTTCCAACAAATGATGGCGGGGCGAGGTCCGGGGGGTTAATCAGCATCTTATAAATGCGTGAGAGGGTATGGCTCTCCGCATTATTACTTGAGCAAAGCTCTTCAAATGGAGTGAGCCCTCTATGTTCCGCCTTGTGTTCCCTGAGTGTGTGGAGGAAATGCGAGAGCTGCTGCCTCTGCCACATCGACCACTTGGGGATTCCTCGTTCCGTAGCCAACCTCTCTATGTCCCGCCATTCCCCCTCTCCCATAAGGTGCCCAACTCTGAATATTCCCGAAGCTTTCCAAGCCTCCGGGATCGAACCCCTACAGCCCGGGGGGAACCCAGGGTTGCCTAGGACAGGGACCATTGGTGAGGGGCCTGGGGAGAGACCCATCGAGCCAAAATATTGATGGCACACTCTCAGAGTAGTCCCAACAAGGGCGTGTTTCATTGCCGATGGAATGTCGTTACGATCTGCCCAGGGGATACACTCCATCCTAACCCCCACTAGGCTTTGCTCAATGGAAACCCAATGTTTGTGACCTCTATGAAGGCACCAGTCGACCACTCTATTAAGGTGGACCGCAGCATAGTAGAGCCTAGGGTCAGGGAGTCCCATTCCACCCTGCTCCTTACTCCTAGTCAGGATGGACCTGCTTATTCTCGGCCTCCCACCCCCCCAAACAAATCTACGGAAGAGGATGTTCACCTTCTGAAAGAAGGACTGCGGTATGGTCACTGGGAGGGCCTGCATTAGGTAAAGGAGCTTAGGCAACAGCACCATCTTCAATGCGCTGCACCGGCCGAACCATGAAAGCTTCCCGGTCGACCATCTAGCTATGTCTTCCTCAAATTTTTTGAGCAAGGGGGGGAAGTTTAGAGCGAAAATGTTGGCCAAGTTCTTACATATCTTCGTTCCCAAGTATGTCACACTAATTCCCGAGGATTTAAAGGTGAAGGAGTTCTGGAGAGTTCTAAACCTTTTCCCAGGGATATTTAAGTTTAAAGCCTCTGATTTCTGAAAGTTGATTTTATACCCTGACAGGTCTCCATATTGCCTCAGCTCCCGTAGTAGGATCGGCAAGGAGACCTCGGGTAGAGTCAGCCCAAAAATCAGGTCGTCAGCGAAAGCCGCGACTTTATAGTTGCCCGAGGGGCCTCCCATGCCTTTTATATCCTCATTCCTCCGGATCTTACATAGGAGGGGTTCAAGAGTCAGAATGAAAATTAGGGGAGACAGTGGACACCCCTGTCTCGTCCCATTAGAGATATCAAATGGATCAGAGAGCGTGCCATTCACTCGCACCGACGCGGAGGGGGCACTATACAGGCTACCAATCCACCCCAAAGCATTGGGGCCGAGGCCTATGTGTCTTAGAGTGACCTGCAAAAACTCCCAACTCACTCTATCAAAGGCCTTCTCCGCGTCGGTGGCCAGCAAAAGGGACGGAACGTTACCAGTTTGGGCCCACTGAATCCAGTTAAGGACTTTTACAGTATCGTCTCTGGCCTCTCTATGAGGCATAAAACCCGCCTGGTCAAGATCAATAACATTATGCAAGTGGGGGGCTAACCTAGAGGCCAATACCTTTGCAAAGATCTTAATATCTGTGTTCAGAAGCGATATTGGCCTATAGCTGGCACAGAGACTAGGATCTTTTCCTTCCTTGGGGATGACCGATATGTGGGCTCTCAGTGCATCTGGGGGCATGTGACCACCTGTTTTAAAAGAGTTGAGAGCTTCCAAGAGTCTGGGGCCCAGCAGAGGCAGCATCTTTTTATAATATTCAATACTAAATCCGTCGGGCCCCGGAGCCTTCCCGCCAGGCGCTCCAGCTACCGCCCTCTGAACCTCCTCCAACGAGAGTGGTCTCTCTAGGTCTTCCAGAACATCATTCGGCAATTTGGGCATACCCGATTCCCTTAAATAACGCAGCATCGCATCATGCCTCTCGGTGCCTTCTGCCCTGGGGAGATTATACAGCTCTTCGTAAAACTTTTTAAAGGCCTCCGCAATTTCTTCCGCCAGGTGTATCGCCCTCCCCCTCTGGTCCGTGATTTTCGGGATAAAAGTTTTCACTCTCTCGGCCCTTAAAGCCCGCGCTAGTAGTTTCCCACATTTATCGCCCGACTCATAAAATTTCCCACGGCATTTGAACTTCTGTGCCTTAAGCTTGTCTAAACACAGCGTTTTAAGCTTTTCTCTGAGCGCTGTCAAGGCCGAGAGGTGAATGAGGGCAAGGGATTTCTTATGTAGGGTTTCCAACCTCCCGATCTCCCTAACGAGCCTCAAGACTCCCTCCGCTTTCTCCCTTTTACGTCTGGCCCCCAGTTTTATTAAGGACCCTCTAATGTAACACTTATGCGTCTCCCACAGGACCCCTGGGCTGACCTCTGGCGACCCATTGAGTTCAAAGAAGTCCCTGATATCTCTCTGGATCTCAGCAAGTACAGCTTGATCGTCCAGCAGGGAGTTGTTTAAGCGCCAAGTCCACCTCCTAGGTCCTTGATGTGGGAGCCTATCTGTGTGTCCAGAACTCGGCATAGAGCACCATGTGTCACCAGGAGCATATCTATTCTAGAGTAGGATCCGTGAGGGGGGGAAAAAAAGGTATAATCACGGGAGTCGGGGTGTTGGATCCTCCACGGATCGACCAATTGGTGTAGGGCAAGCAGTTTCTTTACCCGCTTTAGCTTGGCATACGACATATGGGAGGCTCCCCTGGAGGTATCCAGAAGGGGGTCCAGGGCTAAGTTAAAATCACCACCCAGGACCAACTCACCCTCCCCGAACATTGCAAGCTCTTCCAAGACCTCGCCCAGGGACACTATCTGTTCCGAATTAGGCACATAGATGTTCGCAAATGTAAATAGCGAGGTTGCAACCCGCCCCTTCAGAAACAGCCATCTCCCGTCTTCACTGGATTTAAAGTCAACCAGTTCCCAAGGGAGGGAGGCCGCTATGGCTATACACACTCCTCTTGATTTAGAATCCGGGGAATGGCTGTAATAGGTTCTCGGGAAACGTCTACTGCCAAATGAGGGCGGGTTGGATGCCCTGAAATGGGTCTCTTGCAGGAACGCTACTTGAGCCCCAAGGCCCTGCAAATTCCTCAGCACTAGGGACCTCTTCTCCGGGGTATTCATCCCCTTTGTATTTAACGAGATTATTTTTAGATCCGACATCTAAGCTCAGGGGTGTACCTGATAGAGAGGGAATGGAAAATGGGGCAGGGGGTGGGGAGAGAACAGGGGAAAAGAAAAAAAAAAAAAAAAAAAAGGGGAAGAAGAAAAGTTAGAAAGAGGGGAAAGATACGGAGATAAACACTAAACCTTCCCAAAACCGGGAAACCAAATTGCGACCTGTCGACGACAAGCGTCTGCAGGCCCAACCTATTGGGGGGATGCGAGTCCGATCCGGGGAAGAACGTCCCAGGAGCCTCGACCCGCATGCCCAAGACCAGAATCATGCAACAGTAATGACAGTCAACAGATATTCAAAACAAGAACCAAACAGGGCTATGAAACAGTATAACACTCCCCGATCTCTACCACCGAACCCAGGAGCGATCAGAGCAATAAACGCAGGTCCGCTAGGCAGCTCTCCGGTCAGCCGGTCACCACGTTGGATGAAAAAGAGGCATAGAAGAAATCAAGGGGAAAACGCATAGCGACCAGGTGACCAGCAGAGCAAACCCAGTCGGCCCTGAGACTGCCTCACCCTCCGACCCCGCCAAATCTCAGGGAGGGGCGGGAGGGCCAGGAAGCCACCCCAACACACCAAGAGTCTCTTTCACAGCACAGAATCCAGAACCCAGGCCCGATCACGCCACCCCTTCTACAGGGCGCCGCGGCGGCCTCTTGAGTCTTCGAAGGTCCCGGAAGCTCCTCGGCCCTTGGCGCTTCTCCCTCATCGGAAACCCCGGAGGCGATGGCATTTCGTCCTCGAGCCAGTTAGGAACCTGGATCGGGTCGCATTGCAGGAAAGTGAACAGTCCCTCCAGGTCCTGGTAGGACTTTAAGACGTATGAGCCTCGATCTCTCTTCACGATCAAGTGGAATGGGAACCCCCATCTGTATGTGGCTCCTCCCTTCACAATAACCTCGAGCAAGGGTTTTAGGGATCTCCGCATTTGTAGAGTCCTCCTAGAGAGGTCTGGAAGAATCTTGATCGTGGCACCTTTATAGGTCACTGTGCCCTTATTCCAAGCCCTTCTAGATATGTCCTCCTTCAAGGCATAGTGGTGAACTCGACAAATGACGTCTCTTGGATAGGCTGGATCTGGATTCCTCGGCCCCAAGGCCCGATGGGCCCTGTCTAACTCTATGTTGGTGGACAAGTCTCTATCTAGAACCATGTTGAAGATGGTAGTCACAATTTGTTTTAGGTTCTCTCCAGTCTCACCTTCCGGGATTCCCCTCAGCCGCAGATTGTTCCTTCTACTTCTGTTTTCGAGGTCATCAAGGTGAAGATGGCACGCTCGGATCATGGCCTCCTGTCTGTCGCATCTGTCTTCAAGAGCTTGTATGCGACTCCCTTCTTCCGGCCTCTTCGTTTCAAGAATAGTGACTCTGGACTCGACCTCGGATAACTGACTTTTGACGGCCGCAATTTCTCGTTTATGCACAGCTGCGTATTTAGAAATTAGCTCTTCAATATCAGCTTTCGTAGGTAGACCTTTCAAGAGGGAGATGGTGGCCAGATGGATCTCGGGGTCACACGCCTCTCTGCTAACCGAAGGGGCTGGGGGAGTTAGCAACCCCCAGTCGTCACAGGATTCCGTCAGCCTGGCGGGTGCGGGTGCGGGGGAGGAAAGAGGCTCCACAGGGGACATGGGCATGGGGCTCGAAGCCCTAGGGTTTGCCAGATCCTCAGGAGATGGGGGCAGCGGGTACGGCGGGGAGCCCTCCATTGACTGCCAGTTCTCATCCGAATGCTTTATGATGTGATATACAGCTCCTGCTTTCTGCGGCCGTTTCGGTTGTGGGAGGGCGTCTCGCGCCACCTCATTATATGGTCTCCTTTTATCAAGCAGGGAGGTTGTATTGGTGAATGGTGCAGGCGAGCCTCTGGGCACATATGTAAACTGTTGTAGGAGTGAGGGGACTGGTATCTCTCGGGTGCATGGAGTTGTATGGCCAGTATATACTCCAGGCCTTGGGGCTCTGCTGGAGGGTCCCGGACTGTCTCCCCCTCCTTCACTATAGCAAGCCCGGCTCCTCCCCCCTTTCCCTCCCGTCGGCTGAGTCCCCTGGGTATCAAAGCGAGGGGGACTGACACTCTCCGAGTTCACCGGAGGACTTGCCGAGCCGCCCTCCCGGCTCCGCACTGACAGTGAGCCGGGCGGCTGCTCGCTATAATCATTCACCGCCTGCGGCCCGGGATCTGATGACGCGCCATCGCGGAGCGCGGCCGCCGCCATTTTGGTACACCCACCTCCTGGGTGTACGTTCCTCCCCGCGGGGCTCCGCGTATGCTGTTGCGGCCACTCTCCCGCTGCTTCCGCCTGCCCCCTCCGGGGACTGTCGCCGCTCCTCTGCCCGCCTGTAGCCGCTGCTCGCGGCGATTCGGTAAGTGTCGGCTCCTCCGCCCCGCTCTCCTCTCCGCTCGCTGGTCCGGGCGCCATCTTGCTGGCCTCTTCCTCCTCCCGTCTCAGCCACTTCCCGGCCGTTTGCCACTTCGGGGGGCTCTTCTTCCCACTTCCTCCGTCTCCCCTCTGGTTTCTCCTCCTCGGCATCTTGTTCCGCTGTCGGCTGCTGTGGATTAAAAGGGTCGTCTGGTCCTAGGCAACGGGAGCTCAGCTAGCTGCTGCCTCTCCGCATCACGGTCGGGACACGCCCCCCGAGTAGTATGGTTCTTGGCATGCAAGTACTGGCACCTCTGAGTTGAGTCTGAGTTTTGTATAGGCTGAGGGGGTAAAGAAAAGATTTTTTCTTTTATTTGGGAGTCACTGTCCACTGAATGGGTGTATTTGGATCCTTCCAGTGGGTTTAGCCAGGGACTCCCAAGCGCCAGTTTACTTGCAATTAGAGGCAGTATATTCCTTATGTCTTTTTTGATAAATGCTAGTTTATTAATTGTGCAGATTATTTACTTACATATATACAGAAAATAAATTTTATACAGACATTATAACCATACATATGCCCAGGTAACGGATATACCGTAAAGTCCTTTTCTTATTGAGGGTGTTAATGGGATTATTCCCAAGTTTGTAGCATCTTGTTAGGTCAAAAGGCTCAGTTTGTAGCAAGGGTGCAGGCCCTCGTTTGTAGCAAGTATGTGGTGCACGGACGCGTTTCACCTGTCGGCTTCTTCAGCGTGATTAGTAGCCTGTTGTAGGTGCAGGATGACATGGTACAATGTTACAGGTATTGTATGATGATTCCCAAAATATATAATATAATCAATTGTACATAAGCTGTACTTACAGGTTATACTTGTCAATTGATGCCTGTTGTTGCTGCAGAATGCGGAGTGCTGCTTAAGCTGGGTATGGTCTGTAGTCAAAATGGTGTTGTATTAATAGTGTGCATACTGTTTTAGTATGTATAGTATGCTGGTTGATAATGGTCCGTACCTTAAAATTTGCGATTCGCCTCCTGTCCCCCTCTGCCGGGGGGGGAGATGGTGGGTGCACGTCTTTGATCATGTTGTCCCCTATGTGCAGTGATGCTTTCCTCCGCTTGTGTCCCGGTTGGGGATTATGTGCGGCTCATGTGTTTGTGGGCTGATCTGGTGCTTTTTATGTGCGCCTGCGTGCTGCGGGGCCAAGTGGCTGGGGGTGGAGGGACGTTTAGACTAGTTTCTCCTCCTATTGGCGCCATTTGCGTAGGCGCCGGAAGTGCGTCAGAGGCGCGCTTCCTCCTTGCGCTCGGCCCTGCTGCCGTCGGCTCTAATGGCGCCGCCATTTTGGTTATTTAAGAAGGGCCCTATAGGTCGTTGAAGCGGGAGCCGCCATTTTGTTGGTGGTCATGCGTGGCTTGGGTTGTTATCATGTATCTTGGTCATAGCTGTATTGTATATAGATGCTTCTGCATTTTGCTGCAATAGTGGTGAGTAAAGAGTATTGCAGATGTAAATAATAATGGTAAAAGACAATGTAATACAGTTGTCAATGAATTTTTTAGCACTTGGTTCACATGATGACAGTCTAGTTTGTAAGAAAACATATTCATATACATATACGTGGTAATCAGCATTATATACGGAGGATGCTCTGAGTTTCTAGAGGAGCGGGATCGAACATTGGTTAAGCTTACAAAATGGTGATGGGATGGTCTGGGTTTATATGTTTATTGATGAAAACATGGTGGGGATGGGATTTGCTACATGTAGTTGTATATACTGGGTTAAGGCATGTGTTTCTAAGAGTGGTAGTTTGGGGCATCAGAGGAATGGAGTAAAACTGTTGGTTTCGTTTAGACCTGGGTAACGTGTTACTTGTAGTTTCTCGATCCATTAGGTCTCCCTCTGTAGGGTTAGTCTGGTGATATCCCCACCCCTTGGGTTTTCATGGATTCTTTCTAGTGCTTGGAAAGATACCTGGTCAGGGTTTGAGTTATGTTTCACCTGGAAATGTCTTCCTATTGGTGTTGCTGTATTACCCTTCTTTATGTCCCTGACGTGTTCGTAGATTCTTGTTCTGAATTTCCTGTTGGTTTTTCCAACATAGAAGCAGGTGTCAAATGAAAGCCAGTACTCCTCATTACCAGATTTGCTTGTATTGTGCAAAAAATATATACATGCAGTATTCAAATTCCATCCACTAGTTTGCGCCAATATGCATCCATATGTCCAACGTTTCGGGGTGTTGATACCCCTTCATCAGGGACATACAAGAACAAAGCCAAGCAGATTAACACATTCCACTTACTATTTGACCTGTAAAGGTTGCCAAAATCCTGCCTGACATCATCAATGACGTCAGCAGGTCAGTGTCCAATCAAAAAAAAAAATCCTTTTTTTCCCAGTTTTTTGTCCTGTATACTGCTTATGTGCCCGGTTGGAATACATCCCCCTTCGGCCCTGCTCATACATAATAATGTTAAGCGGCCTTCTGTCTCTGCCAATCCGTCGACGGACGGGTTGCAGGGCAACCTGTGTCATCGCTCTCCGCCTGCACTCGGGGAAGGCTTGGGAATAATCCCATTAACACCCTCAATAAGAAAAGGACTTTATGGTATATCCGTTACCCGGGCATATGTATGGTTATAATGTCTGTATAAAATGTATTTTCTGTATATATGTAAAAAAATCATCTGCACAATTAATAAATTAGGCATTTATCAAAAATGAAATAAGGAATATACTGCCTCTAATTGCAAGTAAACTGGCGTTTGGGAGCCCCTGACTAAACCCACTGGAAGGATCCAAATACACCCATTCAGTGGACAGTGACTCCCAAATAAAAGAAAAAATCTTTTCTTTACCCCCTCAGCCTAAATAAAAAAACAAACAATAAAAATGCGTACGCTATATTGCTTGTTGTTGTATTAGAGAACGCTGGAATGGCTATAAGCAACCAGCAGCGTTGAAAGGCAGAGACAGGATTTAGTACACTTCATTAGTGCCCAGCATACATGACAAAGTCAGAAATAAAAATGCAGAGCCACTTAGCAAGAAACGCTGACCAGTAATTACGCTGTTCTGCTGTGGATGCTGTCAGTGCCTCTCCTTAGCAGCACAAGTGGCGCTCCCTGACACTAGCAAAGAATTACCCTTCATAAAATATTAAATTTATTTAGTATTATGGCTTTTTAAGAAGGCCTTATTCATTATAAATAGAGATGAGCGAACTTTTGAAAAATTCGATTCGACTGATTCGCCGAATTTTCAGACAAAAATCGGTTCGACCCGAATTTATTCACGACTAATCGCTATTAAAAACGGCTATTTCTGAGCTTCCTAGAGCCTCAATAGGGTTGTAAACCATTCTGCCTTGCTGTAACACGCATAGGATGCGTGCTGGGTTAGTGAAATAATACTGTAAATAATTAGGACATGCAGATAAGAGGCATCGCTAATAGAATCGCAGAGCGGCACAATTGCAGAGAGTTGAAGTGGCATTACTATGAGGGGCCCCTATAGTGCCTGAAAAACACACCCTGGAGCTGGTAGCAGCAGGAGCCCAAAAATTAGCTGAATCACACCCTGGAGTTGCAAACAGCAGCAGCCGCCCAAACATTGGTTGAAAGAGACCCTGGAGTTGCAAGCAGCAGCAGCAGCAGCAGGAGCCCAAACATTGCTTTAAAGAGACACTGGAGTTGGCAGCAGGAGGCCAAAAATTGGATGAATCATACCCTGGAGTTGCAAGCAGCAGCAGCAAGAGCCCACACATAGCTTGAAAGAGACACTGGAGTTGGCTGCAGGAGCCCAAAAATTGGATGAATCACACCCTGGAGTTGCAAGCAGCAGCAGCAGCAGGAGTCCAAACATAACTTGAAAGAGACACTGGAGTTGGCTGCAGGAGCCCAAAAATTGGATGAATCACACCCTGGAGTTGCAAGCAGCAGCAGGAGCCCAAACATGGCTTTAAAGGGACACTGGAGTTGGCTGCAGGAGCCCAAAAATTGGATGAATCACACCCTGGAGTTGCAAGCAGCAGCAGGACCCCAAACATTGCTTTAAAGAGACACTGGAGTTGGCAGCAGGAGGCCAAACATTGGATGAATCACACCCTGGAGTTGCAAGCAGCAGCAGTAGGAGCCCACACATAGCTTGAAAGAGACACTGGAGTTGGCTGCAGGAGCCCAAAAATTGGATGAATCACACCCTGGAGTTGCAAGCAGCAGCAGGAGCCCAAACATAGCTTGAAAGAGACACTGGAGTTGGCTGCAGGAGCCCAAAAATTGGATGAATCACACCCTGGAGTTGCAAGCAGCAGCAGGAGCCCAAACATAGCTTGAAAGAGACACTGGAGTTGGCTGCAGGAGCCCAAAAATTGGATGAATCACACCCTGGAGTTGCAAGCAGCAGCAGGAGCCCAAACATAGCTTGAAAGAGACACTGGAGTTGGCTGCAGGAGCCCAAAAATTGAATGAATCACACCCTGGAGTGGCAAGCAGCAGCAGCAGCAGCCGGAGCCCAAACATTGCTTTAAAGAGACACTGGAGTTGGCAGCAGGAGGCCGAAAATTGGATGAATCACACCCTGGAGTTGCAAGCAGCAGCAGCAGCAGGAGCCCAAACATAGCTTGAAAGAGACACTGGAGTTGGCTGCAGGAGCCCAAAAATTGGATGAATCACACTCTGGAGTTGCAAGCAGCAGCAGCAGGAGCAAAAACATAGCTTGAAAGACACACTGCAGTTGGCAGCAGCAGCAGCAGGAGGCCCAAGATTGGCTGAAAGGCACACCCTGAAGTTGGCATCAGCAGGAGCCCAGAAATTGGCCTAAAGACATAAATATGTTTTGCACCATTTGGAAAGTGTAAAACGTGGCACCATGCTGAATCTAGTTGCATGCATCAGCCATTGGTGGCTGGAAATCCTTGCTGATCCATCCCTGATTCATTTTCACAAAGGTGAGTCTCTCCACATTTTTAGTTGACAGACGAGTTCTCCTCGCCGTAACTATGGCCCCCACTGCACTAAACACCCGCTCAGATGGCACGCTACTTGCTGGGCAGGACAGCTTTTCCAGGGCAAACTCTGCTAGTTGCGGCCACAAGCCAAGTTTGGCTGGCCAGAAGTCCAGCGGATCCTCAAGGTGTGTTGGCATGGTCATGTCAAGGTATGACATGACCTGCTGGTTCAGGTCCTGCTCCAGGTCTTAATGCTGCTCATGAGTAGCCTCACTATGCGGGTGTAGAAAGCTACTCATTAGCGACTGAAGACTGAGGCTGCTGCTGATGGAGCTGCTGCTCCTGCCAACCCCCCAGCAGCCATGGCAGTGGCAGGTGACCGCAGAGGTCCCTCCGAGTCAGACCTGCGAGAGTATGGACCATGGCGCAGATAGGCATCGGCCAACTGACTACATAGAATGTCTTTGTAGTAGTTCAGTTTGTCCTCCCTCTCGGCGGGTTTAAAAAATGCCCCCATTTTGTGCCGGAAGAGAGGGGCCAATAAGGTGGACAGCCAGAAGTCATCCCGCCGACAAATGGAAACAATTCTGGGGTCACTACGCAAGCACGTGAGCATGCTTCCTGCCATTTGCATAAGTGACTCGGAGGGACTGCCTGTCTCCATCTCCACTGCATACTACCACGGTGTGTCTGGGTCCTCTGTCTCGCCTTCCTCGCAGCCCTCTAGCTCCTCTGGCTGCTCCTGCTCCTCCTCTCCTGTCCGCTGACTAGATAAACCAGCCATTTCGCCAAGCCTAAACTGTGCTTCACTGGGCCACTCCTCCTCCTCTTCCTCCTCCTCCTCCAGTTCAGCTCCAACGGGGTTCATGTGGCCATAAGATGTAGATGCCATGTCTCCAGTGCCCTGACCAGCTATGGTTTCCAACATGTGCTGTAGTACATAAAGCAGTGGAATCACGTCGTTCATCCCGTAATCCTGCCGACTGACAAATAAAGAGGCTTCCTCAAAGGGCCTGAGCAAATGGCAGGTGTCACGTATGAGCTGCCACTGGTTGACATTGAAGTTACACAGGGGAGTCCCCCTATCCGCTTGGATCATCAGGAAATCCGTGATGGCTTTTCTCTGTTCATATAATCGGTCCAACATGTGAAGGGTGGAATTCCAACGGGTGGAAACATCGCAAATCAGACTATGTTGGGGGCTACTGTTCTGACGCTGTAGCTCAAGAAGGGTGTGTTTGGCAGTATATGAGTGGCTGAAGTGCATGCAAAGTTTCCTTGAAGTTGTTAGGATGTCTTGCAGATGGGGGGAACACTTCAGAAACCGCTTGACAACCAGATTGAAGACGTGAGCCATGCAGAGCGCATGGGTCAGGCTTCCTTGTTGCAGCGCAGACAAAATGTTCTTCCCATTGTCGGTAACCATGATTCCCATTTTAAGTTTTCTTGGAGTAAGCCATGTTTGGATTTCGTGATGAATAAATTTAAGCAGTTCCTCCCCTGTGTGACTCCTTTCGCCAAGACAAACCATGTGAAGCACAGCGTGACACCTCCGTGCCCTGCACACATGGTAGACTAGAGGGGCACTGAGACTTGAGTCTACAGTGGAGGGTGAAGAGATGGCGGAGGATGAGGAGGCCGAGTCGCACGGTGTCACAGGCACAACGGCCAGGGAGCGCGGAGGCCGAAGAGGCGTGACCTGTCCAAGTTGCTGCTGCTGCAAAGGGACCACATTCACCCAGTGGGCCGTAAATGACATGTACTGTCCCTGACCGTAGTTACAGCTCCAGACGTCGGCGCTGCCATGCACTTTGCTACACACCGACAGACTCAAGGACTGGCCCACCTTCTGTTTAACAAAAGTGTGCAGCGCTGGTAATGCCTTCTTGGCAAAGAAATGACGGCTTGGGACTCTGCACCTCGGCTCGGCACAAGCCATCAGTTCTCTGAAAGGTGCAGAGTCCACCACCTGAAAAGGGAGCGACTGCAGCACCAGCAACTTGGACAGGAGCACATTCAGCTTCTGCACCGTAGGATGAGTGGGCGCATACTGCTGTCTCTTGGATATGGCTTCGCTGATGGATTGCTGGCGGGATGCATGACTTGGAGGAGGAGGAGCAGGAGCATCAGGAGCGACAGAGGATGGGTATGATGCACAGCTGCCTTCGGCTGAGGTGCTGGAGCTTTGGCTGGCAGAAATTGTGAGCGGCGTGCCACTTGGTGAGGAAGCAGCCTGGACCACCTCTTCGGAGCCTCGGCTCTCCCAGGCCGCTTTATGGTGACGCATCATATGTTGACGCAGGGCCATGGTGCCAACATTTGGGCCCTTGCCACGCTTCACCTTCTGACTACATATCTTGCATGTGGCCCTCCTGCGGATGCTTCAGGAAAAACTGCCACACTGCCGAGTGGCTACTTTTCCCACCAACAGGCCGCACTGATTCACTGCTACTGTCGCCAACTCCAGGAACCCCTGCTCCACTACCTCCCGTTAAGGTAGCCTGCCGTGCAGCAGGCGCTCTACCCCGGCCCCGTTTGGCTCCAGGCTTTACAATTGTGCCCCCATGCTGACTGCAAACCATGCTGCTAACACCTTGCTGCCTCAGCTGCTGACTCCGGGGCAACCTTGCGCCCCTCTTCTCCTGATGATGACGATGAAGCCCCTTCTGCACCCGGCTCCCAAGTGCGATCGGCTTCTTCATCATCATCATCATCACCGAGCTGTGGCTGCACGTCACTGATGTTCTCGGTTTCCTTAAAGTGGATCAAAACCCAGGATTTTGACTATCCTGGGCTTTGGTCCTTTCCCCGCGGGCACCCCGATCAGCTGTGTAAAACCCCCCAGGACGCCCGAACAGACTCACCTCTTCCTGGTCGCACGGCGCGTCTAAGAGCAGCGGCCCTGGCGGCCGCATCCTTCGCTTCTCTCTAGCAGTGCGCATGCCCGCGCCAGGCTTTTGTGAAAGGCCGGCGCGGGCATGCTCCCTGTTAGACGGAGGCGGAGGATGCGGCTGTCAGAGCCGCTGCTCTTAGACGCGCCGTGCGACCAGGAAAGGTGAGTTCGTTCGGGCATCCTGGGGGGTTTTACACAGCGGGGCACCCCTGATCGGGGTGCCCACGGGGAAAGGACCAAAACCCAGGACAGTCCAAACTTTTGACTATCCTGGGTTTTGGTCCACTTTAACAGTGTCTGGTGCAGGAGCTGGAATGCTAGCTGCTGACTGTCCTCTATCTGATCGTCCTCCTCACTAAAGAGTGGATCTGAACCCAAAGCATAGTATACGTCGCTGGGTGAGGGAACGGCATAGGACAGAGGCAATAGGAGGACAGGGACTGCTCTCAGGGCATGCCAACTCGGGGTTGTATCAGAGGAACCTACCGACCATAGACTGGGGGTCTCAGGTGTAACTTGTGATGATGTGGATTACTGGTGGAGACAAAACCGCTAGCAGATACTGGCAGATCAGGTCTCTCACCGTGACTCCTGCTGCCACTCGCCCCTAGTCTGCTGCGACCTCTGCCTGCTGAATCTTGGCCTCTGCCACTCCTCTTTGAACATCCTGGCACTTGTCTGCCTGACATTTTTATGTATTTGAAATGTGCAATAGGTACTTTAAAAAATGTGTTTACTTTAAAAAGCAGAAGCTAAATAAAGTGAGGAACTGCTTCTCTGCACCAGATACTATGAAAATTGGCAATATGAGATACCCTGCGGCCTGGTGTTTTGACAGCAGGACAAAAACCAATTCAAAATGCAATAACTTAATAAAGCTGAAGATGAACAAGCTTATTTAGTATAACAGATAGGGTGCAACGTGGTGGTTTGGGATACCCTGCGGCCTGGTGTTTTGACAGCAGGACAAAAACCAATTATAAATGCAATAGCTTAATAAAGCTGAGGATGAACAAGCTTATTTAGTATAACAGATAGGGTGCAACGTGGTGGTTTGGGATACCCTGCGGCCTGGTGTTTAGACAGCAAGACAAAAACCAATTCAAAATGCAATAGCTTAATAAAGCTGAGGCTGAACAAGCTTATTTAGTATAACAGATAGGGTGCAACGTGGTAGTTTGGGATACCCTGCGGCCTGGTGTTTTGACAGCAGGACAAAAAACAATTTAAAATGCAATAGCTTAAAAAAAGCTGAGGCTGAACAAGCTTATTTAGTATAACAGATAGGGTGCAACGTGGTGATTTGGGATACCCTGCGGCCTGATGTTTTGACAGCAGGACAAAAACCATTCCAAAATGCAATAGCTTAATAAAGCTGAGACTGAACAAGCTTATTTAGTATATCAGATAGGGTGCAACGTGGTGGTTTGGGATACCCTGCGGCCTGGTGTTTAGACAGCAGGACAAAAACCAATTCAAAATGCAATAGCTTAATAAAGCTGAGGATGAACAAGCTGATTTAGTATAAAAAATAGGGTGCAACATGGTGGTTTGGGATACCCTGTGGCCTGGTGTTTAGACAGCAGGACAAAAACCAATTCAAAATGCAATAGCTTAATAAAGCTGAGGCTGAACAAGCTTATTTAGTATAACAGATAGGGTGCAACGTGGTGGTTTGGGATACCCTGCGGCCTGGTGTTTAGACAGCAGGACAAAAACCAATTCAAAATGCAATAGCTTAATA
Source organism: Gastrophryne carolinensis (assembly GCA_027917425.1). NCBI lineage: Eukaryota > Metazoa > Chordata > Amphibia > Anura > Microhylidae > Gastrophryne > Gastrophryne carolinensis. Next base: position 482,094,742 of record CM051234.1, on the reverse strand, counting down.
AAGCTGAGGCTAAACAAGCTTATTTAGTATAACAGATAGGGTGCAACGTGGTGGTTTGGGATACCCTGCGGCCTGGTGTTTTGACAGCAGGACAAAAACCAATTCAAAATGCAATAGCTTAATAAAGCTGAGGATGAACACGCTTATTTAGTATAACAGATAGGGTGCAACGTGGTGGTTTGGGATACCCTGCGGCCTGGTGTTTTGACAGCAGGACAAAAACCATAGAAGAAACATAGAAGGTTGACGGCAGAAGGAGACCATACGGTCCATCTAGTCTGCCCTTATGTGTATACTGTATGTTCTCTTTATCTTAGGATAGATGTGTGCTTATCCCAGGCATGTTTAAATTCAGTGACTGTTGATGTTTCAACTACCTCTGCTGGAAGTTTGTTCCAAGCACCTACTACTCTTTCTGTAAAATAATATTTTCTAACATTGCTCCTGATCTTCCCCCCGACTAGCTTCAGGTTGTGCCCCCTTGTTCTATCGTTAAGTTTCTTCTTAAAAACACTTCCCTCCTGAACCTTATTCAATCCTTTCACATATTTAAAGGTCTCAATCATGTCCCCCCTCTCCCTTCTTTCCTCCAGACTGTACAAATTAAGTTCTTTAAGTCTCTCCTGATAAGTTTTAAGTGTAAGTCCTTCCACCATTTTCGTTGCCCGCCTTTGGACACGTTCTATTTGAATAATGTCTTTTTGCAGGTAAGGTCTCCAGAACTGCACACAGTATTCTAGCTGTGGCCTTACCAGGGCTCTATACAGCGGCATCACAACCTCCCTCTTCCTACTGGTGATGCCTCGAGCTATGCAGCCGAGCATCCTGCTTGCTTTTCCCACTGCCTGGCTACACTGTCCACTAATCTTGCAGCTATCAGTAATCAGTACCCCTAAATCTCTCTCCTCCAAGGTCCTGGCTAACACAGTACTGCCCATACGGTACTCAGAGCAGGGATTCCTTCTACCCAAGTGCATGATTTTACATTTAGAGACATTAAACTCTAGTTTCCACAGTTTTGACCATCTATCCAGTAAAGCTAAATCATTTTCCATGTTGCAGACACCTCCAGGAATATCCACCCTATTACTAACCTTTGTATCATCAGCAAACAGACAAACTTTTCCTACCAAGCCTTCTCCTATGTCACTTACAAATATATTAAAAAGAATGGGGCCCAGGACAGAGCCCTGCGGCACACCACTTGTAACTCGCCTTTGTTCAGATTGCACGCCATTTACAACAACGCTCTGATACCGATCCCTCAGCCAACTGGAAATCCACTGAACTATCCAGGGATTGAGTCCTACCTTCAATAACTTATCTATGAGCTCCTTATGTGGTACAGTGTCAAAGGCTTTGCTAAAATCCAGATAGGCGATATCCACAGCACCACCTTCATCTAACACTTTAGTGACATTGTCAAAGAAATCAATAAGATTGGTCTGACATGATCTGCCCTCAGTAAAGCCGTGCTGTTTTGGGTCCAATAGGTCATTAATTTTTAGATGGGAAATTATCTGTTTTTTTAAGAGTGTTTCCATTAATTTGACCACTATAGATGTTAAACTAACTGGCCTGTAATTACTGGCTTCTTCTCTACTCCCCTTTTTATGGATTGGTACGACATTGGCCATTCTCCAATCATCTGGAACCTCACCAGTTGAAAGGGAATGGTTAAGTAAATCAGTTAGAGGGGCTGCAATCACAAATCTAAGTTCCCTTAGAACTCTGGGGTGGATTCCATCTGGACCCATCGCCTTACTTACCTTTAGCTGTGCCAGCTCGGCTAAGACATCAGCCTCCAGAAACTCCGGAGCTGTACTCTCCCAGCTGGATGTTGTGCTATGACCATGCCTGCTACTATCTGAAAATACCGAACAAAAGTAGCTATTCAGATGGTCAGCCACAGCCTTATCTCCGTCAATATATTTATTTTCCCTATTTCTAATTTTTGAGACTGCATTGTTTTTCTTCTTTCTGTCACCAATATATCGGAAAAAGGTTTTATCTCCCCTCTTCATAGATTTGGCCATTTCTTCCTCTTTTTGCCCTTTAGCAGTCCTTATAATTAGTTTTGCTTCCCTCTGTTTAATTTTATATGCCTCTCTGTCAGCTACACTTCCACTTACTTTATACTTCTTATAGGCAGACTTCTTATCTTTTATGATAGTGCTGACTTCCCTAGTAAACCATAATGGTTTCTTCTTCCTTTTATTCTTGCTAGTTTGTTTCACATATTGCTTAGTTGCCTTTAAGATGGCCATTTTTAATAGTGACCACTGGGCACTCACTTCTGCTACTCTGTTCCACTCACCTAATTTTCTTTCTACATACTCCGCCATTTCCTTGAAGTTTGTCTTCCTAAAGTCTAGCACTTTGGTTCTGGTGTGTGATTGCACAATGTCTGTTTTTATTCTGAACCATAAGCATTGATGGTCACTGGAACCCAGATTTTCTTCAACCCTGACCTCGGACACCAGATCCCCATTGGTCAGAACTAAGTCCAGAATGTTATCTCCTCTAGTTGGCAATGTCACAAGTTGTTTTAGAGACACTCCATTAAGTGCCTCTAATATAGTCCTGCTCTTGCATGCCGATGCACTTGGGATATTCCAGTCCACATCAGGCATGTTGAAGTCACCTGTAATTACAACGTCCCCCTTCTCTGCCATTCCACTGATTTCATCTATTAACAGGTTATCTAGATCCTCAGATTGTCCAGGGGGCCTATATATCACACCAATTCTGACCACAGCTCCCTCCTTAGTCTGCATGGTAACCCAGAGAGTTTCTAGTTCATTATGTGTATGCTGAATTATTGTTGATTGAAGGGTAGTCTTGACATAAATGGCTACTCCACCGCCCTTTCTATCCAATCTGTCTTTTCTGTACAATGTGTAACCGGGTATGGCTATCTCCCAGTCATTGTGATCCTTGAACCAAGTCTCTGTTATTGCAACAAGATCCAATTCATCTCTGGATATGATAGCCATTAATTCACAGAGCTTGTTGCCCAAGCTGCGAGCATTGGTACACATCATGTGGATGTTGTTGGTATTGTATTTTAGTGTGTCCTTGATCTTTTCCACCTCTAGCCTACCACTAACGGGATTTCCTGCTTCAATGTCCTGCTTCATCCTAAATGGTAGGGGACAGAAATCACCCTCGCAAGTTACATCTCTGTCCCCTTCCTCTAGTTTAAATCAAAAAATGCTCTGAGTTCCACTCCAAGTTCTTTTGTGCCTTTCTGTGAAGGATGCAAGCCATCCCTCTTAAACAACTCATTGTTCGACCACCTTCTAACATCATGACTAATACATCCAAAGCCTTTGTCTTCACACCACTGATGTAACCACAAGTTGAACTTGGCGATGTTGAGTGCCTTTTTTCCCTGAGTACATACTGGCAAAACTTCAGAAAATGTGATGGAACCTGTTATTTTGCAAAGTTCCTCACTAAAATTTTGGAAGTCCCTCTGCACAACAAACAAATCTTTTTGGGATAAGTCATTTGTGCCAAGATGTAGCACAATGTCCACTTGGTTATGTTTGCTTGCAGACTTCACAATATTTATAATACGTTTCTTATCCCTATTAACCGTGGCACCTGGGAGACACCTCACTTCCTTTAGCTCATCTTTATCCTGTCCAAAGTCCACACCTCTAATTGTTGAGTCCCCAACCAGAATATGTCTTTTCCTATTGGTTGGCTTGGTAACTGTTCCTTGCTGCCCTTTTGTACTCATTTTATATGGTCCCTTATTTAAGTCCACTTCCTTTGATCTTACCAAATCCTGCCCAGACTGAGCATTAGCAGATACATCCACATCAAGCTCAGAAAGAACAGCAAATTGGTTATATTGGCTTAGTCCAAAATGTTGATGTTTTTGTTCTACAATGCGCAATCTTCCAGAGCCAACAGTCTTCCACTCTGCCCCTCTCTTGTGAAGTCTTTGTGGGAGTGGTGGCTGTATAACAAGCTGCTTTACTGGCTGGGATAGCTTCATAACTTCAGACTGAAGAGTAGAAACTAAAGACTGTAATTTTGAAATCTTGTCATACAACCCCTTCATTTGCATACAAATTGGACAGCATCGCAAGTTCCACAGAGTACTACGAAACACAACGGCCAGGCAAGAGTTACACTGCACCAAACCAGACATTCTAGATAATAAGAATAGGTATGGCTAAAAAGTAAATGCTGTACTCACCACTATTACTTGTGTACAACCCCTGCTGTTTTCAAACTACTGCAGTTTTTAAAACTACACACTTGTGTCCTGCTGCACTAGCTTAATAAAGCTGAGGATGAACAAGCTGATTTAGTATAAAAGATAGGGTGCAACGTGGTGGTTTGGGATACCCTGCGGCCTGGTGTTCTGACAGCAGGACAAAAACCAATTCAAAATGCAATAGCTTAATAAAGCTGAGACTAAACAAGCTTATTTAGTATAACAGATAGGGTGCAACGTGGTGGTTTGGGATACCCTGCGGCCTGGAGTTTTGACAGCAGGACAAAAACCAATTCAAAATGCAATAGCTTAATAAAGCTGAGGATGAACAAGCTGATTTAGTATAACAGATAGGGTGCAACGTGGTGGTTTGGGATACCCTGCGGCCTGGTGTTTTGACAGCAGGACAAAAACCAATTCAAAATGCAATAGCTTAATAAAGCTGAGGATGAACAAGCTTATTTAGTATAACAGATAGGGTGCAACGTGCAGGTTTGGGATACCCTGCGGCCTGTTGTTTTGACAGCAGGACAAAAACCAATTCAAAATGCAATAGCTTAATAAAGCTGAGGCTGAACAAGCTTAGATAGTATAACAGATAGGGTGCAACGTGGTGGTTTGGGATACCCTGCGGCCTGGTGTTTTGACAGCAGGACAAAAACCAATTCAAAATGCAATGGCTTAATAAAGCTGAGACTGAACATGCTTATTTAATATAACAGATAGGGTGGCATGTGCTGGTTTGGGATGCCCATGTGGGCTGGTGTTTTTAAAGCAGACAAAAACCAATTCAAAATGCAATAGCTTAATAAAGCTGAGGATGAACAAGCTGATTTAGTATAAAAGATAGGGTCACATGTGCTGAAATGGAATGCCCATGTGGGCTGGTGTTTTGACAGCAGGACAAAAACCAATTCAAAATGCAATAGCTTAATAAAGGTGAGGCCGAACAAGCTTATTTAGTATAAAAGATAGGGTCACATGTGCTGGTTTGGGATGCCCATGTGGGCTGGTGTTTTTAAAGCAAACAAAAACCAATTCAAAATGCAATAGCTTAATAAAGCTGAGGCTAAACAAGCTTATTTAGTATAACAGATAGGGTGCAACGTGGTGGTTTGGGATACCCTGCGGCCTGGTGTTTTGACAGCAGGACAAAAACCAATTCAAAATGCAATAGCTTAATAAAGCTAAGGATGAACAAGCTTATTTAGTATAACAGATAGGGTGCAACGTGCAGGTTTGGGATACCCTGCGGCCTGTTGTTTTGACAGCAGGACAAAAACCAATTCAAAATGCAATAGCTTAATAAAGCTGAGACTGAACAAGCTTAGATAGTATAACAGATAGGGTGCAAAGTGGTGATTTGGGATACCCTGCGGCATGGTGTTTTGACAGCAGGACAAAAACCAATAGCTTAATAAAGCTGAGGCTGAACAAGCTTGTTTAGTATAACAGATAGGGTGCAACGTGGTGGTTTGGGATACCCTGCGGCCTGGTGTTTTGACAGCAGGATAAAAACCAATTCAAAATGAAATGGCTTAATAAAGCTGAGGCTGAACAAGCTTATTTAATATAACAGATAGGGTGGCATGTGCTGGTTTGGGATGCTCATGTGGGCTGGTGTTTTTAAAGCAGACAAAAACCAATTCAAAATGCAATAGCTTAATAAAGCTGAGGCTAAACAAGCTTATTTAGTATAACAGATAGGGTGCAACGTGGTGGTTTGGGATACCCTGCGGCCTGGTGTTTTGACAGCAGGACAAAAACCAATTCAAAATGCAATAGCTTAATAAAGCTGAGGATGAACAAGCTTATTTAGTATAACAGATAGGGTGCAACGTGCAGGTTTGGGATACCCTGCGGCCTGTTGTTTTGACAGCAGGACAAAAACCAATTCAAAATGCAATAGCTTAATAAAGCTGAGGCTGAACAAGCTTGGATAGTATAACAGATAGGGTGCAAAGTGGTGGTTTGGGATACCCTGCGGCCTGGTGTTTAGACAGCAGGACAAAAACCAATTCAAAATGCAATAGCTTAATAAAGCTGAAGCTGAACAAGCTTATTTAGTATAACAGATAGGGTGCAACGTGGTGGTTTGGGATACCCTACGGCCTGGTGTTTTGACAGCAGGACAAAAACCAATTCAAAATGCAATGGCTTAATAAAGCTGAGGCTGAACAAGCTTATTTAATATAACAGATAGGGTGGCATGTGCTGGTTTGGGATGCCCATGTGGGCTGGTGTTTTTAAAGCAGACAAAAACCAATTCAAAATGCAATAGCTTAATAAAGCTGTTACATTGTTTCCCCCTCTCCTCAGCGTGGAGCAGGCCAGAGTGTCGGGCCCCGACACTCAGCAGACATAAACATGAGCTATTAGTCTCCAGCTGCACAACACAGACATCATTTTTTTCTAAATTTGTAATTCTTATTTCAACACTTACCTACATTCAAAGAACCATTTAAATATAAGTCACCAAGAAAAAATTGCGATACTGCTCCTTTAAGTAGTCAAAAGCTCAAAGGGGGATCACAGGTAAAGAAAGGCTAGATGGCCTAAAGTAGAAGCTGTGTGTAACCTTAAAACAAGTCTTTTGACTTGACTTTTATTAAATGGTTAGTGTAAAACTAGGGACAAAATAAACAACATACATATAACAACATACAAAGCATAAATATGCAAACTTATACTGATAATACTGCCATACACTACACACAGTAGATATATAGCTGTTTAAAGTGTGGGCTGCACACAGATAGATGTGAAGGATGATTTATAAAGAAAAAATCCTGATAGGCACAAACCCTAGCACTGGACCTAAATGCTAAACAAATATACCTGCACTGCAAAGGAGGGGACTTGCCGAGGCCTGGTGGCGGCAGCATTTGCTCCTGCTCATAGACATCTTCGGTTTGGTTCATGTTTGTGGCCCACATACTGCATGCACTATTACATTTTATAGCTAGCACGATTTTCTTGCTGCTCCTGCTCCCTACCCCAACATAATGTAAGTGAGAAGGTATGAAAAAGGCAAAAGGTTGAAAATATACTTTCTATGCTAAATAAACCGGTTTGTGTGAACCCTAGTCTTGTTTACATACAGTTAAATATCTGCTCAGTCTCCTAAGGCAATTTTCTGTACCAGCAACCCCAAGACTTAAAGATCATTTTGTAAAATACCACCCACCTATCTCTTCCTGTGTGCTAAACCTGATTTGGGCAATAATATAAAAAATGTTGGATTATTGGACTTTAAGGGCATAAGAGATGCCACCTGAGGCCACCAAGTAGTGACATACTACTATAGCACACTGGAGCCAAGGAAATCCTTACCATATTTAATTGTCTAGCATCATGTCAGCAAATATATATAGTGAAAGTGTGTCTCCTCAATAGAAGACTCAGCTTTAGCTGAAACTGACAATCTTTGGGGGCTTAAATATCTTTACCTCATATCAAATCACTGTATGCTGAGGTGAATCTACAACCTGATGTAAAATATTTGTACCAACTGTTATCTTTATATTGTGCTCCCCAAATTTCCACTTAGGGTCCTCAGGCAAAGGCCAAACTTTAATATAAAGACTTATTTACATTACATTACAAACAATACATAGCTTAATTTAGTTAAAGTCGACCAATCAACAGGATTCACTATTCTGGTTATTGGTCATTAGCCAAGGGTCTCGATTTGGGGTGCCCTGCTGGGGCACGAGACGCCAAGTTGCAAGTTGTCCCGGGACCTCCCAGCACCCCTGCCCACATACAGCACAGTAGAGGAGTTCTGGGATAGACCCTGCTGGTGCTAGGGACCCTCATAGCTCAGGGTGATCTCAACTTTGGGGCCTGGTTCTTAGTGGGCTTGCTACCAGCTGTGTTGAGTTGCGGGTGCTGATGCTTAAGCTGGAGTACTCAACGCTGGTGTTCTGCAGCCTCAACCTGGTCTCACTCACAATGTTCTGCAGCCTTAATGAGGACCTCATATGTAGCCTGGTCTTCAGCCTGAAGACTGCCAGAGCAGCGTGCAGGAAAGCATCTGAGCCTGTCTGGCTGCAAGGACCGCCAGGCAGGGCACGGCCCTCTGGGATGCTGAGGACTGGTGATTGGCCCTTGGGAGAATCATGGCTGGGACCCTTTACACCCAGTGCAACATCAGCAACCACCTCGCCCAAAGCAGCAGCCAAGTCCCTGCTTTTGGCCCTGGTGCCACTCGCCATGCCTGCAGAAGCTTGTCACTGACAAATATTTGCACCCTGTTGTTATCACACAACCTATTGTAACCACTCATAATTTGCCTGATGTTGAGCTGATCCTAAGATCCCAGCAACAGAAAAGACACGACTGGTAATCTTTAGTGTATGTGACTGTGGGGTACACACTCACTTACACTATTTGCCTTATCCCAACACAGCCACCAAATTGTCAGGGTCATGTGATCAAATTAACAATCCATCACCGGTGATCACGCAGCCTGCTTTCCCAAAGCCCCGTTCGTTCACCCACCTAGCGGGACTACAAGGCCCAGCAAGGCCATGGAAACACAGTTACTTGGCCAAGGCAAAAAGATTGTTCAAGTTAAATATAGGTTTTAATGTAATAAGCACACTAAGTAGTGATTACAAACACTTGGCTTTGATTGAATTAATTCAAATGTCGTTCTGAGTAGTGGGTTATAGGTAAAAATGAGTTACAAGCAGAGATACAACAGTCAAAGGTAACTTAAAATAAATGTGTCTATAAATATACATTGTACAGCTCTATGGAAAAAATGGCAATGAAGTGAGCTTGGCGGTCTGGGCCTGGTTTTTCCACTGCCACTCCAAACAGACATTTTTAAGATTGCTGATTGGCTGAATGCCAGCAGACCAGACATGCCCATTGGCTGCCTCCCATATGCTACCCATAATGTCAGTAATATACAAACACAGTCAAGCAGTAGAAAAGTATGCAAGTAATAAATGTATACAAGCAAATAGAGAAGGTGCGCCCCAATTGGAACCGTGGTTTCCCGCCCCCCTCAGCTCCACTCTGGTGGATAGCCACTGAGCTGAACTTTTGTCACTGCTGAAATCCCGGCGGGTTGCTACGCAGCCTTACCCCCCCCCCCACCGTTCCTCTGCCTGTGTCTGGGGAAGGCATCCCATCAGGAGGGCCCGAGGGTCTGACCGGCAACTGATGACGAAATTATCTTAGGGTGCCAATGACTACTCCCAGTTGCAGACCTCATCGTGTCTGCAGCAGCCGTTCTGCACAGTGCAGGATGTGGGCCAGATCATGTCACTAACAGGCCCGGTCATCCCCGGACATTTATCTCCCTCCGGTTACTGGTTACATGGATAGACTCTCCCCCCTCCCAAAACAATTATACAATTATATTGACAGTAGGAGACCCCAAAAGGGCTTAAAAATCCCTCAAAAATAGGGAGCCAAAAATTGGGAGTCCAAAAAATCGGGACTCAAAAATCAGGATTCCCGGGGATGGTCCATAATAATGATCCCAATGGAATAGAAGGTCACTTCATAACCAGGAAAAGAACTGGATCTCCCTCAGGTGATCTAAAAAATTCCAAAAAATCTGAACTCCAAACATGGTCAAAATGGCCAATCCAAAGACAGGATCCCTGGAGATGGTCCCAACTGTAGATCAGGACTGAAGAAACCCAATTCAAATCGGGGCTCAAAAAACTGGGAGTGCCAAAAAAAAACAATTAGGGCCTACTGGGGGAAGAGAGCAAAAAGGGGGTGGAAAAGAAACAGAAATTAACGTCTCTATAAGAAGCAAGAGAAGCCGGTTGTGGTGTTTAGCCCTTTGGGCTGCACTGTGTCCAGTCTATGATTCCAATATACCTCTCTCTACAGCAAATGAAGGTGTCTATCGCCCCCTTTTGGTGATTTTCTTATATGGTCAATGGCCATGCCCCTTAGTTCGTATGTTTATTGTTTGCGTCGTACAAAATGTGCCTCCACAGGTTTTTCGTAGTCCACTGGTTCACCCTTTCTGCATTTGTTAATGTTAATCCTAATGTCACTGCGGTGCTGCTGGAAACTCCTTTTGAACGGGCCAATCGTTTTTCCAATATACATAAGGCCACATGGACATTTGAGCAGCTACACACAGAATTCTGTGAGGCAAGTATACACCCCTCTGATTTTGATGCTCTGTGCTGTGTGTGGATGTGAGAATTCTGGCCCCACAATTATGGAGTTTCAAACATTGCAGTCGTTGCATCCCGGTTATAGTTGAAAGTCTAGAAATGGTCCTCTGATCCATTGGGTCTGCCTTTACCAGAATATCTCTAAAGCTTCTATTTTTCTGGTACACCTTAAGTGGGAATCTTTTTACCACGGGACTCAGCTGTCAGAATGTTGTGGTGTCTCTTCATAATATGCTCAATCACAGGGGAGGCATTACTATACGTCTGTACAAATGGCACACTATAGTCATCCCTTTTCTTTGGCCTGGTTTCTAGTGGTGTGTCATATATGGCCTTGGCTTTCTCACATGCCTTCTGTAATACATGGTCTGGATAACCACGGACCTTAAATTTATGGTACATATCTTGTAATTGGGCTTCTCTCATGGTTGTATCCGAGTTGAGCCTCAGCACCCTTAAAAATTGTGAGATCGGGAGACTATCCTTCTACTGCTTAGGATGAGCACTCATATCATAGTAAAGTGTTACGGTCAGTTGGTTTTGAAATCAAATTGATGTAGTCCACAAACAGTGTGAATGTTTCCAAGCTATCCCTTCATACGACCATGACATCACCCGTGTAGCAACCCCAGTAAATGACATTTTTCTTGGAGAAAAAACTGCTTTAGTTTCATTCTCCTTTCAAGTTTAAAAAGTTCAGTGTCAAACCGTGATGACAGGCAAAATGACAGTCCCCTGCTGAGCAGGCTTACCTCATCCGGCTTAAGGGGTCTTGATGACAGGTTCATTACCGGGCTTTCTTCTCAGCCGATCTCATCGCTCTTGTAGTGCCGTCTGGTGCAGTGCCTGCCCCACCAGGGTTCTCCTCCCTCGCGTCACTGCTGCTCGCGCGCGGGATTGTTTTGTACTCAGCGCGCCCGCCGGAGGCTGTGATAGGGCCAAGGTGCCCAGGAGTTTTTATATGGGCCAATGAGCCCGTGGGCTGGTGTTTCTGGGCCATGAGCCCAGGGGAGGTTGGGCTTTCGCCCTCCCATTGTTGTGCAGCCAATGAGCTGTTGGTTCCTATGTGCACCAATCACACACACACCTACCCTTGTAGTCTGTCCCTATAAAGGTTCTCCCTGTCAGTTACCCGATGCCTGTGATAGCGCCTTGTATCTAGTATTGACCTCTGTGTATTTGTTATTTATCCCGTTGCCGACCACCGCCTGAACCGACCATTCTCTATCTGAACCCCTGTTGCCGACCACCGCCTGAACCGACCATTCTCGATCTGAACCCCTGTTGCCGACCACCGCCTGAACCGACCATTCTCGATCTGAACCCCTGTTGCCGACCTCCGCTTTGAACTTCGACCACGAGTTGCCTAATCCTTTGTACCGCCACGTTCTCTGTCTTCTCGCTGCCGACCTCTGGCCTGTTTCTGGACTTCCGCTATTAACGCTCTAGTCATTAGGTTCTCCAGACCTCCTACCAATAAGCTCTCACCCTTTGAGCCATTGAAGTCCTGGGGGCAACCGATCCCGGGCAGGCGTATTCTGCGTCCCGGCAAGCGGGGGCTCCTACAGGTGAAGCTGGCTGCGGAGATTGGGGGTTGAGGGCTTATCTGGAGGGCTGGAGTTACCCCGAGCATGACACATGGCACACCTGCATAAACCTGCTGTCTCTTTTATAACGTTTAAGTATCTCGGAATAGGCTATAATCTCTTTCTCCAAGTCCACCTGCAGGTCTGGGGTGTCTGTAGTGTTCTCCTTCACACGTAACTTCAATGTATTAATCTCACAATTTAACTGGCATAATTGTGCCCATCACTAATAGCATGTAATTGAGCAAGTATTGGTTTGAGACTTCGCACCATCATTTGCAGAACTCTGGCTTATTCCTGCCGATGGTTGGTTTCTTCTTTAGCCTCCTTAGTTCCCTGACCAAGTCCATCGAGGTATCCTTCAAGAAGGCTGCAGTTAGGTTGGGAGAGAAAAGGATTTTATCAAAGATTGTATCAATCTCAGCCTCATTGAAGGATCTTTTTTGGAGCGTAATTCTGGATTCCCATCTACATCCGCAAAGATCTCCGTATGTGGCAAAAGTTCAGGGGGTAGGTGCCAACTCTACCTATGCCAGTATGCAATCAAATATGTACCGGTAGAGGCACTCGTACCAAGTATTATGTCCGGGTGCAATGGCTAGTGGTGGCGCAGCTAACCCATGAAGTAACAAAAAAGCCAGCACTCCTTATTTCATGAAAGCTTATATTATGCAAAAGTCCATTCAATAAATACAAATCCATAAATTGGAATGCGCCGTTGCTTATTAGTAAGTCCAACATTCAGGGCTTTAATGGCCCTTCATCAGGCACCAACACAGCAAGACAAAATAGCAACAAACAAGTAGAGTGTACCAACCATAGAGTTTAAATGGACAAAGGTCAACCGATAATTACATCATCAGTAATGTCAGAGGGTTAGTAAACATTTACCAATAATGTCAGTAATATAATAGGTTCAAACTAAAAAGCCAATTCACACCATGGGTCCTTTCAGCTCTTATAGAGACATATTAAAACCATTCGGGTTGATACTGTTCAGGCTGCTAATAAAAAGAGACACTATACTAACCTAACGAAAGGGGAGCTGTCAGCCCTCGACAATTTGAAATCGGACAATAGCATTATCATGAAACCAGCCGTTATAGTCATGGATTACAGCCAATATAGACAGGGTATAATAAATATGCTAGCTGATAAACAGAGCTATGAGGAAATATCAAGTAACCCGATGGTGGGGGTCTGCAATAACATCAAAGAGTACGTGGCACTGGGCCTGGCGAATGATGGAATCAGTGAAGACATAGCTAACTATATTGACATAGAATATCCCATTATACCTGTCATGTTGTGCATAAAGGGCTGGATCCCCTAAATTTCAGACCTATTGTAGCGGGCACAGATTCAGATACACACACAACCATTAGCAAAATGGCTTGATTTTCACTTACAACACAATGTCAAAGAGCTACCCTCATATTTACGAGATTCAGGGTTTTTATTTTTTGCACAAATTCGGTGCCACCCTGATTGGAACTAACACTCTTATGGCCACCATGGACATTTCTTCTTTTTATACAAACATCCATAAGGAACAGGTCATTAAAGCAGTCAAACATTTTCCGGTCAATAAGCCACCAAGCAATGCCACTGAATACATCTTTACTGATGCTATACAATAATTATTTCAAATTTGAGAAACAATATTACAAACAGATCATTGGGACGGCTATGGGGAGCTGCACCCTCTTTTGCCAACCTGTTTGTGGGGTATCTGGAAGAACATATATCCGTCCTTAATGTTCAAGGACAATGTCATTTACTGGGGTCGCTACATAGATGATGTCATGGTTGTATGGAGGGATAGCTTGGAAACATTCACATTGTTTGCAAACTACATCAATTCAATTTTCCCAACGAGGGGTGTATACTTGCATCACAGAATTCTGTGTGTACCTTCTGAAATGTCCATGTGGCCTTATGTATATTGGAAAAATGATTGGCAGCAAGGGTGAACCAATGGCCTACGATAGCGACACATTTTGTACAGCACAAACACCAAATGCACAAACTAAGGGGCATGGCCATTGACCATATAAGAAAAACACCAAGAGGGGATGATAGACACCTTTGTTTGCTGCAGAGAGAGGCATATTGGATTCATAGACTGGACATGGTGCAGCCCAAAGGGCTAAACACCACAACCGGCTTCTCTTGCTTCTTAGAGAGATGTTATTTCTGTCCCTTTGCCACCCCCTTTTTGCTGTCTACCCCCAGTAGGCCCCTAATTGTTTTTTTGGGAGTCCTGTTTTTTTGAGCCCCGATTTGAATTGGGTTTCTTTAGTCCTGATCTACAATTAGGAACATCTCCAGGCATCCCGTCATTGGACTGGCCATTTTGACAATGTGTTTGGAGTAACGATTTTTGGATTTTTTTAAGTCACCTGTGGGAGATCCAGTTCTTGTCCTCCTTATAAAGTGGCCATCTACTCCCTTGAGGGCCCTATTTATGGACCATCCCAGGGAGTCCTGACTTTTAAGTCCCGATTTTCGAGTTCCGATTTTTTGTACTCCCAGTTTTCTTGAGTCTCGATTTTTTGGAGTCGCGATTTTTGGAGTCCCGGTTTTTGAGGGATTTTTATGCCCTATTGTGAACTCGTACTGTCCATATGATTGTATAATTGTTTTGGGAGGGGGGGTGATGAATGTCCGGGGACGGCTGGGCCCGCAGCCTGCGCTGTACAGAACAGCAGACACAATGAGGTTTGCGATTGGGAGTAGTCATTGGCTCCCTAAGGCCATTTCGTCATCAGGCAGACCCCCAGGCCCTCCTGACGTGGATGCCTTCCCCAGACGCCGGCGGAGGGATTTCAGCAGTGACAGAAGCTCCGCTCGGTGGCTATCCACCAGAGCAGAGCTGAGGGGGACAGGAACCCACGGTTCCAATTGGGGCGCACCTCCTCCTTATTACTTGTATACATTTATTACTTGCATACTTTTCTACTGCTTGACTGTGTTTGTACACACATTTCCGGTTGACCTTTGACCATTTAAACTCTATGGGCAGTACATTCTGCTTGTTTGTTGCTATCTTGTCTTGCTGTGTTGGTCCCTGATTAAAGGGACTTACTGACAAGCAATGGCACATTCCAATTTATAGATTTGTATTTACTGACTGGACTTTTGCATACTACAAGCTTTCATGAACTAAGGAGTTCTACCACTAGCCATTGCACCCGTACGTAATACAGTATAGTAGGGGAGTTTTGTGGGTGACATTGGGGGGGTTTCACAAAGCAGGGCATTCCGATTTTAGATGCCCGAGGGGATGGCTAGAGGTCGGCCCAGGAGTATTTTTGACTCCAGTGCCGACCCGCACAGCTTTTGTTCCAGTTTAAAGGGCCAGACCAGCTAGAGGGATGGGCAGGGTTGTGTATAGAGTGAGGAATGCACTCTAGGTGGCAGGAGGTCAGCCCATGAACATTTTTTTTGTTATGTAACCCCACCAAACTATTTGTAAATATAGCAAATTCAGGCGTACGTTGCCAAATAATATCACATTTAATTTACCAACTAATGCAAAATCTGACGAACACCTGTGAATGCCACCGAAGATGGGCGAGGCAGTTGGTAAACCAGAAGCTATGTTTATACTGTGAGTATCAGCAGAAAGTAAAGAGAGCCACAGTTAGATAGTAAAATGGTATTAACTGTCCTAGCAGTATAACATTTAAAAATTTGGCTCTTGGCAGCAAATAAACTGATCACTTCTATAACAAAAAAGTTGTAAAAGATTTTTCCTTTATCAAGACTGCAGGCACAGTAATTACATTTACGGGGGAAACCTCTAGCTTTTGATATTAGATGTGTTAAACTGGCAGTTTTATTTTAGCTTGGAAACTCCAGGAAATTGCTTTTATTCTGTAAAGCCTTCTGCTTTTCTGTATATAAATGAAGGATAAAAAGACAATAGGATGACACTTTTGAGCGGGTCATAAATATTCAATTCGGACAAAGCAAAATTTCCTAAAACTTGCTTGGCTGATAACACGATTTTCTTTCTTTCCGGCCTGATGATATTTACCTCAGTCTTTCTAAGAAAATTAGAAAGATGAACTAAATTCTTGCAGATGAACTTTACAAAGTCTTCTACTGTTAATATTAAGGTCTCGATTCAGTAAGAGTTGAAAAAAATTCACATGGTAGTAAAAAGTTTACAAAAAAAGCATGTGAACTTAACTGTTGCTGAATCACCAGCTAGGAAGACATTAGGGTTGATTCAGAGCCCCTTTCTCATCATTTTTTTGTCTCGGCCATTTTTCCACCTCATCTGATACAGCAAAGCCTTTTTTTTGCAAGAATTTTTATGTGAAATGTTTTCTTTTTTGTGTGATTTTTTGTTTGGTAGTAATACCTCCAAGAAAATGTTGAGAAAGGGGCTCTGAATCAACCCTAATAGGGTTGATTCAGAGCCTTCTATGTTCCACTCTGTTTTCATTCCTATGTGTGTACATTACACATAGCTTTCATTAAGTATACGTGTGTTTACATGATTCAGAGCCTCCATCGGGTGTGCTTTGTACTATTTTCGCAGCCACATAAGCCGTCGAGAATGGCTCTCAAGGCCTATTCAGCGGACAGCGCTTTCGTATAAGTTGAAGCGTAACACTCGTCTCCTAGTCTTTTTATAGCGTTTTTCCACATATCTTGCAACAAAATGTTTTTACCCTTCATTTAGCCCCTAAATTCTGCTTTATTTACGTTTTTGTGAAATTTATACACAGACGCTGGCTTGTTTGCTGGCTTGTATGCATATGCGACCCTCTTTTTTAACTGTTTGCCATACCATGGCTATCCCATTACTTACTTATTGCTCTGCCAAGTCTCTTATGTTCCAAAGTACTTAACATACCATGCTTGCCATGCATTCTTCTTTTATTCTTTCTAATGCTTACCTTAACCACTTTCCACTTTGTCATCTTCTTTACTTCTTCCTAATGCTAACCTTAACCACTTTCCACTTTGTCATGCATTCTGCTTTTCTTCTTCCTAATGGTTACCTTAACCACTTTCCACTTTGTTGGGCATTCTTCTTTTCTTCTTCCTAATGCTTACCTTAACCACTTTCCACTTTGTCATGCATTCTTTTTTTCTTCTTCCTAATGCTTACCTTAACCACTTTCCACTTTGTTGTGCATTCTTCTTTTCTTCTTCCTAATGCTTACCTTAATTACTTTCCACTGTGTTGTGCATTCTTCTTTTCTTCTTCCTAATGCTTACCTTAACCCCTTTCTTGCTTGGCATGAATTCTTTACTTCTTCCTAGTTGTATATTTGGGATGCCCAATGGATATAATAAAAATATTACTCTGATCTGATGAATCTTTATTCATAATGATTTTATTTATTGTTATTTTTTTTATTAAGAAAATATACAAGGAAAAAAATAAAAGCATATAAAAATAAATGATTATTATGATTATGATTATAAATGATTTTTTGGGAGTGTTTAAAAGAAGGTTGCAGGCGCCCAGTGCCTTAAGGTAATTGGCTCCCCATGGCTGTGGCCAACTCCTATATCACAGCAGCTGTCAGCTCCTGCACGCGCTACTGCATCTCTAGTATGTGTACTGTAAAAGAAATAATGAAAAAAATTAGTATTTAGCCTCTGCTTCCTGGTAACCTGTTGAAGAAGCCATGTTAGTAACACTTAATAGGCTGGTGAGGGTTTTGCGGTTGGGAAGCCACTCTGCTGAGTGGGACCTGCCACACCTCTTGGTCTGAGTCTGTAGAAGTAAACAAAAACAATAGTTAGTGAATGTGTTTGTCTTGGTTCTTGTCTTCTCTTTTGTGGGTTTGGTGCACCTCCACCCCCTTGCTGCTCACCCGTGGGGACATTTTGGCCATCTAGAAGGAATTGTCACAAAATTACACATTACAACACATATGCGTGTGTGTGTTTAGTCTGTGTCTTCCTGTGTGTGTGTGTTTGTGTGTGATGCTCATACCTGACTCCTCCTGCCCTCCCTCATCCTCAGACTCCCTGCCTGACATCTGGGCTTCCTCCTCTGCAGGTTGTTCCAGGTGACCTTACGGCTCACCTGCAGAGGAGCCAGAGGTCATTGGCACTTGTCTGTCACCACCTCCACATCTACCAGATCTTACCAGGCTTGGCTGGCCTTGTTGCCTTTCTCTTGTGTGGAATTCTGACACTGGAAGAGAATATCATTCATTTAAACACAGGCCTGCCTAATGTGGTTGGAGTAGTGAATGTACTGGCAAGACTTGTCACTTACTTGGAAAGAGTTTCTGGAAAAACTTCCTCACCCGGGGCTTCTTCCTCCATTTCAAGTCTGACCAATGCTGCATGATCTGCGTGAAGGCGTGGGTGGTGTCGGTCGCTTCCTCCACTGTTGCTACCAAATGAAGTGCCAACGTGCTCTTGGCATATATGTTGGGCAGGAAGTCATATCGGTATGTCATCATCATCTAAAATGTACAAGTACATGAATTAATAAACGACATCATGTACATATTCAAAATAAGCCTAGTAGCTTATTAAAATCCCACCCAACCACTTTAGATCTACATTAATGTATTTCTGCATCAATGTTTTTGTGATCTTAGTGGCCATTGTTATTACCACCTGGGATGCCCCTGGTATCTTGCTGCCACACCCAACTAGGCACCAATAGATCCACCTGGCCCCAAACAGTCCCTGCATGGTGCCCATGTGCACACTAGCTTTCGTTTGTAGTAGATAGAAAATGGCAGCGTTCTTCTCACCTAGCCCTCCTAGACACTTGGGCCCCTGACTAGCTATGTCTGTTCGGCCCGTCTAGCTATGCACTTGCGACCCTGCGTAACTAATCCTATTCCTAGGTGCTTGCAAATGTAGGCATTTTCGTGTACTTATGTGCATGATGGTATCCTGCTGGTCGTGGGTGAACAACGAAGGTGCCATTTTGGGGATGTTATATGCACCATCTGACGCGTCCCAGTGGCTCCCGGAAGTTGTCATGCGTAGAAAGCCTAAGCAGTGGTGCAGTAGGGAATTATAAGTTGTTAAAGTGGAGCCGGCACCATTCCAATACTGCAGTTTTCATTGTGAGATCCATCAGAATGCATATACAACCACAAAAGCTGTAACCAAGCAGAACCAAGCCATGCCCTGCTGGATACTTGACAAAGGTCATGGCACCACAGCCCATGTGCAAGCTCATGCCAGCACACACTCAGGCAAAGTCAGAGCAGTGGCAGGCCAACTACTAGGGCAAGCCAGAGCAGTACAAGCCATAGTGCTAGGCCAACCAAGAGCTCCTCAAGCAAAGTACTAAGGCTAAGCAGAGCAGTGGGAAGACTAGGGCAAGACATAGCAGATCCCAACAACCCCCTCTACCCCTGGAGGACAGCAGGCCACTTCAATATGGATTTCCCCCTCTCCCCATCAGCATCCACTCCAGCATCATCATGGGCCACCCCGGACAAAACACACAGCCCCCCAGCCAGCTCTGTCAACTCTCTTGCCAGTGACCAATCTCCCCCTCAGAAACATCCTCAACACCTATAGCCTAAATGTCCCATATTCCCCCAAGTACCCAGGGAGATGATGGGCAAAAACCTTTGTCTATTGTACATCAATACAATTCTTCATCTATCCCCCCCACAATGTTACACAGTTTTTGACCTATTGTAATAAGGACCATTCATTGAAATAATAAATGTGGTAAAAAAATGTATACATTGCATATTAAAATCTAAATTTCATCTTTTGCTACACGTTTTTTACTCTTTATTTACGTGTTCCCATATACAATGTTTCTTTAGTCTTGATCACCATAAAGTGGATCTAAAAACATATATACATATAAACGATGATGGGAAAACCTATGTTGGCCAACACCTGCGGCAGGGCACTCTGGAAGTTTAACGATGCACAATGTATGGCTTTAAAAACTGGTGTGTTGGTCCATTTTGATCAGTTGGATGGGCACCGTTCTAGAGCTACAAAAAAATCTGTCAAGTACCACCTGTGGAAGGACATTACCAGGCAGGTAAATAGTGTGGAACCAGAGAGAAAGGATATTGATTAAGTGCAAAGGAAGTCCTTGGTGTATTTAAGGTTGCAAACCAGAGTTGGAAAACCACAAAAACCAAAAGAATTCAATGAAGCTGAAGAAATTGTGTATGGGCTCTTGAACCCAGCTACACTGCAGGGCTTGCCAGGCACCATCGACTCAGACATGCATGCTGCTGCTGATGTAGTAGGTAACTAGGTCATTATTTTGGCTTGCTTAGTCTCAAAAAATGTCTCTTTTCAAGTGTCTAACATTTAACCCTTCCAATGCCAGCTACGTTAAAAATTACGTAGCTGCCTCTCCTACTGTTAACTGCCATTTACGTAAATTTTCCCCCTTTTAGTAGCCCCCAAAAAAAAGCCACTCACCTGACCCCTCGATCAATCCGGCTGGGTCTCCTCTTTACCCAGGGGGCCTCCGACCCCCCTCCGGGCTCTTCTGCCATAAGCCAACTCTTCCTCCAGTGAGGTGCTAGCCTTTTGTAGGCATGCAGATAACATCATCCCTTGTGATCCAAGGGGATCGCAGGGAGAGGGTCAGAGGGGCAAGGGCACCTAGCCCGAAACGCGTTAGACAGACTAGGATTGCCAGTTATGTTTTTATCGCTGCTTTACACATGCTTTGGATCATTTTACTGGATGAAATAAAAGTGAAATTTTAGGAGTGCGGACCCACTTTTTCTTTTTTCTTACATTGGACTTATGGGACTTGAGAACCCGGGTAACCGCACCCAAGGTATTTGACCGGAGTAGTGTGCACCTCTCTTTTTCTTTCTCGCTTGGCAAACTCATTTGAGTGCACCTAACGGTTTACCTTTTCATCCTTGCCTGTCTTACATATGACAGAGCATTTTTTGTGTGCAGCGTTGTATCTTCCTTCCTAGTGCCAATATGGACTTTATGCTTGCCGATAAAACCAGAAGATTTGCGCAATTGGATACCTTTTCCCAAAAAGTATCAGAGAATACTGGCTATGGGCCTACACAATCAGATCTCCATTCCCTTTTCCGTATTCATGGAGATCTGTTGAATAAGGAGACGCGCATCTGGTGGGACATGTCGACCTTGTCCAAATACATTGATGATAAAATGATCCCACGGGGACTTAGAATCAAGAAGTTCCCTACGTTTGAGCTGCCAGAGCCATACAAATCAAGATGGGATACCACCCTATCAGAAACCTCTCTTTCATTAATGGGGATACTCGTGGAATACCAGGGCTCACGATTGGACGATCTGCAATCACAATTGGAGAAATCGACAACTGACTTAGAGAGCAAAAAGTCTGCTCCAGATTTCGAACTTTTATACAAAAAGATGTTGGATTTACATGAGAAACTGGAATCTTCCGTGGTAGCTTCCAAAAAACGGAAATACCAAAGAGATACAGAAGACTATATACAAAATAGAGTATACAATTGGAGTATACGAGAAGGCAGCAAATATCGTCCCCGCTCCATTCTGAAAAGACATAACCAACTCAAAAGAGTAACATTTTTGACCTCTGAATCAGAATCGGACTCTTCTGAGTCCTCCTATGCAGAGCCCCCTCCTCAATCTAGACACTTAAATAGGAGGGGAGATTCTAGTCCTAAGAGGAGATATAACCAACATCGTGATGATCTGCACACTGATTTTTTAGACGATCAGAGGCATTCAGGTCGAATGGTTACACGTTCTCGGTTAAGAAACAATGCAGACGAGGAGGAAAGAAACATTCAAGAACACCCAAAACGCACCCAGAGATGGAGAAGATAGAACAGTTTGAGAATGTTCTGAATCTTTCAGACTACCAGCTATCACAATCTGAAATCTCTGTTCTATCTAAAGGACTTTCCTTTGTCCCTGATGTACATTTCGATCCCTTCCGTACCATGCTAGATATCAACAGGTTTGTCAGGACATTGACTTTAAAACGGCATTTTAGTAAACTATCTTCAGAGGAGTTGAAACAGGTGAGGATTGATCAAACTTTGCCCCAGATAGTACCTATGACAGCAATTCCGGATAATTGTTCTTCATTTCAGCAGAAATGTACTGTAGTAGATGTTGAACAGTAATTTTTTGAATCAGGTAATAAATCCCCTTTTTCCTGTATTTCTTCTCCCTGCCCAAAGCCTACCACCGATACAGAGTTTTATCCGATAAACTCTCGTGGTGATGTTCTTGATTTATTTCAAGATGCGGTAGAGAAAGATCTATACTCTCTACAAACTCAATCAATACAGATTAGACGTCAGAATATGTCTAAACTAGAATTTGAGGCCTTGAACAATCTCAAAAAAAACAATCAGATAGTGATCAGACAAGCCGATAAAGGGGACAAGGTGGTAGTCCTTAATAGCAGCACTTATAAGGACGAAGCGATGAGGCAGCTTTTGGATTCCACCACCTATCGAAATCTTAAGAGTAATCCCACGGCCTAATTTCAGAGAGCCTTGTTTAACTTAATAGATGAAGGACTGGCCTTAGGTGTCCTCTCCTCTAAAACAGCTGATCATTTGAGGGTTTCTCATCCCATTGTCCCTATTTTCCACCATTTACCCAAGATACACAAGCCCGACATTCCACCTAAAGGCAGACCTATAGTAGCGGGGATTGGAGGATTAAACGAGCCATTGGGACAATGGGTTGACCATTTTCTTCAACCACTAGTTCTACAGTTGCCTAGCTTTATTAAAGATAGTGGTCATTTGATCCGTTTACTTTCAGAGACCCCTTGGATTCCGGGTCAGCTGTTATGCACCATGGACGTCACGTCACTATACTCGTCCATCCCGCATGACAGGGCCATTCAAACTTTAGATTTCTTTTTATCTAAATTCTCAGAATACAGTGAGGATCTTTGCCGGTTCATTGTCATGACTATTGAATACCTATTAAGCCACAACTTCTTTTCATTTGATGATACATTCTTTCTACAGCTAAGGGGAGCATCAATGGGGGCCCCATTTTCTCCATCACTTGCTAATTTATACATGGGGTGGTGGGAATATGAGTTTATCTATGGACAGACTAATCTTTGGCGACCAAATATCGTCAGTTATTTTCGGTATATTGATGACCTATTGTTGATCTGGAATGGTTCAGTGGCAGATTTTGATGCCTTTTGCCAATATTGTAATAACAATACTTTAAACTTAGAATTCACTTCTCATTGTGATACTGATGCAATTGATTTTTTGGATCTTCATCTTTCTGCTGACCCTACATCCCATCTAATACAAACTTCCACATTTCGGAAGCCTACGGCTGGTAATAGTATCTTGTTGGCATCTAGTTGCCATCCATTTCATACTATTAAGGTGATACCAGTGGGTGAAATGGTACGGTCCCGGAGAAACTGCACTAAGCTTGACTCTTTTTTAACTGAGGCACAACAGATAACACACAGACTTCATGACCGGGGGTATCCGACCTGGACATTACAAAGAGCCAAAAAAATTGCCCTTGCTAAAGATAGGGATACCCTTATAAAGGGTAAGGATAAAAATACATCATCCCCCAAAACTCCTTCTTTGACATTTAGTACCCCGTACAGCTTAGAATTCAAATCAATAGCTAACATCATTAGAAAGAATATTCCAATCTTGAGAGCTGATCCCCTCCTTGCTGCGGATATAGAGGCAGGGGTACGGGTGGTAAGCCGTAAATCACAGAGTTTAGGTAACTTATTGTCACCCAGCCTTTTTCTAACAACGACACCTACTAGGGAGACCTGGTTATCTACCACAGGTTTCTTTCCTTGCGGCGGTCCTAGGTGTGGTACTTGTAAATACACACTAAAGAGTAATTCCTTCACTTCAAATACCACCTGTAGATCCTATAATATCAAGACTTTTCTCAACTGCAATGCCACACGTGTAATATATTTGGTCACTTGTGGGCATTGTGGATTACAATATGTGGGCTGTACCAAGCGGAAGCTTAAGGTCCGCATTAGCGAACATTTGAGTGGTATTGGCCGCCTTGAGATAGTTAAGAACTCGAATGTGTCCCGACATCATGACCATTGTCATCACCCTCAACCCCCTTATCTTCAAGTTCAGGCCATTGAGAAAGTTCTCCCAGGCCCTAGAGGGGGGGATCTTTATAAGAAATTACTGTGTCGTGAAGCCTTCTGGATTTTCACCCTTGGAACTAGATTTCCAGCAGGGCTGAACCACAAATGGGATGTTTCCTTCATTTTAGATCATTAACTCATATTTATTATCCATTATATTTTGAAATTAATTGAATTTAGTTTATTTTTACGTATTCATTTTGGTATTGTTATCTCCATTATTGTTTTTGTTTATACAGCCTGTTCAACGTCTTCCCAAGTCTATTTTATAGTCAGTACCAATATCATCAGAATTACTAAGGTATGGGTAGGATGTGACTGGAAAGACCTAGTGCTCATATATTTTTCTTTTTTTGCACAACTATTTTGTTTTCTTATGTATGGGATTATTTCACCTCCTTTTATTATCATTTTTATTATCATTTTGTTTGTATTTGTGGAGTGCATAATATTCCTTTTGAATGTAGGCTTAATTTCGCTGCTGCCGAGTTTATTTTCTTGGCAGTTGTGAAACTCCATGCATCATTTTATATTTTTTCATATTTATTTACAGTGCATGACCAATATGCTGATTATTTTGTAGAAACATATGTTCAATAATCATACCTTGTGACCGATGTTTGGTCTGCTGTGACAAATGAATGTACTACCTTTATTTATCTCTGCTGTATCTATAGTGAACTCATGATACATTTCCCCCTTTTTCTAATATCCATGTTTAATATTGATGTAGTTTGAATTATTGACTTGGATGTCATTTGAATGTATTTAAGATATCAATTGTATATATCTTGGTTTCTGATGGCCAGTTGCCTCCGCTCGCCCTTTGGGAGTCACCGTTGGCGTCCCTGGTTACACGTACTATGCCCTGTGCCTTCTTTCACCCGATTGGCTATCGCGCCTGTCCATCATGGCGCGTCTGTCTCGGGTGTTTGCGCACGCGCATAGTCGCCGGCTGTCCTCGCCAGCGGTTCAGGTTGCGGATTGACTTTGTTGTCCTCCGCTGCTTGCCGCTGACGTGTGGGTGCCTGTGGGGGCATGGTTTCTTCCCGCCCCCCCTTATTTGGTGCCCCACTTTTCTTTTATCAATTAGCGGCCGGCGAGTGACGTCACGATGACCCGGAAGTAGCTAGCGGAGACACCTGGACTGAAGGTAATCATTTTCATTATCCCTTTATTATAAATATAGCATTGTCCATGGTGTTTATTATCTATGATTAAGGGCACCTAGCCCGAAACGCGTTAGACAGACTAGGATTGCCAGTTATGTTTTTATCGCTGCTTTACACATGCTTTGGATCATTTTACTGGATGAAATAAAAGTGAAATTTTAGGAGTGCGGACCCACTTTTTCTTTTTTCTTACATTGGACTTATGGGACTTGAGAACCCGGGTAACCGCACCCAAGGTAGTAGGAGTAGTGTGCACCTCTCTTTTTCTTTCTCTCAGAGGGGCAAGGGGCTGTGACCCCCTGCCTCCCCAGCCCCACTCCAACGACCTGTCATCAGATCGCCAGGGGACACAGGATCGAAGGTGACTGAAAAAAAAAACAAATTCTGTCTGTCTGTGTTTTTTCAGTTAAATCTTTGTAAACTAGTAAGGGGTCCATGAGAAGGGGGAGAAGAGTCTGGGGCACTTAGGTTGTGTGGGCTTGTAGCCTGCAGGGTGGGGGGCCACCGAAGCTGGCCCCTGTGCCCTGTTTTACAATCCTGCATAGCTGGTCCCTGGGCTGGTTATGCTGGGTAGGGGAAATCCCACACCTTTTTTGGGGGGGGACTTTTAATGTTTTTTTTTTTTCAAACACATTTTTATTTAACGGCTCTCAAGTACAGGTTGGTGTTACATTAAATGCCTAAAACATCTCATATCCCATTTACATGATAGGATGCTATTACATTACACACAAAAGTGACAGTAGCTCCAGAACCAATTCAGTCCCAGAATTGACATAGGTATTTTACAAAATGAAATAGGCATCCTGACCATCTTGCTTTCCTGCCCAAACTAACAACATATAAACTCTTGTATAGCCTAATAGCAATACTGAGTAGTTACACAAGAGCCTTGATTAATAATGTTACCAACTTGAGAGAAAAGATTAGAAAAAGGTACGGAAAAGAGAGAGAGAGCGTGAGAAAGAGAAATATAGCTAGGGGGCAAAAGAGAGAGAAAAAAAAAAGGGGAGAAAAGGGTGGGGGTCAGTCCGAATCGCATACTATACCATTCATAAGACTTCAAATGCTCAAGCCTGTTTGGTAGTGGGTAGTACCTTTAAAAGCCAAACAAGGCTGCCAAATCTGACAAAATGTCTGCATCTTATCCTGCCTGGAATACACAATCGCCTCCATCTCCTCAATAAAGTTAACTTGGGATATCCATTCCATGATGGTAGGAACTGTTCGAGATTTCCAATGTCTAGGTTTAACAACTTTTGCAGCATTAATAAGGTGAAGTTGCACCGAATTCTTATGCTTATTAGCTGATGATTTAGAGTGATGCAGTAGGTATAAGGAGGATGTCATGTCATAATTCGACTCTAGTATAATGCCAATAAATTTATGCACTTCCTTCCAAAACTTCTGGATTGCAGGGCAGGTCCACCATATATGTAAAAGATCCCCTCTGTCTGCGCCGCATCTCCAGCAAGCCTCCGAAATCGAAGGATACATCTTGTGTAAATCCCAAGGTGTTCTATACCACCGTATCAATAGCTTAAAAATTGTCTCTTGAATGGAGCTACTGATAGACCCTTTATGTGTTAGCATGAGTATCTTACTCCATTCTTCTTCAAAAAGTGAGAGGCCCAGATCTAACTCCCACTTTCCTTTCCAACTATTGCTGCAAGATAGAGCATTCTCCCCCAGGAGTAGTTTATGGTTCCAAGATAGCAAATTATCTCGTCGGCCTTGTCCAAGGCAGGTTTTTTCATACTGGGATGGGTTTCTAGAGACTTTAGCTACCATGTCCCTACCGGTCAGATAATGTCTAATTTGAAAATACACCCAGAATGGGAGGTCAGGATGGTATTCTTTTGACACTTCTGCTCGAGA
Organism: Gastrophryne carolinensis; assembly: GCA_027917425.1. NCBI lineage: Eukaryota > Metazoa > Chordata > Amphibia > Anura > Microhylidae > Gastrophryne > Gastrophryne carolinensis. Next base: position 482,067,620 of record CM051234.1, on the reverse strand, counting down.
CCTAAATTTACCATCTGCAAAGAACTGGTGAGCTAATGGCGTTGGCGGCTCACCCCACCTGCCCAGGAAATTTTTAGTAAGCCCGGGTATAAAGTCTGGATAGCCATGTATAGCGGTTAGGTGGCCCGTTGTGGAGGAAATGTCCGGATGAGAGGCAAAGATTCAAGAAACTGTCTTCAAAGTCTGAGGGCTAAGCAGGTGATCCGAGAACACCCCCACTCGCCTTTTCCATCCAGACCAGCAAGCAAACTGTAAGAAGCCATCATACATTGTCCTTTCAATTTCAACCCACTCCTTGCTCCTCCCATTGATATTCCAGTCCATCACCCTTGAGAGGTGTACCGCTTTGTAGTACAGGTCTACATTCGGAGCATTCATACCCCCTTGTTCCTTTGTGGCTGTAAGAGCTCCAAAGCTCACTCTGGGATGCTTGTGTGCCCATATAAAGGCCATCATATGCCTTTTAATGTCTTTGAGAAACCCACTTGGCAGTTCAATTGGAAGGCACTGCATGACATAGAGTATTCTCGGAAGCATATTCATCTTAATTACCGCTATGCGGCCAAACCAAGATAACCTAAGAGAGTGCCATCTCTTAAGATCTCCCTTGATTGTGTTCCAGAGATTTATATAATTAAGGGCAAATGCGTCAGCCCACCTATGGGGGAGAAGAATGCCAAGATATTTAATGCTTTTGGTTTCCCATACAAATGGAAATGATTGCTGGAGGTTCTGAGCCTCATTCACCGCTAAGTTGATGTTCAGAACCATTGATTTATTATAATTAATTTTCAGATTTGCTATGTTACCATACTGTTCAAACTCTTTGAGCAGATTTGGAAAAGAAGTAGCGGGTCTGGAGACAAAAAACAGCATGTCATCTGCATAAGCGGCGACTTTATACTCCTTCTCACCCACTTGCACTCCCGCTATGTCGGGGTTGTTTTTCACATATAATAAGAATGGCTCTAGGGACAGGGCAAAGTTTAGAGGGGACAAAGGGCATCCTTGCCGAGTGCCATTTTTAATATCGAAAGCTTCAGAGAGTACATTGTTAGTTCTTACTCTTGCTGATGGGAAAGAATACAGCGCCAGGATTCTATTCGTCACTGATTGACCAAACCCCATGTACTCAAAAATTGCCCTTATCCAGGGCCAAGCCACTCTATCAAATGCTTTTTCAGCATCAGTCGAAAGAAAGAGCGTGCCAACCCCCTTCTTTTTTGTCCAATAGTGCATATTCACTGCTTTAATGACATTATCTCTTGCTTCTCTCCCTGGTATGAAGCCCACTTGATCCTGAGCTATCCATTTGGGTAAGTATACCTTGAGCCTTTCTGCAAGAATCTTTGCATAGAGCTTCACATCATTATTAAGCAAAGAAATAGGCCTATAATTTTGACAGTATATAGGCTCTTTGTTTTCTTTATGTATAACCACAACATGAGCTTCAAGAAGGTTTTTGGAAAGCATAGCAGTGTCAGAAGTTTAAAAAGTCCAAGCTCTGGTGGGACATCCACTTTTTAGAGGAATATCTATCCCTAGGGATAGTCCCCAAGGGTCTACGCCTAAGACTTTTCCCCCAATTGGGACAGATTCCGGAAGATTTTAAAACGAAGCGGGAGGAGATTTTACAAACATGCTCCACCTCACTGATGAAATTGTTGGTAGATCATCACCAATCACAAATTAGAACAGTAGAGCTCTCTATTCAGGAAACTGTAGATGATCTAAAGAAATTGAAAAAAGATGACTACTTTACCAACAGGGATAAAAATATTAAAGAATCCATTGAAAGAGTAAACAAGGAACTGATTCAGAATAAGGAACATAAATTGCAGAGGGACAAGATAGCATATGCAAATAAATTTGCATATGTTTGGCCTATCAATAACCCACGACTGACGAGAAAAGATCAGGGTCCCAGAATGTTCTCTTCCTCTGAGTCCTCATCTTCTCGGGAGAGAATGAACAATACTCAGAGGGAATCCTCATTCAATAGACAACCTAGATCCAGATTTAATAAAACATCCAAACCCCAGGCTGCCTCCTTACGGGAAATAGCCCATAACAGGGACGATAGAGTCACTAGATCAAGAACCAAACGTAGGGATGCAACAATGCCCTATAGAGAAAATGACAAAGATAGACCAGAAACAGTGAAGGATTTTTTAGACGGAACCGAAATTACAAAAGAAACCTTAGGAGACGACGCAACAACGCCAAGAAGGTATCCCACTTAATCAGTACCCAAGTAGGAGATCTGGGTGGTAACAAAATGCCAGTGACATCCAAATCGCATTCAGAGATTGATATAGTAAACCTGTCCAAATTGGGTCTAACGCCTGCCCAGGAGGAAGTACTTAAATTGGGACTCAACTTTTGTCCTGTAAGTCGAACTGACACTTTTGAAGTTATCAAAGATCTCCACCTACTAGCTAGGAAAATCATGTGTAGATATCATTTTAGTAGGAATAAGGATCCTCAAACATCCTTAGTACCTGAAAAAGCACCAAGCGAGGAAGATTTGAATCAAATTATGATGGAATTAGCTATGGAGGCAACTGGCGTGAGTCCAATGGTAACCCCCAAACCGGCCCATTTTAGGAAAAAGTCAACGTATTATCCCCCCCTTTCGGCGAATGCTCATGTCGCCACGTTTGTGGACCTGGTGTCCGCTGACATTGAAAGATTAAAACATAAAAAAAACACTAATATCCCACCAAGATTGAAATCTGCATTGGAAGAATTATCTAAAAACCATAATGTGATCATCAAGCCCGCAGATAAGGGGGGGAACATTGTCGTGATGGACAAAACGGGGTACACTAATATGTGTTTGGACATTTTACAGAATAAAGACTGGTATGTTGGGGCCTCCATGTCCAGGGTGCGGGAGGATGCCGGGTCCTACCACCAGCTCATCGGGGAAGCCACTGATAGGGGGGTGATCGATGCGGCGACTGGCTCCTACCTTGAGGTCCCATACCCGACCATTCCAACGTTTTATGCGTTGCCGAAGGTGCACAAATCTATTGTGTCACCACCAGGCAGACCAATAGTGTCAGGTATGGGTTCCCTTACGGATCGGGCCAGTCGCTACATCGATCACCACCTGCAACCCCTAGTTTACCAACTGCCTTCATATTTGAAGGACACGGGGCATCTGCTGCGGGTCCTCGATGGGATGTGGGTGGCCCCTGGGTCTCTCCTGGTAACCCTGGACGTGGAGGCCCTATACTCCAGCATCCCCCATGAGAAGGGCCTCGCTATGGTTCGCCTGTTTTTGAACGAATTGGATATTGACAAACACGATCATAATATTTTTCTTCTGAAACTACTACGTTTCGTCCTCACCCACAACCTCTTCCTTTTTGACAACCAGCTCTACCACCAGGTGCAGGGTACGGCGATGGGGACTACATGTGCCCCATCCTATGCCAACCTGTACCTGGGGGGCTGGGAGAGGGGGTTGTGGGGTGAGGACGACCTGTCCAAGTACCTGTGCCACGTGGCCACGTGGCACAGGTACATAGATGATATCTTCATTATCTGGACGGGCCCCAGCGATTACTATTACAGTTCGTAACCAAACGGAATAGTAATTCCTTGAACCTTAGGTTTACCTGTGAATACAGTTCCCAGAAAGTGAACTTCTTGGATCTGACAGTGTTTATTGATCAACTGGGTCAAATACAGACAGATTTTTTCCGTAAACAAACGGCAGCCAACACTATTCTTAGAGCCTCTAGTGCCCATCCTGACCATCTTCTTCATAGCATTATAGTATATTCGGGCCCGAAGGAATTGCACGCGGGATTCAGACTTCAGCGGGAGACAAGGTGGATCAACCACTTTAAAGCCAATCATTCCCCAGGGTTAAACGAATCCATTAGTTTTGTGTCATTCCTATGATCAGGGAGTAAAGAAAATACATAAATAGCTTCTCCAAAATGAGATCAACATAATTAATAGAACGATAGGGGATTGAATTATTGTGACAACATTAATTTATCCATTAATATCTATTAATGTGTTTTTCTGTGAAACCGTCATTTGACCTTATATCTGTACATACCCCTCGATTCAAAGAGCAAAAGTTAATTGATTTCGTATCGAGAATCGTAAGTTTGGGTGGGTGTTAGTCATTTTTTCCTGTTTTTTTGGCCATTTCCGACTCGCACGAGCCTACGTACGAATGCGTATATGCTCTTACGATCAGCGGAAGTTCGTTCCTAAATTTTAGGATCAAAACGTAAAACTTAGGATCAAATCCTAAAACTTACGATCAAAACGTAAAACTTAGGTTAATTGGATGTGTTTAGGTGTGATTCAGAGAAACCTCTAAACGCGTTTTAAAAGAAAGCCACAGCCGACACCTTTTAGCAGCCGGATTGCTGTTCGTGAACATGTTTTTTGGCTAAGTGGAGGAGTCTGCGCGTCTTGTGCTCCAATGAACTGCATGTATCAGCATGGCCGAGGCCATAAATTGTATGGCAATGCATACCTGATTCATGTATGCCTTATAAAAGCATTTTAATGTGGACCTTAATTAGTTCTTTGCATGTAAACCTTTATTTTGCAATATATTTGCGTTAATTAAACAAACTTATGTCCTTTGTTATTTATTTTAAAATTGAGGTACTAGAATAATATTTTTAGATTGCATTTATTGGTGTAGTTGTTTACCTTTGCTTTGTTTAATTATTTAAGCACATCTTTGGTCAGATGCATCACACTTACTGAGGAGAGGAGAGCGGGATAAAGTGCAGGATGTGGGTTACTGCTGTATTTTGCACAGACACAGCAGAGCTGGGGGCATGGAAAGGTCAGAAATCAAAGAATCCAGAGCAACACAGTCACAAGGCCCTTTCTGTTTGCAGGCTGCCCGATAATACCTGAGCCGCCATCTTGGCTGTTTCTAGGCTCATAACATGCAGAAGTTGCTGGGTGTTTTTTAAGATTTGTGAGCAATCTGTATGTAGAGGGTGTGGGTAACCACACTAAAAATTTAAAGTTGTACCATTTGAAGCATAAATATTAAAATTAAATCCACAAGTAAAAAATGCAAGTTAACTAAAAATTAAACCAAGTAAGATTTACTTATGCAAATGCATTCATTAATGGTTGGTTACTACAAAATGAATGAAATAAAGAAAAATAAAAGACCAAATATTTAGAATGCACTTTAATGAGGTAAGTTTGTAGTGCGGAGCCGCAAGATCAGAAGGATTTACGTCCAGACAAAAAAGGACAAAGGGCAAAACCAATGTTGCAACCTGAGAAATGAAACGGAAAATTCAGGATGGAAACTGACATAGGTCTGATTCCCGAACTGCCATACGAACGGACGTATATTTTAGGATAGAAACGTATTTGCTTACTGAATCACTCGCAAGTTCATACGAACGCACGAGCGGACGTGAAAAATAGGATGATCGTGAGCCAAATCCAAGCTGTTACATGTTTCTTTGAATCAACCCAATAGTCTGTATTCTCTATGTTCTTCTTGTAGTCTGTATAATTGTGGAATTGTTAATATGCAAGGCACCTGTTTTATGATAGGCACATTCAATACTTCAACATTGGCACCTTGGCTTTATTAGCAGGTATGTAGCCTCAGGCGATTTTTTTGATTCTTATATTATCAACCACAGGGAGAGTTTTTTTCCTCAGCCTCATAACAATAAGCAGAGGGAGGCTAATTTTTTCTTTCCATCTTGCTTCCTGACCACCTGGGTACCCTATATTGGACTATAGTGCTCCAGGGTGGAGTGGCATTTTTTTCAGGGTCTTGTTCGTCCCCCGCTATATAATCCAGCCCTCCGATATATATTATCCACCCTAATGTATTAGTGCAAATGAACTGTGACTCTGACTTACTCAGAGAATTTTTCATAGTATCCTGCCACTTGGCCGTTATTTAGTATAATTCATAGGCACTTTAGCCTGACACAATCCATTTGAGTTCACTGAATCAGGTGTGGCAAATATAATATGAGATATTTTTCCTTATGGAGTCAGCTGATCTCCAACAAAATGGAGTCTATAGCAAGACAGGATGGCCGAGTGCTACGCGACCTCTAGCGACGGACGGTGCGCAAGCACACCGTGATCCAGCGGGCTCTTTGATGCGCCCTGTGTGCTGGAGGTGACGTCATCGCCCAGCGACCCCTGGTTGTTATCCTTCTTCCGGCCTCCCGCATTGGACACTCTAGCGGGCGGCGGGAGAAGAGGGGCCACGCAGGACGGACGGCCGCGCTCGCAGGCCACCCACATACCGGGTTTCCCATCTGGTTTCTTTCTGGTGGACTTGCCCGCGGCAGCGAGCACTCGGTAGATGGGCCACTAGCGCTGGCTGCATTTAGTTGCTCTTTTAAACAAGGTAGGAACTTTAGCCATTTCTGAAACCTTTACTTTATAATGACACAACACCTTCTACCTAATAGCTATACACTGATTTCATGCCACTATGGATCAGATCTCGCTGTTCCACTGTTAATGCATGAGCACTTTTAACCAGAGATCTGTGGACTGTACAATATATCCTTATTCTCAGCCCTGTTGGTTCCCGTCACAGACCTTGTAATGCCAGTACTCCTCTCCTGGGTGCCCTGTTTTTTCCTTGGAGCACAGGTGATCAGAAGGTGGTGGTTCTGTGTTGTGGTGGTCACCACCACCAAAATATTCAGTATAACTGGAAAAAATACATATCTGTTCTTCCCCTTTTTTTTCTGTATTTGATACTACCGTGAAACAGAATGATTATACTTCTAAACACATATCGCCTGAGGCTGTATTTCATCTTATTTTATCGGTGATGGGATGCCCTTACAATCAATTAGCAGCTGCCTTGCATATCCAGGTAAAAAATTGTTGTATTATTCATGCATATAATATGTTTATGTTTTTATTGCCAAAACATACAGGGTTAAATAATATCTGTTGGTTATAATGTTTTGTAGTGAACCTTTCCGGCAGACACTGAGGAAGCCAACTGAAAGGGCGAAACTAGTCTGTCTAGCGGAATGATGGTTACTCTGTACTTTCACACTGTACCACTGTGTATTTAACCAGTAAATCGTATACAGATATCTTCCCCGCAGGGCAAAATGCAAATCACATGCACTAATGTTGTTAGAAGAATATTCACGAGTTGTTTTTTAATTGGCATGTAAATAAAGAAAACAGTTTTAGATTCGTATATTTTGCTATGGTTATATTGGCGAGTGTTAATTAAGTTGAGCCCCGTTTATCCTTTGGGGGCACAGGGGGGTGGTCCAACAGACCCTGGCCTCATTACCCCTTTTTTCAGTGTCAGAAGTTGTGTTAAATGCTTTAGTTTAATTTCTTGTTTATTAAGATTTTCAAATATGAAGACAAGAAACAATACAAGCATAGAAGAATAGGCAATACAGATATAGAATCAATCCCACTCCACCCCCGCCTCCAGACGCAGCTGGGGCATCGCCAGACCCACCCCCCAGCCACCGACGTGACACCCCTATAAAACATTTTACAAACTAACGGTACTTTGTGTTTGCATCTCATACCACCGATGGCGAGAGTCAGAGTTTCCAGGGAGCGAGTTAACCAGTCATCATTTATGGTAAGGCAAGGGTCACCATCAAGGGATGCGCCCTATGTCCTGTTGGGCATATACTGTTGGACACGTAAGGGGGGGCCATCTGCATTGCATCATATGAAACCAAGCCCCCCACCCTCGACTCCCAGAGCCCAAGCCGTGGGCCGAGGGCTCCCCCCCCCCCGCCATTCCACCAGGGCGGCAAGGGGGACCGGGGCGTATGGGCCCCATCGGCAAGTCCACCGCAGGAACAGGCCACGACCAAAGAGAGACCAGGGGTGGCGGATCAAGACGAGACGGGGGGAGGAGAAGAAACCCATCATGTGTATAAGGGGTGAAAGAGAGAAAATGGAGAGAAGACAAGAGAGGAAAGGTGGAAAGAAAAGAAAGAGAGAGAGGGAAGGAATGAGGGGGGGGGAGGAAGGGAAAGATAACAGGATGGACGGGGAGGGATGGACGGGGTAGGGGGGTAGTGCAGCAAGAGGGACCTCATGCCGACGGATCGCCCCAATCCCATCCGCAATATATGTCATCCTCAGCCCTCGTCCACCGCCAAGAAGGCCTTTGCTTCGTCCAACTCTCTGAATCTGATCCAATTCATCCAGGTTGTCCAATGCGCCTCGGTTCCCTCTCCACCGTCCGTCACCAACTCCTCCATCCTCAAGATGTGGTCCATTTCAGCGAACCATTCCGCCAAACTTGGCGGTAGAGGGGACTTCCAATGTCTGGGAATGATTGATCTTACAGCCGTCAGGAAGTATTTAAGGACTCCTTTCTTAGCCTTGGCAATTGAGCCAGGAATCAGGGAAAGCAGGGCGACTCTCGGGTTGTTCGGTACCACGGATCCCTCCACCTCCGTATGGATCTTGAGAACCATATCCCAGAGCCTCTTGATCGGGGGGCATTCCCACCAAATGTGTAAGATCCCCCCTCGGGGTGTTCCGCATCTCCAACATGCATCCTTTCCCCCCGACGAATACGAAGCAATGTCCATTGGGCACCTGTACCATCTAGCGAGGACTTTGTAGTTTTTTTCCTGTGCTGAACTGGCTCCCGCAAGCTTATGTGTCAACGTAAATATCTTCTGAGCTTCCTCCCCAGTAATCTGCGTCCCCAGGTCCCTTTCCCACTTGGACATGAATTCCAGTTCTGAAGTGTGCCTGGCAGCTACCAATATACTGTAAAAAGCTGAAATCACGTGTTCCAGAGGCTGCGACTGTGTAAGGCATTCCTCCAGGGGTGTTAGGGGTATAGATGCTTTGCTGATGCGTCCTCCCGAGGCAAGGATCGCCTCGAGCTGCCAGTGATGTAACCAGGACAAATGGCTACCTCCATTCTGTGCCCTCATTTCTGCTAGGGAAGGCAGTCTCCCTCCTGTCAGAATGTCACGTAGCCTAGCATCCTCTGTCTCCCTCCAGATCAAGAATCGGGAGGTGTTCTGTCGCGGTGTGAACTCCGGATTGTTAAACAGTTGGGTGAGAGGTCCAGGCCTGGTTACCAACTCCCCCTGCCGCTGCAATCCGTCCCAGCTGGAAAGAAAATGCTGGGTCAGGTAAGGGAACCCTTTTCTGCTGGCATCCCCCGTGGTGGAAACCCACGGGAGGGAGCACGGGTTAAACCCCAGCATATCTCGCTCCAGCTGGACCCAGAGCTTGTCCTCTCTCCTGTACGTCCAGTCCGCCATCCTTGTAATGACAGCCGCAGCATGATGAAGCTTTAGGTCCGGGGCCCCGGTTCCGCCCGAGCTCTTTGGTCTGGCCAATATATTAAATCTGATACGTGGCTTCCGCGAGCCCCAAATTAATTTCAGGAATTCCGCTTGTATTTGTGTTAAATGCTTTAACAAGTGTGGTAAGAGGGAAGGGAATGTTTTATAATACATTGAGATGAATCCATCTGGTCCCGGCGCCTTTCCAGGCCTAGTGGCTTTGAGGGCACAAGCTGCTTCTTCTAGAGAAATTGGGTTTTCTAGGTCCTCAATCTCTTCTCCTGCCAGGGTCGGCATACCTGACTTAATGAAGTAATCTCGGACTATCTCCCTATGTGAAGTAGCCCAGTTAGCATTAGGTAGATTATACAAGTTGTCATAATACTTTCTGAGCAGCTATAGCCTTAGGCTATAGCCTTAGGGGTTCGATGCATTACTCCAGCACCATCTCTAACAGCCCCTATTTGAACCCTCATTTTCTGTGAGTTTATATATCTAGCCATCATATGCCCACTTTTGTTGCCATATTCATAATAAAGATTATTAAGGTAAGCAAAGGCCCTCCTAGCTTTAAGGTTCAATGCATCTCCTAGGTTTTTGCGCTTTTGGATGAGCTCCCCTAGTATGCCGTCGGACAATGATTTCTTATGAAGTGTTTCGAGCTTTTTGATAGCCTCCGACAGTATATCAATTTTGCTTCCCCAATCAGTACCTCTCTGAAAGTACACTTATGTGCTTCCCAGACAGTCATTGCATCCACCTCATCCGTGGCATTCTATAGGAAATAGTTTGTAATACCTTCCCTGACCCTGTGTTGGACCGCTGCGTCCTTGAGTAGGCCTGGGTTCAGCTTCCAGTTTCAGACACCGACACGGACAATTGGTAATTCCATGGATAGAAACACTGGGGCATGATCAGGTATTGTGATCTGCCCTATCGCTGAGCCTCTAATCTTATCCAAGTCTTGGTGTTTCAAAAAGAGGTAGTCCAACCTAGAGTACTTAGAATGCATTGGCGAGAAAAAAAAAAGGTATAGTCTCGAGCGTCCGGGTTAGCTAGCCTCCAAGTGTCCACCAGACCTAGGTCATGCAATGTCAAATTCAGCCGCTTAATATCCTTAAATGGTATCGCAGATCTGGAATCTGACGTGTCAACTGTGGGATTTAATACACAATGTATATCTCCTCCCAGTATCAAAAGGCCCTCCTGAAAGTCCCTCAACTTCCTAAGAACTTGCGTAAGGAACTTAGTCTGTGCTTTGTTAGGGCAATAGACACTCTCTAATGTGACTACTGTGTCTCAGACTCTCCCTTTAAGAAAGAGGAATCTACCTTTGCTATGTTTAACCTCTTCCATGAACTCAAAGGGATCAGAGCTGCTGATTAAGATCGAAACGCCTTTGGTTTTGTTGACTGGAGATGCGGCGAAGTAGTGAAGTGGGTAATGTTTATTATGGAGCCGAGGCATTTTGCCAAGCTTGAAATGTGTTTCTTGTAGGAAAGCTACATGTGTCTTGTGTTTTTTAAGAAACCCTAAAAAAGTATGTCTTTTCTCTGGGATATTCAGTCTCTTCATATTGAAGGTAATTGTGTTTAACAGCATGTTAGCATGTGAACTCATTAAGAAGGCTGTAGCAGATGAATAAGACCAAACAAAACAGATACAGAGCTGGTTCGTATATTGAAAGTGAAAGTACTTTTTTGTCGGTTTGGACTGCGGGGGAGGGGGGGAGGATAATTAAAAAAAAACAAAACAAAAAAAACACAATTAGGATAGAAGGAAGAGAAAGAAGATAGTAGGAAATATAGAGTGATAACAAAAAAAGAACCCCTGGCCGTCCGGCCAAAAGGCTTAAAAGTGGATTTCCTGGGACACAAGAGTCTGTTAACCCAGGTAACCACCCAATTAGGATAACCACCAGCAAAGAGCCACCTCGAGTAGGCACCCTTCAGACAAAACAGTTACCTCCCCGTTCCTTCAACGGATCCGAGGTATGTTGGGGGATTCACCTTAAGCCCCGCAACTTTTAAGGCTTTTTAACCCTTAAAATTCTAAAACAAAATGGGATCCCCATTGGAAAGGGGAACCCCAGGCCATTTTTATTAAACCCTTTATAAGGCTCGATTCAGAGAGACAAAAAAAGACTTTCGTTTTAGTGCAGATCTCGTATTACTTTCAAATTTTCCAGCTCTCATATGAGTGTGCTAGCAATTCTATGCATGCATTGCAAACCTTCTGTAAAGTTTCCGTCCGTTCGTATGCCAGAGTACGAGTCCGAGGATGTCATTTTCCATCGTGACTTTTCCGTTTCATTTTCTCATGTTACAACGTAGGTTTTCGATTTAGCCCTTTTCCCATCGTCTCCTCCCATGAATCCTTTATGTTTCACGATAGATTCTGTTTCACTTTTTCAAAAAATAATTGTCCAGACGGAAATCCTTACGATCTTGCGCCTGAGCACTACAAACTTAACTCATTAAAGTGCTCGCCTACATATTTGCCACCCTCACTTCTACTACAATGTTTAGCTAAACCACTTAGCCCTATTCTCCATCTTCCCTTTTGGACCCTTAAAGCTCACCCCAACCACTTAGCACTATCCTCCATCTTCCCTTTTGGACACTTAAAGCTCACCCCAACCACTTAGCCCTATCCTCCATCTTCCCTTTTGGATCCTTAAAGCTCACCCCAACCACTTAGCGCTATCCTCCATCTTCCCTTTTGGACCCTTAAAGCTCACGCCAACCACTTAGCCCTATCCTCCATCTTCCCTTTTGGACCCTTAAAGCTCACCCCAACCACTTAGCCCTATCCTCCATCTTCCCTTTTGGACCCTTACAACTTACCCAAACCACTTAGCACTATCCTCCATCTTCCCTTTTGGACCCTTAAAGCTCACCCCAAGCACTTAGCGCTATCCTCCATCTTCCCTTTTGGACCCTTAAAGCTCACCCCAACCACTTAGCGCTATCCTCCATCTTCCCTTTTGGACCCTTAAAGCTCACCCCAACCACTTAGCCCTATCCTCCATCTTCCCTTTTGGACCCTTAGAGCTCACCCCAACCACTTAGCCCTATCCTCCATCTTCCCTTTTGGACCCTTACAACTTACCCAAACCACTTAGCACTATCCTCCAACTTCCCTTTTGGACTCTTAAAGCTCACCCCAACCACTTAGCCCTATCCTCCATCTTCCCTTTGGGACCCTTAAAGCTCACCCCAACCACTTAGCCCTATCCTCCATCTTCCCTTTTGGACCCTTACAACTTACCCAAACCACTTAGCACTATCCTCCATCTTCCCTTTTGGACCCTTACAACTTACCCAAACCACTTAGCACTATCCTCCATCTTCTCTTTTGGACCCTTACAACTTACCCAAACTACTTAGCACTATCCTCCATCTTCCCTTTTGGACCCTTAAAGTGGACCAACACCCTGAGGTGATCGGCCCGGGAATCTATGATTCCCGGGCCGATCACCTCACACACCGCGGGACATCCGAGATCGGGATGTCCCGCGGGGTGTAAACCCCCCAAAACCCCCGAAAAACCTTACCTCTCCAGCCGCTGCTTCCGCCGCCGCCGCCTCACTCGCGCTCCTCTAGACGTGCGCGCACCCGCGCCGGCCGTCTCTGAATGGCTGGCGCGGGCGCGCACACGTCAAGAGTGACGCGCGGGAGGCGCCGACGGGCAAGCTGCTTGTACGTCGCTGTCAATCAGCTTGTCCGTCGGCGCCGATTGGACGGCGCGCCCACGTGGGAGCGGGGAGAGGTGAGTTTTGGGGGCTTTCTGGGGGGTTTCACACAGCGGGGCACCCCCGGTCGGGGTGCCCCGGGGAAGTGGACCAATACCCAGGATAGTCAAAATCCTGGGTGTTGGTCCACTTTAAAGCTCACCCCAACCACTTAGCCCTATCCTCCATCTTCCCTTTTGGACCCTTATAGCTCACTCCAACCACTTAGCCCTATCCTCCATCTTCCCTTCTGGACCCTTACAACTTACCCAAACCACTTCGCGGTTAGGTTCTTCTTCCATTTTAGGCCCCTAAAACTTACCCAAAACACTTCACGGTTAGGTTAACCTTCCATTTTAGGCCCCTAAAACTTACCCAAACCACTTCACGGTTAGGTTAATATTCCATTTTAGGCCCCTAAAACTTACCCAAATCACTTCCCGGTCATCTGAATCTTCATCTCTAAATATTTATTTCACCCTTCGTTTGGTGTTAATGTATTTGTGTTAAAAAATGACACTGAAACTTTGATTTTGTTTTTTTTTTTTTTTTATATTGGAAGGCCATTTTGGCTTTTTTAACATTTTGGTTTGTGTAAAAAGATTTTAATTTTTTTTTTTTGGGGGGCTAAAACATTAAAATTTTTAAAAACATTAAAATAGTAAAGATATGTACACAAAAATAACAGTGACAGGACCCAGGACACTACTCTTCTGTTGTCCCCAACGAGTCATGCAGCAGCTGCATATCGGCCACCAACTCAAGGACCCTTCTATTCATTTCTTTAACTCTTGCCCGTGTGGTCCCTGTATAAAATTAAAATAAAAACATTATTTGGTGACAAATACATATTTCTCACCTGTGGATGGAATGTTTGTTAGTTGCCAACCTAAATAATGACGACATATGTCAGTCTGCTAAGTCATTAATCTAAGGAAGGGGGGAAAGGTCATTCTGCTAAGTAATTACTCTAATGAAGTGGGCACAGGTCATTCTGGTTAGTAATTACTCTAAGCAAGTGGCCACAGGTCAGTCTGGTAAGTAATTACTCTAAGGAAGTGGCCACAGGTCAGTCTGGTAAGTAATTATTCTAAGCAAGTGGCCACAGGTCAGTCTGGTAATTACTCTAAGCAAGTGGCCACAGGTCAGTCTGGTAATTAATCTAAGCAAGTGGCCACAGGTCACTCTGCTAATGCCATTGACTATGGCTTGATGTATGTGGGTGATCATGTCAATTAACACATGCTGCAAAGAATGACATTACAACTTACTTGGTTGGTGGCCGACGGATGCCTTGTTGGGGACAACCCTACGTCCTGGGCCCTGCCACTGTTGTGAAGTAGAGCCTGTTGAGACATGGCAAATAGGGTCACTTATAATGTCATAGTCAACAGTATTCAAATGTCATTTTCACTGTGTGTGTCACATCACTCACCTTCTCCCTGTGACTCCTGTGCGAGATCTGCTGCAGCCTGCGCATCTTCACCCGCTCCAGAAGCATCTACAAAAACAGATTAATGGAATCAGCTTGGTTGGAAATACCATGTATATGTGTGTGCGGTTACATGAAGAGTCACATACCAGAGGCTCCCGCATGCGTCACTGGGTACGACTCCCTGCCCACGCCGTGCCGCCCCTCCTCTGTGGAAAGGTACAGGGGCTGGTCGGAGGACCCAACAGAGGAGGGGTAGGACCGTCGCACTGGAGATCCACCACCTTAACTTCCAGCTGCAGATTCATGCAGCACTGGTCGGCCTGTGCGTCTCCGGGTGCGGCAGATTCGGTAATCCATTTCCAGCACTAGAAAATACAATTATAAATCAATGCCTACCTTCTGCATCAGTTACATCTGGCATGCAATCGCTATGTACTTACTAGGGAAATGGATTCCGAAAAACCGGGCCATGTGCAGCCGTTTCAGGTCCGACCAATGCTGCATGATCTGAGTGTGGGTGAAGGTGTTGTCCGTCTCATGTTGGATTTTGCCAATGATCTCCAGTGCGACGGTGCGCTTCTCAAAAGAGTTGGGCAGGTAGTCGTACCTGCACTCCAGCATGGTCTACAAAACACAAGATAAAGCAAGGTTTTAGTTAAAACTGCATACAAATATCTGTCAACAATCGATCATTTGACTAAATTACATTAACAGACACATTTGTAGCCTAATGCAATCCTTTAAGCTGGAGTCAGTGTTGGTTCACACGTGTGGGCCCTCACATTGGTTTGGCACGGAGTTTGAGACACTTTTTAAACCAACCGTTTCGTCATGCACTTCCTTAAGGGCTAGGCATGCATTTAGATGGCAAAGCAAAGGCAGTAAAATACACTTACAAGCATGATGATCTCTTCTTGTTGGCGGGTGAAGATTGTGGGCGCCATCTTGCCTCTTGTCTGCAGCAGATAATTAATGCCCCTGCGGTTTCCGGGTTCCGCGCAGCCGTACGCACGTCCGTATGCGTAGCGTGAGACCCCGCCAATCTTATTTAAAGGGTCCTGGACACATAGCTCATTCTCTTTCAGAGTCCATGTGCAATGGCACCGAATAAAAACCTGCTCCAAAAGCTGCAAAGGAGGCCACCACCAAACAGCCAGCCAAACGGCAGGAGCCTGCTAAGGGGCCCAAGACTCGGTCCCAGATGACCAAAAAAAAATTGCGGCCAACACGCAGTGCCCAGCCAAAGGCACCCAGCCCAACTAGGCCAAAAAAGGAGGGTGCGAAGCCCCAGCCCACCAAGGTCACCATCACCCCAACCACGTGGCTACTATGCCAACAAAAGCCAAAGGAGACACCGGGAAAGAAGGCCCACCAGTTCTACCTCCCCATCAACACCACCCGCACGGGGCCACAAGGCTCATGCCAGGGCCCGAAGTCCAAGGTCGCCCTCCCCACCCGCACGGGTGTCAAAATCACCAGACAAGAGGGCAAGGCACAGGGCCCGAAGCTCAACCTCTGGGTCACCCCGGGACCGGCCGTCTACCTCCAAGGGCCATGGGTATTGGAAGGGCCCTAAGAGGCACCGGGCCCCAAGCACAACTTCCACCGCAACATCCTCTCCTCCTCAGCCACATTTGGCACCGGCACAGAGGGAAAGGCAGGCTGAAGCTGCCACAGCTATGCCTGCTAGTTCAGTGGCCACCCAGCCAAGAACCCCAAGTCCATATCCAGGTCCAGTCCAATTAGAAGCCAGCCACCTGTCCTACATTTCGCCCCAACACAGCCAGCCCAGAATGTCCCCCCATTTGCCGCCAACCACTGATAAGCCAGAACGTCTAGCAACAGGGCGCACATTGCGCCGAGGCCACTTGAGGGGCAGGTTTGGTGAGGTCCAAACTCTGGCATTGGCTAGTGGCCTCACCTTGTATTATGATGAGCTATATGGGCGCAGATCCGAAGCTACAAGCAAGCAGCGCAAAGCCGAGATTTTGGAGGAGCTCACCAGACAGGTCAATGCAGCGGGGGAAGAGCTCAAAGATGTGGAGCAGATACAAAGGAAAATATCGGACCTAAAGTATGCAGCACGGAAGAAAGAAAATAAACAGCGTAATTACAGGTACATATATACTTTGTGGATTTGGTTTCATCTTGTATTGGAAACATTTATCTAAATGTGTGCAACTCTCTTTTTCAGCTTACAAACTGGCACCAAACTGCAATTTACCCGAGCTGAGGAGATGGTGCTGGGCCTGCTACATCCTGTGGCCTTAGAGGGACACTCGGTCCGACAGGACACGGACATCCTTACTATTCCTGCCAGAAAGACGGTCAGCCAGCACTCCAAAAGATATTGTATTCAAATCCAACAGGTCAATATCACAGCAAAGACCAAAAAGATCCAACAAAATCCAACGTTTCGGGGCGTCTAGCGCCCCTTCATCAGGGAGCAAAAACAAGCAAGCAGAGATTCCCCTCCACAGAGGATCCTAGTGTGCTAGTGTTTTTGGTTTTCCTGTTTCCTGTTCCTGGGCTTTGATCCAATTATTTGTTTCAACATTGGGTCCATTTCTAATATGCACCAATGTTTTTTGAAAACCTTTTCAACTTGTTTATAATCCTTGTTGAATTTGGTGATGAAAGGTACATCCTCAGGTAAATTTTTTGTTGGACTTCTTGAGTGTTGGTTTTGAGGGTTCTCTGGATTGGTCTTCTTAGTTCCCTTATTGATCTCTTCTATTGCCCGTATAAGTGTTACTTCTGTGTATCCTTTTTCTTTAAATCTAGTTGTGATTTGTTGCGCTTGTTCTTGAAATACCTTCTCATCAGTGCAGTTGAGTCTTATCCTTTTTAGTTGTCCTTTTGGAATGTTTTTGATCCACGTTGGGTGATGGCAACTGTCTACTGGTATATAACTGTTCCGGTCTGTTTTTTTAAAATGTGTTTTGGTTTTGATTGAATTGTCTTCCTTGTAGACTGTGATATCTAAAAAATGTATTTCCTGTTCTGCTATTTCGTATGTGAAAGTTAAATTCCATTCTTCTGAGTTAAGAGATTTGAGGAAGGTTTCTAGATTATTTTTAGTACCTTTCCACAAGAAAAAACAGTCATCAATATACCTCTTATAGTATACTAGTTCTTGTGGGTACATGGTTGCTAATTCTTTATGTTCCCAAAGTGCCATGAAAAGATTGGCAACACTGGGCGCAAATTTCCCACCCATAGCAACACCAATCTTCTGTAGAAAAAATTTATTTTCAAACCAAAAATAATTGTGTGTAAGTGAAAATTCTAAACACTCCAATATATATGATATCTGTGTTTGAGGTAGGTTGTTGTCTTTTTCCAGAAAGAATCTTACCGCCTCGAGACCTTTATGGTGGGGTATAATTGTATATAAAGAGCTGACATCAGCGGTCGCCATAATGTATTCTGGGTTTGATTTGAATTTTTCCAGTTGGTTCAAAAAAGTGCCTGAGTCCTTTAACCCTTTAAACGCCAGCCACGTAAATTTTACGTGGCTGCCTCTCCAACAGTTAAACGCCAGCCACGTAAAATTTACGTGCCTGACTTTCCCCAGAAATAAAAAAAAAAGTAAAAATAAAAGACACTTACCTGACCCCTCGTTCGATCCGGTCGGGTCTCCTCTTCAGCCAGAGGGGCTCCGATCGCCCATCGGGGCTCCTCCGGCTGCAGGGGAGGGCCCGGAACAGGGTGCCCCCCCGTTTCAGCAGCCGCCCGGTTTCCTATAAAAAAAAAACAAAAAAAAAAAAAAACAGTCACCTACCTTTGTCCCCGCCGGCTCCCGCAGGCTCTCCTCTTCACGGGGGGGGGCTCCGATCCCCCCCCCGCTCTTCTGTCTTCTGGAGGGGGCATAACAGCCCTCCTCCCTTGCTGTCTTCCGATGGCGGCCGCCATCTTGGTGACGTCACGGGGCGGGGCCAGATGACGTCACCGCCGGGTGTCATCGGGGCACCCGGCAGTTCATCTCTCAGATGCCGGTGACGGCTGGGAGGGGAAGGAGGGAGGTAGGCGATCCTCCGATCGCCTGACTCCCCCCTTCTCTGCCCAGCCGTCACTGACAGCAGATCGCCGCGGGACACAGAAGATGAAGATCGGAGGTGAGTAAAGTAAAAGTTTTTTTTTTTTTTTTTAATAAACTTTTTTAAAAAAACGTGTGTGTCTTTTTTTACCTTTTAACCCTTTGTGAACTGGTAAGGGGTCCATGTGACCCCTATACCAGTTCACAGGGCTCGGGGGTCTGGCAAGTCACCTGCGCTAGCGGGTGGCTTGCCATTAACCCCTGGCACCCCCATTACCTGCCTCCCCAAAGGCCAGGGGGGGCAGAAGAGCCCGGGCCCACATAGGCTATGTGGGCTCGTAGGCTGCAGGGTGGGGGGGCCACAAAAGCTGGCCCCCCCACTCTGTGCCTACAAGCCCCCATAGCTGGTCCCGGGCTGGTTACTGTGGGTAAGGGGGACCCCAGGTCAATTTTTTTTTTGATTTTTAAGGGTTTTTAACCCTTAAAAAAAAAAAAAAAATGGGGTCCGCCCCCCCTGGGAGGGGGGACCCTATGTCATTTTTTTTTTTTGATTAACCCTTTGTGTTCTGTCATCCAGCAGCTATAAAAGGCTTCTAGCAAGTGAGCAGAAGCCAGTGATCGCCGAGGGACAGAGTGCTCCAGGATGGATGGGAGGTGAGTACAGTGTAAAAAAAAAAAAAAAAATTAATAAAATATTTTTTCTCTTTTGTGTGTCTGTGTCATTTTTTACTTTTAACCTCTTGTGAACTGGTAAGGGGTCCATGACCCCTATACCAGTTCACAAGGCTGGGGGGATGGCAAGCCACCTGCGCTAGCGGGTGGCTTGCCATTAACCCCCGGCACCCCCATTACCTGCCTCCCCAAAGGCCAGGGGGGGGCAGAAGAGCCCGGGCCCACATAGGCTATGTGGGCTCGTAGGCTGCAGGGTGGGGGGGCCACAAAAGCTGGCCCCCCCACTCTGTGCCTACAAGCCCCCATAGCTGGTCCCGGGCTGGTTACTGTGGGTAAGGGGGACCCCACGTCAATTTTTTTTTTGATTTTTAAGGGTTTTTAACCCTTAAAAATCAAAAAAAAAATGGGGTCCGCCCCCCCTGGGAGGGGGGACCCTATGTCATTTTTTTTTTTTATTAACTCTTTGTGTTCTGTCATCCAGCAGCTATAAAAGGCTTCTAGCAAGTGAGCAGAAGCCAGTGATCGCCGAGGGACAGAGTGCTCCAGGATGGATGGGAGGTGAGTACAGTGTAAAAAAAAAATAAAAATTAATAAAATATTTTTTCTCTTTTGTGTGTCTGTGTGATTATTTACTTTTAACCCCTTGTGAACTGGTAAGGGGTCCATGACCACTATACCAGTTCACAAGGCTGGGGGGATGGCAAGCCACCTGCGCTAGCGGGTGGCTTGCCATTAACCCCCGGCACCCCCATTACCTGCCTCCCCAAAGGCCAGGGGGGGGCAGAAGAGCCCGGGCCCACATGGGCTATGTGGGCTCGTAGGCTGCAGGGTGGGGGGGCCACAAAAGCTGGCCCCCCCACTCTGTGCCTACAAGCCCCCATAGCTGGTCCCGGGCTGGTTACTTCGGGTAAGGGGGACCCCACGTCAATTTTTTTTTTGATTTTTAAGGGTTTTTAACCCTTAAAAAAAAAAAAAAAAAATTGGGTCTCCCTCCCCTGGGAGGGGGGACCCTATGTCATTTTTTTTCTCGATTTAACCCTTTGTAGTGTGGATGGTTTTTGTGTTTTTTTTGTGAATGTTATAAAATACTTGTTTCAGTTAGGGGGGGTCTCCTGGGCAGGAACGGGGGGCTACCGATAAATATGTGGTACCGTTCTAATCGGTAGAAATGGGGCTTTCACATGCAATATGATTTTCCTTAATAAAATACATTTTTTATTTAAAATAAAGGAGTCAATTTTCTAAAAAAAAAATTGTATTTATTTTTTTTTTTTTTCACTTAATAATATTGTAAAAAAAAAAAAAAAATTACAAACAAGACATTTCATGTTAAAGTCTAAACTCTGCTGCAAAAAAAAAAAAATATAATTTTTCTGAAAGTTCCAGCAAAAATGGCGCAAAACATGTCGCAAAACATGACGCAAAATGGGGAAAAATGGCCTGTCAACAGAGGGTGACAAAATCTCAAGTAGGCTGGCAATTAAAAGGGTTAATAGTACCTATGCATGTTGGGTATTGTTCTGTTCGGGGGACCTTGCGCTTTCAGACTTAGCTTGTTTTTTCTGGTTTGCATATTTATATTTTAGGAAAAGGTGTTTTTTATTCAGCTTTTTTATAAATTTTTTAGGGAAACCCTGCGCAACCAAAGAATTCTTTGAGGAATTAATTCCAGAAAGATGAGCCCACTACAACAAGCTGGGTACCCTTAGAAAGCTTAACGTGTGTACTTTCAGGGAATATATGGTTTATGGGGGATATTCCAAATGTAAAGGGTTGTTTTGGTTGAAAAATCGCAAGGTGCGCACTTTGTCTGCAGAGCTGAAATTTTCAAGTAAAATTACCGTTATGCGCATGCTTTACTTTGGGGTGTTTGGCAACTCTTCCCTTGACAGAACCTATGCATGTTGGGTATCGTTCTGTTCGGGAGATGTTGCTTTTTCAGATTAAACTTGATTTTTCTTGTTTGTATATAGTTTTTTTAGGAAAATGTGGCTTTGATTCTGCTTTTTTATCCTTTTTTTAGGGAAACTCTTTGCAACCAAAGATTACGTTGAGGGATTACTTCCAGAAAACTATGGCCACATCCACAAGCCTGGTACGCCTAGAAAGCCTGAGGTGTGTACTTCCAGAGAATATATAGTTTGTTGGGGGTATTTTAAATGTAAAGGGTTGTTTTTCTGGAAAAACCGCAAGGTGCGCATATTGCATAGCATAGTTGTATTTTATCTGAAAATCTCCTAAAGCGCTGTTTCAGTTTGGGGGAGTCTCCTGGGTAGGAAAGGGTGTCTACCTATACATATGTGGTACCGCTGTAACCGGGAGAAATTGGGATTTCACACGCAATAAGATTTTATTGACAAACTTACATTTTTTATTCCAAAAAAAACTACAATATGTAAAAATTTTTTTTTTTTTTTTTTGCACATATTTCACCCAAAAATATTAAGAATACACCTAACAAATGACAAACAAGACATTTCATGTTAAAGCCCAGACTCTGCTGAAAAAAACAATATATCATTTTCCTGGGAAATCCCTGGAAATCCCCTCAAAAATCACAGTTGAACAAGGGGAGCGCAAAATAGTGCAAAATGGTCTGGCAACAAAGGGTGACAAAATCTCAAGGTAGGCTGGCGGTTAAAGGGTTAAATATGATGGGGTTTTAGTCACTACCGGCTGTAGGAAAGAGTCTATGTACTCCCCTAACCTGCTGGTTATTGATCCTATTCCGCTGACAATAGGTCTGCCCGGCGGGTTGGTTTCATTTTTATGGATTTTTGGGAGGTGATAAATTGTAGGTATCCGTGGGGTTTGTAACCTGAGGTAATTGTATTCTTTCTTGTTTAGGACGCCCAAATTTTTTCCTTTGTCCAATAGATCAAAGAGCTTCAGATGATACTCTCTTGTAGGATCGGATTTTAGTACTTCGTAAGTGAGGTTGTCCCTTAGTAGTTTATTTGTTTCTTGGATGTACTTCTCTTTATCGAGTAATACTAGGCCTCCGCCTTTATCTGCTGGTTTTATAACCATATTCGTTTTTTGTTTAATGGACTTAATTATCTTTTTCTCCTCTTTTTGTTTATATTTGATTTTTTTATTATTTTTGATTTCTAAAGATTTCAAATCCTTAAGGACTAGCTCCTTAAAAACATTAACCGCTCCTCCTGTCGTTTGTGGGTTAAAGGTTGAATTATTCTTACATGAACTGTGTTTGAAAGTAGTCGGTTGTGTGGATGAGTGTGGTTCTTCCTTGTTGACAGAGTTTAAACCGGTATCACCTCCTTCATTTATAGGTGTTGCATGAGATTGAGCGTTTTTATTTTGTTCTTTAAAGAATTTTTTAATGTTCAATTTTCGGGTGAATTTCATGATATCAATAAAGACCTCAAATTTGTTTAAATCTGCTGGCGGTGCATATTTTATGCCTTTATTTAAAAGCTCTCTTTCTTTTTCAGACATTACCAATGCACATTGGCATTTTAGTTTTATTTTTAGCAATAAAAATTGGTTTGAAGACAACACCCAGCGATTTGGATTTATTCAAAGGGAGCAACTACTTCCAGATACATCACAAGCGGCGCAAAATCCATTAATCTGTGAACAACGAATTCAGTGGCCCAGGGCGTGTTGTGCACCCCCCGGGCCAGGCGGGTAAGTGTCGCTCAAACCTTTATTTTCTCTAGCCTGTTTTGCACCTTAATTTGGTGAAATTTGCCTGGCAGCAGGGTCTAAATAATTGATGACCGGCAGCCTATAATATACAAATACCTGATTGGATAGAGAAGGACTAGCCACACACATATTGTGACCGTGCCCTCCTCCAATCCAAACAATCAGCGCACCTGTGAAGAACAAGAGCTGCAGAGGAGTTAACCCCCTGCTGCTCTATCCGGGTTCCTCCTTTACGCCTTCAACTATTCAAAGTTTGTCAGCCTAGCCAGCCGACCAGGTGCAGCTCCATACCAAGCGCGATTCTCATATACAACCAAAAGGGTGTGTTATGTGTGGCGACCCATTATTTGCTTTTTTACTTCCTCATAGATTATTTTGGAGAGTCTTGAGGAACACTATTGAGATTAGCAAAGGACTGGCTGTTATGTATTTAGAGTCAATTACATACAACACTTCCATCTTTATCTGTAGCCAATTTGGGTTTGAGCTGTGCTTTGCTCAGAAAGACTTTATCTGGGGTGCTTGAACGTTTGACCTAGAAAGAATGTCAAACAGCCTAATCTAATGGCAAATGCTATTTGCAAGCTGAGTGTGGTCCCATAATGGGCTTTAAGGGATGTGTGAAGCCTCAGAACAGCCAGTACATGCATGTTTATTTTGGTTAAGGAGACTAATGTGTATGTACTTGTTGACTAATACATCTAACAGATAATGACATTCATAGTCAAGTTTAACTTGGTCCGTTGGGGGAGTTGCCATTCATGCATGGGCCCGTGTTTTAGTAAACCATATGTGTTAATACACATCACCAAAGCCTAGTTGTGTGTTAACATGCCTTCTTTTCCCCAATGCAGCCCAGCATCATCCCTCAGCTAGTGGGGAATCCTCTGCCAGTTTTACCATGCCGTCTACTTCTGTGCTGCCTCGGACCCAGGATCCGATATATACGGTAAGTGTCTTTTTATGATGTTGCTTATGCATGTGCCTTGCCATGTTTCTTTTTGCGGAATTATATATGTATTCCCTAAACGGAACCTTTTTTTTTTACATGTCCCAACAGACCCACACACTGATGGAGGAAATCCAGGAGCTGGAGGAAGATGGAGCCTTCATTGAACCTTCAGAACAGCTCCCCCTGGGACAGAATCTGCAACTGTCCCAACATGTTTCTACACCAAATGCTCAGCAGCAGAGTGAAGCTGGCTGCATGCTGCCAGCCCATCGTGGGCAGCATGCAGAGACTGAGCCGACAGTCCCCAGTGTTAGCTCTGGTGCTGAGGATTTGCCAAGCAGACCTGTGGCTGTTGGTGGACCTAGAGCCACATCATCTGCACGCCCCCCAACCAGGGGAATAGGGAGGCGTAGTCGACTACGTCGCCCAGTTGCCCACGGGAGAGGCGCGCCGATGATGGAGTCAGCATGGCACCATGAGAGGCGGCTATTTCGCCTCCAAAATCAACGAAACCACGAACATCTTCATGGGCAATTAGAAACATTAAACAACACCTTAAACTCCATGCTGACTGAATTTAGGTCCAACAACAGCCACATGGCCACCTTATCGAATTATTACAGTGGCATGCTTGAGGAAGTTCGAAATAGCAACAGCCACATGGCCACCTTAACTAACAATCTCAGTGCCATGATGGCTGAATTTCGAACTTCTAATAGAAACATATTGGAACAGTTGCAGATTCTGAATGCCACACAGGCCCAGGTGAGGGCCCACCTCCAAGGGCCCCAACCTGGGTTTTATGGGCATCCCCCATTTTAAGGCCTATTTGGCCTGTATCTGCTCCACATCTTTGATCTACATCCCCACTGTATTGACCTGTCTGGTGAGCCCTACCAATATACCCTTTTGGTACGGCTTGCTTGTTTGCTTTGGATTTGCGCCCCTTTTATAGCTCATTAGAGTGCTGAGGTAGCCCACTAGCCAATGCCGGAGGTGAAGCCTCAATGAACCTGCCACTCAAGCTGTTGCGCTGCATGCTTGTGGCGAATCACATTGGTTCTGGCTCCTCCTGTTTGTAGGCATGATTGGGGGACATTCTGGGCTGGCAAACTACTACGTTGACCCCTGACTGAGATTGAACTGGACTTGGATTGGGACTGGGGGTTCTTGTTTGGGTGTCACACTGAGTAACAGGTGTAGATGTGGCATAGGTTTGGCTGCTTTACACCTGTGCCTGTGGCAAATGTTGCCAAGCAGGAGAGGGTGTGTCTGTGGGCCTATTTGCTGCCCAATGTGCACATGGCAATGCTTGTCACCTATGTTTCTCAAATTTTCATTTGTCCTTAACTTTGCACAGGAGTGCCTTACTTTAAAACTCCTGCCTCTGGGCAATTGCTATGTGGCCTGATTTGCCTAAACTTTCATTTCTGTTTTGCCCATGTATTTTATGCAACTATGGGAGTGACAATCAACTCCAATGTTTGCTTCTGAAATAAACTACATAAAATTGTAATTAACCTGTTGTGGACTAAGTTTATGCCTTTAGGTTTTGGGGGAATAAAGATGAGTTAAAGTAGGCAGTAACACATTTGGAACATCCCAAAAACCAAAAAAGAGAATCATGTGTGAGGTTCATTTAAATTATTTCTTTACTGTTGTAAAAGTAACAAACATACAAACACAAAGGTCCAAAAACACAATTATCCAAGAATAAAGGGACAAAACAAACAAAGGAACACAGAATTAAGCAAAATGTGTCTCAATTAAATTAGACCGCACGGCTTGGGCAGACGCACTCGGTGGGCCACGATAGTCCTCGTCTGGGTCATCAGTGGGTGGAGAGGGGGGCACATCCACATACCGGGGGACACGCTGCAATATATTATGTTATATATTGGTATTGGTTTAGGACTGTGCTGCTCAGCATTCTTGGATGTCTTAACTTTTCAGGACCCTGTAGCTGCTTTGTGTGAGTCCAAAACAGCTCTAACCCACCCCCTGCACTTTATCCCACTCTCCTCTACTCAGTAAGTGTAATGCATCTACTCAAAGATGGCGCAGACCCTAGCATAAATTCAAGGACATAATTTAAGCAGAGTGTGTTGAAGACTAATTATTACTTTACTCTAAATTCAATTTCAACATTTTGCTAACGCAGGACTAAGATTTGGCACGGCTTTGTTGCTTGAAAAATCTAATGGTTAAGGTCGTTTTTCACATGCAAACAAGGTGTTCAAATAGGCATAGTTTCATACATGGAACACAAATTAAATTCATAGCCATACATATCCAAAAAAAAGGACGTTATTGGCGTCAACTTAAAAAGGAGCCATCCACCGGAAAATTCCCCAGACTCAAACTGACCGTACAATCCAGATCTGCGAAGAATGTAGGCATCATGGGATGAGCCTGGGAACCTGGCGAGCAGACTAAGGAACCGCATGTCCGGGCCACCACTGCTTGGATATTCATTGAGTGGCCCATTTTGCGGTTCCTGGGATAAAAAAAAAAACAACAAAAACATTATAAAGGGGACGAAAACTAGGGGAACACTAACTAATCACACCCTAAGCAAATGCTGTGGCCCAATTAAAATAGCAATAAACAAGTACATAAGTATTTTGTCTTGCAAAAAAACAATATGTATGTTTGAAAAAGGAAAGATTAACTTTCCCGGGTCTATTTCAGGTACACATTAAAATTTTTCATGGGTGAACACGTGACATTTATATGCAACTAAATACAGTCCATGGTTCCACAGGGACTCTTTAAAAGGAGGGAATACTTAAAAGGAGGGATACATTACAATGTGGGCTAACTTACAAGGAGGGATAAATTACAAGGAGGGAATAATTTAAAGTAGTAAATAATTCCAAGGAGGGATTACTTCCAAGGAGGGAGTATTTACAAGTAGGAAAAAATAAAAGGAGGGATTAATTGCAAGTAGTGATTATGTAAAAGGAGGGATAAATTACACGGAGGGAATAATTAAAATAAGGGAAGTATTTGAAAGGATGGATAACTTACAAGGAGGGATTAATTACAAGGAGGGAATAATTCTAAGAAGGGACATTTTACAAGGAGGGTCTTTTGGAATTTTTTGGGACATTAAAACAATAAATAAATAAATAAATAAATGACAGATTGAACTTGCCTGTAGATATACTCGTCGACTGCCGGAGGGACCAGGGCAACATGGGTGCAGTGCATGTCGGCGATGTTATAAAATGCCAGCTTAATCGCGTTTCTGGCTACCATGTCATCAGGAAAACAAATATATTTCTGAGTAATGGTACCCATGCCTTCCAAAAACTTGGATAGCGCACGGCTCAGCGTAGGCTGGGAAATCCCCATGGAGAGGGCACCCAGCCTCTGGAACGAGCCGTTCGCCAAAAATTGCAGGCAGCCAAGCATCTTGGCCATACCTGAAATTGCTTGCCCCTTCCTTGTGGTGCGGGCTAACCATGGCCGCAGCTCACTATACAATTTATGGAGGGAAGCGCGATTAACCCTTTTGTTGCCAAGCACGTAACACCTACGTGCTGGCTTGGCTGGGCCTTAAGTGCCAAGCCCGTAGGTGTTACGTGCTTGACTTTGATCGCTTCTAGTTCAAAAAATAAAAATAAAAAATACTCACCTGACCCCTTGTTGGATCCGGCCGGGTCTCCTCTTTAATTTGGTGCCATCCGATCCCCCGTGGGGGGTCGGATGGCTCCAGGAGAGCCCCCGGAATAGGCCGCCCCCCCCCCCGCTTCTGCAGCAGCAGCTGCTAACTGTAAAAAAAAAAAAAAAATAAAAATGACATTCACTTACCTCCATGTGCGCTGGCTCCCGCTGTCCCTCCTCTTCACCTGGGGGGCCTCCGATCCCCCCCCAGGACTTACCGATCTTCAGGAGGGAGCCTGGGAGGCTCTCTCCTCTCTTCTTCAAGATGGCGACCGCCATCTTGCCTCTAAGCCCCGCCCCCTTGGGGGCGGGGCTTATGACGTCATCCCGGTCCCGATCACCGGCTTCAGCTTTCTCAGCTTCTCAGATGCCGGTGATCGGTGCCCTGGAAGGAGGTGACAGGAGATCCTCTGATCTCCTGCCTTCTCCTTCTCTGGATGCCGATCACAGGCATCTGTCAGCTGAGCGGCGAGGGACAAGAGCTTGCAATCGAAGGTAAGTACAGTAAAAAAAAATTATTTTTTTTTAATAAAATACTTTTTTTTATTGTGTGGTGTTTTTTTTTTTACAGTTAACCCTTTGTGAGCTGGTAAGGGGTCCATGAGACCCCTTATACCAGTTCACATGGCTGGGGGGGTGGCATTGCCATTAACCCCCGCACCCCCATTACCTGCCTCCCCAAAGGCCAGGGGGGGGCAGAAGAGCCCGGGCCCACATAGGCTATGTGGGCTCGTAGGCTGCAGGGTGGGGGGGCCACCAAAGCTGGCCCCCCCACTCTGTGCCTACAAGCCCCCATAGCTGGTCCCGGGCTGGTTACTTTGGGTAAGGGGGACCCCACGTCATTTTTTTTTTGGATTTTTAAGGGTTTTTAACCCTTAAAAATCCAAAAAAAAATGGGGTCCCCCTCCCCGGGAAGGGGGACCCTATGTCATTTTTTTTTTTAATTAACCATTTGTCATCCAGCAGCTATAAAAGACTTCTGGGCAGGAAAGGGTGTCTACCTATACATATGTGGTATCGCTGTAAGCGGGAGAAATTGGGGTTTCTCACGCAATAAGATTTTATTGACAAACTTACATTTTTTATTACAAAAAAACTCTACAAATTGTAAAAAAATATATTTTTTTTATTTTTTTTCACACATTTCACCCAAAAATGTTGAGAATACACCTAAAAAACACAAACAAGACATTTCATGTTAAAGCCCAGACTCTGTTGAAAAAAACAATATATAATTTTCCTGGGAAATCCCTGGAAATCCCTTCGAAAATGACAGTTGAACATGTGTAGCGCAAAACAGTCAAACTCAGTCTGGCAACAGGGAGTGGCAAATGCTGAAGGTAGGCTGGCAGCGAAAGGGTTAAGTCTGGTGAGCTCGAACAGCTCAACGTCATGCATGCCATCGATGTGCATGCGTCGCCGCCGGTGCAATCTGGTCTCAGCCCTCCGGACAATTTCAATGCCCATGAGCTGCAGATCCTCATGCTCCTCAAATGCACTAGAGTCATCCATAGATGCTAGTCTCGAGGTCAAAATGGTCCAGTAAGGGGATCGCAAAGGAAACAGATTTATAGGGTGGTGGTCCGTAGGCAATCATCTCTCTGAATGAGACGCAAGCCCATAGCAATAACGTAAGTTATCTGAACGAACGAAAAATATCAGATTTGGTTTGGAAAATGACCCGAACTAACGGAAATGTTCAGATTTGCTTTCGTTCATCGAAAGCACATATACGCATTTGCCCAAACGTTCGTACGAATGAAAAATGAACAAACAAAAAAACAAAAAAATGAAAAACACCCACAAAAACTTTCACAGACAGCTACAGAAGTGCAGATGAATGTCTCTGAATCGAGCCTATAGTGTGGATAGTAGTTGTATTTTATTTGTAAAGTTTATAAAGTGCTCTTTTCAGTTTGGGGAGTCTCCTGGAAGGAACGGGGGGCTACCAATACATATATGCTACTGCTGTAATCGGGTGAAATGGGGCTTTCTTTCAGGAAAAAAAAATGTTTTATTTAAAATAAATAAAACATTTTTTTTAATTATTTTTTATTACTCAAAAATATTTAAAAAAACTGTGGAAAAATTACAAAGAAGATATTTCATGTTAAAGACTAAAAAGCCTGCATCAAAAAATATGTAATTTATTGGGAAATTCCTGCAAAAATCACAGCTAAGCATGCAAAACGTGCAAAATTACCTGTCAACAGAAGGTGACAAAATCTCAAGTAGGCTGGCAGTTAAAATTTACCTATGCATGTTGGGTATTTTTCTATTCAGGGGACCTTGCATTTTCCAATTTAAGGCATTTTTTTGTTTGCATATTGTTATTTTAGGAAAGTGTGTGTTTTATTCTGCTTTCTTATAAATTTTTTTAGGGAAATCCTGTGCAAGTCTTCAAAGTATTACTTCCAAAAAGATAAGTGCACAACAACAAGCTGGGTATGCCTAGAACGCTGTACATGTGTACTTTCAGGGAAAATAGGGTTTGGGGGGTATTCCAAATGTAAAGGGCCGTTTTGGCCGAAAAATTGCAAGGTGCGCACTTTGTCTGCAGAGCCGAAATTTTTAAGAAAAAATTACCCTTACGCACATGCTTTACTTTGGAGTGTTTGGCAACTTTTCCTTTGACAGTACCTATGCATGTTGGGTATTGTTCTGTTTGGGGAACCTTGCTTTTTCAGATTCTTGTTTTTCTTGTTTGCATATTGTTTTGTAAGGAAAATGTGTCTTTGATTCTGCTCTTTTATTCTTTTTTTTAGGGAAACCCTGTGCAACCAAAGAATTACTTGCCGAAAACTTAAGGTGTGTACTTCCAGAGAAGCAGGAAAGGTTGTCTACCAATACATATGTGGTACCATTGTAACCGTGAGAAATGGGGATTTTACATGCAATAAGATTCCAGGACGGGCAGCTAGCCTGCCCCTTGGGAATCCTATACCAGGTGCCCCACGGTGTGAGACCTAAGTCATTCAGTTAGACCGGGTGTGCAGAAGCGTACACTTCACAGGGCGCCTATGTCAGTGCTAAGTTTAAATCCATTATGACACCCATTAGTAGGCACCGCATAAAGGAATAATTGGACGAGCGCCCGTGCATGCTCTGTGGGAATGGTGTAAGGTGAGTGAAAGCAGAAGATCTGGGGGTTTTCACACAGGGAGGCACCCTACATAAAGATTCCCCCAGGGCAGGGACCAATGACATCCTACTGTATCACTGATATAAGCCTGATACCGATTTAAATATGGTGCCATAGGATGCCTAGGCACCAGACCCTCTTTGTATTTTATTGCTACCACCACTCCTGAAGTAAATTAAATCTACAGTTTTGTCACTAAGTGAAGAGTCTAGACACCCTCTTTAGCTGGGGTCCTAAGCAAACATAATTGCTTGACCAGCATATTTACCTACTGTCTGAAGGGAAATGCAAGCCATTGATCAGGTTCGTAATAGTGTAATGAATTAGACTCAAGCATGTGAATTTTTCTCAAAAATAAATAAAAGGCATAAAGAAGAAGTAAGGGTAAGATCTCACTCCTTTTTCAGTAGAAAAAACTGCCATTAACTTTTATTGTCTACCTTTTGGCTGATTCAGAGCAAGGTGACAATTTACAGGTGCCGCTGCACAGGGCCCCATGATCGCCCGGGTACTGCACGGCTGCCCCATATGCTCAAAGCCCTAACACACCTGCCCGCTTGTTAGACGCCCCTGCACGCTCCACTTACTGTATAACCATATTGGGATGTTCCAGGGATCAGCCGGCTATGGAGTCTTTTAGACTTTTGGGATGGCAAATTTTAGGTTTTAATCCACTGTGGGCCAGAAGTCAAAAATAACTGTGGGTCCACTTCCCCCTAGCATCATTGCCCTTTTCTTAATTGCCTCCCCACCAGCTGCTAGTTCACCCCCCCCCCCACATGGGTGGTTACATGGAGCAGTGAACTGGCATCCAATGACTAAGGGAATGTTTTTCTAAGTGGGTACCTTTGCTCTTATTTGTAGGGCGCTTCTGGCGAACCCCAGTGTCCATCAGAAAACATGTGGAGCAGCAGGCTGGTTGTGAGAAAGGGAAGAATTGAGCCGTATCCCCCCACTATATGTGTGCTCCCACCTGCCTATTCAAGTGAATAGGCAGGCAGAATCAGTAACCCCCATCCTGCCACGCTTCCCTGGCCACCATGGCAGGACGGGGGTTACTGATTCTGCCTGCCTATTCAGGGGTCACCCCGAGCTTAGACTTCCGTTTTAAATTAAATTGAAGTCATTGGCCATTTTCAAGCATTTATAAAGCTTTTATATATTCCTGTAATGTTCTCTCCACTTTGAATCATACCTTAACATATCGAATGTCCAAGTGTATTAAATTAAGGCCTAAATGCACAACTAAAATTAAACTAAATGTGCTTATTGTCCTAATATTTTTTTAAAATTCACAAAAAATCAGGTAATTTAGTTAAATGTTCATATAAATTTAAAACAAAAGAAAGGTCAGCAACATAGCCTTGTGTCCTGTTCATTTAAAGTTGTTGTCTGCTGGCTGTCTACTAGAATGTTAGAAAAGCACAAAATACACATGCTTCTTATATGTTTCTTAAATATAAATGAGCCATTAGACTTCTATTATATTCCTCAATCATCATTTGCAAAAGG
Source organism: Gastrophryne carolinensis (assembly GCA_027917425.1). NCBI lineage: Eukaryota > Metazoa > Chordata > Amphibia > Anura > Microhylidae > Gastrophryne > Gastrophryne carolinensis. The sequence goes on along the minus strand of CM051234.1, from coordinate 482,035,501 downwards.
CAGTTTTATCTTCCTCCAATTATCCTTGTAATGGATTGCAATTATAAATCCATCAGTCCAGTAGAGTCTTTGTTTTTAGTAGCTGCTTTTATCCATTGCAATTTTATTTCTGATCTCTTTGACAATGTTACAAATTTCATTTTTTTTTCTTCCTCACTAATTCCAAAGTCTCCCAGGCACCATTTAGTCGGGCATAAGAGTCTAATTCAGTTTGGCATCATCATTCATCAGACTTTCATGGGATTATTTCCTTAAGGTATATGACAGCTGTGCTTGTGCTGTGACACTACTCGTGGATCTCACAAACACTTTCTAAATCTGCTGTAAGGTGATGGACTATATAATTTGTGACAACAACCAGCTGATCTAAGTGAAAATCAGGTTACAAAAGGTTTCATAAACAATATTTTACAGGCATATTATTAAATATATCACTACTGTGCAGAGTTGTTGTGAGACCTTAACTCAACTACTATTTTTATTTACCTTGCTCAAATGACCAACAAACATTCTTATCTGGGATGTCCTGAACTTATAGGAAGCCACGAAACAGGCTGACTGTTTCACAAGGCCTTCGAACCAGTGCCACTTACCTGCCCTACACAATCACTTGCTGCCAATGGGGTTCTCAGGGTACCGAAGGAGCCTGAAAGGATAATCATTAATGCAGGCAGAAAACATCTTTCTTTTATTTTTTTTAACTTGTAAACTTAAAAATATAAAAAGACATGGATAAGCATGCAAAGAGAAGCATTCTTATCAATGGCCTACTCATATTACCTGGCTGCCAGCTCCCTTACCCAGTCACCCGAGTGTCCTCAGAAACTGATTGGGCATTGTGGATGTGATGCCCAGCGGGACACCAGCCTTCTGTAAGCAGACAACCCCCAATCTCCTCTGCCGCTTCTGCCTATAGACAAGCCCCTATTTGCCAGGACTCTAGAAACGCCTCGCCAGACACGGTTGCCCCCAGGTCTTAATAGATGTAAAGGATGCCTGCTTACATGAAAGTTGATGAACCGCGAGGGTATCCCAAAGCCGAGGTCATACACAGGAAGACAGTCCGGATGGTGCGTCAGAATACAGGGATGAGACAGGTGCGTAGTCAGGGGTAGCCGAAGAGTCAAGCCGGGAGGTCAGAGATAGCGGGGTATCCAAAGGGGGAAACAAGGTTCGAGGTCAGACAAAGCAAAGGTCGGTTCAGGCAGCGGACGGGGATGGTCGATCAAGCTAGGTCAGAAACAGATAATCACTAGTCAAATCACACCCTAATCACAAGAGACTATCACGGGCACTGAGTACTGGGCTGACTCCATATTTATTGGGGGATTGGCCAATGGCCACCCTGGGGGGGAGTGTATGTGCTGATTGGTGCAACTTGCAACACTGAGTGATTGGACACACTATTCAGGGGCTGGTCAGTCTTGGCAGCAAGGCTGATCATCCCCTGATTCCCATCAGGTGTGGAGGACTCTGCGCTTCCTAACACTTGCAGAGCAGCGCCTCCTAGTGGCAAAATTTACAGACTGCGGGCGCACGTGTGCACAGCAAAAGAGGGGCGAGGGAAGCTGCAAAAGTGACGTGCCACGCTCCCTTAAAATTCCCCACAAAAATGGGGTCCCCCTCCCCGGGACCCTATGTCATTTTTTTTTAATTAACCCTATGTTACCTGTCACCCAGCAGGTATAAAAAGCTTCCAGCATCAGCAGGTGAGCAGAAGCCAAATTGATCAGCATGGGACACAGTGCTTTGGGATGGATGGGAGTTAAGTATTAAAAAAAACATAATAAAATATATATATTTTTTTACATTAACCCTTTGTGGACTGGTAAGGGATCTATGTGACCCCTATACCATTTCACAAGGCTCTGGGTCTGGCAAGTCACATGCGGCTAGCGGGTGACTTGCCATTAATCCCAAGCCCCCTCCTCCCCAAAGCCCAGGGGGGGGCAGAAGAGCCCGTGGCCATAGGTTATGCTGGCTTGTAGCCTGCAGGGCCAGGGGCCACCAAAGCCCCTTCGTCCTGTTCTACAAGCCCCCATAGCTGGTCACGGGCTGGTCAAGATGGGTAGGGGGGACCCCACGCCATTTTTGGGTTTTTAACCTTTAAAATTCTAAATAAATGGGGTCCCCCTCCCCGGCCCTATGTCATTTTTTTTTTAATTAACCCTATGTTACCTGTTACCCAGTAGGTATAAAAAGCTTCAAAAAGCTTCCAGCATCAGCAGGAGACCAGAAGCCAAATTGATCAGCGTGGGACACAGTGCTCTGGGATGGATGGAAGGTAAGTATTAAAAAAATTATAATAAAATATTTTTTCTCTGTGTCTGTGTTTTTTTTACATTTAATCCTTTGTGAACTGGTAAGGGATTTATGAGACCCCTATACCAGTTCGCAATGCCCTGGGTCTGGCAAGTCACCTGCGCCTAGCAGGTGACTTGCCATTAACCCTAAGCCCCCCAATTACCTGCCTCCTCAATCCCGGGGGGGGGGGGCACAGAAGAGCCCGGGGCCATAGGCTATGCCGGACCTCACACCAATTTCTTTTTTTTTAATTAACCCCTTATGTTTATAGTGTGGATAGTAGTATTTTATTTGTAAATGTTATAAAGTGCTCTTTTCAGTTTGGGGGGTCTCCTGGGCAAGAATGGGGGGGCTACCGATACATATGTGGTACCGTTGTAATCAGGAGAAATGGGGCTTTCACAATATGGTTTTCATTAATAAAACAAATGTTTTATTTAAAACAAAGGAGACAATTGTCTAAAAAAATATTTTTTTATTTATTTTTTTGTTTTTTTATGCAAAAATATTTAAAAAAACTGCAGAAAAATTACAAACAAGACATTTCATGTTAAAGCCTAAACTCTGCTGCAAAAAATATGTATATAATTTTTCTGGAAATTCGTGCAAAAATCACAATTAAACATGGCGCAAAATGGGGAAAAATGACCAGTCAACAGAGGGTGACAAAATTTCAAGTAGGCTGGCAATTAAAAGGTTTAATAGTACCTATGCATGTTGGGTATTGTTCTGCTCGGGGGACCTTGCGCTTTCAGATTTAGCTTGTTTTTTCTTGTTTGCATATTGATATTTTAGGAAAACATGTTTTTTATTCTGCTTTTTTAGAATTTTTGGGGGGAAACCCTGTGCAACCTAAGAGTTCTTCAAGGGATTACTTCCAGAAAGATGAGCCCACTACAACAAGCTCAGTACACTTAGAAAGCTTAACGTGTACTTTCAGGGAATATATGGTTTATGGGGGGATATTCCAAATGTAAAGGGTTGTTTTGGTTAAATAAATTGCAAGGTGCGCACTTTGTTAGCAGAGCTGAAAATTTCAAGCAAAATTACCGTTATGCGCATGCTTTACTTTGGGGTGTTTGGCAACTCTTCCCTTGAAACTATCTATGCATGTTGGTTGCCATTCTGTTCGGGGGATGTTGTTTTTTCTTGTTTGCATATAGTTTTTTTTTTAGGAAAATGTGGCTTTGATTCTTCTTTTTCGGGAAACTCTGTGCAACCAAGGAATTGATTGAGGGATTACTTCCAGAAAACTGTGCCCATGTCAACAAGCCTGGTATGCCTAGAAAGCTTGAGGTGTGTACTTCCAGAGAATATATAGTTTGTGGGGGTATTTCAAATGTAAAGGGTTGTTTTTCTGGAAAAACTGCAAGATTCGTTTAGCTATTAGCTATTTTATCTGAAAATCTCCTAAAGCGCTGTTTCAGTTTGGGGGAGTCTTCTGGGAAAGAAAGGGTGTCTACCAATACATATGTGGTACCGCTGTGACCGAGAGAAATTGGGGTTTCACACGCAATAAGATTTTATTGACAAACTTACATTTTTTATTACAAAAAACACTACAAATTGCAAAAAATAGATTTTTTCTTTTATTTTTTTGCAAATATTTCACCCAAAAGTATTGAGGCCAAACAAGGCATTGCATGTTGAAGCTCAGGCTAAAAAAAACAATATATAATTTACCTTGAAAATCCCTGGAAATCCCTTCAAAAATCAAGGTTGAACATGTGTAGCGCCAAATAGTGAAATGTCTGTCAACAAAGGGTGACAAAAATTCTAGGAAGGCTGGCACTTAAAGGGTTAAAGCTGGCACTCTTTCCAAAAGTTTCACAGATGATAAAGTCCCTGTAGAAAAGATCCTTCCCATACTCCCATGACATAAGGTCATAGCCGTCATCCAACCTGATCTATCGAGTGAGCTAAGCCGGTTTTAATCGTATTCTCCTTCGGGAAAACCCGATCATGTCCTCTTTGTACCCCTGTCCCTCCATCCGACAGTGCTTCAGCAGCTTCATGACTCCAAAACGGTGGGTCACCCAGGCCTCTGGTGCCCCTGTCCTACTTTATCACTGATTTACCACAGTCCAGGGATATACCGTTACCTGGGTTGTGGTAGATCGATTGAGCAAAATGGCGCATTTTGTCCCCTTGAAAAAGCTGCCCACAGCCCAAGAATTGGCTCAATATTTTTTAGATCATATTTTCAGACTTCACAGAATTTCAGAAGATGTGGTCTCAGATAGGGGGGTCCAATTTGTGTCACTTCTGGACAGCATTCTGCACACGGCTAGTTCTCACTGTTTCTCTGTCTTCAGCTTTTCAACCTCAGTCCAATGGGCAGACGGAAAGGACCAATCAGTCATTAGAACAATAGGCTCGATTCAGAGGCACATTTATCTGGACTTTCGTGGCTGTCTGTGAAAGTTTTTGTGTGTGTTTTTTTGTTTTTTTTGTTCATTTTTCATTAGTACGAACGTTCGGGCTAATGCGTATATGCGCTTTTGATGAACGAAAGCAAATCGGATCATTTGCGTTAGTTCGGATAATTTTCCCATCAAAATCTGATATTTTTCATTCATTCAGATAAATTACGTTATTGGTATGGGCTTGCGTCTCATTCAGAGAGATGATTCCCGAGGGACCACCACCCTATAAACCCGTTTCCTTTGCGATCCCTTTACAGGACCATTTTGACCTCGAGACTAGCAGCTATGGACGACTCTAGTGCATTTGAGGAGCATGAGGATCTGCAGCTCATGGGCATAGAAATTGTCCGTAGGGCTAAGACCAGATTGCACCGGCAACGCTTGCACATCGATGGCATGCATGACGTTGAGCTGTTCGAGCTCACCAGACTTAATCGTGCTTCCCTCCATAAGTTGTATAGTGAGCTGCGGCCATGGTTAGCCCGCACCACAAGGAAAGGGCAAGCAATTTCAGGTATGACCAAGATGCTTGGCTGCCTGCAATTTTTGGCCAACGGCTCGTTTCAGAGGCTGGGTGCCCTCTCCGTGGGGATCTCCCAGCCTACGCTGAGCCGCGTGCTATCCAAGTTTTTAGAAGGCATGGCTACCATTAGTCAGAAATATATTTGTTTTCCTGACGACATGGTAGCCAAGAACGTGATTAAGCTGGCATTTTATAACATAGCCAACATGCCCGTCATGGGTGCCATTGACTGCACCCACGTTGCCCTGGTGCCTCCGGCAGCCGACGAGTACATCTACAGGCAAGTCCAATCTGTCATTTTTTTAGATAGTTTACCTAAATGTTCTTTTACAGTTTTCCAAATCTTTCCTTATAAAATCCCTCCTTGTAATTAGTCCCTGTGAAATAGTTGACATTGTATATCTGTTAATCCCTCCTTGTAAAATCCCTCCTTGTAAATAGTCCCTGTGAAATAGTTGACATTGTATATCTGTTATTCCCTCCTTGTAAAATCCCTCCTTGTAAATAGTCCCTGTCAAATAGTTGACATTGTATATCTGTTATTCTCTCCTTGTAAAATCCCTCCTTGTAAATAGTCCCTGTGTAGCAATGGACCGTATTTAGCTTCTCAAATGTTTTTCATGTTGGCCAAAGGGAAACATTTTAATGTGGACCTTAAATAGGCAATTTAAAGTTAATCTTTACTTGATCCAACATACATATCCTTTTGTTTTAACCAAAAATACTTAGGTACTTGGTTAGTGTTATTTGTGTTGGCCCACAGGTTTTTAGTAGGGTGTTATTAGTTAGTGTTTCACTAGTTTACCTTGCCTGGCTAATGTTTTTTTTTTCTTTTATCCCAGGAACCGCAAAATGGGCCACTCCCTGAATGTCCAAGCAGTGGTGGCCCCGGACATGCGGTTACTTAGGCCCTTATTTAACAAGGGATAGCGCCAGGTAGCGACTGGTGAGCGAACGGTAATGACGGTCACCGCCACGAGAACGCCGGCTCCCCTCCGCAATCACACATTTATCAAGCCGATCCTGCTTAGCGACTGACAGAGCGCCAGATAGCGAATCATTCATCATTATTCCAGCCTCACCCCACAGCGCCAGCGAGCGACCTTGAACAGCGACAGGTATGACCTCTCGCTACCTGGCGCTCTCCAATGCATTTCAATGGAGCAATCTTTAAATATTCATAATTAATTGCTATTAATTTTTTTTTTTTTTTTTAAATGTCAAAAATTCTGTGACCACTTCTGCAATGTTAGAATTTTTTTTTTAAGGTAAAAAAAAAAAAATTGTGCTGAATTGATATTACAGGTCTGATATTAATGTATTCATATTACAAAATGTTTTGAAAAACATGTTTTTTTTTCTTTCTAAAAATATGGTTGTTTGGGGGTTAAAAAACTACTTTTAACCCATCGCCGCCAGCGCTCTGGGGTTTAAACAAGCATTTCACAGCGTGAGAATTTTTGGAGCGTGATTTGTTAATGAATATGCTGGGAGCCGTTCGCTATGGCCGTTCGCTGTCATGCGCTCCCATACAGCGCGGAACCTGTCAAACAGCGACTCCTAACTCCGTATTCAACATTACCGCACACCGACTGAGTCGCTGTCAACAGCCAAACAACGCCCAAGCACAGCGAATACTAGCGGGCGCTGTGAAAATAACGCTACTGTTGCTCATCTGTCGCTACCTGGCGCTATTAATGAATCGGCCTCCCCGTGTGCTCGCCGGGTTTCCAGGCTCATCCCATGACGCCTACATTCTGAGAAGATCTGGATTGTACCGTCGGTTTGAGTCTGGAGAATTCTCCGGTGGCTGGCTCCTTGGTAAGTTGATGCCAATAACGTCATTGACTTTTCAATGTATGCCTATGAATATAGTTTGGCACCCATGTATGAAACTATGAGGCCGATTCATCAATAGCGCCAGGTAGCGACAGATGAGCGACTGTAGCGTGATTTTTTCAGCGCCAGCCAGTATTCGCTGTGCTTGGCCGGCATTAGCTTGATGACAGCGACTCAGTCGGTGTGCGGTAATGTTGAATACGGGCTGGGGGGTCGCTGTTTCACAGGTCCAGCGTTGTATGTGAGCGCCTGACAACGAATGGCCAGAGCGAACGGCTAGCTTCATATTCATCAAAAAATCACGCTCCGAATGTGCTGTCGCTGTCCATTCCTTGTTTAAACCCCAGAGCGCTGGCGGCGATCTGTATTAACTAGTTTTTAACCCCTAAACAACCATATTTTTTGAATGTAACATTATACATGTTTTTAGAATCATTTTGTTATATGAATACATTAATCTCAGACCTGTTAGATCAATTCTGCACATTTTTTTTTTTTTTTTTGACTTAAAAATAAATCCTAACATTGCAGATGTGTTCTCCAATTTTTTGACATTAAAAAATTAAAAAAAAAAATTATTACCTATTAATCATGAATAATTATAGATTGCTCCATTGAAATGCATTGGACATCGCCAGGGAGCGACAGCTCATACCTGGCGCTGTGAGGGCATTTGCAGCGGCGCTGTTCGGTCCAGGCGGCTTCATGATGAATGCCGCGCTAGCCGTCGCTCTTGCCGGCGCTAGCCTCATTTTGCTTGATAAATGCGTCATTGTGACCGCCGCCGGGCGTACTTGAGTCGGTAGTCGCCGTTAGCTGCCGCTACCTGGCGCTCGTCAGACACTACCTGGCGCTATCGCTTGATGAATAAGGGCATATGCCTATTTTTCTCCCTTGATTACATGTGAAACAGGACCTTAACCATTAGATTTACCCTTGTCAAATGTTTGTACAGCATTTACAAATAAGAAATTTCTACTTTATAGTAAATTATTTGTTATTCTTCCACACACTCGGCTGCAATTATGTTCTTGACTATATGATAGGGTCTGCGCCATCTTTGCTTACATGCATTACACTGAGTAAAGGAGAGCGGGATAAAGTGCAGGGGCCGGGTTAGAGCTGTTTTTGCCTCAGACAAAGCAGATACGGGGTCCTGAAAAGTTAAGACATCCCAGAATGCTGAGCAGCACAGTCCTAAAACAATACCTGCTAGCAGTCTGCCTGATTTGCCATCATCCTCCATGTTTGATGTTAAAATTGTGCCAACATCCATTACATGTAGTTAGGTTTTTTTTTGGGCTGCGCAATCTGTATGCTCAGGGTGTTGCTCAAATGTTACATAGCCTCTTAGTCTTGGTAATGGACCATTTTTTGGATTCAATTTAGGGAGTAATGTGTAATATATGTTATTTTTAACTTTTTTTTCAGGTGATTCTGGCTATCCACTCCTTCCCTGGCTGCTGTCCTTCGGCCCCAGAATGCCGCACAGGATGCCTACAATCGGGCACACCGGAAGACCAGGGCCGTGGGGGAGAGGGTGTTTGGCCAATTAAAAACCCGCTTTTGTTGCTTGGACCATACTGGGGGGGCACTACAGTATGACCACAAGAAGGGCGTGAGGAAGTGACGCTGTGACGTCACGGAACGCGTCGGCGGTGAGGAGTGTGGGTGTGCAGGGGGGGCCATCCTGTGAGACTGCTCTGGATATGTGAGTTCCTTTTGCTTCTGTGTTTATTTTTTTTTGGTTTATATTTATTGTTGGCCTATTTTCACCCGGTGGGTCCTCATTTTATTGTTGTGCATATGTCACTTTAGGCTGTAGCATTGTTTGCACACCATCCCAAGATATATTGGCACTTAGATAGATATTATATTGCACGTGCGCTGTATTTATAGTAGTTTTATATTAATTGTCACATTTTTCATGATTGGTAGCACTATAGTGGTTCAAGTAGGTAGTTTTGATAGGACATTATCCATTATTGAGGTGACCACGGGCTGTCATCCAATGGGGTTCCTTTATATAGCTGAGAGCAGTGGGCCATGTCCCTCCCTCTCCCCCCCTCCTTCTTTTAGTGTGTTATATGTTTTTTTAAATGGTTTTAATTTGTCATACAGCACCGTCCTGTAAATATGTGTACTAATAAAATTTGATGTCAATTGTACCTCCATAGTGGTGCCACTGATTTTGTAGGGGTGGTGTGGGACCCCCACGTTTGGTTTAAAATGTTCCTATTGGTAGTTCGAAAGTCAGCCAGTATGGCACTGAAATTGTTAGTTAAGGTGGCCATGTGGCTGTTGCTATTTTGAACTTCCTCAAGCATGGCACTGAAATTATTAGATAAGGTGGCCAGGTGGCTGTTGGTCGACCTAAATTCTGTCATTTAATGTCTCTAATTGGGCATGATGCTGTTCATTGTTTCTTTGATTTTGTTGGCGAAATAAACGCCTCTCATGGTGCCATGCTGACTCCATGATCGGCACGCGCCTCCCCAGGTAACTGGGCGCCGTAGCTGACTACGGCTCCCAATTCCTGGGGTTGGGGCGGATGCTGATGATGTTCCTCTAGTTCGACCAACAGCCACAGATCTGCTTGCCAAATCCTCTGCAGCAGCGCTAACACTGGGGACTGTTGGCTCAGTCTCTGCATGCTGCCCACGATGGGCTGGCAGCATGCAGCCAGCTTCACTCTGCTGCTGAGGATTTGGTGGAGAAACATGTTGGGACAGTTGCAGATTATGTTCCACGGGGGGGGGCTGTAATGAAGGTCCCATAAAGGTGCCATCCTCCTCCAGCTCCTGGATTTCCTCCATCAGTGTGTGGGTCTGTTGGAACATGTCACAAAAAAAATTTCAGTTTGTGCACTACATATGTAATTCCGCACAAAACAACATGGAAATGCACAGGCATCAGCAAAATCAGAAAAAGACACTTACCGTATATATCGGATCCTATGCATTGTTGATGTGTATTAATACATATGCTTCACTACAACACGTGGGCAAGCAGGAATGGCAACTCCCCCAACGGTCCAAGTTGACTTCACTATGAATGGCATTATCTGTTATATGTATTACTCAACAAGTACATACACATTGGTCACCTAAACCAAACAAAACATGCATGTACTGCATGTTATGAGGCATCACACATCCATAAAGGGCCATTAGGGGCCCACACTCAGCTTGCAAATAGCATTTGGATTAAGATTATGGTGGTTGCCATTCTTCCTAGGTAAACCTTTCAAGCAACCCAGATAAAGTATTTCTGACCAAAGCACAGCTCAAACCCAAGTGGCCTAAAGTTAAAGATGGAAGTGTTGGATCAGATTGACTAGAAGAACATAACAGGCAGTCCTTTGCTAACTTAAATACTTGAATAGTCTCCATAAATTCTCTCAAAGGTCATGTATGGCCAAGCAAATTAGAAAATTAACATTCCACAGACATTTTTTTACCTCCACTACGAGGCACTCCCTAGGGGCATTTGTTAATATATGCCTTGGAGCCTCATTTTACATGTAGAAAAATATCACATACACACTAACATTACTAACCTGCAGGAATAGTCGGGATGTCCGTGTCCCATTGCCCCGAGTGTCCCTCTAAGGCCACGGGATGTAGCAGGCCCAGCACCATCTCCTCAGCTCGGGTAAATTGAAGTTTAGTGGGGAAGCCTCCGCCAGTTTGTAAGCTTAAAAAGATAGTTTGGCAAATGTTGACCATACAAGAAGCAGAGAAATTCACAAAGTAGATATGTACCTGTAATTACACCGTTTATTTTCTTTCTTCCGCGCTGCATACTTAAGGTCCGATATTTTTCGTTGAATCTGCTCAACATCTTTTAGCTCTTCCCCCGCTGCATTGACCTGTCTGGTGAGCTCCTCTAAAATTTCTGCTTTGCGCTGTTTTCTGGTTCATTTTGATCTGTGCCCATATAGTTCATCATAATGCAAGGTGAGCCCACTAGCCAATGCCAGAGTTTGGGCCTCCCCAAACCTGCCACTCAAGTGGCCTCTGCGCAATGTGCGCCCTGTTGCTTGCGGTTCTGGCTCCTCAGTGTTTGCAGGCAAATCGGGGGCCATTCTGGCCTGGCTGTGTTGGGGTGAAATGTATGACTGCTGGCTGGCTGGAGATTGAACTGGACTTGGATAGGGACTGGGTGTTTGTGGCTGGGTGGCCACTGAAGTAGCAGGTGTAGATGTGCCATATGGTGAGTGCCTTGCCACCTGTGCCGGTGGAGAATGTGGCCGAGGAGAGGATGTGCTTGCTGAAGTAGGGCTTTGGGCCCTGTGCCTCTGTGGGCCCTTAGAAGGTTCTAGGAAGTTCCTGTGGAGATGCCGAGCTTGGGCTTCTTTCACGGTGGGTTCTCCTCTTAGTGTGGGATTTGCCCACACGTGGGTGGGGTGATGGTGACTTGGGGGGGCTGGGGCTTCGCACCCTCTTTGTAGTTTTTGGGGCGGCCGTGGCTGCTGGTTTGCTGGCCTTGGGCTTCCTCTTTGCCGCTGCCTCCTTTTGTTGGCTGGTTGCTGGTGCCTTGGCCTGAGCACTGCGGGTTGTCCGCAGCTTAGTTTTGGCCATCTGGGAGCGAGTTGCAGGGCCTTCAGAAGGCTCCTTACACTTTGGTGCGTGTTTGCTGCTGCTGCCCTCCTTTGCTGCTTCAGCTAGCGCTTTTTTGGGTGCCAATACTTACCGACTCTCAAAGAGAATGAGCTGTGTGTCCAGGACCCTTTAAATAAGAATTACAGGGTATGACGCTCGTGTATGTGTGCGTACGGCCATTCGTCTGGCCGTGCGGAACCCGGGAACCGCTGGGGCATAACTTATCTGCTGCAGACAAGAAGAAAGATGGCGCCCAAAATCTTCACCTGCCAACAAGAAGAGATCATTATGCTTGTAAGTGTATTTTAATGCCTTTGATTTGCCATCTAAATGCATGCCTAGCCCTTAAGGAAGCGCATGAAGAAGCGGTTTGTTTTAAAAGTGTCTAAAACTCCGTGCTAAACCGAAGTTAGGGCCCACATGTGTGAACCAACTCTATGCCAGCTACAAGGCTAGTATTAGGCTAGAAATGTGTCTGTTAATGTCATTTAGTCAAATGATCGAATTTGGACAGATATTTGTATGCAGTTTGATCTAAATCCTATGTTTATTTTGTGTTTTGTAGACGATGCTGGAGCGCAGGTACGACTACCTGCCCAACTCATTTGAGAAGAGGACCGTCGCCCTGGAGATCATTTCCAGGATCCAACATCAGACGGACACCACCTTCACCCACACGCAGATCATGCAGCATTGGTCGGACCTGAAATGGCTGCACATGCCCCGGGTGCGCCGCTTTTTCAGACTCCATTTCCCTAGTAAGTACATAGCGATTGCATGCTAGATGTAAGTAATACAGAAAGTAGGCCTTTATTTATAAATGCTTCTCTTTTCTAGTGTTGGAAATGGAGTACAGAATCCGCCGGACCCGGAATCGCACAGGCCGCCCAGTGCTGCATGATTCTGCAGCACAAAGTGAAGGTGGTGGATCTCCAGGGCGACGGTCCTACCCCTCCTCTGTAAGGTCCTCCGACCAGCCCCTGGACTTTCCACAGAGGGGCGGCACGGCATGGGCAGGGAGTCGTACCAAGCGACGCAGCCAGTAGCCTCTGGTATGTGACTCTTTATGTAACCGCACACACATACATGCTATCTCCAACAAAGCTGATTCCCTTAATCTCTTTTCTAGATGTTTCTGGAGCGGGTGAAGACGTGGAGTCTGCAGCAGATCACGCCCAGGAGGCACAGGGAGAAGGTGAGTGATGTGACACACACATTGAAATTGACATTTGCTTACTGTAGCCATAGTCAATGGCATTAGCAGAATAACATATGCCCACTTCCTTAGATTATTGACTTAGCAGAATGACCTATGCCCACTTCCTTAGATTAATGACTTAGCAAACTGACATATGCCCACTTCCTTAGATTAATGACTTCGCAGAATGACATATGTCGTCATGAGTTAGGTTTCCAACTAACAAACATTCCATCCACAGGTGAGAAACATGTATTTGTCTCAAAATAATGTTTTTTTTTTATTTTATACAGGGACCACACGGGCAAGAGTGGAAGCCATGAATAGAAGGGTCTTTGAGTTGGTGGCCGAATTGCAGCAGCTGCGTGACTCGTTGGGGACAACAGAAGAAGACTAGTGTTCTGGGTCCTGCCACTGTGTTGTATATATTTTTTTATGTACATAGTTTTAAATTTTTATTTTTTTCGATTTTTTACAAGTTTTTTAACATTAACCAAAAAAGTGTGTTAAATTTTATTGATAAAAAAAAAAAAAAAAAGCCAAACATAAATGGCCTTGTATGATAAAAAAACAAAACCAAAACAAATGTTTCAGTGTCATTTTTTAGACAAAATACATTAACACCAAATGAAGGGTGAATAAAATATTTAGAGATGAAGATTCAGATGACCGCGAAGTGGTTTGAGTAAGTTTTAGGGGGCTAAAATGCAAGAAGAACCTAACCGGGAAGTGGTTTGGGTAAGTTTTAGCGGGCTAAAATGCAAGAAGAACCTAACCGGGAAGTGGTTTGGGTAAGTTTTAGGGGGATAAAACGCAAGAAGATCCTTACCGGGAAGTGGTTTGGGACAGTTTTAGGGGTGAAACATGGAAGATGTAGGAAAGCGCAAAGTGGTTTGGGACAGTTTTAGGGGTGAAACATGGAAGATGTAGGAAAGCGCAAAGTGGTTTGGGACAGTTTTAGGGGTGAAACATGGAAGATGTAGGAAAGCGCAAAGTGGTTTAGCGAAGCATTGTAGTAGGAGTGAGTGAGCCAAATATGTAGGCGAGCACTTTAATGAGTTAAGTTTGTAGTGCGCAGGCGCAAGATCGTAAGGATTTACACCCGGACGATTATTTATTGAAAAAGGTAAAACAGAATCTAACGGGAAACGTAAAGGATTCCTGGAAGGAGACGATGGAAAAAGGGCAAAAACTAAAGCCTACGTTGTAACTTGAGAAAATGAAACGGAAAAGTCACGCTGGAAAATGACACCCTCGTACTCGTACTCGGCATACGAACGGACGAAAAATTTACAGAAGGATAGCAATGCATGCATAGAATCGCTCGCACACTCATACGAGAGCAGGAAAATAAAAAAAAAAACAGATCGGAAAACGAAAGTCTTTTTTTGTTTCTTTGAATCAAGTCTAATATCTCCATTGCTTCACCTCCGATATTCAGTCAGAGTGGTCCCAATTTCTTCCCTTTGCTGAATTTGCCTTCAATAATGCAGTTAACTCCTCCACGCTGGTATCACCCATCCGGTGTGTATTTTGGAGGGATCTTAAGTTCTCAGCACTTAAGCAATAAAACAATTATTTAATGACATTGAATCAAGTGAAAAAATACCACTTATGTGGATTTCAGAGTAAGCCGCTTTGTCTGTGCTAACATTCCTTATTAGTACATAGATTAATGGGGTTCAAGGCTTATATGAAACAGCTGGGTGGACTTTTCATATAAGCCTTGAACCCCACTAATCTATGTATTTGTACTAATATGGAATGTTAACACAGACATAGCGGCTTACTCTGAAATCCACATAAGTGGTATTTTTTCACTTGATTCAACGTCATGAAATAGTTGTTTTTAATATTTTTTGTACCAATAAATGTGTATTTTAGGTATCTTCTATGTGATTCAATGTAAAAAAAAATTATAAGCGGGTTTAGTAACACAGGTCTGGTAAAACAAAGTTGGGGATAGTCTAGGCCCAAAAAAACCCTAAATTTATGCTCTCCAGCCTGGAACTTGACAAGCTAATGCTCTTCACATAAACATTTCACCCTCACAATTTTTTTTTCTTTTCTTTTCCTCTTCCCCAGATGTCCAATTCTTCTTCCTTGTTTTTGGTTTTTAGGTGGGTCATGCCTTATAAGTGGTGCTCATAATGAGCATAATTACATACACTGTCAAATGGCCTTAAATGGGATGCCCCTGGTCAGAGTTAAATGCACTACAGCAAGCTTTAAAACGTGGTTTTGGTAGAAAAGCAAGATCACTATAGGCAGGTGCTCTAGCTAAAAACAAAAGTCTGGGCTTTAACCTGAAATGTCTTGTTTGTCATTTTTTTTTTAATATTCTTTATTTAAGCATTTTAAAGTACAATATAAAACAACAAGTACACACGGATCAAGAAGCACAAGAGAGAAGTACAGGGGAGCTGTGTCTTGTGACTACTACATACACATTGTCAGGAACCGCTTACCTGATCCCCGTTCCAGCGACGTCTCCAGGCGACCAGCTGCAGCTGTCACTGTGCGGCGGCTGCGCCGAGCGGCGTCGGCTCGAGCAGCGTCAGCTCGAGCGGCGCCCAGCTCAGCCACGCCCCCCGCTTCCTCCTCCAGGAGACGTGCTCTCGCGCGGCCGCGAGCACGTGTCTGTTATGCCCTCCGGCGGCGCTGTGCGGCGCGCACCCGCCGGAGGATCAATTAAAGGGTTAATGAATCCTTGGGGATTGAGGGCTTCGCCCTCTTCTGCTCTGCAGCCAATTACCCTTGGAATCCTATGTGCTCCAATCAGTACACTGCTTCCCTCAGACCTGTTCCTATAAAGGCAATTCCCTCTCAGTTGTGAATTGCCTGTGATAGCGCTCAGAACCCTGTGTTACCTACTCCTGTGAAGTCTAGCCTGTTGCCGACTTGATTGTACGACCATTCTCGATCCTGAATCCTTGTTGCCGACCTCTGCCTGAATTGACGCCTCTCGATCCTGAATCCTTGTTGCCGACCTTTGCCTGAACTGACGCTTCTAGATCCTGATCCCCAGTTGCTGACCTCTGCCTGAACCCCGACTACGTCTTGCCTGACCCCTGGTGCCGCTACGATCTCTGCCTTCCCGTTATCGACCTATTGCCTGTCTCTGGACTTCCGTCACTCACGCTCTTGCTATTGGTTCTCCAGTCCTCCCACATATAAGCTTACATCCTTTGAGCCATTAAGTCCTGGGGGCAACCGATCCCGGGTAGGCGTATCTTGCGTCCCGGCAAGCGGGGGCTCCTACAGGTGAAGCTGGCTGTGGAGATTGGGGGTTGTGAGCTTATTAAGAGGGCTGGAGTTACCCCGAGCGTGACATTATCACAGGCCTAAAAATGGATGACCTGGTACAGCAGGTGCAAGCTATGGCCACAGCGATCAACCAACTCGCTCAAAGAGTGGCCACTCAGGAATCTCGTCAAGTGCCAACTTCCGCTGTACCACCTCATTTCTCCGAACCTAAGATTCCACTGCCAGAGAAATTTTTTGGAGAACGAGCAAAATTTTCCAATTTCAAGAATGCCTGCGAACTATATTTTAAGTTAAGACCTATCTCCTCTGGCACAGAGGTCCAACGAGTAGGCCTAGTCATTTCCTTGCTTCAAGGAGACCCACAGTCCTGGGCCTTTAGTTTACCGTCCCATGATATTGCTCTACAATCAGTGACTGCCTTCTTCAATGCTATGGGCGTTTTATACGCCGATCCAGATATACAGTCTACCGCAGAGAATAGGCTTCGGGCCTTAAAACAAGGACGGAATTCGGCTGAAGACTACTGTGCTGAATTCCGCCGCTGGGCTATTGAAGCTAGGTGGAACAATCCAGCTTTGTGTAGTCAGTTCAGGGTGGGACTGTCGGATAGCATCAAGGATGCCTTAGTCAATTTTCCCCCGCCAGCGGACCTAGATCAATTAATGCAGGTCTCCATTAAAATAGACCGACGTCTTAGAGAAAGGGCCAGGGAGAGAGTCGGGGCTCCCACGTCCTTTAGACCAGTCCAGAGTCATAGATCCCCGGTTCCCCGTGGAGAAAATACCTCATCATCCTCCCAGGAAGAACCTATGCAATTAGGGAGAACCCGCTTATCCCAAGAGGAGAAACAGCGTAGGCGATCCGAGGGGTTATGCCTTTATTGCGGGAATTCTGGTCATTTTGCAGGGTCCTGTCCCAACAAGGGGAAACCGGCGGAAAACTTCCGCACCCAGACCAGGTAGAGAGTACTGATCTGGGTGAGTCAGTTTGTAACTCTCGCCAGAATAAGATGCTTGTACCTATTGATTTGTTTTGGGGGTCCTCTAAGCAGACAGTTTCCGCCTTCATAGACAGTGGTGCGGCTGGAAACTTTTTGGACAGGAGCATGATCTCCACCTTAGGGATCCCTGTAGTTCCTCTTGAAAGATCCCTACAAGTTTTAGCTATCAATGGAAAGGCAATCCAGGGAGGTCCTATAAATACCAAGACCCCACCTCTCAGACTAATTGTCGGCTCTTCTCACTCTGAATTCTTAGAATTCTTTATTTTTGATTGTCCGGAAACTCCGGTGGTTTTGGGATACCCCTGGTTGCAACTCCATAACCCGGTGTTAGATTGGCGGGCTGGGGAGTTGGTCAAGTGGAGTGACCACTGTAAAGGTCACTGTTTTAATACAGGCCTCAGAAGCGTTCAAGTCTTACCACAGGAATTACCTCAGCCATACGCTGATTGGATCGATGTATTCTCTGAACGCTCTGCTGATACTCTTCCTCCACATCGGTCCTATGACTGCCCCATTGACTTGCTGCCTGGCACAATTCCCCCGAGGGGAAAGATTTATAACCTTACCCTGCCCGAGGAGCAAGCAATGAGGGAGTATATTACCGAAAATCTTAGGAAAGGATTTATCCGTCCCTCTACCTCGCCTGCTGGGGCCGGGTTCTTTTTTGTAGAGAAAAAAGATGGTGGCTTGAGACCGTGCATAGATTATCGAGCCTTGAATAAGATCACGGTAAAAAAACGATACCCCTTACCCTTGATTGGGGATCTGTTCAATCAAGTCACAGGAGCTCGAATTTTCTCCAAATTGGATTTGAGAGGGGCTTACAATCTGATTCGCATCCGACAGGGGGACGAGTGGAAAACTGCATTTAATGTGAAGGATGGGCACTATGAGTACCTGGTCATGCCCTTCGGTCTTTGTAATGCGCCAGCCGTTTTCCAAGATTTTGTTAATGATATATTCAGGGAATATCTCGGTAGATTTGTAGTCATCTACTTGGATGATATTCTCATTTTTTCTAATTCTTTACCGGAGCACAGACACCATGTTAAGTTGGTGCTACAAAAATTAAGAGAGAACAACTTATTTGCTAAACTGTCTAAGTGTGTGTTTGAAGTCACTACAGTTCCCTTCCTAGGGTATGTTATTACCAACCAGGGTTTGGAGATGGACGCGGGGAAGGTTTCAGCAGTTCAGGATTGGGTCCAACCCAAAACTTTAAAGGAATTGCAACGTTTTCTAGGTTTTGCAAATTTTTATCGGCGTTTCATAAAAGGCTTTTCCCATGTTGTTGCACCCCTTACCAACCTTACCCGCAAGGGGGCTTTTACTGCTAACTGGTCCCCCTCTGCCTGTGAGGCCTTTCTAACCTTGAAACGGGCCTTTACTTCGGCACCTGTCTTAGTGCATCCAGATATTCATAAAGCTTTTATTATTTAAGTGGATGCTTCTGAGCTGGGAGTGGGTTCAGTTTTGTTACAATATTCTGGTAACCCTGAGCGTCTCCATCCATGCGCTTATTTTTCGCGTAAATTCAGTACCGCGGAACAAAATTATGATGTTGGCAATAGGGAACTATTAGCTATTAAACTGGCATTTGATGAATGGCGACACTGGTTGGAGGGTTCATTACATCCTATAACTGTGTATACTGATCATAAAAATCTCGAATACATAGGTTCTGCCAAGAGGCTGAACTCTCGTCAGGCACGTTGGGCATTATTCTTCTCGCGTTTCAATTTTATTATTACTTTCAAGCCGGGTGTAAAAAATACTAAAGCTGATGCTCTATCTCGCATGTTCGGTGAATGTAAGGATCGGGGTGATTCTGGTGAACCAATTTTACCCACAGGTTGTGTGGTGGGGGCGTTACTTCCTGATCTCTCCAATACCTTGGCGCCGTTTCAAGATGAATCTCCTAGTGATGTACCCTTGGGGTGCCAGTTTGTTCCGCCGCACCTGCGTTCGGATGTAATTCGCGAATTTCACGATGCCAAAACTGCTGGTCATTTGGGTAACCGTAAGACGTTTATGCTTGCCCGTCGTCATGTATGGTGGCCTACCATGAGACGCGATATCACTGCCTTTATCGACGCTTGTGCTATTTGTGCTCGAAGTAAAGGAGTTCACAAGGCTCCTAGTGGCAGTTTGGTTCCTCTTGAAATTCCTGCTGAGCCATGGACCCATATTTCTATGGATTTTATTGTAGATTTGCCTCTCTCACATGGTAATACTGTCATTTGGGTGGTCGTAGATCGTTTCAGTAAGATGGCACATTTCGTTCCTTTGGCCAAACTTCCTTCTGCACCTGAGCTTTCGCGGCTGTTTACTTCGCATATTTTTCGTATTCATGGTATTCCGTCCAATATAGTCTCTGATCGGGGTGTTCAATTTACTTCCCGTTTTTGGAAACACTTCTGTTCGCGGTTGGGAATACAGATCTCTCTTTCTTCTGCCTACCATCCCCAGACTAATGGGCAGACAGAAAGAACTAATCAAACTTTGGAACAATACTTAAGGTGTTATGTTTCTGATGCCCAAGAACAATGGGCGGAATTTATTGATTTCGCCGAGTTTGCTTACAATAACGCGCCTAGTGAGAGTACCAAGGTATCTCCTTTTTATTGTAACTTAGGGAAAAATCCTAGAGCTTCTTCCCTTTCAGGGTCACCTTCCAATCTGCCGGCGTTGGAGGAGTGGCTTCAAGAACGGAAGAATATCTGGACACACGTTCAGGAGATTCTTAAGACCACTGGTTTGAGGTATAAGAAATTTGCCGACCGCCGCAGATCACAGGAACCTACTCTTCGAGTAGGCGATCTAGTTTGGGTCTCCACTAAAAATATTGCGCTCCGTCAGCCATCTAGCAAATTAGGTCCAAAATTTATTGGTCCTTTTCCAATCGTCAAGAAGTTGAATAATGTGTCTTTTAAAGTTCAACTCCCGCCAACTATGAAAATACCTAATTCCTTTCACGTTTCACTGTTAAAACCGGCGAAGAATGCTCCTCTTGCTGGTCCTGCACCAATTCTTCTTAATAATGAGCCCGAGTATGAAGTGAATAAGATCTTGGATTCACGTAAAGTGCGTAATTCTTTACAGTATTTGGTGGATTGGGTTGGCTATGGTCCGGAGGAAAGATGCTGGGTGGCAGCGAGGAATGTTCATGCCAAGGCTCTTGTAAGAAGGTTCCATCGTGACAATCCAGGGAAACCGGGTGAGGGTCCGGAGGCCCCTCGTGAAGGGGGGGGTAGTGTCAGGAACCGCTTACCTGATCCCCGTTCCAGCGACGTCTCCAGGCGACCAGCTGCAGCTGTCACTGTGCGGCGGCTGCGCCGAGCGGCGTCGGCTCGAGCAGCGTCGGCTCGAGCGGCGCCCAGCTCAGCCACGCCCCCCGCTTCCTCCTCCAGGAGACGTGCTCGCGCGCGGCCGCGAGCACGTGTCTGTTATGCCCTCCGGCGGCGCTGTGCGGCGCGCACCCGCCGGAGGATCAATTAAAGGGTTAATGAATCCTTGGGGATTGAGGGCTTCGCCCTCTTCTGCTCTGCAGCCAATTACCCTTGGAATCCTATGTGCTCCAATCAGTACACTGCTTCCCTCAGACCTGTTCCTATAAAGGCAATTCCCTCTCAGTTGTGAATTGCCTGTGATAGCGCTCAGAACCCTGTGTTACCTACTCCTGTGAAGTCTAGCCTGTTGCCGACTTGATTGTACGACCATTCTCGATCCTGAATCCTTGTTGCCGACCTCTGCCTGAATTGACGCCTCTCGATCCTGAATCCTTGTTGCCGACCTTTGCCTGAACTGACGCTTCTAGATCCTGATCCCCAGTTGCTGACCTCTGCCTGAACCCCGACTACGTCTTGCCTGACCCCTGGTGCCGCTACGATCTCTGCCTTCCCGTTATCGACCTATTGCCTGTCTCTGGACTTCCGTCACTCACGCTCTTGCTATTGGTTCTCCAGTCCTCCCACATATAAGCTTACATCTAGGGATGAGCGAATCGATCCGGACGAACCCGGATTCGATCCGAATTTCAGGAAAAATTCGATTCGGATCGAATCCGAATTTCCCCGCGATTCGATCACTCGAAGTTTTCCTTTAACATCCATTCATTTACATTACAGGCATTCTAAGATGGCGGGCGGGACATGTCTGGACATGTATCCCGCGCCAGTGCAAGCTGGGGCAGTCACATGCAGCCTATCAGCAGCCAGCAAGCCCGGTGACGTCACACAGCGGTATTTAACGGCGGCCATCTTGCTTTTCCTCATTTCTCTATTGCATTCGTGACAGACAGACAGAACGCTGTGTAGCTGAGGCACTTAGACAGGCAGGGACAGACAGGGACAGGCTGGAGACAGGCAGGAGACAGGCAGGAGACAGACAGGAGACAGACAGAAAGCCAGGGAAAGGTAGGAAAAACGGAGGCTGTGACAGGGAGATTTTTTTTTTTTCATCCAGCCTTTGTTAGCGTTTTCAGGCTGCTTATAGTAACTAACTGTGCATATATACTGAACTGATCTTAAGTCTGCTGTGAGGCATCCCATTCTGTGACTAAAGCAGCCTCTATTTAATAGCATAATAAACATTTGCACTTATTCTCATAGAAATCAGGCCTGATAAAGACACTTTTGCTGTGCATGCTCTCTGGTTTTTGTGGCACTGGCATCCCATTCTGTGACTAAAGCAGCCTCTATTTAATAGCATAATAAACATTTGCACTTATTCTCATAGAAATCAGGCCTGATAAAGACACTTTTGCTGTGCATGCTCTCTGGTTTTTGTGGCACTGGCATCCCATTCTGTGACTAAAGCAGCCTCTATTTAATAGCATAATAAACATTTGCACTTATTCTCATAGAAATCAGGCCTGATAAAGACACTTTTGCTGTGCATGCTCTCTGGTTTTTGTGGCACTGGCATCCCATTCTGTGACTAAAGCAGCCTCTATTTAATAGCATAATAAACATTTGCACTTATTCTCATAGAAATCAGGCCTGATAAAGACACTTTTGCTGTGCATGCTCTCTGGTTTTTGTGGCACTGGCATCCCATTCTGTGACTAAAGCAGCCTCTATTTAATAGCATAATAAACATTTGCACTTATTCTCATAGAAATCAGGCCTGATAAAGACACTTTTGCTGTGCATGCTCTCTGGTTTTTGTGGCACTGGCATCCCATTCTGTGACTAAAGCAGCCTCTATTTAATAGCACAATAAACATTTGCACTTATTCTCATAGAAATCAGGCCTGATAAAGACACTTTTGCTGTGCATGCTCTCTGGTTTTTGTGGCACTGGCATCCCATTCTGTGACTAAAGCAGCCTCTATTTAATAGCACAATAAACATTTGCACTTATTCTCATAGAAATCAGGCCTGATAAAGACACTTTTGCTGTGCATGCTCTCTGGTTTTTGTGGCACTGGCATCCCATTCTGTGACTAAAGCAGCCTCTATTTAATAGCATAATAAACATTTGCACTTATTCTCATAGAAATCAGGCCTGATAAAGACACTTTTGCTGTGCATGCTCTCTGGTTTTTGTGGCACTGGCATCCCATTCTGTGACTAAAGCAGCCTCTATTTAATAGCACAATAAACATTTGCACTTATTCTCATAGAAATCAGGCCTGATAAAGACACTTTTGCTGTGCATGCTCTCTGGTTTTTGTGGCACTGGCATCCCATTCTGTGACTAAAGCAGCCTCTATTTAATAGCACAATAAACATTTGCACTTATTCTCATAGAAATCAGGCCTGATAAAGACACTTTTGCTGTGCATGCTCTCTGGTTTTTGTGGCACTGGCATCCCATTCTGTGACTAAAGCAGCCTCTATTTAATAGCACAATAAACATTTGCACTTATTCTCATAGAAATCAGGCCTGATAAAGACACTTTTGCTGTGCATGCTCTCTGGTTTTTGTGGCACTGGCATCCCATTCTGTGACTAAAGCAGCCTCTATTTAATAGCATAATAAACATTTGCACTTATTCTCATAGAAATCAGGCCTGATAAAGACACTTTTGCTGTGCATGCTCTCTGGTTTTTGTGGCACTGGCATCCCATTCTGTGACTAAAGCAGCCTCTATTTAATAGCATAATAAACATTTGCACTTATTCTCATAGAAATCAGGCCTGATAAAGACACTTTTGCTGTGCATGCTCTCTGGTTTTTGTGGCACTGGCATCCCATTCTGTGACTAAAGCAGCCTCTATTTAATAGCATAATAAACATTTGCACTTATTCTCATAGAAATCAGGCCTGATAAAGACACTTTTGCTGTGCATGCTCTCTGGTTTTTGTGGCACTGGCATCCCATTCTGTGACTAAAGCAGCCTCTATTTAATAGCACAATAAACATTTGCACTTATTCTCATAGAAATCAGGCCTGATAAAGACACTTTTGCTGTGCATGCTCTCTGGTTTTTGTGGCACTGGCATCCCATTCTGTGACTAAAGCAGCCTCTATTTAATAGCACAATAAACATTTGCACTTATTCTCATAGAAATCAGGCCTGATAAAGACACTTTTGCTGTGCATGCTCTCTGGTTTTTGTGGCACTGGCATCCCATTCTGTGACTAAAGCAGCCTCTATTTAATAGCATAATAAACATTTGCACTTATTCTCATAGAAATCAGGCCTGATAAAGACACTTTTGCTGTGCATGCTCTCTGGTTTTTGTGGCACTGGCATCCCATTCTGTGACTAAAGCAGCCTCTATTTAATAGCATAATAAACATTTGCACTTATTCTCATAGAAATCAGGCCTGATAAAGACACTTTTGCTGTGCATGCTCTCTGGTTTTTGTGGCACTGGCATCCCATTCTGTGACTAAAGCAGCCTCTATTTAATAGCACAATAAACATTTGCACTTATTCTCATAGAAATCAGGCCTGATAAAGACACTTTTGCTGTGCATGCTCTCTGGTTTTTGTGGCACTGGCATCCCATTCTGTGACTAAAGCAGCCTCTATTTAATAGCACAATAAACATTTGCACTTATTCTCATAGAAATCAGGCCTGATAAAGACACTTTTGCTGTGCATGCTCTCTGGTTTTTGTGGCACTGGCATCCCATTCTGTGACTAAAGCAGCCTCTATTTAATAGCACAATAAACATTTGCACTTATTCTCATAGAAATCAGGCCTGATAAAGACACTTTTGCTGTGCATGCTCTCTGGTTTTTGTGGCACTGGCATCCCATTCTGTGACTAAAGCAGCCTCTATTTAATAGCATAATAAACATTTGCACTTATTCTCATAGAAATCAGGCCTGATAAAGACACTTTTGCTGTGCATGCTCTCTGGTTTTTGTGGCACTGGCATCCCATTCTGTGACTAAAGCAGCCTCTATTTAATAGCACAATAAACATTTGCACTTATTCTCATAGAAATCAGGCCTGATAAAGACACTTTTGCTGTGCATGCTCTCTGGTTTTTGTGGCACTGGCATCCCATTCTGTGACTAAAGCAGCCTCTATTTAATAGCACAATAAACATTTGCACTTATTCTCATAGAAATCAGGCCTGATAAAGACACTTTTGCTGTGCATGCTCTCTGGTTTTTGTGGCACTGGCATCCCATTCTGTGACTAAAGCAGCCTCTATTTAATAGCATAATAAACATTTGCACTTATTCTCATAGAAATCAGGCCTGATAAAGACACTTTTGCTGTGCATGCTCTCTGGTTTTTGTGGCACTGGCATCCCATTCTGTGACTAAAGCAGCCTCTATTTAATAGCACAATAAACATTTGCACTTATTCTCATAGAAATCAGGCCTGATAAAGACACTTTTGCTGTGCATGCTCTCTGGTTTTTGTGGCACTGGCATCCCATTCTGTGACTAAAGCAGCCTCTATTTAATAGCACAATAAACATTTGCACTTATTCTCATAGAAATCAGGCCTGATAAAGACACTTTTGCTGTGCATGCTCTCTGGTTTTTGTGGCACTGGCATCCCATTCTGTGACTAAAGCAGCCTCTATTTAATAGCATAATAAACATTTGCACTTATTCTCATAGAAATCAGGCCTGATAAAGACACTTTTGCTGTGCATGCTCTCTGGTTTTTGTGGCACTGGCATCCCATTCTGTGACTAAAGCAGCCTCTATTTAATAGCATAATAAACATTTGCACTTATTCTCATAGAAATCAGGCCTGATAAAGACACTTTTGCTGTGCATGCTCTCTGGTTTTTGTGGCACTGGCATCCCATTCTGTGACTAAAGCAGCCTCTATTTAATAGCATAATAAACATTTGCACTTATTCTCATAGAAATCAGGCCTGATAAAGACACTTTTGCTGTGCATGCTCTCTGGTTTTTGTGGCACTGGCATCCCATTCTGTGACTAAAGCAGCCTCTATTTAATAGCATAATAAACATTTGCACTTATTCTCATAGAAATCAGGCCTGATAAAGACACTTTTGCTGTGCATGCTCTCTGGTTTTTGTGGCACTGGCATCCCATTCTGTGACTAAAGCAGCCTCTATTTAATAGCATAATAAACATTTGCACTTATTCTCATAGAAATCAGGCCTGATAAAGACACTTTTGCTGTGCATGCTCTCTGGTTTTTGTGGCACTGGCATCCCATTCTGTGACTAAAGCAGCCTCTATTTAATAGCACAATAAACATTTGCACTTATTCTCATAGAAATCAGGCCTGATAAAGACACTTTTGCTGTGCATGCTCTCTGGTTTTTGTGGCACTGGCATCCCATTCTGTGACTAAAGCAGCCTCTATTTAATAGCATAATAAACATTTGCACTTATTCTCATAGAAATCAGGCCTGATAAAGACACTTTTGCTGTGCATGCTCTCTGGTTTTTGTGGCACTGGCATCCCATTCTGTGACTAAAGCAGCCTCTATTTAATAGCATAATAAACATTTGCACTTATTCTCATAGAAATCAGGCCTGATAAAGACACTTTTGCTGTGCATGCTCTCTGGTTTTTGTGGCACTGGCATCCCATTCTGTGACTAAAGCAGCCTCTATTTAATAGCACAATAAACATTTGCACTTATTCTCATAGAAATCAGGCCTGATAAAGACACTTTTGCTGTGCATGCTCTCTGGTTTTTGTGGCACTGGCATCCCATTCTGTGACTAAAGCAGCCTCTATTTAATAGCATAATAAACATTTGCACTTATTCTCATAGAAATCAGGCCTGATAAAGACACTTTTGCTGTGCATGCTCTCTGGTTTTTGTGGCACTGGCATCCCATTCTGTGACTAAAGCAGCCTCTATTTAATAGCATAATAAACATTTGCACTTATTCTCATAGAAATCAGGCCTGATAAAGACACTTTTGCTGTGCATGCTCTCTGGTTTTTGTGGCACTGGCATCCCATTCTGTGACTAAAGCAGCCTCTATTTAATAGCATAATAAACATTTGCACTTATTCTCATAGAAATCAGGCCTGATAAAGACACTTTTGCTGTGCATGCTCTCTGGTTTTTGTGGCACTGGCATCCCATTCTGTGACTAAAGCAGCCTCTATTTAATAGCATAATAAACATTTGCACTTATTCTCATAGAAATCAGGCCTGATAAAGACACTTTTGCTGGCCAAAGCCCTACTGGACCCTGCCAGGTCGATTCCTGCCCGGGGCATCCCATTCTGTGACTACAGCAGCCTCTGTTTAAGACCATATAAGCATTTGCTCTTATCATATTTGAAATTAGCCTGATAAAGACACTTTTGCTGGCCAAAGCCCTACTGGACCCTGCCAGGTCCATTCCTGCCCAGGGCATCCCATTCTGTGACTAAAGCAGCCTCTGTTTAAGACCATATAAGCATTTGCTCTTATTATATTTATATTATAAGACACTTTTGCTGGGCATAGGCTTACTGCTGCCTGCCAGGTGCACTTCTGTTGAGGCATCCCATTCTGTAACATAGCATACCCCTCTTTATTTACACTAAGCAGCTCTCTTATTTACACTAAGCAGGCCTGTTGGAGGCTGAGTGTTACTGCTCACTTTTGGTGTGCATTATATTCTGTTTTATATAGACCCACTGCTGCCTGGGGGTTCTTAAAATATCACCTACTACCACGCCAGTTAGACTATGTCGGGCAGACAAGTGCCTGGAAGTGAAAAGAGGAGTGGCAGAGGCCAAGATTCCGCAGGCAGAGCTCGCATCAGACTGGGGGCCAGTAGCAGCAGGAGTCACGCTGAGAGACCTAATCTGCCAGTATCTGCTAGCGGTCGGGTCTCCACCAGTAACGCATCTGCCGTGGTAGATTGGCTGACGCGCTCATCAACAACATCATCACAACTTACATCTGAGACCCCCAGTCTAGGGTCGGTAGGTTCCTCTGACACAACCCTGAGTTGGCATGCCCCGAGAGCAGTCCCTGTCCTCCCATTGCCTCTGTCCTACGCCGTTCCCTCCCCCAGCGACGTATCCTATGCTTTGGGTTCAGCTCCACTCTTTAGTGAGGAGGACGATCAGATACAGGAGGACAGTCAGCAGCTACTGCCCAGCCAAGAAATGGAGGTGGCTTCTTTAGCTAGGCAGACAAATAGTGATGTGGACAGTGTCGTGGGTGCTGCGAGCGTTCCAGCTCCTGCGCCAGACACTGTTGACGAATCCACGAACATCAGTGACGTACAGCCACAACCCGGTGATGATGATGATGATGACGATGAAGCCGATCGCACTTGGGAGCCGGGTGATGAAGGGGCTTCATCGTCATCATCAGGAGAAGAGGGGCGCAGGTTGCCCCGGAGTCAGCAGCTGAGGCAGCAAGGTGGTAGCAGTCAGCATGGGGGCACAATTCCAAAGGCTGGAGCCGGCCGGGGCCGGGGCCGGGGTAGAGCACCTGCTGTGCGGCAGTCTACCTTATCGGGAGGTAGTGGAGCAGGGGTTCCTGGAGTTGGCAACAGCAGCAGTGAATCAGTGAGGCCAGGGGGTGGGAAAAGTAGCTACTCGGCAGTGTGGCAGTTTTTCCTGAGGCATCCGCAGGAGGGTAACATGGCCACATGCAAGATATGTAGGCAAAAGGTGAAGCGTGGCCAGGGTCCAAATGTTGGCACCACGGCCCTGCGTCAACATATGATGCGTCACCATAAAACGACCTGGGAGAACCGAGGCTCCCAAGGGGTGGTCCAGTCTGCTTCCTCACCAAGTGAGCTCCCAATTTCTGCCAGCCAAGGCTCCAGCACCTCAGCCGAAGGCAGCTGTGCGTCACACCCATCCTCTGTCGCTCCTGCTCCTCCTCCTCCTCCTCCAAGTCATGCATCCCGCCAGCAATCCATCAGCGAAGCCATGTCCAAGAGACAGCAGTATGCGCCCACTCATCCTACGGCGCAGAAGCTGAATGTGCTCCTGTCCAAGTTGCTGGTGCTGCAGTCGCTCCCTTTTCAGGTGGTGGAATCTGCACCTTTCAGAGAACTGATGGCTTGTGCCGAGCCGAGGTGGAGAGTCCCAAGCCGTCATTTCTTTGCCAAGAAGGCAGTACCAGCGCTGCACACTTTTGTTGAACAGAAGGTGGGCCAGTCCTTGAGCCTGTCGGTGTGTAGCAAAATACATGGCAGCGCCGACATCTGGAGCTGTAACTACGGTCAGGGGCAGTACATGTCGTTTACGGCCCACTGGGTGAATGTGGTCCCTTTGCAGCAGCAACTTGGACAGGTCACGCCGCTTCGGCCTCCGCGCTCTCTGCCCATTGGGCCTGTGACACCGTGCGACTCGGCCTCCTCATCCTCCGCCATCTCCTCACCCTCCACTGTAGGCTCAAGTCTCAGTGCCCCTCCAGTCTACCATGTGTGCAGGGCACGGAGGTGTCACGCAGTGCTTCACATGGTTTGTCTTGGCGAACGGAGTCACACAGGGGAGGAACTGCTTAAATGTATTCATCAGGAAATCCAAACATGGCTTACTCCGAGAAAACTTAAAATGGGAATCATGGTTACCGACAATGGGAAGAACATTTTGTCTGCGCTGCGCCAAGGAAGCCTGACCCATGCCCCCTGCATGGCTCACGTCTTCAATCTGGTTGTCAAGCGGTTTCTGAAGTGTTCCCCCCATCTGCAGGACATCCTAACAACTTCACGGAAACTTTGCATGCACTTCAGCCACTCCTACACCGCCAAACACACCCTTCTTGAGCTACAGCGTCAGAATGGTATCCCCCAACATAGTCTGATTTGCGATGTTTCCACCCGTTGGAATTCCACCCTTCACATGTTGGACCGATTATATGAACAGAGAAAAGCCATCACGGATTTCCTGATGATCCAAGCAGATAGGGGGACTCCCCTGTGTAACTTCAATGTCAACCAGTGGCAGCTCATACGTGACACCTGCCGTTTGCTCAGGCCCTTTGAGGAAGCCACTTTATTTGTCAGTCGGCAGGATTACGGGATGAACGACGTGATTCCACTGCTTCATGTACTACAGCACATGTTGGAAACCATGGCTGGTCAGGGCACTGGAGACATGGCGTTTACATCTTACGGCCACATGAACCCCGTTGGAGCTGAACTGGAGGAGGAGGAGGAGGAAGAGGAGGAGGAGGAGTTGCCCAGCGAAACACAGTTTAGGCTTGGCGAAATGGCTGGTTTATCTAGTCAGCGGACAGGAGAGGAGGAGCAGGAGCAGCCAGAGGAGCTAGAGGTTTTTGAGGAAGGAGAGACAGAGGACCCGGGCACACCGTGGCAGTATGCAGTGGAGATGGAGACAGGTAGTCCATCCGAGTCACTTGCGCAAATGGCACGAAGCATGCTCACATGCTTGCGTAGTGACCCCAGAATTGTTTCCATCTGTCGGCGGGATGACTTCTGGCTGTCCACCTTATTGGACCCTCGCTTCCGGCACAAAATGGGGGCATTTTTTAAACCCACCGAGAGGGAGGACAAACTCAACTACTACAAAGACATTCTACGTAGGCAGTTGGCCGATGCCTATCTGCGCCATGGTCCATACTCTCGCAGGTCTGACTCGAGGGGACCTCTGCGCTCACCTTCCACTGCCATGGCCGCTGGGGGGGTTGGCAGCAGCAGCAGCAGAAGCTCCATCAGCAGCAGCAGCCTCAGTCTTCAGTCGCTAATGAGTAGCTTTCTACACCCGCATAGTGAGGCTACTCATGAGCAGCAGGAAGACCTGGAGCAGGACCTGAACCAGCAGGTCATGTCATACTTTGACATGACCATGCCAACACACCTTGAGGATCCGCTGGATTCTGGGCAGCCAAACTTGATTTGTGGCCGCAACTAGCAGAGTTTGCCCTGGAAAAGCTGTCCTGCCCGGCAAGTAGCGTGCCATCTGAGCGGGTGTTTAGTGCGGCGGGGGCCATAGTTACGGCGAGGAGAACTCGTCTGTCAACTAAAAATGTGGAGAGACTCACCTTTGTCAAAATGAATCAGGGATGGATCAGCCAGGATTTCCACCCACCAATGCCTGATGCATGCGACTAGATTCAGCATGGTGCCACGTTTTACACTTTACAAATGGTGCAAAACATATTTATGTCTTTAGGCCATTTTTTGGGCTCCTGCTGCTGCTACTGCCAACTTCTGCCAACTCCAGGGTGTGATTCATCCAATTTTTGGGCTCCTGAAGCCAACTCCAGTGTATATTTGGGCTCCTGCTGCTGCTGCTGCTGCCAACTTCTGCCAACTCCAGGGTGTGATTCATCCAATTTTTGGGCTCCTGAAGCCAACTCCAGTGTATATTTGGGCTCCTGCTGCTGCTACTGTCAACTCCTGCCAACTCCAGGGTGTGATTCATCCAATTTTTGGGCTCCTGAGGCCAACTCCAGTGTATATTTGGGCTCCTGCTGCTGCTACTGTCAACTCCTGCCAACTCCAGGGTGTGATTCATCCAATTTTTGGGCTCCTGAAGCCAACTCCAGTGTATATTTGGGCTCCTGCTGCTGCTACTGTCAACTCCTGCCAACTCCAGGGTGTGATTCATCCAATTTTTGGGCTCCTGAAGCCAACTCCAGTGTATATTTGGGCTCCTGCTGCTGCTACTGCCAACTTCTGCCAACTCCAGGGTGTGATTCATCCAATTTTTGGGCTCCTGAAGCCAACTCCAGTGTATATTTGGGCTCCTGCTGCTACTACTGCCAACTTCTGCCAACTCCAGGGTGTGATTCATCCAATTTTTGGGCTCCTGAAGCCAACTCCAGTGTATATTTGGGCTCCTGCTGCTGCTACTGTCAACTCCTGCCAACTCCAGGGTGTGATTCATCCAATTTTTGGGCTCCTGAAGCCAACTCCAGTGTATATTTGGGCTCCTGCTGCTGCTACTGCCAACTTCTGCCAACTCCAGGGTGTGATTCATCCAATTTTTGGGCTCCTGAAGCCAACTCCAGTGTATATTTGGGCTCCTGCTGCTACTACTGCCAACTTCTGCCAACTCCAGGGTGTGATTCATCCAATTTTTGGGCTCCTGAAGCCAACTCCAGTGTATATTTGGGCTCCTGCTGCTGCTACTGTCAACTCCTGCCAACTCCAGGGTGTGATTCATCCAATTTTTGGGCTCCTGAAGCCAACTCCAGTGTATATTTGGGCTCCTGCTGCTGCTACTGTCAACTCCTGCCAACTCCAGGGTGTGATTCATCCAATTTTTGGGCTCCTGAAGCCAACTCCAGTGTATATTTGGGCTCCTGCTGCTGCTACTGTCAACTCCTGCCAACTCCAGGGTGTGATTCATCCAATTTTTGGGCTCCTGAAGCCAACTCCAGTGTATATTTGGGCTCCTGCTGCTGCTACTGCCAACTTCTGCCAACTCCAGGGTGTGATTCATCCAATTTTTGGGCTCCTGAAGCCAACTCCAGTGTATATTTGGGCTCCTGCTGCTACTACTGCCAACTTCTGCCAACTCCAGGGTGTGATTCATCCAATTTTTGGGCTCCTGAAGCCAACTCCAGTGTATATTTGGGCTCCTGCTGCTGCTACTGTCAACTCCTGCCAACTCCAGGGTGTGATTCATCCAATTTTTGGGCTCCTGAAGCCAACTCCAGTGTATATTTGGGCTCCTGCTGCTGCTACTGTCAACTCCTGCCAACTCCAGGGTGTGATTCATCCAATTTTTGGGCTCCTGAAGCCAACTCCAGTGTATATTTGGGCTCCTGCTGCTGCTACTGTCAACTCCTGCCAACTCCAGGGTGTGATTCATCCAATTTTTGGGCTCCTGAAGCCAACTCCAGTGTATATTTGGGCTCCTGCTGCTGCTACTGCCAACTTCTGCCAACTCCAGGGTGTGATTCATCCAATTTTTGGGCTCCTGAAGCCAACTCCAGTGTATATTTGGGCTCCTGCTGCTGCTGCTGCTGCCAACTTCTGCCAACTCCAGGGTGTGATTCATCCAATTTTTGGGCTCCTGAAGCCAACTCCAGTGTATATTTGGGCTCCTGCTGCTGCTACTGTCAACTCCTGCCAACTCCAGGGTGTGATTCATCCAATTTTTGGGCTCCTGAGGCCAACTCCAGTGTATATTTGGGCTCCTGCTGCTGCTACTGTCAACTCCTGCCAACTCCAGGGTGTGATTCATCCAATTTTTGGGCTCCTGAAGCCAACTCCAGTGTATATTTGGGCTCCTGCTGCTGCTACTGTCAACTCCTGCCAACTCCAGGGTGTGATTCATCCAATTTTTGGGCTCCTGAAGCCAACTCCAGTGTATATTTGGGCTCCTGCTGCTGCTACTGCCAACTTCTGCCAACTCCAGGGTGTGATTCATCCAATTTTTGGGCTCCTGAAGCCAACTCCAGTGTATATTTGGGCTCCTGCTGCTACTACTGCCAACTTCTGCCAACTCCAGGGTGTGATTCATCCAATTTTTGGGCTCCTGAAGCCAACTCCAGTGTATATTTGGGCTCCTGCTGCTGCTACTGTCAACTCCTGCCAACTCCAGGGTGTGATTCATCCAATTTTTGGGCTCCTGAAGCCAACTCCAGTGTATATTTGGGCTCCTGCTGCTGCTACTGTCAACTCCTGCCAACTCCAGGGTGTGATTCATCCAATTTTTGGGCTCCTGAAGCCAACTCCAGTGTATATTTGGGCTCCTGCTGCTGCTACTGTCAACTCCTGCCAACTCCAGGGTGTGATTCATCCAATTTTTGGGCTCCTGAAGCCAACTCCAGTGTATATTTGGGCTCCTGCTGCTGCTACTGCCAACTTCTGCCAACTCCAGGGTGTGATTCATCCAATTTTTGGGCTCCTGAAGCCAACTCCAGTGTATATTTGGGCTCCTGCTGCTACTACTGCCAACTTCTGCCAACTCCAGGGTGTGATTCATCCAATTTTTGGGCTCCTGAAGCCAACTCCAGTGTATATTTGGGCTCCTGCTGCTGCTACTGTCAACTCCTGCCAACTCCAGGGTGTGATTCATCCAATTTTTGGGCTCCTGAGGCCAACTCCAGTGTATATTTGGGCTCCTGCTGCTGCTGCTGCCAACTTCTGCCAACTCCAGGGTGTGATTCATCCAATTTTTGGGCTCCTGAGGCCAACTCCAGTGTATATTTGGGCTCCTGCTCCTGCTGCTGCCAACTTCTGCCAACTCCAGGGTGTGATTCATCCAATTTTTGGGCTCCTGAAGCCAACTCCAGTGTATATTTGGGCTCCTGCTGCTGCTGCCAACTTCTGCCAACTCCAGGGTGTGATTCATCCAATTTTTGGGCTCCTGAAGCCAACTCCAGTGTATATTTGGGCTCCTGCTGCTACTACTGCCAACTTCTGCCAACTCCAGGGTGTGATTCATCCAATTTTTGGGCTCCTGAGGCCAACTCCAGTGTATATTTGGGCTCCTGCTGCTGCTGCTGCCAACTTCTGCCAACTCCAGGGTGTGATTCATCCAATTTTTGGGCTCCTGAAGCCAACTCCAGTGTATATTTGGGCTCCTGCTGCTACTACTGTCAACTCCTGCCAACTCCAGGGTGTGATTCATCCAATTTTTGGGCTCCTGAGGCCAACTCCAGTGTATATTTGGGCTCCTGCTGCTGCTGCTGCCAACTTCTGCCAACTCCAGGGTGTGATTCATCCAATTTTTGGGCTCCTGAGGCCAACTCCAGTGTATATTTGGGCTCCTGCTCCTGCTGCTGCCAACTTCTGCCAACTCCAGGGTGTGATTCATCCAATTTTTGGGCTCCTGAAGCCAACTCCAGTGTATATTTGGGCTCCTGCTGCTGCTGCCAACTTCTGCCAACTCCAGGGTGTGATTCATCCAATTTTTGGGCTCCTGAGGCCAACTCCAGTGTATATTTGGGCTCCTTCTGCCCCTCATAGTGATGCCACTTCAACTCTCTGCAATTGTGCCGCTCTGCGATTCTATTAGCGATGCCTCTGATCTGCATGTGATATTTCTTCAAAGTATTATTTAACAAACCCAGCACGCATCCTGTGCGTGTTACAGCAAGGCTGAATGGTTTACAACCCTATTGAGGCTGTAGGAGGCTCAGAAATAGCCGTTTTTAATAGCGATTCGTCGCGAATTTATTCGGGTCGAAACGATTTTTGTCGGAAAATTCGGCGAATCAGTCGAATCGAATTTTTCAAAAGTTCGCTCATCTCTACTTACATCCTTTGAGCCATTAAGTCCTGGGGGCAACCGATCCCGGGTAGGCGTATCTTGCGTCCCGGCAAGCGGGGGCTCCTACAGGTGAAGCTGGCTGTGGAGATTGGGGGTTGTGAGCTTATTAAGAGGGCTGGAGTTACCCCGAGCGTGACACACATTTTCCTGTTATCACATAGCTTCGATTCATACAGCAATCGGTATGTTATTCTATAGCCCCCAAGGAGGGCCCTGGATACAAGCTCTGCGTTATCGATACCTCTGTGTTCCACAGCGCTAGGAAAGCTCCCATCTCTCTTTACGGGTTAACCCGGGGGGCCCCTTTCTCCAGTCCCCGTGCGACTCAGGGGGGGGAAGGGCAGGGGGGGATGGAACATGCAAGTGACATTGGGGGGGTCAAGGGGGGGAGGGGATCGGCCGACAGGGAACCCCATAACAGATCCTCTCAACGGAGGGTACGTCAGAATAAAGGGTGTGGTCCTCCCTTCGAAGCCCCAGAACTCTCTCACTCAGTTCAGGACATGCTGCAAGGACGCGACCCGGGGTCTATTGATTAAACAGGGCCCTGAATCCCTCTGACTCCTGGAACATTAGCCAGGGCATCCAGGTTGGCCTAAACTGTTCGTCTCTGTCATGGAGTGACATTGTTAGATCTTCCATCTCGCAAATATTTAGCACCTCTCCAACCCAGTCCCTCACGGTAGGCGCCCCTCTCTGTTTCCAATGCTTAGGGATCACTTGTTTAGCTGCGTTTAGTAGATGGACTCGCAGGGTTCTCCTATATTTCCCTACTGTGCGTTTCGTTAAGTGGAGCAAGACTCGGGCTGGGTCCTCCGGAATCTGTGTTCCAGTGATCTGTGTGAAAATGGGTAAGACCTCTCCCCAATATTCTTTGATTCTGGGGCATGTCCAGAATATATGGAACATCGAACCTCGCTCCGCCCCACACCTCCAGCACTGTGGGTCTACGGAGGCGTACATCTTAAGTTTGTCTGGCGTATAGTACCAGCGTGGTTTCTTGCACCCTTGTCGCCACCGAGGACTTATGTGCCAGTGTAGCAATCTTCTCCCTTTCCCTCTTACTCAGGGGTCTACCTAAGTCCTTCTCCCATTCGCTCCAGAAGGCGGGGGGGGGGGGGTCGCTTGCTCGTTTATCAAAAGAGAGTACAGTTTGGAGATCAAGTTCGGGTACAGTTGGTTCTCTAGGCATATCCTCTCGAACTCCGTTGGTCCCCTGCATTTTTCCTTTTTAAAACCTAATTGGGACAATAATGACTGGAAGTGCAGCAGGGTTCACGGATCTAGATTACCATTCTCCCATCTACCTCTCAGTTCTGAGAGTGGAACCCAGCCCCTCCCGTTTATCAGATCTCCGCTTCTCAGCCGATGTAAGCCTCCCCATTCCCTTAGATCTGTCTTAAAGGGGCCAGCCTGTAACAGTGGGTTCTCCACAATTGGCACCACCGGGGAGGGCCAGGGAGAGAACTCCTGTCGCTCCCTACACTCCCTGAATACACCCAAGGTCGTCCCAATAGTCGGATAGGCCCTAGTTTCTGGTGTGGGGGATGCCTTATTCCATAAGGATGTGACTAGTCGGGCAGGGGCTGCTGCTAGTTCCAGCTGGACCCACCTTTTGGTTGTCTGACAATTCTGCCATTCGCACACTCTTTGTAGGCGAGTAGCTGTCCAATACAACCTCATGTCCGGAAGTGCCATTCCACCTAATTTTTTGGGGCTGCTTAGTAGTTGTGATCTCAACCTCGCCCGCTTCTTATTTCACACAAATCTCACCAGTGCACCATTCATTTCTCTGAAGAACTGCCTCGGGATGTGGACTGGCAGAGCCTGGAACAAGAACAACAGCCTAGGGAGCACTGACATTTTGATGATATTAACTCTGCCCATCCAAGAGAATGAAGGGCTGTCCCACTTTGCTAGATCTTTATTCTCTGTGCTATCGGTCACAAATTCAGGGCTGGGATGTTTGCCAACTTGCTCGGCAGTTGTGTGCCAAGATAGGAGATTGAGGTCCTCGCCCACCTGAATGGGAACGATTGTTGCATATTTTTAACTATTTCCCCAGGGAGTGAGACATTAAGGGCCTCTGACTTATCAAAGTTAATTTTAAGATAAGAGAGCCTCCTGTAGGTATCAAATCTGCTTCATCAGGACTGGGACCGTCACTGAGGGATTCGTGATAAAGAAGAGGAGGTCATCCGCATAAGCAGCTACCTTATGCGTGCCATCAACCGATTCGACCCCCCGAATGTCAACGTTCCCTGTGACTCTGCAGAGGAATGGCTCTAATGATAGGGCAAAGAGCAGGGGAGACAAAGGGCATCCCTGTCGGGTCTCATTGCGGATGAGTACCGGGTCTGAGAGGTGTCCGTTTATTCGCCTCTATCCCCTCGATTCAAAGAGCAAAAGTTAATTGATTTCGTATCGAGAATCGTAAGTTTGGGTGGGTGTTTGTCATTTTTTCCTTTTTTTTGGGCCATTTCGTATTCGCACGAACGTTCGCGCATAGACGTATATGAACATACGCTTTCCGGACGCCAATCGTATATTTTGCGTTAGTTCGTGTGTTTTTCCCGTCCAAATCGTATTTTTTAGGTCCGATCCTATTTTTTACGTGCTTCACATGGGCTTGCGACCAATTCAGAGAGGTGATTGCTAATTGTTTTGAAGCCCATTAAAGAGCTGCTTCCCGAAATGTTTGCCGGCAGCTATTTGGCCTCGGGAGTAGGATGGAGAGGAGCGAGTTTGTGGCACATCAAGGGCTTATGCTTTTTGGCATCGATTTGATCCGGATGTCTGAGAGCAGATTGCCCCTGCGTCGTCGCATGAACATCGATAGCATGAATGATGTTGAGCTGTTTGAGCTGACCAGGCTTAATCGCGCTTCCCTCCATAAATTATATAGTGAGCTGCGGCCATGGTTAGCTCGCACCACAAGGAAGGGGCATGCAATTTCAGGTATGACCAAGATGCTTGGCTGCCTGCAATTTTTGGCGAACGGCTCGTTCCAGAGGCTGGGTGCCCTCTCCGTGGGGATGTCCCAGCCTACGCTGAGCCGCGCACTCTCTAAATTTTTGGAAGGCATGGCTGCCATAACTCCAAAATATATTTTTTTCCCGGATGATATGGCAGCCAGAAATGCCATTAAGCTTGGTTTTTATAATGTGGCCGACATGCCCAACGTCATTGGTGCTGTTGACTGCACACATGTGGCACTCGTACCTAGGGCATCCGACGAATATATATATAGGTATATATTTTGGGTTTGGGTTATTATGGGGCCCAACGTGTAATGTAACCTATTTTCCTTGGCGGCAGCATATTTTTGTTTGGACTTTTGTGTACATGCTTTATTTAGGCTTCTCATTTGTTGTTTGATTTTGTGTGCAGACCTGTTTTTTTCCCTAATTTTTGGGCCCTTATCACTTACCCTTTTTTTTTGTTTTTGCCTTAAGGAATCGAAAAATGGGACACTCCCTTAATGTCCAGGCCGTGGTGGGGCCGGACATGCGTTTCCTGAGTGTCCTTGCCGGCTACCCTGGATCGTCGCACGACTCCTATATCCTGAGACGATCTGGTTTGTTTAGGAGATTTGAGTCTGGG
This sequence comes from Gastrophryne carolinensis, assembly GCA_027917425.1. Classification (NCBI taxonomy): domain Eukaryota; kingdom Metazoa; phylum Chordata; class Amphibia; order Anura; family Microhylidae; genus Gastrophryne; species Gastrophryne carolinensis. The sequence goes on along the minus strand of CM051234.1, from coordinate 481,997,168 downwards.
GAATTTTCGGGTGCATGGCTGCTTGGTGTGTCCTATTTTTGGTTACCGATATTTCCCAGGAATCTGTATTGTTTTCCTATTTTAGCTTGATAATTCTTGTCAGGAAAACGAACCAGCATTTTTAGGGGGGGGCTTTTGTGGATTGTATTTTGGTTTTCAACCAAACGCTTTGCTCCCTTTGTGCTTCTGTTTTTTTGATAACTTTGGTTAGGATGTCTGTAACTTCCATGTCCCAAAATATATTGGCTAGCAGATTGTCCCGAAGTATCTGCTATTTTTTGGTCCTTTTGTAGTATTGGTCTTGCAACGCCAAAGTGGACTTAAACTGCCTACAGTGCATTCTTTATCTAAATGGTGTGGGCCCCTCAGCAGCATCCTAATTGTAACATTTGCGAAGCCAGAATCTAAAACATATTTCTAAACAGCCTTGTCCGTGCAGATGTTTTTTAATTTTTGACTTTATTTAAGCTGCATTTTTAGTTATGTACTACATTTGGCCCAATAGTGTTTTTTCTAATGTACCCTGGGTGTCTTTTTTGGCCCTTTAGCTTACCTCATTTTGATATATGGCAAATTGTTTGTGTTTGTTGTCTTGCAATGTGTTAATTTTTGTTATTTAATTGTCTTGTTAAGGTGATTCCGGTTACCCACTTCTCCCCTGGCTCATGACGCCTGTGCTGCGGCCCCAGGATGCCTCTCAGGAAGCCTATAATCGTGCGCACCGCAAGACCAGGGCTGTTGTTGAGAGGGCATTTGGACTGTTGAAGACACGTTTTCGTTGTTTGGACCATACCGGGGGCGCCCTGCAATATGCTCCTGACAAAGTGATAGACATCATAATGGCATGTGCTGTTCTGCATAATTTTGCCATTCAAGAACGTGTCCCCCGTTATGTTGATGTTCTGCCCTCTACAGCCCGAGAAGATGATGGTGACAATTATGTTGGCCCACCCAGTGAGTCTGGCCAATCAGTGCGATCAAATTTGATCTTGCAGCATTTTAGTTAAAGCCTTTTTTTTGTTTCCCAGTCTGTGTGTGTGTATTTGCCTTTATTTTCAAATATTTGTTTTGCCGTAATGTGGCATTACCTTAAATAAATACACAATTTACCTTAATTGTTGCCTAATGTTTTTCCTGGTGTTTACTTAGATTGATCTTTGCATTTTTACACCTCTTAACCAAAAATGTATCTGCTTTAGCCCAAGGTGATGTTAAATGTGTTTCAACTCAAAACGCAACAAGTATAGTAAGTTTGAATTTTGTTTACTTTTTGCACTTTGATTGGTGGTGCATAACAAATAAAAATCCACATACAACTGTGGCTCCAAAAAAAATAAGATTAAAGAGAACTGGTAAGCACACTTGTAATAGTTAAAGTTACTTTGTAGTGGGTGCAATTTTCATAGATCATGAGACAATGAAGTCTCCCCAATAATAAAGAACAAATATGAATGCACACCTGACAACTGTGGTTTTTCAAGATGCAAAAAGTGAAGTCACAATTTATTTATGTACAATAACTAAAGTCATCCAACCCACAATTCTGGTAGGGCACACAGAAATAGTCAAACTATATACATATTTATATACAAACATGGCGAGAGACCCTGAGGTACTATGTATGTGAAGACTATGCGATTGGCAATGATTGCACTAGTACCAGGGCTCATATACAATTGAATAAACTTAGAAGGAAGAAAAAATGCAAATAAGTCATTCCCTTGCTGATCTGCAAGGTCTCCCAAAAAAAATAAGGTAGTAACATTAAATCTACCACATCTACACCTGGAAGAGAGTGGCACAACCAAACAAGGACACCCAGTCCAAAGGCCAGCCTAGTCCAGTCATTAATATTGCCTGTGGCAAGGGATATTAGGGCATGGCCATAATGTCACACAAACATGTCTGCAAACAGGAGGAGCAAAAACCAAACAAATGTCAAAAGCCATAATTGGCACATGATAGTTGCCAACTAGACTGCACATAGACCTATGGCATTGGCTAGTGGCCTTAATCATTACTCTAAGGAGCTCTATGGGAGCAAATACAAAACACAACCTGCATGTGAAACACAAAATGGATTGTTTGAAACCTCAAAGGACAAGTAAATACAGTGGGGGGAAGAGAAAAGATGTCCCACACAATCATGGATTAATAGGGTGGCTGCCCATAAAACCCAGGTGGAGGTCCGTGGGGATGGGACCTAACCTGGGCCATGGTTGCATTGTGAATTTGCAACTGCTCCATAATGTTTCTCTGCATATTGGTCATCTCAGCCATGGCTGACTGGATGCCATTACTTGCAGTGACCATGTTGCTGTTGAGGGTGCGAAACTCCGCGAGGATGCCCTGTAAGGTGGTAGTTAGGTTCACCATATCGGCATGCCTTTCCTCCCGCTCAGTTACGAGCTGTGCCTCAAAAGAGTCCCTCTCTTGGTTCCATAAATCAAGCAGAGCACTGTGCCTCCCCTGGGGAATTGTGCGGCGGCATAATGGAGTCCGCCGCACAATTACCCTGGCTCTTGGGCGTGCCCTGCCGCGTTGTGTCGTCCCCTCAACAGCAACAGGCATGCTTGGCAAATCCTCAGCAGCAGAGTGAACACTGGGGACTGTTGTGTCAGTCTCCCCATGTGCATGCACAATTGATGCAGATTCACTCTGCTGCTGAGGATTGGCCAGAGAAACATTAGGGAGCAGTTGCAGATTGGGACCCAGGGGGAGGTCATCTGACGTGGCCAGCAGGGATCCATCATCTTCCTCCATTTCCTGGATCTCTTCCATGAGTGTGTGGGTCTGTAGGGACATAGAAAAAAAAAGGTTAAGTTTGCGTCCCAAATTAGGATTACATCAGTTTAACACATGCTTAAGCACTTGTTAGTATTTTGGGTACTAAATAAACTTACCGGAAAACTCGGATCTGGGCTCCTATGCTGTACGGACCTGGTAGGCATAATCAAACTGGGGGGTGAGTTTACACTTGCTGAGGGGTCATGCTGGGCTGAAGAAGAGAAAACAAAACAAGGTAAACACACACATAAGCATTGTTTGGGTACGTACTAAAACAAGCCACTATTTCTAATATTAAGCAACTCTACAGCAATGGGTCCAATTGGTAAAATACACTCAATTTAACATATGTGCAATGGATCGAGTAAACTGCTAACTGACCTCAGTTTTAAGTCAGGAAGTGTACCCAGTCAGCATACAACTTGCAGAGCAACTATTTAGAGTTTGACTACCATTCTCTAGGTCAGGGGTACTCAACCACTTCTTGTAAAGGTCCATTTAAAGGTATCCGGTGAGAGGTGAAGGTCCGGCCATGGGGCTGGCGCAGGGGGTGTCTAGTTAGAAATCAGCACACTGGGGGAGGGGCTAGAGATTGCCAAGTGCAAACTAATAAAGGCTGCTTGCCCTTGCTGGGCTGGATGGGGCAGAGCTGAGGGGATATGGATTGGATGGATAAAGCTGGGAGGACAGGAATGGATGGTGATGGGATGGATGGAGCAAATCTGTTAGGAATGGATGGGGCTGATGTGGGGGGGGCAGATGGTGGGACAGGGGCAGATGGGGCAGAGCTGAGGGGACATGGATTGGATGGATAAAGCTGGGAGGACAGGAATGGATGGTGATGGGATGGATGGAGCAAATCTGTTAGGAATGGATGGGGCTGATGTGGGGGGGGGGGCAGATGGTGGGACAGGGGCAGATGGGGCAGAGCTGAGGGGACATGGATTGGATGGATAAAGCTGGGAGGACAGGAATGGATGGTGATGGGATGGATGGAGCAAATCTGTTAGGAATGGATGGGGCTGATGTGGGGGGGGGGGCAGATGGTGGGACAGGGGCAGATGGGGCAGAGCTGGGGCAGCGGGACAGGATTGGCCAAAGATAATGATGCACCAAGTTAGTGTGTACCTTGCAATGCCACTTCCTGTGCAGTACTTCATATTGCAATGCTAGGTTTCATGGAGCCATGATATTGGCCAGGAGACCAACCACTACATCGCCGATCAAGGGGGCAGCTCTGAGCACGTCAACACAGAAGTAATTGAGAGCAGGGCTGTCTGGGCAGGGGTCTGGGAATCTGGTGGCAAGGTCCGCATTGGGACCCCGGCACGCCAGTTGAGTCTCGCTGCTCTAGGTCAGATATGTTTGGGGGTGTTGAATTAAATTGTTACCTCAAACACAACTCACACAACAAATAGCCAACACATCCCTAATGATGTGTGTTTTGTGATTGAGTCAAAATATATCACTTTTCTTCATAAACTTCCTTCCTTCACACATAATTAGTGTTAATTGTTCTTTTACATAATGTCTGTGTTCCAAAATGCCTGATTCACAGGGACCAAAACAGGACACAAACAGGCACAGTAGTGCGAGGCCAAGCAAGCCACACCATAGGGCCATACCGTCATCTTGGTACTAGTGAACTTTAATTTTCTGGGCAAACAGGCAAACATGCAGATTAAGAGTACTCACCTTGTGTACGGGTCGGTGAGTCTGTGTCCCTTAGACCCGCATGGCCACCGACCGCCACAGGATGGAGAAGGCCCAGCACAATCTCCTCAGCAGGTGTAAACTCCAGTTTGGTTGGAAAGCCACCTCCAGTTTTCATGCTGAAATGAAAAAATAGTTTGGTACCCAGAAAAGGTGCATACAGTACATCCTAATCATTACATTTGGAGACATCATTTATTTACCTGTAATTATGCCTTTTAATTTCTTTTTGACGTACAGCATATTTGAGATCCGAAATTTTCTTCTGGATTTGTCCAACATCTTTCCTCTCTTCCCCCGCTGCATTTACTTGTCGTAGGATGGTTTCAAACAATTCCATCTTGCGCTGCTTAGTGGTGTGTTTTGATTTGCTCCCATAGAGCTCGTCATAGTATAATGTAAGGCCACTAGCCAATGCCATATTTTGGTCATGGGAGAATCTCCCACTCAAATGTCCGCGCCGCAATGTGCGGACAGATGGTTGGCTTGGGTGCTCCTCCATGTGTGCAGACACATGTGGTGACATTATGGCCTGGGGCTGGGTAGGGGAATGGAAGGATTGCTGGCTTCCCAATGACTGGACTGGACTGGCCAAGGGACTGGGTGTTCTTGCGTGGCTGGCCACCGAACTTCCAGGTGTAGATGTGGTCCGGGTGTCCATTCTTTGGCCTCTTGGGGGGCTCTGTTCCCGGCTGGTGCCAGGTCGGGGGCTATGTTCCCGGCTGGTGCCAGGTCGGGGGCTATGTTCCCGGCTGGTGCCAGGTCGGGGGCTTCGGGCCCTTCTGCGCGGGCTGGATGGGCTTCGGGCCCTTCTGCGCGGGCTGGATGGGCTTCGGGCCCTTCTGTGCGGCCTGGATGGGCTTCGGGCCCTTCTGTGCGGGCTGGATGGTCTTTGGGCCCTGCTGTGCGGGCTGGATGGTCTTTGGGCCCTGCTGTGCGTGCTGGATGGGCTTCGGGCCCTTCTGCGCGGGCTGGATGGGCTTCGGGCCCTTCTGCGTGGGCTGGATGGGCTTTGGGCCCTTCTGCGCGGGCTGGATGGGCTTCGGGCCCTTCTGCGCGGGCTGGATGGGCTTCGGGCCCTTCTGTGCGGGCTTGATGGTCTTTGTGCCCTGCTGTGCGGGCTGGATGGTCTTTGGGCCCTTCTGCGTGGGCTGGATGGGCTTCGGGCCCTTCTGTGCGGGCTGGATGGGCTTCGGGCCCTTCTGTGCGGGCTGGATGGGCTTCGGGCCCTGCTGTGGGGCCTGGATGGTCTTTGGGCCCTTCTGCGCGGGCTGGATGGGCTTCGGGCCCTTCTGTGCGGGCTGGATGGGCTTCGGGCCCTTCTGTGCGGGCTGGATGGGCTTTGGGCCCTGCTGTGGGGCCTGGATGGTCTTTGGGCCCTTCTGCGCGGGCTGGATGGGCTTCGGGCCCTTCTGTGCGGGCTGGATGGGCTTCGGGCCCTGCTGTGGGGCCTGGATGGTCTTTGGGCCCTGCTGTGCGGGCTGGATGGGCTTCGGGCCCTTCTGTGCGGGCTGGATGGGCTTCGGGCCCTTCTGTGCAGGCTGGATGGGCTTCGGGCCCTGCTGCGGGGCCTGGGTTGGCTAAGTGCCCGGCTTGAAAGCATGGGTGGTGTGGGCTCCCTTGGGCGGCCTCTTCTGGGGGCAGAGGTGGTGGTGGCTGCTGTGGCCTGTTTTTTGGCCGCAGGGGCACGTGCCTTTCGGGCCCTTTTTTGGGAAAGGGAGGGTCCAGTGTCCCTTGGTGGGGCCGAGGTGGTACTTGCCTTCTGGGCCCTTAGCTTCTTCGGTCGTTGCTGGGACCTGGTGGTTGGGCCCTCAGAGGTCTGCCTTGGCTGGGCGCGTTTAGCAGCTGCCTTTTTTGGTGCCATTTTGTCCAAAAGCTCAAAGAGAATGAGCTTTGGGTGCAGGGACCTTTAAATCATGCGCCCAGCGTCTGACGCCTATGCGCACGACTACGCGCTCGTACGGACGTAAGTTCGTGCGGAACCAGGAAACCGCTGGGGTTTCACTTATCTGCTGCCTTGAAGAAGCATAAAGATGGCGCCCACTATCTTCACCCGTCAACAGGAAGAGATCCTCATGCTGGTAAGTGCCTTGCTCTGCCTTTTAAGCTAATACTGACTGATGTACTAAATGTAAATGATGCGGTTGGAACTAGTTTTGGGGATCTTAATGTTTTAGAACAGGCTCCTCACACTTCATCCTCAAGGGCCGAGACAGGCCACGTTTTCACCTCTCTATGCTGATGTCCTAATTAGGGCAATTGCTCTGGCTTAGCAACAGTTAATTAACCTGTGGAGTAGCGTGGCTAGCTGTCAAACCTGGCCTGTCTCGGACCTTGATGCGGATGTTTGAGGACCACTGTTTGCCTAAGACATCAAAACACAACGGCAAGCCACACACGCGGCCAAAAAGACAGAAACCGGGCCGTCAGCCTGATTGACTAAAAAGCAATAAAACCTAAAAAACCAGTACACAGCCTATGACATTTCCAAATGGTCCATTTGAAGGCAATAACTTATTAGTCTTGCCTCCACTGGCCTGAAACTCGGCTCCAGAATTTAAGAGATGCGCGCAGCCATCTGTACTCAGAAGCATCACACTTACTGAGGAGAGGTGAGTGGGATAAGGTACAGGGGGGTGGGTTATAGCTGTGCTTTGGTCAGACACAGCAGAGCTGTGGTCATGGGAAGGTCATCAGTCCAAGAATGGCGAGCAGCACACACACTTACAGTTTGCATGAACTTCTTGTTTGCAGGCTGCCTGCAAAGAAGGCATTTTACATAAGCCGACATCTTGGAGGTTCAAACCATCATAACATGCCAGGCAGGTGGCCTGATTTGTAATGTTGGCTATCTGTATGTACAGGGTGTGTGAAACATATAACATAAGACCAGACTCTGAATCAGAGTGAACGTCCGCTTTAAGGCACTCCCCAAAAATGGCTGGCACTCTAAATGTGTGTGTTAATGACATGACATTCGCTACTTGTGATGCAACACATATGGCTCTGTGTGTAAAAGTAAAAGCTCTGTGTCCATTATGTTTTTCAGATCATGCTTCAGCGCCGGTATGACTTCGCGCCCAATGTGTGCGAAAAAAGGGACATCGCCCGGGAGATCATCGCGGAAATCCACCGTGTGACCAGCACCACCTTCACTCACACCCAGATAATGCAGCATTGGTCGGACCTGAAACGTCTGCACATGCCCCGGGTGCGGAGGTTTTTTGGAATCCATTTCCCAAGTAAGTACAAAGCAATTGCATGGTATATGTTCCAAATGTATAAGTTATGCCTTTATTTATAATGACTTTTCTTTGTTAGTGTTGGAAATGGATTTCAGAATTTGCCGCACCCGGAGGCGCACAGGCCGACCAGTGCTGCATGATTCTGCATCTGTGAGTGAAGGTGGTGGATCTCCCGGGCGACGGACCTACCCCTCCTCTGTGGCCTCCTCAGACCAGCCCCTGGACCTTACCACAGAGGAGGGGCCCAACCGCGTGGGCGTGGATTCATGCCCGGCCAGGCATGGGGAAGGCTCTGGTATGTCACTCTTCATGTATATGCACAAAGATATACATGCCAGGCCAAAAACTAAGTGCTCCTTTATTATGTATTTGTAGAAGCTTCTGGAGCGGGGGAGATAGTGGAGGAGGAGGCAGCAGAGATGCTGGAAGTTGATCCGGGCGAAGGTGAGTGATGTCAGCCAGACTGGGAGCCAGATATGTTGGGAATAGTGACTCTATACAGCTACTAACCAAATGTCACATGTTTCTCCAGGGACTTCTTCACAGCATAGCCAGGACCAAGGGCATCCTGTTGGCCCCAACCTGCCATCTGTCGGCCACCAACAAAGTAAGTAGCCATGCCATTATTCATATTTATGTGTTTTTAGCTAATAACACACACATAACTAAAGGCGTAGCCAATGTATAGTTAACACTTTCATGTGGGCACTTCGTTAGCTTAAAGCGGACCCTAACTCGTATTAAGAGCCTAGCTAATAATTATCCCACACACTGTACATACAGATTGCGAACATTCCAAAACAGGCTACCGGCATCTACTGCATGTTAGGAGCCTTTAAACATCCAAGATGGCGGCATATGGAATGCGCAATATTTACAGGCAGCATGGCATACAGATTTTAAAAAGTAAGGTGCTGCCATGCATTGTGGGACTGCTGACCTTTCCCTGAACCCAGCTATGCTCTGTATTACCAAAGCACAACTGTAACCTACTCCCCTGTACTTTATCCCACTCTCCTCCTCATTAAGTGTTATGCTTCTGAGTCCAGATGGCGGCGCAGTAATAAAAAATGCACCAAAATGTACGTTTATCTGGTGCAGAATCATTTGGGAATAGTTATTGATTTTCATTAAATAATGTTGAAGGTCCGGTTTAAGGAGTTTCAATACTTACCAGTGGGAAATGCATTTACTTTATCCCTTAGAAGAATGACATATGTCATGCATTTACATGTATTTGATTCACCCAAAATCTATTCCCAGCTTACAAACCGGTCTGGTACTCCTATTTATGTTTATTTCTCGATTGGTTACAGGGATGATCCCCAAAACATTGGAGGGGAAAAAAAAAAGAATTAAGGAGTTGGTGGCCGAACTGCTGGCCATACAGGCGACGTTGGGGCCAACAGAAGAAGAAGAGGAGGAGGATTAGTGCCCTTGGTCCTGGCTAATTTTGTAAAATAGTTTTAAACTTGGTTTTATTGAACCTAATGTTATATTTTTAAAAAAAAAAAAAAAAAATTTTTAACATTTTAATATGTTTTAAAACAAAAAAAAACACCCCCCAAAAAAATATATATAATAAATAAGATTTTAATCCTTCATAAATGTGTCATTTCTAATATGCGCCCAAAAAGACATTTACACAAACACGAAAATACATGCTTCGAAACATATAGACATATGTACATTATGTGGTTTGGGTAAGTTTTAGGGTCGTCCAAATGAAGAAGGATGCAAGCGCTAAGGGGTTTGGGTAAGTTTTATGGTCCGAGAAATGAAGAAGGATGCAAGCGCTAAGGGGTTTGGGTAAGTTTTAGGGTCGTCCAAATGAAGAAGGATGCAAGCGCTAAGGGGTTTGGGTAAGTTTTAGGGTCGTCCAAATGAAGAAGGATGCAAGCGCTAAGGGGTTTGGGTAAGTTTTAGGGTCCGAGGAATGAAGAAGGATGCAAGCGCTAAGGGGTTTGGGTAAGTTTTATGGTCCGAGAAATGAAGAAGGATGCAAGCGCTAAGGGGTTTGGGTAAGTTTTATGGTCCGAGAAATGAAGAAGGATGCAAGCGCTAAGGGGTTTGGGTAAGTTTTAGGGTCGTCCAAATGAAGAAGGATGCAAGCGCTAAGGGGTTTGGGTAAGTTTTAGGGTCCGAGAAATGAAGAAGGATGCAAGCGCTAAGGGGTTTGGGTAAGTTTTAGGGTCGTCCAAATGAAGAAGGATGCAAGCGCTAAGGGGTTTGGGTAAGTTTTAGGGTCGTCCAAATGAAGAAGGATGCAAGCGCTAAGGGGTTTGGGTAAGTTTTAGGGTCCGAGAAATGAAGAAGGATGCAAGCGCTAAGGGGTTTGGGTAAGTTTTATGGTCCGAGAAATGAAGAAGGATGCAAGCGCTAAGGGGTTTGGGTAAGTTTTAGGGTCGTCCAAATGAAGAAGGATGCAAGCGCTAAGGGGTTTGGGTAAGTTTTAGGGTCGTCCAAATGAAGAAGGATGCAAGCGCTAAGGGGTTTGGGTAAGTTTTAGGGTCCGAGAAATGAAGAAGGATGCAAGCGCTAAGGGGTTTGGGTAAGTTTTAGGGTCGTCCAAATGAAGAAGGATGCAAGCGCTAAGGGGTTTGGGTAAGTTTTAGGGTCGTCCAAATGAAGAAGGATGCAAGCGCTAAGGGGTTTGGGTAAGTTTTAGGGTCGTCCAAATGAAGAAGGATGCAAGCGCTAAGGGGTTTGGGTAAGTTTTATGGTCCGAGAAATGAAGAAGGATGCAAGCGCTAAGGGGTTTGGGTAAGTTTTAGGGTCGTCCAAATGAAGAAGGATGCAAGCGCTAAGGGGTTTGGGTAAGTTTTAGGGTCCGAGAAATGAAGAAGGATGCAAGTGCTAAGGGGTTTGGGTAAGTTTTAGGGTCGTCCAAATGAAGAAGGATGCAAGCGCTAAGGGGTTTGGGTAAGTTTTAGGGTCGTCCAAATGAAGAAGGATGCAAGCGCTAAGGGGTTTGGGTAAGTTTTAGGGTCCGAGAAATGAAGAAGGATGCAAGCGCTAAGGGGTTTGGGTAAGTTTTAGGGTCGTCCAAATGAAGAAGGATGCAAGCGCTAAGGGGTTTGGGTAAGTTTTAGGGTCCGAGAAATGAAGAAGGATGCAAGCGCTAAGGGGTTTGGGTAAGTTTTAGGGTCGTCCAAATGAAGAAGGATGCAAGCGCTAAGGGGTTTGGGTAAGTTTTAGGGTCCGAGAAATGAAGAAGGATGCAAGCGCTAAGGGGTTTGGGTAAGTTTTAGGGTCCGAGAAATGAAGAAGGATGCAAGCGCTAAGGGGTTTGGGTAAGTTTTAGGGTCGTCCAAATGAAGAAGGATGCAAGCGCTAAGGGGTTTGGGTAAGTTTTAGGGTCGTCCAAATGAAGAAGGATGCAAGCGCTAAGGGGTTTGGGTAAGTTTTAGGGTCGTCCAAATGAAGAAGGATGCAAGCGCTAAGGGGTTTGGGTAAGTTTTATGGTCCGAGAAATGAAGAAGGATGCAAGCGCTAAGGGGTTTGGGTAAGTTTTAGGGTCGTCCAAATGAAGAAGGATGCAAGCGCTAAGGGGTTTGGGTAAGTTTTAGGGTCCGAGAAATGAAGAAGGATGCAAGTGCTAAGGGGTTTGGGTAAGTTTTAGGGTCGTCCAAATGAAGAAGGATGCAAGCGCTAAGGGGTTTGGGTAAGTTTTAGGGTCGTCCAAATGAAGAAGGATGCAAGCGCTAAGGGGTTTGGGTAAGTTTTAGGGTCCGAGAAATGAAGAAGGATGCAAGCGCTAAGGGGTTTGGGTAAGTTTTAGGGTCGTCCAAATGAAGAAGGATGCAAGCGCTAAGGGGTTTGGGTAAGTTTTAGGGTCCGAGAAATGAAGAAGGATGCAAGCGCTAAGGGGTTTGGGTAAGTTTTAGGGTCCGAGAAATGAAGAAGGATGCAAGCGCTAAGGGGTTTGGGTAAGTTTTAGGGTCATCCAAATGAAGAAGGATGCAAGCGCTAAGGGGTTTGGGTAAGTTTTAGGGTCGTCCAAATGAAGAAGGATGCAAGCGCTAAGGGGTTTGGGAAAGTTTTAGGGTCGTCAACATGAAGAAGGATGCAAGCGCTAAGGGGTTTGGGTAAGTTTGAGGGTCGTCCAAATGAAGAAGGATGCAAGCGCTAAGGGGTTTGGGTAAGTTTGAGGGTCGTCCAAATGAAGAAGGATGCAAGCGCTAAGGGGTTTGGGTAAGTTTGAGGGTCGTCCAAATGAAGAAGGATGCAAGCGCTAAGGGGTTTGGGTAAGTTTTAGGGTCCGAGAAATGAAGAAGGATGCAAGCGCTAAGGGGTTTGGGTAAGTTTTAGGGTCGTCCACATGAAGAAGGATGCAAGCGCTAAGGGGTTTGGGTAAGTTTTAGGGTCCGAGAAATGAAGAAGGATGCAAGCGCTAAGGGGTTTGGGTAAGTTTTATGGTTCCTAAAGGTAAGTGTTAGCCTGGCGCGAGGCAGTAGTGGTGAGATTGGTAGTGTCAGATAGGGCACACATATTGGTTTGTAGAGTGTAGCTTGGATCGCGCATGCGCAAGACCCTAGATACATACGAACGAACGAATATAAGAGGCCAAAAACCATTGAAAACCAGAGGCAAACGCAAGTAATTGGAAGAGGTGGACGATGGAAGCGGACGAAAAAGCAGGCTGCCGCCGCAACAAGTTATCGCATCAACGTGTTTTTTACGATTGACAACTGACTGAGGCAAGTTCGGGAGATAACATACGAACGGACGTATATTTTAGGATAGAAACGTATTTGCTTATAGAATCACTCGCAAGTTCCTACGAACGCACGAGCGGACGTGAAAAATAGGATGATCGGCACCCAAATCCAAGCTGTTACATGTTTCTTTGAATCGACCCTTATGAGTGTATAACGTCTCTATGAGTGTTCTCATCTTGTCTCCTAGGCCTATATGTCTAAGGGTTTCCCGGAGAAAGGGCCAGCTCACCCTATCGAAGGCCTTCTCAGCGTCTGTGGAAAGAAGCATAGTAGGGGTCGTGGTGGTTTTAGCTCTATGTATCACATTGATGGCCCGCACCACATTGTCTCTGGCCTCAGTGCCCAACACAAACCCAGTTTGATCCAGGTGCACCACCTGTGCCACCACTGGCGCCAACCTGAGGGCCAAGATTTTAGCATATAACTTCAGGTCCGCATTGAGCAGGGAGAAAGGACGGTAGCTTTTGCAGGCCAATGGGTCTTTACCTGACTTGTGTAGGACTGATATGTGGGCTTCCATTTCCCTCCCCGAGAATGAACCAGGGGACTCCGGATCTGTTATCGTGTTCCAGGCTCTGACCAGGCGGGGGCCCAGTAATGAGATGAAAGATTTATATTTGACCGTATACCCGTCCGTCCCGATGCTTTTTCTGATGGCGAGAGCTTAATAGCCTTGGCCAACTCCTCTATGCTCTTCCAGTGACTCCGCTATTTCCTTCGGGATTGATGGAATGCCCGAGCCCTCTATGTATTCCCTGGCCCTCCCCGGGAGCACCCTCGCCGCCCGCCCCCCACTCAAATCGTACAAACCGGCATAATATGCCTGGAACGTCTCCGCAATTTTCCCGGAGGTGTGCTGCTTTTGCTGGGAACGTCTAGAATTTCTGAAATGTAATTTTGGGTGTGCTGCTGCCTGAGTGCTCTCGCAAGCATCGTGCCACTCTTATTCCCATGCTCGTAATATCTACGCTTGCAACTTTTAAATAAGAATTTTGCTTTTTGTCTGAGTAGGGCATTGAGAGCCTCTCGGGCCTGAGTTAGCTCTCCAAGGACTCTCGCCGCCTCCGATTGTTTATGGGACGACTCCAGGACCCTGACCTGCTCCGTGAGCTGGTCTAATTGGATCATTCTTTCTTTTTTCAGCCTGGATGCCTGACTAATCAGTACCCCTCTGATTACGCTCTTATGCGCCTCCCACAGCATCAAGGGAGATACTTCCCCATTGTCATTATTGCTAAAGTAAACCTCCATGTCTTCCCTGACGGCTTGGGCAACCACCTCGTCCTGTAGGAGGGATTCATTAAGTCTCCACGTCAGAGGGGGAGGTGGTCTGTCGGATAGAGTCACTTCTAGATAAATAGGGGCATGATCCGAGAAGGAGGTTGGAAGTATTCCACTGTCTGAGGTCAGGCCCAGTAGGCTGTGTGAGATCCAAAGGTAGTCGATCCTGGAGTACGTCCCATGAACCTTCGAGTAGAAAGAATAGTCCCTATCTGTCGGATTCTGAATCCGCCACGCGTCCACCAGCCGCATGCTATGTAGCTTTTTCTTGAGTGATCTCAGTGCTAAGTGGGACACTGCTGATCTGCCCACCGAAGAGTCTATAAGTGGTTCCATGGTCAGATTAAAATCGCCCCCTATCACTATCTCCCCCTCTGCGAATTTGTTGATCCTATCTAGAGATTGCTTAAGGAACCGAACCTGTACCTGATTGGGGGCGTATATAGACACCAGGGTATAGGTTTTTTGGCCAATGAGGCATTTCACCATCACCATCCTCCCAGCCTCATCTCCCCATGACTCCCATAGGGTGTACGGGACCCCCCTAGCCACCATGATCACTACCCCTTTTCTTTTAGCATCAGGCGCGCAGTTGGTGAACACGTGCGGGGGGTTGCAGGTCTTTTGAAATGTGTCTCTTGGACAAAGGCAATCTCTGTCTTGTGTCTCTTCAACTCCTGCCAGAGAATCGTCCTCTTCTCCGGGGAGTTGAGGCCCTTCACATTTACTGATATCAGTTTCATCGGGCACATGTCTCAATACTCCCAGTAAGACCACCGGCAAATATTTCTGTACCGCCTCTCCGCCACCCCCCTCGATGCGACCAGGAGAGGAGACGGGATGTGGGTGAGGGCCAGATAGGGGAGGCGGGGAGGGGTTGTGGACTAAGGGGGGGTGGGGGCGGATTAACGTAGGGGTTGGGAAGAGGGAAAGGGGGGAATAACAAAAAGACAATTTAAGTCTAACTATGCGACTACTGGTGTAGTCAACCAAAGGTCACCTCTAGGGAGACCTTCGTAACTGGTGCTGTTTTAACTTTTCACAAACGACTTCCCCAAAGGGGTGCACCAAATATTCACGGGGGATGGAGGATCGGAACCTGGATCAGTACTGAGGGAGACGCACAATGTCTACTGCCGCTTAGAGATGCACCTGGAGGCACTGATAATAGTATGGGGAGGGCAGCATGGATGTATAATGGCGTAGCTCAATCAGTACTCGGGTTGTGCAATCGGCGTCAGCCCCAGGGAACGATGGTTAGCTTGGGTTGTGGCAACGGGGCCACCCCTCCTTAACAATAACATTAAACATTTGCAATTCAATACCAAAGGCCGCAGTATGCCGCAGAGAGATCTTGAAGGATGGTGACCTGGGCCCCCGGAACTGGATTGGGCCCCTCTCCCATGCCTTCCCCAGCACCTCTTCTTTAATTTTGAAGAAGTGGACTCTGCATACAATGTCCCTTGGCCTATCTGCATTGGAGGGTCGGGGACCGAGTGCCCTGTGCACCCTGTCCAACTCTATGTGGTTTGCTTCTGGCAGGCCGAGGAGCTCGTTAAATATGGAGGAAACCACTGAAGAGAGGTCTTTGGGCTCCACTGACTCTGGGACCCCGCGGAGGCGAAGGCTATTTCTACGGCTACGATTCTACACATCATCTTGGCCTAAGAACAAATCCGATAGAAGACGCTTGTTTCCCTCCTGTTGTTGCTAAAGCGCTGTCATGCGTGTTTCTAGGGATCTGTGAGAGGCTTCTACACCATCCACTACCTGCGTGACATCTGCCACCGCTCCCTGCAAGGCCACCAGCTCTCTCTTGATGGTGCCCTCCATCCTAGTGACGTATCCATCAAAATTGCCCCGTGTTGGTAGGTCTCGTAGGGCCTCATTGATATTGATTCTTACAGCATCAACTATAGTGCGGGACAGTAGATCAATTGGTACAGCTGGGGGTGCATCCTGCTGGGGTGCGGGCTTTCCACCACGCCATGTAGGGCTCATCAGCTCCCGAGGTGGCTCTGCATCCCGTTCCTCCTCCATAGGGCTTCACCCTAGACCCGCGCTTCTCTGCTCCCTCTCCTGCCACCAGCGTTCCTCCTTTCGGGTCTGCACATCCATCAATAGGCTGCCGGGGGGGGATTCTCCCTGACTCTTCCAGGAGAGATCAGGGCTCTCCGGCGGCGGCGGGGTGCATATCATGCTGCTGGGAGAGGGGGATCGCTGCAAGGTCTCAACCGGGGATCCAGCCGGGCCCCTCTGCTGCAGGGTGGGGTCCTCCCTCGTTGGGTTCCGAGGTGGGGGGTCAGGGCTAGGCACGCCCCTCATTGTTGTCCATACACTCCCAGTATGGCATCCCCCTTGGCTGGGCCTCGGCTAGCTCTCACAGGGACCTACATGGTGCTGAATCATGCTCCCCCCTCCTTCCTCCGTTCCTTCAGGGGCCCTCTTCATGTGTCCCGGGTCTGTGGGGTAAGAGCCCCTCCTTGTGTGGGTGTTTGGGGGCACAGTGCAGGGGGAGTGAGGATCAAATCCGGGGCCCACCGGGTATTCCTCTGCCTCTGCCTCCCCCCGCAGCCTGGTGCACCTCCGCTGTAACGATGAGAAGGTGCCGATCTCTCCGCGAGGCACCTCCTCCCTCTTACCTGCGGGAGCCGGGTCTCCTCCGTGGCTTCCCTCGCCGTCCGGTGACGCTGCCTCTGCTGCCGTGGAGGTGAGACGCTCCTCTGATCGGCGCCGTCTTCCCACCGTCAGCGCTCGCCGAACGGGACTCCTCTGTGTCTTCCCCTGTCGCCCGGTGACACTGCTGTTGCTGCCATGGAGGAGGTGAGTCGCGCCCCTGGCCAGGGCCTTCCTTCCCCGCCGTTCTCAGCGCTCGCCACCATCTTGCGAGCGGCAGCTAGTGGCTCTCTCTCCCTTCTTGCGCAAAGAATGAGGGGATCGGGCGCTCCTGCCCCCCCGCTGTGTTCCTTTGCTTTTACCCTTTCGGGGGTCATCGAAATGGGGGATCTATTTCTGCCATCCGGGTGCTTGGAAAGGCAATGGCGTGCGGAGGTCCCTCAAAACACGCCGCCATATCAAGTCATATACAATTTGTACTGCTTTTTTGTAATAAAAAAATGCAAGTTTTTCAATAAAATCTTATTGCATGTAAAAGCCCCATTTCTCCCAGTTACAATGGTACCACATATGTATTGTTAGACACCCTTTCCTGCCCAGGAGACTCCCCCAAACTGAAACAGCACTTTAGGAGATTTTTAGATAAAATAACACCATGTTATGAAATATGCACACCTTGTAGTTTTTCAAGAAAAACAACCCTTTACATTTGAAATACCCCCCCACAAACTATATATTCTCTGGCAATACACACCTCAAGCTTTCTAGACGTACCAGGCTTGTTGACGTGGCCACAGTTTTCAGGAAGTAATCCCTCAATTCATTCTTTGGTTGCACAGGGTTTACCTAAAAAAAAAAAAGCTGAATCTAAACCACATTTTCTTTAAAAAACAATATGTAAACAAGAAAAAAACAAGTTAAATGTGAAAAAGCAACATTCCCCGAACAGGACAATACCCAACATGTAGGTACTGTCAAGGGAATAGTTGCCAAACACCCCAAAGTAAAGCATGTGAGTAACAGTAATTGTACTTGAAAATTTCAGCTCGGCGGACAAAGTGCACACCTTGCGCTTTTTCAACCAGAACAACCCTTTACAAACCGTATATTCCCTGAAAATACACATGTTAAGCTTTCTAGGCATACCCAGCTTAATGTAGTAGCTTCATCTTTCTGGAAGTAATTCTTTGGTTG
Organism: Gastrophryne carolinensis; assembly: GCA_027917425.1. NCBI lineage: Eukaryota > Metazoa > Chordata > Amphibia > Anura > Microhylidae > Gastrophryne > Gastrophryne carolinensis. The sequence continues at coordinate 481,979,611 of CM051234.1, read as the reverse complement.
CACAGGGTTTACATAAAAAATAAATAAATAAAAAAGCAGATTTTAAACACATTTTCCCAAATCCCAAATCAATATGCAAACAAGAAAAAACAAGCTAAATCTGAAAGCGCAAGGTCCCCCAAGCAGAACAATACCCAACATGCATAGGTACTTTTGACCCTTTTCACTGCCAACCTACTTGAGATTTCGGCGCCCTCTGTTGACAGGCTATTATTCACCATTTTGCGTTATGTTTAACTCTGATTTTTGCAGGAATTTCCCAAAAATTTACATATTTTCTTTTTGCGGCAGAGTTTAGGCTTTAACATGAAATGTCTTGTCTGTAATTTTTCCACTGTTTTGTTAAATATTTTTAATTAAAAAAAAAAAAAAAAAAAAAAAAAAATATATATATATATATATATTTCAAATTGTCTCATTTATTTTGAATTCAACCTTTATTTTATTAAAGAAAACTATATTGCATGTGAAAGCCCAATTTCTCCTGATTACAATGGTACCACATATGTATCGGTAGCCCCCTGTTCCTGGCCAGGAGCCCCGCCAAACTGAAAAAGAGCACTTTATAACACTTACAAATAAAATATTACTATCCACACTATAAAGGGTTAAATAAAAAAAATTTACGTGGGTGCCCCTTCCTGGGGCGGGGAGGGGGCTTGTCATTTTTGGGAGAATTTTAAGGGTTTAAAACCCTTGTTTAAAAACCCCTGTTCACAAATGGCCGGCGCGGGCACGCGCCCTGATAGAGGGATAGCAGGGATGCGGCTGCGGCCTGCATATGCATTGCTGGACTGGGAAGTAAGGTAAGTGTAGCAACCTGGGGGGTTTCACACAGCGGGGCATCCTGATTTTGGATGCCCCGGGGGAGGGAATGGATAAGATTCCCGGGCTGATCCTGCTTTCAGTCCACTTTAAAGAAACTACTCCAGTGATCAAGGGGTACCTGTCAGTGCCAAAGCCTCTGCAAAGAGGTGAAAGAATATCTGCGATACTGCATTAAATAAAAATGGGTTTAGAGATCAAAGCTGTCCTACTCATCTCCAATTGTCTGTGTTAGGAAAAAAGATGGGACTCTAAGACTTTGCTGTGACTAAAGAGAGCGGAATCAAAGATCAATGCCTGATCGCCAATCTTTACCCAAGATTCAGGACATGCTTGACAGTTTGTCAGGAATTACTTGGTTTTCTGTAAAGGTAAGGCTTGCCATCAAGGCTTTGTAGAAAAATCCAGTAGGCAATTAACAGCCTACATCACCCCTTAGGGACTGTATGAATGAATCCGCATTCCATTTGGCCTTAGCAATACTCCTGCGGAACTTTAGAGAGGTATGGAAACATGCCTGGAAGGCCTGAGAGACATTTGCTAAGCATGTAGAACATGTGAGAATTATCTTACAGCGTTACCATCAACATGGAGTGTAGCTAACACCGAAGAAGTGTGAATTATTCAAGAGACAAGTCAGATACTTGGGAAGGTTGTGTCTGGAGATGGTTACACTGTGGATCCAAAAGAAACTGCTCCAGTGATGGCGTTAAATAACAAACCTTCATCTACTGTGGGAGAATGGAGGAAGATCCCAGGTTTCCTATCCTATTATCGGACTTACATCTAGAACTTTTCAAAGATTGCAGCTCCATTGTATGCTCTCTTGGCAGGAACCTCGAGTGCTGTGACACCAGAAGAGAAAGAGGTGAATTAAAGCAGACCAACCACCAGTCATGGGATATCCAAACTTCAATATTACATTCATCCTACACTGTGACACATCTCAAGTAGGACTTGGAGCAGTCCTGTATCAAAGTCAAGATGGCAAGCTAAGAGTTATTGGCTACGGTTCAAGAACATTGACAGCAGCTAAGAACTACCAGCTGCACTCTGGAAAGTTAAGAGTTCCTAGCCATGAAGTGGGCTATATGTAAAAGATTCAAAGACTACCTGTACCACAGTCCAGAGTTTGTGGTCTACACAGACAACAATCCACTAGCCTACATTGTTACCAATGCAAAGCTCAATGCAAATGGTCAAAGATGGGTTGCTGAACTTGCTGACTTCAACTTTAGCATCAAGTATCACCCAGGAAAGTCCAATGCTGATGCAGAAGTACTACTATCAATAATGCTTATAGAACCAGATGAATTCATGCAACAATGTTCTGACATAATTGTCATGGAGCAGAATTGACACCCGATAGTCGTGTATTACTCAGAAACCTAAATCAAAAAGGAGGACCTGGAAAACTTGTATTGGGAAGTCAAAATCTATGTGGTTGTGAAAAGAAAGAGTGAAGAATCTTACACCAAAACTTGTTACTACCTTGTGATTAACTTCCACCAGACAAACCCAACTATGAAGTAAGAAATCAACCTAAACCTTGAAGACGACAGCAACCTGAAGAACCACCTGTTCTAGAAAACAACTCTGACAGTTCAGATGAAGAAGATAATACCTATATACTGGGAATGTCAACAAGAAGAAGTCCCTATAAACGGAATAGGCGTGTGTTGGACACTAAAGCTACAGAGTTTATACCAAAAGTACCAGCACGGAGTGTGCAAGCTGCAAAGAAGTTCCACAAAGTTCTGAAGCATTTCCAGAGTTAGCTGTGGAAGAACCAACAGAAAACCCTCAAACAGTTGATATAACCACAGACTTAGAACCTGTTGACTCAATAACTGCTGAACCAGAGAATGAACCAACTGTGATGCCCAGCGGGACACCAGCCTTCTGTAAGCAGGCAACCCCCAATCTCCACCGCCGCTTCTGCCTATAGTCAAGCCCCCGTTTGCCGGGACGCTAGGTACGCCTCACCGGACACGGTTGCCCCCAGGTCTTAATAGGCGCAAAGGATGGCTGCTTACAGTGAAGGCCGATGAACCACGAGGGTATCCCGAAGCCGAGGTCATTCACAGGTAGTCAATCCGGAGGGTGCGTCAGAGTACAGGGATGAGATAGGTGCGTAGTCAGGGGTAGCCAATGGGTCAAGCCGGGAGGTCAGAGATCGCGGGGTATCCAGAGGGGCAGGCAGGTTCGTAGTCAGACAAAGCAGAGGTTGGTACAGGCAGCAGACAGGGATGGTCGATCAAGCCGGGTCAGGATCAGATAACAACTAACAGAATCACACCCTAATCACAAGCGACTATCACGGGCCCTGAGTGCTGGGCTGACTCCATATTTATTTGGGAATCGACCAATGGCCACCCTGGGGGGGAGTGTATGTGCTGATTGGTTTCACTTACAACACTGTGAGTGATTGGACACACTATCCAGGGGCTGGTCAGTCTTGGCTGCAAGGCTGATCAGCCCCCGATTCACATCAGGTGTGGAGCACTCTGTGCTGTCTGCCACTCGCAACACAGCGCCTCCTAGTGGTGAAATTTACAGACTGCGGGACGCGCGCCTGCACAGCTAGAGAGGGGCAAGGGAGGCTGTCAGAGTGACGCGCCGCGCTCCCAGCAGCAGGAGTGCTGCGTCGCCCCACGGACGCTCGCCGCCGCCCCCCTGGCAGAGGTAAGTTCCTTACACCAACCTTAGAAGTTGAACCTGATGATGCACAACCTGAAGAAACTGCGACATCAGTAGAAATGCCAAACAGAAAGGTATCTACTAGAGACGGAAGAAGGCCTATGACTTATGACACATTGGGTAAACCAAGTGCCGTACAAAGAAACTGTTCATTTGAAACAAGATTCATTACCTGCTGACCAGGAAATACAACCTGAGTGGTACTTACCAACCACTTGTTTTGCAGAGAACTTTCAACCTTTTATCATACTTTTTGATGGACGGAGGACATACACATGTTTTATCACTTAGTTTAGTGTTTAAAGACTCAGGAGACAACAAAAGATCAAACGTTGATCTAAAGAGAAGGTTTATGTACTCATGCAATATTGATTTAATCATTTGCATTCTTCCTCTTTACAGGAAGATCTTCAGATATGCAGATATGTAGTTAGAATTTATATAATAGGATGTTTTTGCTGTTATTAATATTTTAAAATGTTTACATTTGTTTGTGAGGTAAAACCTCCCTTTCACTTAAAAAAGAGACAGGTCTAGAAACACTTAACACTACTACAATAGGAATCTGGGAAATGCACCAAACCAGTCTGACACTGGTACCACTGAGTGTGGATACTAGTCAAATGCTAAGTGGAAAGCATTAAAGGGGTAGAAACCCATTCCAGAACTTAACTTTGGTCTGATAGGCCCAATATATCTGTGTAAACTGCTGATATTGAGGACGACATCATTTTCATAGTGGAAGAGTGTGGCCCAGCTGAAAAAAGGTGTAAATTATAAATATCTCTGTACTGTAAACAGTAAAGCTGTATACAATAAGGGGCATCAGCTACACAGTTAACAAGCAGAAGCTGTTTGTGACATCACAGTAAGAGGCCCAATGCAGTCTGGGAAAACAGAGATGATAATATGTCCAGTAGCAGTGGTGAGAGTACACTGTGTAGTGAGTGCACCAGAGTTATAGTACAGTGCACGTGAGTCAGCCTAAACTAGACAGAAGGAGTACAAAGCTTAGTGAAGCAAACAGAGAAAGCGTGGAATTGAGAGCATCTTTTGGGGAAGTTAATACACACACAGAAAGTAGAGATCCTGACAAGCCAGTAGAACAGGGCAGCGTGACTTGGGGCAGTACAATGAAGACCGACAGAAAGGTACAGAAAGTTGTATCCCCTAGTGAGAGAGTGGATGCAGAGACTATCATGGTATAAACTGAATTTGCTGAACAGAGCTGTTGTACTGACTCCACAGGCCCCAATCCAAGGTTTTGGCAAAGACTGATGAGCAGTAGCAGAGATTACTGTCTAGTAGGTGAGATGTAATAGCAATATCAAAACAAGATACAGCTTCTACGTTTTAAAAATACACATGCATGAATTAAGCCACAATGTTTATGTGGCAAGCTTATGAGATCTAAATTTGTTTTCTAAATGCTATTTATTTCTAATCATCCTTCCATACAATATATTAGCCATGTTTGATCATTCTGCTTCTTTTTTAATGCTTAAAACATCTGCTGTCTACAATTTCAAATCTGGTGCTTCACGTGAGAAAGCTTAACTGTCAGATTATTCCTTGTTTTTTCCCAATTTTATCTGACGCTTTTATGAAATATTGTTTACACCAGGGCTGAGGCTAGCTTTTCTAACTCTTATTATGCATTATTTATTTTGATGGGTCAAAGTGTGACCTGATATTTATTACCTGCCTGTTCATTTATGCATAACCAGAAACTTTACCTGTAAACCTCAAACTTAAGAAATGTGTTTTCCTTAAATGGTCACCTGGAAAATAAATGTCCTCTTTTTTGTATTTGAATTTTTGCTAAACTCTCACACATTTAAAGAAGAAACCTTAAAGTGATACTAAAGTAAAAAATGTTAATTTAATATACCATTGCATTTTATGTCTCTCTCAGTTCAGAATTATCTATCTACGATATCTGATTATTCATCTTGGCAGACTGGAAACCAATGTCTAGAAAGATCTGCTGCTTGCCACAGTGTAAAGCTCGTTACAATAATGTATCAAACAGTCAGGGCGATTATGATCAGTTGACAGAGCTCCCATAGCTTCCAATATCTACAATGATAAAACTGAAGTTATCAGCAACTTACTGCCATCAGGATAGTTAACAGAACTTCTTGTAACTTATGTGCTTAACCCTTTTAGTGCCAGCTACGTGAGTCTCACATAGATGACTTTAAACCCCCACAGAAAATAAAGTATAAAACTCACCTAACCCCCTCGTTGGATTGGGCCGGGTCTTCTCTTCACCCGGGGGGCATCCGATCCCCCCCGGGGCTCTTCTCGCTTCCGGAGGGCGCCCGAAATAGGGCCCCCCCTGCTTCAGCCACTGCCACAGTTAACTGTAAAAAATAAATTACATTTACTCACCTGCGGCCGGGATCCCTCCCGCAGGGTCTCCTCTTCACCGGGGGGCCCGGTCACCCCCCCCCCCCCGGGCTCTTCCGTAGTTTCTCACCCTCTCCCTCTGGGGGCAGGGACAGGTGACGTGACTATGATGTTATGATGTCACCCGGCAGCCGGCTTCTCTAACCCTCACCTGAGACGATCAGTCTTGCCGGGTGCTCGGAGGAGAGAGGTTGGGAGGGGGAGAGGGCTGTGATCCCTCGCCCCTTCCCCAGCCTCTCTCCACCGAGCACCCAGCAGCTGTCATCGGGGATTGCCGGGGGACAGAGGAGGATCGGAGGTGAGTAAAGAAAAAAAGAAAATGTCATTTTTCTCCTATGTGTGTCTGTGTGTTTATTTTATAATGTTAACCCCTTGTGAACAGGTAAGGGATCCATGAGACCCCTATACCAGTTCATAAGACTGGGGGCTGGCAAGTCACCTTCAACCATTAACCCCCGGCACCCCAATTACCTGCCTCCCCAAAGCCCAGGGGGGGCAGAAGAGCCCGGGCCCACAGAGGGTATGTGGGCTTGAAGCCTGCAGGGTGGGGGGCCACCAAAGCTGGCCCCTGCACCCTGATCTACAAGCCCCCAAGAGGGACCCTATGTAATTTTTTGGGATTTTTAAGGGTTTTTAACCCTTAAAATTCCTCAAAAAACTGCCCCCCCCCGCCCGGGAGGGGTGACCATATGTCATTTGTTTTTAATTAACCCCTTATGCCCAGCAGCTATAAAAGGCTTCCAGCAGCAGCAAGAGAGCAGAAGCCAGAGTGTTCAGCGTGGGACACAGTGGCAGAGGATGGATGGGAGGTAAGTAAAAAAAAATATATATATATTTTTTCTGCTTGTCTCTGTGTTTTTTTTTTCACTTAACCCCAATGTCAACTGGTAAGGGATCCATGAGACCCCTATACCAGTTCACAAGGCTAGGGGCTAGCAAGTCACCTGCGGCTAGCGGGTGACTTGCCATTAACCCCCGGCACCCCCAATTACCTGCCTCCCCAAAGCCCAGGGGGGCAGAAGAGCCTGGCCCACGGAGCTTGTAGCCGACAGGGCAGGGGCCACCAAAGCTGGCCGCTGCGCCCTGTTCCTACAAGCCCCTATAGCTGGTCCCGGGTTGGTTATGATGGGTAAGGGGGAACCCATATAATTTTTTGGGGGGACCTTTAAGGGTTTTTAACCCTTAAAATTCCCCCCAAAATGGGTTTCCTCCCCCCCCCCCCCAGGAGGGGGGACCCTATGTCTTTTTTTTTAAATTAACTACTTATGTTTATAGTGCGGATAGTAGTTGTATAGTTGTATTTTATTTGTAAATGTTCTAAAGTGCTCTTTTCAGTTTGGGGGGGTCTCCTGGGAAGGAATGGGGGGCTACCGATACATATGTGATACCGTTGTAATTGGGAGAAATGGGGCTTTCACATGCAATATGGTTTTCTCTAATAAAGTAAATGTTTTATTTAAAAATCACGGGTATATTTTAGGAAAACATGTTATTTATTCAGCTTTTTTATACATTTTTTTTAGGTAAACCCTGTGCAACCTAAGAATTCTTCGAGGGGTTACTTCCAGAAAGATGAGCCCACTACAACAAGCTGGGTACTCTTATAAAGCTTAACATGTGTACTTTCAGTTAATATATGGTTTATGGGGGATATTCCAAATGTAAAGGGTTGTTTTGGTTGAAAAATTGCAAGGTGCGCACTTTGGGCCTTATTTATCAAGGGATAGCGCCAGGTAGTGTCTCACTAGCGCCAGGTATCGCCAGCTATCGGCGGCTACCGACTCCAGAACGCTAAATGAGGCTAGCACCGGCGAGAGCGTCAGCTAGCGTGGGATTCATCATGTAGCGGACTGCAACGAACAGCGCCGCTGCTAATCCCATCACAGCGCCAGGTATGACCTCTCGCTACCTGGCGCTCTCCAATGCATTTCAATGGAGCAATCTTTAAATCTTCATATTTAATTGATATTAATGTTTTTTTTTTTTTTAAATGTCAAAAATTCTGTGACCACTTCGGCAATGTTAGATATTTTTTTAAAGGTAAAAAAAATAAAAAAATAAAAATTTGTGCAGAATTGATATTACAGGTCTGATATTAATGTATTCATATTACAAAATGTTTAGAAAAACTTGTTTAATTTTTTAATCAAAAAATATGGACGTTTGGGGGTTAAAAACTACTTTTAATCCATCGCCGCCAGCGCTCTGGGGTTTATACAAGCTTTTCACAGTGCGAGAATTTTTTGAGCGTGATTTGTTAATGAATATGCTGGGAGCCGTTCGCTATGACCATTCGCTGTCAGGCGCTCCCATACAGCGCGGAACCTGTCAAACAGCGACTCCTAACCCCGTATTCAACATTACCACACACCGACTGAGTCGCTGTCGACAACCGAACAACGGCCAAGCACAGCGAATACTAGCGGGCGCTGTGAAAATCACGCTACTGGCGCTCATCTGTCGCTACCTGGCGCTATTACTGAATCTGCCTTTTTGTCTATAGAACTGAAATTTTCAAGTAAAATGCACATGCTTTACTTTGTGGTGTTTGGCAACTCTTTGCTTGACAGTAGCTATGCATGCTGGGTATTGTTCTGTTCGGGGCATGTTGCTTTTTGAGCTTTTACTTGTTTTTTCTTGTTTGCATATAGTTTTTTTAGGAAAATGTGGCTTGATTCTTCCTTTATATTCTTTTTTAGGAAACTGTGCAACCAAAGAATTGATTGAGGATTACTTCCAGAAAACTGCGCCCACAAGTCTGGTACACCTAGAAAGCTTGAGGCGTGTACTTCCAGAGAATATATTGTTTTGTGTGTGTGGGGGGTATTTCAAATGTAAAGGGTTGCTTTTCTGGAAAAACTACAAGGTGCGCATAGCATAGCAAAACACTACAATTTGCAAAAAAATAGATTTTTTAACATTTTCTTTGCACATATTTCCCCCAAAAGTATTGAGAATACACCTAAAAAATTACAAACAAGATATTTCATTTTAAAGCCCAGACTCTGCTGAAAAAAACAATATATCATTTTCCTGGGAAATCCCTGGAAATCCCTTCAAAAATCACATTTGAAAATGGGGAGCGCAAAATAGTGCAAAATGGTCTGGCACCAAGGGTGACAAAAACTCCAGGTAGGCTGGCAGCGAAAGGGTTAAAGCTCACCCAAATCACTTCTTGGTCATGTGAATATTCATCTTTAAATATTTCTGGGCCCATTAGTCTTGTGTTAATGTATTTTGTAAATGAAATGACAATGTAACAATTTTTTTTTATACCATCATAAAATATAAAATTTTAAAAAATTTTGAACATTTCAAATTTTTACAACTATAAAAAACAAAATACATAGCACTGAACATTATTCTTCATCTGTGGTCCCCAACAAGTTGCACAGCTCCTGCATCTTGCCCACCAACTGAAGGACCCTGACACTCAGTTGATATAACCTTGTTGGGGTCATACTGCAGTGCCCCCCGCCCCCCGTATGGTCCAAACACCTAAATCTGGACTTCAAAAGCCAGAGGGCCCTCGCCACCACGGCCGGGGTTTTGCATAGTGCCCGATTAGAGAACCCCTGGCCCGCATTCTGCAGGCAAGGAACGGGCATCAGGAGCAAGGGCGAGTGGCACATCTTGCAGTTCCTGCAACCAAATATAAAACAATTACACAAAGCAAAGGTAACCAACTAAAACAATAACTCCTACAACAAATTAAGATTCAAGTTCAACAATCCAAATATAATTCACAAAGGACATAAGTCTAAAAAATATAGCAATTATATGGATGTGTGGGAAAATAAATGTTTACATGCTAAGGACTAATTAAGGTCAGCATTAAAATGCTTCTATAAGGCATACATGAAATGTATTGATTCAGGTATGCATTGCTATACAATTTATGGCCTCGGCCATGCTGATACATGCAATGCCTTGGTGCTAAAGGCGCGCAGACTCCTCCACATAGCCACAAAACATGTTCAACAATAGCAATCCGTGCCCTCAAAGGTCCCGTAAGTGGATCGGAAATGAAACAGATTTATAGGGTGGTGATCCGTCGGAAATCAGCTCTCTGACAGAAACCCATCCCAGCAACTGAAGTTTTCTGAACGAACGGAAAATTTCCGATTTTGTTTGGAAAATGATCCGAACTAACGGAAATGTTCCGATTTGCTTCTGTTCATCGGTAGCGCATTCCCGAACGTTCGTGCGAGTAGAAAAAGGGACGAAAAAAAGCAAAAAAATGACAAACACCCACCAAAACTTTCACAGACAGCTACGGAAGTCCGGACGAATGTGTCTCTGAATCGAGGCTATACAGCGGGGGAAACAAGTATGGAACACATGACCAATTTTCCAATTAAATATATTTCTAAAGGTGCTCTTGACATGAGCGCGCTTCCTGAAATGCACGCATTACTTCATACAAAAGCCTTTGTTGGTGATAACAGCTTCAAGATGCCTCCTGTGTGGAGAAATGAGCCGCATACAGTTTAGTTCCTTCCATGTATTTTTCAGTGGATGCAGGTCAGGTGAATGGCTTGGCCATTCTAGCAGCATTTTTCCCATTTTCTATGAAACCAAATGAGAGTTAACTTGGCTGTGTTTTTGGGATTATTATCTGAAATTTCCACCCTTGTTTCATCATCATCATCCCGGTCGATGGTCGAAGAAAGCGTGGTACAAAAGTCAATTCATCCTTCCATCAATAATATGAAGCATGGCAGTGCTGTATTCCCCACACAATGATGTTCCCACCTTTAAACTTTACTGTTGGTATGGTGTTTTGGGGTGACATGCAGCATATTTCACCTCCAACAATGGAGTGTACAATGGCATTCAAAGAGTTACATTCTGGTCTCATCAGACCAGAATATTTTCTCCCAGTATTTCACAGGCTTGTCCAAATGTTGTTGAGCAAACTTTAAATGAGTTTTAAAATTCTTTGAGTCTAGCGTGGTAAGAGTACATACAGGCCATGAAGGTCGGGTGCATTACTTTTGTTTCAAACAATTGAACCTGATTATTCCAGGTCTTTCTATAGTTATGCACAAGTTCTTGGCTCTTAGACAACTCTTCTGATAATTGTTTTCACTCCTCTATCGAGAAGCACCTGGTCGTGGGCAGTGCTTACTGAAACCTTCAGTAGTTTAGAAATTCTTCTGTATTCAATTCAATCAGTATGTTTTTAAACAAGGTTGTGAAGATCTCATTGATGGGCACCTAGGTCATGAGACACCTTTTTTAAGCCATTCATATTAACCAGATGCAATGGGCGGCAGGCTATTCAAGATTTCCATGGCTTTTTCACCTCTCTTTCACATTATAACAAATGTATGGAGTTACCGATAGCATAATAGCCCATGTACTCAGGACCTCTGTTTTTGCTTCATTCTCTGATCTCTGGCATTTCAAGTAAAAATGGCCCAGAAAACATGGCGGTAGGCAGAGGAATATCAACATATCTCCAAAAACACTATGCACAGCCACAGAATCACAAAAGACAGGAAGTCATGATTTGGGAACAGAAAATAGGATCACCTGTTAAATCATGAGAAGGAAAAAAAAACATAATTACAAATGCAATCACAAACAAATGCTTTAAAAATCACCGCAGTGTGAACCGAAGCCTGGGGCAGCCTGTGTGTGCTGGGAGTCCCTCCTTCTTTCCACATTCTTGCCTCAGGCTGCGCAGAGCATACAAGCCAGCAGATGAATGGAACAATGCCACACCCCTCCCTCCATTGCAGTGAATGGAGAGGGGCTTGCCATAGTTCCTGTGACGATGACGTGAGGCGCACAATAGTTTCCAACAGCACAGCGGTGTGAGCGGCGCCTGGGATCAGTCGATCTGGTAAGTGTTTTAGCATTGGACTTGCAGTTATAGCCTGCGTGGAATGAAGGGTGAGTAGTTTTTTTTGTGTTTTGGCTAAAATATGACTTTAATTGTCTTATGTGACCACAGGACGTGGTTGTATGCGTATAAGGCCAGTGGACGCTTGTGCACACCTAGAATTTTTTCCTCTGCATTTAACCTATCCATGCAGCGAGACAAACACAAGCAGGGATCATGCACATGCCCAGAGCAGTGGGCTGCAGGGGCCTGGGGAGCAGTTGGGGGAGTTAGATGTCTTGCTTTAGAGCAACTCAGTCATGCCTCATCCAGTCACAAGATTGGTTCCTTAACCACTAGGCCATGACTGCCCCATTTTGAGGAACACTTAGCTCAACTTCCTTGCAGATGTGCAGATACATAAAGTACTTCATATGCAGTGCGTCAGTAATGCATTGATTCTAGGGGGCAACACAGTCTCAAAAGAAGTTGAGTGTTAATGTTAGAATTCCAAAGCTTCCTGTAATTAATGTGGCCTGTTTGTCTGGATTGCTGTTCTGCTCTGACGCTTGGTGGACTAACTTACTATATATGACGGCTAACCTACAGCCCTGTCTCCAGTGTTATCCTTTGTTACTATGCTTCCTGGACTGATTAGATCAGACCAACTGGGTGTTGTTCCGAGGGCAGTGGGGGATTCTGATTGCCGATGCCCCCCTGCCAGTTAATGCCAGTAATCAGGAGAAATCTTACCTTTCTCCTTGTTCCCCTGGAGAAATCCAGTGCTGTGATTGGCCACCACAGTCACATGGGTGCCGATACTTGTCAGGACCCATGCCGCCAAACTCAAGGCCTACCACTTGTGATTCCCCCCCACCCTCCATTTCTCCAACTCTTATCCTTTAGACTGTAAGTTGGCAAATCCAGAGCACTGCTGTTTTTATAACATTTGCTTTGTACTTTGTAGCATTTACTGTGTAATAGTTTCTGTACTATATGTTTCTACCTTGTCTGTAAGTAAGTAACTAAGAAAGAAGATGGCACTATATAAATAAACAATAATAACTATAATAATATATAGAAACCCCTAACAATACTCTGAAATCTTGGAAATCGCCATATAATGGATTTTAGAGTGTATTTTAGCAGGATGGAAATAAATGGGTTTGGACAGTGTCTCTTGGCTCCAGCTAAACTGGCTAGTGCAGGACCCATATTGACTAATGTTACCAGAGGAAGAAGTGATCGTGTCACTGGAGGGTTACAGGTTCGATTCCCGGCCAGGACATGACTGAGGTGCTATTGAGCAAGGCACCTAACCCCCTAACTGCTACCCGGGTGCCAGGGTTAGGGCAGCCCACCACTCAAGACATGTGTGCACTCACTGCTTGTGTTTGTCTCACTACACAGATGGGTTAAATGCATATTTGATCCCCAAATCTAAAGCAGGGGTGTCCAAACTTTTTTCATAAAGTACCACTTATTATCTCAAGCACCAGTTAGACAGTGCAGTGTGAGCATCTATATGCTCTCTGGTTTTTATATGATTAGGGACAAACTGAAGGTGCGGGGTTAACCAGGTCTCCCTTTCATGGGGGTCTTCACTCTGCAGTTACTTATGGGGCCTCTATAACACCAAATCCCAGGATTTTGACTATCGAGGATTTTGGTCTTTGCCCCTTGGGCGCCACGATTGGGGGTGCCCAGCTGTGTGAAACCCACCAGGTCATCTGATCTCACTTACCCTTCCAATCAGCGCGCTCGGATCCGATTGACCCCCTTAGTCCAGGAGCTCGTCTAATGCAAGCGAATCAGAGCACACTGGCAGCCACATACCCCGCTACCCTTTAACAGGGAGCTTGCCCCCACCGGCCATTCACAAATGCCTGGAGTGGCTGCTGCTCGTGCCGCAACCTGGGGGAGTTTCACACAGCGGGATGGGGGTACGCCTCATAGACTCCAGGGTGGGTTTTGTTCCATGTTAATCCTGTCCTGGGGGGCAAAAGCAATGGTGAAACAATGTTCTTTTTAAAAGAGAAAACTGCCATTCACTTTTATTGTTTACCACGGGAGGTGCAAAAGAAATTTCTGTTTACATCTGGTGCTCACCCCCAAGGAAGACAAGTTTCTCTCCTAAAATGTAGCATCAACCCTAATGTGTTACCATATGATGCACCTATAGTTTAGAGGAGGAAAATAAGCAAAATAGATTTCAAAGCAAATGGTGTGCTAAAATACCCCCCTCCCAAAACCCAATAGCAGGCAGTGATGCAGCCCCCCCAGAAAAAAACAATAACAGGCAGTCTGCAGAATCCCCCCTTAATCGCCCCATAACAAGCAGTGTGCAGAGACCCCCCCCCAAAAAAAAAAACAGAACACCCCCCTCCAAGGGCCACATAAATAGCAGTGTGCAGAATCCCCCCCACCAGGCAGAATCCCCTTAATCACCCCATAACAGGCAGTGTGCAGAATATGCCCCCCAATCACTGAATAACAGGGATTGTGCTTTAATCCCCCCTCCCACCCATTACAGGCGGTATGAAGCATCCCCATCCTGTGACAGCCTGCTGGGTGGGAGCCCGCACAGGGAAGTTGGGGATTCTGCTTTGTCGCACAGCAGCTATCCCAAATGCAGATGTCCCATGGGTATAACGATATCCAGACACATATAAGTCACACATAATAACCAGACCCAATCCCATCCCTCAATGAGGGAGCATGGCCTAATTTAACAAATGTCCTTCTTTCCCACCCTGAAAAGTTGGTAGGTATGATTACATGCCTCCAATTGTCCCGATTACTCTGGGACTGCCCCGATTTTTCCCCGTGAACCTGCGGTCTCGAAATGTTGATTACCGCCCCGGGACGCCCTGCGTCATGGCGGTCTGCTGCCCTGGCTTCGGGGCAGCGAAGTGCTGTGCATGGGCCTGCAGGAGCAGGGAGGGGAGGACGGAGGTGAAGAGACTTACAGGCAGGCGATCGGATGCAGGCACGCAGGGGCAGGGGGGCTTGTGTACGGAGTGAAGAAACTTACATGCCCAGTGAAGAGATTTGCGGGCGGGCTGGAGGAGCAGCTGTCAAGGTGGTGGGGGTCTGTGATTGGCTGAGTAAGGTGATGGACGTCTGTGATTGGCTAAGTGAGGTAATGGGCTGTGATTGGCTGAGTAAGGTGACGGGTGTGTGATTGGCTGAGTGAGGTGATTGGGGTCTGTGATTGGATGCTCGGTAATAATCCCCTGTCCCTCCCCCGCAGGGATGTCGGAGACATCGCTGTCACCCTGCTACTCACCACCGGCCTGCCCCTGGGCACTGCCATGCTGGACACATTCTCCACCCACCACCTGCGGTATGCCCCCTCCCTATAGGCAGGTAAAGGGGAAGCTCCGTCTCTGCATTGTGTGATGCCTCCCTCTCTCTTTCTCTCTCTCCACAGGGATTTCATGGACCCCACCTGACATACCCCCCAACTGTCCCGATTTTCCCGGGACTGCCCCGATTCTTCACCTGTGGCCCCGCGTCCCATGCAGTTGTCCCGCGCCGTCATGTCCCACGCCGTCACCTGGATGGTTGCCGCCAGGGGTGGCAGTAAATGTACTTACCTTCATCAAGCTGGGCAGCACAATCGTCCGCCGCCGTCGCCTCCTTCTGCAGAGCGATGCTCTTGCTCGAGCAGCACTAGTTGATCAGAGCAGGGAGAGACTAGGCAGGCCGGCAGGGTGAGCGATGAGCAGATCAGCTTTCCTGCGCGGTTCTGCTTCTCTCAGTCACTGTGTGGGTAGGCAGGGGGCTGGCTCCTGACATCGCCCTCGCTGCTCTCCACTTTGAAGGGGGCTCTTCAGCATCTGATCTGAGGTGTGATTTATTTAAGAATTATTAAAAAGAAAAAGTTTCTATGGGACATCCCCCTGTGTAAAACCCCAAACTGGCCCCTTTCCCAGACCCCACACATTGCACACTATGCCATTAGATGGGACACATTCTAAACAACCCGGACATGTCCCCAGCTAATGGCGAGCAGGGATGTGGCCGCAGTGTAATGTGGTGTGGGCTCTGGGAAACGGGGTCATTGGGGATGTTTACACAGGGGGGCATCCCCATTTGGGGGGGATCACACAGGGGGCATCCCAACTTAGGATGCCCCGCTGGATTTTGTTCCCTGCATCAGGGGCAGCAAAATGGGATGCCCCCTGTCTGAATCCCCCCGTTTGGCCTTTTTCCCAGACTCCACACCACATTACACTACGGCCACATCCCTGCTCGCCTTTAGTTGGGGCCTGTGCTGGCTATTCAGAATGTATCCCATCTAAAGGCATACGGTAGTAGGGATGTGGCTGCAGTGAAATGTGTTGTGGGCTCTGGGAAAAGGGCCAGTTGGGGGTTTCACACAGTAGAGGAAACCCAATTTGGCATGCCCCTGGAGTAGAGAACAAACCCACTGGGGCATCCCAATTCGGGATGCCCCACTGTAAAACCCTCCCTATTGGCCCTTTTCCCAGAGCCCACACCACATTACCCTGCAGCTGCATCCCTACTATGCCTTTAGATGGGACGCATTCTGAATAGCCAGCACAGGCACGTCTCCAACTAAAGCCCAGCAGGGATGCGGCTGCAGTGTAATCTGATGTGCGCTCTGGGACAAAGGCCAATCGGTGGTATTTCACACAGTGGGGCTTCCCATTCTTGCCAGTCCTATGGCACATGCGTGCATTATCGTTCAAGTAGAGTTGTTTGCTGTGCATATGTAATGCTTGGCAAATAGCTCTGTTTACATGCAGAGCCCCAGCAATCAGGAGCTCAGCGGGCATGCTCCCCCCGCCTATCCTTTTGTGGCATGGAGTATGTTTTGCACAGCGGGTCATCCCAGTCTGGGATATCCCACGGGGAAGGCCAGTGGCCAGCCCTGGAATCTTTTGGGTGTCAGGGCCATGCCACCAGGGTTTTGCTCTGCTTTAGAGGGGAACAACACCCCCACTCACTGACTGCATCGAGGGATGCCCCATTTAATTCTTAGGTGGTGTTTCCCTTTAAGGGCGTGGATGAGGGCATGGCTAAGGGTGTGGCTTCTTGTGCCCCTTTTTACAGCTTTCAAAAGTTGGGAGGTATGCCACCATGGAGCGCACCCACCCCCAGATACTCCATCCTGCTCACCTGGGCAACAAGTAAGATCCCCTGTTCTGTCCATGCTACAGTTTAAATTTCCAATCTACACCCCCCTCCCCAGCTGTCAACCCTCACCTAAATACCCCCTCCCTGCCTTTCAATCTGCACCCCCACCTAAACCCCCTCCCTAGACTCCAATCCACACCCCTTTGCCCCCCTCTCTAACCACTGACCTACTCTGCCACTTAAAGTGGACCAAAACCCAGGATTTTGATCCTGGTATTTGGTTCTTTCACCAGGGCTACCCCGATCAGGGATGCACCGCTACGTGAAACCCCCCAGGTCGCCCCAAGGAACTCACCTTTTCCTGGTCCTGCGGTGCATGCTCGGCCGCTTGTCCAATCAGCGCACTCGCATCTAAGCCAGCGTCTGAGCAGATTGGCTCCGAGCGTGCTGGCGACCGCATCCCCCGCTTACCTTACGGAGCATGCCAGCGCCGGCCGTTCACAAATAGCTGACACGGGTACGCGCCCCCTGCTGGAAGGATAGCAGGGATGCGGCTCGCGCATGTGCTGTTGGACGGGAAGTAAGGTAAGTGAACCGGGGTGACCTGGGAGGTTTCACGCAATGGGGAATCGGCCAAAACCCATGCCGATTGGCTCGGGAAGCTATAAGATTTCTGAGCCGATCAATTACCTCCCCCTGGTGCATGCCAAATCGGGATGACCCACTGTGTGAAACCCCCCAGGTCGCCCATATACTTACCTTTGTTTCTGGTCCAATGGCGCATGCACAAACCGCCACGCCCGCATCCCCGCTATCCCTCAAGCAGGGCGCGTGCCCGTGCCAGGCATTTGTGAATGGTCGGCGTGGGCACACTTCCTGTTAGAGGGACGCGGGGGATGCGGCCGCCAGTGCGCTCAGAGCCGGGGGGTTTCACATAGCAGGGCATCCCAAATAAGGATACCACACTGGAGAGGAACAGGATAGTGAAATAACTGGGGTTTGCACCTTTTCAAAAGTGTACAGTCTGTCAGTTAAAGTTAAATATACGTTTAGAAATGGCTCGTAAATACTTCACATTTTTTTAATTTTTTTCTAAGGAAAGGAACTCCTCGGGTTCAGATGTGCATTTGTGTAAATGAGTGGGCCTGGCCGGGGGCGTGGCTTGTCCCTCTTTCATATCTTCTGAAGTTGGGAGGTATGTGATTATACAGAAAAAGTGACTGATGTTGAATGATTTTGTCAAAATAACTATATGAAAGCGGAGCTGGACACAACCTAATTTCTTATGAAACTCCTGAAACTTAGAAAGCTTCTGAATAGAAATATGTAATTACGCAACAAGCCTGTGTGCTGAGGAAACAATAATGCTAAATAATGCTCAAATCGCAAAAATCAATAGTGGCTACCACCATATTGGGGTTGGCGGAAATGCTTTACATTCCGCAAAGCACTTTCGATTAAATGGAAATATTAGCTTCCAAACGGACAAGTAAAAAAAATAGTTTCTCAGCGTCCTTGGCTTGCTAACGTTTTTTGATCGTTTCCTGAGCTGAGCGGGTGTGAGGGGAGTACGGAACGAGCGGCGTGTGGAATCTGCAGGCGGAAGTGCGCGCGCCGCCATCTTGTTCGCGAGCTGGCTGTGTGACGGCGGACCGTGTTGTGAGGCAGAGCCGAGCAGACGGCAATAGTCAGGATGTTCTCCGGGGCTCCGAGGAAGAAGAGCAGCAGTAACGGGGGTAGCAGTGTCGGGAAGGCGGCGGTGGCGGAGCTGCTGGTGTTCGGCTATGCCTGCAAGGTGTTCCGGGACGATGAGAAGGCCCATTACCACGAGCAGGGGCGCCACCTTATCCCGTGGATGGGAGACGCCAACATTCTCATCGATAGGTCGGTTGGAAGCTCATGGCCATTGCCTAACCTAACTCCATTGCTTGTTTGATGTTTACAGTGGCTGCTCTGACCCCTCCACTGCTGGGCGCTGTGTGTGTGGGGCAGGGGGCTGTCAATACAGCAAAGGGCACGTTGAACAGCACACACACCTCACCCCATTACAAGTCACATGTGGCAGCCTCCAACGCCCAGCATATTGTATTAGAGCTGCCTGGCATATTGTCATCACCTCCTCCCCAGCACTATTGCTGAAATCTGCCTAAAAGATTCCAGGGCCTGCCCCCCCTCCCCATTAAAGTGGACCAACAGTGAAAATGGCTTAAAGTGGACCAAAACCGAGTAATGTGACTATCCTGGGTTTTGGTAATTTCCCCCGCTGTGTGAAACCCACCAGATCGCCCATGCCAACTCGCCTGTTCCCGGTCCTAGGGCGCATGTGCAGCTGTTAGTCCAATTAGCGCGCTCAGAGACGCTGACGTCACATCGTCTAAGCCTTCGTCCAAGTGTGCTGGGGGCCGCATCCCCGCTTCCCTCTAACATGGAGCGTGCCCGCACCGACCGTGGACAGATGCCTGGCTTAGGCACGCGCATGCAACGTTTTCCCGGGAAACAAGTTAAGTGTATGGGACGACCTGGGGGGTTTCACACAGGATTCCCAGGCTGATCGGCATGGCTTTTGTCCACTTTAAACCAGACCAAAACAACAAACAGTGCTCATATGCTTCCCTCCCCATGGCAATTTAGATTGCTGTACATAAAAATTAATTTATCTTTGGGGAACAGAACAAAGCTTGGGAAAGTCAAATTCCCAGGTTCTGTACCGCTTTAAAGTGCGCCTATGCTGAGAAAGGAAGTTTATGTGGTCACCTTTCTTCCCCAGCCCTGTGCCCCAAAACTGCACAGATTGGCTGAGAACCCACACATGCACCGTGGGACCAGGGTAGGGTACAGGTGATGAGAGGGTTCACACAGAGGGGTATACTGAATCGGAATGCATGGATAAAAATCCAGGATAGTAAAAAATCCCTGGTTCTGTACCACCTGAATGGAGTGGACGCCCCAGGCTGCATCCCTGCGCCAGTCATTTAGTGATGCCTAATGCAGGTATGCACATCGGCAGTATTGCAGGGGTGTGGCTGTGGGATCGCCAGCTATGTGGGTATATCTGAGGGTTCACACAGTTGCGTATTCCAAATCTGGATGCTCCAGGGATGAGCATATCCCTTTTAGCCTTCCATTTTAGAAATTCTCTGGCTGCTTAAACTTCCTCTAGTTGAGAATCACTGGATTATCTGATGTGGGAAATAGATGGGCAAAGAGAGTCCTGTGTGTAGTGCTATGACAGAACACACAAAGAATCCTCTCTTTCCTGTGTTTTTACATCCCTTTTAGTCTGTATGGGTTTGATCGCCCTTAGACAACCCACAGTCTTTGCTAATGGTCCCTCCTGACCAATAACAGCGATTGAATAGTCTTTGCTGGTCCACTGCCAGTCATAGGAGAGGAAATATGCTCCCCCATGTCTGGGCAAACATAAAATATAGCTACCTATTTACCCACAGAAGCTGCTTTGCCAGGGTCCAGCAGTCTAATACTTCTAATCTCGGGATCAGGTTCCATGGGGCCTGTGTGCGTTCCTGCCACCTTGCACTGATAGAGCGTGCCAATGCAATCTGTTTCACGACCCCTCTATTGCAGTAAACAGTCACCCCCCCCCAAGCATCTGCTGTGGAAATAGGGCAAATGTTATCTGTAATTGGCATCTCCTTTTGGAGCTTATTTGGCTGCTGCCATAGTGAGCTCCATAATGTTTGGACCTAGAGTCTAAAATATTATATGGCCTCATGTATTCCTGTATGCGAACCCTGATCAAGGAACCTACGGCACATGTCAAGCCCTTCGCTTTCCCCTTTTGGGTGCTGGGACCCTACAAATTTCACATCTCAGACAATCTAGTCTAGTAGACGGACACAGAGAGCATTCAGACGTCATGGAATGTCTATGGTGGGGCATCCCAAATCAGGACGTCCCAAGTGGTGAGGGCTTTGATCCTTTTTAAAGCGAACCAAAATCCATATATGCCAGCCCTAGAGTCTAATAATATTTGAGGGGCGGCATTGGTTCCCTAAGAAACGCGCCAGCAGCCTCGCCTTAGGTAATTGGGTAAAGGGTTTTAACCTATCTGAAAATGGACATATACCAATTTTGGGGACATTAAAATACACGGTCAGTGTGCGAAGCTGTTCTGCCGCTGGTTTCCATTGACACCTGTAGCTTTTATACTAGATGAGCTTCCTGGCAGAGAGAATATTTGGTTCCAGCCTTTCCCACCATACCCACCCAGCAGTGAACTGGTTAACAGTAAAGCTCAAGGCATGATGCTTTCTTGTATTAAAAAAGGTTGATATGTATGTGATGAGCATTTTGAAATCTGATCCAGTGCAGTGTTTTTCTGGAGCTTTCCAAACAAACTGATTTGTGGGTTTTGAAGAAGTATTCTAAATACCGGTAACTCTTGTGGTTTATAGGAGCAGCCATGATGGGATTATTTGCAGCTGTCGCACCATTGTCTATTGGGATGTATGAGACAAAGCAATCACTTTTCCTCTCTATAGAAATTAATATGTTGGCGTGCCCCAGTAATACCATCATGGCTGCTTCCGTGAACCAGAATAGTTATGTAGACTGGACCGTCCCTTTAAAGTGTGTGGAATAAACTAGAAACACACCCTAGAATAGAACTGGAAATTACATTTGTTTCATACTTTCCTCCTTCAAGATTTATGCAGAGTCTTGTGTCCCGTCTTTGATCTCCAGCTTTATTTGCATCTAGTATTGCATCTGCCGCTTGCTGTTCGGATGGGAGTTTTTGTCAATCTAGGCAATGACCTTAATAAGGCAGCAAGGAATTTTTCTCGCCTCCATTTCCTGCTGTACCAGGTCTCCAAAGTTTGTTCCTTCTTTCCATTCCTCCATGACCACCAACAAAAGTGGTTGTACGATTGCCCTGTCACTATTGTTTCCACTACAGAGGTCATGAATCGCAGGGTCATTCACGCTGTAGGAAATGGAGGAGACACAGGGGCCAGGCTTCAGGTGAACTTCTTGCTGCTCTATTATTACCATTGCCTGGACTGCCTTTTTAAATGGTTGCTGTAGGCTGATGATTAAAGTGGACCAACACCCAGGATTTTGACTATCCTGGGTCTTGGTCCACTTCGGTGGGGCACCCCCGATCGGGGTGCCCCGCTGTGTGAAACCCCCCCGAACAACTCACCTCTCCCCGCTCCCAGCGCCGACGTACAAGGGAAGATCTGGAACGTCTAAGCGGCGGCGGCCGCCGCCGCCTCCCTCGCGTCACTTTTGACGCGCGCGCGCCCACGCCGGCCATTCGCAGACGGCCGGCGCGGAGGCGCGCACGCCTACAGGGGCGCGAGGGAGGCGGCGATAAGGTAGGTGAGTTGGGGTGTTTGGGGGGGGTTTCACCCCGCGGGACATCCCGATCTCGGATGTCCCGCGGGGTGGGGGGTGATCGGCCCGGGAATCTTATAGATTCCCGGGCCGATCACCCGTGGGTGTTGGTCCACTTTAAAGAAAGACATACTTTCCTTTCCTCCAGAAACAACTTAGACATTTGTAAATAATTAAATGCTATTGTATGACATGCTATAGAAAAAGAAATGGCACAGAGGGCTGATGAATTGAGTGTCGGAGGATACTGCACTGTACTTAAAAGATAATTCGGCCTGTATTGAAGCTGCATCGCTGCATATAAGTGTCCACCGCTGATAGCGTAAAAATGTTGGTCGTTCGTTTGGTGCGCTGCCTGTCAATAAAGATGCAGTGGAGGTGATGGCTCTGGGACTGGGACCGGCGCAGCACGCTGGATTGCGATCATTGTTTTTTTTTTTTTTTTTTTTTTAAACTAGGACTGTAGCTTTACTCTAGAACAGTCCTGGTTACATTCATGCGTGCTGTTCTTTTGCTTTCTTCACCAGGGCTCCAGTACAAAGAAATTGGCAATGCTGAGATTAGGGCAGCAAGCGAGCCTGCCTCATGACAAGAGGTAGGAGCTTGCCCTGGAACTTCTGGAGGCGGGCACCTCTAGCCTTAAATTGATCCTATCCCCAGCCCTGTGCCCCAAAACAGCTTTTTTTTTTTTTTTTGGACCCCGGTTCGCCAGTTGAGTATGGCTGCTCTAGGGCAAGCTTAAAAGGGCTTTGGTCTTCTTTAAGCAAATGCAATCACACACTCTTCAAAAATCCATATGTCTGGTGGCATTCATGCACAATTTCCCACTTTTCTTTTACTCTTAAAGCGGTCCTTCACTCTTATATGTTTCCCACGCCCAGATTGCTCACATTAAAAATCATCCTACCTGCATCTACTGCATGTTATGAGCCTTTAAAGTGGACCAACACCCACGGGTGATCGGCCCGGGAATCTATTAGATTCCCGGGCCGATCACCTCCCTCCCCGCGGGACATCCGAGATCGGGATGTCCCGCGGGGTGAAACACCCCAAACTCCTCACTTCATCTTCGGCGGCGGCCGGCCGCCGCCGCCTCCCTCGCGCCCCTCTAGGCGTGCTCGCGCCCGCGCCGGCCGTCTGCGAATGGCCGGCGGGGGCGCGCGCGCGTCAAGAGGGACGCGCGGGAGGTGGCGGCGGAGGAGCCGCTTGTCCGTCGGCGCGGGGAGAGTTGAGTTTTTCGGGGGGGTTTCACACAGCGGGGCACCCCGATCGGGGGTGCCCCACCGAAGTGGACCAAGACCCAGGATAGTCAAAATCCTGGGTGTTGGTCCACTTTAAACATCCAAGATGGCGGCTCATGGAAGGTCAGGCAGCCTGCAAGGCAGGAAGTGCCTTCTGACTGTGCTGCTCTACATTCTGGGATTGCTGACCCTTTCCTGACCCCAGCTCTGCTCTGTCTGAGCAAAGCACAGCTATAACCCGTCCCCCTGTTCTTTATCCCACTCTCCTCAGTAAGTGTAATGCTTCTCAGTCAAGATGGCGGCGCCCGTATCCTAAAGTCCCGAACAGAGTTTCAGGCCAATGGGGGAAAGAATAATAAGTAAGTGACTAAAAACTTAAAATCTGGTAATTTTAGATGCTGGGGAATTGTTTTTTAAGGGTTTGGGCTTTTCAATAAATCGCGGTGAAGGTCCGGTTTAAATACTTCCACAATTTTTCATGAACATGGGACGTGGCTCTAATAAAATGTTTCTTTATTTTGTTACAAACATTTGACTTGGTCTTTTGGAAGTGCATGTGATTGTTCTGGACATACTGACTGATGACAGCTGGCGGGTGTACAAATTGTTCTGTAGCCGGCAGCTATGGTTTTTGCAGAGTGGCATTTTCCCCTCTGTTTTTGATTTGATTCTGCTATAACTTCCAATTGGCATGTGTTTTTTTTTTGCTAGAAGTGGAAAATACCTCAGGTGTACCTGATATCTATTCCCTCACTGCAATATTGTGCAATGCAGCCTTTTTTGTAAAAGGTCAAAATAAATATTTTGCGGTGTGTATTTTTCCTTGTCTCGCCTGGAAGAGTGAAAAGGAGTTGTGCAGGCCTTTGCAATAGAGCTTATTATGGGAAAGATGTCTGCAAATGGCCTCTTATGCTCTGCACACAATTGCCCTAGAGGTATATTCTAATTGGTTCCTTTATGTGTCAGGGTGTATGGTTGTTTGGATAGTCCTAAGCTGCACTCGCTGTTATTTTTGCAGAAGAGTTTTGCATTTGGATCCTGAACATAAGCCTCAGCCTTTTTTAAATGCAAGAAAGTGGTGTCTTGAGCCTCTGTGCCATGCTTTATTTCTGTGTTTGTAGGAGGACGATGGACTGCACAGCGAAAGGGCGGCTGTTGATTTTCTCTTTTTTTTTTTCAGTTCTGAAAAGTTGTGAAAAGGAACATACGTTAGACAAATCTTTTTCCAATGAAAATTGTTTATCGAATTGGCTGGGTAGAGATGCCCATATATAGCCCATGATGGTCCACTGCAGACCATATTGGAAAGACCTAATGCTAGGTGCTCTCCATATTATACAATTTGCTTGTCTAATTAAATGCTTTAAACATGAAAATGCTGCTTTTAAAGCGGTCCTTCACTCTGAATAAGAGCCTATCTTATATGTTTGCCACACCCTGTACATACAGATTGCCCACATTAAAAATCATCCTACCTGCACCTACTGCATGTTATGAGCCTTTAAACATCCAAGATGGCGGCTCCTGGGACATCAGGCAGCCTGCAAACAGGAAGTGCCTTCTGACTGTGTCGCTCTGCATTCTGGGATTGCTGACTTTTTCCTGACCCCAGCTCTGCTCTGTCTAAGCAAAGCACAGCTATAACCCGCCCCCTGTACTTTATCCTGCTCTCCTCTCCTCAGTAAGTGTGATGCTTCTGAGTCAAGATGGTGGCGCCCGTATCCTAAAGTCCTGAACAGAGTTTCAGCCCAGTGGGGGAAAGAATAATAAGGGACTAAAAACTGAAAATATATTAATTTTAGATGCTGGGGAATAGTTTTTTAGGGGTTTGGGCTTTTCAATAAATCATGGTGAAGGTCCGGTTTAAAGCAGTGCTTTCCCTTAAAGGTGCCATGGTTGAGCTTTCCCGCTAACCCCAAAATCAGGGAGTGCTAACCTGCCACCTATTCCTGTGCCGCTCTTTATGCTCCTACTGTGTCAGTATGAGGAGCAGAGCCGGTGGGTGGGCATGGCTTGTACACAAAGCTCTCCCATTTACAACAATAGGCATAAGCAGACACCCTTTGTACTCAATGGGAGCACTCCATGCATAGGTCATGCCCACCTTTTGGCTCGGCTTTTCAAATTGGTGCTGCAGCTGAGACGTGTGGTGCAGGTAGCAGATTAGTGGGAATCCTGTGCTCTTGGGCCTTGGGAAAAGTCCACCAAAATGCACTTTCGCTTTTACAGGGAAAATACACTGCGGCATTTTTAAAAGTGTATAATCCTTGTATGTATCCTCAATGTGCTGAGCTGATCTTGTATTTTTATTTTTCATATGTTAGCAAATGTGTGTTCTTATGGAAGCGATTAACTAGTGCTTTACACACAATGCTGCTATGGCCGCTGCTGAGGTGATGGAGCTCACTCATCCTTACACATGCCCAGCAGCAGTGTTCTGTTATCTCTTTTTGTACATCTTGGTATACGGTATAAAATACAATTTGATGACCAACATCATGGCCAGCCCCAAAGTCCACAATCTCTTACCTTTCCGGCTGTCCATGCCACAGCCACATGCCAGCATCTGTGGCACGCTCCCACGCCCAATATACATGGGCTGGACGCCAGGGTGTGGAAACCAAGATTCAGCCTCTTCCACTCTGTATGCCAGTTCTCTGTTCAAAACAACTGCTTCATGCTGTGTATTAGTATGCACAGCATAAAGCTTCTGATAGCTCTGGATGAGAGACGGCCTGGTAGCAATGGTGGAAAGGTGAATTGTGTGGGTGGTCTGGTGGTTTCACATGATGGTGATAGGTCCACTTTATGAAAAAAAATATTCTAGATCCGCTCAGCAACTTGAAGACATCATTTTGGCACCCAAAATATTTACGCTTTTGAAAATGTAATGGAAAGTGGACATTTTGTCCCTGCCTGGACAGACTATTTTACACCTATGGTGTGTATCGTGGAGACATGCTACAAGTGGTCTTTTGGCTTTCATTTGGAAAAGATTTGAGATATATTATAGCTGGGCGGATTAGTTACCTTTAAACACAGTTAAGTTGAGGTTTCTGCTTAATGTGTTTAATATTCTGTTATGGCTTCAAGTGAAACAAAACCCAGTGTGGCCAGCCCTGGAATCTAAAAGATCCCAGGGCTTGCCATCCTCTGACATCCCAGTTTGGGATGCCCTACTGTGCGAAACCCTCATGGGGCACTGCAAAACTTTCTTTCTGACTCCCTCACCGATGTAAACGTCAGAGGGCCACATCCCCACCTCTTTGGGCTGTGAGCGTGCTCTCTCCCCCAACCGTTCGGAGTGGTGGGGATGCGGATGTTCAAGATCTTGATTGCAGTAAACTGAGCCATTTGCCAGACATTTAATATACTGCAAACGTCTGATTGAACGAGAGCCCGCACATGCGCCATAAGATCAGGAAGGGGTGAGATTTATTGGCCGATTTAGGGTGCTTCACATAGCAGGGCATGACAAATTGGGATGCCCCAGGGGCAAGAAATAAAACCCAATAGTTTCACAGGTTTTGTTCCGCTTTAAATCTGCTTTAATGAGTTAAATGATAGTCTGTATATTAAGGAGGTTTTGACTTTATTCTTTTATAAAAATAGAAAAAAAACTAGACCTTTTGACATTGACGCATTGCAAGTTGGGCCTGCCCTTGTTGATCACTGTTGTGGGCGTGTTTCATTTTTTAATGTTTTTGCATGCTTACACCTAGAAACTCCTGGTATATAGCAGGCTCAAAATAAGGAAACTATGCATCAGTCCTTAATATAATAGTAACTATTCTTATACATTTACAGCTAAAATCCAGCTTCCGCTAGTGCCCGGCGCTGAGGTGGATTTGTGCATTAAAAATGAAATTTAAAAATGACCTTACCGGTGCTGGCTGCCTGCGCCCTAACAGACTGGACTAGACTTAAGATTTAAACCAAGTACCACTGACTATAAACCTAATCTTTTACTGCTTCGCACCACCTACATAAAGCCTCCTTAATCTACATATGTATGTTTCTGTTTCCATGTGTGTGTGTCTCTCTACTACATAACCAGAACTTATTTCTCCAGCCATTTGGCTAAGGGTCGAGCCTAGCCATGATTTTACCACCAAGAGATCCGCGCTTCTCCCGTGAAGATTTCTGCTGCGGCTGCGGACTAGCAGAACGAAGCGAGAAAATGTCCACCGTTTGGTTCTTTCGGATAGGTATTTATGTGTTCGGGTTTGTGTGAATGTAAATTAGAAGTATCCAGAATCTCCCCGCAGATGCACAAGCATAAAACAAAGCAATTCATATATGTAAGTGGTTGGAAATACACGGTAAGAATGTCAGACGGAAAAGGAACATTTGGCATTAGAATTCCATATGAAGAAAGATAGAAAACCTTTCCAGACTATTATTAGTGATTACAGTAATCAAGCAGTGTAAACTGTGTACATCTCTGAATGCCAAGGCGGAGCTGACCTTTATTGAATAAGCTTTATTTCAGACCAAAGCAAGAGTGCATAGCAGGTTTAGTTTGTCAGGATAGTTCAGACACACAAATTAATAATAAAACATTGAAGTTGAAAGGATCACATTCTTACCTCTGTATTCATGTTGCAGGTATGATGGGCGTGGTCACTTGCATGACCTATCTGAATATGATGCTGAGCACAACTCATGGAACAGAAACTACAATTTATCTGAAGAAGAGGCTCGGATCGAAGCTTTGTGTGATGAAGAGCGGTATTTAGCATTGCATACGGACTTGCTGGAAGAAGAAGCGCGGCAAGGTACAGTACTCTGTTAATAAACATGTGTGACAAATGTCCCCTTGGGGGAGTGAAAATACATAGCAAAGATGTGTGAAGCTTTGTTTTATACACCTTATCTCTGATCTGGTTCAATGTGGACTGCAGGATAGTCTAATTTGTACAGGCCCTGGCCTACCCAACCTTTCAGTGCATTGGATTTAATGCTTTTATTAGAAGAATAAAATGTGCAGACCAATATTTAGAACGCTGAACTTAGTCTTGCATGATTTCCCCTCCAAAGATTTCCCAAAGTAAACGGCTCTCCTCCCCTCATCCTTCAGGATGTCCAGGGAGAGAGAGGCTCCTCCCCCCTATAGAGAGAGGACCCCCCCGGGCATCCAAAATTGGTGCGTCTCCGGCATTTGAAAGACTGGCACATGTGCGCTAGCAGCCGCTGGCCTTAGACAAAGGCTTAGACGACGTGACGTCGGTGGCTCTGAGCACGCTGATTGGACGAGCGGCCGCTCATGTGCCGTAGGACCGAGAAGAGGTGAGTTGGGCTCAGCAATCTGTGGGGTTTCATGCAGTAGGGCATGAAACCCCCGGTGCCCTGGGGAAAACACTGTTTTTTCAGTGTTCTCTTAACCAGGAACGCCTAAGATCAAAGACAAAGAGTCTGATCCAGCTCCACGGTAGCTAATCTAAACCACTGGGGGATGGGGCAAATCCTCAGCTCTAATGAACCTGTCAAATTCCATTCTCCTACCCTTACAGGAGCAGGTCCAGGCAATATCAGCAGTTCATCTGAAGGGGACCCTCAATACTCTAGCAGACTATTTAAGTCATGTCAGTATTTAGCAGACATAATGGGGTCTCTGAACCAAGATGTTTTTTTTCTTCAACTCGTGAGTACAATACAAAGTGCAAAACATTCTTTTCTCTGACAGGGGAGAGGGTGCTTTAGCAATGGATGCGCTAGCTCATCTATGGAGGTTTCATCTTGCCTATGCCTATCCTCCTTTCAGAATTGTGCCACAAGTGATCCGAAAAATGACGCAAGAAGAGGTCTGTGTTATCCTCCTAGCTCCATTTTGGCAGAAGAGAGTGTGGTTTGCGGAACTAAGGAGGATGGTAAAGAAGGGGCCCTATAGACTTCTAGACATTCTGAATATCATTCATCAGGGTGTCATTCTTCATCCAAATCCATAAAAACTTCTGCTGATAGCTTGGATCTTGGAAGGACTATTCTAAAACAGTAAGGGTTGTTTGGTTGACTGAAACTCTTCTGACCAGTCGAAAACTGACTATTAGGCGAATCTACGAAAAGATAAAAGATTTGTCTCTCTTTTTGTGAAGTTAACAAGTTGAAGAGAAAAGACATAGGCCACAGTTCTTTAAATTTTTCCAGGAAGGTTTTGAGAAGGGGCTAGCTGTAAGTACATTAAAGACTCAACCTTCTGCACTGTTTTCCTCGAACAAAAATTGAGACAATGAACTAATTAGTCGTTTTTTTTCAAGTCAGTCATACGCAAAAGACCTGCACCATTTAAGGGATTGCCTACCTGGGAATGGTCAGTTGTATTAAAAGGCCTAATGGAACCCCACGTTTAACCTCTAGATGAAGTTCCAAAGAAATGGTTGTCCCTAACATTTTGCTTCCTGCTAGGCATTACTTCTGCCAGGCGAGTAAGTGAACTACAGGTCTTGTCTATGAAAGAGCCCTATTGTTCAGTACTCCCAGATAAAGTGATTCTTAGGCCTAATCCTCTGTTTTGCCCTAAAAAAGTGACTTCTGCAAGATAGAATTCTTCTGACACTGATTGGAGCAGGCACGGAAGTCGACATATTGCTGCTAGATGATAGAAGAGCCCTGATAATTTATTTGGAAAGATCCAGAGAATGGCGTATATTGGAACAACTTTTAGTAACTTTCACCGGTAAAAAGAGAGGTTTAGCAGCCTTGAAGCCCACTATAGCCAGATGGATAAAACAGAATATTGCACAAGCATATTCTACTGGGGGGGTTTCTCCCCCAGAGGTGTCTGCCCAACATCCTGGGCAGAGAAGACGGGCACTTCTTTGGATGAGATATGCAAAGCAGCAATGTGGTCTTCATTCCCCCCCCCACTACTCAAATATTGTAGACTTGATCTACTATCTGCAAAACATCACGCCATCGGTGGAAGGGTACTAATTGCAGATTCCCATCCCTAAGGTATAATTACTTGCCTGATCTTCTCCGTGTAGTCATGCTGATGGATTATTTGGAAAAATCACCGTTAGACTTACCGGTAATGGAATCCTTCAGCATGACCACCTATTTACCCACCCATAGTCCAAGGGTTATTTAGGTTACTTTACAGAGACTGAGGTGGGGAGGAAGTGGTGGATGCTCTGCTCGCACAGGTTTCTATGTCTTCAGATTTAAGCTTTGAAGACTCAGGTACTGTTAAAGAGCCTATGCGTACCGAGGGTATACTTAATAGGGCTTGGGATGCTGCAGCTTTTACGGTCAGGCCCGTCTGAGCATGAGAAAGAGATGCACTTAAACAGGCCCTGCTAGACTCTACTGTACATGTTTAGAGCAGTCTCCTTTTTAGAGGATGCCTCGGTTGAGGCAATTAGAGCTGCAGTAAAGACCACTGGCCTTTTATACTGTGCAAGATCATTTGGCTAAAAATTTGGAAAGGGGATCTGGCCTCTAGGCTGCGCATCCTCCCCTCATGTAAAAAAGCTAAAAGTTTTCCTATCAAGGTAAGGAGAGCAAGATATGATGTCTAGAAAGCTCCTAGTCAGTCCAAGCAGGCAGAGCCCAGAAGACAATGGGGGCCTTGCAGGGGAACCTGTAGACCCAGTTTGGTTTGCACCCCCCCCCCTACCTATGGACGAACAGCGTTTCTGATGCTGCTCCCCCTCTGATCTCCTTCCTGATAGCCTGGCAGGGTATCTGTTCATATCGGTTTGATGTCCAGACCATTGCCCGGGGCAGTTAGAACAGAAAGGTTTCTGGTAACAAGGCCTCACTTGGATGAAGGCCTCACTGAAGAGGAAGGCCTTACCTCTGGTTATCTCAGATGTATTCAGAAAGAGAGTTTTAGAACCAGCACCCTATAGAAGTCCAGGGGAGGGGATTTACTTTACATGTGTTTCTAGTACAGAAGGGTCTCATTACCTCAACCACAAGTTGCTTGGGCACAGCTGCATTCCAGGCAGTTGCAGGCCGTCCTACTGCAGGTATGGAACTGCTCCTCAGACTCGTCAAACAAACGGAGTAGTGATTACGGCATTAATCCTGAAGAATCTAGAATGGTGGCTGAATCCTTCCACCCTTCAGGCAGGTCGTCGGTGGCGACAGCCTGCAGAGATAAGGAACTCCAACTACAGGAAGTTATTGGCAATACACAGACATCTTGCTTGCCTCAGCGATCTAATAAGGGGCGTCACAGCAGTAGCATACATTAATCGCCAGTGGGGCGCAGGATCAGTCATTCTGCAAAGATTGGCTTACGCCTTCCTAGTACCCCTTCTCAATTTCTTGCTTGCTTCCTGAGCAAGCAGAACGCCTCTGTTGCAGGGAGAATGGGTGTTGAACCAGCAAATTTTTCTTCAGATAGTGGCAAGGTGGGAGTGGTCCTTTGGTAGACTTATTTGCCACAGCAGAAAACAGAAAATGTCATTGTTTTTTTTTTTCTCACAAAAGAAGAGGGATGGAGCCCTGGGGATAGATGCCTTAGCCCATCCTTGGCACTTCCAACTAGCATAGGCTTTTCCCCCGCTCGCGCTAATCCTGCATTTGTTAAGGAAGATCACATCATAGAAGACCAGAGTCGTCCTCATAGCTCCCCCTTGGGCACAAAGTTCTCCATCCTCAAAAATCCTCAGTCAGCGGAAGATTACTTGGATCTTCCTCTGTTTCTGGAACTGCTTTCCCAGGGTCCAGCTTACTACGGAAACCTAAGAAGTCTGAAACTGTTGACCTGGATCTTGAATGTGAGATCCTAAAAGCTAAGAGTCTGTTTCATAGAGTTATTGAATCCTTAATTTGTAGCAGAAAGTTGGCAACTAGACACATCTATTTGACGATCTGGAAAAGATCCTCTTCATTCTGTTAACAGTCTGAAGTAGGATATCACTGCAATAGTTCTGTATTTTTTACAGGAGGATTTTAAATTGGGATTAGGAGTAAGTACACTCAAGTTGCAAGCCTCTGCACTTTGTCTTCCTAGACAAGAGCTTTAGAAGTGAAGGTTTTATTAAGAGATTCTTTATTGCCGTGGCTAGGACGAGACCCGTTCGAGTGCTCTCTTGGGACCTATCTTTGGTCCTAAGGGGCTTAGTCAGACCCCCATTTGAACTGCTTGAGGAAACTGCGGACAAGTTTTTATGCCTTAAAACTAGTTTCCTCCCAGCCATTACTTCTGCTGGAAGGGTTAGCAACCTTCGGGCTCTCTCCATGCATGAACCTTACTGTATGGTTCTTCCAGATAGTCAGTCATTCTTGAACCAGATCTCTTATCTGGCCAAGATATCCTCTAAATTTCACCTTACATTTTACCTTCATTTACACTCAACTCAGAATTGCATTAGGAGAATTCTCGTTCTCTAGACATCTGTAGATGTATTATATCCTACTTAGAACATACACTTGATTTCCGTAGAACAGATATTTCCTTCAGTGGCAAAAATAGAGGTCTCCTGGCCTCTAAGAATACCATTGGCAGAATGAATTAGACATGCAATCTCCTTGTCCTATACCTGTATTGATACTCTACTTCCTTATATTTCAGCCCATTTTGTAAAGCTGCTACATCGTCTTTGCCCCACACATTTTTAAAATATTACCGCCTATACCTATCTGATAAACAACAATACTTCGGTAGGAAAGTTTTACAGGCAGTATTCCACCCTTAGGATGCATTTCTTGTTGTTCCTCTTCGTGGCCATGCTGAAGGATGAGTGGAGAAAATCCCAGTTGAACTTACTGGTAACGATGTTTGTACGTACAGCGGTATAAGTGCTACTTTTCTTGCTTAATACTGAGTGCTCGAAGGTAGAGTTGAGGCTTTTAAATTTTCCCAGGTTGTGTTTCATAATAGGGGAAGGAGCTTCTCTTAGTGCCCACTGTGAAGCAATCCTAGAAACACCGTTACCAATAAGCCTAACAGGAATTTTCTGTTATGTTTTGCTAATTCTTTCTGAAATTTTTTATTAAAAAAATAGACTACTTATTTTTGGTTTATCCTATTCTAAAATGTATACGTATCTTTGTTCAGAGGAAGAATATAAGCGGCTAAGTGAAGCCCTAGCAGAAGATGGAACATATAATTCAGTGGGTTTTCAATATCAAAGTGATTACTATGATCCTTCACAACCCACAGAAGAGGAGGAGCCACAGAAAGAAGAGAAAGGTATGTCAATTACTGTCTGTCTATTAAAGATACAATACAAAAAAAAAACGCCAAGCCATTTGTAGCAGTTCTTATGTGCTGGTAGTTGCCGGCATTCCTTCCTTTTCCGGGGCTCACACAGCACAGCCGATGGCTGCAATCCCTGGATTCTCTTGGGTGCACTCCAGCACCTTGCCATTCTGCCTTTTGAAGCCTAGACAGCAGACAGCATAGAGGTATGTTTACCCAGTCATGTTTGAATTCACTTACTCCTGATTTTCTAACCGCATCTGCTGGAAGTTTGATTATTCGTTTAGCTGATTGTGCGTTGACATTTCATTTTTACTGTCTGCACAATGCAAAGCTTAAAACATTGTGACTTCTTGACCTAGACGTTTGCAGCATTCAAATGGGTTTTTCTTGCCAAGTCTTTTGGCCCAGAAGATCAGTGTATTTCCAGTGGTAGTGTAAATGGAATAATATTTCACAAATTTCACTCTTAGACTCCTATCCTTTACTCATAACTTTTTCTCAAGCTAATTCTATATATTACATTTAGGCATATTAAATGCAGGTGAAATGACTGCTAAACAGAACCTAATATTCTTACCGCATAGAAGTTCCTTAACTGTATAATAATCACAGATTTGGAGAATGGTTAATTTTGTGTTTTGCAGCACAAGTAGAGCAGCTTCCATTCACCCTGAATAGGTTCCCATTTTCCTTCAAAGTAATACAAAGATTGTAGCTTGAATTCGATTTTGTAAGTTTCACAAATAGAAGCATTTTTGATTTGATAAACCTGCAACCAATCAGAGAAAGGAATGAGCTGAGGACATTTATTCTTAGTATACAGTATGTCCTGCTCCAGATATAGTACTTAACTTGCGTTATCCACCGCCAGATGGCGCTGCACTGCAGAGACATGCAAAACAGGCTCCTCCCGGCCCCTCAAATACCCGGGGACCTCCCACAAATCCCCAGATTTCTCTGCAGTGCCGACTGCGAAGACATGAAGTATCACTCTCTCGCAGGTGAGCGGGGCTATTAAAGCCTGCGGCCCTGTTGAACTATTCCCACCCGTCCTCATTGTGATGTGCCTCCCAGCCTGGGCTGCACTGGTCGGGTGAAGGTAGGCATCACCACGCGTGCTTTTGGAGCGCTGCTCCTCCGCAGTCCCCCACCAAAGGGTAGGCGGTGTAGGCTGATGGTGAGCCTCTAAGGGATGCCCCTCCCACATTACTGCCCCGTGTAGCGGTGGGCCCTGTACTAAGGGCCGCCATCCTCCCTCGTTCCCCCAGTAGTCAGGGGGGGGAAGAAAGGGGGGGGGGTGTGCCTGTGTGGTCTGTATAGGATCTTGGCACGTATATGGCCTTTGTCTGTCTTTGGACTCTTATAGATATGGTGTCAGCCGCCGCGCCCTTTTTATGTATTTTACTTGTATGACTGCCGCCGCGCGCGCTTTTTTCCTTCGTTGAATATTCCGCGCCAGGCGACGGCGTTACCTCAGACACCTCTGTGTCCTCATTGGCTGACGTAGGACTTTGCGTTCTTCGGGAGGGCGGGGTCTAGTTTGGCGCGCTCCGCGTCATGGTACGCTCTGGCCCGCCCTTTGAGGTACTCTGCGCCATTTTGTCCGCGCGTGGGCCGTTCCTGCTTACCGTGGTACTGTAAGTGCCCTCTTGGGCGGCTTATACTCATTGTAGTGTTTTTTCGGTTTTGACACCATTCTCTTCTCATTGTGTCTTTCAGACTGGTGAACACCATTGGCTTCTCCCGGCCCGGTGTAATTTATAGCGGGCCTTGTAAAATTCTCCCACTTCCCTAGCGGGTCTTTGGGGCATCCAGGGTTGCCTATAGCGTAAATCCCTGCTGGCATATTGTGCCTAAATAATCACCATATAGAGGCATCTCAGAATTATATGACCGGGGTCCCTCCGGGACAAGCCCGGCTGTGTATAGCGTGTGGACAACCCCATGCTGATGCTGACAGGGCACGGGTCTGCGGACCCTGTGCCGAGCAAGCACTGGCTCTGCAATCAGGTCTGCCAGTGGCTGCACCTAGTTTCAATTCACCTATTTCCCCATGCTTAAATCTCACTCCTGCTGAGTCGCATACAAGTGGGGATTTGCAGCCTGTTGCGTCTTCCAGGCTGCCTACGGCTGAACAGATTATTGCAAGGTTGTCAGAGCGCAAGGGCCCTGGTAAGAAGCGGCACTTGACGCCTCATGTTACTGTTTTTCCTATGGGAACTGAGGAGTTTACTACTCCGTGTGACTATACCCCTTCTGATGAAGGAGAACTATTCTCTGACTCAGGCTCATCTGATGAGAGGCCGAGGAGTCATGACGATTCTGGACCTGAATACTGGGCCCAGTGTGACACTGACGATTTGTTGATTAAGGTCTTTAAGGTTCTGTATATCTCTCTCCCTGGTGAGGCTCCCAAGCCGAGACGGGAGCGTTTCCATACAGCGACACCACGTTTGGAATTCCTAGAGCAGGCACATTTCCAGGCTCTTGTGCTCAAGGAATGGGAATGCCCCAGTAAACTTCCAGGGGTCCCAGGGGACTGGGATAGGAAATACCATTTTCCCCCTGAGGTGGTTAATTGCTGGTCCCCCCCCCCCCCGTGGTGGATGCCCCGATCATAGGGGTTCCTAACCCCCCCCCCCCCCCCCCCCCTTTATTGCAGCCCCTGCTTATAATACCCTTCGGTATGCTGAGGACCGGCGCATTGATCTGCTCGCCTCCCACGCCTTTTCTTGTGCAGGGACGGCGCTGCACCTGGTCTGTGCCGCGGCTATTACTGCAGTGGCCGCTAGAACCCTCATCAGAAAGATGCTTGATCATCACTCTGAGGATCTCCCCCGGGATGTGTTTAATGCACTCTCCAGCTGCGATGTGTTTGTAAAATTTATCCTATTAGCGTTGGATGACACCATTAGAATGTGTGCAAGAACTTCTGCCCTTATGGTGGCTATACGTCGCTTGGTCTGGCTGCGACAGTGGGGTGCTGACGATGCTACTAAAAAGACTCTTACCGGGCTTCCCTTTAGAGGGCTATGCTTGTTTGGGGCCCGTCTAGACCTGTTTGGTAAAAAGAGTAAGTCACCCCTACACAGGCGGCCGTCTCGGCCCCCTCGGGGCAGGGGCACCCCTCCTCCCTACCATAGTGTTAAACAAGAACCAGGGGTGTCCTTCGTGGGGGCTCGCTCAGACTCCTGCCCTGGGAGCAGCAGACAACGCTCTGGCCCCTCCGGCGGGGCTAAGCCTAAATCTTCCACCAATCCCCCTCAAGCATAATGGGGCGCCCTCGCCCGTCTGGGTGAGGGGATGGCTGCGGCACTTTGCTCTTGTCAGGAGGCATTACGCCTCATAATGTTGGATTCAGGAGGTAGTGTCCTCCGGATACAAGATAGTTTGCTGCGCGGCCTTCCCCAAGTTTATCAGGTCCCGGGTACTTCTGGTACCTGCCGCTGTTCTGGTGCTGGCACAGGCCATGCAAGGCCTGCGGGGTCTGAGGGTCACTTGCAGATTGCCCTTAACATGCAGAGGCAGGGGCCGCTACGCCAATCTTCCACAGTCCCCCAAAATTATGGGTCAGTCTGGCTCATTCTGTATTCACAGGTTCTCGGCGATTCTCCAACTACAGGAAGTTTACTGCATGGAAACTCTGAGATGGGCCATCAGCGCCTTGCGCCCAGGGGGCTTCTTGCCGTCTGGAGCTCTAAGATGCTTATGTTCACATCCCTGTGTCTTCTGGACACCGAGACTATTATGGTTCGCGTTGGAAGTCCAACATTGCTAATTTGTGGCCTTGTTATCTGGCCTCTCCAGCTCCCAGAGTGCTCACCATGGTGCTGTCGGGGGTGATGTCTCTGATGAGGAGTTGGACACCCGGCTGGTGGTGTCCATTGGGAGTCATTTGGATGGGTGATCAATCACCCCAAGTTCTCATTGTCCCCTTGATTGGTAACTCCATTTATAGGAATGACTCTGGATTCGATTCTGACGAGAATATTCCTTCCTCAGCAATAAAGTGGACAATCTGGTTGCATGGGCTCAGTCCTTCATTGCTGTCCCAGTCCCTTCACCAGGCAGGGATGCAGCTGGTGGGCCCATTGGTGGCTTGCTCAGAAGAGGTCCCTTATGCTCAGTTTCCCTTGGCCCTTCTGCGATTTCTACTGTTAGCACAGGACAGGGATCCAGCATCCCTGGAGCAGGGTCTGTGTGCCTTCCCCCCTGGTAAGGAGGTCCCTCTTGGAGTGGATGACCTCAAGGAACCTGTCTGGGGGCAGTTCTCTTCTTGCCCTGTCCTGGAGACGGTCACGATGGATGCCTATCTGTCAGGTTGATCCATACACCTATAGATGTTAGAACCAACCTAAATGCTCACTGTTTCAATCTCGCTTGATTACTCCTTTTCAGGACCCGCCTGTTCGGTCTGTCTGACGACAGTGGCCTACATTAATAATTTGGGAGGGACCTGGAGCAGGAGGGTCCTCCAGGAAGTGTCTTTGATCCTAATCTGGATGGAGGACAATGTTCCCTGCATATCAGTGGTATTTGCTCCGATGGGGGTCCCTCTGCGACAGAATGTGCTAATCCCTGTGTCACTATGGGGTCCAACCAGTTCTGGATCTGTTTGCCCCTTCACTATCACAAGCTCTCGGGCCTTGTTTCCCTGTCCCAGGATCCTCTGGCCATGATCAGGATGCCTTAGTAACGTCATGGCTGGACGTTCTGTTCTTTGTCTTTTCCTCATTCCCCCTGCTAGGCATGGTTCTGCGCAAGGTTGCCCTGGAAGGGGGACCAGTGTTTCTGGTGGCCCCCGGGTGCCCTAGTAGAGTGTGGTTTGCAGACGTGGTACCGAGGGCAGTAGTTCTGTACGTTCTGCCAGGAGTGCCAGCTCTGTTCACTCAGGGCCCCTTTACGTCACCCCAATCTACAGACTCTGACCTAGACGGCCTGACTGCTGAAACATCCATCTTGATGGAGACAGGCTTATCTGTATCGGTGATTGAGACTATGGGAAGACTTAAGAGCAAGCTGCTTCTTCTTCCATCTGTTATAGGGTATGGCATACCCATATTGATTGGTGCGAGTCTAGGTCTCTTCCCTGTA
This sequence comes from Gastrophryne carolinensis, assembly GCA_027917425.1. Classification (NCBI taxonomy): domain Eukaryota; kingdom Metazoa; phylum Chordata; class Amphibia; order Anura; family Microhylidae; genus Gastrophryne; species Gastrophryne carolinensis. Next base: position 481,940,886 of record CM051234.1, on the reverse strand, counting down.
GGGCGTTTTCGGTTCCCAGGGTTCTAGAGTTATTACAGCATGAGTTGGAGTTGGTTCTCCAACTCAGTACTCTGATGGGTCAGGTTCTGCCCTGTTCGCCTTGCTTTAGAAGTCCTTTGTTCAGTCTTCCTTGGTTAAGACTTCTTTCAGGGGGTACTCATGTGCATCCCCCATGTAATCCTATAGTCCCTGCTGGGATTTGAATTTGATTCTGTCTGCCTTGCAGGGTTTTTCCCTTTGGTCCTATTCAGGATGCTGTCTGGCTGTTCTTACCCTCAAGGTTGTCCTTCGGGTGGCTGTTACTTCGGTCAGACTTGTTTGGCGGGCGACTCTGTCTACCTAGCCCCCATTCTTTGAGATACACCAGGATAAGGTGGTGTTCCGCCTGAAGCCGGACTCTCTGCCTAAGGTGATGTCTTATATTCATTGATTCAAGATACTGTTCTTCCTTCTGTGCCTTATTCCTAGCAACTCTGAGGAAAGGGTTCTGCATTCCTTGAACAGGTGTTGGAAGTTTTTTCCTTGGTAGTCACTGTGTCCTTTAGGAGAACTGATGTTCCTTTGGGCCTACGGTCACTCCATCCTGAATGTGCCCGATCTCGTCTGCTCTCGGGGAGTTGGGCGGCTTCGGCCTGGTCATTACTTGAATGGGATGGTTCTTTCTGGTCCTAGGAAAAGGTTTTTGGCTTCTGCCAAGTCTAATGTTAGCGATTGGATTCGTCAGGCTGTTACTCAGGCCTATTCCAACAAGGGGAAGAATCTTCCTTTTCGCTTTGCTTCTTATTCTTCTCGTGCTTTTGGTGCCTCTTGGGCTTTTCAGCACCAGGCTTCTGTTGAACTGGTTTGCTAGGCCGCTATTTGGTCTTCTGTTCATACCTTTTCAAAGTTTTACAAGGTTGATTTTAGGGCCTCAGCTCATGCTGTCCTGGCCGCATGGTTATGCAGGTGACAGTGGTTTTAACTGTCTGCTGTTGCCTTTTTTGTTGGGGATCCCACCCTACTTTATGGACACTGCTATTGGATGTCCCAAGTGTAAGTACTATATCTGGAGCAGGACGTACTGTATACTAAGAATAATACAATTCTGTGAAATACCCACCTGTAGAATTGATATTATTTGTATACAGTACATCCTGCTCCACCCCACCCTGGTTTTTGCATTTTTCTGGATCCCCTGTATGGTGATTGTTACCATTGTTATAGTTACCAGTTTCGGTGGTTAATTCTCCCGGCTTCTTGTTCACTGCTTTTCAATGTTGGGGATTTGTGGGAGGTCCCCGGGTATTTGAGGGGCCGGGAGGAGCCTGTCTTTGCATGTCTCTGCAGTGCAGCGCCATCTGGCGGAGGATAACCCAAGTGTAAGTACTATATCTGGAGCAGGACGTACTGTATACAAATATCAATTCTACAGGTGAGTATTTCACAGAATTGTATTTTTTTTTCTTTGAACGGTGTGCTATATAATACGTCTATCGACATGTCCCTAGTCTTTTAATCTAATTTTCTTATTTAGCTGAAGTTTGAACTCATTAGGACTGGTGGATAGGCTACCAAGGGGAAGTGATCCACATTTGCAACATGCACACGGATTAGCAGACGGTTATACTTACAGTACCTAAAAGCACAATTCCTGACCAGAAAAATGAGATTGTAGTCATAATAAATGACTACATAATAAATTTCACTGTCAAAATGTCCATCCAGGGCCACTGGCACCTAACGGTCAGTCTTTTTAGCTGCCGATAGGCTGGTTAATGCCCTATCTTGAAGACCTCATCTAGGCTCCCTTTATGATGGGGAGGAAGTCAAGCGAAGCAGGATATCTCAACAACCTTTTACCCTCAGGATAATTGACTTTCCAGTCTAAATGTTCCAAAGTCTCACATAGTTCAACTGGTGGCCTTTTTCAAGGCATAACTCTGGACATGAATCAGTTGAACACGAACACCAGGGTCCAGACTCTGCTGGAATCCAAGCGGCATTTGCCATGATGGGTCTGATGGCCGCCATCATGGAGGTGGATCCCTTGGGCCAATTTCACACCAGACCACTCTATCTCTTTGGCTTTTGGGATAGATCAGAGGATGGCCGGACCATCAATTCACCCTCACACGGGGGGGGGGGGGGGGGGGGGGGGCTTTGGGTCTGGTGGCTTCAGTCATGTTACTTCCTAGTAGGCCGATCATTTTTTCCTGTAAAGTGGACTTCTTTGATGACGGACGGTAGTATCTCTGGCTGTGACCCGTGGAAGGACCCCAAGAAGCTGGGTGCAGCTGTGCTGGACTGGGAAAGAGTTGCCAGGACAGTGGCGCGGACCATCGCAATGGATCGAGGTGTGGGGAGTATGGCCATATTCTAAGTATGTCACACACCCCGCTTCAAGACATTCATTACATGTGGGTATACTGACCTGTAGATCTTGCAGAGATAACAAAAAAAGGGAAGACCCTCCCGGCCCATAAATACCTGGGACCTCCCACTCATTCCCCAGTCTTTCATCTCTGCAGAGGCGAGCAAGTCAGAAGATGATGTCTCCTCCTTGCAGGTAGCTGGGATGACTCCCGGCCACTTTTTATTCTTCTATTTCTGCCCGGATCCCTTTTCTTAAGTTACTTGCCTCCCAGCCTAGGCTGCTGGTCCGGGCAAAGGTAGTTGGCACCCCTGGTGCTTAGGAGCCGTGAGACCCCATAACAAGGGGTAGGCGGCTATCCGGGTTGGTGATCCCGGTTTGGGATGCCCTGTCCCTTGGCCCTACCCTGGCATGGATTCCCCCTCTCCCGGATACCCTTAGAGGGGGGGCCGGGTCCCTTAGGGATTCATTCTTTATTATTGTGTGTGTGTGTTTGGTGCTTAACTGAGTGTGTGTTATTTAGACTGGTGCTGGCAGGCCGCGGCGCTGGCCTCCGGCGTGTGGTAAATGGCGCCCATGAGGCGCTTCTCCTCCTTGGGGGGCGGGGCCGAGTGCTGGCACGCGCCTACAGCCCGCCCCCCCGTGCTGCGGGCGCTGTGTGTTAGGTCCCGGCTTCTGGCCGAGAGATAGGGGGGCCGGGCGCGATGCACGAACCGCGCCCTCCCTCCTCCTCCTCTGTTCTCCTCGTGTCCCCACGGTTCCTCCTGCCTGCGTGCGGTAATCAGGTGGGGCGAAGGTCTGGTGAGTGGCCTGTGGCCATCAGATTTTCTATCATTAACTCCTTATGGACATTGCCAGCATAGTCTGAGTGTGTGTTTTTTTGTGTGTTCCAGGTGGACCATTGATACTATTAAAGGGGGATTCTCCCGTTCCTAAGGTCCCTGGTTAAATTTAGTGGCTTAAAATTCCTCCCACTCGGGACTTAAAGGGGCATCCCGGGTTGCATTACTGCGTAATTCCCTCGGAGCATCTATTTAAAAAATCACCGTATGGAGGCATCCCCGGATACTGGGCTTTGTGCCCCCCTCGGGGCAATCCAGGCTGTGTTTGGGGTGTGGGATATCCCTTTTGGGGGATGATGTATTTCTTTGTGTACCCTGTGCGCAGCGGTCTATTACGCGGCAGACCGGGTCTCAGGCGTCCGGTTCTGCTCTGCCAGTCTCCTCTCCGTCTCCCCCTCGCTTGACACGTACCCCATGTGATGTGGTCATTGGCGGGGAGTCGCAATCTGAGGTGTGTGCCAGATTGGCCAATCTTGAAATATTGTTTTCCATTGCCGTTGCTAAAAAGGCTACGGCAAAGAGAAAACATTTGTATACGGCTGCGCAGGCCTTTGATAGGGAGGATTTTGACTCCCTGGATTGGTCTGATTGTTCCCCGCGTGAGGAAGGGGAGTTGTATGAGGAGTCTGATGACTCAGATGATCAGCAGTTTATGGGCGCTGATACCGAGCATGGCCAGGGGGATTCTTTGGATACCGCTAGGGTCCTGGCTCATATGTTTGAGGTCCTGGCTATTTCTCCCCCCGAGGCGGCTCCTCCGCTGAAGGGGGAGTTCTTTGAAGTGACTAAGCCGCGCTTGGAATTTCCTTATCAAAAGCATTTTGATGGTATCATTCTCAAGGAATGGGAGAGGCCGACTCGGCTTCCGGGTGTCCCACCGGGTTAGGACAAGAAATATCCCTTTCAGGCGGACGTGGTGAAGCACTGGCCGTCTCTCCCCCCCCCCCCCCCCCCCCGAGGTGGATGCTCCTGTTTTGGGGTTATCCAGCTCATCAGTCCTCCATTCTCCGGAGTGCACTACTCTCAAGGATGGTGAGGATAAACGCATTGACCAGATGGCTTGTCATGGTTTTGCCAGTGTTGGATCGGCCTTGCGGCCGGTTTGTGCTTCTGCGCTTGTACTGGTAGCTGCCAGGTCGGTTGTTAGGGGATTGTTGACCTCTTCCGGGCTTGACCCGGCTAGTGAGGAGTTAGCCGACCTTAAGCGCTGTGTGTTATTTTTATCCTTTGTGCTGTCCGCCCTGGTCGACACTTTGGTGATGTGTAGCAGAGCTGCGGCCCTGCTTGTGACTATCCGCCGGTCGGTTTGGTTACGCCAGTGGGCGGCTGATTTTGTGTCCAAAAAGTCACTCACGGCCCTTCCCTTTGTGGGGTTGCGGCTCTTTGGAGAAAAATTGGATTCGGTCTCAAAGGGAGGTAAGTTACCTCAGCGTAAGAAGCAGCGTCACCCCTTTTGGGGGCGGCTTCCTTCTCTGTCCTTTCGTGGGGCTAGAGTTGGCAGGGGTTCGGCCTTCCCTTCGTCCAGAGGTGATTCCTGGCCTAGGGGCAGGGGTCGGGCCCGTCCAGGACACAGTTGGGGCTCCAAGCCTAGAGCCGCTGCCAAGCCGGCTCAGCAATGAGGGGGCGCCCTCACCCTTGCGGGTGGGGGGACGGTTGCAACTCTTCTCCCAGGTCTGGGTCCAAGAGGTCTTGGACAGGTGGATTCAGGAAGTGGTGTCTTCCGGTTACAAGCTGGAGTTCGAGATCCGGCCCCCTCCCAGATTCTTCAGGTCTTGGGTGCCGTCAGATCCTCTGGCCGCCCAGGGGCTTCGTGCGGCAGTAGCAAGTCTCGTGGACATGGCTGTTATCTGTCCGGTGCCCCTCTCAGACCGGGGCCTGGGCTTCTATTCCAATTTGTTCACAGTGCCCAAGAAGGACGGTTCCGTTCGTCACATTCTGGATCTAAAGTTGCTCAACAGGTTCGTCCGTCCCCGGAAGTTCCGTATGGAAACTCTGCGCTCTGCCATCCATTCACTTCATCAGGGGGACTTCATGACGTCCATAGACATCAAGGATGCTTACCTGCATATTCCAATATTTCTGGCACACCAGAGGTTCCTCAGGTCAATCGACATTTTCAGTTTGTGGCTCTTCCGTTTGGCCTTACCTCGGCTCCAAGGGTTTTTACCAAGGTGTTGGCAGGAGTGATGGCCATCCTCAGAGCCAGGGGTATCCGCATCGTGCCCTATCTGGACGATCTTCTCATCATGGCGTCTTCCCTCAGTCAGGCACAGCTGGATACCAGGACTGTGGTGTCCACTCTGGAGAGTTTCAGTTGGGTGATCAACTATCCCAAGTCCTGCCTCACTCCCTCCAGGGTGGTGGAGTTCCTGGGAATGTCTCTGGATACTTCTCAGGCCAGGGTGTTCCTCCCCCGAGCCAAGGTTCTTCTGATTCAGGAATTGATTCAGCGTCTTCTATCCATTCCCCGCCCGTCCATCCGGCTAGGGATGCGACTGGTGGGATTGATGGTGGCATCGTTCGAGGCGGTTCCCTTTGCCCAGTTTCACACAAGGACGCTCCAGCTCCATCTCTTGGCTGCCTGGGACGGGTCCCCGCTGTCATTGGATCAGTCCTTTCTGATGTCCCCCCGGGTGCGGCATTCCCTTCGGTGGTGGCTAAAACCAAGCAATCTGACGAGGGGCAGATCCTTTCTGACCCCTCGTTGGGAGACGGTCACCACGGATGCCAGCTTGTCAGGTTGGGGGGGATTTTGGAAGGATCTTCAGTTTCAGGGACTGTGGGGGCCTCTGGAGGCTCACTATCCCATCAGTGTTCTGGAGTTGAGAGCCATCAGGTTGGTTCTGGCTCACTTGACTCATCAGTTGCGGGGCCTACCGGTTCAAGTTCGGTTGGACAATCGGACGGCGGTAGCCTACATCAAATACCAGGGAGGGACTCGCAGCAGGCGTGCCCTCAGGGAAGTGTCCTTGATCCTTGCTTGGGCAGAGAGCAATGTCCCATGCATCTCGGCGGTGTACATTCCGGGAGTGGAGAACACGGAGGCAGACTCCCTGAGCAGGGGGTCATCTCGCCAGGGGGAATGGTCTCTCAGCCCCAAGGTGTTTGGTCGCTTTGCCGCCGGTGGGGGACTCTGGAGGTGGACCTCTTTGCCTCTCGTCACAAGCTTCCGGCATTTGTGTCTCTCTTGCGGGATCCGCTGGCTCTGGCAGCGGATGCCATGTCTCTGAACTGGAGGGATCTGGGGTTTCTGTACCTGTTCCCTCCGTTTCTCATGGTGGGCAGAGTGGTGCGCAAGCTGGCCCTAGAGGGCGCGTCAGCAATCCTGGTGGCTCCAAGGTGGCCAAGACAGGTTTGGTTCGCAGACGTGGTAAGGTTGGCAGAGGATCAGTTAGACCTGCCCTTTCTGCCGGATCTGCTCACTCAGGGTCCACTGCTCTACCCCAATTTACCAACGCTGGCTTTGACGGCATGGTTGCTGAAACCTCCATCTTGAGGGAGGAAGGTCTTTCTGATGCTGTCATTCAGACTCTGGTTAGGGCTAGAAAGCAGTCTTCCTCTGCCATCTATTATAGGACTTGGAGGTCTTATTGATTGGTGTGAGGTCAGGGCCTTGCCTTGCAGGGCGTTTTCTATCCCTAGGGTCTTGGAATTTCTGCAACATGGTCTGGACCAAGGTTTGCAGCTTAGTACGCTGAAGGGGCAGGTTTCTGCCCTGGCGGTTTTCTTTCAAAAGTCTTTTGCTCTTCATCCTCTGGTTAAGACCAGGGGGTTACGCATGTGCGGCCTCCTAGGAAGCCTGCTCCCAGTTTGGGATTTGAATTTGGTTTTGTCTGCCTTGCAGGATCCTCCTTTTGAACCTTTGCAGGATATTGCATTTTCTACGCTTACTCAGAAGGTTGTTTTTCTGGTTGCCATCACTTCTGTTCGGCGTGTTTCGGAGTTGGCAGCCTTGTCTATTAAGGCTCCTTACTTTGAGAGGCATCAGGACAAGGTTGTTTTCCGCTTCAAGCCAGATTTCCTTCCTAAGGTGGTCTCTGCTTTTCATTTGAATCAGGATATTGTTCTTCCCTCCTTGTGTACTAAGCCCAGCAATGACAAGGAGAGGGTTTTGCATTCTTTGGATGTGGTTCGCTGTGTGAAGTACTATTTGGTGGCTACTTCTCCTTTTCGTAGGACTGACGCTCCTTTTTGTGGTGCCCTCTGGGCCTAGGAAGGGTTTGGCTCCTGCCAAGTCTTCCATTAGTAAATGGATTCGCCAGGCCATTGTGGCCATTGTTGGGGCCTATTCTGCCAAGGGGAAGGTTCTCCCTTTTCGTGTTACTGCTCATTCTACGTGCTGTTGGGGCGTCCTGAGCCTTCCAGCACCAGGCTTCTGTTGAGCAGACATAGACAAAATCAAAAAAATAGCCAGCTCACCAACTTCCTTATTGATAGCACGGACGGGGAGATCCCAGGCACAACTCCAGGATTAGGGAAAAGGAATAGCAGTGGTTTGTCCAGCTTTCCATAAGACATAACTTTTAATCAATCCAGTTTAAAACAGCTCTTAAGTAGAAAACGTTAAAGCGTGTGAAGACAATGGCCCAACAGCAACAAAAAAGGCAAGCACCTAGTGACGCGTTTCAAGCCTGGTCAGGCTCTTAATCATACGATATGATTAGGAGCCTTACCAGGCTTGAAACGCGTCACTAGGTGCTTGCCTTTTTTGTTGCTGTTGGACCATTGTCTTCACACGCTTTAACGTTTTCTAGTTAAGAGCTGTTTTAAACTGGATTGATTAAAAGTTATGTCTTATGGAAAGCTGGACAAACCACTGCTATTCCTTCTGTTGAGCAGGTTTGTAAGGCTGCTACTTGGTCTTCGGTTCACACTTTTTCCAAGTTTTACAAGGTTGATGTTCGGGCCTCAGCGGATGCTGTTTTTGTTGCCTTGTTTTTTGGATCCCTGCCCTTTATGGACACTATTGGGTGTCCCACATGTAATGAATGTCTTGAAGCGGGGTGTGTGACATACTTAGAATAATACCATTTTGTGAATACTCACCTGTAAAATGGGTATTATAAGTATGTCACACACCCCGCTTCACCCTGCCCATTTGTATTCTGGATCCTTTATATGGTGAACCTTTGTTAGTTTTTATTGGCTTTCCTGGTCCCTTGATCTTACTGCTATCTTTATACTGGGGAATGAGTGGGAGGTCCCAGGTATTTATGGGCCGGGAGGGTCTTACCTTTTTTTATCATCTCTGCAAGATCGCCATCTACAGGTCCGTATTCCCACATGTAATGAATGTCTTGAAGCGGTGTGTGTGACATACTTATAATACCCATTTTACAGGTGAGTATTCACAAAATGGTATTTTTACCACATGACACTGCAAGTAAAGCGCAATACATGAGCTTAACCTCCAGTGCCCATAGACTTCATAGAAACTACAGCGGACTGATCTGAAAGGGCCCATTTATTTTAATGGGCTGAGTTTTCTGCCCGTTTGTCATGCAGAGTATTTATACTCCAGCAAAGGCCAGGTGTGAAAGGGGCCTTAGATGTTTTGGGTAGTAAAAATAAAAAGTATCTCTGCACCAGGCGGGTGGATGGGTGTGTCTTGCAGGTAGAGAGGGAAGTAATTTGACAAGTAAAATAAATTGATGAGAGGAAAGCTATATTATTTTTATTTATAAACCAGCAGCATCTTCCATGGCACTTTTACGATTACTGTGGAATTACAAACAGGGTAATATAAGTAAAATACAATATATGAGCATTATGAATAAGATGTGACATAAATGCACAAATACACAGTCATACTGAAATTGACTAGGAGAGAGGGTCCTGCCCTTGCCGACTTACAATCTACCTTAATGATCCTCACCAGGGTCAAGGTATAGCAATGAGAGTGATGATGGTGGACACCACTGCCCCCTGCTTTATGGGGTGTGGGTTTAACTGAATTTACCATCAAAATAACTATTTAAATTGTATATTAATCCATTAAATGGATTAATCCATAAAATGGAAAGCAAGCTAAATTACTTAAGTCACGTGACTGCTGGCAGCCAATGGGGTTTGCAGGGATGTGCTTGGCAAACACTATTTCTCATAACCGGTACAAGTAAAAGCAAGAATGCCAACAGATTACAAACCATAAAAATATCCACTTTGCAGGTTGTTTGTGGTTATAAAGCTATTAGGTCGTCATGCGTAACCAAAGCTGTTTCGTACAGTCCATATCAACTTGTCTTTTCTTTATACAATCATATTTATTGGTGACTGTCTTTTTCCAATGGTCACAGCATGAGGACATTTTACACCGAATCATGTGTCTGTGGTTTTGCAGATACTGTTTCAGTTGCAGTTTAGCTACCTTCACAACAGTTTCTCTAACTGAGCAGCAACTTGAACTAAAACGGCAAGCGGGTGATTTGCTCTGGCCTGAGCGACTGAGGTTGCTTCCCTGAGCAGACCTGTCTTTTCATGGTCTATGGATGAGGAATGGTCTAATATTTACAATCAAGGGCCTGGACAGGCGGTACCTCCTTTGGTGTAGCCGGTTCATCTCTGATCCTGACTTCCCGACTGTTTCTCCTGTGTCGGGGTTTTCTTCTCAACGCCGCAGTTGTGCCGTCACCCTGTACTGTTTTCCTTGCGCGATCCTTCTGACAGGCGCATGGATCGCTGGCGTGCCTTATGCACCTTGCCGGGATTGCTTCACCCTGGGTTGCTGCAGCCTTTGTCTCTTTGCCATCAGGAAGAGGGTGAGATGCCTTGTTGATTTTGCCAGGCCTTGCAGGCGGGGGGAGGAGTATAAAGACCTCTAAGCCTGTGTGTTTATTTTATTGCTTTTGTAGTCTCGGCCATGGACTATAGGGTCCAGCTTGGCGCCAGGGCTTCGGGGAGCGGTTGGACCTTCTGGCCAAGGATGGAAAACTCCCTCAGCGACTGTAGCCTGCGCGGCCCCTTTCATCTGCCTATTGCTCCTCTTGAGGAGGAAGAGGCTCTTTATTTTCGGGTGGCCGCAGATTTTCCTGGGGACGAGGTAAGCCTTGCGGCCGACCCAATCCCTCCGGGGGAGCTAAATCCATACCCCCTGCCAAGCCCTCTCAGACATGAGGGGACGCACTCGCCCACCTGGGTGGGGGGACTGCTTATGTTTTTTGCTCGCATCTGGAGACAGCACGTCTCGAGTTGGTGGTTTCATTAGGTGTTTTTTTTTCTCCTGGTACTATATAGAGCTGCCAGTTTTGGCCACCCCCTCAATTTTTCTCTCGTCGCGGATTTCCCAGAACTCATGGCGGCGCAGGGCCTAAGAAAGGCCATTCAACGCCTTCTGCTATCAGGTGTGATTGTCTCGTGCCTCGCCAGGAACTGGGTCGAGGGTTTTTACTCCAATCTGTTCACGGTGCCCAAGAAGGACGGAAGGCTGATGTCTATTCTGGATCTGAAGAGTCTTAACAGATTGAGTGAGACATTTCCGCATCGAGGCATTACGGTCTGCAGTGAGCTCGCTTCAGGCCGGCGACTTCATGACCACGGTGGATATCAAGGATGCTTATCTGCACATCCTGACTTTTAAGGGGCTTCAGAAGTTCCTGATTTTTTTTTTTGGGCTGGAGGATCTGCATTACCAGTTTGTGGCTTTGCCGTTCGGGATAGCTTCAGCCCCCCGTATGTTCACCAAGGTGCTGGCAGGCATCCTTATCTGGATGATTGCTGATGCAGCTCAGTCCCTTCAGCAGGCCGAGAGTGACAACCGGTTGGTGTTATCCACTCTCAAGGTTTTCGCATGGGTAATCATTTACCCGTAGTCTTCGATCACTCCCGCGATGGTGAGGTCTTTCCCGGGCATGATGTTGGACTCCTCTCAGGTCCAGGTATTCCTGCCCCAGCAGAAGGTGGAGGGCCTCCAGTCGCAGGTGCATGCTCTACTGGCTTGTCAGCCGCCCTCGATGCTTCTGGGAATGAAGCTGGTGGGCCTCTTGGTGTCCTGACTCGAGGCAGTGTCCTTCGCCCAGTTCCACATGAGGCCTCTTCAAATGACTCTCTTGACCGGTTGGGACTGGACGCAGGAGTCCCTGGATCAGGATTTTTCACTGTCCCCCATGGTCAGACAGTTCCTCTTGTGGTGGTTGGATTCTAGAAATCTGTTGGTAGGCAAGGCTTTTCTGCCTCCCCGATGGGAGATAGTTACCACGGACGCCAGTCTGACCTGCTGGGAAAGGTTTTTTGGCACACGCTAAGGTTCCAGGGTCAGTGGGGGCCACAGGAGGCCCACTTACCCATCATTTTCCTGGAACTGAGAGTATTTCGGTTGGTGCTTCTTGTTTGACTCCTCGTTTCAGGGATCGTGCTACCCAGGTTCGCTCGGACAATAAGACTGCTGTCACCTACATCACTCATCAGTATAGACAAAGCGAAAAAAATGGACAGCACCAGTGTCTCATAAAAAAGAGTAAATAATTAATTGAATACAACGTGGTGTGCTCTCTACGCTTAGTAAAACAACCAAGGAAACTGCAAATATAAATGGGGGGCCCCACACACCCCCAAAAACTATATGGTGGGTAGTGCCGCTTTTTGTACACTCTTGGTATAGTTTTTGGGGGTGTGTGGGGGCCCCCATTTATATTTGCAGTACATCACTCATCAGGGCGGGACTCGGAGCAAGAGAGGCAACCCAGATTCTGACTTGGGCATAGGAGATTGTTCCCTGCATCTTGGCAGTTTACATCCCCGGGGTGGAGAACCAGGAGGCAGTCTCCCTGAGCAGGGGGACTTCTCGTCTGGGGGAATGGTCTCTCAGCAACAAGATTTTTCACGTTCTGTGCCGCCGCTGGGGTCAGCCGGATGTGGACCTGTTTGCGTCCCGTCACAATCGCAAGCTTCCAAAGATCGTCTCTCTGTCAAGAGATCCTTTACACTTTTCATCCTTTTCCTCTCCTGGGTCGCCTGCTGCGCAGGATAGCCCAGGAAGGGGTACCGACCATCCTGGTGGCCCCTCGGTGGCCGAGGCGGTGTTGGTTCACGGACATTGTCCAGATGTCAGTGGATCGTTACGTCATGCCCAACGATCCAGCGCTTTTCACTCAGGGTTTGTTACGCCACCCCAATTTACAATGCTGGCTTTGTTGGCTTGGCTACTGAAACCTCCATCTTGACGGAGAAAGGGGCTGGCTGCCTCGGTCGTGCATACCATGATTCAGGCTTGGAAGAGATCCTCCTCCATGATTTATTATAGGGTCTGGCATGCTTACATTGCCTGGTGTGAGTCTAGGGGTTTCCTTTGTCGCACATTTTCTTTTTCTAGGTTTTTGGAGTTCCTACAACATGGTTTGGATTCGGGCCTTCAGTTGAGTACCCTCAAGGGACAGGTTTCGGCCCTGGCTATTTTCTTCCAAAGATCTTTTGTCAATTATAGACTTATCAAGACCTTTTTCCAAGGAGTTACTCATGTACGGCCACCGCGTAAGCCTATGCTACCGGTGTGGGAGTTGAATTTGGTGTTTTATGCTCTCCAGGGCCCTCCCTTTTGAGCCCTTGTGCAATGCTGCTTTATCCACTTTGATTCTGAAGGTGGTCTTTTTGGTAGCTACCACAAGTCTCCTTACTTTGAGCGGCATCACGATAAGGTGGTTTTCGTCTTTAACCGGACATCTTACCCAAGGTTGTTTCTGCCTTTCATCTCAATGAGGATATTGCTTTGCCTTCTTTGTGTCCCGCGCCTTCTAATTCTAAGGAGCGGACCCTCCATTCCCTGGATGTGGTCAGGGCTCTTAAGTACTACCTGGTTGCTACGGAATCCTTTAGGAAGTCGGATTCTCTTTTTGTCCTTCCTGATGGGCCTAGGAAGGGCTTACCTCCATCCAAATCCACTATCAGCAAGTAGATCAGACAGGCAGTGGTGCAAGCGTATTCTGCCAAGGGGAAGGAACCCCCTTTCGGTGTTACAGCTCACTCCACTAGAGCTATTGGTGCTTCTTGGGCTTTTCAGCACCAGGCTTTGGTGGAACAGGTTTGTAAGGCCGCTACTTGGTCTTCAGTTCTTACTTTTTCTAAGTTTTACAAGGTTGATGTTAGGGCCTCAGCGGATGCTGTTTTTGGCCGTAAGGTGCTTCAGGCGGTAGGGTCATGAACTACGTGCTGTTGGCTCTCTGGGGATCCCACCCTTCTTTTGGACACTGCTTTTGGATGTCCCAATTGTCAAGAATGAAGCGACCCGAGCAGGACACCAAGAAAAATACAATTCTGTGATTACTCACCTGTAGAATTGATTTTGTTGGTGTCCTGCTTGGGTCGCTTCATCTCACCCTTGCTTTTTGTTCTCATTTTGCTTTTATGGTGATTACCATTCTGTTTTGAACTTTGTTTTTGGAGGTTTTTTTTGAGAGAGTACATGCAAAAGCTATGTGATGTATCATGGTTTTCTTGGCCTCCTGGCCTGTCTCACTTCTACTGCTGTTTAACCACTGGGGATTCTAATGAGACACCTGCCTTATATAGGGGGCCAGGAGGAGTCACTGCTTTTTTGTCTTGCAGTAACGCTTCGCCACCTTGTAGCGGATAACCCAATTGTCAAGAATAAAGCGACCCGAGCAGGACACCAACAAAATCAATTCTACAGGTGAGTAATCACAGAATTGTTTTTTTATACATAAGCATGTCCGTTTGGATAACTGGATGTTGGCCTGGTGCTTTGCATTTGCAGTCCGGTCTCCCTAAAGCTATGGTTTTTGGTTGTGTTTAGATTCTAGTGACCATGAAGATAATGAAGAGCCCTTTATAGCTCCAGAGGGACTGAATGTGCCATCAGATGTAGAATTGGTAAGTTTACAATCAGTTTGTAATTTATGTAGAAGAAAATGTTCTTAGATAGTATACAGCAAAACGGGTGTTGGTAACAGTTTTACATAGCTGGGGGGCACCCAGATTGCTGATGCCCTTACTGCATTTATTATCCCCTTCAAAATCTGTAATCTTTATCATTGGGGCTGCATTTGGCCAAAAAGAGTATGCATTGCGAACCTTTTTGGGTGACTCCAGGCCTGGCCGCTTTCTTAAGCCCAAGGCATTTAAAATCAGGATGTTTCACTGTGTGAAAACCCCAGGGTCAACTGGTGGCTCCCACAATGCGGTCTTTGTCGACGACCACATCCCTAGCTTCCCTGTAACTGTGGCACACTCCCATGACAATCCAGTCCGACTGGCAGTGGGCACGCTCCCCAGTCCACATGGAAACTGGGGATTTTTACATTTAACGGGCCATGGCAGAGCCAGCTGCATTGCCTGAAGTATTTGAATGGGGGAGTGGAGGTAGGGGGATATTTTGTGCTTTAAAAACAGTCCTATTCTAAGCATACAGCACGTCCTGCTCCCGAATAGTCATAACATGTGGGTAGTCCTCCGCCTCCGGCGCCGTGCACTGCAGACATGTAGAAAACAAGCTCCTCCCGGCCCTACATATACTGGAGGACCTCCCACAAATCCCCAGATTTCTCTGCAGTGCTGGAACTGCGAAGACATGAAGTATCACGCTCTCGCAGGCGAGCGGGCCTTACAGCCCAAGGTCCTGTGGGACTATTTCCACCCGTCCTCTTCAGAAGAAATATGCCTCCCAGCCTAGGCTGCGTGGGTCGGGTGAAGGTAGGTAGGTAGCACCTGGTGTGCTGAACGGAGCCATGCTCCACCGCAATCCCCCTCCATAGGGTAGGCGGTCAGGCCGATGGTGAGCCTATAGAGGATGCCCCTCCAGCAATTTGCCTGTGCCCCTCACAAAATTGTCCATGGACACCGTCGGCTTCCCCCTCGCTTCCTCCCGTAACTCGGGGGGGAAAAGAAAGGGGGGGGGGTATGTGTGGCAGCCCTAGCGCTATTTCGCCCTTAAACTTCGGTCCCTGAGTTAGGGGGTCAGTGTTGCGTCTCGCTATACAGCGTGTGCTGGCTTTTTTACTAACTATCTGCTGCTCGGCAGCTTCATTCAGCATGTCAGCATGAGACTTATACATCCACTCTGTTCTACCTTTTCTGTCGGTTGGAGCTTTGCGCTCTTTGGGGGAGGCGGAGACTCGCCCTGACGAGTATTGCGTCACAGCCTGGCCTGGCCCTCCCCTCGAGGTTCGCTGGCACCATTTTCTCTATCTTCCCGCGTGCGTGGTGTGGCTCGTCTCCTCCCTCGGTCATGTATGTGCCCTCCGGGGCGGTATGATTTCTAGGTTTTTTCGATCAGAGCATGGCACTGACTCCTCTCCCCTTGTCCCATTGTGTCTTTCAGAAGCAAAGACCTCGTTACCGGCCCCGGCCTAACATATATTCACGGGTCCTCTTTACAAATTCTCCCACATTACTAGCGGGTTGGGGCATCCAGGGTCGCTTATTGCATAATTCCCTGCGTTATACTGCATAAAAATCACCATATGGAGGCATTTCACAATTATGGAACCGGGGTCCCTCCGGGACGTGACCGGCTGTGTGCAGTGTGTCGCCAGCCCTGCGCCCGGTTTGTGCCACGGTCATCACTGCGGTGGCCGCCAGGACTCTTGTCAGAAAGATACTGGATCACCGACCTGAGGATCTTCCTTGGGGGGTGTTCAGTGCCCTATGAGACTGCGAAGCCTTTGTGAAGTTTATTCTATCGGCACTGGATGACACCATTAAGATGTGTGCTAGGAGCTCAGCACTTGCGGTAACCATTCGCCGGCTGGTCTGGCTGCGACAGTGGGGCGCCGATGGAGCTACAAAAAAGGCTCTCACTTGCCTTCCATTCAGAGGACGGAGGTTATTCGGGGCCCGCTTGGACCTTTTCTGCAAAAAGGCTATAGCACCCTCCCGCAGAAGGCCGCTCCGGCCTCCACGAGGCAGGGTCACCCCCCCTACGTCAGTGTTAGACGTGAATCTGAGGTGTGTTTCCAGTTATTCGGCGTGGACTTCCAGCATGGCGCGGCCAGGCAGCGCCCTGGGCCTTCTGGCAAGACCAAGTCCAAAACCGCCAAAACCTCGCAAGCATGAAGGGGCGCCCTCGCCCCTTTGGGCGAGGGGGCGACTGCACAGCTGTCTCACATCCAGGAATATGCCTTCTCCTTATGGCAGTTCCGGGATGTAGCCCACCTGGGCTCAGGATGGGTTCTCGCGGCCGGTCCCCCCCTCAGTTTCCTGTCAGCGTATTTTTAGCCCTGCTCTCCCTTATGAACCTGGCGCAGGCCAGACTAGGATCTGCAGTGTTGGGTGCGCCTTGGCAATTGCCTTAACGGGAGGGGGCCATGGCCCCTATACATTTTTCCCATCCTCCCCCCCTCATCAGTACGAGGTAGTCTGGACCCCATGTGCCTACGGCAGGCCTAGCTATTCTGCCCTTGCAAGTAATCCATATATGACATATCTGTCTTGGGCCACGGGCCCCTGCGCGGGGAGGGGGGGTTTTCTGCCTCTTGCGAGGCTCTAGCACTTCTCAGATTCTCTGGGGTCTGCGGCACGCCTTAGACTATTCTAGCCAGTGTCACAGGATCAACCCTGCAGCTTGAGGAACTGCAGGGGCCTCCCTTCGTGCCCAGGCTACTAGCCTGGCGGGTATGGGGATGCGCCAGAGGTGGGGCTTCGGCGTTGGGACCTACCAGGTCGTCTTCTTTACTCCCCCGCCTCTGCATCAGATACAGTGGGTCGGTTGGCCGACAGTGTTCCCTAGAAGCTACTGGATGGTTGCTTAATCTCCCCATCCCTTCACCTTCACTTATTCACTATTCCCCATCCCGGGGAAATCTGTTCAGGCTTGCTGCCTTCTTCCCTGGCATTAGGGGAACCCAGGTTACAGGGGCTCTGCCCTCCTTCACTCGCGCCCTACCTCCACCAAGCGGGATGGCAGCTGGAGGGTCTGTCAGTGGCACATCCAGATGATGTCATTTATATACCGAGCCCTTGGGCTCCTCGGCGCAGTAGGTTACTAACCCCTCCTATGTCCCAGCACCCCGGTGCTTGGTCTGGGCTCAGGCCTTCTTGGTAAGTTGGTTCCTCTGGAACTTCCCATTGGCAAGGGCCCCTTCAGGGGGGGCACCTCCCTTCCTTGCTAGCATCTCCTAGAGTATGGCCCCCCTGGGTGCCAGTCTAGCAGGTTTGGAAAGGGAGAGCCAAATCTCTCCCACGAACCACGGGGCTCTAGGTTGGGCCCTTAGAGGGCCCATCTTATCTGCTGGGCTCGCTGTAACGGTGGCCCCCCTTTGATTCTATATGGCAGGCCTCCCCCTCCTTAGGACCAGTCGGTTCATGAGAGTTGCCTGGTCTGTTGCAAGACGAGGGCATGTTTGTAATGCTGATTAAAGATTGTGAAAGGTTGCTACCTCTGGAGGGTCCCTGTCCCTGGCCTGAGAAGCAGTTCTACCCCCCCCCCCCTGCTTCTCAGCGGATTTCGCTTCTATGGTTGCCCTTAGCGGCAGGTTTTGCCATCCCAGGTTGCCCAGGGAGCCTAGAGTGGCTCTAAGGGGTCCCCCTTCTGACACAGGGCCTCTGCCCTTGTCTCTACGGTCCCAGGATATTCTGGTTCCTGTCCGTGGGCCTGAGTATCTAGGCTTAGCCTTATTATTTCACATGCCTTCTTTTCACCAACCTACCTTTGGGCTCTGCGCACGGCTGGCTGGATAGTGAGCCCCATGGGATCTATGGCCTAGGCGGCCTCGGGAGTAATGGCTCGCAGACGCCTCTGCCGAGGGCTGCGGAATTGTGATATCCCAGTTGGGGTGCGGTCCTGTCCTTATCAGGTCTCTTCCTGGTTCCAATCAAGGGCCTCCCGTCTGGGGGTTGATTGCTAATCTCCCCTTGGGGGCGGGCTTCATCTTCTGGGTGACCTAGTATAAGTGGAGGTTTGGGGGCTAGCTCCCCAGCTTCCCTTTATTCCACCTATAATGGCTGGGTGGTTCCCATATTGACTGGCAGGGGCCTTAGTCTCTCCCCTGTGAGGCGTTATCGGCTCCCAGGGCCTTAAAGCCATTACAGCTTAAATTGGGGGATGGCTCCCCATCTGGGAATCTGATGGTGTAGGCCTGTCTTGGCCTTTCCTACAGGAGTCTGGTTCTGTCACCCTTGTAGAGTATTCTCTTTGGGTTGCTTAACTGCACCTCCCCAGTAGTTCCATAAGTCCCTGTGGGGATCAAACCTTTCATCCTGTTACCCTGCGGACTTCCTGGGGATCCTGCTTGGATACGGTATCGGCTGCCCTGGAGGCCAGACCGCTCTTCTGGGGCCTCCTGACTACGTCAGACTTGGGCCTGAGACGATGGTTCTGGCTAATTATTCCCTGACGCTATGTATACTCATGTATACATGTACGGCTATATGCGGCTACCGGTACCCCATGCCTGGCGGTGTTTCCCTTTATCCTGGGCTTCTGGCCCAGGTGGTCTGTTGGACCCTTGGTTCAGACCCTTTTGTATAGCCATTGGCTGATTACTAATATACTAATTGTGAGGGCCTACTTCCCTCTTCAGGTTTGCACTTCTTCCCATGCTGGACTCCTTGGCCTTTGGGGGACTGCTGTTCTTGGAAGTCTACGGGCGTCTCCTTAGGTATGCGCCTGATATCTATTCCAGCGCCATTGCGCCTTGGAGCGCTTCTTCTGGATGTTCTCTGATTCTGGGGAAGCCTTGGCTTCCTGGTAATTAAGGGTTTGTATCCCCGCCTTGGTCGGGTGCCCTGTTTTTGTTCCCCTTGAGGGTGTTACAAGTGTTGCCACAAGGCTTCCTTGCCTGTGAGCTGGTTGGGTCACTACACTGACCTATGTTCCTTCAGGGGAGCTTCTATTCCCCGTTATCGTTTACTCTGTTATCATGGGTACTTGGGTATCACGTTCCCTTCAGCACCAGGGTTTTGTTTCTCTGTTGGTTTAATTACTTGCCTTATGGCCTGTCTCTGTTCATACCTGCTTGGTTCCGTTATGAGACTAATGTTGGAGCCTATGCTCTTGTCAGGCCTGTTGCAAGTTTTGCAGGTGACAGCGCCTTTACTGTCCGCTGTGCCTTGCCTTTTTTGGGGATCCCACCCTGCTTATGGACACTGCTATTGGATGTCCCACATGTTATGACTATTCGGGAGCAGGACGTGCTGTATGTTTAGAATAATACAACTCTGTGATGTACTCACCTGTAGAGTTGATATTATACTCATACAGCACGTCCTGCTCCACCCCACCCTGGTTTCACTAATTCTGGATCCCCTGTATGGTGATTATTATCGTTCAGATATTGCTACCAGTTATTCTGGGTGGTTGGTTCCTTCTGGCCTCTCTTCTCACTGCTTTTCAATGCTGGGGATTTGTGGGAGGTCCTCCAGTATATGTAGGGCCGGGAGGAGCTTGTTTTCTACATGTCTGCAGTGCACGGCGGCGGCGGACTACCCACATGTTATGACTATTCGGGAGCAGGACGTGCTGTATGCTCTACAGGTGAGTACTTCACAGAGTTGTATTTTTAAAGTGCAATTTCGGAGAGTACCTTTACTTTCCTAAGTTGTTCTTCAATTGGGAAATAATCAGCTTATTCCATAACCAATTATGTGGGATCTAAATCCATCTATGCAGTGTTATGCTGAAGCTGCAGGTAGCGATATTTCTCTGCTAAAGCAAACAGCGGAAAACGTTCAAGCTTTCCCAAATGATTGGCTGCATAATGATTGGCTGCACACCATCTGTTGCATGACCATTTTACCACTTCATTGAGCTTTTTCACTTTGCGTTTTAAAACTTGGTTGTCTGAATGTTTTTTTCCAAGTCCAAAAAAACACGTTCTCTTTTTAACAGCCAGCAACAGCAAAAATGCACGCCATCATAGAACGGACAGCAAATTTTGTCTGCAAACAAGGAGCTCAGTTTGAGATCATGCTAAAAGCCAAGCAAGCGCGAAACTCACAATTTGACTTCTTACGCTTTGATCACTACCTCAACCCCTACTACAAGCACATGCTGAGAGCCATGAAGGAAGGACGCTACACCATGCAGTCAGAAAAACAAAACAAGAACAAAAGTGTGTATTTTTCTGTTCACAACATATATCATTTCAGCTTTTTGTGTACACAGAATTCACGGCATCCATTGTCCCTCTAAGGTGCTTTCAATCTAATATCCCTAGTAGATACAGACATTCACCATATAACCTGCCAGTTTGTTGTTAGATTGTGTGGGGAAAAACACGAGCACTTGAAGGAATACCCACATGTCTTGTGATCTTGTTGTTTTGATAAGGTAAAGTTAGCAGTCTAAATAATATATGCTCTCGCTGCTATATGGTAGTTGCAAACATTTTGCTAGATATTTCATAGAAATCTGTTTAAAATCAAAACAACTACTGCCACTCTGCTGCTCCATCCACACAATGAGTAATTAAAGGGTCTATAAACCTCCCGGTTTCCACAAACAGGGCTCCTGGTGTCCTCACATCTGTCACGGGGACTATTAATTACAATGGCCTTAAAACAGCATTGAAATGAATGGTGTGGTTTGTGCACATGAGCTGTCAGTGGCGAGGAGCGAAGGGTCCATGACCAGTAGGGAATGTTGCCCATGTCCCCATGTATTCTGGGGCACATTCTTGTTCACCAAAACCAGGAAGATTCTGAGTGGTGGACCAGTAAGCCGCCTGGGGGTGAGAGAAGTGCCTGTTTTTTAAATTAGTTACAGCTTATACCTAGCGCTTTAGGAAGGAGGAGGGACACATGGTAAAACATCAAGTGAGCCCCTTGCTGCCTTATTATTGCCATTGGGTTTACAGTCTCTTTTAAGTCCCATGACATGCTGGTCTGTTCTCTGTCTAGTTCTTCTAGAGGCCTCCACCCGGCAACCACAGTGTTGTGTGTCCCCTCACCAGTGACTCAAGCATGCCCACTCCATTCACTGCAATGAAGGGGGCATAGCGAGATCAATGGAGGGGCTGTGCTCGAGTCACCGTAACTAATGCAGGGGAGTACAAGATGGTGGTTGCCAGTTGGAGGCCTCTTGAAGAATTGGCAGGTACGTGTATGCCATAGGACCAGATCTTGGAACTGTGAACACCCCAATCCCTGCTGCAGGAAATTGATAACCGGCTTTGGATTTTTTTTATTGTTGTCCTTAATGTAACATTAAAGCCTAATTCCTATATTTAAAATTTGCCATTGATAAAATGTTCCAGTCCATAGAATATTTCCAGATAAAAAGTGTGGTGGCTTGTAAATGATTGAGGAGTCTAAGTCGATATTTGTCAAAACATTTTCTTCAGATATTCTGACTTGCACATTGCATTCCATCCCATTTTTGTGTCTTCAGATTCTACTGCTAGCACAGTGAAAAGCAAAGATAATGTGGATGAAGATGAGGAGGAGGAGGATGATGATGATGATGATGATGATGGAGGCGATTACTTACACCCGAGTCTGTTTGCCTCTACTAAGCGTTGTAACAGGCTTGAAGAGCTTACAAAGGTACTACTGAAATATTTTCAGTTTATTTCAGTCTAATTTAAACGTATAATTTAGATCAGAAGTAAGGCTCTCGGCCTTCTGAGCTCAAGAAGCACTTAACAGAAACTACCACTACACCTTTGCTCCCTGTATACCAAGCAAAAGCTCTGATCAGCATCCAGGGCAGGAAGGTCCTGTACAGGGATGCAATTCTTTCCTCCCCCACCCTTTATTTTTCTCCCATCTATTGGAACCCCAGGCTTTTGCCAAGCATCCTGTGACTACATTAGATTCAATGGCAATCAGGAGCAGTGGGCTATGAGGTATGGGGCAGGTGACTGTAGTGTCTCCCCAGGGTTTCCAGTGTTATAGGATCAAGAGCAGATGGATAGGTGGCAGCACCGGTGGCTATGGAGTGATATATCAGTTTTTTTTTTTTTAACTTTGTCCTTGTTATCTCCTCCCAAAATGTTGATTCTTGCCCTCAAACCCTTACCTAGCCAATGTTCAGTTACGTATACGATATTATATCACGTAAAACAAACTCTGCTGGACAAGAGTGGAAGAGTTGTGAGCTCTTGTGGATCTCTGATGCTTCTTGTGAGAGATTAAGTAGGATGCTTAATGCAGCAGTCAAGCCAGTGACAGAAAATCTGAATTATTTAAAGGGGCAATCCAGGCTGGGTTAAAACAAGGGATACTTGCCACTTCTCCCCTGAGGCTGTTCCAGTGCTGTCATGCTATGTAATTCTCAGCTGATGTCGAGATTGGGTGTAGCTAGAGATTGTAGTGAGTAGGGTTTGAGGGCTATTGCGAGTCTGATGTGGGATCTACATTTTCAGGTGTGTGAAATTAAGACCTACACTTGCCAAGCACCTTAAATGCTAGTTGTTAATCCAACCCCACACACATAACATACACTATTCTTAGTATACAGTACGTCCTGCTCCAGATAAGATTCTTTACTCTTGGGTATTACTCCGCCAGATGGCGCTGGACTGCAGAGACCGCAAAATTGGCTCCTCCCGGCCCCTCAAATACCCGGGACCTCCTACAATTCCCCAGAATTTCTCTGCAGTCTGGACTGCGAAGGACAAGAAGGTGGCGCTCTCTTCTCGCAGGTGAGCGGGGCTATTAGCCTGCGGCCCTGTAGGACTATTCCCACCCGTTCCGTTATGTGCCTCCCAGCTTTGGCTGCGCTGGTCCGGGTGATGGTAGGCAGCACCGCTGTCAGGTGCTTAGGAGCGCTGCTCCACCACAATCCCCCACCAAAGGGTAGGCGGTATAGGCATATGGTGAGCCTTTATGGGATGCCCCTCCCGCACTATTGCCCCTGTCTATCGGTGGGCCCTATGTTAAGTGGCCGCTGCCCTCCCTCGCTCTCCCTTTCCCCCTTGTAGCTCTCGGGGGGGGTGCTTCCCTTGGTTTGTGTGCTTGTTCAGTCTCGGCACTGACTTTGGTTGCACTGGTTGCGGTTCCGCGGTTGGCGGCGACATTACCTCAGGTGCTGCTGCGCCTTCATTGGCTGCTTGGCACGTGTGCTGCTAGCGCGAATCCCTATCGGCCTATTGTGCCGCTATAATCACCATATGGAGGCATCTCAGGATAATGTGCTTGGGGTTCCTTCGGGACAAGCCCAGCTGTGTGTAGCTTGTGGGGTGTCCCCTACTAGTGCTGACAATGTATAACTTGTGCCCAGCAGGTGCTTGCGCTGCAGCCTGGTTTACCAGCAGCTGGGCCTGCGTATGGCTTCTACAACTCCCCCAAGCTTAAATTTGACTTCCATTGAGTCTTGCTAGACTGGCTAGTGTTGAGAAGTTGCTTGCTAATACTATGGCGCGTAAGGCCTCTGCTAAGAAGCGGCATTTGACACCTGATGTCACTCTCTTCCCTATGGAGGCAGAAGAGTTCTTTGAACTGTCTGATTATACCCCCTTGGAAGAAGGGGAGTTGTTCTCTGACTCAGAGTCATCTGATGAGAGGCCCAGGGGTCATGATGATTCTGGCTCTGACCCCTGGGCCCCAGATGATACTGATAGGCTGTTGGCTCAGATTTTTGAGGTACTGTCTATCTCTCCCCCGGTTGCGGCCCCTAGGCAGCAGGGGGAATTGTTTCATACTGCTAAGCCACGTTTAGAGTTTCCTGAGCAAGCCTATTTTAATAATCTCATGCTCAAGGAATGGGAGCGTCCTAGCAGGCTCCCCGGAGTCCCTAAGAGTTGGGATAAGAGGTATCCCTTTCCTGCTGATGTGGTGAAGCGTTGGTCATCCCCTCCAGAGGTGGATGCCCCAGTCCTAGGGTTGTCTAACACCTCTGTCATGCATTCCCCTGACTCTACTACGCTGCGGGATAGTGAGGACCGGCGTATTGATCAGCTGGTGTCCCACGCCTTTGCCTGTGGGGGACGGTGCTTGTGCCTCTGCCATTACAGCGGTGGCTATTAGGACCCTGCTTAGAAGTGTTTTAGATGGTGCTCCTGATGATGTTTCTAGTAAAGAGTATAATGCACTCTCGTGCTGTGAGGTATTTGTTGCTTATGTGCTCTCTGCCTTGGATGATACCATTAGGATGTGTGGCAGAGCCTCTGCCCTGGTGGTTGCTATGCGCCGCTCGGTTTGGCTGCACTAGTGGGCAGCTGACACCACTGCCAAAAAGGCTCTCACTGGTTTTCCCTTCAAAGGACCACGCCTATTTGGGGACCGCCTGGACCTGTTTGCTAAGGGAGGCAGGTTACCCCAGCGCAGGAGGCAGTCTCGGCCCAGGCTCTTTTTCTTCCCCCTACCGTGGATCCAGACGGGGGGGGTCTCCTTTACTGGGGCCCGAGTAGATTTATGGGGTAGGGGCAGAGGACGTGGATGCTCTGGCCCATCCTGGGGCTCCAAGCCTAAGTCTTCTCCCAAGCCCCCTCAGGCATGAAGGGGTGCCCTCATCCATCCGGGTGGGGGGACGGCTTCAGCACTTTGCTCACGTCTGGAGGCTTCATGCCTCAGACCGGTGGATTCAGGAGGTAGTGTCCTCCGGTTACAAGATTGTTTGCTGCCTGGCCGCCCCCAAGATTCATCAGATCCCGGATGTCTCAGGACCCCATGTCGGCTCAGGCTCTGATTCTGGTGGTGCAAAGCCTTCTGGAGATGGGGGTCATCTGTCAGGTCCCCTTACGAGAAAGGGGCAAGGGGTTCTATTCCAACCTTTTCACTGTGCCCAAAAAAGATGAGTCAGTCAAGCCCATCCTGGACTTGAAGATCCTCAACAAATTTGTCAGATGCAGGAGTTTTCGCATGGAAACTTTGCGCTCTATCAGTTGCCTGCGTCCAGGGGACTTCATGACCTCTGTGGACATCAAGGATGCTTACCTTCATATTCCTGTTTTTCCAGGTCATCAAAGATTCCTCAGGTTTGCTCTGGAGGATCAACACTACCAATTTGTGGCATTGCTCTTCGGTCTCACTTCAGCTCCCAGAGTGTTCACCAAGGTGCTGGCAGGAGTGATGGCTCTGCTCAGGTCTCAGGGCAGTCGTGTGCTGCCCTATTTGGACGACATTCTCATCACTTCTCAGTCCCTCCAACAGGCAGAGCTGGATACTCAGCGAGTAGTGTCCCCTTTCTCCCTCCTTGGTGACGCCATTCCTGGGAATGAATCTGGATACAGTTCAGGCAATGATTTTTCTTCCTCAGCAGAAGGTGGACTGTCTGCTAGCGCAGGTTCAATTCCTGCTATCTTGCCCTCATCCCTCCATCAGGCAGGGAATGCAGCTGGTGGGTCTGATGGTGTCATTTTTCGAGGCGGTCCCTTATGCCCAGTTTCACATGAGGCCTCTGCAGATCCACCTCTTGTCAGTTTGGGACCAGGTCCTTGTTCTGTCTCCCCTAGCCAGGAGGTCTCTCTCGTGGTGGCTGGATTCCAGGAACCTGTTGGCGGGCAGATCCTTTCTGGCCCTCTGCTGGGAGACGGTCACCACGGGAGGGGTTGGGGGGGCTTCTGGAAGTCCCTACAGTTCCAAGGGTGCTGGGGCCCTCGGGAGGCCCACACGCCCATCAACATTCTGGAATTGAGGGCGATCAGGTTGGTTCTGGCTCATTTGACCCAGCACCTTCGGGGCCGGCCTGTTCAGGTACGCTCGGACAACCAGACGGCGGTTGCCTACATCAATCATCAGGGAGGGTCCCGGAGCAAGGGGGCCCTCAATTGATCCTATCCTGGGCGGAGGACAATGTTCCCTGCATATCGGCTGTGTACATTCCGGGGGTGGAGAATCTGCAGGCGGACTCTCTGAGCTGGGGGACCTCTTGCCTGGGAGAATGGTCCCTCTGCGACAGGGTGTTTCACTATCTGTGTCACCGTTGGGGTCAACCAGATGTGGATCTGTTTGCGTCCCGTCACAAGCTCCCGGCCTTTGTCTCCCTGTCCTAGGATCCTCTGGCCTTGGCCACAGATGCTCTAGCAATGTCATGGCAGGACCTTCAGCTCCTGTATGTCTTTCCCCCATTCCCCCTGTTGGGCAGGGTTCTGCGCAAGATAGCTTAGGAGGGGGTGCCAGCTATCCTGGTGGCTCCCAGGTGGCCAAGAAGAGTGTGGTTCGCAGACGTAGTGCAGCTGGCAGTAGATTAGTACGCTCTGCCCAGGGTTCCAGACCTGCTCACTCAGGGTCATTTACGCCATCCCAATTTACAAACTCTGGCTTTGACGGCCTGGCTGCTGAAACCTCCATCTTGATGGAGAAGGGGCTGTCTGCCCCTGTTGTTGACACCATGATCAAGGCTAGAAAGAAGTCTTCGTCTTCTATTTACTATTGAGTTTGGCGTGCCTACATTGATTGGTGTGAGTCTAGGTCTCTTCCCTGTCATGTGTTCTCTATTCCCAGGATCCTGGAGTTCCTACAGCATGGTTTGGATCTGGGGCTTCAACTAAGTACTCTGAAGGGTCATGTCTCTGCCCTGGCTGTTTTCTTCCAGAGGTCTTTTGCTCAGCATTCTCTGATCAGGACTTTTTTCCAGGGGGTTACTCATGTGCGTCCTCCACGTAAGCCTATGTTGCCTGTTTGGGATTTGAACTTGGTCCTGTCTGCCTTGCAGGGTGCTCCCTTTGAACCTGTGCAGGAGGCTGCTTTGGCCATTCTTACTCTCAAGGTTGTCTTTTTGGTGGCTATCACTTCTGTTAGGCGTGTTTCTGAGTTGGCGGCGCTTTCTATCCAACCCCCTACTTTGAGAGACACCAGGACAAGGTGGTGTTTTGCTTCAAACCAGATTATCTGCCTAAGGTCATGTCTGCCTTTCATCTGAATCAGGACATTGTTCTTCCTTCCTTGTGCCCTAATCCTAGTAACGCTAAGGAGAGGGTTTTGCATTCCTTGGATGTGGTTAGGTATCTGAAGTACTATCTGGTGGCTACTGCACCTTTCAGAAAAACTGATGCTCTTTTTGTGGTCTCTTCTAGTCCTAGGAAGGGTCCGGCTCCTGCTAAATCTACTATCAGCAAATGGATCCATCAGGCTGTGATTCAGGCCTACTCTGCTAAGGGAAAGAATCCTCCCTTCCGCCTTACTGCTCATTCTACTCGTGCTATTGGTGCCTCTTGGGCTTTTCAGCACCAGGCTTCTGTTGAACAAGTTTGCAAGGCCGCTACTTGGTCTTCTGTTCATACCTTTTCTAAGTTTTACAAGGTTGATGTTAGGGCCTCAGCTGATGCTGCTTTTGGCCGCAAGGTTCTGCAGGCGCCAGTGGTTTAAACTGTCTGCTGTTATCTTTGGGGATCCCACCCTACTCTATGGACACTGCTATTGGATGTCCCAAGAGTAAAGAATCTTATCTGGAGCAGGACATACCGTATACTAAGAATAATACAATTCTGTGATTACTCACCTGTAGAATTGTTATTATGAGTATACAGTACGTCCTGCTCCACCCCCCCCCCCCCTTGTTTTACTTTATCCTTGGATCCCCTGTATGGTGATTATCATTGTTTTACAGTTGCTAGTTGGTTCTGTTATCTTTCTCCCGGCTTCTTGTTAACTGCTTTTCAATACTGGGGATTTGTGGGAGGTCCTGGGTATTTGAGGGGCCGGGAGGAGCCAATTTTGCGGTGTCTGCAGTCCAGTGCCATCTGGCGGAGTAATACCCAATAGTAAAGAATCTTATCTGGAGCAGGGCGTACTGTATACTCATAATAACAATTCTACAGGTGAGTAATCACAGAATTGTATTTTTAAGCTTTTTCCTATTTCTATTTTTAGTTTTGTTTGAAATAATTGACCAAGACTTGTTTTTTCTTCCTAGCCTCTAAAGGTGATCGACCCAGACCACCCACTTGCTGCTCTTGTTAGAAAAGCTCAGAATGAGAAGATGGCCTCTCAGCAAGCTGCAAACACTGTGCCTGCACCTGCTCCTGCTACACAGACTGAAAACTCTACAGAAAGTAAGTAAGCTTTGAAATAGTTTTCTAGTTCTTGTATGTCCCCCTCCTTCCTTATTTGCTTTATATAATGCATATATAGCTTTGGTAACATTGACGGTCTGTGTTGAACTAGGATGGTTGCATTTTGTTGAAGCTACAATGATGATCATTTTGTAGTCTGCTAGACATATCACATCTACATGTAGTATACGTTAGTTTGTTGATAATGGTTTCTCATGTCTTGGGGCTGATTGCAAGTAGTAGAAAGATTTGAATGAACACCCTTTACCCTCTGACCATAAACTCACCTGCTTCCTCGATCCTGCTGTGACCTGCCCGACCCTTTGAATCCCAGCTTACCTGCCCGACCCTTTGAATCCCAGCTGACAGAGCAAGGATACTTTGAAGCTTAGTTTTTGTAGTAGGTTTCACATTCCTGCGTGGTTTCAGCAATGAAAAAGTTTGGCTGCCCCCTTTGGGCATTTGGGCTGGCCAGGGTTCAGAGATCAGCCCCTGCCTGCCTACATCCTCTGTGCCCTTTGTTTTCCAGGGCAAAGCAACCCTAGTACCATGCCTATCACGTGATTTGAATTAAATCATTTAAATTTCCATACATGTTGTTTTAGAACCATTTAAAGCATCAAGTCCAATGTTTTCAAAAATGTATCTCGCCATGTATATTGGTCAAAATATGTGCTCTGTGTAAAAAAAAAAATAAAAAAAAAGTGTAAAAAAAAAACCCCCGTAGTGGCCTATCCCCCTGGGGCTTACCAGATCAGGATGCTTCAAAGCCCCCCAGGGCATCCCAAAGCTCATCTGCATCCTGTCTCCTTTACCGATGTAAACATTGAGCGGCTGCCTCCCCTACATTGTTGGGCTGCGCGCACGCCCTCAGCCATTCTGATGCAGCATTTTTGGCTCCCAATTGGCCAGGGCAGAAAAGTGTGGTGAACAGTACATATGCACGCCAAACTGCTCAGATTGGACTAAAGCACGCACATGCCCCAGCAAGAGCCTGTCTGATGGCGGTTCGTTCAGGTGCTCACAGGGCCTCAGGCCACCACCCTGCAGGTACTTGGGCTTTATTAATCTCTCAGGGAGAGACATCTTCGAATAGTGCTGCAATGACCGTAACGTGTACTGTTAGAGGGGTCAGCTAGGAACATACTGCTTATTACAAGTGGTAACCCGTGTATTACACTAGAAATGATTTTAATTTAAAGCCCCTGTCCGTGCATCAGAAGTAAAGTTTCTCACCTTTTTGTTACTGAAGAACCAGTAATCCCATTCTCCAGAGCAGTGGAGTCCATCATGCTGGCTTTGCGACCCCCTCCATTCATGCAATGGTGGGGGCACGCTGAATACGCCTTGTCATATCCCCTTCATTGCAATGAATGCAAGGTGTGTGGGGGGGAAACAAGGCCCCCAGGATGCACATTGTGCTGGGAGATGTATCAATTGATTCCCATACTTGGTAAATATGCAAGTGCCGGCACTGAACGGAGGACCTGCAAGGGCACATCAGACCCATACTTGCTGGGACAAAAGGTGAGTATATTTTTTTGAACTACAGGAAGTTAATCTGACAAAAATCACAGGGATGTTTTTGGCGCCAAAAGTGGTGCCCAGACCAAAAGATGAGGGGTCGAGGTGCTCGGTGAGTTTTGCTCCAGACCGTAGACCCTATTACAGAAGGGTAGCCGGTCCATAGGGACTGTTTGTGTGGGAGACTCTTCTTAATGGGGGCTCCGTTCCCCCCCACCCCCCTTACTGGGCCGGTTGCTCCCACATGCTGTGCGCTCTCCCCCCTCGTTACCCCCCCCCGTTACCCTCTCCCCCCTCCCCCCGTTACCCTCTCCCCCCTCCCCCCGTTACCCTTTCCCCCCTCCCCCCCGTTACCCTCTCCCCCCTCCCCCCCGTTACCCTCCCCCCCCCGTTACCCTCTCCCCCCTCCCTCCCCGTTACCCTCTCCCCCTCCCTCCCCGTTACCCCCTCCCTCCCCGTTACCCTCTCCCCCTCCCCCCCGTTACCCTCTCCCCCTCCCCCCCGTTACCCTCTCCCCCTCCCCCCCGTTACCCTCTCCCCCTCCCCCCGTTACCCTCTTCCCCCCCCCCCCCCCCGTTACCCTCTTCCCCCCCCCCCCGTTACCCTCTCTCCCCTCCCCCCCCCCTCGCCTCCCACTTCCCTATTCCACGGTGGTGCGGGGGGGGGGGGGCTGGGCGGTAGGGGTCGGCCGCACACTGGCTCTCCGCCGCACAACGGCAGTTGGCCCAACCGGCGGCGGGCAAAGCCTCTAGCAAGTACACCGCATTGTTTCTTTTTGCCGAGGAGGATGAGGGCCTTGATGTGTTTGGCGGCCGTGACTCCCCAGAGGAGGGGGAGGTTTTCCGTGACTCGGACTCTTCTGGGGATCGTCAGGTCAGTTACGACAGTGACCTAGGGTCCTCCTCTGATGAGGATACCTGGCTCCCGGATGATACCTGGCTCCCGGATGATACCTGGCTCCCAGATGATACCGATAGGCTCTTTTCGAGACATTGCCCCCCCTAAGGAGGCGAAGAAGAAGCAGGGCGAACTTTTCCGCCCTGGCAAGCAACGCTTGGAGTTCCCGGAACAGGGCCATTTCTCCAATATGGTGCTTAAGGAGTGGGAACGTCCTAATAGATTACCATTGGTGCCTAAGGGCTTGGATAGAAGGTATCCCTTTTCGGCTGATTTGGTTGAGCGCTGGTCGTGCCCTCCTGAGGTGGACGCTCCGGTCCTGGGACTATCTAACACCTCGGTCATGCCGTCCCCCGACACTACTACTCTGCGTGATAGCGTGGACCGGCGTTTGGATCAGTTGGCTGGTCATGCTTTCACCCTTGTGGGGGCAGGCTTGCGCCCGGTATGCGCCCCAGCCATTACGGCCATTGCCATTAAGAGGAAGGTCAGGCGCCTTGCTAAGGCCGCCAAGTCTGGTAAGAGGAAAGAGGATTATAGGGACCTCTTGCTTTGCTCTGATGTCATCGCCTTTGTGCTGGCTGCCATGGACGATGCCGTCCGGCTGGGCGGTAGGGCCTCGGCCCTCTTGGTGGCTATGCGTCGGTCTGTTTGGTTGCGTCAGTGGGCGGCGGACGCTGCCGCTAAGAAGTCTCTCACCGAGCTTCCCTTCACGGATCTCCGGCTATTTGGTGAGCGTCTGGATGTTCTGGCCAAGGATGGTAGGCTCCCCCAGCGCAGGAAGCAGACTCGGCCCTTTCGGGGATCCTCCTCCTTTCGTCCTTCAAGATTAGGTCGTGGACCGCCTTTCTCAGGTAGTCGCAGAGACTCTTGGGGCCGAGGCAGACCCCCGGTTGACCTGGTCTCTCCTGGGGGACCAAACCCCCTCCCAAGGCCCCTCAGGCATGAGGAGGCGC
Source organism: Gastrophryne carolinensis (assembly GCA_027917425.1). Lineage (NCBI taxonomy): Eukaryota > Metazoa > Chordata > Amphibia > Anura > Microhylidae > Gastrophryne > Gastrophryne carolinensis. The sequence goes on along the minus strand of CM051234.1, from coordinate 481,909,496 downwards.
CCTCACCCGACTGGGTGGGGGGATGGCTTTGGCTTTTTGCTCACGTCTGGACTTCGCGTCTCAGACCGGTGGATTCAGGAGGTGGTGTCCTCCGGTTACAAGATAGTTTGCTGCCTGGCCACCCCCAAGATTCATCAGATCCCCGATGTCTCAAAACCCTCTGTCAGCTCATGGTTAGCACCTTGCGGTTCAACGTCTGTTGGAGTCAGGAGTCATTTGCCTGGTGCCTTCCCAGGAATGGGGTCAGGGGTTCTACTCCAATCTGTTCACGGTCGCCAAAAAAGGCGGGTCCTTGAGGCCCATCCTGGACTTGAAGGGTCTCAACAAGTTTCAGGTTCAAGCACTTTTGCGTGGAGACGCTACGCTCGGCTGTCAGTACCCTTCGCCCGGGCGACTTCATGACCTCCGTGGACATCAAGGATGCCTATCTTCATGTACCAATCTTTCCAGGCCATCAGAGATTTCTCAGGTTCGCTCTAGAGAATCAGCATTACCAGTTTGTGGCTTTGCCGTTCTGTATCACCTCAGCTCCTCAGGTTTTCACCAAGGTGCTGGCTGGCGTTATGGCTCTCCTGAGGAATCAGGGCATTCGCATCATTCCTTACCTGGACGACATTCTGATTGCTGCTCAGTCTCTTCATCAGGCCGAGAAGGATACTCAGGTGGTGACGTCCACTCTCGAGTCCTTCGGCTGGGTGATCAACTATCCCAAGTCTTCTCTATCTCCGTCTTTGGCGAGGTCCTTTCTAGGCATGACGCTGGATACTTCTCAGGTCAAGGTATTTCTCCCTCATCAGAAAGGGGAGGGCCTTCAGATGCAGGCGCGGTCTTTGCTGGCGTGCCCTCACCCCTCCATCCGTCAGGGGATGCAGTTGATGGGTCTCATGGTGTCCTGCTTCGAGGCGGTTCCCTTTGCTCAGTTCAACATGAGACCTCTTCAGTTATACCTCTTGTCAGTTTGGGTTCGGAATCAGGAGTCCCTGGATCAGGAGTTTGTTCTGTCCCCCTCCTGTCAGGCAGTCCCTCTCCTGGTGGCTGGACTTGAGGAATCTTCTAGTGGCCAGGTCCTTTCTGCCTCCACGCTGGGAGATTGTCACCACGGATGCCAGTCTGACCGGTTGGGGGGGGGAGTTTGGCAGTCTCTGAAGTTCCAGGGTCAGTGTGGTCCCCAGGAGGCCCACGCACCCATCAATATCCTAGAGCTGCGGGCGATCAGGTGGGTTCTCTCCCAGTTGACCACCCACCTTTGGGGTCGTGCTGTACAGGTCAGCTCGGACAATCAGACAGCGGTTGCCTACATCAATCATCAGGGAGGGACTCGGAGCAAGCGAGCCCTCAAGGAGGTGTCCCTGATCTTGTCTTGGGCGGAGGAGACTGTTCCCTGCCTCTCGGCGGTTTACATCCCAGGGGTGGAGAACCAGAAGGCGGACTCCCTGAGCAGGGGGACATCTCGACTGGGGGAATGGTCCCTCAGCAACAAGATCTTTCACGCACTGACGCCGGACGTGGACCTGTTTGCATCCCGTCACAGTCACAAGCTTCTGAGATTTGTCTCCCTGTCGAGGGACCCTCTGGCATTCGCCTCCGACGCGCTAGCCATTCCCTGGACAGTTTCGGCTCCTCTATGTATTCCCTCCTTTTCCTCTGCTGGGTCAGGTGCCATTCTGGTGGCCCCCCGCTGGCCGAGGAGGGTATGGTTCGCGGACGGCGTACAGATGGCAGTAGATCGGGTCGTCCTGCCCGATGATCCAGAGCTTCTCACGCAGGGACAGCTGCGCCACCCCAATTTACAAACGCTGGCTTTTAACTGCTTGGCTGCTGAAACCGCCATCTTGATGGGCAAGGGTTTGCCGGCCGCTGTTGTCGATACCTTGATTCAGGCTCGGAAGAAATCCTCGTCTTTTATCTACTACAGGGTCTGGCATGCTTACATTGCTTGGTGCGAGTCTAAGTCTCTTTTTTGTCGGGAATTTTCCATTTCCAGGATTCTGGAGTTTTTACAGCATGGTCTGGAATCGGGTGTACAACTTAGTACCCTTAAAGGACAGGTTTCGGCTCTGGCAATTTTTTTTTCCAAAGATCCTTTGCCAATCACAGGCTTGTTAGGACCTTCTTTCAGGGAGTTACTCATGTCCGTCCGCCGCGTAAGCCTCTGCTATCAGTTTGGGACTTAAACTTGGTGTTGTCTGCTCTACAGGGTCCTCCTTTTGAGCCCTTGTGCAATGCTGCGCTGTCCATAATGACTCTTAAGGTGGCCTTTTTGGTCACTATTACTTCGATGCGTCGAGTCTCTGAGCTGGCGGCGCTTTCCATTAAACCTCCTTATTTTGAGCGGCATCACGATAAGGTGGTGTTCCGTCTTAACCCGGAATTTTTGCCTAAGGTTGTATCTGCCTTTCATCTCAATGAGGACATTGTTTTACCTTCTTATTGTCCTGCCCCTGCTAATTCCAAGGAAAGGAACTTTCATTCTCTGGATGTGGTCAGGGCGCTCAGGTATTATTTGGTCGCCACTGAGCCTTTTAGGAAGTCTGATTCTCTTTTTGTGCTTCCTTCCGGACCTAGGAAGGGCTTGCCTCCAGCCAAATCTACAATCAGCAAGTGGATTAGACAGGCGGTGATGCGAGCTTATTCTGCCAAAGGGAAGGAACCTCCCTTACGGTTTCAGGCGGTGGTGGTCTGAACTGCCTGCTGTTACTCATTGGGGATCCCACCCTACTTTAAGGACACTGCTATTGGATGTCCCAGAAGTAATGATTGAAATGAAACAGGCCGTGCTGTACACTTGGAAAAATACAATTCTGTGATTACTCACCTGTAGAATTGATTTTACTGTGTACAGCACGGCCTGTTTCATCCCTCCCTTGTTATCGTTGTCCTTGTTTGCCTCTTTATGGCGATTTGTTTTAGTGTTAGCCTTTTTGGGGCTGTGTATTCTTTTATCATGGTTTATCTCCCGGCTTCTTGCATAACTGCATTTCAACACTGGGGGTCTATGAGTGATTCCTGGCTTTTTATATGGCCGGGAGGAGCCACAAGTCTTCTGCAGTCAACTGCGCAACCTTGTGGTGGAATACCCAGAAGTAATGATTGAAATGAAACAGGCCGTGCTGTACACAGTAAAATCAATTCTACAGGTGAGTAATCACAGAATTGTATTTTTGTGTAAGTCCGTTATTTTGCGCTTCAGCGTTTATCTGCAAAGCTTCTTTTGGTAATGGATTTCATGAATGGCCTTTTTTGCGTTTTTAGGAATTAAATTGCCAGAATAGCCATTTAGCAGCAGGAAATACAGTGCTTTAAACACTTTGCTTGTATTTATTCTTGCTATAAGAAATAATCATTGGCTATATCCTTACTTATAAAGAACAAAAAAAGTGTAAAAGCTAAAGCTTCAGTGAATCCTTTTAAAAATTGTGTTCTGGCATTTACTGAGTAACTGTGATTTTTTCCATCACAAAGTGGTCCATAAAGCGATATTTACTGGTATAATTGATGTTTCCCCCCTAATACTCTTAGGAACACAGCACTGATTGTTTTTGTTCTTTCAGTATCAAAGCATGCTGAAAGCAAGTCTCCAGTTACAATGACTAAGTTTGCATTCAGCCCCAGGGTTATCATATTTGGGACTGAATGCTGGTTCAAGATTAAAAGGAATCAGAAAAAATAGCTCACTCACTGTATACTTGTGAGGAATGAAAAATCAATAAGTGTGTGTGGGCCAGGTGTATACCAAGACTATTTTGCCCTGAATTTCTCTTTTTAACTGTAGGTTAAGTAGACCTCAAATCTTTTTTTGACTGGAGGTCCACTTTAAAGAGTAACAAAGCTGGCCGTATAGTACATACAACTCTAAAGACCAGTTGTCTCCCTCTCTTTGGGGCATCCTGTTTTTGAATCCCCACTGTGGAATACCCCTGGACTCTTGTGGTGAGGAGAGGGTGAAATAGGCCCTCTCCAGCACTTCTGTATTCGCCTGGCCACTAGACCCGCCCTTTGTGGGTCGGGCAGATGATGTACACAGTAATTTTTACTCTGTGTGGTGCCGTCTGTGGCTAGAGGGTGACTTGCCGTTAACCCCCCAGCTCCCCCAATTATCTTCCTCCCCAAAGCCCAGTGGGGGCAGACGTGCCTGGGGCTATTTAGGCTTTGCGGGTTTGTAGCCAGCAGGGCCCCTGTGCCCTGTTCTATAAGCCCTGCATAGCTGGTCCCCAGGCTGGTTATGCTGGTTAGGGGGGGACCCCACTTCATTTTTAAGGGCTTTTAACTCTTAACCAGAAAAATTCGGTGCCCCCCGTCCCCTATGGCATTGTTCTGTTCGGGGACCTTGCTTTTTCGGATTTAAACTGGACCTTCACCATGATTTATTGAAAAGCCCAAACCCTTAAAAAAACGATTCCCCAGCATCTAAAATGTATATATTTTAAGTTTTTAGCCACTTATTATTCTTTCCCCCACCGGGCTGCAACTCTGTTAAGGACTCTAGGATACGGGTGCCCCCATCTTGACTCAGAAGCTTCACACTTACTGAGGAGAGTGGGATAAAGTACAGGGGGGCGGGTTATAGCTGTACTTTGCTCAGACAACGCAGAGCTGGGGTCAGGGAAAGGTCAGCAGTCCCAGAATGCAGAGCAGCACAATCAGAAGGCCCTTCCTGTTTGCAGGCTGCCTGATGTCCCATGAGCTGCCATCTTGGATGTTTAAAGGCTCATAACATGCAGTAGATACAGGTAGGATGATTGTTCTTAGTATACAGTACGTCCTTCTTCAGATAGATTACTTACACTCGGGTATTACTCCGCCAGATGGCGCTGGACTGCAGAGACATCGAAAATTTGCTCCTCCCGGTCCTTCAAATACCCAGGGACCTCCCACAATCCCCAGATCTTCTCTGCAGTCTGGACTGCGAAGAACAAGAAGATGGCTCTCTCTACTCGCAGGTGAGCGGGGCTATTAGCCTGCGGCCCTGTAGGACTATTCCTACCCGTTCCATCAGTAATTGCCTTCCAGCCTTGGCTGCGCTGGTCGGGTGATGGTAGGCAGCACCGCTGTTAGGTGCTTAGGAGCGCTGCTCCACCGCAATCCCCCACCAAAGGGTAGGCGGTATAGGCATATGGGGAGCCTCTATGGGATGCCCCTCCCGCACTATTGCCCCTTGCCCCGTCTATCGGTGGGCCCTGTTAAGTGGCCGCTGTCCTCCCTCACTCTCCTTGTAGCCTTCGGGGGGGGAGGGAGGGGTGTGTGTGTATATATATATATATATATATATATATATATATATATATATATATGTATTGGCTTTTATGCTTCACTACATTATATTTTGTGTCAGCCGCCGCGCTGACTTGTTTTCACTTATTGTGCCTTGAAATTGCCGCCGCCGCGCACGCTTCCCTGTGTTCCACGCTTGGTGGCGGCGTTACCTCAGGCGCCAGTGCGCCGTCATTGGCTGCTAGTCACGTGTATGGCTTCACGCTCTTCGGGGGCGGGGCCTGTCTTTGGCGCGTTCCACGTCACTGTTCATGTGGGCCAGCCCCTCAAGGTATACCGACGCCATTTTTTTGCTGGGTTCCGGCTGCTGCGTGACTGGCTTCTACCTACCGCGGTCCGTGAGTGCCCTCACGGGCGGCTTTATTAACATTGTTATTATTGTATACTTATGGCTTTCTTTCGCTTATGGCTTTCAGCCGGGCTGAACCCTCTTGGCTTCTCCCGGCCCTACTCCCTCTATTTGGTTCTTTAACTTGTGAGGCCTAGTAAATTACTCCCACTTTCCTAGCGGGTTATTGGGGCATCCCGGGTTGCTCTTATAGCGTCAATCCCTATCGGCCTATTGTGCCGTCATAATCACCATATGGAGGCGTCTCAGGATAAAGTGCTTGGGGTTCCTTCAGGACAAGCCCGGCTGTGTGTAGCTTGTGGGGAGTCCCATATTTACGCTGACAAGGCGCGGGTCTGTGTACCCTATGCCGAACAGGTGCTTGCACTGTAATCCGGCCTTCCAGTGGCTGAGTCTGCGATTCGTTTCGCCTCACCTACTCCCCCAAGCTTAAATCTCACTCCTACTGAGTTACATACAAGTGTGGAGTCTCAGCCTGATGTATATTGTAGACTGGCTAGTGTTGAGAAGTTGATTGCTAATACCTTGGCGCGTAAGGCCTGTGCAAAAAAGCGGCACTTAACGCCTGATGTCACTCTTTTCCCTATGGAAGCTGATGAGTTTTTGGAACTGTCTGGCTATATCCCTTTGGAGGAAGGGGAGCTATTCCCCCGACTCAGGGTCATCTGATGAGAGGCCCAGAGGTCATGACGGTTCTGGCTCTGACCCCTGGGCCCCGGATGATACGGATAGACTGTTGGCTCAGATTTTTGAGGTTCTGTCTATCTATCCCCCTGTTGCAGCCCCCAGGCAACGGGGGGAACTTTTTCATACTGCTAAGTCACGCTTGGAATTTCCTGAGCAAGCACATTTTAATAACCTTGTGCTCAAGGAATGGGAGCGTCCCACTAGACTTCCCGGTGTACCTAAGAGTTGGGATAGGAAGTATCCCTTTCCTGCTGATGTGGTGAAGTGTTGGTCATCCCCTCCCGAAGTGGATGCCCCGATCCTAGGGTTATCTAACACCTCTGTCATGCACTCCCCTGACTCTACTACCCTGCGGGATGCGGAGGACCGCAGCATTGATCAGCTGGCGTCCCATGCCTTTGCATGTGTGGGGACGGCGCTGCGCCCGGTCTGTGCCTCTGCCATTACGGCTGTGGCTATTAGAACCCTGATCAGAAGTATCCTTGATGGTGCCCCTGATGATGGGTCTAGTGAGGAGTTTAATGCACTCTCTCGTTGTGATGTTTTTGTGACTTATGTCCTCTCTGCCTTGGATGGCACCATTAGAATGTGTGGCAGAACCTCTGCCCTTGTGGTGGCTATACGCCGCTCGGTTTGGCTGCGCCAGTGGGCTGCTGACATTGATGCCAAGAAAGCCCTCACTGGTTTTCCCTTCAAAGGACTACGCCTGTTTGGGAACCGGGCAGAAACACAGGTTGGCTTTATTTGCTAAGGGAGGCAGGTTATCCCAGCGCAGGTGGCAGTCTCGGCCCTTTCGGGGTCAGGGCTCCTTTTCCTCCCCCTACCGTGGTGCTAGACAAAGGAGGCTGCATGTGTCAGAACGGTGGATTCAGGAGGTAGTGTCCTCCGGTTACAAGTTGGAGTTTGCTGTCTGCCCTCCGCCAAGGTTCATCAGATCCCGGATTCCTCAGGACCCTGTGTCAGCTCAGGAGCTAGTGCAGGCAGTGCAAAGCCTCCTGGAGCTGGGGGTCATCTGCAAGGTCCCTTTAAGAGAAAAGGGCAAGGGCTTCTATTCCAACCTATTCACAGTGCCCAAAAAAGATAGGTCACTCAGGCCCATCCTGGACTTGAAGATCCTCAACAAATTTGTCAGGAGCAGGCGCTTTCACATGGAAACTCTGCGCTGTGCCATCAGTTCCCTGCGCCCAGGGGATTTCATGACCTTAGTGGACATCAAAGATGCTTACCTTCATATTCCTATATTTCCAGGTCATTAAAGGTTCCTCAGGTTTGCTCTGGAGGATCAACATTACCAGTTTGTGGCATTGCCCTTTGGTCTCACTTCAGCTCCCAGCGAGGTGCTGGCTGGCGTGATGTCTCTGCTCAGGTTTCAGGGCATTCGCGTGCTGCCTTATCTGGACGACATTCTCATCACCTCCCAGTCTCTACATCGGGCAGAATTCAACCACCGCAAGTCCTCTCTGTCCCCCTCCCTGGTGACTCCATTCCTAGGAATGAATCTGGATACAGTTCAGGCAAGGATTTTTCTTCCTCAACAGAAGGTGGGCAGTCTGATTGCGCAGGTCCAGTTCCTGCTATCTTGTCATCATCCCTCCATCAGGCAGGGAATGCAGCTGGTGGGCCTGATGGTGGCGTGCTTCGAGGCGGTCCCTTATGCTCAGTTCCACTTGAGGCCTCTGCAACTCCACTTATTGTCAGGGTGGGACAAGGACCCAGCGTCCCTGGACCGGGTCTGTGTGCTTTCCCCCCTGGTCAGGCGGTCCCTCTCGTGGTGGATGGACTCCAGGAACCTGTTGGGGGGCAGATCCTTTCTTACCCCCTCCTGGGAGACGGTCACCATGGATGCCAGTCTGTCAGGTTGGGGGGGGGGGGGGGGGGGTTCTGGAAGTCCCCTGCAGTTCCAGGGGAGGTGAGGCCCACACACCTATCAACGTCTTGGAGCTGCGGGCGATCAGGTTAGTCCTGGCTCAGTTGACTATTCACCTTCGGAGCCTGCCTGTTCAGGTGCGCTTGGACAATCAGACGGCAGTTGCCTACATCAATCATCAGGTAGGGACCCGGAGCAAGAGGGCCCTCCAGGAAGTGTCTCTGATCCTGTCCTGGGCGGAGACCAATGTTCCCTGCATATCAGCTGTATACATCCCGGGGGTGGAAAATCTCCTGGCAGACTCTCTGAGCAGGGGGACCTCTCGCCAGGGAGAATGGTCCCTATGCAACAGGGTGTTCCAATCTCTGTGTCACCATTGGGGCCGACCAGATGTGGATCTGTTTGCTTCCCGTCACAATCACAAGCTCCCCGGCCTTTGTCTCCCTGTCCCAGGATCCTCTGGCCTTGACCATGGATGCTCTAGCGATGTCATGGCAGGACTTTCAGTTTCTGTACGTCTTCCCTCCATTCCCCCTGCTGGGCAGGATTCTGCGCAAGATTGCTCTGGAAGGGGTACCAGCAATTCTGGTGGCCCCCAGGTGGCCAAGAAGAGTGTGGTTCGCAGACGTGGTGCAGCTGGCAGTAGATCATTGCGTTCTACCCATGGTGCCAGATCTGCTCACACAGGGCTTCTTACGCCATCCCAATTTACAAACTCTGGCTTTGATGGCCTGGCTGCTGAAACCTCCATCTTGGAGAAGGGGCGGTCTACCTCGGTGGTTGATATCATGATAAAGGCTAGCAAGAAGTCATCCTCTTCCATTTATTACAGGGTTTGGCGTGCCTACGTTGACTGGTGTGAGTCTAGGTCTCTTCCCTGTCGTGTGTTCTCTATTCCCAGGATTCTGGAGTTCCTGCAGCATGGGTTGGAGATGGGGCTCCAACTTAGTACTCTGAAAGGTCAGGTTTCTGCCCTGGCTGTCTTCTTCCAGAAGTCCTTTGCTCAGCATTCTCTGATCAGGACTTTTTTCCAGGGGGTTACTCATGTGCGTCCTCCTCGTAAGCCTATGATGCCCGTTTGGGATTTGAACTTGGTTTTGTCAGCCTTGCAGGGTGCTCCCTTTGAACCTGTGCAGGATGCTGCCCTGGCCATTCTTACTGTCAAAGTTGTCTTCCTGGTGGCTATCACTTCTGTCAGGCGTGTGTCTGAATTGGCGGCGCTTTCCATTCAGCCCCCCTACTATGAGAGACATCAGGACAAGGTGGTGTTCCGCTTTAAGCCCTATTTTCTGCCTTTCATTTGAATCGGTACATTGTTCTTCCTTCATTGTGCCCTAATCCTAGTAATGCTAAGGAGAGGGTTTTGCATTCTTTGGATGTGGTTAGGTGTCTGAAGTACTATCTGGTGGCTACTGCACCTTTCAGAAAAACTGATGCTCTTTTTGTGGTCCCTTCTGGTCCTAGGAAGGGTTCGGCTCCTGCCAAGTCTACTATCAGCAAATGGATCCGTCAGGCTGTGATTCAGGCCTACTCTGCTAAGGGGAAGAATCCTCCCTTCCACCTTACTGCTCATTCTACGCGTGCTATTGGTGCCTCCTGGGCGTTTCAGCACCAGGCTTCTGTTGAACAAGTTTGCAAGGCCGCTACTTGGTCTTCCGTTCATACCTTTTCAAAGTTTTACAAGGCTGATGTTAGGGCCTCAGCTGATGTTGTTTTTGGCTGCAAGGTTTTGCAGGCGGCAGTGATTTAAACTGTCTGCTGTTACTTTTTGGGGATCCCACCCTACTTTATGGACACTGCTATTGGATGTCCCGTTTGTAAGTATTCTATCTGGAGCAGGACGTACTTTATACTAAGAATAATACAATTCTGTGATTACTCACCTGTAGAATTGGTATTATGAGTATACAGTACGTCCTGCTCCACCCCACCCTTGGTTTTTGCATTATCTTGGATCCCCTGTATGGTGATTGTTATCATTGTTATAGTTACTAGTTGGGTTGTGTTATTTCTCCCCGCTTCTCGTTAACTGCTTTTCAATTCTGGGGATTGTGGGAGGTCCCTGGGTATTTGAGGGGCCGGGAGGAGCCTATTTTCGATGTCTCTGCAGTCCAGTGCCATCTGGCGGAGTATTACCCGTTTGTAAGTATTCTATCTGGAGCAGGATGTAATGTATACTCATAATACCAATTCTACAGGTGAGTAATCACAGAATGGTATTTTTTCTCAGGACATCAAAGGTCCCTCCATTTTTCTAGCAATCGTCATTTTCAGTTTGTGGCCCCACCCTTTGGTCTTTCCAGCATCAGGCCTCGGCAGAACAGGTCTGCAAGGCCGCAACCTGGTCCTCTATATATTTTACCAAATTTTAGAAGGTAGACGTCAGGGCGGATGCTGTCTTTTGCCATATAATATTTGCAGACTGTGGTGAATCCTTCAGTTGATATCTGTTCGGATGGCTACCCTTACAGGCCAAGGTGATATGGTTTTTATATATCGGGAATCCCACCCTGAAACAAGATTACTGCTTTGGGACATCCCATTCGTATCTGATTTGTGGCGGCCTGAAGTGGAATATGAGAGAAATTGCAATTCAGTGATTCTCACCTGTAGAATTGTTTTCTCTCATTCCACTCCTAGGCCGTCACACCCGCCCTCTATCTTACCATATCTAATCCCTGAGTGCTTAAAAAACAAATATATATATTTTATAATAAAGAAGACTGACCTTCAGTCTCTTCCTAATTAAACTGTGTTACTGTTCTTATGGACTTCCTTCCTCCTGGATGGCTGCATCCTGCTGCTTTTATAAAACACTGGATATGGGAAGGCAGACTGGAGACTGGGTGGGGCTACACCTTTTTATCTTGCAGTCCTGCCCTTCAGTCGAGAGTTGACCCATTTGTATCTGATTTGTGACAGCCTGGTGTGGAAGAGGAGAGAAAACTATTCTACAGATGGGAATCGCAGAATTGCATTATGACTCTCCACACTTATTCGCAGGTGTTATAATTAGGTCTATAGCTATGTCTATGCTGACCCTGTCTCAAGGACAGGGTTGAAGAACACAGATTTAGGCAAAATGCATTTACTACTTGTCTCCTGTGGGGCTTCACACACTCCAAATGAAGTGGTACTGACTGCTAAGGCCCTAGAACAGAATTGTGTGTGTGTGTGATGTAGTGTTTACCGGTTGTAGTCACACTTGCAATCTCGTGCTAAATGGAGATGAAGAGTTTTCTCCTCTCCTTGTTTTTGTCTTTAACCGCTTTTCAACACTGTCACTGTACAGTTCCTGGAAACCCGCAGACACCTAACATCCTGTGGGAAGTCGTTCACAGGGTCGCTGTGATTGGCTATCAATCTGAGGACACTTTCAGGTCACAAGTGAGGCAGCGAATAAGACCCATCAGAGGGCAGTAATGGCGGCGGAGACCCTGCCCAGCAACAATTGTCCAGCAGGGACAATAGCAGCAGCCCGGCTATTGCTCACTTCAGTCATGCCCCAGAGAGGAATTTACCCTTCACTCTCTGGTCACTTCCGTAAAGGAGGGCTATCGCAAAAGAATGTACCCGTTAATAAAAATACATATAATTATACTCGATAGAGGGAAGAGGGGTCACTTATCCAAGTGACTTTGGTCACCTTATTTTGGGCCACTGGCACCCAGAACTGATAAAAGCACAAAGCAACTAACCCTTTACCCAAAAATGAATAAAAGTTCTGGCTAGTGTTGTGTACTTGAAAATAACATGTGACATGTTTGATTGTGCTGACCAGGAGATTATTTTGACTTTATATCTATAGACTAATCTGGTAATAAAATGTGAATTTGTGTTCTTATTTCTTTCCAGCAAATTCAGCATCTACTTACTATAATTACTACATGCTGCCTGATGGGACCTACTGCCTTGCACCTCCTCCACCAGGGATGGATGCCAGTACATGTTATAACTCACTGCCCACTGGGGAAAGTATACAGGAAGGCAAAGTAGTGGATCCGCAACCCACCACTTCGCCAACTCTCAGAAGTGATGTTGGCACAAGTTTATCTGTGGAACCGGCTGCAGCAAGGTAAAGTGATAACCCGCCTGAACTTTTTTTTCTCATTCCCCGGGACAGCACTAATGAGAAATAACAGCACATGAAGAACCAGGGATGCACACCCCCTGTAAGTCTTCATGCTTCTCCTGAGGATGATGTTTCATAAACAGATGCCCCCTCTTTTGGATATGCTTGTTGTTTATTTCAGAAATTGTGATTTAGTGATGGAGGTATAAAAATCGAAACACATATTCTAAGCATACAGTACGTCCTGCTCCAATATAATACTTACACATGGGTAATCCTCCGCCAGAGGGCGCTGTTCACTGCAGACATGCAAAAACAGGCTCCTCTCGGCCCTTCATATACCCAGGGACCTCCCACAAATCCCCAGATTTCTCTGCAGTGCTGACTGCGAAGACATGAAGTATCACTCTCTCGCAGGTGAGCGGGGCTTTTACAGCCTGCGGCCCTGCAGGACTATTGCCACCCATCCTCTTCGATAAAGATGTGCCTCCCAGCCTGGGCTGCGATGGTCGGGTGAAGGTAGGCAGCACCTCGTGCGCTCACGGAGCTACGCTCCACAGCAATCCCCCACCATAGGGTAGGCGGTTTAGGCCGATGGTGAGCCTCCGATAGATGCCCCTCCCGCATTGTTGCCCATGCCCCTCATAGCGATAATCCCTGGGTGCAGGTCCGCTTCTCCCTCGCTTCCTCCCATAGCTCGGGGGAAAAGAAAGGGGGGTGGGGGGTATGTGTGGCAGTCCCAGTGTAATGTAACACGTTTAAGGCCGTTGATCTTTCATTTGAACTTGGGTGTCAGTTGCGCGCGTGTTTGTCCTTTCATTACATTAGTGTGCAGCCTGGGCAGCAGCATCATTCTCTAGTGTGAGAGCAATCTCCTCAATTACATTATGTATGTGTGTACTATCCACTACTGTCATTCACGTTGCGCTGGTTAGAGCTTCGCGCTCTTTGGGGGAGGCGGGGACTCGGCATGACGCGCTCCGCGTCACAGCCCGATCAGGCCCGCCCCTCGAGGTTCGCTTGGCGCAATTTTAGTGTAATCAAATTTTATTGCTTTTCGGTTATAAAACATTAGAACAGAAGGGGATAGGGAAGGGGAGGGATACAAAAGGCAAAAAGGGAGGGGGAGGGGGGGGGAGTGGGGGACATTGTGCATTGTACAGACATATCGAAACAGTATGGTATAGTACATCATTCAGACATTAGAGGAAAATCATTAATTGCAAATATACTCTATATTTGGACCACCTTGTCAGAGGGAGACCAGGGCTAATCCCTTCCCCGATAAGTGCCGCCCAGAAGCCATACCCGCCAGAAAGGAAGGAAGTTATCCCCTCTTAAATGAGACAAGAACGAGCCCGAACCAAAGGAGAAACGGAGCTTAAGGGAAGAGCGTCTGTCCCACCGCCGCCCAGCCGCCGGCCCACTGGGACCGCAAGCCCCGAGCGCGGGGGGAAGATAACCAGCCCAGAGAGGGCGGGCCGGGCCTCGCCTAGGGCGGGCGCCGGCCTCAAGGTTGCCACCGGGGGACCAGCGGATCGAGGATCCAGCCTCTACATCTAAGGGTACTTTTGGGCCGGCCCCCCTCCTTGCCGATGAACTATGTCATCCAAACGGGTGGCAGTAGAGCTTCTGCATTGTAGCAAATCTGCCACTACTCATGAGCCTGCAGGAGGGCCGGCAGGTGTGTGTCGCGGTAGTCTAACCAGCTCGCCCAGACCATCATGTGGCTCCTGTTAGAGGCAGGGTCGCTAGCACCCAGGCTCTCCAGGTAGCGGATCGTTTCCAGCTCCTGGACCCATTCCGCCAACGTGGGGGGGTCAGTTTTCTTCCAGTGTCTAGGGATAACAGCTCTCATGGCGGCCAGGAAAAAACGTAATATGTCTTTCCTGAATTTTGCTACAGAGTTAGGGGTAAGTGACAATAGAGCGGTCTGAGGCGTATTGTTGATGGGAGTGCCCGACACCTGTTCGTAAATGAGGAAAATTTCGTCCCAGAGAGCCTTAATTCCAGGGCAGCTCCACCATATATGGGTCATGGTCCCCTCCTCTTTCTGACATCTCCAACAAATGCTAGGGGTGGCCACTGCGAATCTGTGGATGTCTACAGGGCACCTGTACCAACGGGTTAGAATCTTGAAGTTACGCTCATTAGTGGGAGTAGCAACGGAGGAGCCGAGGGTACAGGCGTAAATTTTCCTCAGGTCGGCCTCTGAAAACTCGACACCCAATTCCCTTTCCCATTTATTTATGAATTTCGGGGGCCCAGAGTGGTACGATTTAATGAGGAGGTTATAGAGCCCTGAAATAGTGTGGGTTGGCGGGGCTTCCTGTGTGACCATGGTCTCCAATTCTGTGGGAGGCTGCCTTAACCTCCCCACCATGTCGTTAGAAGATAGGAAGGTGTAGAGTTGTCTATGTAGAAGCCATGAGAGACGTTTACTCCCTGCTCTAACCCTCAGGTCCTCCAGGGAGGGGATAGCCCCATTTTGCATCACTAGACTCACAGTGGGCTCCTCGGAGGCCTCCCAAATAAGAAAGCTTTTGGATGCCAATCCTGGTTCGAAGGCTGGGTTGTCAAAGATCGGGGTAAGTGGACCTGGCCTACGTACTAGCTTGTATTTATTTTGAAGGGGATCCCATAAGTCCAGGAACTGTTGCATCAGGAAGGGTAGGGCACTTTTTTGGGCCTTAGTTAGAGGGGCCGCCCAGGCTACAGTGGAGGGGTTAAACCTGGATAGCGACTTTTCCAATTGAACCCAGAGTTTCTCTTTCCCTCTCCGCGTCCAGTCTACCACTCTCTGAAGGACCGCGGCTGCGTGGTAAGTCTTCGGGTCAGGCAATCCCATGCCGCCCTCCCCTCTGGCCCTGGAAAGCGTCGCCAGCCTTATCCTAGGTTTAGAAGAGCCCCAGACAAACTTCGAGAACAATGACTTCAGTTTTCTAAAAAAACTACTCGGTAAGCCTATCGGGGCGGTCTGGAAGAGATAAAGGAGCATCGGAAGAATATCCATTTTTAGGCTGTTGATCCTACCAAACCAAGATAGTGGGCGCTTAGTGTAAGCCTCCATATCCTGGCCTATTTTGGCCAGTAGTGGGGCGTAGTTCAGTTCGTAGATCTTGGACAGATCTGCTGGTATGTGGATGCCCAGATATTTGATGGCTTGCGTTTTCCATTTAAATGGGAAGTTTACTGCTAGTCGGCTCGCTTCCTGGCGGGGCAGGGAGAGATTGAGCGCCTCAGTTTTAGAGATGTTGATTTTAAAGTTGCTTACCGCACCAAAGCGGTCAAATTCTTTTAGGAGAACAGGGAAAGAAGTATGGGGGGCTGCGACATGTAGCATTAAGTCGTCAGCGAACAGGGATGTTTTATGGTGTTCTTCCCCTATTTGAATGCCTCTAATATCCGGGTTTTGGCGTATGGCTATCGCCAGGTGCTCCATTGTCATAACGTAAAGGAGTGGGGAGAGGGGGCAGCCCTGCCTCGTGCCATTGCTGATAGGGAATGGGTCTGAAAGGAGGCCGTTTACTCTGACCCTGGCGGAGGGGTTACTGTATAAGGCCATAATTTTAGAGAGGAGGCCAGGACCAACACCAGCCTGCTTCAGCGTGGCAGCCATGAACTCCCACTTCACCCTGTCGAACGCCTTCTCCGCGTCACAAGCGAGGAGGCATGCAGGGGTCTTGGATGAAGATATATAGGAGATCAGGGTGAACAGTTTGTTGGTGTTGTCCCTGGCCTCCCTCCCCGGTACGAATCCCACCTGGTCCAAATGTATCCAGTGTGGGAGCAACGGTTGCAGCCTTAGGGCAATGGTCTTTGCATATAATTTCAGGTCTATGTTAATTATCGATATCGGCCTGTAACTACCGCAAATCGTTCCATCTTTGCCCGGCTTGGGGATCACCGAAACCGTGGCCTCCAGAGATTGTTTAGGGAAGGGACAACTGTCTCCTATGGAGTTAAAAACCCTTGTTAAGAACGGCGTTAGGCGAGCCTCAAAGTGTTTATAAAATTTTGGGGTATAGCCGTCTGGGCCCGGGCATTTGCCTATCGGGGATTCTTTTATTGCCTCAGCCACCTCCAGGGTGGAGAACGGTCTCTCTAGGTGCTCCGTTTCCTCCAGGGAGATTGGAGGTAGTGGGGTGTTGGCTATGTAATCTTCTATCGCAGCAGGAGGGGAGCCTGGGGAGTCTTGGATGTTGTAGAGGGAGTTATAATAGTCCTTGAAGGTGGAAGCTATTTCTGAGGGGGTCTGCGCCAAATCCCCGTCGTTTGTCCTCACCGCTGGGACATATGTGGCAGTGGGCCGGGGGTTGAGAGTTCTAGCCAGCAGCCTACCGCACTTATTTGCCATTCTGTATAACTGCGCTCTACCCCTGTCACTATAGCCCAGATAGGATTGGTTATAAAGATTCTGCAACCTCTCCCTCGCTTCCTGAAGTTCCAAGAGTTTAGTGTTGGTTGGCTTACTCTTGTGTTCCATCTCCAGTGTGTGGATATCATTCAGTGTTTTCCCAATAAGGGCCGTCCTTTCCCTCTTGATTCTGGATCCCTGCTTAATGAGCACCCCCCTGAGAACACATTTCAGGGCTTCCCACTGGAAAGGCAGAGGGGTGGGGTCATTCTTGTGATCTTCCATAAAAGACTCTATTGCTTGCCCCACCTCAGAGGAACAAGCCACGTCGCTGAGCAGATTATCATTAAGTCTCCACGACCAACGCATAGGGGTGAGGCCGGGAAGGGACAACGAAATGAAGATCGGGGCGTAGTCGGACCACAAAATGGGTCCAATCCACGCCCTTGGGTCCCAGTCTAGCGCGTGATGACTAGTGAACAGGTAGTCAATCCTGCTATAGGATCCAGCTGGATGAGAAAAAAAAGTGTAGTCCCTTCTCGTTCCGTGTAGTACCCTCCACGCGTCAACTAAGTGGAGGTCAGCTAGCGCTTTCCTCAAGTTGTTAATTCTGCTCAGCGACACGGAAGCCCTCCCGCCGGAAGAATCCAACGAGGGATTAAGGGTGACATTCAGGTCCCCCCCCACAACAATCACCCCCTCTGCAAATTCCTCCAACCCTCTAAGGGTCCGTAGAGCAAATGGGACCTGATCCGTATTCGGGGCGTATATATTAGCAATGGTATAAACCTTGTTAAAGAGTCTAATTTTAAGAAACAGGAATCTGCCCTGGGGGTGGGACTTGGTATCCAGGATCTCGTGGGGCAGCGATTTGTGGATCGCTATTGATACGCCCTTCGTTTTCCCCTCCGGGTTGGGGCAGTGGTGCCATGTCGTGTAGTGTCTGTCCCGGATGTTGGGGATATGGTCTGTCTTAAAGTGGGTTTCCTGGAGGAGTATGATTTTGGCTTTCTGCTTGTGTAGATCGTATAGAATTTTAGATCGTTTTTCGGGGATGTTAAAGCCCTTCACATTGAAGGAGCAAATCACCACTTCACCCATCACGTGCTTGAGTGTCCTGCCCGTAGGCGAGCAATGGGCTTGCTAGGGGAGTGAGTGTGGGGGGAACAGAGTAAATGGGGTAGAGGGGGGTCCCTGGACAACCAGGCGGGTATGGGTTGGAACACGTTGGGGGGGCTGGAAGGGGGGGGACCAGAGGGGGAGAGTAACCAGTGAAGTATAACAAAACAAAACAGTTGCCCGTCTGGGCTGGGGGGAACAATTCTAGTGAGCTAATGCTCAAAATATCGGCTTACCCCCTGTCGGAGGCGAGTCGATACGGCCTAGGTGGGGGTTGTGTCTAACTACGGGTCAGGAGAGGACGTCTCAAGACCAGCTGGGCACATAATAAACAAAACGTTCACCTGAGCAAGAGGATTCGAAGGTCAGAGGACCGCTCCGGTGGTGGATTGTAACAAACTCTCAACTAAGAAGTCACAACAGATTCAGAGCGGTCCACGGGAAGCCGGTCAAAGTTCACTGTCCGTGGGGCCGGGGCGACCCTCGCGTCTCACTCGGGGTCTGGACATTCTGGATCTGCGTGGGGGTCCCCCTCTTGACCGCAGCTGGACTTGCTCTGTATGGGGAAGAAGCCAGTTTGGAGCCTGGATAGGATCGCAGCCCAAGAAGGAAAACAGGCCCTCCAGGTCGCGGTGTGTTTTGAGGAGGAACGTTTCCCGGTTCCTGGACACGATCAGGTGGAATGGGAAGCCCCAGCGGTATGATGCACCGGCACCCCTAACAACTTCTAGAACTGGTCGCAGCAATCTCCTCATTTGTAAAGTCCGTCTGGAGAGGTCCGGGAATATATGAATGCTGGCTCCGTCAAAGTCCACGGGCCCATGTCTCCAGGCCCTTCTAGCTATCTCCTCCTTGATCTTGTAAAAGTGGATCCGGCATATCACATCCCTTGGGCGCGCCGGGTCCGGGCTCCGGGGGCCCAGGGCCCTGTGCGCTCTATCGATCTCAATCGGAGTGTTGGTGTCTCTCTCGAGTAGCCTGTTGAATATGGTGGTGATGATCTGTTTAACATCCTCGCCTGAGGAGGCTTCCGGGATGCCCCGAAGACGCAGATTGTTCCTCCGGTGTCTATTCTCCAGATCGTCATGTTGCAGTTGAAGCTGGAGAATCTGCAAATCTTGAGCCTCAACGCGTTTTGCCAGGTCAGCGATTGCTCCTTCATTAGCTGATTGATGGGATGCGACCTTGGAGTCTAGGGCCCGAATCTGGCCTCTCACTTCAGCGATATCCTTCTTATAGGCCGATTCATATTTAGATATGAGCGCTTCAAAGTCAGCCCTGGTCGGGATGGACCTCAAAAAAGAAAGGGTTTCACTATGTATGTTGCTGGTGTGTGACACGACGTTAGAGCCTCCTCTGGAGCTTTCTGGGGGGGACCACGTTGGGGATGTGTCAGGGGGAGGAAGAGCAATTTCTTCTGATGCTGAGAACCCCTCCAGGGGGTCATAGGCTTCTTCGTGTGGGGGCGCCATCATCTTCGGGGGACTGAGGGCAGATATGTCTCCCGGGGTTGACCATGCCCCTGAGGTGTTTAAAGGAGGCAGGGGAGAAGAGGGGCTAGCCGTGTGGGCATCGCTCAAAATAATAGCAGCCCCATGCTCGTGTCTGGGGCCTCTCCCCTCTTTAGCCCTGGAGCGGCTTCTGTGTCTTTGGGGGAGTGCAGCCGCCTGTGGCTGACCAAGGAAGCCAGGGGACCCCTGAGATTCTTTGGGGGCTGTGTGGGCGTCTGAGTCTCCAGCCCCTGGGAGGAACGCAAACCTCCCTAGCTTGGTGCTGGCTGCTTCCCGCCATTTATGGGAGAGTGTGTGCTGGGGCTCATTGAGGAATGGTAAGTGTTCAGAAGCGTTGGTGGGTGGTGAGTCAATCCTCCCCTCACGTGTAGGGGTCATGTCTCCCTTCCCGTCGCTCCCCAGGGTCTGCCCGGTGCCACACGCCACTATGATGGGGCCGCCATCTTGCCTCAGCTCCCTCCGGGTGCTCTCACCTCTGCACCGGGCGGCGTCCTCGTTGGTCCCGCACTCCGCTCCAGCGCCACTGCAGCTGGGACCACCATCCAGCGCGACACCGACGGCACCCGCAGGCACTCCCGGAACCACCGCTCGGCCGTCTGGGAGGGGGGGGGGGACTCCCCCGCTCGTCCTCTCTGTCCGCCATCTTGGTCGGCGCCGCCGTCCCCTCCACTGCGCGGCCTCCGGCCGGGGCCGCTTCTCTGGCTGGCTTCCGCGTCGTCTCAGCTCCCCGCACCGCACAGCCCGACTCTGGCCGCCCGTCCTCCTCACCAGCCGAACTCCCCGAAGAGGAGGCCGACGACAGCGAGGCCGACGCCGTCTCCCCACCGCGCCTGCTGACATCCATGCCGGGTAAGCTTGCCGCCGGACCTCTGCTTCTGCCGCCGCCGATCTGCGGCGCACCCCTGTCGCCCCCTCTCTTCTTATGCTTCCTCCCGGGCATTTGTAGGGGTTTAAAAAGCCCAGATGCGGTCAGGAGCTCTCACTAGTGCTGCCACTCCATAACCGCGCCAGGCCACGCCCCGCTTGGCGCAATTTTGACGGTCTTCACGCACGTGCGTGGTTGCGATCCGCCTCCTCCTTTGGTCATGTAAGTGCCCTCCGGGGTGGTTTTTGTTCCTATGATTTTTTATTCGGCTGCGCATGGCTCTGACACCCCCCTCTTATCCCATTATGTCTTTCAGACGCCAGGATTTAGGTGGCTTCTCCCGGCCTGACATATATTATAGCGGGTCCACATAACAAATTCTCCCACATTCCTAGCGGGTCTTGGGGCATCCAGGGTTGCCTATTGCGTAAATCCCTGCGGGCATACTGCTCAGATAAATCACCATATGGAGGCATCTCAGAATTATGTACCCGGGGTACCTCGGGGACATGACCGGCTGTGTACAGTGTGTGGTCAGCCCCATGCTGATGCTGACAGAGCACGGGTCTGCGGACCGTGTGCTGAACAGGCACTGACCCTGCAATCAGGTTTGCCAGTGGCTGCACCTCCCTTCAATACACCTGTCTCCCCGGACCTAAATCTCACTCCTGATGAGTCTCACTTGAGCGGGGATGACCAGCAAGTCGTGCCGCGCAGGCTGCCTACGGCTGAGCAGGTGCTGTCTGGTTTGGCTGAGCGCTTGGGCCCTGGAAAGAAACGGTCCCTGACGCCTCCTGGCTCTCCGGTTCCTAACGATACTGATGACTCTGCTGCTATGCAGGACCTTGATCCTTCTGATGAAGGTGAGCTATTCTCTGATTCGGGCTCCTCGGATGAGATTCTCTGGAGCCGTGATGATTCTGGGCCCGGTTCTTGGGGCCTGTGTGACACAGATGAACTACTTATTAATATCTTTGAGGTTTTGTCTATCTCCCCTCCTGGAGAGGCTTCCAAGCCTACGAAGGAGAGTTTCCACACAGCGCCGCGCTTGGAATTCCTGGAACAGGAGCATTTCCAGAATCTTATATCCCAAGAATGGGAATCGCCTTGTAAGCTTTAAAGGGGTCCCAGGGATCTGGGATTGGAAGTACCCTTTCCCTCCTGATGTGGTTAACTTTTGGTCAGCACCTCCTGTGGTGGATGCACCGATTATAGGGGTTACTAACCCCCCCTTCATAACGGCTCCTTATTACCGTACCCTTCGGGATGCTGAGGACCGGCGCATTGACAGACTGGCTTCCCACGCCTTTTCGTGTGCAGGGACGGCTCTCCGCCCGGTCTGTGCCGCGGCCATCACTGCAGTGGCCGCCAGGACTCTCATTAGAAAAGTACTTGACCACCGACCTGAGGACCTCCCCTGGGGGGTATTTAATGCTCTCTCAGATTGTGATGTGTTTGTGAGGTTTATCCTCTCAGTGCTGGATGACACCATTAAGATGTGTGCTAGAACCTCTGCCCTCGTGGTAGCTATTCGCCGCCTGGTCTGGCTGCGACAGTGGGGTGCTGACGATGCTACGAAAAAGGCTCTCACTGGCCTTCCCTTCAGAGGACGGTGTCTATTTGGGGCCTGTTTGGACCTTTTTGGAAAAAAGGGTAAGGCACCCCTACGCAGAAGGCCGTCCCGGCCTCCTCGGGGCAGGGACACCCCTCCCCCTCCCTACGTTAGTGTCAAACGCGAACCTGAGGTGTGCTTCCAACTTTTTGATGTGGATTTCCACCACGGGGTGGGCAGGCAACGCCCTGGGCCCTCTGGCAGGACTAAGTCCAAATCTGCCAAGACTCCCCAAGCATGAAGGGACGCCCTCGCCCTTCTGGGCGAGGGGACTGCACCGCACCTGACTCCTATCTAGGAGTGTATCTTCTCCTTCTGGTGGTTCCAGGAGGTAGTTCCCCCTGGACACAGGATAGCATTTGCTGGGCAGTCCCTCTCAGAGGTTGTCAGGGTGCTTCTGGCCCCTGTTTTCCCCTCAGGAATTGGTGCAGGCCATGCTAGGCCTACAGAGTCTGGGCTTACTTACAGGTTGCCCTTAACAGAATGGGGCTATGGCCTCTATATTGCCCTTCCTCCTTCCCTCAAAATGATGAGGCAGTCTGGCCTATGGTAGGCTTGGCAATTGTACACTCACAGGTAGTCCCTGTATGATATCTCTGTCTTGGGCGCCCTGTGCAAGGGGGGCTTCTGGCCCCCTGTGGAGTTCTAGATCCTTTTAGTTCCCCCTCTGTCTTCTGGACACCAAGACCGTACTAGTCAGTGTTGCAGGACCAACCCTGCGGGCCTTGTTTTTTGGCCTCTTTTCCGCTCCCAGGCTACTCGCCATGGCGCGGATGGGGGTGATGTCTCGGACATGCCTGTGGGGCGTCCGCACTAGGACCTACCGGGTCGTCTTTCCTTAC
Source organism: Gastrophryne carolinensis (assembly GCA_027917425.1). Classification (NCBI taxonomy): domain Eukaryota; kingdom Metazoa; phylum Chordata; class Amphibia; order Anura; family Microhylidae; genus Gastrophryne; species Gastrophryne carolinensis. The sequence continues at coordinate 481,886,944 of CM051234.1, read as the reverse complement.
TCCCCAATCTCTACGTCCGGGCGAGTGGGTTAGTCGGCCGGCAGTGTCCTCTGGGAGTTATTTGGATGGGTGCTCAGTCACCTCAATCCCTCAGGGTCCATTATTCGCTATCTCCATTCCTTGGATTCGGTTCAGGCTTGAGCCTTCTTCCTTGGCAATAAGTGGACTCCTGGTCACAGGGGCTCTGTCCCTCTTTGCTGACACCTTACTTTCACCAGGCAGGCTTGTAGCTGGTGGGCCCGTTGGTGGCGTATCAGATGATTTCCCTTATATACCGAGCCCTTGGGCTCTTCGGCACAGTAGGTTATTGATCCTACATGGGGTTCCAGCACCCCTGGAGCTAGGTCTGTGCTCATTCCCCCTTGGTACGGTGGTTCCTCTTGAGCTGGTTATGTTCAAGGACCCTGTCAGGGGGCACCCCCTTCTTGGCTTGCATCTTCCTGTGAATGGTCACCTTGGGTGCCTAGTCTCGCAGGTTGGCGGGGGGGGGGATTTCTTCCAACCCCCCCCCCCGTGGTTCCTAGATAGGGTCCATTAGAGGGTCCATCTTACCCTTCTGGCTTTGTTGAAAAAATTAGCCTTCAGTTGCCTCTCTGCTGCTGGACTTCTCCTTTTTAGGACCTGTCTATTTGGGGACTCGTGGCCTGTTGGAAGACAATGGCCTGTTTTATTATTGGTCTGGAGCTTGAAGCAGGATGATTCTCCTGGAAGGTTCCTGATCCTGATCTGGGTGGGGGTCTATGTTCCCTGCTCCTCAGTGGTATTCGCTCCAATGGATGTCTTTTCAGTGGCAGGTTGTGCTATCCTGGTGTCCCTCTGACAGCCAACTAGGGTGGCTCTGTTGGGTCTCGCTTATATCACAGGGGCCCTGCCCTTGTTTTTTTGGCTGTCCCAGAATATTCTGACTTTGGTCATGAGGGTTTAGTAAATTTATGTATAGACATTCTACTTTATATGTCTTCTTCTCTTCATTCACCCTGCTATGTGGGGTTCTGCGCACGGTCGTGCTGATAGAGACCCGTGAGATTGATGGCCCCTGGGTGGCCTAGTGAACTGTGGTTCGCAGATGCTTCTGCTGAGGTCAGCGGACCTGTACGCTCTCTCAGGAGTGCGGTCCTGCCCTTGTCAGGCTCCTTCTTATGTCGTCCCAATCTACAGAATCTAGTCTGGGGCTTGACAGCTGATTCATTCACCCCTTGGACACTGGCTTATCTTCTGGGTGACTTGGTATATGGGGGGCTAGGAGCAAGCTTCTTTGGCTTCCTCTTCCTCCGTCTATTGTGGGTTATGGTGTACCCATATTGATTGGCATGAGTCTTGGTCTCTCCCCTGTTGGACGTTCTCGGTTCCCAGGGTTCTAGAGTTGTTACAGCATGGGTTGGGGTTGGCTCCCCATCTAGGTACTCTGAAGGTTCAGGTTCTTTCCTGTCTGCCTTCCTGCAGAAGTCTGGTTCAGTCTTCCTTGTTAGGAGTTCTCTTGGGGATTGCTAAGGGGCATCTCCCAAGTAGTTCTATGGTCCCTGTTGGGATCAATTTTCATTCTGTTGCCCTGCGGATTGTTCCCTTGGGACTTATTCTGGATGCTGTCTGAGCTGTTTTGTAGTTCAAGTCGCCCCGGGGGCTGTTGCTTCAGTCAGATGTGTGCCTGAGAAGGTGGCTCTGATTACTTAGCCCTCGCTCAATAAATATATATATATATATATATATATATATATATATATATATATATATATATATTATATAATTATACCATTATGTGGTGGTATTCCGCCTTGCACCGGACCCTTTTGTCCAAGGTGATGTTTTATGATCTTTATTGAGTCCTTTTAGTCTGCCTATGGGCCTTATTCTTTGTAATGATGAAGTAAGGGGTCTACATTCCCTCAACAGGTGTTGAACTTTTCCTGGTTGTTTATTGTCCCTTAGGGGGACTGATGCCCTTTGGGGTCTGCGGGCGCCTCCATATGTATGCGCCTGATCTCGTTTGCTTCCAGGGCCTATGCGCCTGTTGGACTGATCTTACTTGGATGTTTTTCCTTCCTGGTCCTGAGTAAAGGTTTCGGCTTCTTGCTGACCGAAGGGGTCAGTATCTCCGCCTGTCTGGCGGGAGACCAGTTTTCATTTCCCCATTGGGGAGAGTTCTACGTTTTACCGAGGCTTCTGTTGCCTTTGGGCTGGTTAGGCGGTTACACTGGCCTATTCCTTTAAGGGGGAAGAATCTCCCTCTCTTTTTTTTTATTCCGTTCTATTGGTGTTTGGGTACCTTTGGCCCTTCGGCACCAGGTTTTTTGCTGAATAAGTTGCTAGAGCGCTGCTTGTTTCTGTTCATACCTTTTCAAAGGTTTTTTTATGGGATTGACGTTAGAGCTTTTGCTCATGTCGTACTTGGTAGCAACGTTTTGCAGGTGACAGCTCCTTTACTGTCTGCTGTGCCTTTTTTTGGGGATCCCACCCTACTTTATGGACACTGCTATTGGATGTCCCATGTGTAAGTATTATATTGGAGCAGGACGTACTGTATGCTTAGAATAATACAATTCTGTGAAATACTCACCTGTAGAATTGGTATTATACGCATACAGTACGTCCTGTCCACCCCACCCTGGTTTTACATTTTTCTGGAAACCCCTGTATGGTGATTGTTATTACTATTGTTACCAGTTTGGTGGTTGGTTTCTCCCAGCTTCTTTTCTCACTGCTTTTCAATACTGGGGATTTGTGGGAGGTCCCTGAGTATATGAAGGGCCGGGAGGAGCCTGTTCTTGCATGTCTGCAGTGAACAGCACCCTCTGGCGGAGGATTACCCATGTGTAAGTATTATATTGGAGCAGGACATACTGTATGCGTATAATACCAATTCTACAGGTGAGTATTTCACAGAATTGTATTTTTACAGCGTTCAGGCAAGCATGGTCATTGTAATAATTATTAATGCCTTTACTGTTATACTATTACACTTTTTTTTTTACAGTGCATACTCCCCTATTGTTGCTATTATCCCTCCTCCACCTGATATTCAGCCAGTGATTGATAAACTTGCTCAGTATGTGGCACGCAATGGGATCAAGTTTGAGACTAGTGTCCGAGCAAAGAATGATTCAAGGTTAGTTGCTTAAATGTAGCTTTTTTAATATGTGTAACGTTGTGTATGACCTTTAAAGGAGCACTATCGTGAATCATTGATGGGAGCATAGATTAAAATTGTACTTGCATTGTACGCAAATGTTCAACTGAGCATTAAATGTATGGGTGAAAAATAAGTGTATATTCTTCCATTGTAGTGCAGCAACTGCTGCAAAAGCTGGTGGGGTGACGTCTGCACTCACCTGGGACTAAACCAAATGGAGTGCGGGGTAGAACTCCCAGACGCTGCATGGTGAGGTGAGAGGCTCGGCATACTGGAGGGAGGGGGAAGAAAAGTTGGCAAAGTGAGCGTAGTCCATCGTTGTTGCCCATCACATCGGAGACTAAAACAGTGTGCTGTCTGAGCGACAGCAGTTGAAAAGGAAGGGGGGAGGGTTGAGTCTGTCTCTGTGATGAAAATCATGACTCAAGCAGGTTATGTAATTCAGTTAGTAAGTTATTCTAAGTATACAGCACGTCCTGTTCCAGAAGATATTCCTTACACTTGGGATATACTCCAGTAGATGGTGCTGGACTGCAGAGACAGAAAAGTGGCTCCTCCCGGCCCCATAAATACCCGGGACCTCCCACAAAATCCCCAGTTCTTCTCTGCAGTCCTGGCTGCCATGACTAGAAGATGGCTCTCTCTACTCGCAGGTGAGCAGGGCTATTAGCCTGCGGCCCTGTAGAACTATTCCCACCCGTTTCCTTCTACTGCCTCCCAGCTCGGGCTGCTCTGGTTTGGGTGAAGGTAGGCCGCTGTCAGGTGCTAAGGAGCGCTGCTCCAACCGCAAAGGGTAGGCGGTATAGGCCCACGGTGAGACTTATGGGATACCCCTCCCACACTTTATGCCCCTCGCCCCCTGTCCCCACAGTTGGCTCCCTTTAGGCTGGTCGTTGCTTCCCCCTCACTCTTCCTTGTAGTTCTCGGGGGGGGGGGGGGGGGGTTGTCTTTGCATATATATTGTGTGTTGTGTTTGATCCCTGTTGAATTGATTGCACTGGTTTCTTTTGCCGCCGCCGCACGTTTGTACTGCGCTCTGCGGTTGGCGGCGACATCGCCTCAGGTGATGATGCTGCGCCATCATTGGCTGGTCTTGTCAGGTGGGCGCGTTATTCTAAGCAGATAGCACGTCCTGCTCCAGACATAGTCCTTACATGTGGGTACACCTCCGTCTTCAGCGCCGTGCACTGCAGTATCATGAAGAAAACAAGCTCCTCCCGGCCCTACACATACCGAGGGACCTCCTACAAATCCCCAGATTTCTCTGCAGTGCTGGAACTGCGAAGACATGAAGTATCACGCTCTCGCAGGCGAGCGGGGCTTTACAGCCCGAGGCCCTGCGGGACTATTTCCACCCGTCCTCTTTGTAGAAGAATATGCCTCCCAGCCTGGGCTGCGTTGGTCGGGTGAAGGTAGGCAGCACCGTGTGTGCTTAACGGAGCCATGCTCCACCGCAATCCCCCACCATAGGGTAGGCGGTTTAGGCTGATGGTGAGCCTCTAGTGGATGCCCCTCCCGCATTATTGCCCCGTACCCCGGGTAGTGCTGGACCCTGTGTAAAGGGTCGCCATCCGCCCTCATTCCCCAACTAGTTAGTGGGAAAAGAAAGGGGGGGGGGGGGTATGTGTGTGGTGGTCCCTGTGTACCAGTATTTCACGTTTATGGCCTTATTTCTGCCCTTCATTAACATTGAAATGTCAGAGCCGCGCTGCTTGCTCTTTATTTGGTTTTCGGCTTCCGCCGTATGTCTTATGCACAGTTTGCGGCGTTGTCTAGATGCTGTGGCGCCTTTTCCTTACTAGTCGTAACGGTTTTTCTACAAATCCTTAAGCGTGTGATTGTATCCTTGCTTTGCCGTTACCTCAGAGCTTCGCGCTCTCCGGAGTGGGCGGGGACTTGAATTGGCGCGCTCCAGGTCACGGGCGAGCATCGAGCCCACCCTTCGAGGTTCGCTGGCCGCCATTTTGCTGATCTTTGCGCGTGGTGGCGGTTCCCTCCTCCCTTGGTCTGTAAGTGCCCTTGCGGGTGACTCCTTTTTATATGTTTTCCAGCTGCGCATGGCTCTGACACCCATTCTTCTCCTTATGTCTTTCAGAAGCTAAGATTCCGGTGGCATCCCCCGGCCTGATATATATCTTAAACGGGTTCACATTTATATACTCCCACATTCCTAGCGGTTCTTGGGGCATCCGGGGTCGCTTATAGCATAAATCCCTGCTGGCATATTGCTTTGATAATCACCATATGGAGGCATCTCAGAATTATATGTCCGGGGTCCCGCGGGGACAAGACCGGCTGTGTACTGCGTGGGGACCACCCCATGCTGATGCTGGCAGAGCACGGGTCTGCGGACCGTGTGCTGAACAAGCACTGGCCCTGCAATCAGGTTTACCAGTGGCTGCATCTTGCTTCAATACACCTGTCTCCCCTTGTTTAAATGTAAGGCACCCTCACACTTGAGCGGGGATGACCAGCAGGTGGTGCCGCGCAGGCTGCCTACGGCTGAGCAGGTGATGCCTGATTGGCGGAGTGCTTGGGCGCTGGAAAGAAGCGGTCCCTGACGCTTCCTGGTTCTATGTTTTCCAAGCAAACTGAAGAGTCTGCTGCTATGCAGGTCCTCGATCCTTCGGATGAAGGTGGACTGTTTTCAGGTTCCGGTTCCTCAGACGAGATACCTTGGACCCGTGATTATTCTGGCCCTGGTTCCTGGGGCCGGTGTGACACTGATAAATTACTTATAAAGATCTTTGGAGTACTGTCCATCTCTCCTCCGGGAGAGTCTCCCAAGCCCAAGAGGGAGAGTTTCCACACGGCGACGCCGCGCTTGGAATTTCTGGAGCAGGATCATTCCAGGCTCTTATATCTAAGGATTGGGAATCGCCTTGTGAACGTACAGGAGTTCCGGGGGTCTGGTATTGGAAGTACCCTTTTCCCCCTGATGTGGTTGGCTGCTAGTCAGCCCCTCCCGAGGTGGATGCACCCTTCATGACAAGCCTCTACTCATCGTACCCTTCGGGATGCTGAGGATCGGCGCATTGACAGTCTGGCTTCCCACGCCTTTTCGTGTGCAGGGACGGCTCTGCGCCCGGTCTGTGCCGCGGCCGTCACTGCGGTGACCGCCAGGACCCTTCTTAGGAAGATACTTGAGCACCAACCGGAGGATCTCCCTTGGGAGGTCTTTAAGGCACTGTCTGATTGTGATGTTTTTTGTGAGTTTATTCTCTTAGCGATGGATGACACTGTTAAAATGTGCACTAGAACCTCGGTTCTTGTGGTGGCTATTCGCCTCCTGCTTGGCTGCGACAGTAGAGGGCTGACAATGATACTAAAAAGGCTCTTACTGGCCTTCCCCTTAGAGACGAAGCTTATTAGGGCCCGGTTGGACCTTTTGGAAAAAAGGAGTAAGGCACCCTCGAGCAGAAGGCCGTCTCGGCCTCCCAGGGGCAGGGACACCCCTCCCCTTCCCTACGTTAGTGTCAAGCGCGAACTAGAAGTGTGCTTCCAATTTCTTGGAATGGAGACCCGCCCCGGGGGGGGGGGGGGGCAGGCAACGCCCTGGGTCCTCCGGCTGTGTGAAGTCCAAATCTGCCGAAACCGCACAAGCGTGAGGGGACGCCCTCGCCTTGTTGGGCGAGTAGACTGCCGCAGCACAGGGCTCCTATCGCAGGGTGCAATTTTTCTTTCAGGTTGTTACAGGAGGTAGTCCCCCCGGATGCAGAATGGAGTCTGCTGGGCGGTCCTTTTTCTAAGGTTATCAGGGTTCTTCTAGTCCCTGTTTTCCCTTCGGGAGTTGAGGCAGGCCGAGTTTGGCGTGTAGGGTCTGGGCTCTCTTACAGGTTGGCCCTTGACCTGTGATTGCATCCACTTTACCCTTCCCCTCCGGGATGAAGCAGTCTGACCCAGGTTGGCATTCTGGGGCCTAGCATTTATACCTTTACAGGCAGTTTCTACATAGACCTCTTGATGCATGTGAGGATTTATAATCCCTTTTTAGTCCCCTGTGCCTTCAGGACACCTAGGCCACTTCCAGCCAGTGTTGAAGATCCAACTCTGCGCATTGGGGTATTGTTTTGGTTCCTCTCCTACTCCCAGATGACTCACCAAGGCGAGTATGGGAGTGGTGTCTTGGACGTGCCCGTGTGGCGTCCGCGCTAGGTTCTACTTTATTGTCCTCCTTTGCTTCCTATTTTTGCATCAGGCCGTGTTGGCTATTGACTTGTGGCTCCTTTGGGAGTCCTGTGGATTGGTGCTCAGGCACATCACTTACTTAGTGTTCCGCGGTTCGGTATCCCCCTACGAGGTGGCATTTAGATTGGTTCATGTTAGAACCTTCCTTCTGCTAAATGTGGACTTGTTATGGAAAGGGCCTTGCCCTCTTTGATGTCACACTTCCTTTACCTTGCAGTTGGTGGGCCTGTTGGTGGCGGCCCAGATGCTGTCCCTTATTCTCAGGAGCCCTTGGGCCCTGCGACACTTCAGGTTACTTATCCTGGACAGGGTTCCAGCACCCCTGGAACTAGGTCAGTACGCTCCCCCTCGTTACGGGGGTTCCTTTTGAGGTTGTAAATTCAAGGAAGATGTCTGGGACCATTCCTTCCTTCTCTCTTCTCCCTGTAGATGGTCATCATGGATACCAAGTCTTGCAGGTGGACTGGGGGGTCTTATTTCTCCTGAAATCCCCCGTGGTTCCTAAAGGGGTCCCCTTAGGGGATCCATCTTCATACGGTTTTTTGGTTGACACATTGAGCCTTTGGTGGGCTCTAATTTGCTGGGCTACTCCTCTTCAGGACTTGTCCTTTTTGGGGACTCTCGATCAGTCTGTGGACAGTGGCTTGTCCCTTTTTTTATCTGTGAAGGTCTCGGAACAGGTGGCCCAGCGGGGCATGGTTTGCAGATTTTCTGCTGAAGACAGTCGTACTGTATGCCCTCTCAAGAGGGCTATTCTGCCTATTCAGGCTCCCTACTACGTCGCCCTTACCTACAGGCCTTTTAGGCGATTGGTCGGTTGGCTTTTCACCCTATTGGAGATGGGTATCTCTGGGTGTCTTTTCTCTATTGGAGGGCTAGGCCTAGCCCCCCCCTCTTCTTCTCCCTTTTCTGCCGGCTATGTTGGTGTAGGCTCTTCTAGTCTGCTTTGCTTGGACTAGCTCTCTTTCCTGCGGGATGTTCCCTATCCCTGGGTCCTAGGATTATTATAGCATGCTTGAAGTTGGCTCCCCAACTCTGTGCTCTGAAGGTTTCAGGGCTCGCCCTGTTCACCTACTGCAGAAGTCTAGTTCAATCTTCTGTGTTGTGCATTCCTCAGGGGTTGCTCAGGTGCATTCCCCAGGGAATTCTATGCTCCCTTTTTGGGGGGGTTACTTATCCGGATGCCCTACTAAGGGTTCCCTTGGGTCTTATTCAGGTTCTTGTCTGAACTGTTCCTTCCCTCATATCGCTCTTCTGGGGCGGTTGCTTCAGTCAGAAATGTGCCATAAAGGATGGCTCTGTTAGCGGTCCTAGTTAATAAATATATTATATTATATATATCTGTACACCATGAGGTGAGGGTGTTCCAGGGTGGTGTTCTTATTCTCCTTTAGTCCAGACCCTACGGTCTCTAGGCTATTGTCTGGCTTACTCTGAGCGAAAGGGATCTGTACCCCTCATCAGGTGTTGGAGATTCCTGGCCTTTCTCTTGTCCCTGGTAGGTATTATGCCCCTTGGGGCTTATAGGTTTCTCCATCCTTATGTACCGGATCTGATCGCTAACACGGGTGTAGGTGCCCTTTGGCTTGGTCCTGCTCGGTCGCCTTGTTCCTCTGAGCCTAAAGTAAACGTCTCGGCTCTTGCTGAGCCTTGTTAGCGCTGTTTTTCAGTATTCCTGCTGGTCTTGCCTGAGACCTGGGTTCATATTCTCAGATGGGGAGATCTCTAAGGTTGCCATGGCTGCCCCTTTTTTTTCCAGTAGCATGGTTAGGCTGTTACTCTGGCCTACTCGTTAGGGGAAGATTATTCTTCTCTCTTGGTTTTTGCTCTCTTACTACTTGTGCTTGGCTTGGGCCTTTCAGCACTAGGTTCTGTTGAGCAAGCTGGCTAGTCCGCTGCTTGTGTTCAGTTCTGCCTTTACAAGAATGCAAAGGCTGTGGTTAGAGCATTGCTCTCGTTGCTCTTGGTAGCATGGTTAAGGTGACAGCACTTTTATGGTTGTCTGTGCCTTTTTTCTCGGGGATCCCACCCTACTTATGGACACTGCTATTGGATGTCCCACATGTAAGGACTATGTCTGGAGCAGGACGTGCTGTCTTCTTAGAATAATACAACTCTGTGAAGTACTCACCTGTAGAGTTGGTATTATATGCAGACACCACGTCCTGCTCCACCCCACCCTGATTCACCTTGTTCTGGATCCCCTGTATGGTGATTATTATCTTGGATATTGTTACCAGTTATTCTGGGTGGTTGTTTTCCTCCTGGCTTCTTCTCTCACTGCTTGTCAATGCTGGGGATTTGTGGGAGGTCCCTCGGTATGTGTAGGGCCGGGAGGAGCTTGTTTTCTTCATGATACTGCAGTGCACGGCGCTGAAGGCGGAGGTGTACCCACATGTAAGGACTATGTCTGGAGCAGGACGTGCTGTCTGCATATAATACCAACTCTACAGGTGAGTACTTCACAGAGTTGTATTTTTGCGATCTTCAGGGAGGGGTGGGCTTTGCGGATGACTCGTTTTGCATCACTGTCTCTGCGGCCCGCCCCTCGAGGTATATGCGGGCACCATTTTAATTCTCTGCTGCATGTGCCTGGCGTCTCACTATCGCGGTCCGTAAGTGCCCCTGCGGGCTGATTTATTTATGTATATATCTGTATTGCATATCGCTTATGGGATATTTTGATTATGTCTTGCAGGCGGGTCAAACTTAGTGGTTTCTCCTGTCCTATCCCCTCTATTTAGTATTATCTCTTATTGGAGGGCTATTACATACCATTGCTCCCACTTCCCTAGCGGGTTATTGGGGCATCCCGGGTTGCTCACCATATGGAGGCTTCTCAGGATAATGTGCTCGGGGTTCCTTCGGGACAAGCCTGGCTGTGTGTGGCGTGTGGGGTACCGCCTATAAGTGATGTCAGGGTGTGTACCCTGCGCCCAGCAGGTACTTGCCCTGCTGTCTGGTTTACCTGCGGCTGATCCTAGTGCTGCGCCCCCTCTGGCTTCCACGCTTACACCTGACTCCCAGTGAGGTGCATACCAGTGGGGAGTCTCAACCTGATTTGGCTACCCGGGTAGCCAGCGTTGAAAGGCATATTGCTGGTTCTGGTCCGCATAAGGCTCCTTCTAAGCGGCGGCATCTGTTACTCTCTTTCCTATGGAAGCTGAGGAGTTTTTTGATGTTACTGGTTATACCCCCCTAAAAGAAGGGGAATTATTCTCTGATTCAGAATCATCTGAGGATCAGTCTAGGGGTTATGCAGAGTCAGGATCTGACCCATGGGCTTCAGATGATACCGACAGGCTTTTAGCTCACATTTTTGAATTACTCTGTATCTCTCCTCCTGCCGTGGCCCCACGGCCGCAGGGAGAGCTGTTTCATACTGTTAAGCCACGTTTGGAGTTTCCTGAACAAACCTACTTTAATAATCTGATTCTCAAGGAGTGGGAACGGCCTAGCTGGCTTCCCGGTGGGATAAGAGGTATCCCTTTCCTGCTGAAATGGTTAAACGTTGGTCATGTCTTCCAGAGGTGGATGCACCAGTTCTGGGTTTGTCTAACACATCTGTCATGCATTCCCCTGACACTACTACATTGAGGGATGGGGAAGACAGGCGCATGGATCAGCTGGCTTGCCATGCCTTTGCCTGTGTTGGGACCGCACTCCGTGCAGTCTGTGCCTCTGCTATCACGGCTGTTGCTTTCAAAAGCCTGCTCAGGGGTCTCTTAGATGGGCCCCTGATGATGCTGGTAGTGAAGAGTGTGGAGCTCTTCTGCGTTGTGAGGAATTTGTTGCATATGTTCTCTCTGCCCTGGATGATACCATTAGAATGTGTGGCAGGGCTTCTGCCTTGTTGGTGGCAATACGCTGCTCGGTCTGGCTGCGCCAGTGGGCAGCTGACAATGCTGCAAAAAAGGCCCTCTCTGGTTTTCCCTTTAAGGGGCTGCGCCTCTTTGGGGAACGTTTGGACTTGTTTGCTAAAGGTGGCAAATTACTTCAGCGTAGAAGGTAGCCCTGGTCCTTTCGGGGTTCAGGTGCCTTTTCTCCTTCCTTCAGGGGCTCCAAAATTGGATGGGGAGCTTCCTTTGCTGGAGCCCGTGGAGATTTTTGGGGCAGGGGCTGAGGACGTGGCCGCCCTGGCCCCCCCTGGGGTCCCAAGACTAAGTCCTCTCCCAAGCCCCCTCAGGCATGAAGGGGCACCCTCACCCATCCGGGTGGGGGGGGCGGCTTCGGCTCTTTGCTCACGCCTGGAGGCGTCATGTCTCAGACCGGTGGGTTCAGGAGGTAGTTTCCTCTGTTTACAAGATAGTTTGCAGCCTGGCCGCCCCCAAGATTCATCAAATCACGGCTGTCCAAGGTCTTCTAGACCTAGGTGTCATCTGCCGGGTGCCCTTGAAGGAAAGGGGCAAAGGCTGCTATTCCAATCTTTTCATTGTGCCCAAAAAGGATGGGTCCATCAGACCTATCCTGGATTTAAAACTTTTCAACAAATTTTTCAGATTCAGACACTTTCGCATGGAGACTCTGCGCTCAGCTGTGACTTTGCTACGCCCAGGGGAGTTCATGACCTCTGTAGACATCAAGAATGCTTACCTTCACGTCCCTATCTTTCCAGGTCATCAGAGGTTCCTCAGGTTCGCTCTGGAGGATCAGCACTACCAATTTGTGGCCTTGCCCTTCGGCCTCACCTCGGCCCCCAGGGTATTCACCAAGGTGCTGGCAGGAGTGATGGCCCTGCTGAGATCTCAGGGCATTCACATTCTTCCCTACCTGGACAACATGCTTATTGCTTCTCAGTCCTTCCATCAGGCAGAGCTGGACACTCAGCGGGTGGTGTCCACACTGGAATCATTCGGCTGGGTGATCAATCACCCCAAATCTTCCCTGTCTCCTTCCATGGTGAAGTCTTTTCTGGGCATGATTCTGGATTCAGCTCAGGTCAAGATTATTCTTCCTCAGCAGCAGGTGGAGGTCCTTCAAGAGAAAGTTCAGCTCCTGCTGTCTTGTCCCCATCCATCCATCAGGCAGGAAATGCAGCTGGTGGGCCTGATGGTGTCCTGCTTCGAGGCGGTTCCATATCAGTTCCACACGCTCGGTTCCACATGAGGCCTCTTCAGCTTCACCTCTTGTCAGTATGGAATCGGGACCCTGTATCCCTGAATCAGGTGTTTGTCTTGTCCCCTCAGGTCAGGCGGTCTCTAATGTGGTGGTTAGTCTCAGGGAACCTGCTGGGGGGCAGGTCCTTTCTGGCCCCCTGCTGGGAGACTGTCACCACGGATGCCAGTCTGACAGGTTGGGGGGGATTCTGGAAGTCCCTGAAATTCCAGGGTTAGTGGGGCCCTCAGGAGGCCCATGCCCCTATCAACATTCTGGAATTGAGGGCAATCAGGTTCACCTGAGGGTTCAGGCTGTTCAAGTCTACTCGGACAACAGGACGGTGGTTGCCTACATCATCAGGGAGGGACCCGGAGCAAGAGTGCCCTCAAGGAAGTGTCCCTGATACTGTCCTGGGCGGAGGAAAATGTTCCCTGCATCTCAGCTGTGTACATCCCGTGCCACCGCCGGGGTCAGCCGGACGTGGATCTATTTGCGTCCCGTCACAATCACAAGCTTCCAGTCTTTGTCTCTCTGTCCCAGGATTCTCTGGCCTTGGCCACGGACGCCCTGGCAATGTCCTGGACGAGGTTCCAGCTCCTGTATGTGTTTCCCCCGTTTCCACTGCTGGGCAGGGTGCTGTGCAAGATAGTTCAGGAAAGGGTGCCAACCATCCTGGTGGCCCCCTGTTGGCCAAGAAGAGTGTGGTTTGCAGACATCGTGCAGTTGGCAGTAGATCAGTACGCTCTACCACAGGTTCCAGATCTGCTCACTCAGGGACACCTACGCCACCCCGATTTACAAACGCTGGCTTTGACGGCCTGGCTGTTGAAACCTCCATCTTGATGGAAAAAGGGCTGCCTGCCTTGGTGGTGAATACCATGATCAGGGCTAGGAAGAGGTCCTCTTCTTCCATCTATTACAGGGTCTGGCGTACTTACATTGACTGGTGTGAGTCCCACTCGCTTCCCTGTCGTGTTTTTTCTATTCCTAGGATTCTGGAATTTCTCCAACATGGTTTGGATCTGGGTCTTCAGTTCAGCACTCTGAAGGGCCATGTGTCTGCTTTGGCTATTTTCTTCTAAAGATCCTTTGCTCAGCATCCCCTGGTCAAGACCTTTTTCCAGGGAGTTACTCACGTGCATCTCCCACGTAAGCCTATGTTACCAGTCTGGGACTTGAACTTGGTCTTGTCTGCCCTGCAGGGGTCTCCCTTTGAGCCCTTGCAAGAGGCCCCTTTGTCCATTCTTACGCTTAAGGTGGTCTTTTTGGTGGCTATCACTTCTGTTTCTGAGTAAGCGGCGCTTTCCATCAAGCCTCCTTATTATTTTGAGAGACACCAGGACAAGGTGGTGTTTCGTTTTAAGATAGATTTTCTACCTAAGGTTGTTTCTGCCTTTCATCTCAATCAGGACATTGTATTGCCTTCTGTGTCCTAATCCTACTAACCCTAAGGAAAGAGTTTTGCATTCTTTGGACGTAGTCAGAACTCTGAAGTTCTATTTGGTGGCTACTGAATCCTTCAGGAAGACTGATGCTCTTTTTGTGCTAAGAAAGGCCTGGCTCCAGCTAAGTTCACTGTCGGGCTGTGATTCAGGCCTACTCTGCTAAGGGGAAGGAACCTCCCCTCCGCCTTACTGCTCATTCTACTCGTGCTATTGGTGCCTCTTGGGCTTTTCAGCACCAAGCTTCTATTGAACAAGTTTACAAGGCTGCTACTTGGTCTTCTGTTCATACCTTTTCTAAGTTTTACAAGGTTGATGTTAGGGCCTCAGCTGATGCTGCTTTTGGCCGCAAGGTTCTGCAGGCGGCAGTGGTTTAAACTGTCTGCTGTTATCTTTGGGGATCCCACCCTACCTTACGGACACTGCTATTGGATGTCCCAAGTGTAAGGAATATCTTCTGGAAAAGGACGTGCTGTATACTTAGAATAATACAATTCTGTGATTACTCACCTGTAGAATTGGTATTATATGTATACACCACGTCCTGTTCCACCCCACCCTTGTTATCATTATCTTTAGTTACCTCTTTATGGTGATTGTTCTTATGTTCTAATTTTCATATAATTGTTATAGTTCTTCCGGTCTCTTGCTAACTGCTTTTCAATACTGGGTATTTTGTGGGAGGTCCCGGGTATTTATGGGGCCGGGAGGAGCCACTTTTCTGTCTCTGCAGTCCAGCGCCATCTACTGGAGTATATCCCAAGTGTAAGGAATATCTTCTGGAACAGGACGTGCTGTATACATATAATACCAATTCTACAGGTGAGTAATCACAGAATTGAATTGCTTTGCATGCAGAAGGTGACCATTCTAATTCTGCTTCCGACTATTTCATTATTCTAAGTATGCAGCACGTCCTGTTCCAGATTATTCCTTACTCTTGGGTAATACATCCACAAGATGGCGCTGGACTGCAGAAAACAGCTTGTGGCTCCTCCCGGCCCTATATAAGTCAGGGACCTCCCACAAATTCCCCATTTCTTTTCTGCAGTCTGGGCTGTAAAGATAGAAGATAGCTCTCCTGTGTCGTAGGTGAGCTGGGCTTATTAGCCTGCGGCCCTGCAGGACTATTCCCACCCGTTCCGTTTCATATTGTTGCCTCCCAGCCTCGGCTGACAAGGTTCGGGTGAAGGTAGGTCAGTAAGCACCAGTTAGGTGCTGAGGAGCACTGCTCCTACAGCAGTCCCTGCTCTGATGGTGTAGGCGGTTTAGGCTGATGGTGAGCCTTTTGGGATGCCCCCCCTGCTCCATGGGTTTTTGCCAGGCTCAACCTGTGCAGTTAACCCTTATTCCCATAGGTCTTCCCCTCCACCCTCACTCCTCCCGTTGTCTTCTGGGCGCCGTCGTCTCCCTGAAAATCCTTTTTTTTTTTTTTTCCTGCCTCGCTCTCCCTCTGGGAGATCTCTGGGGTGGTGACTAGTGGTAAAAAAAACTGTATTTTTATGTTTTAACTTTGTACTGTGTTGCTGTTGCCTTGTACGCCGCCGCCACGCGCTTGTACATCTTGCTGGGTCTGCTAAGGCTTCTGCTAAGAAGCTGCATTTATCACCCGCGGTTTTCCTCTTCCCTGTAGAAGATGAGGGCCCTTACTCACTCTCAGGTCCCTACTCCCTTAAGGAGGGGGAATTATTCTCTGATTCTGAATCCTGAGGAACAACCTAAGATTTACGGTGGTGCTGGGACTCCGTTTGGGGAAGACCCGTGGTCCCCTGATGACACTGACAGATTGCTGAGTCACATTTTTGGAGTGCTTAGTATTTCCCCTCCTGCAGTGGCTCCGCAGCAGCAGGGTGAGCTTTTTCATATGGTTAAGCCACGCTGGGAGTTCCCTGAGCAGTCTCACTTTAATAATCTAGTGCTCAAGGAATGGGAACGGCCTAGCAAGCTGCCAGGGGTGCCTAAGAGTTGGGACAAGAGGTATCCCTTTCCTGCTGATGTGATTAAACATTGGTCTTGTCCTCCCGAGGTGGATGCGCCCGTTCTGGGGTTGTCTAATACATCTGTCATGCACTCTCCTGACACTACTACCCTGCGGGATGTGGAGGACCAGCGCTTGGACCAACTGGCCTGTCATGCCTTTGCCTGTGTGGGGACGGCGCTGCGCCCGGTTTGTGCCTCTGCTATCACGACTATTGCCATTAAAGGGGTGCTTAGGTGTCTCTTGGACAGGGCATCTGAGGATGCGGGTAGAGAAGAGTATAGCGCTCTCCTGCTTTGTGAGGAATTTATTGCATATATTCTTTCTGCTATGGATGTTGCCATTAGAATGTGTGGTAGGACTTCTGCCCTGTTGGTGGCTATACGCCGCTCTGTCTGGCTACGTCAGTGGGTAGCTGATAATGCTGCTAAGAAGGCTCTCACTGGTTTCCCTTTCAAGGGCCTGCGCCTCTTTGGTGAACGCTTGGATTTGTTTGCCAGGGGCGTCCTTCCGTGGTTCCAGAACTGGCCGAGGTGTCTCCTTTACTGGGGCCCGCGGAGATCACTGGGGAAGGGGCAGAGGACGTGGCCATCCTGGTCTCTCCTGGGGTCCCAAGCCACCTCAGGCATGAAGGGGCGCCCTCACCCATCCGGGTGGGGGGACGGCTCCGGCTCTTTGCTCACGTCTGGAGGCTTCACGTCTCAGACCGGTGGATTCAGGAGGTAGTGTCCTCTGGTTACAAGATAGAGTTTGCAGCCTGGCCGCCCCCAAGATTCATCAAATCCCGGATGGCTCAAAACCCCCTTGTCAGCTCAGGATCTGTGCCTTGCTGTCCAACACCTTCTGGAGTTGGGGATGATCTGCCAGGTGCCTTTGAGGGAAAGGGGCAGAGGCTACTATTCCAATCTTTTCACTGTTCCCAAAAAGGACGGGTTCATCAGACCTATCCTGGATTTAAAGTGCCTCAACAAATTTGTCAGATTCAAACACTTTCACATGGAGACTCTGCGCTCAGCTGTCAATTCACTACGCCCAGGCGACTTCATGACCTCTGTAGACATCAAGGACGATTACCTTCATGTACCAATCTTTCCAGGTCATCAGAGACTCCTCAGGTTCGCTCTGGGGTATCGGCACTATTTGTGGCCTTGCCTTTTGGTATCACCTCGGCTCCCAGGGTATTCACCAAGGTGCTGGCGGGCGTAATGGCTCTGCTGAGATCTCAGGGCATTCGCATCCTTCCTTACTTGGACGACATTCTCATCATGTCTCAGTCCCTCCAGCAGGCCGAGCTGGATACCCAGCTGGTGTTATCCACACTAGAGTCCTTCGGCTGGGTGATCAAGTCTTTCTTGTCACCGTCAATGGTGAGGTCCTTTCTGGGAATGACTCTGGATACATCTCAGGTCAAGATTTTTCTCCCTCAGCAGAAGGTGGAGAGTCTTCAGGCCCAAGCCATGCTCCTTATGTCTTGCCCTCATCCCTCCATCTGGCAGTGGATGCAGCTGGTGGGCCTGATGGTGTCTTGCTTCGAGGCGGTTCCATACGCTCAGTTTCACATGAGACCTCTTCAACTTCACCTCTTTTCAGTATGGGATCGGGACCCTCTGTCTCTGGATCAGGTGTTGGTTCTGTCCCCTCAGGCCAGACGGTCTCTCTCGTGGTGGCTGGACTCAAGAAACCTGTTTTGTGGGCAGATCCTTTCTGGCCCCATGCTGGGAGACAGTCACCACAGATGTCAGTCTGACAGGTTGGGGGGGCTTCTGGAATTTCCTGAAATTCCAGGGTCAGTGGGGCTATAAGGAGGCCCACACCCCTATAAACATTCTGTAATTGAGGGAGATAAGGTTGGTTCTTGCCCAATTGACTCCACACCTTCGGGGTCGGGCGGTTCAGGCCTGCTGGGACAACCAGACGGCGATTGCCTACATCAATCATCAGGGAGGGACCCGGAGCAAGAGGGAGGATGGTCCCTCAGCAGCAGGGTGTTTCGCTCCCTGTGCCACCGCTGAGGTCAGCCAGATGTGGATCTGTTTGCGTCCTGTCACAATCACAACCTTCCAGTCTTTGTCTCTCTGTCCCAGGGCCCTCTGGCCTTGGCCATGGATGCACTAGCAATGTCTTGGAAGAGCTTTCAGCTTCTCTGTGTTCCCTTCTTTTCCTCTGCTGGGCAGGGTGATGCGCAAGATTGCCCAGGAAGGGGTGCCAACCATTCTGGTGGCCCCCTGTTGGCCAAGAAGGGTGTGGTTCGCAGACGTCGTGCAGTTGGCAGTAGATCAGTAAGCCCTTCCCAAGGATCCAGACCTGCTCACTCAGGGGCAGCTACGCCACCCCAATTTACAAACGCTGGCTTTAACGGCCTGGCTGCTGAAACCTCCATCTTGATGGAAAAGGGGTTGGCTGCCTCTGTTGTTGATACCATGATTAGGGCTAGGAAGAAGTCCTAGTCATCCATCTTCTATAGGGTATGGCATGCTTACATTGACTGGTGTGAGTCTAAGTCGCTTCCCTGTCGGGTGTTTTCTATCCCTAGGTTTCTGGAATTCCAGCAACATGGTTTGGATTTGGGTCTTCAACTTAGTACCCTTAAAGGTCATGTTTCTGCTTTGGCCATTTTCTTCCAAAGATCCTTTGCTCACCATCGTCTGGTCAACACCTTCTTCCAGGGGGTTACTTACGTGCGTCCTCCACGTAAGCCTATGTTAACCAGTCTGGGATTTGAACTTGGTCTTATCTGCCCTGCAGGGGTCTCCCTTTGAGCCTTTGCGTGGGGCCCCTTTGTCCATTTTGACTCTTAAGGTAGTCTTTTTGGTGGCTATCACTTCTGTTAGGCATGTTTCTGAGCTGGCAGCGCTTTCCATCAAACCCCCTTACTTTGAGAGACACCAGGACAAGGTGGTGGTTCGTTTTAAGCCAGATTTTCTGCCTAAGGTTGTGTCTGCTTTTCATCTCAATCAGGACATTGTTTTGCCTTCTCTATGCCCTAATGCTAGTAACCCTAAGGAGCGGGTTTTACACTCTCTGGATGTGGTCAGGACTCCTATTTGGTGGCTACTGAATCCTTCAGGAAGACTGATGTTCTTTTTGTGCTCCCGTCTGGACCTAAGAAGGGTCTGGCTCCGGCTAAGTCCACTATCAGCAAGTGGATCCGTCAGGCTGTGGTACAAGCCTATTCTGCTACGGGGAAGGAGCCTTCCTTCCGCCTTACTGCTCATTCTACTCGTGCTATTGGTGCCCCTTGGGCTTTTCAGCACCAAGCTTCTGTTGAACAAGTTTGCAAGGCCGCTACTTGGTCTTCTGTTCATACTTTTTCTTAAGTTTTACAAGCTTGATGTTAGAGCCTCAGCAGATGCTGCTTTTGATCGCAAAGTTCTGCAGGCGGCAGTGGTTTAAACTGCCCGCTGTTACTTTTTGGGGATCCCACCCTACCTTACGGACACTGCTATTGGATGTCCCAAGAGTAAGGAATATTCTGGAACAGTACGTGCTGTATACTTAGAATACAATTCTGTGATTGCTCACCAGTAGAATTGGTATTATATGTATACAGCACATCCTTTTCCATCCCTCCCTTGTTATCATTATTCTTAGTTACCTCTGTATGGTGATACCAATTCTACAGGTGAGTAATCACAGAATTGTATTTTTTAATGTTCCCATTTTTCTACAATTGTATTTTTCTGTTTCCGTTACTCTCCACATTTATTATTTTGACAGTTTTTTCTCATGTTATCTCTGCTCTGCTGTCTGAAGGAGGGACTACAGCGAGAGCGAGGCTAGATAGTTCAGCTAATAGTGTTGACTTACAAACCATAGAGTGTAGAGTTCAATCCCAACTCGGATGATTTTTTTTTTCCGCAATTGCATTTTTCTATATTCATTTTTTTGTTGCTCTCCAGATTTATTTTTTCAATTTGTCTTTTTATTTCTGCTGCTGTCTGCAGTATCTTTCCGTTTTCCCATTTTCTCTTCAGCTTTGTGTGTTTCAAGCAGAACAAGACCTAGGATTTTCTCTATCCCTAGTTTCTTACTTGCCCCAGGGGCATCCCAACTTGGGAAGCCCCGCTATATGATACCCCCTCCCAGCTCACCTGTCAAAATGTACCTTTCCCTGTCCCATGGTACATGCACAGGCTCTCATCCAGTTGGCGCTGTTTGCACTCAGAGATTGGCAATAAGGACCTGAAGCAGCAGCATCCTTGGGCACCCGGCCTATATACATGGCTATCCATGGGAGCGCGCTTCATCCCGGAGATGCTGAGGATGCGGCCGCAGCTATTTACATCACAATGGGAGCCAGGAAAAAGGTGGGTATTGTGGCGACCCAGGTGGCATTTCACACAGTGGAGCATCCCCTATTCGGGTGCAGCAAGGAAAGTCCAGTGGCCAGCACTGGAATGAATATTTCTGCACAGTCATTCAAAGTAGATTTCATTTTCAGTCAGTTTATTTTGGAGAGATTTTATTTATTTATTCAGTTGATCAGTTGGTGGTCTCATCACAGAAGCCGCACCTCATGCATAGCTGTTACCACCAGGTGCAGCGCCTGCCTGGTAAGAAAGCTGGAGCAAATTAACTGCAGCTGTTGCTAGGAGACCAGTGTGCTAAATGCTGTAGCTGTCTATCACCTCACTGAAAAAAAACACAGAAGATCCCCCACCATTTAGCAAATGGACTGAGCCATTTTAATTTAACAATTTAAAAATATGGTGTACATGTGTTTTCTTTTCTATTGTCACATTTTTCCCTACATCTAGTCCAGGCCGTCCCAATATCCTCACGATTGGGTGTTCGCCTCTAGAGGGCGCTTGACTGCAAGATCAAAAATGTAGCCCCCCCCCCCCCCATAAAGACAGCTGCCCCTCTATCATTCCCCAGTTGTTCACCTTGCAGTTTAACTGCATAAGATCGTTGGCACTCTCTCAGATATTGGCAGCAGAGCGGGGCCACCTAGCCCATCGGCCGCTGCAAACTCTATTTCCATGGATCTCTTATGACCCAATTCCTGCCTCCCAGCCTTTGGCTGCTACGTGATCCGTGATGGTAGGGTGAACGCCGGGGTTTGTGGCGTTCGGCAGAGCTCATGCTCTGGGCCGCAGACCTTATTCTAAAAGGTAGCCAGCCACAGGCTTATGGTGAGCCTGAGGGGGAGCCACTATATATATTATATAATATTATATTATTATTTTTTTTTTTGTATATGTCCCTCCCTGCCCACAAGCTTTATTATTGTGTGTGTGCTGCTGTTTGGTGTGACTTTACTTGTGCTCCTCACTGACAGGCAGTAAGGAGCGGTCTCTGGCTTCCTACTCACCTCCCTGTGTTCCTCCTTCGGGTCCCGGGACGCGCGTCTCTCGGCAGTCGCGCCCCACGGGCCTCCTCCGCGTTGCCGTGTGCGGCGCTTCTGAGTGATAGATGGGGGGAGCGTGGCCGCGCTTGTACTATGCGGCGGCCCTCGCTGACAGGGGCCGCTGCCATGACAGTGCTGGAGGCGGCGTTCTTCTCATGACGCGCTGCGCAGGGGGGGGGCGGCACGCTGCTGATGTCGCGCCGGTGCCGCCCCCCAGGATCGGGATGGGCTAGACGCGCTGCTGTGCTGGAGACCAGGCTCAGGCCTTCCTGCTGCGGTAATCCCTCCTGTCGGTGTCGTGAATCCCTCTTTTGATTGCTGTTGCTTTCTGCCATTTGTATTTATGCTAAGGCTGACCAGGGGTTCTCTCTCTTTTTTGTTTATCGTGGGCTAAGGTTGAGGGTTGTGGTTCCTCCCGGGCCCCCCTTTTTAATAAGAGGGATCCTTTATAGGCTTAGGCCAGTAGAGTCTAGTAGCCTTATTGAATTTTTCTTTTTTACTTAATCACCATAATGGCGGCATCAAGGGATAGTGAGCTAGGGGCCCCATTTGGGCAGGACAGGCTCTGCCCCTTGTGCAGCAAGAATCCTCTGGGCGGATTTAGCACTATTTGTCCCACTTGCGCCAGAGGCATTGTTTTGGACCATGAGCGGGCGTTTGCCCCTGACCCTAGCCCTGTATTACCATCGGCCTCTCCACTGCTGCATTCAGCCCCTAGTGAAGGGGGGGCCAGCAAGGGGTCTCATACTGATTTTGCGCACAGGCTGGCTAGTCTCGAGAAGCAGATCTCGTTGACAGCCCCTAAGAAGGCCTCGAGTAAGAAGCCGCATCTGGAGCCGATTTACTCGGATGACGATCTTTTTGATTGCTTGGGTTCTGCGGAGGACGGCGAGTTGCCAGATTCACGCTCACTGGTGGAATATTCTGCTGGCGACGACACTGTCTCTTGTTCCTCATCGGACGAGGATTCTAGTTTCCCGAATGATACAGAGAATTTGCTCTCCTCCGTGTTTAATACCCTACACATTGTTCCTCCCAGAGCGGCTAAGAGGAAGCAGGGTGATTTATTTCGGCCTGAGAGGCAAAGATGGGTCTTCCCGGAGCAGCCTCACTTTTCTAACATGATCCTTAAGGAATGGGAAAGGCCCAACAAGTTACCGTCGGTCCCTAAGGGCCTGGATAGACGGTATCCCTTCCCTGCTGAATTGGTTCGGTTATGGTGTCACCCTCCCGAGGTGGATCCTCCCGTGTCGGACTTGTCCAATACCACTGTTATGCCGTCGCCTGATAATGCTTCCTTACGTGATCCTGCAGACAAGCGCATGGATCAGCTGGTCTGCCATGCGTTCACCTTTGCTGGTGCCCTCTTTCGCCCGGCGTGGGCCTCAGCAATTGTCTCACTAGCCAACAGGAGAAAGGTGAGACACCTTGTGGCTAGAGCTAAGGCTCACAAGTGGGCTGAGGAGTATAAGGAACTCAAGGATTGCTTGGATTTCATTGGCTTTGTTGTTACTGCCATGGATGATGTGGTCAGGTTTGGTGCCAGGATTTCGGCCTTCCTTGTGGCTCTGTGCCGTTCGCTCTGACTGAAGCAGTGGTCGGCTGTTGCGGCTGCCAAGAAGTCCCTCACAAGTCTACCTTTTGTGGGAAGCCGCGTGTTTGGGGAGCGCCTGGACCTTTTGGTCAAGGATGGTAGACTCCCTCAGAGACAGAAGCCTGCTCGGTCCTTTCGGAACCCCTCTTCTTATCGCTCCTTTCGAGGAGGAAGAGGCTCTTCATTTCCTGGTGCCTTCATGACCACGGTGGATATCAAGGGTGCTTATCTGCATATCCCGATTTTCCAGGGACATCAGAAGTTCCTGAGGTTTGCTCTGGGGGACCAACATTATCAGTTTGTAGCTCTAACATTCGGGTTATCCTCAGCCCCCCATGTGTTCACCAAGGTGCTGGCGGGCGTCATGGCTATCCTGAGCAGCCAGGGCATTCGTGTGTTACCCTATCTGGAAGATTTGCTGATTTCGGCACGGTCCCTTCAGCAGGCCGGGAGCGATACTCGGACGGTGTTGTCAAACCTGGAGGCCTTCGGCTGGGTAATCAATTACCCCAAGTCCTTTATCACTCCCTCAACAGTGATATCCTTCCTGGGAATGACGATAGACACCGCTCAGGTTAAGGTTTTTCTGCCATAGCAGAAGGTTTTGGGTCTCCAGATGCAAGTGCAGGCCTTGCTGTCTTGTCAGCAGCCGTCAGTACGTCTGGGGATGAGATTGGTGGGTCTAATGGTGTCATGTTTCGAGGCAGTACCCTTCGCCCAATTTCACATGAGACCTCTACAATTGAACCTGCTCACCGCCTGGAATTGGGTGCAGGAATCTCTGGAGCAAGGCTTTTCGCTGTCCCCCTGGCCAGGCAGTCCCTCTTGTGGTGGTTGGACTCCCGGAACCTGCTGGTGGGCAATTCCTTTCTGACTCCCCATTGGGAGATAGTTACCACGGATGCCAGTCTGACAGGTTGGGGAGGTGTTTGGCAGACCCAGAAGATCCAGGGTCAGTGGGGTCCGCAGGAGAACAGTTTACACATAAATCTCTTGGAGCTGAGAGCATTCCGGTTTGTTCTTCTACGCTTGACTCCCTATTCAGGTTTGCTCGGACAATCAGACTGCTGTGGCCTACATCAACCGCCAGGGCAGGACTCGGAGCAAGAGATCCCTCAAGAAGGTAACCCAGATTCTGACTTGGGCGGAGGAGCATGTTCCCTGCATCTCTGTGGTCTACATCCCCTGGGTGAAACCAGGAGGCAGACTCCCTGAGCATGAGTATCTTGCGCCTGGGGGAATGGTCACTCAGCAGCGAGATCTTTCAGGCTCTGTGTCTCCGCTGGGGTCAGCTGGACGTGGATCTGTTTGCTTCCAGACACAATCCCAAGCTTCCGAGGTTTGTCTCCCTCTCAAGAGATCCTCTGGCTTTTGCAACAGACGCTCTAGTGATTCCTTGGACTGAGTTCAAATTTCTATATGCATTCCCTCCGTTTCCGCTCCTGGGCAGAGTGCTGCGCAAGATAGCCTAGGAGGGGGTACCAGCCATCCTGGTGGCTCCTCGCTGGCCGAGAAGGAGTTGGTTTGCAGACATAGTCCAGATGTCAGTAGATCACTACATCATGCCCGACAACCCAGGGCTTCTCAAACAGGAGTTGCTGTGGCACCCCAATTTACGACTGCTGGCTTTGACGGCCTGGCTATTGAAACCTCAATCCTGACTGAGAAAGGGTTATCGGCCACAGTTGTGCAGACAACGATTCAGGCACGGAAGAAATCATCTTCCATGATATACTACGGAGTTTGGAGGGCCTATATCACTTGGTGCGAGGCCAAGAGCTTTCCTTGCCGAAAGTTTGCTATTTCTAGGATACTGGAGTTTTTACAACATGGTTTAGACTTGGGTCTCCAGCTGAGCACCCTCAAGGGTCAGGTCTCGGCTTTAGCCATTTTTTTTCTTCAGAGATCCATTGCCAACCATAGGTTGAACACAACTTTTTTTTCCAGGGAGTTACCCAAGTCCGGCCACCGCGTAAGTCTGTATTGAGCGATGCTGCATTGTCTATTTTGACTCTCAAAGTGGTCTTTCTGGTATTGATCACCTCTGTTCGTCGTGTATCAGAGCTGGCTGCGCTTTGTAGGAAACCTCCCTATTTTGAGCGGCATAGGGATAAGGTGGTTTTTTGCTTTAAACCAGATTTTTTGCCTAAGTTCGTTTCTCCCTTTCACCTTAATGAGGAAGTTGTCTTACCTTCCTTGTGTCCAGGACCGGCTATTTCCAAAGAATGGACCCTCCGTGCTTTGGATGTGGTCAGAGCCATAAAGTATTACCTGGCTGAGGCTGAATCCTTCAGGAAATCGGATTTGCTCTTTGTCCTAACAGAGGGTTCTAGGAAAGGATTGCCACCAGCCAAGTCCACTCTCAGTAAGTGGATGAGACAGGCGGTGGTACAAGCATATTCTGCCAGGGGAAAGGAACCCTCTTTTCAGATCACAGCTCATTCTACCAGAGCTATTGGTGCCTCTTGGGCTTTTCAGCACCAGGCATCGGTGAAACAAGTTTGTAAGGCCGCAACTTGGTTTTCAGTTCATACTTTTACAAAGTTTTACAAGGTGAATGTCAGGGCCTCAGCTGTTTTTGTCCGAAAGGTGCTTCAGGCAGTAGTGAAATGAACTACATGCTGTTCCGCACTGGGGATCCCGCCCATATGGACACTGCTTTTGGATGTCCCAATCCTGGGGATCTTGGGACGGCCTGGACTGGATGTAGAGAAAAATACAATTCTGTGACCTGACCTGTAGAATTGTTTTGGTATACATCCAGTCCAGGCCGTCCCACCCCGCCCTTGTGTTCATTATGTCCTGTATGCCTGTTATGGTGATCAACCATTTTTTGTTCATAGGACACTGTTTTTTCTAGTTTTTGCTTTGAGAAAGTACAAGCTGAAGCTATGTGAAGTAACATGGTTTCTTAGGCCTCCCGGCCTGCCATCTTTTTGTTGAGTACTGCTTTTAAACCACTGGGGAATGATAGGGGGGCAGCTGCCTTTATAGGGCGGCAGGAGGAGCTACATCTTTGATCTTGCAGTCAAGCACCCTCTAGAGGTGAATACTTAACCGTGAGGATATTGGGACGGCCTGGACTGGATGTATACAAAAACAATTCTACAGGTGAGTTTCACCGAATTGTATTATTTATACACATATTAGAAGCTATTGTCAGGCTATTTAATTATTCGTCTTTTTTAATGCCAATTTTTCCGATGGTGCTCCATTAATTGTGTATGTTTCATATACATTGCTTACTTTTCTACACTAAAACTCTCCTCTACTTTGTAATTTTTAGGTTTGATTTTCTGCAGCCCTGGCACCAGTATAACCCGTACTATGAGTTTAAAAAGCAGTTTTTCATACAAAAGGAAGGCATTCCCATTTCACAGGTATGGTTTGCATTGTTTTTAATTGGTCTTTCTCTCTGTTTTCTAAGATCAGCACTAGGAACAGGCATTATGTGCCTCCCACGTACACAATATAGTTTTCCTGGTGATTGCAACCTTGTTATACTATAATTGCAATCGTCTAATTACCTCTAATATTCTCCTGCCTTTCCATCCCTCTTTTTTTTTCCAGCGCAGTCAGTAATTAAAGTGAAGAGGCTACCAAATGTTGGCAGGAGCTCCAGGTGTTAAAGTGGTCCATTTTATACATAATGTGTGGGAATGTTTTATGATGACTCGGGGGGAAGGCTCGCAGTCCGTGCCTCAACCTCAGTCAGCAAAATGCAGCCCCAGCAATTGGCCGTTGGTGACCAAATGGGGCAGGGGTCACTCTCTGTTACACCCAGCCCACGCCAGTAGCCATTTGCGGGACTACATTTCTCTGGCTGAGTTAGGTTCAGGTAAGGATTGCGGGGGTTACTTGGGTCCTGTGCGCTGGAGGGCTTCAGCAATCTCAATCTCCGTCGCAATGTGGCCACACACCCAATATGTAGAAAATGGGGGTGAGACTGTAAGGACCAAAACCCTTTTATTTTTTTAATCATTTTTCCTCAAACGGCTCACGCTTTTGGATGGTTTTGCCATCCTGTATTTCTCCTTTCCCAGCAATATTTCTAGCAATTTCCTTGAAATCCCAGATTGACATGGGTTTCAGTGGCAGGACCTTTTGGATGTTTTTTACATCCTGTCTTTTTCCTTTCCCAGAAATATTTCTAGCAATTTCCTTGAAATCCCAGATTGCCTTGAGTTTTAGTGGCAGTACCAGTAATTGCCAGGTTGAAATATAACCCAGCACCCAGAATTGTAACAGGCAGTTGTTCAAATTTTCCAGTGTTGAGTATGAAGTGTCTGTCCTTCGGGCCTTGATATGATGATTTAGGAGCCTGGGAGTGGAACATCAAAAATGTCAGGCTAAGCGAAAATACAGATTTCTTAAAACATCCTCATGACAGCATACTCTTGAGACCTTATGGCTCCGCCCCTAGATAGGAACACATGACCACCATAAATGAATAAAAGCTTTGGCTCCTCCTCCATGCCTCCAGTTATTTGTGTTCCTGCCTTGAGCCAGACCACCAGCTCCTGAACCGGCGGGTTTAGGGAACTACTGGCACTGTGGTTGTGTAGGGCAGACCCATTTCCCGGCTCCGGAGGGAGGCAGCTTGCCAGGGACCCGGGATACTCACAGTGGATAGGCCTCCCTCTATTGCAACAAAGGGTTAGAAATCAGGTGCAATTTGGCATTCCCAGTGTTTTAAAGGCAGCTCTTGGGAACTCTCTCATCAGATACCTAATTTCCAGGCATGGCGAACCAGGCAGAAGGGGTTGTATTTCTGCCCCTTTATCGACCCCTATGGGAGATTATGTATTCGATCAACTCAATCCATATACAACTATTATTCTGTTCCCAACTCATTCTGCGAAGAAGAGTTCCAGCTCTGCTTCTTTTGCTTTTTGGGCTCATGATTTAAAGCTACAGTATGTTTTGATCCTCCCAGCTCCTCCTTTTGTCATTTTAGAACAAGCCCCCCCAAAACAGCTGCCTTGAAAGTATTTATGGATAAACCTTGCTCCAAGGCGGAAAAAAGAGTAGGAGATGTCGAATGTGTGAAATCAAGTTGGCTGATCCCTATAAGGAGCCTCTTTGTCATACCTGTGATGAAAGAGTCATAAGTAAAGAACGTAAGCCCTGTATGACAGACATGGTGCAAGTTCTGAAGGATTTTTTTTCCTCCTTTGCGAACCTGAAGAACTCTTGGAATTCAGTTGGGTGTAGTAAATTAGGGGGGCATCCTTGTAACACCCCTCTCTATTTTAGAAAGACTGAGCACTCGGATGCTCTTTTTTCTGAGGGGGAAGAGGGACAGGAGTCAGGATCAGGGTAGTTTTCTCTTTTCCCCTATCTTATACATATGATACATGTCTCCATGGTGATTGAGAATAGAGTGTTAACCTTGATCTAAGCATGATGGGTTTTGCCTGGATTTTGTTCTGGAGACCTCTGTCATTTCCCATTCACAAGTCCGTTAAAGAAGCTATCCTTCAACTAGGGTGGGTTCTGAACTACGAAAAATCCATTCTAGTACTGTCTAAGGTCATGACTTATCTAGGGTTTTGAGATCAATATGATCCTTCAGAATACTGTCTTGCCTTCCCAAAAGATAAAAACCCTCCAGGAAGCAGTTGAATCTCCAGTCAGAGGGCTCCGGTGCGTCAAGCTATGAAGGTCTTGGGGGTTTTGACCTCAGCCTATCCGGTGGTAGGATGAGGTCAGATACACTCAAGGACTCTCCAGCTGTATATCCTAAGCACCTAGGACAAGTCTTGGCAATCCCTAGATGCTTTGATAGAGATTTTTGGCCTGGTAAAGAACGTCCTGGAGTCGTGGCTGTGCGAAAACGGATTTGCCAGTGGTCTACATTGGAGAGACCCCAAGGAGAGTATAATACTACTGATGGCCTCCTCATGGGCTTGGGGGCCTATTGGGGGTCCTTGACTGCACAAAGAAAGTGGTCCAAAAGGCTGAGTACGTCATCAAATCTAAGAGAGTTGATAGCGGTAATGAGGGATCATCACGTTCAGATCAGAACAGACAACGCAATGACATACATGAATCGAGCGATGGAAACTTTGCTTTGGACAGTTAAGAACCTGTATCTCTCAGCCGTTCATTTGAAGGGCTGCCTAAATCATGTAGCGGACTCTAGCGTATCTCTCCACTATTGGAGACAGAACCTTTAGGTATTCAATCAAATCTGTGTTCTTAGGGGACCTCCGGAGGAGGGGTTACATAGTTGATATGGTTGAAATAAGACATATGTCCCAAGTTCAACCAAGGGTGTTGGGATAGGGTAAGATGTTTTATTTTACTTTATTTTTTTTTATTGATAACCACTAATAGTAACTGTTAATGTTATTTTCTTCTAAATAAGCATCTAATCCTTTTTTTGAAGCTGTCAGCGGTTGACGTAACAAGCTTCTGGGGGAGGCTATTCCTCAAATTTATAGTTCTTATGGCAAAGAATGATTGTCGCCTCTGTAGACTGAATTTCTTTTTTTCCAGTTGAAGGGAGTGCTGCCTTGTCTTTTAGAGATATTTCCTGAAATAGTGTTTCCACATATTTTTTGTATTGGCCATTTATATATTTATAAGTTAATCATGCCCCCCCTCAGTCATCTCCTCTTAATACTAAACAGTTATGATGAAAGATTACAGGAATTAAATCTATGATCTTTCATTCCTCTGATTAGTTTGGTGGCTCCCCTCTGCACCCTTTCTATAGTCAGGGCGTCCTTTCTATGAATGGGTGCCCTGAACTGGACGGCATTTTCCAGGTGAGGGCGCACCAGTGCCCTGTAAAGAGTTAAAGTTACATCCCCAGCCCGTGATTCCATGCCTCTTAATGCATGATAATATCTTGGTGGCCTTGGAAGCAGCTGCTTGACATTGCATGCTGTTAACCTGTGATCTACCAGTACCCCCAGATCCTTCTAAACAAGTGTTTCTCTCAGTTTTACTGCCCCAGGGATATATGTGGCCTTCAGGTTATTCGACCCCAAGTGCATAACTTTACATTTCTCCACATTGAACTTCATTTGCCAAGTGGATGCCCAGTAAAGTGTCCAAGTCAGCCTGAAGCTTGTGAACATCTTCAGTAAGACTGCACTGTGCTACATATCTTTGTGTCATCTGTAAAAACAGAGACAGTGCTTCTAATCCCTTCCCTCTATGTCAGTTATAAGCAAGTTGAATAAAAGTGGGCCCAGGACTGAACCCATGACCCTACTCTCCAGTAAGAAGGATGTGACCAAGAAAGATTTATTTGAAGATCTGGAAGACCTTTAAAACATGGAAGCCTCAGAACAGGAGGTCTGTCTCCAGCCTTCCGGTCATACTTGATTTCCTCCAGGAGGGAGGTAATTTGGATCACAGTGTCCGTACTCTGAAGGTCCAACTGGTGACTCTTTTTTTTTAGTATTTTTGGATAGAGGTTTTCATCGTTATTGTTGGTCAGACGTTTTCTACTGGCTTTTAGGCGTTCTAGGCCAGTCCGCGTAAAGCTAGCACCTCAATTGGATCTGGCTATAGTCCTGACAGCCATGATGGCTCCTCTGTTAGTATCGTAATCACGCCATCTGGCTTTTGCATCATATCAACAGCATCATTTCCCACCGCAGTAAAGTGAGCTGGATACCTTTTTATTAACAGCTGATCTTAAGTCATACAAGCTGTACTTTTCTGTGTCACGCAGTGTGAGTTAAATGCGCACTTGTGCCGCTGCTACATTGAGTCAGAGTGAGCTGCCAAAGCTGAGATGCGGAGAGGTACAGACGTAGGAGGGTCGGCCGTCCGCCGACACGTGTTTTGCTCCGCCTACCGGAGCTTCGACCCTGACGATAAGTACAGCTTGTATGACGTAAGATCAGCTGTTAATAAAAAGGTATCCAGGGGCGGATCCATAAACCTGGATGTGGCGGTGAATGATACTGCTTAGAGCTGAGCGTGTACCATAAGTGACATTGCGGAGCATCAATAGTATCAGTTTGCGAGGGAACTTTATCTTGAGACTCATCCCCGCACGGGGTGTGCAGTATTTTGGAACTAACCTACTAACAAACGGCCATACTAACTGCTGGGAAGTGGGGAGTGCTATAGATGTATGTGTGGTTGCATGGGGGGCCCCTGTATATTTTTAAAGTCACAGTTGTATGTATTTTTATAACGTTTTATACAGAATGTTTTCAATATCTGTATGTGCCATAGTTGATTATACTCTATTAAAATTTTGTCTTTGGCAAATTGAGTAATAGCTGTTTGTGCCAGTCCCACATGTAACCTTGTTTTGGTCTACCAACGATATCCTCTGACTTCAATGAACACAAGAAATTGTTGTTCTGTCAACACATAGTTAAAGATTCTTTTGTGGATAAATCATTGGATGTCAGAGCATGTCTTCTGGGATATCTTCGTCAAACAAAGGATTGGAGAATGTCGGATAGCTTATTCATTTAATTTTTAGGTCCTAGGAAGGGACATTGTGTGTCCAAGACAACCCCGGCCTGTTGGATGAAAAGCGCAATCAGTTTTACCCATAATGGAGCCCCTGTAGGAGGAGGAATTACAGCTCACTCTGAGATGTGTCTGCATCTTGGGCAGAGCAAGCTGGGGCCTCCTATTGAACAGATTTGTAAAGCGGCCACCTGGTCTTCAGCCAAGGTGTTTTGTAGACATTACCATTTGGACTCGCTAACTTTAGAGGATCAGTCCTGTCAGGATTGTGCTTCCGGCAGCCTTTCGCACCCATTAGAGGTAGATCTCACTTATCCTCTTGAGTATGCTGCCCTGAGGATGTTTTGACAAAACGTGTTAGTTACTTGGTAACTTCTTTTCTAAACTGGACGCTGGGAGAAGGAGCCAAAGCTTTGTTCATATTCCAAGTATGTCACACACCCCGCTTCCAATATTAATGACATATGGGCTATGTCCAGTAGAGGGCGAACTTTTGCAGAGATGACTAGAAAAAAAAGATGCCCCTCCCGGTCCATAAATACCTGGGACCTCCCACACATTCCCCAGT
This sequence comes from Gastrophryne carolinensis, assembly GCA_027917425.1. NCBI lineage: Eukaryota > Metazoa > Chordata > Amphibia > Anura > Microhylidae > Gastrophryne > Gastrophryne carolinensis. The sequence continues at coordinate 481,855,152 of CM051234.1, read as the reverse complement.
AATCGTCTCTGCAGACGGTGAGCAAGTCAGAAGATGGCTGTCTCCTTCCTTACAGGTAAGCCGGGGTCACGCCCGGCAATTTATTGCCCTATATTTTAAGTATGTCTCACACCCTGTTTCGGAAAGATTCATTACACTTGGGTTATGTCCAGCAGAGGGCGAACTTCTGCAGAGATGAATAGAAAAAAAGAAGCCCCTCCTGGCCCATAAATACCTGGGACCTCCCACACATCCCCCAGTAATCGTCTCTGCAGACGGCGAGCAAGTCAGAAGATGGCTGTCTGCTTCCTTACAGGTAAGCCGGGGTCACGCCCGGCAATTTATTGCCCTATATTCTAAGTATGTCTCACACCCTGTTTCGGAAAGATTCATTACACTTGGGTTATGTCCAGCAGAGGGCGAACTTCTGCAGAGATGAATAGAAAAAAAGAAGCCCCTCCTGGCCCATAAATACCTGGGACCTCCCACACATCCCCCAGTAATCGTCTCTGCAGACGGCGAGCAAGTCAGAAGATGAAGTCTCCTCCTTGCAGGTAGGCCGGGTTCACACCCGGCCATTTTTATCCCTATTTCTGCCCGGACCTACTTATTCTTAAGCCCCTTAATGCCTCCCAGCCTTGGCTGTAGGTCCGGGTGAGGGTAGGGCACACCTTAGAGGTGTTTATACAGGAGCCATGCTCCACCGCAAGGCCCCCACCAAGGGGTAAGCGGTTGTCAGGTTAGTGATCCTGACGTGGGATGCCCTGTCCGTATCTATGCCATCACTACTTAGTATGTAGTTTTCTGGCTTCCCCTCCGTTACTCCCTGTTCCCGGATAGTTGGGGGGGGGGGGCTCTATATTGTTTGTGTGCAGTTTTACCTCACGCCTTTCACCTACTGCCAGCGCGCGCGTGTGTATGTGTACTGTATTCAGTGGCCAGCACGCCCGCCGCATTGACAGTGGCGGCTACTGCCAGCGTGTGTGAGTGTGTGTGTATGTTTCTGTGCTGTACTCAGTGGCCAGCACGCCCGCCGCATTGACAGTGGCGGCGGGCCGGCGGCTTGTGGCCGGCTCCGCAGTTTTGCTGAGGAGTTCGGCTCTTTTCCTTCACCGAGAAGGGGGCGGGCCGGGCGCTCGGCGCTCTTTTACGGCCCGCCCCTCTCCTATGGCGCGTCTCGCGGCTCTGACATTGGCTGGGAGCCGCTTGTCTTTTCCCGGATTGGGAGGGGGCGGGGCCACACGCGCCGCACGATCCGCGCTGGCCCGCCCTTCCTCCTGGTGCTGCTGCTGCTGAATGGACGCCATTTCAGGCCTCTGTGAGTGCCCTTCGGGTCTTTGGTTTTTTTTCTTGTATATGATTAGTTGCTCTGTTGGCACTGCGCTGGAGAGCCTGGGGTTATCAGCATAATTCCTGCACTTGACCCCTTCATGGTCTTCCTTATCACCGTATGAGTGTGTGAATATTGATATATGCTGCATATGTTGTGGTTAAAATGTTTTTCTGTTTGCATATTTTATATTTATGGGGCCCTTATTGTGTCTTCCAGGTGGGACTACCTTGCCGGGGTTTTCTCCCGGTCCTTTAGGTCCCTTGTTTCTAATTGGGGTTCCCTTTGTCATTGCCAAATCCTCCCACTAACGGAATCTAAGGGGCATCCCGGGTAGCTTTTAGCATAATTCCCATTGGTCATTGCGACTAATATATAAAAAATCACCATATGGAGGTTTCCCAGGTTACCGGGATCCCTTAGGGGCATCCCTGGCAGTGTGTGGTCTGTGGGGTATCCCTTGTGGGACTTGTGGGAGTAAATGTACAAATTTGTGCACCATGTGCACAGCAGGCCATTGCTCGGCAATCCAGACCCCGTGCGGCTGGGTCGGCTCTACTGGCCTCATCACCTACACCCCCATGCCTGGCTTGACCACAAGTGACTTTGTCATTAGCGGGGAGTCGCAGTCTGATGTCTGTGCTAGACGGGCCAACATTGAGAAGATGATTGCTAGCTCTGCGGCCAGGTAGGCCCCAGCTAAGAGACGGCTTTTGGCGCCCCCTGCGCCGGCCTTTGATTATGACAATTATGACTTGTTTGGTCTTCTTATTCCCCGCTTGAGGTAGGGAATTGTTTTCAGAATCTGAAGTCTATGCTGATAGGCAGTACCTGGAAAGCTGATGCCGGTACGCAGCGTGGGGATACCGTTAATACCCTCAGATTCCGGACCCGTATTTTGAGGTGCTTGCTATTTCCCCTTCTGCGGGGGGCTCCTCCGCAACGGGGGGACTTTATTTGGGTCTGCCAAACCTAATTTGGAGTTCCCAGATCAGAAACACGTTAACAATCTGATCCTTAAAGAATGGGATAAGCCTAGCCGGTTCCTTGGTATCCCTCAGGGGTGGGATAGGAGGTATCCCTTTCCCGTTGATGATGTTAGGCGTTGGTCGACACCCCCAGAGGTCGTCGCTCCAGTACTGGGATTGTCCAGTACGTCAGTTGTGCATTTCCCGGATTCCACTACCTTGAAGGATAGTGAGGACCGGCGTCTTGGCCAAATGGTTTCGTATGCCTTGGTCTGTGTGGGTTCGGCCTTGTGCCCGGTATGTACCTCTGCTCTTACGGTCGTTGGCTACTAGAGCGTTAATCAGGGGCCGGTTGGATGGTTCCCAACTGAATCCTTCCGGTGTGGAATTTATTGCATTGTCTTTTCAGCCTTGGATAATACTATCCGTATGTGTAGCGGGACTTCGGCGTTGCTTGTTGCTATGCGCCGATCGGTCTCGTTGCGCCGATGGGCGGCCTATATCGCTGCAAAGGAGGCGCTCCCAGGGCTACTCTTCGTGGGTCTGCGCCTGTTTGGTGATAAATTAGACTCTGTGGCGAAAGGAGGTGAGTTACCTCAGCAAAAAAAACAAAACAGCGCTGGCTTTTTCGGGGTTCAGGCTCATTCCTTCTCTCCTTTTGGGGTTCCCGGACGAGCAGGGGAATTTCCTTCCCTGCGTTCAGAGGAGTTTCCTGGGGCAGAGGCGCCCTCATGGGTGGGGGGACGGCTGCGGCTCTTTGCCCAGGTCTGGACTCGGAGGTGGTCTCCTCTGGGTACAAGCTGGAGTGCGCATACCGGCCTCCTCCCAGATTCCTCGGGTTCCTGCGGACCATCGAACCGCACAGGGACTTGTCCTGGCGGTGCAAAACCTTCAGGATATGGGGGGTTGTTTATACGGTTTCCCCCATAGAGAGAGGTTGCTACTCCAACCTCTTTTCGGTGCCCAAAAAGGATGGATCCATAAGGCACATTTTGGACTTAAAGTTTCTCAACCGGTTCCTCTGAACCTAGAATTTTCGCATGGTCTACTCCTTTCGTCCGGGGGACTTTATGTCCTCAATAGACATCAAGGATGCTTACCTTCATGTGCCGGTCTTCCTGGGACACCAAAGGTTCTCTTTTTCATGGTAGACAACCAGCACTTTCAGTTTGTGGCTCTTCCCCTCGGGCTGACTTTGGCACTCAGGGTGTTCACCAAGGTTTTGGCGGGCGTGAGGCCCTTTCTCAGAGTCCGGGGCATTCGTATCTTGCCTTACCTGGACGACTTTCTCATTACGTCATCCTCTCTCCACCAGGTGGAGCTGGACTCCAGAGCGGTGGTAACGACGCTGGGACGGTTCGGGTGGGTAATCATTTACCCCAAGTCCTCTCTATCCCCGTCAAGGGGGGCTTCGTTCCTGGGCATGACTCTGGTTTCTATTCAGACCAGGGTGTTCTACCTCAGCTGAAGGTGGATGTTCTTCAGGCTCTTATCCGTTTTCTTCTGTCCAGCTCTCGTCTGTTCATCAGGCAATGCATGAGGCTGGTAGGTTTGATGGTGGCTTGCTTCGTGGCAGTGCCATTTGTTCATTTTCACATGAGACCCTGTCAGCTCCATCTTCTATCAGTTTCGGACAAATGTCCTCTGTCTCTGGACCAGTCTGTCTGGCTGGGGAGGCTTCTGGAGGGAACGTCTGTTCCAGGGGCTGTGGGGTCCTCAGGACGCCCATATCCCCTTCAATATTCTGGAGCTGAGGGCGGTTCGGTTGGTGCTGTCGCACCTGACACATCATCCTCAGGGCTTACCAGTTAAGCTTTGCTCCGACAATCGGACAGCGGTCACTTACATCAATTTCCAAGGCGGGTCTCGCAGTCGGAGTGCCCTCTGGGTGGTGTCTATAATTCTTGCTTGGGCGAGAACAATGTTCCGTGCATTTTGGCAGTTTTCCATTCCAGGGGTGGAGAACCTGGCAGCGGACTCTCTGAGCAGAGGGACCTCTCGCCGGGGGGAATGGTCCCTCAACAATGGTATTTCTATCCCTTTGTCGCAGGTGGGGGGAGTCCGGAGGTGGATCTGTTTGCCTCTCGTCACATTCACAAGCTTACGGCTTTTTGTGTCTCTGTCTCAGGACCCTCTGGCTCTGGCAGTGGATGCCATGTCTCTGTCCCGACGGGAGCTCGGTCTCCTGTATCTGTTTCCTCCCTTTCCCATGGTGGGCAAGGTGGTACGCAAGCTGGCTCAAAAGGGTGTGCCGGCATTCCTGGTGGGCCAAGGTGGCCAAGACGGATGAGGTTCGCAGACGTCGTCCGGCTGGTGGTCGATCGATTCAGGCTGCCTCTGCTTCCGGATCTAATCACACAAGGTCAGCTTTGTTACCCCAATTTCCAAACGCGGGCTTTGACGGCGTGGCTGCTGAATCCTTCATTTTGAAGGAAAAGGGTTTATCTGAAGCCGTTGTCCAGACTCTTGTCAATGCTAGGAAGAGTTCTTCCTCTAATATCTACTACCGGACCTGGCGGACCTACAATTGTTTGGTGTGAGGCTAGGTCCTTTCCTTGTCAGGTGTTTTCCATTCCTTGGATTTTGGAGTTTCTTCGGCATGGTCTGGACGTGGGGTTTTCAGCTTAGCACTCTTAAGGGGCATGTGTCCGCTCTGGCGGTTTTCTTTCAGAGATCTTTCGCTCTTCATCCTTTGGTTAAGACCTTTTTTTTTTTAGGGGGTCACTCATGTGCGCCCTCCTCGCAAACCCATGTTACCTGTTTGGGATTTTAATTCGGTGTTGTCTGCCCTTCAGGGTCCTCCTTTTGAACCAGTGCAGGATTCTGCTCTATCCATTTTCACCTTAAAAGTTGCCTTTTTGGTGGCTATCCCCTCTGTTCAACGTGTTTCTGAGTTGGCGGCTCTGTCCATTCAGGCCCCCCCTACTTTGAGAGACATCAGGACAAGGTGGTTTTCCGTTTTAATCCAGACTTCTTGCCAAAGGTTGTCTCGGCCTTTCACCTCGGTCAAGACTTTGTGCTTCCTTCATTGTGTCCTAAACCTTGCAATGACAAGGAGAGGGCCTTGCACTCTCTGGACGTCGTTTGGGGGATGTGTGGGAGGTCCCAGGTATTTATGGGCCAGGAGGGGCTTCTTTTTTTCTATTCATCTCTGCAGAAGTTCGCCCTCTGCTGGAGAAGCAGGGTGTGAGACATATTTATAATACCCATTTTACAGGTGAGTAATCACAAAATGGTATTTTCTGCCCGTAGCTGATTAAATTTAAACCCCTATGCCTCCCAGCCTTGGCTGCAGGTCCGGATGAGGGTAGGCTGCACCCGAGCAGGTGTAATTTAGGAGCCATGCTCCACCGTGAGACCCCATATCAAGGGGTAGGCGGTTTACCAGGTTGGTGACCCTGGTTTGGGATGCCCCGTCCCGTTATCCCTTCACTTCTGGTTGGTATGGGATCCCCTCCTTATTCTAAGTGTGCCATACACTCCACTTCGATCTTCATGACATATGGGTAATCTCCAGTAGAGGGCGAACTTCTGCAGAGATGAATATGCAAAAAAGAAAGCCCCTCCTGGCCCATATATACCTGGGACCTCCCACCAATTTCCTAGTTCCTTCTCTGCAGGGAAAGTGAGCAAGACAGAAATGGAGACTTCTCTTTCTTGCAGGTAAGCCGGGCTCGCGCCCGGACCCTTTTTTGTCCCTATTGCTGCCAGGACTCATTCTAAATTTACTCTGTTGAGACTCCCAGCTTAGGCTGCGGGCCCTGGCAAGGGTAGGAGCACCCTGTGGGTGGAGTAGGAGCTGTGCTCCACCGCGAGACCTCATTATGGGGCAGGCGGTAAAACCAGGTTGTGGTGATCCTGGTACGGGATTCCCCCCATCCCTGCTAGCATGCGGCCGGGTTTTCCCTTTTCCCTCCGGGTCCCTTACTCCCTCGGGGGGGGGGGGGGGGGGGGGGGTTGGCGCATCTTAACTGGCCTCTCCTTGCATTTATTTATAATTTATAATTATTATTTTATGGATTATTAGGGTGTGTGTGTATGTCTGTTGGGTGCTTCACACTGGGTATATATATGCTTGTGTGGTCCGCCTGGCAGTAATCCCTGATGAATCGGTTGCAAGATGGCTCCCTGTCAGCCTGAGTGAAATTCACTCGTCGGCGCGTTTTTGCAGGGCCTTCCTCTGGCCAGATCCGCGCTGCAGGGAGGGGGGCGTGGCCTGGAAAGCGCGCCTTCGGTGCTGGCACGCCCCGCTTCTTCTTCCTGGGTCCTGTTACCTCAAGGCTAGGGGCCATCTTGGTGCTTCCTGCGTGACTGTGTCTGCTCTTAGGGGTCAGGTAGGGGCCTGATGGCTGTTTTTTCCTTGTATTGGGGGTCACTCTCTGGTGGGGTGGGCCCCTGGTGTTTTTGACAATTTTTTGCTGTATATATCTGTATATATGTTTAGATATTTAGGTGTGGTATGGTTGTACTTTTATTAAGGCAGATGCTATTATTAGTAACTGATATGCCTATTGTGTGTTGCAGATTGCTTCATATTGTGCATATTAAGGGGTTCCTCCTGGTCCTGGGATCCCTAGTTTAAAATTGATCTCCTCTAAATCCTCCCACCGGGACATTTAAGGGGCATCCCGGGTTGCTTAAGCGTAATTCCCTGCGGTCTTACGACTGACCACTAAAAAATCACCATATGGAGGATACTGGGCTCGGGCTCACCCATTATTCCTCTTTAGAGGAGGGGGAAGTGTGAGGAGACAGAGTCTGATTTTGTACAGTCTGGTGTACAGTCACGATCATTTCCCTTCACCAGGGGGATTTCATGACATCCATAGACATCAAGGATGTGTATCTGCATGTTCCCATTTTTCCAGCGCATCAGAGATTCCTCAGGTTTGCGGTGGGGGATCAACATTTTCAGTTTGTAGCTCTTCTCTTCGGGCTGACCTCGGCGCCGCAGGTCTTCACCAAGGTCTTGGCGGGAATGATGGCCCTGCTCAGAGCTCAGGGCATTCGCATTGTGCCTTATCTGGACGACCTGTTGATCTCAGCTTCTTCCCTCCGTCAGGCGGAGCTGGACACCCACCAGGTGGTGTCGACCTTGGAGAGGTTCGGGTGGGTGATCAACCGCCCCAAGTCTTCTCTCTCTCCGTCACGAGTGATTTCATTTCTGGGCATGAATCTGGATACTATTCAGGCCAGAGTGTTTCTGCCCCAGACCAAGGTGCAGGGGATTCAGGATCTGATCCGTCGTCTTCGGGCCAGTCCTGGTCCCTCTATCCGACAGGGGATGAAACTGGTGGGCTTGATGGTGTCGTCCTTCGAGGCGGTACCGTTTGCACAGTTTCACATGAGATCTCTTCAACTTCACCTATTGACGCATTGGGACAGGTGCCCGCAGTCATTGGATCGCTCTTTCAGGATGTCTCCCAGGGTTCGGCAGTCCCTTCGGTGGTGGCTGGAGTCGAGCAACCTGTTGAGGGGCAGGTCCTTTCTGGTCCCTTGTTGGGAGACGGTTACCACGGATGCCAGCCTGTCGGGCTGGGGAGGTCATTGGAAAAGTCATCAGTTCAGCGGGGTGTGGAGCCCTCAGGAGGCTCACAACCCCATCAATGTCTTGGAGCTCAGAGCCATCCAGCTTGTTCTGCAACGGCTGACGTCACGATTACGGGATCTACCGGTCCAGGTTCAGTCAGACAATCGAACGGCGGTAGCCTACATCAATCACCAAGGAGGGACTCGCAGCAGGGGTGCCCTCAGGGAAGTCTCTCTAATTCTGCACTGGGCGGAGAGCAATGTTCCTTGCATTTCGGCAGTTTACATTCCGGGAGTGGGGAACACGGAGGCAGATTCCCTGAGCAAGGAGAGTGGCCTCTCAACCCCGAGGTTTTTCTGGATCTTTGCCACATGTGGGGGACTCCAGAGGTGGATCTCTTTGCCTCGAGGCGCAATCACAAACTTCCGGCCTTTGTGGCTCTTTCCCAGGATCCTCTAGCCCTGGCAGTGGATGCCTTGTCTCTTGCCTGGTAGGATCTGGGGTTTCTGTACCTGTTTCCGCCCTTCGCCATGCTGGGCAGGGTAATTCGCAAGCTGATTATGGAAGGGGCACCAGCAATTCTGGTGACTGCAAGGTGGCCAAGAAGGGTTTGGTACGCAGATGTGGTAAGGCTGGTGGTAGATCAGTACCGGCTTCCTGTGTTGCCGGATCTATGGTCTCAGGGTCAACTTCTTTAACCCAATTTACAAACGCTGGCTTTGACGGCTTGGCTGCTGAAACCTTCATTCTGATGGAGGAAGGTTTGTCTGAGGCCGTTGTTCAGACCTTGATTAGAGCTAGGAAGCGGTCCTCTTCTGGCATTTGCTATAGGACTTGGAGGTCCTATATTGTTTGGTGTGACGCTAGGGCCTTTCCTTGCAGGGTGTTTTCGATTCCTAGGATTTTGGAGTTTCTTCAGCATAATTTGGATCTTGGGTTCCAGCTTAGTACTTTGAAAGGACAGGTTTCTGCTCTGTCGGTTTTCTTCCAGAGGTCTTTTGCCTTACACCCGCTGGTTAAGACCTTTTTTCCAAGGGGTCGCGCATGTGCGGCCCCCTCGGAAGGCTGTGGTTCCTGTTTGGGATTTGAACTTGGTTCTTTCGGCTCTCCAGGGTCCTCCTTTTGAGCCGTTACAGGATATTGCTCTTTCGGTTCTCACTCAGAAGGTTGATTTCTTGGTGGCTATTACCTCTGTTCGGCGTGTCTCTGAGTTGGCGGCTCTGTCGATTCAGGCCCCTTACTTTGAGAGACACCAGGATAAGGTGGTTTTTCGTTTTAAGCCAGATTTCCTTCCTAAGGTGTCCGCGGCCGGCCCGCCCCCCTGTCTATGGCGCCTATTGCGGCGCCCAGCTATTGGCTGGGATCCACTTTGCTTGGGCTGATTGGGAAGGGGGCTGTGAGTGCCCTGTGGGGTTGTGCCTCTAATTATGCCTTGTACCCCGTTATAGCACCAGGGGCTACTGTTTTAACGCATTGTTATTCATAAAGCATGCAATATATATATATATATATATCTCACATTGGATATATATATATATATTTTTTTTTATATAGCAAGTCTTATTAGCTTGTGTGTTGTGTGTGATCTTTGTGTCTTTCAGGAGGACTCCCTGTTCCCATTAAAAAAGGGGGTTCTCCCAGTCCTAGGGTCCCTTGCATAAATTGGGTTTTTGCAAATCCTCCCACTAGTGGACTTGAGGGGCATCCCGGGTAGCTTAATAGCGTAATTCCCTTTGGTTATTGCGACTACCATAAAAATCACCATATGGAGGCTTCCCAGGATACCGGGCTTGGGCTCCTTTTCAGGGCAATCCCGGCAGTGTGTGGGTTGTGGGGTATCCCTTGCGGGGGATAATGTACTGGTTTGCATACCATGTGCTCAGCAGGCCATAACGCAGCAGTCTGGGTCAGTGCCGCCAGTCTCATCACCTACTCCACCTCGCCTGATCCGTACCCCAAGTGACACTGTCATTAGCGGGGAGTCGCAATCTGATGTATGTGCTAGATTGGCCAACATAGAGAAATTGATTTCTAGCTCTGCGGCCAGAAAGGCCCCGGCTAAGAGGAGACATTTGTCACCGGCAACGCCGGTTCTGGGCTTTGGGGATTGATTCCCTTGACTGGTCTGAGGGAGAATGGGGATGCCGTGGCTACCTCCAGGTTTCTGGCCCATTTATTTGAGGTGCTGACCATTTCTCCTCCAGCGGAGTCCCTTCCGCAGAAGGGGGAATTTTTTGGGACCTCTAAGCCTCGATTGGAGTTCCCAAATCAGAGGCACTTTGACAATCTGATTCTTATAGAATGGGAAAGGCCTAGCCGGATTCCCGGTGTTCCTCAGGGATGGGATAGAAAGTATCCCTTTCCGGTGGACGCGGTGAAGCGCTGGTCATCCCTTCCTGAAGTCTATGCCCCCGTTCTGGGATTGTCCAACACATCTGTTGTGCACTCTCCAGACGCCACCACGCTAAAGGATGGTGAGGACCGACGTATTGATCAAATGGCATGTCATGCCTTTGCCAGCGCGGGTTCGGCCTTGCGGCCTGTTTGTGCTTCAGCGCTCATTGCTGTGGCCACCAGGTCTGTGATTAGGGGCCTGTTGAGTGGTTCCCAGCTTAACCCAGCCAGTGATGAATTGGCAGCGCTTACGCGGTGTGAATTGTTCATGACCTTTGTCTTATCTGCCTTCGATGACACAATAGGTATGTGTAGCAGAACCTCGGCGTTGCTGGTGGCTATTCGCCGATCGGTCTGGCCGCGCCAGTGGGTGGCTGACATTGCAGCTAAGAAGTCACTTACAGGGCTACCCTTCTGGGGTATGCGGCTGTTTGGAGATAAATTGGATTCTGTAGCGAAAGGAAGAAAGCTACCACAACGCAAGAGGCAGCGTAGCTCCTTTCGGGGGCAGGCTCCTTTTAATCCTTCCTTTCACGGTGCCAGAGCAGGCAGAGGAGCTGCCTGCTCTACTTTCAGAGGTGACTCTTGGGGCAGAGGCAGAGGACGCGCCCGTCCTGGACCTGCCTGGGGTTCAAAGCCCAAGCCCGCGGCCAAGCCAGCTCAGCAATGAAGGGGCGCCCTCACCCTTGCGTGTGGGGTTACGGCTGCGGCACTTCACCCAGGTCTGGGCCTGGGAGCTCACAGACAACTGTGCCTTGGAAGGGGTCTCTTCCGAGTACAAACTGGAGTTCGAGTACCGGCCTCCTCCTAGATTCCTCAGATCTCGGGTCCCCTCGGACCCCCGGGCTGCGCAGGGGCTCCGGTTGGCAGTGCAAAATATTCTGGACATGGAAGTCATATGCCCGGTGCCTCTCTCTGGGGGAGGCCGGGGCTATTATTCCAACCTTTTCACTTTTCCCAAAAAGGATGGATCCATAAGACCCATTCTGGATCTGAAGCTTCTCAACAGGTTCATCAGAACCAAGAAGTTCCGCATGGAGACTTTGTGCTCAGCCATCAATTCTCTTAGTCAGGGGGACTTCATGACGTCCATAGACATCAAGAATGCTCACCTTCATGTACCGATCTTCCCAGCACACCAGAGATTTCTTAGGTTGGTGGTGGGAGATCAGCATTTTCAGTTTGTGGCCCTCCCGTTTGCGCTGACCTCGGCACCTAGGGTTTTCACCAAGGTGCTGGCGGGTATAATTGCCCTTATCAGAGCCCAGGGCATTCGCATTGTTCCGTTTCTGGACGACCTTCTCATTACGGCATCTCTCTCTGATAGGCGGAGCTAGACACCAGGACGGTGGTGACTACGCTGGAGAGGTTTGGATGGGTGATCAGCCACCCCAAGTTCTCTCTCTCCCCTTCAAGGGAGTTTTCATTTCTGGGCATGAATCTGGATACCATTCATACCAGGCTGTTCTTGCCTTTGTCAAGGGTGAAGATGGTTCTGGACCTGATCCATCTTCTTTTGTCCAAACCCGCGGCCGTTTATCCGTCTAGGGATGAGGCTGGTGGGATTGATGGTGGCTTCATTAGAGGCAGGTTCCCTTTGCTCAGTTTCACATGTGATCGCTCCAGCTTCTGTTGGCTTGGGACAGATACCTGCTGTCATTGGTTCAGTCGTTTCTGATGTCTCCTCTGGTTCGGCAGTCTCTTTAGTGGTGTCTGGAACCAAGGAATATTCTGAGGGGCAGGTCTTTTCTGACCCCTTGTTGGGAGACGGTCACCACGGATGCCAGCCTGTCGGGCTGGGGGGGGGTTTCTGGAAGGAACATCAGTTCCAGGGGCTGTGGGGTCCTCGGGAGGCCCACACCCCCATCAATGTCTTGGAGCTGTGAGCCATTCGGTTGGTACTGTCAAGCTTAACGCATCTCCTCCAGCATTTACCGGTTCAGGTTCGATCAGACAATCGGACTGCGGTCGCTTACATCAATCACCAAGGAGGGACTCGCAGCAGGAGTGCCCTCGGGGAAGTTTCTCTGATTCTTGCATGGGCAGAGAGCAATGTCCCATGCATCTCAGCAGTGTACATTCCGGTAGTGGTAAACATGGAGGCGGACTCCCTGAGCAGGGGATCCTCTCGCCGAGGAATCCTGGTCCCTTTGTCTCAAGTGGGGGATTCCGGAGGTGGATCTCTTTGCCTTACGTCACAATCACAAGCTTCCTGCATTTGTGTCTGTCTCAGGATCCTCTGGCCCTGGCAGTGGACGCCATGTCTTTTGCCTGGAGGGATCTAGGGTTTCTGTACCTATTTACCTCCTTCTCCACGGTAAGGTGCTGCGCATGCTGTCCCAGAGGGTGCGCCAGCAATTCTGGTGGCCCCAAGGTGGCCAAGACAGGTGTGGTTCGCAGACGTCGTACGGCTGGCGATATATTAGTTCAGGTTGCCCCTGTTTTCAGATCTGATCACTCAAGGTCAACTTCGTTGCCCCAATTTACAAATGCTGGCTTTGACGGCGTGGCTGCTGAGACCTCCATTCTAAAGGAGGAAGGTTTGTCTGATGCGGTGATTTAGACACTTGTTAGAGCTAGGAAGAGATCTTCCTCTAACATCTACTACAGGACTTGGAGGTCCTATATTGATTGGTGTGAGGCTAGGGCCTTGCCTTGCAGGGTGTTTTCGATTCCTAGGATTTTGTTTTTTTCTTCAGCACGGCCTGGACCTGGGGTTCCAGCTTAGTACCTTGAAAGGGCAGGTCTCTGCTCTGGCGGTCTTCTTTCAAAGGTCCTTAGCTCTTCATCCTTTGGTTAAGACTTTCTTCCAGGGGGTCACTCATGTGCGACCCACTCGAAAGCCTTTGTTGCCTGTTTGGTATTCGAATTTGGTTCTGTCGGCCCTCCAGGGGCCTCCTTTTGAGCCGGTGCAGGATGTTGCACTTTCTATGGTCACACAAAGGGTTGCCTTTTTGGGACGTGCCTCTGAGTTGGCGGATCTGTCCATTCCGGCGCTTTACACCAGGACAAGGTGGTCTTTCGCTTTAAGTCAGATTTCCTTCCTAAGGGGATTTCTGCCTTCCATCTCAATTAGGAGGTGGTTCTCCTTTCCTTGTGTCCTAAGCCTAGCAATGACAAGGAGAGGGTCTTGCATTCCTTGGATGTGTTTCGTTGTGTGAAGTACTATTTGGTGGCTACTTCTCCCTTTTGTAGGACGGACGCCTTGTTCGTGGTGCCCTCCGGGCCCAGCAAGGGTTTGGCGCCCGCCAGGTCTACCATTAGTAATGGATACGTCAGGCCATTGTTGGGGCCTATACTGCCAAGGGGAGGGTTCCCCCTTTTCAGATCATTGCTGATTCCAATCGTGCTGTTGGGGCTTCCTGGGCTTTTCAGATCACTGCTCATTCCACTCGTGCTGTTGGGGCTTCCTGGGCTTTTCAGCTCCAGGCCTCTGTTGAACAAGTTTGTAAGGCTGCTACTTGGTCTTCTGTTAATAATTTTTTAGGTTGATGTGCGGGCCTCAGCGGATGCTGTTTTTTGGCCACAAGGTTCTGCAAGCTGCAGTGGTTTAAATTTGTGCATTGTTGCCTTCTGCCTTTTGGGATCCCCACCCTTGTTGAACACTGCTATTGGATGTCCCATATGTCATTAATATTGGAAGCAGGGTGTGTGACATACTTGGAATAATACCATTTTGTGATTACTCACCTGTAAAATGGGTATTATAAGTATGTCACACACCCCGCTTCATCCCGTCCTTATTGTATTCTGGATCCTCTATAGGGTGAACTTTGTTCTGGTTAATAGGTTTTTATTGTCTCTTCCTGGTCCCCTTACTGCTTTCCTATACTGGGGAATGTGTGGGAGGTCCCAGGTATTTATGGACCGGGAGGGGCTTCCTTTTTTTCTAGTCATCTCTGCAAAAGTTTGCCCTCTACTGGACATAACCCATATGTAATTAATATTGGAAGCGGGGTGTGTGACATACTTGTTTGATATACCATTTTACAGGTGAGTAATCACATAATGGTATTTTCTGGTGGTCATGCTTTCCTACCTAGGGGCGGAGCCATATGGTCTCAAGAGTTTGCTGCCCATTTGGATGTTTAAAAAAGAAGTTACCAAGTAAGTAACTTAAGTTTTTATTTTATAATCCGAGGGAAAGGACTAACGACAGCTAATTTGGTTTTGCTGGTGGGTTTTGCTCTGCTTTAACCCTGTGCCTCTATGGCCTGAGCACAGCTTCTTATGTCTGGCGTAAACTCTGTTCATCTGGCTCCTCCCCCCCCCCGGCTCGAGTGTCTCTTGGTGGAATGTGGGCATGATGGTGAAAGCCTAATATACAGTATCACAGCTGTCTTTAGCTCTGCGGGGCATTAGTGCATGCTTGCAGCCTATGCCGTAGCCTCCTTTCTCAGGCTTGCTAGTTAGTTGGAGTCTAACTATAGTGGTTCATGGGAGCAGCCATAAAGGGATTACCCACGGTTGCCTTGCTATTGCCTCATATATCTCAATAGAAAAAAAATGGGGTGGCAGCCGCAGGTAATCCCCATCATGGCTGCTCCCATGAACCTCATGAGTTATTTAGACTGGACTGTCCCTTTTTAAGGTTTTTGGTTCGATACTGTAGCTACTCATCATCTAGCACTGGACCCATTAAAACCATGTATGTCTTGGTCATAGCTGTGTGCTGGGTAGAAGATAAATAGTGGCAGTCCTAGTTGTTTCCTCTGAACTATTTCAGTATTGATACTTGTGGTTTTTATCAAGTAGTCTCACTAGTGTCTCATTGTAGGGACTTCCAGGCAGCCTGGCTAATACATGAGATCTGTTTCTTCCAGATGACTTGGGGCTGCTGCCCTACTGCCAGTACCAGTTGATCTCTAAGTAAAGTAGATCACATGCCACAACAGTGTATAATTATAACATGTGAGCTGCACAGCCAGAACCCAGAGGGGTTGCAAACTGGGGGGGGGGGGGGGGGGGGGGGGTGCTGAATTAGTGTTTCGGAGCTTCTTAGTGCCCTCACCTACATTGGTCTTTAAAGTGAAATGTTGCAGGTTGGCAGGTGCTTACTAATGAGCCTCGGGAAGCATCCCCAGCAGTAGTCGCTGTTGCTTTTCCTACTATGGTTGCATAAATGTAGGTGGCAGATTTTTACTGATCTTGATGTTCACCCTGTGGGCTAAACGTAAGCTCAGCAACTACATGCACACATTATGAGAGTTTTCAACCCACCCCTCCCTTTGCTTATGATTTTTTTTTTACTTGGTTTCATTTTTCAGAAGTCAGTTTTCAATATAACTGGAACATTTTAGCTTGCTTATTAATATCTAGTTTTTTTGCAGAGCTATTGTACCTTCTGTTTACAGATATGCAATACATATCTTTTGTGAACCACTACTAAAACCACTGCATGATTTAAATTGGTACAAAATCTTTTGCCTTGACCTCCCCCTCCCCCAGGTCACCTCATTTACTGACTTTTCCATGATCCCACACTGGCCAGTTCCCCCATCACTCCTCTGCCAAACCTTTCAGAATGGCTGGTGCAGGCACGCCTGTAGTAGCTAGTGATTGGGGAGGAGGATATGACTGGTAAATGACGGACAGCACGCTGGTGAGGTTTGGTGGGGGGGGGGGGGGGGGGGGGTTTAACCTGACATCATATAACATGCCTAAGGGGATATATTTAGCAAACCTTCAATACTGCAATGGTGCCCTTTTTCTCAATGTGTGAGCAGAATTTCACTTGGAATTAATATGTAGTTTATATAATACATTGAAAGTGCAGAATGTTCATTTTCTGCAGTATAAGCACACCTGACTTTTGCTGTCCTTTATCTGGCTGCTGTAACGCTGGTCATTTCTCACAGGACATATTAGGTGTTACAGTACAGTGGGTTTTAAAAGCATGCATTTGTTCTGTTCCCAAATATATTCCGCTGAGTCCTTTATTTAAAACTGGTCAAGGGGAAGCCTATTATATTAAGCTGCAGCAATAAAGAATCTGAAGCTCTATCCAAGAGTCTGTTTCACACTTGGCCATCTTGATTTTTTTTTTTTTAACCTGCAGGAAGCCAAGCCTTAATTTGCAAGATTAAAGTTAATTTGTTCTATTTTTGGCTTATGCCTTTTGGGCTTTATATCTTTTTTTGTTTTTAACCCCTGCTTCTATGGTCATTGTGAATTGTTAAAGTCTGTCATGCATCGCCTAAGGTACTCTGGGGGGGGGGGGGGGGGGGAAGCAGGCTAACCCAGAAATTATTTTGTACTGCTTTAAATATGTTTGCTATGCTGGGCATATAAAAATGACTCAATGGCTTAGAGAGTCCCTTTAAAGCAGAACACACGCAAGTTTACATTGTCAGGGGAGCTTACCAGTGACCAGGGGCGGAGCTTGACACAGCAGATCATCTTAATTTGGAATGCACCAGGAGGAGGCCACCTGCCGGCCCTGTTGTCCTTTAGAATCCAGGGCCCTGCCACCATGGTGTTTCCAAAATCACAATTCCAAGTTGCTTGAAATCAGTTTGGCAGCTTATCTTATTTGCCACCTAATGAATAAAATCAAACAATTGTTTGCTTTAAAGCCTAACAATTTGGCTTTAAAGGAAAAATTAGGCTATAATTGCTCCCAACATGAGATTGCGAGGAAAGGGCTTAAATAGCTAGCTTAGAACAATGGGATCCTGTCAGAACCCAATGGCATACCTGGGTAAAATTAAAATCCCTATAACAAGAATACCAAGCAGCATCGAATGCAGAAAACATTCAAATGGACATGTACCTGGGGTGGGGGAGCAAAACTATTGTTTTGGCGGCTTTGAGCTGCTTTGAATGAAAATAATACAACTTGTAAGTTAAAATGTACTGCTTTGGGCATCAAATAATAAGATTTCTAATCCCTAAAATCTCCCCATATGATGTAAGATAAATGAAAATTAGCATTGCTTTGCTCTGTGGCTGTCATTAAGAAATTATTTAAATTTATTTTGTAAAGGAGGTCAGAATAATTCTGCGCCCTGACTGGTGTAAAATGTGAATTCATGTTTTTTCCTCATCAAAGCACTATGATTAGGTTATTTCTGTTTCTTTAAAATCAAAGGCTTTAAAGAATACCAAAGTCTTCTGTGTAATAAAAGGTACAGATATAATAATATAATACAGATATAATATAATAGAGATAATATTCACTTGGTGGGGGGGGGGGGGGGGGGGGGGTGCGCGCTCTTGCATGGCAGCTGTGGCTTGAGTTACAGGCCAGTCACTCAATCCTGAGGACCAGCTCCAGCATTGGGAATACCTTGACAAGTGCAGGGGCCCCTTAGGCTCATACTTTGTGAGATGATACTTGTGGTGAGCCAGTAGTTGTGTGCAGACTATTCTAAGCATACAGTACGTCCTGCTCCAATATAAAACTTACACGTGGGTAATCCTCCGCCAGAGGGCGCTGTTCACTGCAGACATGCAAAAACAGGCTCCTCCCGGCCCTTCATATACCCAGGGACCTCCCACAAATCCCCAGATTTCTCTGCAGTGCTGACTGCGAAGACGTGAAGTATCACTCTCTCGCAGGTGAGCGGGGCTGTTACAGCCTGCGGCCCTGCGGGACTATAACCACCCGTCCTCTTCGATAAAGATGTGCCTCCCAGCCTGGGCTGCGCTGGTCGGGTGAAGGTAGGCAGCACCTCGTGTGCTCACGGAGCTACGTTCCACCACAATCCCCCACCATAGGGTAGGCGGTTTAGGCCGATGGTGAGCCTCCATTAGATGCCCCTCCCGCATTGTTGCCCGTGCCCCTCATAGCGATTACCCCTGGGTGCAGGTCCGCTTCTCCCTCGCCTCCTCCCGTAGCTCGGGGGGAAAAGAAAGGGGGGTGGGGTATGTGTGTTGCGGTCCCAGCGTAATGTTAACACGTTTATGGCCGTTGATCTTTTATTTAAACTTGGGTGTCAGTGCCGCGCTCCTTGCTCCACATGAACCTTCTGGTTGCGAGCGTGTAAGTGCCCTCCCGGGCGTTTTTTGTTCCTGGTTATTTATTCAGCTGCGCATGGCACTGACACCCCCCTCTTATCCCCTTATGTCTTTCAGACGCCAGGATTTCGGTGGCTTCTCCCGGCCTGACATATTATAGCGGGTTCTTGGGGCCTGTGTGACACAGATGAACTACTTATTAAGATCTTTGAGGTTTTGTCAATCTCCCCTCCTGGAGAGGCTCCCAAGCCTAAGAGCGTTTCCACACAGCGCCGCCGCGCTTGGAATTCCTGGAACAGGAGCATTTCCAGAATCTTATATCCCAAGAATGGGAATCGCCTTGTAAACTTAAAGGGGTCCCAGGGGTCTGGGATGGGAAGTACCCTTTCCCTCCTGATGTGGTTAACTTTTGGTCAGCACCTCCTGTGGTGGATGCACCGATTATAGGGGTTACCCCCCCTTTATGACTGCTCCTTATTACCGTACCCTTCGGGATGCTGAGGACCGGCGCATTGACAGACTGGCTTCCCACGCCTTTTCGTGTGCAGGGACGGCTCTCCGCCCGGTCTGTGCCGCGGCCATCACTGCAGTGGCCGCCAGGACTCTCATTAGAAAACTACTTGATCACCGACCTGAGGACGTCCCCTGGGAGGTATTTAATGCAATCTCAGAATGTGATGTGTTTGTAAGGTTTATCCTCTCAGCGCTGGATGACACCATTAAGATGTGTGCTAGAACCTCTGCCCTTGTGGTAGCTATTCGCCGCCTGGTCTGGCTGCGACAGTGGGGTGCTGACGATGATACGATAAAGACTCTCACTGGCCTTCCTTTCAGAGGACGGCGTCTATTTGGGGCCCGTTTGGACCTTTTTGGAAAAAAGGGTAAGGCACCCCTACGCAGAAGGCCGTCTCGGCCTCCTCAGGGCAGGGACACCCCTCCCTACGTTAGTGTCAAACATGAACCTGAGGTGTGCTTCCAACTTTTCGGTGTGGATTTCCACCAAGGGGTGGGCAGGCAACGCCCTGGGCCCTCTGGCAGGGCTAAGTCCAAATCTGCCAAGACTTCCCAAGCATGAAGGGATGCCCTCGCCCTTCTGTGCGAGGGGACTGCCACAGCACCTGGCTCCTATCTGGGAGCGTATCTTCTCCTTCTGGTGGTTCCAGGAAGTAGTTCCCCTGGACACAGGATAGAATTTGCGGGGCGGTCCCTCTCAGAGGTTGTCAGGGTGCTTCTAGCCCCTGTTTTCCCCTCTGGAGTTGGTGCAGGCCGTACTCGGCCTGCAGGGTCTGAGCTTACTTGCCGGTTGCCCTTAGCAGAATGGGGCGATGGCCTCTATGTTAACCTTTCTCTTTCCATCGAAATGATGAGGCAGTCTGGGCCATGCTGGCCTATGGTAGGATTGGCAATTCTACACTCACAGGTAGTCCCTGTATGATATCTCTGTCTTGGGACACAGGCGCCCTGTGCAAGGGGGGCTTCTGACCTCCTGTGGAGTTCTAGATCCTTTTAGTTCCCCCTGTGTCTTCTGGACACCAAGACCGTTACTAGTCAGTGTTGCAGGGCCAACCCTGCAGATTGGGGCCTTGTTTTTGGCCTCTCTTCCGCTCCCAGGCTACTCGCCATGGCGCGGATATGGGTGATGTCTCGGACATGCCTGTGGGGCGTCCGCACTAGAACCTACCGGGTCGTCTTTCCTTACTCCCCAATCTCTGTCAGGCCGAGTGGGTTAGTTGGCCGGCGGTGTCCTCTGGGAGTTATTTGGATGGGTGCTCAGTCACCTCAATCCCTCAGGGTCCCTTATTTGCTATCGCCATTCCTTGGATTCGGTTCAGGCTTGAGCCTACTTCCTTGGCAATAAGTGAACTCCTGGTCACAGGGGCTCTGTCCCTCTTTGCTGACACCTTACTTTCTCCAGGCAGAATTGTAGCTGGTGGGCCCATTGGTGGCGTATCAGATGATGTCCCTTATATACCGAGCCCTTGGGCTCTTCGGCACAGTAGGTTATTGATCCTAGGTGGGGTTCCAGCACCCCGGGAGCTAGGTCTGCGCTCCTTCCCCTTTGGTACGGTGGTTCCTCTTGAGCTGGTTATATTCAAGGACCCTGTCAGGGGGCACCCCCTTCTTGGCTTGCATCTTCCTGTGAATGGTCACCTTGGGTACCAAGTCTTGCAGGTTGGCGGGGGGGGGGGATTTCTTCCCAAAACCCCCCGTGGTTCCTAGGTAGGGTCCCTTAGAGGGTCCATCTTACCTACTGGCTTTGTTAAAACAAAGAGCCTTCAGTTGACTCTATACTGCTGGACTTCTCCTCTTCAGGACCTGTCTATTTGGGGACTCTTGGCCTGTTGGAAGACAATGGCCTGTTTTATGATTGGTCTGGAGCTTGAAGCAGGATGATTCTCCTGGAAGGTTCCTGATCTGCGTGGGGGTCTACGTCCCCTGCTCCTCAGTGGTATTCGCTCCAATGGATGTCTTTCAGTGGCAGGTTGTGCTATCCTGGTGTCCCTCTGAGAGCCAACTAGGGTGGCTCTGTTGGGTCTCGCTAATATCACAGGGGCTCTGTCCTTGTTTTTACTGCCCCAGAATATTCTGACTCTGGTCATGGGGGTTTAGTAAATTTATGTATAGATTTTCTATTTTATATGCCTTCTCTTCATTCACCCTGCTATGTGGGGTTCTGCGCCCGGTGGTGCTGATAAAGAGACCCGTGAGATTGATGGCCCCTGGGTGGCCTAGTGAACTGTGGTTCGCAGATGCTTCTGCTGAGGTCAGCGGACCTGTACGCTCTCTCAGGAGTGCGGTTTTGCCCTTGTCAGGCTCCTTCTTATGTCGTCCCAATCTACAGACTCTAGTGTGAGGGCTTGACAGCTGATTCATTCACCCCTTTGGAGATGGGTTTATCTTCTGGGTGACTTGGTCTATGGGGGGCTAGGAGCAAGCTTCTTTGGCTTCCTCTTCCTCCGTCTATTGTGGGTTATGGTGTACCCATATTGATTGGCATGAGTCTTGGTCTCTCCCCTGTTGGACGTTCTCGGTTCCCAGGGTTCTAGAGTTGTTACAGCATAGGTTGGGGTTGGCTCCCCATCTCGGTACTCTGAAGGTTCAGGTTCTGTCCTGTCTGCCTTCCTGTAGAAGTCTGGTTCAGTCTTCCTTGTTAGGAGTTCTCTTGGGGATTGCTCAGGGGCATCTCCCAAGTAGTTCTATGGTCCCTGTTAGGATCAATTTTCATTCTGTTTGCTCTGCGGATTGTTCCCTTGGGACTTATTCTGTGTCTGAGCTGTTTTGTAGTTCAAGTCGCCCCTCCGGGGGCTGTTGCTTCAGTCAGACGTGTGCCTGAGAAGGTGGCTCTGATTACTTAGCCCTCGTTCTATATATATATATATATATATATATATATATATATATATATATACCATAATGTGGTGGTATTCCGCCTTACGCCAGACCCTTTTGTACAAGGTGGTGTTTTATGATCATTATTTAAGTCCTTTTAGTCTGCCTATGGGCCTTATTCTTAGTAATGCTGAAGTAAGGGGTCTACATTCCCTCAACAGGTCTTGAAATTTTCCTTGTTGTTTCTTGTCCCTTAGGGGGACTGTTGCCCTTTGGGGTCTGTGGGCGCCTCCATAGGTATGCGCCTGATCTCGTTTGCTTCCAGGGCCTATGCGCCCTTTAGACTGATCTTACTGGATGGTTTGCCTTCCTGGTCCTGAGTAAAGGTTTCGGCTTCTTGCTGATCCTTGTTAGTGAAGGGGTCAGTATCCCCGCCTGTCTTGCGGGAGGCCACTTTTCAATTCCCCATTGGGGAGAGTTCTAAGTTTTACCGAGGCTTCTGTTGCTTTTGGGCTGGTTAGGCCGTTACACTGGCCTATTCCTTTAAGGGGGAAGAACCTCCCTCTCTTTTTATTCTGTTCTACTGGTGTTTGGGTACCTTTGGCCCTTCAGCACCAGGTTTTCTGTTAAACAAGTTTGCTAGACCGCTGCTTGTTTCTGTTCATACCTTTTCAAAGGTTTTGTTATGATATTGACGTTAGAGCCTTTGCTCATGTCGTACTTGGTAGCAAGGTTTGCAGGTGACAGCGCCTTTACTGTCTGCTGTGCCTTTTTTGTTGGGGATCCCACCCTACTTTATGGACACTGCTATTGGATGTCCCACGTGTAAGTATTATATTGGAGCAGGACGTACTGTATGCTTAGAATAATACAATTCTGTGAAATACTCACCTGTAGAATTGGTATTATACGCATACAGTACGTCCTGCCCCACCCCACCCTGGTTTTACATTTTCTGGATCCCCTGTATGGTGATTGTTATCATTGCTATTGTTACCAGTTTGGTGGTTGGTTTCTCCCGGCTTCTTTTCTCACTGCTTTTCAATACTGGGGATTTGTTGGAGGTCCCTGGGTATATGAAGGGCCGGGAGGAGCCTGTTTTTGCATGTCTGCAGTGAACAGCGCCCTCTGGCGGAGGATTACCCACGTGTAAGTATTATATTGGAGCATGACGTACTGTATGCGTATAATACCAATTCTGCAGGTGAGTATTTCACAGAATTGTATTTCATAGACAGAACTAGAAGATCAACAATTAGCACATAAGGGATTGAGGAATGGAGGGTGTTGGGCAACAGTTTAAAAGGTTGTAAGGACAAGGATTGGCAGAAATGGTGAACTGGAGAATAATTAGCAGCAGCAAAGAAAACAGTAAGGCCTAGAGCAGGGGTGCCAACCTAAGGGCCAGCAGGTCATGTTTTGTGAATCTCCAAATAGCTGGCTCTGTTGGAGCACTAATCGCTCCACATTTGCGCCTGTGTGGAGATCTGCAAAACATGACCTGTTTCTGGCCCTTCAGGAGGGAGTTTGACTGCCTGTGGTCTAGAGGGCGATTGCAGGGAGATTAGTGTAAGTGGACTAGGACCAGCGGAGATTAGAGTCAGTAAATGCAATTGTATGCAAACGAAGGACCCTAGTTTCTGTGTAGGATTCATATGCCTATCTGCTGAATATTGATGAGTGGGTTAAAAGAGGAACAGCACACCTGATTTTCACTTTTCAAGGTGGTGTTTCTCTCAGTGGGGGCATCCCGAATTGAGATGCCCCGCTGTGTGTATTCCCCCAGGTTCACTCCGGTCGATTCCCAGGCTCAGGATAGAATGAGTGCGCTGATTGGCTGAACCGTTCCACTCAACCAGTCGACACGCCTGCTTTCACACGGCTCTGCTGACGGCGGAGAAGCTGAGCGGCACAGGGTGCACCTCTGGCTGCATCCCGCCCTCATCTTCTAGCAGTCGCATGCTCACACTGCCCATTCAGAAAGGCCAGGTGGGGTTGTGCACATAGTTGGAGGTGAGCCGGGAACCAGCCATGGGGCAGAGATGCAGTGAGGGCTCTGGGACAAGGTGAGTGAAATGGGGATTCTGGGGGATTTTACACAGCGGGGCATCCCAGTTCCAGTGGAACTCGTAGTCAGATTACAGGGCCTCTGAAAGTTCCTCTTTGAACTGGGTTGTTACTTGGTAAGTTTTGTATAAATAGTAGTGATGAAGCAACTCCCACTCCCTTTACTCACAATGGAGAAAGGACCAGGGAGGAACAGCAGAAGTGCAAATGGCAACAAGGACCAGAGGAGATAAGTGGCACTGGTGAAGGCCGCAAGGCTGAAGGATGACTGGTGATAGTGGAAAAGGCGTTGAGGACTGGTGGCAGAGGGAGGACTAGTGGCAGGTGAGCTGATGAGCGACATGACTTGACACACCACAAAGGGCCCACCTTAACCTTTAGCCATTTCGGCTAAACTTTAACTAAGGGTGCAAGCTCCAGTTTGCTAGCGCAGCGACTGCTACTCCAAATCCCTCGACATTATAGCGATCGATTGGGTTTTTAAATTTAGTGTTCAGATTGTGATTGTAAGTTAGTATGTCCTAACTATTTAGAGGATGCATTAGGCAAGAGATTTATAGGTTACACATGTACAGTTATAGTAGCAGAGACCATGCAAGTACACAAGGGGTTTCTTTTACAAATCTTAAAGTGGAAGTCCAGCGTAATGTAAATGTAATTTCAGCTCCAAACGTGTATGACCCCAAAGGCTAAGTACACTGAAGTAGCTTTAAAGTGGACTGTCACCCACCCCTGATCGACCCGGGAATCTTATAGATTCCCGGGCCGATCACCTCCCTCACCGCGGGACATCCGAGATCGGGATGTCCCGCGGTGAGGGACACCCCCCCCCCCCCAAAACCCCAAAAAAACTCACCTCAGCCGCCGCCGCCTCCCGCGCGCTCCTCTAGACGTGCCCGGGTGCGGGCGCGCGCCCTGTCAGGGCGACGTGCGGGAGGCGGCGGCGGGCGCACTGTCTTGTCCGCCGCTTGTCCGTGAGCGTGGTGAGGTGAGTTTTTCGGGGTTCTGGGGGGTTTTACACAGCGGGACACCCCTAATCGGGGTGCCCCCCTGAAGTGGACCAAAACCCAGGATAGTCAAAATCCTGGGTGTTGGTCCACTTTAAGATTTCTAGTAAAACCTGCCTTCCAGCTTGCATTTGATCAAAACCTTAATCTTGTTACAAATCCAGAAAAAAGCGTCCCCTGTATACAATCAAGTGTTTTATTATTCTAAGCATACAGTACGTCCTGCTCCATCTATAATACTTACACGTCGGTAATCCTCCGCCAGATGGCGCTGTTCACTGCAGACATGCAAAAACAGGCTCCTCCCGGCCCTTCATATACCCAGGGACCTCCCACAAATCCCCAGATTTCTCTGCAGTGCTGACTGCGAAGACATGAAGTATCACTCTCTCGCAGGTGAGCGGGGCTATTACAGCCTGCGGCCCTGTGGGACTATATTCTTGGTGTGCCACACACCCCGCTTCACTTCTAAATATTCATCACTTAATGGGTTAATCCACCGCCAGGTGACGTAGTGCAGAGAGGAAGTCTTGTAACGAGCCCCCTTCCGGCCTATATATACCTGGTACCTCCCTTCAATCACCTCTGCTTGCTGACAAGTCAGAAGATGGAAGTCTCCTGCTTACAGGTAGGCCGGGGTATTCTTACCCCGCCACCCCCCTTTTGGTCTATTTCTGCCCGGTTTGAGTTTGTATACCTTTATGGTGGAAAGGAAGCCTCCCAGCCTAGGCTGCTCACCGGGCAAATGGTAGATGGCACTTTAAGTGCCTAGGAGCTTATCTCCTACCGCTCGACCTCATGCGTGGGGCAATGCGGCTATCCGGCATGGTGATCCGGAAATGGGATGCCCCTGTCCCGAGGGTCCCCGTAGCCCCTTTCTCTCCCGTTATGGTCCCTTCTCCCTTCACTATGGGGGGGGGGGGGTGCGAGGGTGTGCTTTAAGTATGTGTGTTTCACTTGTATCACTTCATTTCAACATGTGTGTGTGTTCATGTTATGCATTCAGTGTTATTCAGCATGTGTATACGTTCGGTTTAGGTCTGCGTTCGGTTTAGGGGGGGCGGGTCCTGATGACGCGGCATCGGGGGCGCGGCGCTGACGTCATGCGGTGTTTTTCGGCGGGCCCAGCGTTTACTTCCCTTCAAAGGAAGGAGGTCACGTGGGCGCGCGGCCGCACTTAGTTGTCTGTGCTGTGGCTGCTGGCTGCAATCCTGCTCCCCGGCTGCTGCCTTCGCTGGGCCAGGTAAGCGGCCCCACCCGTTGGGGCCGTTAAATGGGGAGTGCATATCTTTGTGTAGTTGGATATGGTGGGGAGTCACATTTTATTAAGGGGGCATGATTTTGTCATATTTATAGGCACTTTGGTGCCATGCCTGTATGATTCTTATACACATGTGAGGATCTGATTGGGGTTTCTTTTTCCTTACAGATCCCGGGATCCCTACTTATGGTGGCCCTCCGGCTCTATGTTGCCTGGCTATTTATTGGGATATCTATTAATGCATTTATATATATATAGACTATATACTGATATATATATAGTTTATTAAAGGGGACCTTAACTTAAAAAAATAAATAAATAAATAAAAATCCTCCCTTCCGGGACATTACTAATAAAGGGGCATCCCGGGTTGGCTTATGCCTTAAAAGTCCCAAGTATTGCGAATACCATAAATCACCATATGGAGGCTTCCATAAATTCCGGAAACGGTTCTGCTGAGCCGTCCGGGGGGTGCGTAGGTTGTGGGGTTCCACTCCCAGCTGATGATGTCTTTATTTGCATCCCTTGTGCAAAACAGACTATTGCGCGCCAGTCCATTGCTTCGGCTGCGGGCCCATCGCATCCTTCATCATCTCCTACCTCTCCCTCCCTGTTCCGGACCCCGCATGACACTGTCAAAAGTGGGGATTCGCACTCCGAGGCGGCGGCACAGCCCAGCCCCCGGAAGGTAGTGCCCGTTAAAGCAGCGTTAAAGGCCGCTGCAAAACGGAGGCACCTGACTCCGGTACCTTCGGCTCCACAGGACGAGCTATGTGAACCTGTGGAATGGTCCGATGGATCCCCGGACGAGGATGAATTCCCGCCGGAGTCAGATGAGCCTGCAGGTCAGCTTGTGGCTGATGAGATTGGCGATTGGTCAGAGGGGGTTGTTTTTGACACCCCCTCTATTCTGGCTCAAATGTTTAAAATTTTGAGTTTAGATCCACCTGAGGCGGCCGCCCTGCCAAAGGGTCAGTTGTTTAAGGAGCCTCAGCCGCGTTTGGTTTTTCCCAGACAACACCACTTTGAGAGGGTGGTTCTTAAGAAATGGGAACATCCCACGCAGTTATCTGGAATTCCTTCCAGTTGGGAAAAGCGTTATCCTTTTCCGCCAGAATTGCTGAAGCTTTGGTCTGTCCCTCCTGACGTCGATACCCCTGTACTAGGGCTCTCCAGCACGGCTATGGTACAGTCAGCTGAGACCACTGTCCCTAAGGATGGGGAAGATCGTCGGATTGACCAATACGCTCGCCATAGTTTTATTTATTCCGGGTCAGCGTTGCGCCCGGTATGTGCTTCAGCTCTTCTTCTATTGGCAATTAAGTCCTTAATTCAGGGGCTATATGAGGATCTTAATCCCGCTTGCAAACAGTTCACTGCGCTTAAGCAGTGTGAATCTTTTGTGGCTTATGTCCTGGCCGCTCAGGACAATGCGCTGGCTATGAGTAGCAAGGCAGCGGCTATGCTGGTGGCTATTCGCAGGTCAGTATGGCTGCGTCAGTGGTCAGCGGACGCAGCTTCTAAAAGGGTGCTTACAGCTCTCCCCTTTTTGGGGTTGCGTCTGTTCGGGGAGAAGATTGATTCAGTTGCAAAGGGTGTTAAGATGCCACAACGCAAGAGGCCTCGTGTCCCCTTTGGGGGGGCAGGTTCCGGTAGGCCTTCCTTTCGAGGATTCAGAGCGGGCAGGGGTGCTTCCTTTCCCGCTACCAGTGGCGCAGGTTGGACTCGGGGGAGGGGCCGTGGCCGGCCCACTCAGTCCTGGGGCACCAAGCCCAAACCTGCTGATAAGCTCACTCAGCAATGAGGGGCTGCCCTCACCCGTACGGGTGGGGGGACTATTGCGACACTTCTCCCAGGTTTGGAACCAAGTGGTTCCAGGCAGATGGATCCAGGAGGTAGTGTCGGCCAGTTACGACCTGGAATTCGAGTCTCGCCCTCCTTCACGGTTCGTTCATGGGTCGGTTCATCCCGGCCTGAACTCTCATCAAAACAGAGTGTTTCTTCCTTTTGCCCAAATTCACACGAGAACGCTTCAGCTATTTCTGTTAGCGTGTTGGGACCAGCAACCTCAGTCGCTGGATCAGTCCTTCCAGTTGTCCTCCCGTGTACGGCAGTCCCTCCTGTGGTAGTTGGTCTCGACCAATCTTATGTAGGGCAGGCCTTTCCTGACCCCCCTTTGGAAAATTGTCACCACGGACGCCAGTCTGTCGGGATGGGGCAGATTCTGGAAGGAGCTGCAGTTTCAGGGGCAGTGGGGACCTTAAAGGCCCCACTTATCCATCAATATTCTGAAACTGAGAACCATCCGTCAGGTGCTTGCTCTCCTGACTCAGCACGTTCTGGGCCTTCTGGTCCAGATGTGTTCAGACAATCGAACAGCGGTTGCTTACGTCGGTCTTCAGGGAAGGTCTCGCCGTCTGAGTACTCTCAGAGAAGTGTCTTTGATCCGGACCTGGGCAGTGTTCCATGTTCCCTGTCTCTCGGCGGTTTACATTCCAGAGGTGAAGAAACAGGTAGCGGACCGGTGGAGCAAGGGCTCTCCCTGTCTGGAAGAATAGGCTCTCCATCCTCGGGTGGTTCGCTCACTGTGTCTCCAATGGGGGACCCCGGAGGTGGACCTGTTGGCCCCTCATCACTATCACAGGCTCCCGAACTTCGTGTCGCTCTCCCAGGATCCTCTGGCTCTGGCAGTGGACGCCATGTCCCTGAACTGGGGAGCTCTGGGATTTCTATACCTGTTTTCTCCGATGCCCATGCTGGGCAGGGTTCTTCAGAAGTTGGCTCTGGAAAAGGTGTACGCCGTTCTCGTGGCCCCAAGGTGGCCAAGACGAGTGAGGTTCGCAGACATCGTTCGGCTGGCAGTGGACCAGTTCGTTCTGCCTCTTCGGCCCGATCTGCTCACTCAGGGTCAATTGTGTTACCCCAATTTACCAGCGCTGGGTTTGATGGCCTGGCTGCTGAAACCTCCATCCTGAAGGAGGAGGGTCTTTCTGATTCTGTCATTAAGACTCTGATCAGTGCCCGGAAGAGGTCTTCTTCCATCACCTACTATAGGACTTGGAAAGCCTATATCGCTTGGTGTGAGATAAGATCTTTTCCTTGTAGGGTCTTTTCGGTCTCCAGGATTCTGGAGTTTTTACAATCAGGGCTGGACTCTGGTCTCCAGCTTAGTACGTTGAAAGGGCAGGTCTCTGCCTTATCTATCTTTTTTCAGAAGCGTGTTGCGCTTAAACCTTTAGTTAAAACTTTTTTCCAGGGGGTTACGCACGTGCGGCCTCCCAGGAAACCATTACTCCCGGTTTGGGATTTGAATTTGGTTCTTTCTGCTCTTCAGGCTCCTCCTTTTGAGCCTTTGCAAGATATTGCTTTGTCTACCCTGACTCAGAAGATTGTCTTCTTGGTAGCTATCACTTCTGTCCGGCGTGTCTCAGAGTTGGCGGCCTTAACTATCCAGGCACCTTACTTTGAGAGGCATCAGGATAAAGTGGTCTTTCGGTTCAAGCCAGACTTTCTTCCTAAGGTTGTTTCTGCTTTTCATTTGAACCAAGATATTATTCTTCCCTCCTTGTGTCCTAATCCTAAGAATGACAAAGAGAGGGTTTTGCATTGTTTGGATGTAGTACGCTGTGTTAAGTACTACTTGATTATCACGTCTCCTTTTCGTAGGACGGATTCCTTTTTTGTTGTGCCCCATGGGCCTAAGAAGGGTTTGGCACCAGCCAAATCTGCCATTAGCAAGTGGATGCGTCAGGCCGTTACTGCGGCCTATTCTGCTAAGGGAAGAGTTCCCCCTTTTCGTATCACTGCTCATTCCACTCGCGCTGTTGGGGCGTCTTGGGCATTTCAGCACCAAGCTTCTGTTGAACAGGTTTGTAAGGCCGCCACTTGGTCTTCTGTTCACACTTTTTCTAAGTTTTACAAAGTTGATGTCCGGGCCTCAGCGGATGCTGTTTTTCGCCGCAAAGTTCTGCAGACTGCAGTCATTTAAGTTATGCTTCACCTGGCCTTGAGATGCCCTTCCCTTGTGGACACTGCTTTTGGATGTCCCATTAAGTGATTAATATTTAGAAGTGAAGCGGGGTGTGTGGCACACCAAGAATAATACCATTTTGTGAGTACTCACCTGAAAAATGGATATTGTTGGTGTGCCATTACCAACCAGCATTACCAATTTGTGGCCCTGCCTAACGTCGGCTCCCAGGGTGTTAACCAAGGTGTTGGCAGGGGTGATGTCCCTGATAAGGCTAAGGGGCATACGAGTGCTGCCCTACCTGGACGATATTCTCATCACCTCTCGGTCTCTGCAGCAGGCAGAGTTGGACACTCGGCTGGTAGTGTCCACCCTGGAGTCCTTCGGCTGGGTGATCAACTACCCCAAGTCATCCCTGTCCCCCTCCTCGGTGACTCCATTCCTGGGAATTATTCTGGATACGGTTCACTCAAGGATATTTCTTCCTCAACAGAAGGTGGAAGCTCTGACAGCGCAGGCGAGGTTCCTGCTTTCGAGCCAACAGTTCTCCATCCGGCAGGGAATGCAGTTGGTGGGCCTGATGGTGGCGAGCTTCGAGGCGGTGCCCTTTGCCCAGTTCTATTTGAGACCTCTGCAGCTTCACCTTCTGTCAGTATGGGACAAGAACCCAGTGTCCTTGGACGGGTTCTGTGTGCTTCCCCCCTCGGTTAGACAGTCCCTTGCATGGTGGCTGGACCACAGGAACTTGACAGGGGGCAGGTCTTTTCTGACCCCCCTCCTGGGAGTAGATCAGTACGATCTGCCAAGGGTGCCAGATCTGCTAACTCAAGGGTCCTTACGCCATCCCAATTTACAAACTCTGGCTTTGACGGCCTGGCTGCTGAAACCTCTATCTTGATGGAGAAGGGTTTGTCTGCCTCTGTGGTGGCTACTATGGTGCAGGCCAGGAAGAAGACTTCTTCTGCTATCTATTATAGAGTATGGCGTTCCTACATTGACTGGTGCGAATCCAGGTCTCTTCCCTGCTGGGAATTCTCCGTCCCTAGGGTTCTGGAGTTTTTACAGCATGGTCTGGACTTAGGTCTCAAACTTAGTACTCTGAAGGGTCAGGTTTCTGCCCTGTCTATCTTCTTTCAGAAGACCTTTGCTCATCATCACCTGATTAAGACCTTCTTTCAGGGGGTCACTCACGTGCGCCGCCCTCGAAAACCTATGGTCCCTGTCTGGGATTTGAACTTGGTCTTGTCTGCCTTGCAGGGTGCTCCCTTTGAGCCTATTCAAGATGCTGCTCTGGTTGTTCTCACTCTCAAGGTTGTCTTCTTGGTGGCTATTACTTCGGTTAGGCGTGTGTCAGAGCTGGCCGCTCTATCTGTTCAGCCTCCATACTATGAGCGACACCAGGACAAGGTGGTGTTCTGCTTCAAACCGGATTTTCTGCCTAAAGTTTTTTCGGCCTTTCATTTGAACCAGGATATTCTTCCTTCTCTGTGTCCCAATCCTCGCAATGACAAGGAGCTGGTTCTGCATTCCTTGGACGTAGTCAGGTGCTTGAAGTATTACCTGGTTGTCACTAAGGCTTTCAGGAAGACTGATGCTCTCTTTGTTGTGCCTAGGAAAGGTTTGGCTCCCGCCAAGTCTACCATCAGTAAATGGATTCGTCAGGCTGTGATTCAGGCCTATTCTACTAAGGGGAGGACTCCCTCTTTCCGTCTTACGGCTCATTCCACTCGTGCTATTGGTGCCTCTTGGGCCTTTCAGCAACAGGCCTCTGTTGAACAAGTTTGCAAGGCCGCTACTTGGTCTTCTGTTCACACCTTTTCAAAGTTTTACAAGGTTGATGTTCGGGCCTCAGCTGATGCTGCTTTTGGCCGTAGGGTTTTGCAGTCGGTTGTAGTCTGAGCTACGTGCCGTTGCCTTTGTTGTTGGGGATCCCACCCTACTTTATGGACACTGCTATTGGATGTCCCACGTGTAAGTATTATAGATGGAGCAGGACAATTACAATACAATTCTGTGAGATACTCACCTGTAGAATTGATATTATACGCATACAGTACGTCCTGCTCCACCCCACCCTAGTTTCACTTTGTTCTGGATCCCCTGTATGGTGATTGTTATCATTGTTATTGTTACCAGTTTGGTGGTTTCTCCCAGCTTTTTTTTCTCACTGCTTTTCAATGCTGGGTATTTGTGGGAAGTCCCTGGGTATATGAAGGGCCGGGAGGAGCCTGTTTTTGCATGTCTGCAGTGAACAGCGCCATTTGGCGGAGGATTACCCACGTGTAAGTATTATAGATGGAGCAGGACGTACTGTATGCGTATAATATCAATTCTACAGGTGAGTATCTCACAGAATTGTATTTTTTTTTTTTACTGCTTCCCACAGTATGAGGAAAGCTGTTCTTTCTTAGGGATACACCCAAACTGAATAAAACTCCCACCAAGCTTGTGGTTTATTTTCTAATGGTAGGAATAAAATCCAGGGGTGACAAGTCTATCCCCGAATGTCTTTTTTCCTTCCATTAAAAGAAAGAAAAACAAGCCTGGCGGAATATTTTTTGTGTATAAGTGACCCCTCCTCCCGCCATACTTATATGGATTTTTATGACTGGGCCATTTTTTGCGATAGTGCTCCTTTTAAGTTGTGATATTAGCCGGACGTCACTAAAGTTAACCTGTCTATGGCATTTTGAGTAGCATTGTGGTATAAGTGTGTGTGTAATAAATATACATTTACTATATAATGTATATATACATTTTTTGTAATATATTTTGTGTAACAGCACTATCAACCATTGGATGGCAACAACATTTCTGCTGAATCTCTTCAAGACTCTGAGATGCAAAGCAATGCTTCAGCTCAAGATGTTAAGGCAGGAGCCTTGGAAGTCATAGCAGATGCTGCTCCCAACACTAAGCCTGTCAATGACGGAAAGCTCAAAGGTATTTCCCAATATGTGTTGCATGTGCTGGTGCTTACTTTCCTATTTTATTTTTTTTTTAACACACTTTCCTGTGACCATTTAAAAAAACAAATATGGAGCATCAGCCTCCCTACAGTCTTTTATGCCCTATTTTTTGGGGGATCTTGATTTTGCATGCCCTACTGTTTGAACCTCCTTGGATTGCTGGTTATCCTTACGTAGCCTGTGAAATAGCGCGGACTGCGCTGCATCCCTGCTATGACTCTTAACATATGTGAATGGCTGGTGCAGGTATGCAGGTGTGGTACACACTCCATCCAGAAGCACTTATTGGCCAGTGACTTGCACATGTGCCGTGGAAATGCTAGTAGGTGAGTTTTTCTAGGCGATTTAGTCTGTTGGTTTGACAAACATTTTACTGCACAATAAGTTGTAAATTGTTCATGTTAATTTCTACACATTTATTCCAATGAAGGGATTACTTGACCTACATGTAGACAGAAGTGTGGGTCCTTTTTGCTTTCATGCTAGTCAATGCAATCTTTGCAAAATATCTTATTCTACTCTACTCTAGACTTTTTTAAATTAAAATATTTATGCATTTTAATGAGCATTCTCTTTGTACTTTCAGTCTCATTTGCTCCAATAAGCTTCGCTATTAAGGTGAAAGAAACAGATCTTCTGCCTCTTGAGAAAAACAGAGTTAAACTAGATGATGACAGTGAAGAGGAAGAAGATGGAGATGGCAAAGATGGCCAACAAAACAAAACTAACAGTTCTAATAGTCAAGCTGTAAACGCTGGAGCTACTGTAGCAGAAGAAAGGAAACCTCAGTTGACTCCAGAGGAGCTAGAAGCAAAACAAGGTAAAACATTTATTTAAATATGCATTGCCTGGGTTTTAGGGCTTGTGCCAGCTTCCTTTTGGCTTTATTTGTGTAGGTAGTTGTACCATGAGGCTGTCCCATGGGATATCACACTATAAAGCTATGTTAGAATATGGTTATGTAGTTCTTATAGAGGAACTACAGTCAAATGATGGGCGTTCCTTTTTAATATGCAGCAGGGGGTCAGACAGGTCGGACTTCCCCACTGTGCATCACTGAGTCTTAATAAACTGGGCCGCCTGGTACCCTCCACATCCACAATCCTTAATCTGGAAGCTGTGAAGAAGCACAGCCTTCAGCTGCACAGATAGGCGGTTTGCCATCACATGGGACACAAGCAAAATAGAAGGGGGGAGTATTTTTATTTATTTCTAGTGGCGCCAATGCATAGTGGTGCAGTCTGAACGTAGTTCTGCTTTAATTTAATATATTCTTAGTATACAGTACGTCCTGCTCCAGATAGATTACTTACACTTGGGTTATCCTCCGCCAGATGGCGCTGCACTGCAGAGATATGTAAAAAACAGGCTCCTCCCGGCCCTCAAATATCCAGGGACCTCCCAGAAATCCCCAGATTTCTCTGCAGTGCTTACTGCGAAGACATGAAATTATCACTCTCTCGCAGGTGAGCGGGGCTATTAGCCTGCGGCCCTGTTGGACTGTTCCCACCCGTTCCTTGTTTGATTTGCCTCCCAGCCTGGGCTGCGCCGGTCGGGTGAAGGTAGGCAGCACCATGTGTGCTTGAGGAGCGCTGCTCCACCGCAATCCCCCACCAAAGGGTAGGCGGTATAGGCTGATGGTGAGCCTTCATGGGATGCCCCTCCCGTATTATTGCCCCATGCCCCGTGTAGCGGTGGGTCCTGTACAGAGGGCCACCATCCTCCCTCATTCTCCGTGTAGCCTTTGGGGGGGGGGGGGGGGGGGTCAGTGCTTTGTACAATTGGCTTTTGTTCTGTTTTGACGGATATATGTGGTGTCAGCCGCCGCGCTGACTTGGCCTTTTTACTGTCACAATGGCCGCCGCCGCGCGCGTCTTTCCTTCACTTGGATGTCCCGCGCCTGGCGGCGGCGTTACCTCCGATGCTTCTGCGTTCTCATTGGCTGCTTGTCTGTGGGCTTCGTGCTCTTCGGGGGGGGGGGGGTCGGGCTTGGCTCGCTCTGGCCCGCCCTTCGAGGTTCGCTCGGCGCCGCTTTGTCTGGTCGCGCGTGTGTGACGGTTCTACTTACCGCGGTCCGTAAGTGCCCCCGCTTTATGCTCGTTCCTTACTGTGTATGGTTTTGACGCCCCTTCTTCTCATTGTGTCTTTCAGACGGGCGAATCCAGTGGCTTCTCCCGGCCCGGTGTAATTGATGGGCCTAGTATAATTACTCCCACTTCCCTAGCGGGTCATTGGGGCATCCAGGGTTGCTTTAGAGCGTCAATCCCTACTGGCATATTGTGCCTAATAATCACCATATGGAGGCATCTCAGGATAATGTGACCGGGGTTCCTTCGGGACAAGCCCGGCTGTGTGTAGCTTGTGGGGTCTCACCTATCAGCGTTGACAGTGCACGGGTCTGTGTTCCTTGCGCACAGCAGGCGCTAACGTTGCAACCCGTCCCGCCTGTGGCTGGGCCTGCACCTCAGCTCACTTCACCTACTCCAAGCTTGAGTCTCACCCCCATTGCATCGCATACAAGCGGGGATTCTCAACCTGATGTGGCTGCTGTTGGCCAGTGTTGAAAAAGTGATTGCTAGTACTTTAGCGCATAAGGCCACCGCTAAAAAGCGCCACTTAACCCCAGATGACACGTGGCTACACCCCCTCGGACGAAGGGGAGCTGTTCTCTGATTCAGGGTCATGACGATTCTGGTTCTGACCCCTGGGCCCCGGATGATACTGACAGACTGCTGGTTCAGATCTTCGAGGTTCTGTCCCTTTCTCCCCCTGTTGCTGCACCCAGGCAAAGGGGTGAGCTTTTTCATACTGCTAAGGTTGGTTTGGAATTTCCAGAGCAAACCCATTTCAATAACCTTGTGCTTAAGGAGTGGGAACGTCCCAGTTTAAGGAGTGGGAACGTCCCAGTAGACTTCTCGGTATACCTAAGAGTTGGGACAGAAAGTATCCCTTTCCTGCTGATATGGTCAAGTGCTGGTCTTCGCCCCCCGAGGTGGATGCTCCTATTCTAGGGCTGTCTAACACCTCTATTATGCACTCACCTGACTCTACTACTCTGCGGGATACCGAGGACCGGCGCGTTGACCAATTGGCGGGCCATGCCTTTGCATTTGTGGGGACGGCGCTGCGCCCAGTTTGCGCCTCGGCCATTACATCTGTGGCACTTAGGACCCTGATCAGAGGTGTACTTGACTGTGTTTCTGATGAATTGCCACCTGAAACGTTTAATGCTTTGTCTAACTGTGATGTGTTTGTAAACTTTATCCTATCTGCCCTGGATGACGCCATTAGGATGTGTGCTAGAACTTCTGCCTTGGTGGTAGCTATACGCCGCGCGGTTTGGCTGAGCCAGTGGGCTGCTGACAATGCTGCAAAGAAGGCCCTTACTGGGCTTCCATTTAAGGGGCTACGCCTGTTTGGGGACCGCCTAGACATTTTTGCTAAAGGAGGTAAGTTACCCCAGCGCAGGCGGCAGTCTCTGCCATTTCGGGGCCAGGGCTCCCTCTCACTGCCCTACTGTGGTGCTAAACAAGGGAAAGGGGTGTCCTTCGCGGGTGCAGATTCCTGGCACAGGAGCAGAGGACGACGTCCTGGCGCCTCATGGGGGGGTCTAAGCCCAAATCCTCTCCCAAGCCCCCTCAGGCATGACGGGGCGCCCTCGCCCGTCAGGGTGGGGGGACGTCTACAGCACTTTGCTCACGTCTGGAGGCACCACGTCTCGACCGGTGGATTCAGGAGGTAGTGTCCTCTGGTTACAAGATGGTATGCTGTGCGCACGCCCCCCCCCAAGATTCATCAGGTCCCGGATCCCCCAGGACCCTGTCTCAGCTCAGGTTTTGATGCAGGCCGTGCAAGGCCTTCTGGGTATGGGGGTCATTTGCAAGATCCCCTTCAGAGAAAGAGGCAAAGGGTTCTATTCCAAACTTTTCACAGTTCCCAAAAAAGATGGGTCAGTCAGGCCCATTCTGGATTTAAAGATCCTCAACAAATTTGTCAAGAACAGACGCTTTCGCATGGAAACTCTGCGCTCGGCCATAAGCTCCCTGCGCCCAGGGGATTTCATGACGTCTGTGGACATCAAAGACTCTTACCTTCACATCCCTGTGTTCTCAGGACACCAAAGGTTTCTCAGACTTGCGTTGGAAGATCAACATTACCAATTTGTTGCCATTCGGGCTCCCAGGGTGTTCACCAAGGTGCTGGCGGGAGTGATGTCTCTGTTGAGGTCAAGGGGCATACGCGTGCTGCCCTACCTGGACGACATACTCATCACCTCTCGGTCTCTACAGCAGGCAGAGTTGGACACTCAGCTGGTGGTGTCCACCCTGGAGTCCTTTGGCTGGGTGATCAATCACCCCAAGTCCTCTCTGTCCCCTTCCTCGGTGATCCCATTCCTGGGAATGATTCTGGATACGGTTCAGTCAAGGATATTCCTTCCTCAACAGAAGGTGGAAGCTCTAACTGTGCAGGTGAAGTTCCTGCTGTCGTGTCCCCAGCCCTCACTCAGGCAGGGAATGCAGTTGGTGGGCCTGATGGTGGCATGCTTCGAGGCAGTGCCTTTTGCTCAGTTCCATTTGAGGGCTCTACAACTTCACCTTCTGTCAGTATGGGGCAAGGACCCAACGTCCTTGGACGGGGTCTTTGTGCTCCCCCCCTTGGTCCGGCGGTCCCTTTCGTGGTGGCTGGATCCCAGGAACTAGCTGGGGGGCAGGTCCTTTCTGGCCCCCTCCTGTGAGACTGTCATCACGGATGCCAGTCTGCCGGGTTGGGGGGGGCTTCTGGAAGTCCCTGCGGTTCCAGAGGAGGTGAGGCCCTCAGGAGGCCCACCTGCCCATCAACATTCTGGAACTACGGGCGATCAGGTTGGTACTGGAGCAGTTGACCCATCACCTGAGGGGTCTGGCTGTGCAGGTGCGTTCAGACAACAGGACGGCGGTTGCCTACATCAACCATCAGGGAGGGACCCGGAGCAGGGGGCCCCTCCAGGAGGTGTCGCGGATTCTGACATGGGCGGAGGCCAATGTTCAGTGCATTTCGGCTGTGTACATTCCAGGGGCAGAGAATCTACTGGCAGACTCTCTGACCAGGGGGACCTCCCGTCATGGGGAGTGGTCCCTCTGCAACAGGGTATTCCAGTCCGTGTCACCGTTGGGGTCTACCGGATGTGGATCTGTTCGCATCCCGTCACGATCACAAGCTCCCGGCCTTTGTCTCCCTGTCTCAGGATCCTCTGGCCTTGGCCACAGATGCTCTGTCCATGTCATGGCAGGAATTTCGGCTCCTGTATGTCTTTCCTCCATTCCCCCTGCTGGGCAGGGTCCTGCGCAATATTGCTCTGGAAGGGGTGCCAGTGATTCTGGTGGCCCCGGGGTGGCCAAGAAGAGTGTGGTTCGCAGACGTGGTGCAAATGGCAGTAGACCAGTACGTTCTGCCAGGGTGCCAGATCTGCTCATTCAGGGCCCCTTACGCCATCCCAATTTACAAACTCTGGCTTTGACGGCCTGGCTGCTGAAACCTCCATCTTGATGGAGAAAGGCTTGTCTGCCTCGGTGGTTGAGACCATGGTGAAGGCTAGGAAGAAAACTTCTTCTTCCATTTATTATAGGGTATGGCGTTCCTACATTGATTGGTGTGAGTCTAGGTCTCTTCCCTGTAGGGTGTTCTCAGTCCCCAGGGTTCTGGAATTCTTACAGCATGGGTTGGAGTTGGGTCTAAAACTCAGTACGCTGAAGGGTCAGGTTTCTGCCCTGTCTGTCTTCTTTCAGAAGTCTTTTGCTCAGCATTCCTTGGTTAACTTTCTTTCAGGGGGTCACTCATGTGCGTCCCCCACGTAAACCTAGGGTCCCTGTTTGGGATATGAACTTGGTTTTGTCTGCCTTGCAGGGTGCTCCCTTTGAGCCTATTCAGGATGCTGCTCTGGCTGTGCTTACCCTCAAGGTTGTCTTTCTGGTGGCTATTACTTCGGTCAGGCGTGTGTCTGAGCTGGCGGCTCTGTCTATTCAGCCCCCATACTATGAGAGACACCAGGACAAGGTGGTGTTCCGTTTTAAGCCGGACTTTCTGCCTAAGGTGGTGTCTGCTTTTCATTTAAATCAGGATATTGTTCTTCCTTCATTGTGCCCTAATCCTAGCAACGCTAAGGAAAGGGTTCTGCATTCCTTGGATGTGGTCAGGTGTCTGAAGTATTACCTGGTAGTCACTGCGTCCTTCAGGAAAACTGATGCTCTTTTTGTGGTCCCTTCTGGGCCCAGGAAGGGTTTGGCTCCTGCCAAGTCTACTATTGGCAAATGGATTCGCCAGGCTGTGATTCAGGCCTATTCTGCTAAGGGGAAGAATCCTCCCTTCCGCCTTACTGCTCATTCTACTCATGCTATTGGTGCCTCTTGGGCCTTCCAGCACCAAGCTTCTGTTGAACAATTTTGCAAGGCCGCTACTAAGTTTTACAAGGTTGATGTTAGGGCCTCAGCTGATGCTGTTTTTGGCCGCAAGGTTTTGCAGGCGGCAGTGGTTTAAACTGTCTGCTGTCACCTTTTGTTGGGGATCCCACCCTGCTTATGGACACTGCTATTGGATGTCCCAAGTGTAAGTACTATGTCTGGAGCAGGACGTACTGTATACTAAGAATAATACAATTCTGTGAAATACTCACCTGTAGAATTGGTATTATAAGTATACTGTACGTCCTGCTCCACCCCACCCTTGGTTTAGCATTTTCTGGATCCCCTGTATGGTGATTGTTATCATTGTTATAGTTACCAGTTTGGGTGGTTAAATTCTCCCGGCTTCTCGTTCACTGCTTTTCAATGCTGGGGATTTGTAGGAGGTCCCTGGGTATTTGAGGACCGGGAGGAGCCTGTTTTTTACATGTCTCTGCAGTGCAGCGCCATCTGGCGGAGCATAACCCAAGTGTAAGTAATCTATCTGGAGCAGGACGTACTGTATACTTATAATACCAATTCTACAGGTGAGTATTTCACAGAATTCTATTGTTCCTCTTGTCTTTGCAATGTATCCAAATTGTGTCTGAGGCCCAATGGAATGGCCAGATTTATCTGAATTTGATGTTGCGTCTTCAGTCTTTTGCTTTCTGTGGAGATTCATTCTCTGTTGTCTTGTCGGCTGTAACCAAACTAGAATCTGCATGTAAAAAGTGTCACAGGCACGAAGGGTTGTCATTAGAACCCCATAGTCTGTGCAGGCCACTGCCTGGGTGTTGGTTACTTCCAGGATATTTAAGCTAATAAATACCCCCTCGATCTAAATTTAATTAAAAACGTCACCTGCCAAGGAGTTTGGAAAACAATTAAAGAAAACCTGCTTAAGATGGGGGCATATACAAATTAGAAATTACAGCATGTTATTAACTTTTTAGGATATATAAATGGTACCATGCTGTTTAAACTGCATCACAAGACAAATTAATTTTCAGCTAAATGAAAATAATTCAAGCAGTCTCTTACTTGACACTGCATTTAAGGTCAGGATCTTTTTTCTGTTTATGGCTTTTGTTCACAACAAAAATATATAAGCCTCTTCTAAATATTTACTAATGCTGAGGGAGGCAACCAGTCTTCAAGTGCTTTTCGATTAACCTCCTCTGGAGAGTTCAGTGACTGGAGAAAGTATTAATTTATGGTTACCTCCAGTGATGGGTCTTTGTTTCTTCACAAAGGCTTAGCAGGAAGAGGTCCTATTTAAAGGAAATCAAATAGGAGAGCAGCACTGTAAAGTCTCCTTTACTTTTCTAATGCATTCTTAAAAATACCTTTTAGTGTACTGTGGTCTCTGTCTAGCCAAACAAAATGAATGTTTGTCAAATTGCACTTTTTTTTATGTGTTTTCTTTTTTTCCTAACTTGCATATTAATTTTTGGGGCCTTCGCTTTTTTTTTTTTTTTTTTTTTTTTTTTTAATCCGCCTAAAGCGAAGGCTGGGTTGTGAAAAGAAAAAACAAAATAGTTATTTACTGTAACAAAGTCACAGGCCACTGTGGAGAGACACGTTTTAGGCTTAATATAGAGGGGCTAAAGAGACCAAAAGACCCTCTAGTCGGATTAGTAACTAATCCATGTTATTGCACTCTTAGCGTTTCTAAGGGCCTTGGATTGCTCAGAGACCTAAAGAGATGATTTGCATAGCTCTGCCTGCTGCAAGGAAGATGGATATTTATATTTTTCCTTGTGTTGGGGCTGTACAAATACTTTAGGTAAGTGTTTTAGGTAAGCACCTCTTTTCCCAGTGTCCTGTTCAGGTCGCTCCATTTCTGACAAGTGGGTAATCCGCTACAAGGTGGCGCAGTGACTGCAAGAAGAAAATCGAAGCTCCTCCTGGCTCCATATAAGGCAGCTGTCTCCCCATATCCCCCAGAGTTCTTCTTGCAGTCTGACTGCGAAGATGGTGATATTTCTCTCTCTGGATATCGCAGGCGAGCTGGGCATCCCAAGCCTGTCAGCCACTGCAGCCCTATTTCCTTCTTCCGGGGACCCATTCTGCCTCCCAGCCTTTTGCTACAGAACAGGTGACGGTAGGGGAATGCCGGGGGTTAGGCGTTCGACAGAGCTACGCTCTGGGCCGCAGACCCTTTCCCGAAGGGTAGCCGGCCATAGGCACTGGTGAGCCTATCTGGGGGTGGGGGCGGGGGGAACACCTAGGGACCCCTTATTCCCGCATGTCACCCACAAGCTTTATTGAATGTGTATGTGTGTGTGTTTTATTTGTGTCACTTCTCTTATTTGTACTCACCTCCCTCGTTCCTTCTTCTCCTCACCTCTCCTCCTTCAGGCGCTGTGAGGGGGGGGGGGCGGTCCGCGGCGGGAGCCTTGCGGCTGCCGCCCTGCACTTACATCGCTATACAGTGCGTACTAGCGCTCCGGGAGGGGCCTCCTCGGCTGCCTCCTTCTCTGCTGATCCGGCCGCCATTTTCCCTTACTGGCGCCCGGGGTTCGGGCGCTGCGGGGTGGCGGGGCCGCCCCTCGAGGTGCTTTCTTCGGCCCATGCTCCGCGCCATTATATCCTGCGCGCCTGCATGCGCCTCGCTTAGGGCACGCTGGCCTCCTTCCTCCTGTCTGGGCATCCTGAGCTCTCCTCTCGAGTTGGCTGCACTGTACCTCCGGGATCGGACACTACGCTCGGCCCTCCTTACACTGTGGTCCGTGAGTCCAGCTCTTGTTGTC
This sequence comes from Gastrophryne carolinensis, assembly GCA_027917425.1. Taxonomy (NCBI): domain Eukaryota; kingdom Metazoa; phylum Chordata; class Amphibia; order Anura; family Microhylidae; genus Gastrophryne; species Gastrophryne carolinensis. Next base: position 481,813,216 of record CM051234.1, on the reverse strand, counting down.
TGTTCCGATGCATGCGCTGTGGGATGCTCATGGACTTTCTCTTTGTGTTTTTCAAGACGGGTGCCATATTACTGCACAGAATTGTGGTTCCTCCCGGTCTTATCCACCCCCCCCCCTCTGCAGTCTCTATTCTTAAGGGATCAATCAGAGGGATTAAATTGGGGATTGTCCAGGTTTGGGCTGTCAGTGCCTTGTAACCCGATTTATTTTTGCTATAATCACCATAATGGAGGCTTCTGGGGATAGCGAGCTAGGGGCCCCCTCAGGGTGGGTTAAGCTCTGCCTCATGTGTGTGGTACATGCCCTCTGAGCGGTCTCAGTGCAGTTTGTGTACCTTGCACCAGGAGCGTTCTTCTGGAGCAGGATAGGGCGGGCGCTTCTGTCCCCAGCCCTATTTTGCCTACGGCCTCGCCGTCACCCCGCACATGCATTTAGCTCCCAGTGAGGGGGAAGCCAGCAGGGGGTCTCAAACGGATTTGCCGCTCCAAGTGGCCAGTCTAGAGAGACAAATATGGTGCTCGGCCGCAAGCAAGAAGCGGCATATTGAGCCAGGTTATTTGCTTTTTGCTGTTGCTGATGATGATGATTATGAGGCGTTTGGTAGCAAAGACTCCATGGAGGAGGGTCAGTTGTTTCATGACTCAGACTCCTCAGGGGGCCGACCGGGTGGCTATGACAGCGACCCTGGGTCTTCCTCTGACGGGGATTTGTGGCTCACTGATGACACGGAGGATGGGTTAAGCTCTGGCCCTGCTGGTTGCGCTCCGTCGCTCTATCTGGCTGCGGCAGTGGGCAGCCGGCACTGCTGCCAAGAAATCACTCACTGGTATTCCCTTTTTTTCTTCCAATCCATTCCAGACCCTCTTTACACTTGGGATTACCTCCTTGCCGATTGGATGTGACTGCAAGACAAAAAAGGCGTGGCCTCTCCCGGCCCCATGAATAGCAGCTGCCTCCTAACCTAGATCAGTTTCATTTGCAGTTGCAAGTGACTGTGAAGGTTGTTCAGGATTCGCTCTCAAGGATTTGCAGCAAGCGGGGGAAGGCACCCTGTCGGCTTCCTGCGTAGCCTTATTTCCATGGATCCCCTAGACCCAACTGTGCCTCCCACAGCGTCTGGCTGTTTTGGGGTTCGTGAGGTAAGGTGGAAGCGCCGGGGGGGGTCTTGGGGCACTTACAGAGCTCTTCTTCTAAGAGCTCTTCTTAGAAAGCACGTCAGCCGCAGGTTTCTTCTGGTTTACCTGCTGAGGAACCTTTTTATGTATGTCACACACCCCGCTTCAAGACATTCATTACATGTGGGGTATGCTGACCTGTAGATGGCGATCTTGCAGAGATAACAAAAAAGGAAGGACCCTCCCGGACCATAAATACCTGGGACCTCCCACTCATTCCCCAGTCTTTCATCTCTGCAGTGGCGAGCAAGTCAGAAGATGTCTCCTCCTTGCAGGTAGCCGGGATGACTCCCGGCCTTCTATTCTTCTATTCCTGCCCGGATCCCCTTATTTAAATATTCTAAGTATGTCACACACCCCGCTTCAAAACATTCATTACATGTGGGTTATACTGACCTGTAGATGGCGATCTTGCAGAGATGTAAAGGAAAAAAGGGAGCCCCTCCCGGTCCATAAATACCTGGGACCTCCCACTCATTACCCAGTCTTTCATCTCTGCAGACGGCGAGCAAGTCAGAAGATGTCTCCTCCTTGCACAGGGGGATTTCAAGGTAGCCGGGATGACTCCTGGTCCTCTATTTTATCTATTTCTGCCCGGATCCCTTTTTGATTTACCGTGCCTCCCAGCCTAGGCTGCTGGTCCGGGCGAGGGTAGATGGCACCCTAGGTGCTTAGGAGCTAATGCTCCACCGTGAGACCCTATACTAAAGGGTAGGCGGTTAACCGGGTTGGTGACCCCGGTTTGGGATGCCCTGTCCCTTGGCCTTACACCCTGGGTGGTTTTCCCCTCTCCTGATGCCCTTCTCCTTAGAGGGGGGGGGGGGGGGCGGCCCTTCTCCCGTATCAGGTAGAACATTTTTTTATTTGTGTGTGTGTTTGTGTGTGCGCACTGTTTAGTGTTGGTGCTTGTCTTTTGCTGACCGGCGCCGGCCTTTGCGAGTGGCTGGTGTCGGGGGAGCTGCTTCTCCTCAGGTGCGTTGTGTGTAGGGGGCGGGGGCCGGGCGTTCGGCGCCGCTGCGGAGCCCGTTCTCTGGCCGGGAGATGCGCTGTGTAGTGGAAGAGGGGGGGGGGGGGGGACGGAGCAGGGCACGACGCACGAACCGCGCTGGCCACGCCCCCCTTCTCCTCTGTCTTCTTCTTCTCTCCGCATCGTGGTGCTGCTATTTGGACGCCATTGCGGCGCTGTGAGTGGCCCTGTGGGCCTCCTTTACTTGGCTTGTTTGTGTGTGTGTATATGTATATATATATATATATATATATATATATATATGTTTATTTTGTGTCTTCCAGGTGGACCTACATTGGTTATTAAGGGAGTTCTCCCGGTCCTAGGGTCAGTCCCTGGGTTCAATTGGGCTTTATTGTAAATCCTCCCACTTGGGACATTAAAGGGGCATCCCGGGTTGCTTACATTGCGTAATTCCCTTGATCATTGCGACTGCCTATAAGTTCACCGTATGGAGGCATCCCCGGATACTGGGCTTGGGCTCCCTTCGGGGCAATCCCGGCAGTGTATGGGGTGTGGGGTACCCCTTACGGGGGATGATGTGTTTCTTTGTATACCATGTGCGCAGCAGACTATTACACGGCAGTCCGGACCCCAGGCGTCTGGTTCAGCGCCGCCGGTCTCTTCTCCTACCCCTCCCCGACTGATCCGTGCCCCATGTGGGCATTGGCCAATCTTGAGAAATTATTTTCTAGTGCGGTTGCCAGAAAGGCCCCGGCTGAGAGAAAGCACTTGTCTCCAGCCACGCCGGCTGTTGACTTTGATGAGTTTGATTCTCTGGACTGGTCTGATTACTCCCCGCTAGAGGAAGGGGAGCTATTTGAGGAATCGGATTATTTGGACGATCAGCAGTTTGTTGCCGCTGATACCGAGCGAGGGCTGGGGGATTCCTTGGATACCCCTAAGGTTCTGGCTCAGATGTTTGAGGTTCTGGCTATTTCTCTTCCTGAGGCGGCTCCTCCGCAAAAGGGGGAGTTTTTCGAGGAATCTAGGCCGCGCTTGGAATTTCCTAATCAAAAGCATTTTGATGGCATTATTACTAAGGAATGGGAGAGGCCTACTCGGCTCCCAGGTGTTTCTCCGGGTTGGGATAAGAAATATCCTTTTCCGTGGGATGCAGTAAAGCATTGGTCGTCTCCTCCTGAGGTGGATGCCCCGGTTTTGGGGTTGTCCAACACCGCTATTTTAAATTCTCCTGATTGTTCCACTCTTAAAGATGGTGAGGATAAACGCATTGACCAGATGGCTTGTCATGGTTTTGCCAGTGTCGGGTCGGCCTTGCGGCCTGTTTATGCTTCGGCGCTGTTAGTGGTAGCTACCAGGTCGGTTGTTAGGTACCTGTTGACTACTTCCGGGCTAGATCCGGCTAGTGACGAGTTCATTGCTCTTAAACGGTGTGAATTGTTTTTGTCATTTGTACTAGCCGCCTTGGATGACACATTGGTGATGTGTGGCAGAACGTCGGCCTTGCTTGTGGCTATTCGACGTTCAGTTTGGTTGCGCCAGTGGGCGGCTGATTTTGTGTCCAAGAAGTCGCTTACGGCTCTTCCCTTTGGGGGGTTGCGGCTCTTTAGAGAGAAATTGGATTCGGTCGCCAAAGGCGGTAAGTTACCTCAACGCAGGAAGCAACGTTGTTCCTTTTGGGGGGGCGGCTTCCTTTACCCCTCCCTTTCGTGGGGCCAGAGCTGGCAGAGGATTGGCTTTCTCCTCTTCCAAAGGTGATTCCTGGAACAGGGGCAGGGGACGTGCCCGTCCAGGACACAGTTGGGGCTCTAAGCCCAAAGCCGCTGCCAAGCCAGCTGAGCAATGGGGGGACGGCTGCGACACTTCTCCCAGGTCTGGGACCAGTAGGTCTCGGGCAGATGGATCCGGGAAGTGGTGTCTTCCGGCTACAAGCTGGAGTTCGAGTTCCGGCCCCCTCCCAGATTCTTCAGGTCTCGGGTGCCTTCGGATCCTCTGGCCACGCAGGGGCTCCGGGCGGCGGTAATAAATCTTCTGGATATGGCTGTCATTTGCCCGGTGCCTCCCTCGGACCGGGGCCGGGGCTTTTATTCCAATCTGTTCACTGTGCCCAAGAAGGACGGCTCTGTTCGACCCATCCTGGATCTGAAGATCCTCAACAGGTTCGTCCGTCCCCAGAAGTTCCGCATGGAAACGCTGCATTCAGCCTTCTACTCTCTTCGTCAGCATGTTCCAATCTTTCCGGCGCACCAGAGATTTCTCAGGTTCGTGGTGGAAGATCAGCATTTTCAGTTTGTGGCTCTTCTTTTCGGTCTTACCTCGGCTCCAAGGGTTTTCACCAAGGTGCTGGCAGGGGTGATGGCTCTCCTCAGAGCCCAGGGTATCCGCATTGTGCCATATCTGGATGATCTTCTCATAATGGCGTCTTCCTTCAGCCAAGCGGAGTTAGACACCAGGACTGTGGTATCCACTCTGGAGAGATTCGGTTGGGTGATCAACTACCCCAAGTCCTCCCTTTCTCCATCCAGGGTAGTGTCTTTCCTGGGAATGGCTTCTCTTGTCCACCCCTCGTCCGGCCATCAGGCTGGGGATGAGGCTGGTGGGATTGATGGTGGCTTCCTTCGAGGCGGTTCCTTTTGGTCAGTTTCACACAAGGACGCTCCAGCTCCATCTGTTGGCGGCCTGGGACAGGTCTCCGCTGTCGTTGGATCAGTCTTTCCTGATGACCCCCCGGGTTCGGCGTTCCCTTCAATGGTGGCTGGATCCAATCAATCTGTTGAAGGGCAGATCCTTTCTGACTCCTTGTTGGGAAATGGTTACCATGGATGTCAGCCTGTCAGGATGGGGGGTTTTCTGGATGGATCGTCATTTTCAGGGTCTGTGGGGGCCTCAAGAGGCTCACGAGCCCATCAGTGTTCTGGAACTGAGAGCCATCAGGTTGGTTCTGTTTCACTTGACTCATCAGTTACAGGGCTTGCCGGTTCAGGTTCGGTCGGACAATCGGACGGCAGTCGCCTACATCAATCACCAGGGAGGGACTCGCAGCAGGAGTGCCCTCAGGGAAGTGTCTTTGATTCTGGCCTGGGCGGAGAGACATGTCCCGTGCATTTCGGCAGTTTACATTCCGGGAGTGGAGAACACGGAGGCGGACTCTCTGAGCAGGTTCTCATCTCGCCGGGGAGAATGGTCTTTCAGCCCCAAGGTGTTTCGCTCGATTTGCCTCCGGTGGGGGACTCCGGCGATGGACCTCTTTGCTTCTCGGCACAATCACAAGCTTCCGGCATTTGTGTCTCTCTTGCGGGATCCCCTGGCTCTGGCAGCGGATGCCATGTCTCTGAACTGGAGGGATCTGGGGTTTCTGTACCTGTTCCCTCCGTTTCCCATGGTGGGCAGAGTGGTGCGCAAGCTGGCCCTAGAGGGCGCGTCAGCAATCCTGGTGGCTCCGAGGTGGCCAAGACAGGTTTGGTTCGCAGATGTGGTAAGGTTGGCAGAGGATCAGTTAGACCTGCCCCTTTTGCCGGTTTTGCTCACTCAGGGTCCACTGCTCTACCCCAATTTACCAACGCTGGCTTTGACGGCGTGGTTGCTGAAACCTCCATCTTGAGGGAGGAAGGTCTTTCTGATGCTGTCATTCAGACTCTGGTTAGGGCTAGAAAGCAGTCTTCCTCTGCCATCTATTATAGGACTTGGAGGTCTTATATTGATTGGTGTGAGGTCAGGGCCTTGCCTTGCAGGGCGTTTTCTATCCCTAGGGTCTTGGAATTTTTGCAACATGGTCTGGACCAAGGTTTGCAGCTTAGTACGCTGAAAGGGCAGGTTTCTGCCCTGGCGGTTTTCTTTCAAAACTCTTTTGCTCTTCATCCTCTGGTTAAGACTTTTTTCCAGGGGGTTACGCATGTGCGGCCTCCTAGGAAGCCTTTGCTCCCAGTTTGGGATTTGAATTTGGTTTTGTCTGCCTTTCAGGGTCCTCCTTTTGAACCTTTGCAGGATATTGCTCTTTCTACGCTTGTTGTTTTTCTGGTTGCCATCACTTCTGTTCGGCGTGTTTCGGAGTTGTCAGCCTTGTCTATTAAGGCTCCTTACTTTGAGAGGCATCAGGACAAGGTTGTTTTCCGCTTCAAGCCAGATTTCCTTCCTAAGGTGGTCTCTGCTTTTCATTTGAATCAGGATATTGTTCTTCCCTCCTTGTGTCCTAAGCCCAGCAATGACAAGGAGAGGGTTTTCCATTCTCTGGATGTGGTTCGCTGTGTGAAGTACTATTTGGTGGCTACTTCTCCTTTTCGTAGGACTGATGCTCTTTTTGTGGTGCCCTCTAGGAAGGGTTTGGCTCCTGCCAAGTCTTCCATTAGTAAATGGATTTGCCAGGCCGTTGTTGGGGCTTATTCTGCCAAGGGGAAGGTTCCCCCTTTTCGTGTTTCTGCTCATTCTACTCGTTGGGGCGTCCTGGGACTTCCAGCACCAGGCTTCTGTTGAGCAGGTTTGTAAGGCTGCTACTTGGTCTTCGGTTCACAATTTTTCCAAGTTTTACAAGGTTGATGTTCGGGCCTCAGCGGATGCTGTTTTTGGCCGCAAAGTTCTGCAAGCTGCAGTGGTTTGTTTGTGCCTTGTTGCCTTGTTTTTGGATCCCCGTCCTTTATGGACACTGCTATTGGATGTCCCACATGTAATGAATGTCTTGAAGCTGGGTGTGTGACATACTTAGAATAATACCATTTTGTGAATGCTCACCTGTAAAATGTGTATTATAAGTGTCACACACCCCGCTTCACTCTGCCCTTTTGTATTCTGGATCCTTTATATGGTGAACCTTTGTTAGTTTTAATTGGCTTTCCTGGTCCCTTGATCTTACTGCTATCTTTATCCTGGGGAATGAGTGGGAGGTCCCAGGTATTTATGGGCCGGGAGGGTCCTTCCTTTTTTTTATCATCTCTGCAAGATCGCCATCTACAGGTCAGTATACCCCTCATGTAATGAATGTCTTGAAGCGGGGTGTGTGACATACTTATAATACCCATTTTACAGGTGAGTATTCACAAAATGGTATTTTTTGAAGGGGAAATTTCTTTTTTTTTTTTTTCAAATTCAAAGATCGCACCTTTAAGGGGCGTGGTCTGACGTCACACAGGGGCGGGGCTTAAATGTGGAAGCACGAGGTAGCTTTTTCTCAGTATCTCTCTCTCCGGCTGGAGGGAGGTTGTGTCCGCGCTCGCTCTGCAGGTTACCTCGCTGGAGGTAAGTGTCAGCAGCCCCGGCTGGGGCAGTGCGGCCGTTGCGGGCCGGTCCGCTGTCCACACTAGGGGTCCAGGCTGTCGGGGCTTAAAAGGATTATGGCCTCACTGTGTGTGCGGTCTGGGGGATCACTCATGATCGGGTGGATCGCCGTTTGTTGGTTATGGGGCACAGACGTTTGTTGGTTATGGGGCGCATCCCGGAACCAGTCAAGGGCAGATGCCCTGAGAACCTCTGTTCAGAATCTTCTTCAAAAAAAGGTAATTTGTCAGGTACACTTTCAGGAGGAAGGTCGGGGGTTTTTCTCCAACCTGTTCACAATTCCCAAAAAGGACGGGTCGGTTCGTCCTATTTTAGACTTAAAGGGTCTCAACAAGTATATCCGGGTGAAACATTTCCATATAGAGACTCTGAGGTCAGCGGTAAGATCGATTCAGCCCGGAGATCTTATGACCAGTGTTCCCTTTAAGGTGCGCGCCTGAGCGGCCGCGCATGTGCTATTCCAAGGCCGCGCATCTCTAATCCCCACCCGCACAGCAAGTGCTGCTGAGAGGAGCTGATCAATTCTACAAGTCATTATAGTAAATGTACTACAGTTCACTCCTCCGGCCAGCATGGGTCGCTGGTGTATTTCCTGCTGCTGCTCTAACTTCTCCTCTGTGGCCAGCATAGGAAGTGCAGGGAATCCAGATCCTTATGTGTGAATAGTGACCTGCCCCAGCGCTCCTGTGAGACATGGCTGCTCTCTCACAGCACTGCCTGCTAGGAGATTCCCTGGATCTCCTCTAACAGGTGAGCAGTTGGCTGGGTCTTGCTGTTGGTCTGATCAAAACCAATGCTGGGTTTTTAGAGAAGGGAGAATTGCTGTGGCCACTCTGGCACTGCCAAGACAGATAAGGGCCTTCCTTCTGGCATCCCCCCCTCCCTGTAAGGGGCTCTATCATTCAGCAGGGTCCTTGGCTGCTGAGCCACATGCAGCAACATGGAGGAGAGGGGTGATGAGCTTTGCACGAAGAAGGTTATTGCAAATGATTGATTACCTCAGCCAAACTACACTTGTATATACTCCTCTCTAGTCCAGGCTTGGTCTCTGAGAAGGTGGACAGGAAACTGCAGCACACATTTTAGCAGTTAGTAGGCGTGTGTGCTCTGATATCCACTCCCCCATCTTGGAGACCATTTACTAGATAAGTATAAGTGCAGGACTGTAAGCTGCATTATGGCATGCTTCACCCCCTGGGGTGCCCTAAAAATGTACCTTTCACCTAGTCCCATGGTGCATGTGCAGCACTGTATGCCATGTATATGGCTTGATATACAGCTCTGTTTGGACAAATTGTTGGCATAGTGACACTGGAGGTCCTGCGGCCTATCTGAATGTCTGGGCAGGGGAGCACACCTGTGGTGCAAAACATGCTGTGGGTACGACAGAAAGGTAAGTGTTTGCAGGGCAATACCGGGGTGGTTCACACAATGGGGTATTCCGAATGGGGATTCCTGAGGGTTACTTAAACATTTTTACAAAATGGGCGTTGTTCCTAGGGCAGAGGGCATCTCTTGCCAGTGCCCCCTGCACATTAACCCCAGTGAACCCTAAAAATATTTTCTTTCGCCTCAGTCCCTCATGAAATCGAGAAATGCGATTGGCCGTCATAGTCATCTGGTTGCCGATGGCCAGATACCCAAAAGAAGCCAGTGACTGTGGCGGCTAATAACAATGCTCGATTTTGCCAGGGGACCAATAACATGGTTGGTTGTCTTGAATGGAAAAATCCACAGACCTCAGGCAAGCTAGCGAGTGTGGGTACAAAGCAACCCATCATCCTTGACTCCAGAGTTTACCAGCCTATTATTTTCAATGGAAACTGGGCTGTACACAGGCCATGCCAACCCGACAGCTGGAACCAGGAAGCGTAACTCCCGGTTTTACCAACCAAGGCTGCAGAAGACTGATAAGCGACACAGGTACAGCGATGAAATAAGTGGGTTGCTGTGTGCCCACTGGCACTAGCTGATCTGAGGGAATGGTCCCCAAAACCGGACTGTTCCTTTAATAATCAATTTGGGGATCTGATCATTTTTTTTTGGTTAAATGGAGGCTTTGTGGTGATTTTGGTGATATTTTTCAATGATGGGATCAGTGGCTAATGCTGGGTGTTGTTACATAGTTACATAGTTAATACGGTTGAAAAAGACATATGTCCATCAAGTTCAACCAAGGGTGTTGGGGTAGGGGGAAGTTTTTTTATTTCATAGGGGAAGCCATTTATTTAATTTTGTCTTTATTTTTTTTTTTTTTTTGATAACTACTAGTAGTAACTGTTAATGTTATTTTCTTCAAAATAAGCATCTAATCCTTTTTTGAAGCTGTCAGCGGTTGATGCTGTAAAAAGCTTCTGTGGGAGGCTATTCCATAGATTTATAGTTCTTATGGTAAAAAACGATTGTCGCCTCCGGAGACTAAATTTCTTTTTTTCCAATCGAAGGCAGTGCCCCCTTGTCCTTAGAGAGGATTTTACGTGAAATAGTGTTCCCCCATATTTTTTGTATGGTCCATTTATATATTTATACAAGTTAATCATGTCCCCCCGCAATCGCCTCCTCTCAAGACTAAACAGATTTAATTCTCGTAATCTTTCCTCATAACTAAGATCTTTCATTCCCTTTATTAGTTTGGTGGCTCTCCTTTGCACCTTTTCCAGAGTCAGGGCGTCCTTTCTATGAACGGGTGCCCAGAACTGGACGGCATACTCCAGGTGAGGGCGCACCAGTGCCTTGTAAGAGGCAAAATTACATCTCTATCCCGTGATTCCATGCCTCTTTTAATGCACGATAGTATCTTGGTGGCCTTGGAAGCAGCTGCTTGGCATTGCATGCTGTTATTTAGTCTGTGATCTACTAGTACCCCCAGATCCTTCTCAACAAGTGACTCTCCCAGTTTTACTCCCCCGAGGACATATGTTGCCTTCGGGTTATTAGACCCCAAGTGCATGACTTTACATTTTTCCACATTGAACTTCATTTGCCAAGTGGATGCCCAGACACTCAATGTGTCCAAGTCAGCCTGAAGCTTGTGAACATCTTCAATAGACTGCACTGTGCTACATATCTTTGTGTCATCTGCAAAAATAGAGACAGTGCTTTTAATTCCATCTTCTATGTCGTTTATAAACAAGTTGAATAATAGTGGGCCCAGCACTGAACCCTGGGGTACACTGCTTACAACTGGTAACCATTCAGAGTAGGTATCATTAACCACAACTCTCTGCACACGATCCTTCAGCCAGTTTTCAATCCAGTTACAAACTGCTTTTTCTAATCCTGAAGATCTCAATTTCCCCAATAAGCGTCTATGGGGGACAGTGTCAAATGCTTTTGCAAAATCCAGAAAAACTATATCCACAGCCGCCCTTCTGTCCAGGCTTCTACTCACCTCCTCATAGAAGCCAATCAGGTTAGTTTGGCAGCTTCTGTCCTTAGTAAAACCGTGTTGGTTGTCACTTATAATATTATGGATAGTTACATATTCGTGTATGTTGTCCCTTAATAGTCCCTCAAGCAATTTCCCCACAATGGATGTTAAGCTAACAGGTCTGTAATTGCCCGGAGAAGACCTAGAGCCCTTTTTAAAAGGGCTTTTGTTGCTCTGCAGAAGAAGAGCACAGCTTACCCACTCTGGAGGAGCTCGGCTGGGTGATCAATTATCCGAAGTCCCATATCACTCCGGCGCCAGTAAGGAATTTCTTAGGAATGACTCTGGACACAGTTCAGGTCAAGGTGTTTCTACCAGAGCAGAAGGCTCTGCTAATTCGGAATCCAATAGAGGCCTTACTGGCCTGCCGGCAGCCGACCATTCGGTTGGGGATGAAACTAGGAGGCCTTATGGTGGCCTGCTTCGAGGCCGTGCCTTTTGCCCAGTTGAATCTGTTGGCAAGCTGGGATCGAGCCCCGCAGTCGCTGGATCAAGTTTTGTTCTAACGCCCTCAGCCAGGCAATCTCTCCTGTGGTGGTTGGACCCTCTACATTTGTCTGTAGGCAGGTCTTTTCGGACACCGCAGGGGCAGATCGTTGCCACGGATGCCAGTCTCACAGGCTGGGGGGGTATCTGGCAAACCCAGAAGATCCAGGGACAGTGGGGGCGGAAGTAGAATCAGCTTCCCATAAATGTATTGGAATTAAGAGCAATCTTGCTAGTGCTTCAGTATCTGACCCCCAGTTTAAAGGGGCAGGCTGTCCAGGTCCAGTCGGACAATCGGACGGCGGTAGCCTATATCAATCGTCAGGGGGGTACTGGGAGCAGGAGTGCCCTAGAGGAAGTAAGCCGGATTCTGACTTGGGCTGAGGAGAATGTTCCCTGCATCTCGGCAGTTTACATCCTGGGGGTGGAAAACCAGAAGGCAGACGCTTTGAGCAGGAGGTCGCTTCGTCGGGGAGAATGGTCCCTCAGTCAGAAGATCTTTCAGGCTCTTTGCCTTCGCTGGGGTTGTTCGGAAGTGGATCTTTTTGCATCCAGACACGATCACAAACTGCCGAAGTTCATGCCCCTATTAAGGGACCCTCTGGCCATAGCAACGGACGCCCTGTCAACCTCTTCCGCTCCTGGGTCATGTACTAAGAAAGATAGCCCAGGAGGGGGTACCAACCATTCTGGTGGCTCCTCGCTGGCCAAGGAGAAGTTGGTTCTCAGACATAGCAAGGATGTCGGTAGACCATTGGCGCCTGCCAGACGATCCAGACCTTCTCACACAGGGGGGCGCTTCGGCACCCGAATTTACAGATGCTGGTTTTGACGGCCTGGCTATTGAGACCTCAATCTTAGCAGAGAGAGGTTTATCGGCCAAGGTTATTCTTACCATGCTTCAGGCCCGGAAGGAGACATCTGCCAAGATTTACTACAGGGTCTGGCGGGCGTTCATTTCCTGGTGTGAGGCTAGGAAATATTCATGCAAAAAGTATTTTGTTTCTAGGATTTTGGAATTTCTACAGGATGGCTTAGAAATGGGCCTACAATTTAGCACCCTAAAGGGGCATGTATCGGCCTTATCTATTTTTTTCCAGAAGTCTGTCGCTAGCAATAGGCTCATTAAAACCTTTTTTCAGGGAGTCATTCATGTCCGACCACTGCGCAAGTCTATTTTACCGGTGTGGGACTTGAATCTGGTATTATCGGCTCCCCAGGGGGCTCCCTTTGAACCTATGTTTGACGCTCGATTGAGCATTTTGACGCTTAAGGTGATATTTTTGGTGGCAATCACCTCGATGCGGAGTGTTTCTGAGTTAGCCGCCTTATGTATGAAGTCTAATTATTTTGAGTTACACAGACACAAGGTAGTTTTTCGGTTTAAGCCTGATTTCTTACCTAAGGTCGTCTCTCCTTTTCACCTTAATCAGGAGGCAATTCTACCTTCTTTATGCCCAGTTCCGGCCAATGCTAAGGAAAGGGCGCTTCATTTAGATGTAGTCAGAGCCATAAGATATTACATGGCAGCTACAGATTCCTTCCGGAAATCAGATTTTATTTTTGTTATATCAGAAGGGCCGAGAAAGGGGCTTCCGCCAGCTAAATCCACTGTCAGTAAGTGGATTAGGCAGGCAGTAGAAAGAGCCTACTGGGCCAAGGGGAAGGATCCCCCTTTTTCGGGTCACGGCCCATTCCACTAGGGCCATTGGTGCTTCCTGGGCTTTTCAGCATCAGGCCTCGGTAGAACAGGTTTGTAAAGCTGCCACCTGGTCTTCGGTTCATACATTTACCAAATTTTACAAGGTAGATGTTAGAGCCTCAGCTGGCACTGTGGTTGGTCGAAAGATTCTTCAGGCGGTAGTAAAATGAACTACCTGCTGTTCTATGCTGGGGATCCCGCCCATAGATGGCACTGCTTTTGGAGATCCCAAGTGTAAGGAGGGTCTGGAATGGATTGGAAGAAAAAACGCAATTCTGTGAGTACTCACCTGTAGAATTGTTTTTTCTGGGAATCTATTCCAGACCCTCCGGCCCACCCTTTAGGGTCATGTTCTATATTTGGATGCTTTTTTGATGTTTAGTCCATTTATTGTTTTCATTTTTGCATTAGAAAAAAAAGAGGAAAAATAAAAAGTGAAGTTATATTTTGAGATAATTCAAGCGGAGTTTGGTGTGAAGTAACATGGACTCTTATATAGGGGCCTCCCGGCCTGCCTCTGTTTTATGTTTTACTGCTTTTTAAGTACTGATCTAGGTTAGGAGGCAGCTGCTACTTATGGGGCCGGGAGGGGCCACGCCTTTTTTGTCTTGCAGTCACATCCAATCGGCAAGGCGGTAATCCCAAGTGTAAGGAGGGTCTGGAATGGATTCCCAGAAAAAACAATTCTACAGGTGAGTACTCACAGAATTGGGTTTTTGGGGCTTCGGTTATTCGGGGAGCGTCTGGATCTCCTGACGAAGGATGAGAGACTCCTCCAGCGACAGAAGCCTGTGCGGCCCTTTCGGGGCTCGTCTACTTTTCGCTCCTTTCGAGGAGGAAGAGGCTCTTCCTTTTCAGGTGGCCGCAGAGATTCCTGGGGACGATGTAGGTCCCGTGGCCGACCCAGTCCCTCTTGGGGATCCAAGCCCCCTGCCAAGACTCCTCAGGCATGAGGAGGCGCCCTCACCTATTCGGGTGGGGGGACGGCTTCTGCTATTTGCTCACGTCTGGAGACAGCATGTCTCGGATCGGTGGATTCAGGAGGTGGTTTCCTCTGGTTACAAAATAGAGCTGGCAGCTTGGCCGCCCCCAAGATTTCTTCAGTCGCGGATATCCCAGAACCCATTGACGGCGCAGTGTCTAAGAATGGCTGTTCAACGCCTTCTGTTATCCGGGGTGATTTGTCCGGTGCCACACCCGGAGCGAGGTCGAGGTTTCTATTTCAATCTTTTCACGGTACCCAAGAAGGACGGTACTCTGAGGCCTATCCTGGACCTGAAGGGTCTCAACAAGTTTGTCAGAGTCAGACATTTTCGCATGGAGACCTTACGGTCTGCAGTGAGTTCGCTTCGGCCGGGCGACTTCATGACCATGGTGGATATCAGGGATGCTTACCTGCACATTCCTATATTCCAGGGGCATCAGAAGTTCCTGAGGTTCGCGTGTGTTCATCCCCATGTGTTCACCAAGGTGCTGGCGGGCGTCATGGCTATCCTGAGAATCCAGGGCATTCGCGTGCTGCCTTATCTGGACGATTTACTGATTGCGACTCAGTCTCTTCATCAGGCCGAGAGCGACGCCCGGACGGTGTTGTCCACTCTCAAGGATTTCGGTTGGGTAGTCAATTACCCCAAGTCTTCAATCACTCCCTCGATGGTGAGGTATTTTCTGGGCATGACGCTGGACACCTCTCAGGCCAAGGTATTCCTGCCACAGCAGAAGGTGGTGGGTCTTCAGACGCAGGTGCTGGCCTTGCTGTCTTGTCAGCTGCCATCTAGGGATAAAACTGGTGAGCCTTATGGTGTCATGCTTCGTGGCAGTGCCCTTTGCTCAGTGCCACATGAGACCTCTTCAGTTGAATCTTTTGACCGGTTGGGATTGGACACAGGAGTCACTGGAACAAGAGTTTTAACGGTCTTTCCCGGCCAGGTGGTGGCTGGACTCCAGAAATCTGCTGGTAGATTTTTGACTCCACGGAGGGAGTTTGTCACCATGGACGCCAGCCTGATGCTGGGGAGGCTTTTGGCTGACGCAGAAGATCCAGGGTCAGTGGGGGCCGCAGGAGGCCCACTTGCCCATAAATATCTTGGAATTGAGAGCGATCCGGTTGGTGCTGCTTCACTTGACTCCCCATTTAAG
Source organism: Gastrophryne carolinensis (assembly GCA_027917425.1). Lineage (NCBI taxonomy): Eukaryota > Metazoa > Chordata > Amphibia > Anura > Microhylidae > Gastrophryne > Gastrophryne carolinensis. The sequence goes on along the minus strand of CM051234.1, from coordinate 481,798,046 downwards.
GGGTCGTGCGATCCAGGTTCGCTCGGACAATCAGACGGCGGTTGCCTACATAAATCACCAAGGCGGGACTCGGAGCAAGCAAGCCCTCAAGGAGGTGACCCTGATTCTGACTTGGGCAGAGGAGAATGTTCCCTGCATCTCGGCGGTTTACATTCCTGGGATAGAGAATCAGGAGTGCCTCACGCTTGGGGGAATGGTCTCTCAGCAACAAGATCTTTCACGCTCTGTGTCTCCGCTGGGGACATCCGAACATGGACCTATTTGCGTCCCAACACCATCACAAGCTTCCACAGTTCGTCTCTCTATCGAGATCCTCTGGCCCTCGCCACGGAGGACTAGATCCAAGCATTTGGGGGGGGGGGCCTTATGGGGTTGTCTTGCACTGGAAAGTTGGGCGGGCGCCCTATTCATGCTTGGGGGAGAGCAAGTCTGTTGGTTTTGTGTGCAAACTGCATTTTTATTAAAGTTTTTCCAAGTATACAGCACGTCCTGTTCTAGTAAATTCCTTACACTTGGGTTATTCCGCCACAAGTTGGTGCAGTGGACTGCAGAAAGACTTGTGGCCACTCCCGGCCCCATAAATAGCCTCATTGGGATGCCCCAGCCTCAAACCTTGGGTCCTTGTTCCCTTCAACCGCCTCCCCTCCCCCCTAGAAGGTTGTGCGCGACCCCTTTGTTGTCGCCGCTTGGTGGCAGGGGGCGTCCGGGGGGTCTGGGATTTGTGTGTGTTATTTTATTGTTGGTGTGTGTGCGGACCGTTGTACGGCGCTCCGTGGTGTTTGTCGTTATGTATTTTTTGTTACTGTCATGGCGCCGGCGTCTCACGTGATCACAGTTTCGTGCTCTTTGGGGGGGGGCAGGAACCGCGGTTTGACGCGTTTTGCGTCATACTCTCGCGGTCCGCCCCTCTAGGTTCTGCTGCCGGCGCCAGTTTGTGGCCTCGTCCTTCCGGTGCTGCGACGCAGTCTGGCTGGGTCTTACCTCTGAGCGATCTGTCCGCTTGGTCCGTGAGACCCTTACAGAGTTTTAATATTGTTTTACTCTGTATACGCTGGGGATGTTTATTTTGTACCTATTGTGTCTTGCAGGCGGGTCACCTTTGACTATGGTTCTCCCGGCCCTGCCCCTTACCAATCTCCCACCTTCCCTAGTGGGCTTTGGGGGGCATCCCAAAAAGGGTGGCTAATGCTAGCTGTGTCCCTGTATTGCCCGTTATGCCTGTATCTAATCACCATATGGAGGCTTCCGGGGACAATGTGCTTGCGGTTCCTTCGGGACAAGCCCAGCTGTGTGTTGCGTGTGGGGTATCCCCTGTTAGTGACGTGTCAGGGTGTGTTTGACCTGTGCCCGGCATGTACTTACGCGGCAGCCTGGGTCATCTGCTATGGGTCCATTTCTGCCGTGGATGATGCCATTAGAATGTGTGGTAGGGCTTCTGCCCTGTTGGTGGCTATACGACGCTCTGTCTGGCTACGTCAGTGGGCGGCTGATAATGCTGCTAAAAAGGCCCTCACTGGTTTTCCCTTTAAGGGGCTGCGGCTCTTTGGTGAACGCTTGGACCTATTTGCCAGGGGTGGTAGGCTGCCTCAACGTAGGAGGCCGTCTCGCCCTTTCGGGGGACCGGTGCTTCTCTCCCCTCCTTCCGCGCTTCCAGGGCTGGTCGAGGATTTTCCTTTGCTGGGGCATGTGGAGACTATTGGGGCAGGGGTAGAGGACGAGGCCGTCCTGGCCTCTCATGGGGTCCCAAGTCCAAATCCTCCCCCAAGTCCCCTCAGGCATGAGGAGGCACCCTCACCCATCCGGGTGGTGGGGAAGGCTTCGGCTCTTTGCTCACGTCTGGAGACTACGTGTAGCAGACAGATGGATTCAGGAGGTGGTGTCCTCCGGTTACAAGATAGTTTTCAGCCTGGCCGCCTCCAAGATTTATCAGATCCCGGAGGTTCAAAACCCCCTGTCAGCTCAGGGCTTGCGTCCCGAAATTTTTGGAGATTTGGGGATCATCTGCCCTGTGCCTCTCAGGGAAAGAGGCAGAGGCTTCTACTCCAATCTATTCACTGTCCCCAAAAAGGATGGGTCCCTCAGGCCCATCCTGGATTTAAAGCACCTCAACAAGTTTGTCAGATTCAAACATTTTCGCATGGAGACCCTACGCTCAGCAGTCACTACTCTGCGCCCGGGTGACTTCATGACATCCGTAGACATCAAGGACGCTTGTCTTCATGTACCAATCTTCCCAGGTCATCAGAAATTTCTCAGGTTTGCTCTGGAGGATCAGGACTACCAATTTGTGGCCTTACCTTTCGGTATCACCTCAGCTCCCAGGGTATTCACCAAGGTGCTGGCGGGTGTGATGGCTCTGTTGAGATCTCAGGGCATTCGCATCCTTCCTTATTTGGACGACATTCTGATCTCGCCTCAGTCGTCCCATCAGACAGAATGGGATACCCAGATGGTGTTGTCCACACTAGAGTCCTTCGACTGGGTGATCAACTATCCCAAGTCTTTTCTGTCCTCGTCACTGGTGAGGTCCTTTCTGGGCATGACTCTGGATACATCTCAGGTCAAGGTTTTTCTCCCTCAACAGAAGGTGAAGAGTCTTCAAGCTCAGGCCCAGCTCCTTCTTTCTTGTCCTCATCCCTCCATCCGGCAGGGGATGCAACTGGTGGGCTTGATGGTGTCTTGCTTCGAGGCGGTACCCTATGCTCAGTTTCACATGAGACCTCTGCAGCTACACCTCTTATCAGTGTGGGATCGGGACCCTGTGTCCCTGGATCAGGTGTTTGTTCTGTCCCCCCTGGCCAGACGGTCCCTCTCATGGTGGCTGAACTCAAGGAACCTCTTGGTGAGCAGAACTTTTTCTGTCCCCTTGCTGGGAGACTGTCACCACAGATGCCAGTCTGACAGGTTGGGGGGGATTCTGGAAATCTTTGAAATTCCAGGGTCAGTGGGGCCCCCAGGAGGCCCATACGCCTATTAACATTCTGGAACTGAGGGCGCTCGGACAACGCGGTTGCCTACATCAGTCCCCCCAGGGAGGGACCTGGAGCAAGAGGGCCCTCAAGGACGTGTCTCTGATACGGTCATGGGCGGCGGTGAATTGTGCCTGCATCTTGGCAGTGTATATCCTGGGGGTGGAAAATCTGGAGGCGGACTCCCTAAGCAGGGGGACTTCTTGTTTGGGATAATGGTCCCTCAGCAGCAGGGTGTTTCGCTCCCTGTGCCACCGCTGGGGTCAGCCGGATGTGGATCTGTTTGCGTCCCGTCACAATCACAAGCTTCCAGTCTTTGTCTCTCTGTCCCAGGGCCCTCTTGCCTTGGCCATGGATGCACTAGCAATGTCTTGGAAAAGCTTTTGGCTCCTCTATTATAAGTATACAGCATGTCCTGTCCCAGAAGATATTCCTTACTCTTGGGTTATACATCCAGTAGATGGCGCTGGACTGCAGAGACAGAAAAGTGGCTCCTCCCGGCCCCATATATACCAGGGACCTCCCACAAATTCCCCAGTTCTTCTCTGCAGTCTGGGCAGCGATGACTAGAAGATGGCTCTCTCTACTCGCAGGTGAGCAGGGCTATTAGCCTGCGGCTCTGTAGGACTATTCCCACCCATTTCCTTTTTACTGCCTCCCAGCTTAGGCTGCACTGGTTCGGGTGAAGGTAGGCAGCACCCCTGTCGGGTGTTAGTGAGCGCTGCTCCAACCGCAGTCCCCCACCAAAGGGTAGGCGGTATAGGCCCATGGCGAGCCTTATGGGATGCCCCTCCCGCGTCTTCTGCCCCTCGCCCCCTGTCCCCGTAGTTGGCTCCCTTTAGGCTGGCCGTCCCCTCCCCTTTTGCTCTCCCTGGTAGATCTTGGGGGGGTGTTGGGATGTCTTTACTATATGGTTGTGTTATGATCCCTTTTGAATTGATTGCACTGGTCTCTCTTGCCGCCGCCGCACGCTTGTACTACGCTCCACGGTCGGCGGGAACATCGCCTCAGGCGATCATGCGCCATCATTGGCTGGCCTTGTCAGGTGGGCGCTTTCTGCATCACTGTCTCCGCGGCCCGCCGGTCGAGGTATATGCGGGCGCCATTTTAGCTCTGCTGTGCGTTTCTGGCGTCTCCCTATTGCGGTCCGTAAGTGCCCCTATGTGCTGATTTCTTTTGTATTTCTCTGTATTGCATATTGCTTATGGGATCTTTTTGCTTATGTCTTGCAGGCGGGTCAAACTTTGTGGTTTCTCCCGGTCCTATCCCCTCTATTTAGTGTTAACTCTTATTGGAGGGCTATTATATTCCCTTACCTCCCACTTCCCTAGCGGGTTATTGGGGCATCCCGGGTTGCTATTAGCGTCAATCCCTGTTGTGCCGTGATAATCACCATCTGGAGGCTTCTCAGGATAATGTGCTCGGGGTTCCTTCGGGACAAGCCCCCCCCACCCTTACACCTGAATCCCAGTGAGGTGCATACCAGTGGGGAGTCTCAACCTGATTTGGCTGCCCGGGTAGCCAGCATCGAAAGGCATCTTGGTCTGGTCCGCGTAAGGCTCCTGTTAAGTGGCGGCATCTGGCACCCGGTTTTACTCTTTCCTGTGGGAGCTGAGGAGTTTGATATTACTGGATATATCCCCCTGGAAGAAGGGGAATTATTCTCTGATTCAGAATCATCTGAGGATCAGCCTAGGGGTTATGCCGAGTCTGGGTCTGACCCATGGGCTTCAGATGATACTGACAGACTTTTGGCTCACATTTTTAAAGTGCTCTGTATCTCTCCTCCTGCCGTGGCCCCGTGGCAGCAGGGGGAGCTGTTTCATACTGTTAAACCACGCTTGGAGTTTCATGAACAAACTCATTTTAATAATCTGGTGCTCAAAGAGTGGAAACGGCCTAGCAGGCTTCCTGGGGTACCAAAGAGTTGGGATAAGAGGTATCCCTTTCCCGCTGAGATGGTTAAACGTTGGTCATGTCCTCCCGAGGTGGATGCACCAGTTCTGGGGTTGTCTAACACATCCGTCATGCATTCCCCTGACTCTACTACACTGAGGGATGGGGAGGACAGGCGCATTGATCAGCTGGGTTGCCATGCCTTTGCCTGTGTGGGGGCCGCGCTCCGTCCGGTCTGTGTCTCTGCCATTACGGCTGTTGCTATTAAAAGCCTGCTCAGGGGTCTCTTAGGCGGGGCTCCTGGTGATGCAGATAGTGAAGAGTATAGAGCTCTTCTGCGTTGTGAGGAATTTGGTGCATATGTTCTCTCTGCCTTGGATGATACCATTAGAATGTGTGGCAGGGCATCTGCCTTGTTGGTGGCGATACGCTGCTCGGTCTGGCTGCGCCAGTGGGCAGCTGACAACGCTGCTAAGAAGGCTCTCACTGGGTTTCCCTTCAAGGGGCTGTGCCTCTTTGGGGAACGTTTGGACTTGTTTGCTAAGGGAGGCAAGTTGCCTCAGCGTAGAAAGCAGCCCCGGTTCTTTCGGGGTTCAGGTGCCTTTTCTCCTTCCTTCAGGGGCTCCAGAATTGGACGGGTAGCTTCCTTTGCTGGGGCCCATGGAGATTCTTGGGGCAGGGGACGTGGCCGCCCTGGCCCCTCCTGGGGTCCCAAGACAAAGTCCTCTCCCATGCCCCTTCAGGCATGAAGTGGCGCCCTCACCCATCTGAGTGGGGGGATGGCTTTGGCTCTTGGCTCATGTCTGGAGGCGTCATGTCTCAGACCGGTGCATTCAGGAGGTAGTTTCCTGCGGTTACAAGAGAGTTTGCAGCCTGGCCGCCCCCAAGATTAATCAAATCTCCGTTAGCTCAAAACCCCCTTGTCAGCTCAGTCTCTCTTCCTGGCTGTCCAAGGCCTTCTGGAACTAGGTGTCATCTGCCGGGTGCCCTTGAGGGAAAGGGGCAAAGGCTGCTATTCCAATCTTTTCATTGTTCCCAAAAAAGATGGGTCCATCAGACCCATCCTGGATTTGAAGCTCCTCAACAAATTTGTCAGATTCAGACACTTTCGCATGGAGACTCTGCGCTCAGCTGTGACTTTCCTACGCCCAGGGGACTTCATGACCTCTGTAGACATCAAGGATGCTTACCTTCACGTACCTATCTTTCCAGGTCATCAGAGATTCCTCGGGTTCGCTCTGGAGGATCAGCACTACCAATTTGTGGCCTTGCCCTTCGGTCTCACCTCGGCTCCCAGGGTATTCACCAAGGTGCTGGCAGGAGTGATGGCTCTGCTGAGATCTGAGGGCATTCGCATTCTTCCCTACTTGGACGACATGCTTATCGCTTCTCAGTCCTTCCATCAGGCAGAGCTGGACACTCAGCGGGTGGTGTCCACACTGGAGTCATTCGGCTGGGTGACCAACCACCCCAAATCTTCCCTGTCTCCTTCCATGGTGAAGTCTTTTCTGGGCATGATTCAGGATTGATCTCTGGTCAAGATCTTTTTTCCTCAGCAGAAGGTGGAGAGTCTTCAAGAGAAAGCTCAGTTCCTTCTGTCTTGTCCTCATCCATCCATCAGGCAGGGAATGCAGCTGGTGGGCCTGATGGTGTCCTGCTTCGAGGTGGTTCCATATGCTCAGTTTCACATGAGACCACCTCAGCTTCACCTCTTGTCAGTATGGGATCGGGACCCTGTGTCCTTGGATCAGGTATTTGTCCTATCCCCTCTGGTCAGGCGGTCTCTATCGTGGTGGCTGGACTCAAGGAACCTACAGGGGGGCAGATCCTTTCTGGCCCCCTGCTGGGAGACTGTCACCACGGATGCCAGTCTGACAGGTTGGGGGGGATTTTGGAAGTCCCTGAAATTCCAGGGTCAGTGGGGCCCTCAGGAGGCCCATTTCCCTATCAACATTCTCGAATTGAGGGTGATCAGGTTGGTTCTCGCCCACTTGACCCCACACCTGAAGGGTCGGGCTGTTCAGGTCCACTCGGACAACCAGACGGCGGTTGCCTACATCAATCATCAGGGAGGGACCCGGAGCAAGAGGGCAAAGGAAGTGTCCCTGATAATGTCCTGGGCAGAGGAGAATGTTCCCTGCATCTCAGCTGTGTACATCCCGGGGGTGGAGAATCTGGAGGCTGACTCTGAGCAGGGGGATCTCTCGTCTGGGAGAATGGTCCCTCAGCAGCAGGGTGTTTCGCTCCCTGTGCCACCACTGGGGTCAGCCGGATGTGGATCTGTTTGCATCCCGTCACAATTACAAGCTTCCAGTCTTTGTCTCTCTGTCCCAGGATCCTCTGGCCTTGGCCGTGCATGCCCTGGCAATGTCTTGGAAGGGGTTTCAGCTTCTGTATGTGTTTCCCCCTTTTCCCCTGCTGGGCAGGGTACTGCGCAAGATAGCTCAGGAAAGGGTGCCAGCCATACTGATGGCCCCCTGTTGGCCAAGAAGAGTGTGGTTCGCAGACATCGTGCAGCTGGCAATAGATCATTACGCCCTGCCCTTGGTTCCAGATCTGCTCACTCAGGGGCACCTACACCACCCCAATTTAGAAACGCTGACTTTGACGGCCTGGCTATTGAGACCTCCATCTTGATGGATAATGGGTTGCCTGCCTCTGTTGCTACTACCATGATTCGGGCTAGGAAGAAGTCCTCGTCATTTATCTACTATAGGGTATGGCATGCTTACGTTGCTTGGTGTGAGTCTAAGTCTCTTCCCTGTCGGTTGTTTTCTATTCCTAGGATCCTGGAATTTTTGCAGCATGGTTTGGATCTGGGCCTTCAACTTAATACTCTCAAGGGACATGTTTCAGCCTTTGCTATTTTCTTCCAAAGATCTTTTGCCAACCACCGTTTGGTAGAGACTTTTTTCCAGGGGGTTACTCACGTGCGTACAACACGTAAGCCTATGTTACCAGTCTGGGATTTGAATTTGGTTTTATCTGCTTTGCAGGGTCCTCTTTTTGAGCCTCTACGTGAGGCTACTTTGCCTATTTTGACTCTTAAGGTAGCCTTTTTGGTGGCTATCACTTCTGTTAGGCGTGTTTCTGAGTTGGCGGCGCATTCTATTAAACCTCCTTACTTTGAGCGACACCAGGACAAGGTGTTGTTTCGGTATAAGCCAGATTTCCTGCCCAAGGTTTTGTCTGCATTTCATCTCAATCAGGACATTGTCTTGCCTTCATTGTGTCCTAATCCTGCTAATTCCAAGGAGCGGACTCTGCATTCCTTGGATGTGGTCAGGGTTCTGAAGTTTTATTTGGTAGCTACTGAATCTTTCAGGAAGACTGATGCTCTTTTTGTTCTTCCTTCTGGACCTAGGAAGGGTTTGCCTCTGGCTGAATCCACTATCAGTCAGGTGGTGGTGCAAGCCTATTCTGCTAAGGGGAAGGAGCCTCGTTTCCGCCTTACTGCTCATTCCACTCATGCTATTGGCGCCTCTTGGGCTTTTCAGCACCAGGCGTCAGTTGAACAAGTTTGTAAGGCTGCAACTTGGTCTTCTGTTTATACTTTTTCCCAGTTTTACAAGGTTGATGTTAGGGCCTCAGCTGATGCTGCTTTTGGCGGCAGTGGTTTAAACTTTTCGCCATTCTTTGGGGATCCCACCCTACCTTACGGACACTGCTTTTGGATGTCCCAAGTGTAAGAAATTTACTGGAACATGACGTGCTGTATACTTGGAAAAATAAAATTCTGTGAGTACTCACCTGTAGTATTGGATTTTATAGTATACAGCACGTCCTGTTCCACCCCGCCCTGGTTATCATTTTTCTTGGTTACCTCTGTATGGTGATTTTTCAAAAGTTTATTTGGGGTTCTTATCCATTTTTTGATTCTCCCGGCTTCTTGTATAACTGCTTGTCAACACTAAAAATTGGTGGGAGGTACTTGGCTATTTATGGGTCCGGGAGTGGCCACAAGTCTTTCTGCAGTCCACTGCGCCACCTTGTGGCGGAATAACCTAGTGTAAGGAATTTACTGGAACAGGACGTGCTGAATACTATAAAATCAATTCTACAGGTGAGTACTCACAGAATTGTATTTTTTCACATCAGCATGAGTCAGCATAGAGTGAAACTGTAATGTATTAATCCGTCAGAGCGCAGCCCTTTTGTTAAGTCTGCATTTTCTGGGGAACAGCTTGCTACTCTAATAGGATATATTGGCAAATAATGCTGCATGTTTTACCAGTTTTTGTTTTAAATCAAATTTTGTATTTGGAACATAGGGGCAAAAAATGAGGCGCAATGACATTAGTTGAATTTTTTTCATTTTTAAACGTATCTGAAAATTATTTATTTCACACCTTAGGTCTGTAAAATTTCTAGCATATATAATGTTTTTCTGCTGAGAAACCAGCACCATGGGCTTACTATGGTTAATGTAATGGTGTTGACATTTTTCTGAAACATGCAAACCCAAAGGTCATGGCTATCAAGAGACCCAAGCTGAATGGGAAATAAACTCTTCCCACAACAACATGTATCGAAGACAGGGTAGGGGGCTGAGCCTTATGCACTGTAGTCCTGTGACTGACATGAGGCAACCTACCCTCAGACCCTGCGGTGGGGGTGGAAGCATCTTCAAGTAAAGATGGCCTTGTGCACCTAGCACAGAGACAGGCCCATGTCTCTTTGCCACTAGTTAGTGAATCTTGTGGGCCATCCCAGCGTATATATATACCCCTTGTAGTGACAATGAGATCTGTTTAGCGCTTTTTGCTGCTGAACCTGACATAGTTGGGTACAAATCCCTGGCCGCCTTTGCCCTAGGCGATCATGTCTTCTCAGCTCTAAACGTAGGCCACCAACCCTTGGCTAAAGGGCCTCCTGAGAAAGGTTGTCTCTGGTGGATTTCAGTGGTGGGTTCTAGAATTTAATTTCGTAGCTTTAATAGGGCATGTAGAGGATGTGGCCCACTCTGCTCAGATTTTGATTTTCCTGATATAAGATGTTTGGAGATCTGCATATCTCAAGCTATTGAACCTCCACTCCAAACATTGAAGGGGAGCTGGTATTCTTCTCACACACAGTAGGGCAGATTGTTTTAAAAAGCACTTAATGTCCGATTTTATCTACGGTAGTTTAAGAAGATGAAGCAAGCCAAACATGCTTGCAAAGCACTCTGGGGCGCCTTGTGCTTCCTCTTGGTGGACTTGGTTTGGATGGTCCTTCATGATTCTGGTTGGTGAGATCCACCCGGCTTTTGACCTGCCAAGTTATTACCTTTTTTAAGGAAAAAAAAATAGCTGTGGCTGGATTGGTTCCCTGCCCAGCATTTACCACTGTCCTGTTTTTAAGTCATGTTGGTCTGTAAAAGGCTAAGTACCTGGGGAGTATCATCTTAACTAGATACTCACAGGAAATTCTCAGGTTGCTCTGGATTCAGCTTGCTTATGGCATTGGCAGTCCGAGGAATCTCAAGAAGATAAGACCTGACAGTTTTTTTTGTTCTGGGATTTCACCCTAAATCATTGTCAGCCTTCCACATCAACCAACAGTCCTTCTCATAATAAAGATCATTAACTTCATTTTCTGGATATTCTAAAAGCACTAAAACGCTTCTATTATGTGGCCCGGGGCTAGTTCAGGATACACCTTGCAAGGCTTAGGATTAGCGGGTTCATCTGGTCGTCTATAGTTGAGGATTTGTGTGAGATAAGATGAATTGTCAAAAGATTTTGACCGATTTGATCAATTCTTTGTGGACCACGTGTGTAAATTAGAAGCGCTTGGTCAGTACAAGGTAGCAAACAATAACAGAAAATAGAAAATGTTACTGATTAACCTACATAGCCAGAATCTCTCACCCCCATCAATGGTGTCATACTCTATTGCCCAAAGGATGAAAACAAAACACTCCGTACTGAGCAATTAGAGATACTGGTGTCCTTGTCTTTATGCCGCCCCAGATCAGCCCACCCTATTTTTTTTTTGCTTGAAAGGCTGTTTGTGGATTTCTGCCAGCATCACTGTCTTGCTGTATAGCACGGACACATTCTTACACTTCCTCATAGAGGTTAGGTCCGCTTCAGTGAAAAAAAAAAATACTGCTTTTTTTATGTACAATCATTTTTGTAAATCTGTGTCTTTCAGCTAAGCAGAAGTTAGAGGACCGACTAGCAGCAGCAGCAAGAGAGAAACTAGCACAGGCTGCTAAGGAGTCTAAAGAGAAACAACTGCAGGCTGAACGCAAAAGAAAAGCGGCGCTTTTCCTGCAGACACTGAAGAACCCGCTGGAAGTGGAAGCAGCAAGGGTCGAGGAAAATAATTATAGCCACGAGGTTTGTTTTTTGTTGCATTTGACCAGTGATTTCAGCATTGTTTTGCATTGTACCTGCAATTTGTTGTCTCTTCTTTTATTCCATCTTCTCAATCATCTTTTCATTTTATAACCTGTCGACATTCATTTTGGATACAAGACTTAAGCCATCTAGGGCCGCGTCAGAAAGAGGATGTGACTGTCCAAAGCATGGCTTACTTTAGGTTTATGTGGGCCATTGACCAATAGTGTGCCCTTGGCAGTGTCACAACATTTACTGTAGATTTTGCTAAAAAAAATTACCTACCTACGTAACAGATAAGTGTGTGCTAGTGTCTGTCCTTTAATTTTATTCAGCAGCCAATTTTGAAGTGAGGAGAACCAAGGACCCGAAAGTAAATACTAATAGACCAAATGGTCACCCTTATTCTCCAATTAGTGGGCATAGTGCAAGCAGAACCCCCAGCCCCTGAGAACCTGAAGAGAGTTAAGCATGAGGAGATCCCACTGACCAACTCAAATTGTAATATGAAGATTGACTTATATTCTAAGTATGTCACACACCCCGCTTCAGAATAGTCATTACCCCCGTGCTGCTGGTGCCGCTGCGGCGCCCGGCCACCGCGTTGTATCAGGGGAGAGGGGCGGGGTCGGGCGCAGCGCGCGGTCCGCGCTGACCCGCCCTTCTTCACCCTTGCTGCCTTCCCATCGCATCGTGCTGGCTTGTGTGGACGCCATTACTGTAAGCGCCCAGTGGGCTCCATTCTTTTATTGGCTGTACTTCTGCTTGTTAGTTCGCAATATTGATATAGATACATATATATGTATATGTGCTCTTTTGGCCTTTTCTGTTTTTGTGCGCAGCATATTGTGTGATGTGTGTGATAGTCCCTCTTTTTGTATTCCAGGCGGACCCTTGTTTAATCTTAAAGGGTCCTCCCGGTCCTAGGGTCCATGGTTTAGTTTAGGGCTCCCTATAAATCCTCCCACTCGGAAAACAGAAGGGGCATCCCGGGTCGCTTATATTGCGTAATTCCCTTGGGCATTGCGACTACCGATAAAATCACCATATGGAGGCTTCCCAGGATACCGGGCTCGGGCTCCCCTCGGGGCAACCCTGGCAGTGTTTGGGGGTATCCCTTACTGGGAATGATGCATTCCTTTGCATACCATGTGCACAGCAGACTATTACGCGGCAGTCCGGATCCCATGCGCCTGGTTCTGCGCCGCCGGTCTCTTCACCTACCCCTCCCCGCCTGATCCGTACCCCATGTGACGCTTTCATGGGTGGGGAGTCGCAATCTGAGGTGTGTGCCAGATTGGCCAATCTTGAAAAATTATTTTCTAGCGCTGTTGCCAGAAAGGCCCCGGCTAAGAGAAAGCACTTGTCTCCAGCCACGCCGGCTTCTGATTTTGATGAGTTTGATTCACTGGACTGGTCCGATTACCCCCCGCTAGAGGAAGGGGAGCTATTTGAGGAGTCGGACGGTTCTGACTATCAGCAGCTTGTTGGCTCCGATGCCGAGCAGGGTCAGGGGGATTCTTTGGATACCCCTAAGGTCCTGGCTCATATTTTTGAGGTTCTGGCAATTTCTCCTCCTGAAGTGGCTCTGCAGAAGGGGGAGCTCTTTGAGGCGGCTAAGCCGCGCTTGGAATTCCCTAATCAAAAGCATTTCGATGCCATTATTCTTAAGGAATGGGAGAGGCCTACTCGGCTTCCAGGTTTTCCTCCGGGTTGGGATAAGAAATATCCCTTTCCGTTGGATGCGGTGAAGCGCTGGTCGTCCCCTCCCGAGGTGGACGCCCCTGTTTTGGGGTTGTCTAGCACCTCCGTTTTGCATTCTCCTGACCTACTCTCAAGGATGGTGAGGATAAACGTATTGACCAGATGGCTTGTCATGGTTTTGCCAGTGTCGGGTTGGCCTTGCGGCCTGTTTGTGCTTCGGCGCTTTTAGTAGTGGCTTCTAGGTTGGTTGTTAGGGACCTGTTGTCTACTTCCAGGCTTGACCCGGCTAGTGATGAGTTCACCGCCCTTAAGCGGTGCGAATTGTTTTTGTCATTTGTGTTAGCCGCCCTGGATGACACCATGGTGATGTGTAGTAGAAATTCGGCCTTGCTTGTGGCTATTCGGCGGTCTGTTTGGTTACGCCAGTGGGCGTCTGATTTTGTGTCCAAGAAGTCGCTTACGGCTCTTCCCTTTTTGGGGTTGCGGCTCTTAGGAGAAAAATTGGATTTGGTCGCAAAAGGAGGTAGGTTACCTCAGCGAAAGAAGCAACGTCGTCCCTTTCGGGGGGCGGCTTCCTTTGCTCCTTCCTTTCATGGGGCCAGAGCTGGCAGGGGATTGGCTGTCTTCTCCTCCAGAGGTGATTCCTGGAACAGGGGCAGAGGATGTGCCCGTCCAGGACACAGCTGGGGCTCTAAGCCCAAAGCCGCTGTCAAGCCGGCTCAGCAATGAGGGGGCGCCCTCACCCTTGCTGGTGGGGGGACGGCTGCGTCACTTCTCCCAGGTCTGGGACCAGGAGGTCTCGGACAGATGGATTCAGGAAGTAGTGTCTTCCGGTTACAAGCTGGAGTTCCAGCTCCGGCCTCCTCCCAGATTCTTCAGGTCTCGGGTGCCCTTGGATCCTCTGGCAGCGCAAGGGCTCCGGGCGGCAGTAAAAGATCTCCTGTACATGGCTGTCATTTGCCCGGTGCCTTCCTCGGACCAGGGCCTGGGATTCTATTCCAATCTGTTCACAGTGCCCAAGAAGGATGGCTCCGTTCGTACCATCCTGGATCTGAAGCTCCTCAACAGGTTTATCTGTCCCAGGAAGTCCCGCACGGAAACTCTGCGTTCAGCCATAAATACGCTTCGTCAGGGGGACTTCATGACGTCCATAGACATCAAGGATGCTTATCTGCATGTCCCAATCTTCCCGGCGCATCAGAGATTTCTCAGGTTCGTGGTGGAAGATCGGCATTTTCAGTTTGTGGCTCTTCCTTTTGGCCTTACCTCGGCTCCAAGGGTTTTCACCAAGGTGCTAGCAGGGGTGATGGCCCTCCTTAGAGCCCAGGGTGTCCGCATCGTGCCTTATCTGGACGATCTTCTCATTATGGCATCCTCTCTCAGCCAGGCGGAGCTAGATACCAGGACTGTGGTATCCACTCTGGAGAGATTCGGCTGGATGATCAACTACCCCAAGTCCTCCCTCTCTCCGTCCAGGGTGGTGTTGTTTCTGGGAATGTCTCTGGATACTTCTCAGACCAGGGTGTTCTTCCTCGGCCCAAGGTTCTTTTGATTCAGGAATTGACTCAGCTTCTTCTGTCCCTCCCTCGTCCGTCCATCCCGCTGGGGATGAGACTAGTGGGATTGATGGGGGCTTCTTTCGAGGCGGTTCCCTTTGCTCAGTTTCACACAAGGAAGCTCCATCTCTTGGCGGCCTGGGACAGGTCTCCGATGTCATTGGATCAGGCTTTTCTGATGTCCCCCCAGGTTCGGCGTTCCCTTCGGTGGTGGCTGGAACCAAGCAATCTGATAAGGGGCAGATCCTTTCTGACCCCTCGTTGGGAGACGGTCACCACGGATGCCAGCCTGTCAGGTTGGGGGGGGGGGGGGGAGGGTTGGAAGGATCTTCAGTTTCAGGGACTGTGGGGGCCTCAGGAGGCTCACGATCCCATCAATGTTCTGGAGCTGAGAGCCATCAGGTTGTTTCTGGCTCACTTGACTCATCAGTTACAGGGCTTACCGGTTCAAGTTCGGTCGGACAATCGGACGGCGGTCGCCTACATCAATCACCAGGGAGGGCTCGCAGCAGGAGTGCCCTCAGGGAAGTGTCCTTGACCCTTGCTTGGGCAGAGAGCAATGTCCCATGCATCTCGGCGGTGTACATTCCGGGAGTGGAGAACACGGAGGCGGACTCCCTGAGCAGGTGCTCATCTCGCCGGGGGGAATGGTCTCTCAGCCCCAAGTTGTTTCGGTCACTTTGCCACAGGTGGGGGACTCCGGAGGTGGACCTCTTTGCCTCTCGTCACAATCACAAGCTTCCGGCATTTGTGTCTCTCTCGCGGGATCTGCTGGCTCTGGCAGTGGATGCCATGTCTCTGAGCTGGAGGGATCTGGGGTTTCTGTACATGTTCCCTTCGTTCCCTATGGTGGGCAAGGTGGTGCGCTAGCTGGCTCTAGAGGGTGTGTCAGCAATCTTGGTGGCTCCAAGATGGCCAAGGCAGGTTTGGTTCGCAGACGTGGTGCGGTTGGCAGCGGATCAGTTCGATCTGCCCCTTCTTCCGGATCTGCTCACTCGGGGTCAACTACTCTACCCCAATTTACCAACGCTGGCTTTGACGGCGTGGCTGCTGAAACCTGCATCTTGAAGGAGGATGGTCTTTCTGATGCTGTGATTCAGACTCTGGTTAGTGCTAGGAAGAGGTCTTCCTCTACCATCTACTGTAGGACTTGGAGGTCTTATATTGATTGGTGTGAGGTCTGGGCCTTGCCTTGCAGGGTGTTTTCTATCCCTAGGGTTTTGCAATTTCTGCAACATGGTCTGGACTTGGGGTTGCAGCTTAGTACGTTGAAAGGGCACGTTTCTGCCCTGGCGGTCTGGACTTGGGGTTGCAGCTTAGTACGTTGAAAGGGCACGTTTCTGCCTTGGCGGTTTTCTTTCAAAGGTCTTTTGCGCTTCATCCTCTGGTTAAGACCTTTTTTCAGGGGGTTGCGCATGTGCGGCCTCCTAGGACGCCTTTGCTCCCAGTTTGGGATTTGAATTTGGTTCTTTCTGCTCTTCAGGGTCCTCCTTTTGAGCCTTTGCAGGATATTGCTCTTTCTACGCTTACTCAGAAGGTTGCTTTTTTGGTTGCCATCACCTCCGTTCGGCGTGTATCGGAGTTGGCGGCTTTGTCCATTCAGGCCCCGTACTTTGAGAGGCATCAGGACAAGGTTGTTTTCCGCTTCAAGCCAGATTTCCTTCCTAAGGTGGTTTCTGCTTTTCATCTTAATCAGGACATTGTTCTACCCTCCTTGTGTCCTAAGCCTAGCAATGACAAGGAGAGGGTCTTGCATTCCTTGGATGTGGTTCGCTGTGTGAAGTACTATTTGGTGGCTACTTCCTCTTTTCGTAAGACTGATGACTGTTTCGTGGTGCCCTCCGGGCCTAGGAAAGGTTTGGCACCCGCCAAGTCTTCCATTAGTAAATGGATTCGCCAGGCCATTGTTGGGGCCTATTCTGCCAAGGGGAAGATTCCCCCTTTTCTTGTTACTGCTCATTCTACTCGTGCTGTTGGGCGTCCTGGGCTTTCCAGCACCAGGCCTCTGTTTAGCAAGTTTGTAAGGCTGCTACTTGGTCTTCTGTTCACACTTTTTCCAAGTTTTACAAGGTTGATGTGCGGGCCTCAGCGGATGCTGTTTTTCGCCGCAAAGTTCTGCAAGCTGCAGTGGTTTAAGTTTGTGCATTGTTGCCTTGTTTTGGATCCCCGCCCTTTATGGACACTTGCTATTGGATGTCCCAAGTGTAATGACTATCTGAAGCTGGGTGTGTGACATACTTATAATAATACCATTTTGTGAATACTCACCTGTAAAATGGGTATTATAAGTATGTCACACACCCCGCTTCACCCCGCCCTTTGGTATTTTGGATAATTTATATGGTGAACCTTTTTTACTGTTACTGGTTATTTTGGCTCTTCCTGGTCCCTTTTTTCCTTACTGCTGTCTTAATACTGGGGAATGATTGGGAGGTCCCAGGTATTTATGGACCGGGAGGGCTCCCTTTTTTTTATGACATCTCTGCAAGATCGCCCTCTACAGGTCGGTATAACCCAAGTGTAATGACTATTCTGAAGCGGGGTGTGTGACATACTTACAATACCCATTTTACAGGTGAGTATTCACAAAATTGTATTTTTTAGCTACATTTCTGGTTTTAAACATCTAATAAATGTCCTTAAAGAGGAACTATGGTCAAAAAGGATTGCAGCAGGCCCCGGGTCCTCTTCTATGGCTGCTGTGGAGCAACCTATCTGCCTTCAGGGCCGATGCTGATAGGCTTGGTCGCTGGCCGTGCTGATGGGCTGCTTGAGGTGACGTGCTCATGTGACCGGAGCACCCTATCAGCACTGCTAGCGACCAAGCCTATGCGCATTGGCCATGAAGGCTGGTAGTTTCCTCCACAGCAGCCATGGAAGAGGCAAGTACCCGGGCAGCCGTTTTTTGGTTTACAAGGAGCGATTCGCAGTGGGGTGGCCTGGGTAGTGCTGCTGTATATAGTAAAAAGGGACTATGGTTGTTATTAAAACTATAAAAAAAAAACTGGATACCTATCCAGTCTGGACATTTTGTTAAAGCAGGCATAAAAAGATGAACAAACCCTAAGACTGCCAGTGAAGGTGAGGCGCACTCCTCTTTGGTTACTGACCTCCACCTGTCATCAATGACAGCTGCCAGAACCGCTTTTGCCTTCACCTAACATTTTTTGAATCTTGAGGTTTGCAGCTGACAATTTTGATGTCACCCCCTCCCCTGGCACTAGTGTATTCACGCCTTCTTGCGGGGGGCGGGGCCAGGGGATGACGCATATCGCGTCATCGTCTCACGGCCCGCCCCTCGAGGTTCGCATCTGCTTCCTTCACATGCGTTTGCTGCTGGAGGGGGGATTGTTGTGACTGCCCTGATCTGCTGCAGGGCATCTCTGATCTCTCCTCGGGCTGCTGTGGTGCTGCGGACGCCATTCTCGTTATTTGGTCCGTGAGTTGATTTCTCTTCTATGGGGATACTGTTGCATGTGCTGTGGGATGCTCATTTGTTCACATTTATGTCTTTCAGACGGGCTAGAGTGTTGTGGTTTCTCCCGGTTCCATACCTCCCCCCCCCCCCCCCCCCCGTCATTTCTCCCGCAGGGAATTCCGGGTGGGGTCTGTTAGCCCTTATACTGTGCTGGACGATTGTGCCTTATTGAGAACCACCATATGGAGGCTTCTGGGGATAGCGAGCTTGGGGGCCCTTCGGGGCAAGCTCGGCTGTGTCTCATGTGCGGGGCATCCCCTCTTAGTGGGGGCGGCGCGGTTTGTGTCCCGTGCGCCCAGATGGTCATTGCAGATCAGGCTGGGCTGAGCACCTCTCTACCCAGCCCTGCCATCCTTGCAGCTTCCCCTACTCCCCCGCGGCTGCACTTAGCGCTCAGCGAGAGGGAAACCAGCAGGGGGTCTCATTCGGACCTGGCGCTGCGTACGGCCAGCATCGAGAGGCAACTGGCCGCGGGCAAGGTCTCTGGCAAAAAGAGGCACCTTGAATCGAACTTGTCCCTCTTTGCCGATGGGTAAGAGGGGTTTGATACCTTTGGTGGCGTGACTCCTTGGAGGAGGGGGAATTTTTCCCGGGATTCGGACTCCTTGTCAGGGAGAGTACGATAGTGATTTGGGGTTGTCCTCTGACGAGGATCCTTGGCTCCCTGATGATACCGATAAGATTTTGGCGGTTTTCGATACTTTACACATTGTCCCCCCTAAGGCGGTTAAGAAAAAGCAGGGTGAGCGTTACCGCCCTGACAAGCAATGCTTGGAGTTCCCGGAGCAGGGTCACTTTTCCAATATGGTCCTCAAGGAGTGGGAACGCCCCAACAGGTTACCCTCGGTGCCCAAGGGGCTGGATAGAAGGTATCCTTTTTCGGCTGATTTGGTTCGCCGCTGTTCATCCCCCCCTGAAGTGGACGCTCCCGTACTGGGGTTGTCTAACACTTCAGTCATGCTGTCTCCCGACACCACCACCTTGCGCGATAACGCCGATCGCCGTATGGATCAGCTTGCTTGTCATGCCTTCATCTTTGTAGGGGCTGGCTTGCGTCCGGTCTGCGCCGCGGCTATTGTGGCCATTGCTATTAAAAAGGTCAGGCGCCTTGCTGAGGCGGCCCGTTCTCGCAAGAGGGCGGAGGATTACAAGGACCTGTTGCTTTGTTCTGACTTCATTGCCTGTGCTGTCTGCCATGGATGATGCTGTCCGGCTTGGCGGTAGGGCCTCGGCCCTTTTGGTCACTATGCGTCGGTCTGTCTGGTTACGTCAGTGGGCGGCTGACACTGCCGCTAAGAAGTCTCTCACCGGGCTTCCCTTCACTGGACTCCGTCTCTTCGGTGAGCGTCTTGATCCTCTGACCAAAGATGGTAGGCTCCCCCAACGTAGAAAGCAGGTTCGGCCCTTTCGGGGATCCTCTTCCTTTCGCTCATCCCGGAGAGGTCGTGGATCCTCCTTCTCGGGTAACCGCAGAGACTCTTGGGGTCGAGGCAGATCCCGTGGTCGCCCCGGTCTCGCCTGGGTATCCAAGCCCAAACCTCCCGCCAAGGCTCCTCATACATGAGGAGGCGCCCTCACCCATCCGGGTGGGGGGATGGCTTCGGCTTTTTGCTCACGTCTGGAGGCTACGCGTCTCGGACCGGTGGATTCAGGAGGTGGTTTCCTCCGGTTACAAGATAGTTTGCAGCCTGGCTGCCCCCAAGTTTTCGACGGTCCCGGACTCGCAAAATCCTGTGATGGCTCAGGGCCTGAGGTTGGCCGTCCAACGACTTCTGGCATCCGGAGTGGTCTGTTCGGTGCCTCCTCGGGAACAGGGTCGAGGGTACTACTCCAACCTGTTCACGGTACCCAAGGACGGCTCCCTGAGAGCCCATCTTGGATCTAAAGGGTCTCAACAAATTGTCAAGTTCAAGCATTTCCGCATAGAGACCCTACGATCGGCTGTAAGTTCTCTCCGGCCTGGCGACTTCATGACTACGGTGGACATCAAGGATGCTTACCTTCACTTTCCGATTCCTAGGTCATCAGAGGTTCTTGAGGTTCGCTCTGGGGGATAAACACTACCAGTTTGTGGCCTTGCCGTTCGGTATCACCTCGGCCCCTCGGGTGTTCACCAAGGTTCTGGCGGGTGTCATTACTCTACTGATGAGTCAGGGCATTCGCATTCTTCCTTACCTGGACAGCCTATTGACGTCCACTCTCGAGTCATTCGGCTGGGTGATCAATTATCCCAAGTCTTCACTATCTCCGTCTTTGGTGAGGTCCTTCCTGGGCATGACGCTGGATACTTCTCAGGTCAAGGTTTTTTCTTCCTCAGCAGAAGGTGGAGGGCATTCAGATGCAGGCGCGGGTCCTGCAGTCTTGGCCTCATCCCTCCATCCGGCTAGGGATGCAGTTTGTGGGCCTCATGGTGTCATGCTTCGAGGCAGTTCCCTTTGTCCAGTTCCACATGAGACCTCTTCAGTTTCATCTCCTGTCTGTTTGGAATCAGGACTCCTTGGAGCAGGAATTTGCTCTGTCCCCTCTGGCCAGGCAGTCCCTCTTGTAGTGGCTGGACTCGAGGAATCTTCTAGTGTGCAGGTCCTTTTCTGCCTCCATGCTGGGAGATTGTCACCACAGATGCCAGTCTGACCGGCTGGGGGGAAGTTTTGCAATCGCTGAAGTTCCAGGGCCAGTGGGGCCCTCAGGAGACTCGCGCACCCATCAGTTGAGAGCGATCAGGTTGGTTCTTAGTCTGACTTCGGACGTGGACCTGTTTGCGTCCCGTCACAATCACAAGCTTCCAAGATCCGTCTCCTGTCAAGAGATCCTCTGACCTTCGCCATGGATGCGCTAGCAATTCTGACTACTTACCCCGTTTCCTCCCTTTCCTCTGTTGGGTCGTGTGCTGCGCAAGATAGCCCAGGAGGGGGTCCCGACCATCTTGGTGGGCCCCCGATGGCCGAGAAGGGTATGGTTGGCGGACCTCGTCCAGATGGAGGTGTATCAGTTCGTAATGCCCAACGATCCAGAGCTCCTCACTCAGGGACAGCTGCGCTATCCCAATTAACAAACGCTGGCTTTGATGGCTTGGCTGCTGAAACCTCCATCCTGATGAGTAAGGGGTTGCCGGCTTTGGTTGTCAATACTTTGATTAAGGCTCGGAAGAAATCCTTGTCTATGATTTACTACAGAGTCTGGCATGCTTATTTTACTTGGTGCGAGTCTAAGTCTTTTCCCTGTCGTACTTTTTCCATTCTGGGGATTCTGGAATTTTTACAGCATGGTCTGGAGTCGGGTTTACAACTGAGTACCCTCAAGGGACAGGTTTCGGCTCTGGCAATTTTCTTCCAGAGATCCTTCGCTAATCATAGTCAAACTTTTTGGTCCACCGCGTAAGCCTCTGCTACCGGTTTGGGATTTGAATTTGGTGCTTTCTGCTCTCCAGGGTCCCCCGCGTGATGCGGCTCTGTCCATTCTCAGACTCTTAAGGTGGCCTTTTTGGTTGCTATCACTTCGGTGCATTGCATATCTGGGCTGTCGGCCACGGTTGTCCATTCCATGATACAGGCACGGAAGAAGTCGTCTACCATGATATACTACAGAGCTTGGTACACTTATATTGCTTGGTGCGAGACCAAGAGTCTCCCTTGCCGCACATTTTCTATTTCTAGGATTCTGGAGTTTTTGCAACACGGGTTAGACTTGGGTCTCCTGCTGAGCACCCTCAAGGGTCAGGTCTCGGCTTTAGCCATCTTCTTCCAGAGATCCATTGCCAACCATAGGTTGATCAAGACCTTTTTCCAGGGAGTCACCCATGTCCGGCCACCGCGTAAGTCTGTATTAACGGTGTGGGCATTGAATTTAGTACTTTCTGGCCTTCAGGGTCCTCCCTTCGAGCCATTGTGCGATGCTGCATTGTCTATTTTGACTCTCAAAGTGGCCTTTTTGGTAGCGATCACCTCGGTCTGTCGTGTATCAGAGCTGGCCGTGCTTTGTATGAAACAAATATTTTGAGCGGCATAGGGATAAGGTGGGTTTTCGCTTTAAACCTGACTTTTTGCCTTAGGTCGTTTCTCCCTTTCACCTTAATGAGGAAGTCGTCTTACCTTCCTTGTGTCCAGCACCGGCTAATTCCAAAGAATGGGCCCTCCATGCCTTGGATGTGGTCAGGGACATAAAGTATTATCTGGCTGCGACTGAATCAGGAGATCGTATTCTGTCTGATCTCCTGATTCTCTTTCCTTTACAGGTAAGCCGGGTGTACACCCGGCCACTTTTTTCCTATTTCCACCTGGACTATTTCATTAATGTCCCTATGCCTCCCAGCCTTGGCTGTAAGGTCCGGGTGAGGGTAGGGCACACCTTAGAGGTGTTTGAACAGGAGCCATGCTCCACCGCAAATCCCCCACCAAGGGGTAGGCGGTCGTCAGGTTAGTGATCCTGACGCGGGATGCCCTGTCCACATCGATGCCGTCGCTACATTATTTTAGGTAGCTTTTGCCCCTCCATTACTCCCTGTTCCCGGATAGTAGGGGGGAGGGGGGCCTGACCCTCCATCTTGTCCCATTATAGTTACTGTCATGTGCTGTTTTCCTTCACGTGCTGGCTACTGCCAGTGTGTGTGTGCGCACATATGTTTCACTGTTATCTGCAGCCCGCACGCTCGCTGTATTGTGCAGCGGCGGCGGGCCGGTTGTCTCATGGTCGGCTCCACAGCGTGGCTGGGGAGCGCGGCTCGCTCGCTCTCTCTCCTTTTCCTCAGCAGAGGAGGGGGCGGGGCCTGACTCTCTGTGCGCTGGTTACGGCCCGGCCCGCCCCTCTCCTCCGGCGTGTTTTTTTGTGGCGCTCAGCCATTGGCTGGGAACCGCTTGTCAGTTCCCGGGCCGGGAGGGGGCGGGGCCTCCCGCGTCGTGCGATCTGCGCTGCCCGCGATCTGCGCTGCCCGCCCTTTTTCCTGAGGATCTCCTGGCTAATAGATGCCATTCCTCTGCCGGATACTGTGAATGCCCTTCGGGGCCTTGGTTTTTATTATATTTATATGTACATTGCGCTGTTATCACGGCGCCTGGGGATACTACCTTAGTTACTGCACTTAATGTCTTTTGCTGCATATGTTGGTGCTTGGTTTTCTGTGTGCATATTTGATTTTTATGGGGTCCCTTATTGTGTCTTTCAGGTGGGACTATGAAGCCTTTAATAAAAAAAGGTGGTTCTCCCGGTCCTTAGGTCCCTTGTTCAAATTGGGGTTCCCTTTGGTCATTATTAAATCCTCCCACTAACGGACGCTAAGGGGCATCCCGGCTAGCTTCATAGCGTAATTCCCATTGGTTTGCGACTATCAAAAAATCACCATATGGAGGCCCCCCAGGATATTGGACTTGGGGTCCCTTCGGGACAACCCCGGTCGTGTGTGATATGTGGGGCATCCCTTTTGGGGGATAATGTACAAATTTGCATACCATGTGCACAACAGGCGCTTGTGCGGCAAGCCGGGCCCCGTGCGGACGGTTCAGCCCCGCTGGCCTCATCACCTACACCCCCACGCCTGGGTATGACCCCAAGTGACGTTGTCACCAATGGGGAGTCGCAATCTGATGAATGCGCAAGACTGTCCAGCATTGAGAGACTGATTGCTAGCTCTGCGGCCAGGAAGGCCCCAAGAGACGGCACTTGGCGCCCGCGTTGCCGGCCTTTGATTATGCGGATGTTGAACCTTTTGACTGGTCTGACTGTTCCCCGCTCGAGGAAGGGGAACTGTTGCCAGACTCTGACTCTTCTGAGGATCGGCAGTACCCTGGCGCTGATGCCGGCTCAGAGCGCTGGCATACTGTCGACACCCATAGGCTCCTTACTCAAATATTCTAAGCATACAGCACGTCCTGCTCCAGATATAGTAATAACATGTGGGTAATCCTCCGCCTTGGGCGCCGAGCACTGCAAACATGTAGAAAACAAGCTCCTCCCGGCCCTACATATACCGAAGGACCTCCCACAAATCCCCAGATTTCTCTGCAGTGCTGGAACTGCGAAGACATGAAGTATCACGCTCTCGCAGGCGAGCGGGGCTTTACAGCCCGAGGCCCTGCGGGACTATTTCCAGCCGTCCTTCTTGTGAACAGAATATGCCTCCCAGCCTGGGCTGCGTTGGTCGGGTGAAGGTAGGCAGCACCTTGAGTGCTTGAGTGCTATGTCACGCTTGTGGCCTTATTCTGTCCTTTATTAACTCCGAGATGTCAGAGCCGCGCTGCTTGCTCCTTATTCTGTTTTTCGGCTGCCGCCGTATGCCTTATACATGGTTTGCTGCATCGTCTAGATGCCGTGGTGACCTTTCCTTATTGGATGTAACGGTTCTCTACGAATCTTTTAGCGTGCGGTTGTTTTCTTTGCCTTCGCTATTACCTCAGAGCTTCGCGCTCTTTGGAGTGGGCGGTCCTGGTTCGGCGCGCTCCGCGTCATGGCAGAGCATTGAGCCCGCCCTTCGAGGTTCGCTGGCGCAATTTTGTTGAGCTCTGCGCGTGCTTGGTGGCGGTCTCCTCCTCCACTTGATCTGTAAGTGCCCTTGCGGGCGACTCCCTCTCTGTATGTTCTGTCCAGCTGCGCATGGCCTGACATCTCTTTCCCATTTATGTCTTTCAGACGCTGAGTTCCCGGTGGCTTCTCCCGGCTATATATATATATATATATATATATATATATATATATATATTTAT
Organism: Gastrophryne carolinensis; assembly: GCA_027917425.1. NCBI lineage: Eukaryota > Metazoa > Chordata > Amphibia > Anura > Microhylidae > Gastrophryne > Gastrophryne carolinensis. The sequence goes on along the minus strand of CM051234.1, from coordinate 481,773,425 downwards.
ATTTATTAGCGGCCTTTCCTACAATTCTCCCACATTAATCAGCGGGTTGTTGGGGCATCCAGGGTTGCTTATTGCATAAATCCCTACCGACATATTGTGTTTAGACAATCACCATATGGAGGCATCTCAGGATTGTGTTACCGGGGTCCCTCTGGGACAAGACCGGCTGTGTGTAGCGTGTGGTCTCCCCCATGCTGAGGCTGACGGGGCACGGGTCTGCGCGCCATGTGCCGAGCAGACGCTGGACCTGCGAGCGGCACCGGTGGCTGCGCCTCGCTCTCTCTCCCCCCTTTCCTTTTGCCTAAATCTCACTCCTGTTGAGTCATGTACAAGCGGGGAGTTACAAATAGACATCTCTTCTAGATGGCCCACGCTTGACCAGATTGTCAAAGGGTTGTCCGGCCGCGTGGGTCTTGGCAGACAATGGCCCTGGACTCCCCCGGCTTCGGCCTGTGCTATGAGCTCGGAGGAGTCCACTTCTCCGCGTGCTAGTGCTCCATCTGAAGATGGAGACCTGTTCTCTGACCTGGATTCCTCTGATGAGAGGCCGAGGTGTCAGGATGACTGGGACCAGCTTGACATTGGTGGTATGTTGCTCAGGATTTTTGAGGCCCTGTCCATTTCGCCCCCCGGTGCGGTCCCCAGGCCCAGAGGGGAGCGCTTCCATACAGCGCCTGCGCGCTTGGAATTTCTGGAGCAGGCTCACTTCCATGCTCTTGTACTTAAGGAATGGGAATGCCCCGCTAAGCTTCAAGGGGCCCCAGAGAATTGGGTTTGGAAATACCCTTTTCCCCCCCGAGATGGTTGATATTTGGTCTTCATCTCCAGTGGTAGACGCACCGATTCTTGGGGTTCCTAACCCCCCTTCCTTACAGCTCCGGCTTACAGCACCCTGCGGGACGCAGAGGACCGGCGCATTGATAGGCTGGCTTCCCACGCCTTTGCTTCTCCAGGAACGGCTCTACGTCCTGTCTGTGCCGCGGCCATCACTGCAGTGGCCGCTAGGATCCTCATAAGAAAGATGATTGAGCATCAACCTGAAGATTTACCCTGGGAGGGGTTTAACGCACTCTCCAGCTGTGATATTTTTGTTAAATTTATCCTTTTAGCTCAAAATGTGTGCGAGGACCTCTGCCCAAGTGATAGCTATACGTCGCCTGCTCTGGCTGCGACAGTGGGGGGCAGACGATGACGCTAAAAGGACTCTGACGGGGCTCCCCTTTAGAGGGCATCGCCTGTTTGGGGCCCGTCTGGACCTATTTGGAAAACAGGACAGTTCACCCAATCAAGGGCGGCCGTCTGGCCCCCTCGGAGCAGGGAAACCTCTCCACCTCCATATCAGTGTTAAGCAGGAACCGGGGATGCCCCTTGCGGGGTCTGGTTCGGTGTCCTGTTGCAGGAGTGACATTCAATGCCCGGGGCCTTCTGGCCGGGCCAAGCCCGTATCATTCATCGAAACCCCTCATTCATCGAAATGATGGGACGCCCTCACCCGCCTGGGTGAGGGGATGGCCACGGCACCTTACTCCTATCAGGAGGCATCCTGCCTCGTTCTGGTGGCTTTAGGAGGTATATATACCAGGGGTCCTCTGGCCGCCCGTGGAGGGCTGAGATGTTTAATATGACTACAAGGTGTCTTCTGGACACTGAGCCCACTACAGCTGGGTATTGGCGGTTATAGCCGTTTGTGGCGGGGGCTGGTTCCCTTGTTGCGTTTCATGTGCCTGCTAGGCTCAGGAGGGGTGTGATGTCTCGCTTGAAACCAGGTGGTAGCTATGAAGGGACCTCTCAGGTCCTCCTTCTTACTCACAAGAGGGAGTCGTTTGGATGGACCTTAGTGGACTCAGGTCCTACTCCGTTCCATCCTCCAGTTTCCCAGGATTGCATATGGATTCGGCTCCAGCTAGTGCCCTCTTCTTGACTATAAGGGATTTTCTGGGTCAAGGTCTGGCCTTCCTTCCTGTCAAGTTATTATCCCCAGGCACAATTGCACCAGGCGTGGCCGTTGGTGGCTGCTCGGCTGTTATCCCTTATTCTCTGTCCCCTTGGGCTCTGAGGCACTTTAGGTATGAGTCCTGGATAGGGGTTCAGCACCCTGGATCTAGGTCTGTGTATCTTCCTTCGAGTGGAGGCGGTTACTCTTCCGCGGGTTTCTTCAAGGGATCCGTCCGGGATCATCCCCTACCTTCTTGTTTCTCCCTGTTGGTGGTCAGCATGGTGCCAAATCTTGCAAGATGACAGGGGGGGGGCTTGTTCCTTCTTAAATCCCCTGCGGTTCCTAGGTGGGGACCTTAAAGGGTCCAATTACCTATTGTTTTTGTTGTCTCAACGAGCTCTCGGTGGGTTCTATCTTGCTGGGCTGCTCCCTTCGGGAACTGCCCATTTGGGGACTCTTGGTCTGGTAGGACGGTGGCCTGTCCCTTGTTCCCTGTGAAAGTCCTGGACTAACTCTATTCCAGGGAAGCTCCGATTCTGATCTATGTGGGAATCATCATTCCTTGCGTTTTTATAGATATTAGCCCCGATGGATGCCCTGCTATGGCAGGAGGTTCTCTATTGTTCCATTGAGTTCATACTGGAATGGACCTGTTGGACTCTATCACAGGGTTCTACCCTTTCTTATTGGCCCAGGCTGGTCTAACCTTTAAGTTTAGGTTAGTAGTTCTGGGTAGACATTATACCTGTACTGTCTTATTTTCTTCACCCTGCTAGGCGAAGGTTTGCGCAAGATCGCTGGCGGCGAGGAAAACCGCTATGCTGGGGGCCTGGGTGGCCCAGTGGGGTGTGGTCCGCAGAGGCTTCTGCTGAGGACAGTGGGCCTGTATGCTCTCTCATGAGGTTTATTTTGCATAGTCAGGCTCCTTCTATTCGCCCCCTATCTTCAGGCTCTACTTGGCATTAGGCCGCTTTTGTTCTTTACCCCGTTGGAAATGACTCATCTCTGGGTGTCTTGTTCTCTTGGAGAGCTAGGACCTAGCTCCTCCTCTTCGTCTTCCTCCTTCTGCCGCTCTGTGTCAGGGTATGTGGTACCCATATTGCCTTGCTGGGCCTAAGCTCTCTCCCTTGTTGGACGTTCTCTGTTCCTGGGGTCTAGGGTTCTAACAGCATTGTTGGTGTTGGCTCCCCAACTTAGTTCTGTGAAGGTTTCAGGGCTCGCCCTGTTCGTCTATTGCAGAAGTATGATATATACTGACGCCCTGCTAAGGGTTCCCTTGGGTCTTATTCAGGTTCTTGTCTGACCCGTTCCTTCCATCTTATCGCTCTTCATGGCGGTTGAGGTGAGAGTGCCGCCTTACGCCGTTCTGGGCTTCAGGTGCTGTTTTTATTCTCCTTATCCCAGATTCTCCGGTTTCTGGACTATTGGCTTGTTTGCTATGAGATAGAGAGATCTGTATCTCTCTACAGGTGTTGGAGATCTTCCTGAACGGTCTTTGGTCCCTGTGGGGATTTTGCCTTTGGGGCCTTTTGGTGTCCCCTTCTTGAAGTACCGGATCTGATTACCTCCACGGGTGAGGTGACCTTTGGATTGGTCCTACTCGGTTGGTTTTGACCTTCTGAGCCTAGAGTATACTTTCGGCTTCCGCTGAGTATTGTTGTCCGTATTCCCTGTTGGGGAGAGTTCGGAGTTGCCATGGCTGCTCTCTTGCAGTAGCATGGTTAGGCTGTTTATTCTGGCCTATTCTGTCACGAGAAGATTCTCCTTCTCTATTGTTTGTTGTTCTTTTACTACTTGTGCTTGGCTTGGGCCTCTTAGCACTAAGTTCTGGCGAGCTAGCTGGCTATTCCGCTGCTTGGGTTCAGTTCTCCCTTTACAAGGTTCAAAGATTGAGGTTAGAGCATAGCTCTCATTGCTCTTGGTAGCATGGTTGCGGGTGACAGCGCTTTACTGTTGGCTGTGCCCTTCTCATGGGGATCCCACCCTATTTTATGGACGCTGCTATTGGATGTCCCACATGTTATTACTATATCTGGAGCAGGACGTGCTGTATGCTTAGAATAATACAACTCTGTGAAGTACTCACCTGTAGAGTTGATATTATAAGCATACAGCACGTCCTGCTCCACCCCACCCTGGTTTCACTTGTTCTGGATCCCCTGTATGGTGATTGTTATCAATTGATATTATTGCCAGTTTTCTGGGTGGTTTGTTTCTCCCGGCTTCTCTTCTCACTGCTTTTCAATGCTGGGGATTTGTGGGAGGTCCTTCGGTATATGTAGGGCCGGGAGGAGCTTGTTTTCTACATGTCTGCAGTGCACGGCGCCCGAGGCGAAGGATTACCCACATGTTATTGCTATATCTGGAGCAGGATGTGCTGTATGCGTATAATATCAACTCTACAGGTGAGAACCTCACAGAGTTGTATTTTTTGAGGTACTTGCCATTTCCCCTCCTGCGGAGGCCTCTCCGCAACGGGGGGAATTTTTTGGGACCGCCAAACCTCGTTTGGAGTTCCCGGATCAGAAGCACTTTAACAATCTGATCCTTAAGGAATGGGAAAAGCCTAGTCGGCTTCCTGTTATCCCTCACGGGTGGGATAGGAAGTATCCCTTACCTGTTGAAACTTTGGTCGACACCCCCAGAGGTCGACGTGCCCGTCCTGGGATTGGTCAGTACTTCAGTCGTGCATACCCCAGATTCCACTACCTTGAAGGATGGTGAGGACCGACGTCTCGATCAATTGGCTTCACATGCCTTTGCTTGTGTGGGTTCGGCCTTTCGCCCGGTTTGTGCTCCTGCGATCACGGCCGTGGCTACTAGAGCTCTAATTAGGGGCCTTTTGGATTGCTCCCAATTGGATCCCTGCAGTGAGGAGTTTACAGCCTTGACTCATTGTGAGATGTTCATTGCTTTTATCCTATCAGCCTTGGATGATACTATCCGTATGTGTAGCAGGACCTTGGCATTGCAGGTTGCTATACACCGGTCGGTCTGGTTGCGCCAGTGGGCGGCCGATAACGCTGCTAAGAAGACGCTCACAGGTCTTCCCTTCGTGGGTCTGCGCCTGTTTGGAGATCGTTTAGACTTGGTTACCAGAGGGGGTAAGTTACCTCAACGCCAGAAACAGCGTTGGTCCTTTCGGGGTTCGGGTTCGTCCAACCCTTCCTTTCGTGGCTCTCGGTCAAGCAGGGGAGCGTTTTTCACTGCGTTCCGAGGGGATGCCTGGGGTAGGGGCAGAGGACGTTCCCGACCCGGGACTTCCTGGGGTACTAAACCCAAATCCGTTGCCAAGCCCGCTCAGCAATGAAGGGGCTCCCTCACCCTTGCGGGTGGGGGGACGGCTGCGGCTCTTTGCTCAGGTCTGGACCCTGGAGGTCAGACGTCTGGATCCAGGAGGTAATTTCCTCTGGGTACAAGCTGGAGTTTGCATGCCGGCCTCCTCCCAGATTCCTCAGGTCCCGGGTTCCGTCAGACCCTCGGGCGGCACAGGACCTTTTTATGGCGGTGCAAAACATTTGGAATATGGGGGTAGTTTGTCCAGTTCCCCCCACAGTGAGAGGTCTGGGTTACTTTTCCAACCTCTTTACGGTGCCCAAAAAAGATGGTTCCATAAGACCCATTTTGGACTTGAAAACTCTCAACCGGTTCATCAGAACCAAAAAATTTCGCATGGAGACTCTGCGCTCTGCTGTCGGCTCACTGCGTCCGGGGGACTTTATGACCTCAATAGATATCAAGGACGCTTACCTTCATGTGCCGGTCTTCCCAGGACACCAAAGGTTCCTCAGGTTCGTGGTAGACAACCAGCACTTCCAGTTTGTGGCTCTTCCCTTCGGGCTGATTTCGGCGCCCAGGGTGTTCATCAAGGTTTTGGCGGGCGTGATGGCCCTTCTCGGAGTCTGGGGCATTCGTATCTTGCCCTACGTGGACGACCTTCTCATTACGTCATCCTCTCTCCACCAGGCGGAGCTGGACACCAGAACGGTGGTGACGACGCTGGAGAGGTTCGGGTGGGTAATCAATTACCCCAAGTCCTCTCTATCCCTGTCAAGGGTGGCTTTGTTCCTGGGCATGACTCTGGATACCATTCAGACCAGGGTGTTCCTACCCCAGCCGAAGGTGGATGTTCTTCAGGCTCTTATTAGTTTTCTTCTGTGCAGCCCTCGTCCGTCCATCAGGCAATGCATGAGGCTGGTAGGTTTGATGGTGGCTTGCTTCGAGGCAGTGCCATTTGCTCAGTTTCACATGAGACCCCTTCAGCTCCATCTTCTATTGGTTTGGGACAAATATCCTCTGTCTCTGGATCAGACTTGTGTTCTGTCCCCTCTTGTCCGGCGGTCCTTCCAGTGGTGGATTGACCAGAGGAATCTCCTGGGGGGCAGGTCCTTTCTAGCGTCCTGTTGAGAGGCGGTCACCATGGATGCCAGTCTGTCAGGCTGGGGAGGCTTCTGGAGGGAATGTCAGTTACAAGGGCTGTGGGGTCCTCGGGAGGCCCATATCCCCATCAACATTCTGGAGCTGAGGGCGGTTCGGTTGGTGCTGTCGCATCTGACACATCACCTTCGGGGTTTACCAGTTCAGGTTCGCTCCAACAATCGACGGCGGTCAATCACCAAGGAGGGACTCGCAGCCAGAGTGCCCTCCGGGAGGTGTCTATGATTCTTGCTTGGGCCGAGAGCAATGTTCTGTGCATCTCGGCAGTCTACTTTCCAGGGGTGGAGAACCTGGAACCGGATTCTCTGAGCAGAGGGACCTCTCGCCGGGGGAATGGTCCCTCAGCAAGGTATTTCTATCCCTCTGTCGCAGGTGGGGGAGTCCGGAGGTGGATCTGTTTGCCTCTCGTCACAACCACAAGCTTCCGGCATTTGTGTCTCTGTTCCAGGACCCTCTGGCTCTGGCAGTGGATGCCATGTGTCTGTCCTGGCGGGAGCTCTGTCTCCTGTATCTGTTTCTTCCCTTTCCCATGGTGGGCAAGGTGGTACGCAAGCTGGCTCAAGAGGGTGTGCCAGCAATCCTAGTGGACCCAAGGTGGCAAAGGCAGTTGTGGTTAGCAGACGTCGTCCGGCTGGCGGACAATTCAGGCTGCCTCTGGTTCCGGATCTGATCACACAAGGTCAGCTTTGTTACCCCAATTTACAAACGCTGGCTTTGACGGTGTGGCTGCCGAAACCTTCATTTTAAAGGAAAAGGGTTTGTCTGAAGCCGTTGTCCAGACTCTTGTCAGGGCTAGGAAGAAATCTTCCTCTAATATCTTCTACAGGACCTGGCGGACACCTACATTGATTGGTGTGAGGCTAGGGCCTTTCCTTGTCGGGGGTTTTCCATTCCTCGGATTTTGGAGTTTCTTCAGCATGGTCTGGACATGGGTTTTCAGCTTAGCACTCTTAAGGGGCATGTGTCCGCTATGGTGGTTTTCTTTCAGAGATCTTTCACTCTTCATCCTTTTTGATTAAGACCTTTTTTCAGTGGGTCACTCATGAGCGCCGTCCTCGCAAACCCATGTTACCTGTTTGGGATTTAAATTTGGTGTTGTCTGCCCTTCAGGGTCCTCCTTTTGAACCAGTGCAGGATTCTGCACTATCCATTTTCACCTTAAAAGTTGCTTTTTTGGTGTCTATCACCTCTGTTAGACTTGTTTCTGAGTTGGCGGCTCTGTCCATTCAGGCCCCCTACTTTGAGAGACATCAGGACAAGGTGGTTTTCCGTTTTAAACCAGACTTCTTGCCAAAGGTTGTCTCTGCCTTTCACCTCAATCAGGACATTGTGCTTCCTTCATTGTGTCCTAAACCAAGCAATGACAAGGAGAGGGCCTTGCACTCTCTGGACGTCGTTAGATGTGTAAAGTACTATCTGGTGGCTACTTCACCATTCCGGAAGACGGACTCCTTTTTTGTGGTGCCCTCTGGGCCCAAGAAGGGTTTGGCGCCTGTCAAGTCTACCATTCGTAAATGGATTTGTCAGGCCGTTATTAGGGCCTATTCTGTTAAGGGGAGGGATCCCCCTTTCCAGATCACTGCTCATTCTACTCGTGCTGTGGGGGCTTCCTGGGTGTTTCAGCACCAAGCCTCTGTTGAACAAGTTTGTAAGGCTGCTACTTGGGTTCTGTTCATACTTTTTCCAAGTTTTATAAGGTTGATGTGCGGGCCTCAGTGGATGCTGTTTTTGGCCGCAAAGTTCTGCAAGCTGCAGTGGTTTAATTTGTGCACTATTGCCTGTTGGGATCCCCACCCTTTTTGGACACTGCTATTGGATGTCCCACGTGTAATTAATACTTCCGAAGCAGGGTGTGAGACATCCTTGGAATAATACCATTTTGTGATTACTCACCTGTGAAATGGGTATTATAAGTATGTCTCACACCCAGCTTCGTCCCACCCTGAGTTGTATCTTGGATCCTCTATATGGTGAAACTTTTTTCTCATAGATTTTATTGGCTCTTCCTGGTCCCCTTACTGCTTTCTTATACTGGGGAATGTGTGGGAGGTCCCAGGTATTTATGGACCGGGAGGGGCTTCTTTTTCTAGTCCTCTCCGCAGAAGTTCGCCCTCTACTGGACCATAACCCACGTGTAACTAATACTTCCAAAGCAGGGTGTGAGACATACTTATAATACCCATTTTACAGGCGAGTAATCACAAAATGGTATTTTTTCCTCCAAGCAGCCACTGTGCGCATCACTGCATCATCTCGTGCCTGCTGCATATCCTGCAGTGAAAAGGTAAAGAAAAAGCCTCGATATTTGAAGAGCGGCTGAATTATGTAATATCATACTAACAAGAAGGGCCGTAGCACCAGGCTAAAGTACAGTGTAACTGAAAAAGTCTAGCCACCAAAGACTGTGTGACGTGCATAAAATTATATTAGACATGAATTTGCCATGTTTAATTCCTTTCAGTTATCATTCCTTGCATGGGATGAGATTCATTAGGTGCAGTCAAACATAATATGGGTGGGGTCTAATTTTGAATGTTATCATCAATGTTGCATCATTGGAACCATTATCTTTACCTTTGCCTATCTGCAAAATTAGGTTGCGGGTGTGCATGCATCTTATTAGAGATGTGATGCATGGATGTGTTGCAGTTTTTATATGCATATTCTCTCATTTTCAGGAATGATGTATAGGATGAAAAATCAGTTTAACCTAAGCGAAATTTGTTCTATACTAGAAATATATTACTAGCCATTTGCATGAATGACTTTTAGGCTCAGGTTTTTGTTTTATGTTTTAAAGAACGTTATTTTGGCAATAGAACATGACTGAGTTCTGTGTTAGATGTTTGGCATGTCTTATTGTCTTTCTGCCAAATGCTTGTTGAGCCAATATGTAAATGATGTGATTCTAAGGCGAATGTAAATGATGCATTGTAACAGTCGTTAGAATTCACAAAATGTATTGGGTGATTGCAGCCTTGGAACTGTGATTAGCCATATGTATATGCTAAATGTAACTTTTCATTGTGATAAAAGGATTTGCCGCACAGCCAGCGGCACATATGATGGGGGGGCTCCACACGTACACTCAGCAAGCACTTTAAAGTCACAGTCCAGGCAATGCCAATGATAAGGCAGCAAGGAGCTCCTCTAAAGTCTGTCCCGTGTGTCTTCCATTTTTTGTAAATGCTGTAGCGGGGCTTTCTCATGCTGATAACCCTGAGGAACAGGGCTGTCTGCAACCACATTTGAATCCTGGTCAAGGAAACGAGGAATGGAACCGAGGGGGCAAACTTTGAAGCCTGCTACAGATTATACAGTGCTCTGCAGTAAATGGAGAGGTACATAGGACTGGTCTGCTTGCTGCCTTATTTACTTTGCCTGGACTGTCCCTTTAAAAACCTCTGCGCTCCTGCTTATTCACACAATTGACTAATCCTATTGGAGCACTGTATGTGTAATTCATGCAGGTCTGGATATTCATTTATATTTAAACGTCGACATATATAAAAATATTGTCTGAGCGGATTAGTGACATGGTTTTGGTTCCAGACTAATTTGAATATTTCTTACGCTTTTGTGGAAGCTCTAAACATGTTTTGAGCTGTTAGAAGAGATGCTGTAACTCTTCTCTATACAGCTCTCTATACAGCTGTGGTGACAAATATGGAACCTTAAGGTAAAGGAGTTACAATATGTTAGGGAGACATTTGTAATAAAGTGTTTTTCAGTTATGTGTGCACTAGTTAGTCATCCTGACTTTTGCCAACTTTCCAAATAATATTTAGTTGTGCGTCCAATGCCCTTGTATACTGTTCAGCTGTATCCACCTCAGTATTTCATGCTAATTGACAGCACAACCTACGGAGCCGGAAAGCTGCCATTGCTTCCTGGGAGCCGTTTATCTTTTTTTCCTATGATCATTTCTTGGTCACGACCTGCTCTACTGTGACATTTAAAGGGGTCTTATATCATTGTTTGCTAGGCTGTAAGTTTTAACAAGCATGGCCTCTCACCTTTGTTTCTTGCAATATTGCACAAGTCTTAGCTAAATGTATTTACTGTGTGCTTATAGACTCCTCATTGGAAAGGTACACAGTACAAAGAACGGTAAAATCTTAGTACACAATTTCGCAATAGTGCAACTTTACCCGTTTTAAAATCCTTATTGTTAAAGTGGACCAAAACCCAGGATTTTGACTATCCTGGCTTTTGGTCCACTCCCCCAGGGCACCCTGATCTCCTGCAACAACTCGCCGCGGTCCTACGCTACATGCGCGGACGCTCGTCCAATCGGCACGCTCAGACGCTGATCTGTGCACTTCTGAGCGCCATCTTAGCTCAGCCGCTCCGAGCGTGCTGATGTCCGCATTTCACGCTTCCCTCTAACAGGGAGCGCACCCGCGACGGCCTTTCACAAATGGGCGGTGCAGGCACACGCCCTGCTAGAGGGATAGCAGGGATGCGGCCGTTGGACCGGGAGTAAGTGTAGCGGGCGACTGGGGGGGGGTTCACACAGCGGGGCATCCCGATTTTGGATGCCCCGTGGGGAGGGAATGGATCGCTTGGGAGTCTTACAGAATCCTGCTGGGTTTTGGTCGACTTTAAAGGAGCACTATCACGAAACTGTGTAATATTAAAAATCCATATAAACACGTCAGCTAATGAGAGGAGGGGTCACTTATACACCCAAATTGAATAAAACTCCCACCAAGCTTGTGGTTTATTCTCTCATGGTAGATTTTAAACCCAGGGGTGACAGGTTTAGTCTATCAGGGGTGACAGAGCCTGTCACCCCTAGATGTCTTTTTTCTTTCCATTAAGAGAACGAAAAACAAAGCTCGCTGGATATTTCTTGATGCCGGGTGTATAAGTGACCCCTCCCCACACTATCCAGAATGCTTATAAACACTTCAGCTAATGAGAGAAGGGGTCACTTATACACCCAAATTAAATACAACTCCTGCCAAGCTTGTGGTTGTCTTCTCCTGGCAGGAATTTAATTCCAGGGGCTGACAGGTTTGAGTGTACAGTCACCCCTTATGTCTGTTTCCTTCCATTAAAATAAAAATAACAAGCCTGTTTTCATACTGGGTGTTCAAGTGACCCCTCCTCCTGCCATTCATCTTATTTATAAAGATTTTAGCATTGGGCCATTTTTTTCGATAGTGCTCCTTTAACCTTTTAAGTGCCAGCCTACCTGGAGTTTTTTCACCCTTTGTTGCCAGACCATTTTGCACTATTTTGCGCTCCCCATGTTCAAATGTGATTTTTGAAGGGATTTCCAGGGATTTCCCAGGAAATTTTTTTTTCAGCATAGTCTGGGCTTTAACATGAAATGTCTTGTTTGTAATTTTTTTAGGTGTATTCTCAATTTTTTTGGGTGAAATATGTGAAAAAAAAAATCTTTTTTTTTACAATTTGTAGTGTTTTTTTGTAAAAAAAAATGTAAGTTTGTCAATAAAATCTTATTGCGTGTGAAATCCCAATTTCTCCCGTTTACAGTTGTACCACATATGTATAGGCAAACACCCTTTCCTGCCCAGAAGACTCCCCCAAACTAAAATAGCGCTTTAGGGGATTTTCAGATAAAATACAACTATGCAATGCGCTATGCGCACCTTGCAGTTTTTCCAGAGAAACAACTCTTTACATTTGAAATACCCCCAACAAACATGTATTCTCTGGAAGTACACACCTCAAGCTTTCTAGGTGTACCAGGCTTGTTGATGTGGCCACAGTTTTCTGGAAGTAATCCCTCAATGTAATATTTGGTTGCCAAGAGTTTCCATAAAAAAAGGATAAAAAAGCAGAATCAAAGCCACATTTTCCTAAAAAAAACTATATGGAAACAAAAAAAAACAAATTTAATCTGAAAAAGCAACATCCCCCGAACAGAACGATACCCAACATGCATAGCTACTGTCAAGGGATGAGTTGCCAAACACCCCAAAGTAAAGCATGTGCGTAACGATAATTTTACTTGAAAATTTCAGCTCTGCAGACAAAGTGCGCACCTTGCGATTTTTCAACCAAAACAACCCTTTACATTTGAAATATCCCCCATAAACCATATATTCCCTGAAAGAACACATGTTAAGCTTTCTAAGCGTACCCAGCTTGTTGTAGTGGGCTCATCTTTCTGGAATTAATCCCTCAAAGAATTCTTTGGTTGCGCAGGGTTTCCCTAAAAAATGTATAAAAAAGCTGAATAAAAAACACCTTTTCCTAAAATATAAATATGCAAACAAGAAAAAACAAGCTAAGTCTGAAAGCGCAAGGTCCCCCGAACAGAACAATACCCAACATGCATAGCTACTTTTAACCCTTTTAATTACCAGCCTACTTGATATTTTGTCACCCTCTGACAGGTCATTTTTCAACATTTTGCGCCATTTTGGCGCCATTTTTGCTGGAGTTTTCAGGAAAATTATATATATTTTCTTTTTTTGCAGCAGAGTTTAGGTTTTAACATGAAATGTCTTGTTTGTAAATTTTATTCTGTTTTTTACAATATCATTAAGTAAAAAATAAATAAATAAAAATGTTTTTGGAAAATTGCCTCCTTTATTTTAAATAAAAAATTTATTTTATTAAAGAAAACCATATTGCATGCGAGAGCCCCATTTCTGCCGATTAGAACAGTACCATATATTTATCGTTAGCGCCCTGTTCCTGCCCAGGAGACCCCCCAAACTGAAACAAGTACTTTATAACATTTACAAATAAAATACAACTACCATCCACACTACAAAGAGTTAAATCGAGAAAAAAGAGTCCCCTCTCCCGGGCATTTTTATTAGGGGGGGGATTTAACCCTTAAAAATCCCCAAAAAATTACATGGGGTCCCCCTTACCCGAAGTAACCAGCCCAGGACCAGCTATGCAGGGCTTGTAGGAACAGGGCACAGGGGGCAGCTTTTGTGGCCCCTGGCCCTGCAGGCTACAAGCCCGCATCTTGTAGCCCCCCCGGGCTTTTGGGAGGCAGGTAACGGGGGTGCCGGGGGTTAATGGCAAGTCACCCGCTAGCCGCAGGTGACTTGCCAGCCCCAGCCTTGTGAACTGGTATAGGGATCTCATGGATCCCTTACCAGTTCACAATGGGTTAAATGTAAAAAAAAAACACACCACACACAGAGAAAAAAATATTTTATTTATTTATTTTTTTAATACTTACCTCCCATCCATTTTGTCCCTTCCCAATCACTGGCTTCTGCTCACCTGCTGGAAGCCTTTTATAGCTGCTGGGTGACCGAACATAAGGGATTAATTAACAAAAAAAAATGACATAGATTCCCCCCTCCCAGGTAATGGGGATGCCGGGGGTTAATGGCAAGTCACCCGCTAGCCGCAGGTGACTTGCCAGCCCCCAGCCTTGTGAACTGGTATAGGGATCTCATGGACCCCTTACCAGTTCACAAGGGGTTAAAAGTGTAAAAAAACCAGACACAAAGTGAAAAAAAATGATTTTTATTTTTTTTTTACTGTACTCGATCCTGGGTCCCACGCTGCTGTCAGCTGATGACAGATGCCGATAGTGATCGGAGCAGAGCGGGTGAGAGGAGATCGGAGCCTCCTCGCCTCTCACCCGCCCTGCTCCGATCACCACCGGCATCTGACAGATGCCGGAGCTAGGGTGAGGGTATAGGAGGAGCGGGGTGACGTCATCCGGCTCCTCCCACAAAAGGCAGGAGCGGGATTACGTCATCCGCCTCCTCCCACAAAAGGCAGGAGCGGGATTACGTCATCCGGCTCCTCCCACAAAAGGCAGGAGCGGGATTACGTCATCCGGCTCCTCCCACAAAAGGCAGGAGCGGGATTACGTCATCCGGCTCCTCCCACAAAAGGCAGGAGCGGGATTACGTCATCCGGCTCCTCCCACAAAAGGCAGGAGCGGGATTACGTCATCCGGCTCCTCCCACAAAAGGCAGGGCTAGAGGAGGTGAGGACCTGGAAGAGGGTCCTTACCTGAAGCCTGCGGAAAAAGATTTTGACTATCCTGGGTTTTGTTCTTTGTCTCGTTCGTGGGCATCCTGATTTGGTGAAACTCATGCTCCCCGATCGCCCATACAAACTCATCTTTCCCCGATCCTTTGGTACATGTGCAGGCTCTTGTCAAATCTTTGTCCCAGGGGCATCCCTAGAAAGCAAAAGAATTGAACATGAAGCTATGTATGATCTAGATTACTTAAAGTGCACCTATACTCAGAAAGGAAGTTTGTGGTCACCTTTTATCCCCTGCCCTGTGCCCCAAAACAGCCTGTTCTTTTTCCTTCCAATCCATTCCAGGCCGTCCCTCATTCTTCACAGCTGGGACTTCTCTGCCCAAAGGGGCGTGGACTGCAAGATCAAAGATGTGGCTCCTCCCGGCCCCCTATAAATAGCAGCTGCCTCTTAAACCGGACCTTCAGTGTGATTTAATGAAAAGCCCAAACTCTTAAAAAAACGGTTCCCCAGCATCTAAAATTAATATATTTTACGTTTTTAGTCACTAACTTATTATTCTTTCCCCCACTGGGCTGCAACTCTGTTCAGGAATTTAGGATACCGGCGCCTCCATCTTGACTCAGAAGCATCACACTTACTGAGGAGAGGAGAGTGAGATAAGGTACAGGGGGGCGGGTTATAGCCGTGCTTTGCTCAGACAGAGCAGAGCTGGGGTCAAGTAAAGGTCAGCAGTTCCAGAATGCAGAGCAGCACAGTCAGGAGGCACTTCCTGTTTGCAGGCTGCCTGATAAGATGGCGGCTTCCATAAGCCGCCATCTTGGATGTTTAAAGGCTCATAACATGCAGTAGATGCAGGTAGGATGATTTTTAATGTGGACAATCTGTATGTACAGGGTGTGGGAAACATATAAGATACTCTTATTCAGAGTGAAGGTCCGCTTTAACCGTGCCCAGTCTACTTCTTGCAGTGGTACTGTGAAGATCGCTGATTCTCTCAGAATTTTAGCAGCAAAGCGGGGCCTCTAACCTGTCGGCTTGCTGCAGGACCCTATTTCCACGGATTCCTCTGACCCATCTGATGCCTCTCCAGCTTTGGCTGTTTTCTGGGGTCCGTGACGGTAGGGTGAAATGCCGGGGTCTGGGGCGTTTTGTCAGGGCATATTGCTCTGGGCTGCAGGCTTCTCTGAAACAAGCAGGTCAGCCGCAGGTTTTATATTGTGAACCTGATGAGAAACCTGATGTATTTTTATATGTCACCCTCCCTTCTCCCACATGTATTTTTTATTTTCATGTGTGCTTGTGCTTACTTACTGCGTGGGGGAGCTGCGGGAAAGCTCCGTCACCATAGCAGCACTACGGTGAGGAGCGGTCTCCTCTGCCTCTCCTCCCACATACTCGCCACCCTCGTTCCCTCACTGTGGGGAGGCCTCCTTGCTCGGGGCGCAGGCCAGCGCGGGGGGGGGGGGGCAAGGTCGGAAGCCACCGCTGATAGGCCGCAATTGGTGATGGCCGGGGGGATGATAATATATTAAAAAAAAAAAAAAACCAATGTATATTTATCTATATCTGTTTATATTACAGCAATGTAGGCCATGTTTTGATTACTGTCTCCTCTCTTTTTAATTTTAGATTGTGGGAAGAAGGTTGAGGGTTGTGGTTTCTCCCGGTCCCCATTGTAGGGGATCGGCTATAGGCTTAGGACATTAGCGTCTGTTTTGCCTTTTACGAATATTGCATATTCCAAAATCACCATGATGGAGGCATCAGGGGATAGTGAGCCAGGCACCCCTGCGGACAAACGCATGGATCAGTTGGCTTGCCATGCTTTTGCCCTGGTGGGTTCCCTCTTACGCCCTGCGTGTGCCACAGCAATTGTGTCCCTAGCCACGAGGAAAAAGGTTAAGCAGCTTGTGGCTAAGTCTCAAACGGGTGCAGGATTCCAAAGAACGCAGAGCCTGTTTGGATTTCATCGGCTTTGTTGTTACTGCCATGGATGATGTTGTCAGGCTAGGTGCCAAGACTTCGGCTTTGCTTGTAGCATTACGCCGTTCGCTGTGGTTGAAACAGTGGTCGGCCGATGCGGCCGCCAAAAAGTCCCTCACAAATTTACCCTTTCTGGGGGGTTGGCTGTTCGGGTAGCGGCTGGACCTTTTGGTCATGGATGGCAAGCTCCCTCAGAGAAGGAAACCTTCTCGGCCCTTTCGGCACTCCTCTTCTTACCGGCCCTTTCGAGGGGGAAGAGGTTCTTCCTTTTCCAGTGCCCGCAGAGATTCTTGGGGCAGAGGCAGTCGACCCAATCCCGCCTGGGGAGCTAAGCCTAAACCTCCAGCCAAACCTACACAGGCATGATGGGGCGCCCTCACCCGTACAGTTGGGGGGACGGCTACTGCTGTTTGCTCCAATCTGGAAGCATTACGTCTCGGATCTTTGGATTCAGGAGGTGGTGTCGTCGGGTTACAAGATTGAGCTGGCAGTCAGACCACCCACAAGATTTCTGTGGTCAAGGGCATCCCGAAACCTGCTAAAAGCAGAGGCTCTGAGAGCTGCTGTTCGGCACCTCCTGCGGATAGGGGTGATTTGTCATGTACCCCGGCAGGAGTGGGGTCAGGGATTTTACTCCAACCTATTCACGGTTCCCAAGAAGAACGGATCGGTGCGGCCGATCTTGGACCTAAAGGGCCTCAACAAGTTTATAAGGGTCAGACATTTCCGCATGGAAACATTGCGGTCAGCGGTGAGGTCTCTTCGGCCCGCGACTTTATAACTACGGTGAACATCAGGGACGCGTATCTACACATCCCTGTTTTTCCGGGGCATCAGAAGTTTTTTAGGTTTGCATTGGAGGGTCAGCATTTCCTGTTTGTGGCACTCCCCTTCGGCATATCCTCAGCTCCCTGGGTGTTCACCAAGGTGCTGGCGAGCCTCATGGCTATCCTGAGGGGGTCAGGGTGTTCGTGTATTACCCTACTTGGACGACCTTCTGATCTCGGCCCCGTCCCTTCAGGAGGCCCGAGAGCAACACCTGGACCGTGCTGTTAACACTGGAAGCTTTCGGTTGGGTGATCAACTACCCCAAGTTGCATATCACTCTGTCAACAGTGAGATCCTTCCTGGGGATTACCCTAGACACTGTTCAAGTCAAAGTCTTTCTGCCACAGCAAAAGGTCTCGTTTCTCCAGACACAGGTACAGGCTTTGCGGGCTTGTCAACAGCCTAGGGATGAGATTGGTGGGCCTAATGGTGGCTTGCTTCGAAGCCATGCCCTTTGCACGATTCCTCATGAGGCCTCTTCAGCTGAACCTGCTAGCCAGCTGGTATCGGTCCCCGGAGTCCCTGGACCAAGGATTTGTGCTTTACCCCCCCCCCCCCCCCCCGGCCAGGTAATCCCTGTTGTGGTGGTTGGATCCTCGGCATCTGCTGGTAGGCAAGTCCTTTCGGCCTCCCCTTTGGGACATAGTTACTACGGATGCCAATCTTACAGGCTGGGAAGGCATTTGGCAGACCCAGAAGATCCAGGGCCAGTGGGGTTCGAGAGAGAACCGGTTGCCCATAAATCTCTTGGAATTGAGAGCAATTTGGTTTGTTCTCCTACATCTGACCCCCAATTTAAGGGGCCATGCGGTTCAAGTCCGCTCGGACAATCGGACGGCGGTAGCAAGAAGGCCTTTCAAGCTCTGTGCCTCCGCTGGGGTCAACCGGACGTGGATCTTTTTGCGTCCAGACACAATCACAAACTTCCAAGGTTCGTATGCCTCTCAAGAGACCCTCTGGCCATAGCAACAGACGCCCTGGCGATTCCCTGGACAGGGTTCAATCTTCTGTATGCTTTTCCTCCGTTTCTGCTCCTGGACCAAGCACTACGCAAGATAGTCCAGGAGGGCATACCAGCCATCCTGGTGGCTCCTCGTTGGCCAAGGAGGAGTTGGCTTGCGGACATAGTAAGGATGTCAATAGATCACTGCCTTATGTCCCAACAATCCGGAGCTTCTCACACAGGTTGCTTTGGCACCCGAATTGACGGCCTGGCTATTAAATCCTCCATCCTGACGGAGATGGGTTTATCAGCCACGGTTATTCATACAATGATTCAGGCACGGAAGAAGTCTTCTTCCATAATATACTACACAGTTTGGCAGGCCTATATCGCTTGGTGTGAGGCAAGGAACCTTACGTGCCAGAGAGATTCTGTTTCTAGAATTCTAGAGTTTCTGCAATATGTTCTAGACTTGGGCCTCCAGCTGAGCACCCTCAAGGGTCAGGTCTCGGCCCTATCCATTTTCTTCCAGAAGTCTATTGCCAATCTTAGATTGATCAGAACCTTTTTTCAGGGGGTCACTCATGTCCGCCCACCGCGAAAACCAGTTTTACCGGTGTGGGACCTAAATCTGGTGTTATCTGCTCTCCAGGGTGCCCCCTTCGAGCCTTTGATTGACACTACATTGACTATGCTGATGCTCAGTGATTTTTCTGGTAGCAATCACCTCTGTGCGTCGAGTATCGGAATTGGCTGCATTATGTATGAAGCCACCCTATTTTGAATTGCACAGAGACAAGGTGGTTTTTCGTTTTAAGCCTGATTTTTTACCTAAGGTCGTTTCTCCTTTTCACCTTAATGAGGAAGTTGTTTTACCTTCCTTGTGTCCAGCACCGGCTAATTCCAAAGAATGGACCCTCCATGCTTGGATGTGGTCAGACCCATAAGGTATTACCTGGCTGCGACTGAATCCTTCAGGAAATCGGATTTGCTTTTGTCTTAGCTGAAGGCTCTAGAAAGGGATTTCCACTGGCCAAGTCCACACTCAGTAAGTGGATTAGACAGGTGGTGGTACGAGCCTATTCTGCCAAAGGGAAAGAACCCCCTTTGCGGGTCACCCTCATTCTACTAGAGCCATTGGTGCTTCCTGGGCCTTTCAGCATCAGGCCTCGGTGGAACAGGTTTGTAAGGCGCCACTTGGTCTTCAGTTCATACGTTTACCAAGTTTTACAAGGTGGATGTGAGGGCCTCAGCCGAAAAGTGCTTCAGGCGGTAGTGAAATTAACTACCTGCTGTTCCGCATTGGGAATCCTGGTCATATTGGACACTGCTTTTGGATGTCCCAGCTGTGAAGAATACTTATAATGGGATCTGCCAAATCGATCCCAAATGGAGCACCAGTGGAACACCCAGCCGCACTACCAGAATAATATGAAATTACCCTTTATTATCAATGGGCATATAGAAATAGCATATGAAATCTATACACATACAAACCAGACATCTAAAAACAATTAAACAATTAAAAACACAAGGCTTCACAGGATATTTAAGTAAATGGCTCTCAAGTAAACCAAACAATTGATAAGAAATAGTCCTCTCTAAGAGCAATAAATATCTATGGAACAACTGTGCTATTATAATTACATAAAAACCAAATGAATTCAATGAATCAATTAATGAATGAGTGAAAAAAAAACGTAATATATACAATTTATCATAAAGTGCCTAGTGCATGACAGTGTATCACAAAGTGCTAACGTTAGTGCTGCTGACCACAACCAGCCAGCCTATCCAAATCCCTAATCTACAACCCCCTTTTAAAGTCCCTGTGCAACAGTATACAAGCTGTGATGGAAACAATAAAACAAGGAGAGGATTAATGTAATGAAAAGAATATCACCGTATAGCTGGAGCTCTAGTCCGGTTTCTGCAACAACTGGTGACACCGACGCATTGCGTGGTTTCCCCTAGCAACCACTTAGTCAGGGCATATACCAGGGAAGTGGCCCGCACACGCGCCCAGAGCGGGACGCTCAGACACGCTTCCCTGCAGTAGGAGGCGTCTGTGCGCCAGGACTACAGGGGAGCGTGTCTGCGCGTTGGGCTCCGGGCACGTGCGCGGGCCACCGCGCCACTTCCTGGTATATGCGTTCCAGCCGTACGTGGGAGGCGCGTCATGATGCGGCCCTTACGTCTCCCAGTAAGGGGGCGGGCGGGGCCCGTGGTGCCGCGCTTCCACAGGTGCGGACAAGCGAAGCAGATTTTACAGCATATAAAAACAGAGCGGGGAACAAGCTGGAACACAACCTTGAGGAAGTGGTTGCTAGGGGAAACCACGCAATGTGTCGCCAGTTGTTGCTGAAACCAGACTAGAGCTCCAGCTATACGGTGATATTCTTTTCGTTACATTAATCCTCTCCTTGTTTTATTGTTTCCATCACAGCTTGTATACTGTTGCACAGGGACTTAAAAAGGGGGTTGTAGATTAGGGATTTGGATAGGCTTGGCTGGTTGTGGTCAGCAGCACTAACGTTAGCACTTTGTGATACACTGCCATGCACTAGGCACTTTATGATAAATTGTATATATTACGGTTTATTCACTCATTCATTAATTGATTCATTGAATTCATTTGATTTTTATGTAATTATAATAGCACAGTTGTTCCATAGATATTTATTGCTCTTGGAGAGGACTATTTCTTATCAATTGTTTGGTTTACTTGAGAGCTATTTACTTAAATATCCGGTGAAGCCTTGTGTTTTTAATTGTTTTTATTCCTAGTATGTCACACACCCCACTTCCAGACACTTGGGAACCCGGCCTGTAGAGGGCGATCTTGCAGAGATGACATGGAAAAAGGAGCCCCTCCTGGTCCATAAGTACTGGGTTCCTCCCACTATTCCTCAGTCTTTTCGTCTCTGCAGTCGGCGAAGCATTCAGAAGATGACTCTTCTTCAAGCTGCAGGTAGCCGGGTTTGCTCCCGGCCCCTTTTTTTCTCTATTTCTGTCTGAAACTCTTTAAACCTGTTTGATTATATTGCATGCCTCCCAGCCCTGGCTGTATGGTTCAGGCAAAGGTAGATACATACACCTTCTGGTGTATACAGGAGTTTTACTCCTCCGTGAGACCCAAATGTGGGTAGGCGGTTTCCGGGTTGGTGTTCCCGGCATGGGATGCCCCTGTCCCCTTATAATCCCCTTGTATCTTATGGGTGCATTTCTATCCTCTCCCCTTTAGTTCTCCTTTACCCTGCTTGGGTAAAAAAGGAGGGGGGGGGGGCGCGCGTTATCTGGGCTTATTTTTCACCATGCACACAAAAAAAAAAAAAAAGATATATAAAATAAATCTTTATTACATATATATTATCTTTTGTATTTTTTGCTCTTTTTTTATTCTTTTTTGCTTACCTTTTAAAGCTCTTTGGCTATGTTCAGATTTGAATTTCCCTCCATTCTTGGTCATGTGATTCTGGGGGTGGGCTTAGGCACACAGCATCATTTCATTCCCAGAGCACCCTGGTTTGCTCTTTGTCTGCCTGGCTCCTGCTGCTTCCCTGTGGTCTTCCCTCATTGTGCTTGCTTCGGCAGCACATATACTAAAATTGGAACAATACAGAGAAGATTGCACAAGGATGACACGCAAATTCGTGAAGCGTTCCATATTTAAAGGTGCTGTGAGTACCCCTCAGCTTGCCATTTTTTTCATGCTTTGTCATTTATTGTATTGTGTGCATTGGTGACTGTTTTCTTTGTAGGTGGAAACTCTTTATTTTAAAAGGGGTTTCTCCTGGTCTTTAGCCCTTAAAGCCTTATTTGGGGGTCCATTTGTGTTAATATCCTCCCACTTGGGACTATTTAAAGGGGCATCCCGGGTAGCAATTGCGTAAATCCCATATATACTTGGCGACTATAATCAATTATAGTATAATACTAAACACCATATGGAGGCATCTCAGGACAACGGGCATGCAGTTCCCTCTGCACAGAC
Source organism: Gastrophryne carolinensis (assembly GCA_027917425.1). Classification (NCBI taxonomy): domain Eukaryota; kingdom Metazoa; phylum Chordata; class Amphibia; order Anura; family Microhylidae; genus Gastrophryne; species Gastrophryne carolinensis. Next base: position 481,751,357 of record CM051234.1, on the reverse strand, counting down.
TCGGCAATGTTTTGGATGTGGGGCATCCCTTGTTGGGGATAACGCAATTCTTTGCGTCCCTTGTGCTGAGTTAACTATTATTATGCAGCAAACTGGGGCCCAGGCTTCGGCGTCTGCGGCTTCTGCCTTATCTCCTACTCCGCCATGTCTTGTCCGTATTCCCAGTGATATTGTCATGGGTGGTGAGTCGCATTCTGATTTATGTGCCAGATTGGCTCATCTTGAAAAATTGTCTAGCTCTGTGGCCAAGAAGGCCTCAGCTAAAAGGAAACATTTGACTCAGGCCGTTCTGGTAAGTGAGTTGGATAATTGTGAAATGCTTTATTGGTCTGATCCTTCTCAGTTAGAAGAAGGAGAATTAAATAAGGAATCAGATGTTTCTGATGAACAGCAATTTGTTGGTACTGTGATTGAGCAGGGTGAAGCTATTGTTGTGGATACCCCAAAGGCTCTTGCTCAGTTATTTGAGGTTTGGGTTATCACTCCTCCTGAAGTAGTCCCTCCTCAAAAAGGGGAATTCTTTGGAGTCTCTAAACCTTGTTTAGAATTTCCAAATCAAAAGCATTTTGATGAAATTATTCTTAAAGAATGGGAGAAGCCTGCGCGGCTTCCTGGCATTCCCTTGGGCTGGGACAAGAAATATCCCTTCCCAGCTGATACTGTTAAGCGTTGGTCATCACCACCTGTGGTGGATGCCCCTGTGCTTAATTTATCCAATTCTTCTGTGTTGCATTCTCCTGACTCCACTACACTTAAAGATGGAGAGGATAAGCGTATTGATCAAATGGCGTGCCACGCTTTTTCCAGTGTGGGCTCGGCCTTGCTGCCTGTTGGTGCTTCAGCGCTCATGACAGTGGCTATTAGGTCTGTTGTGGGAGACCTAATGAATTACTCAGGGCTTGATCCGGCCTCTGATGAGTATGCCGCTCTTAAGCGATGTGAGATGTTTGCATCTTTTGTACTTTCTGCCTTAGATGATACTCTGCTCATGTGCAGCAGAACCTCTGCCTTGTTAGTCGCCATCCAGCGGTCAGTATGGTTGCGGCAGTGGGCAGCTGATATTATAGCCAAGAAATCGCTTACAGCGCTCCCTTTTGTGGGATTGCGCCTCTTTGGAGAAAAATTGGATTCTGTCACTAAAGGAGGTAAACTACCTCGGCGTAAGAAACAATCGTCCTTTCGTGGAGTGGCCTCTTTTAACCCTTCCTTTCAGGGGTCTAGATCCCTCACAACCCTAGAGGGAATGCATGGAATAGAGGAAAGAGATGTGGCCGTCCAAGTCAGAATTGGGGGTCCAAAACCAAATCTGCCACTAAGCCTGCTCAACAATGAGGGGACGCCCTCACCCTTACGGGTGGGGGGACTGCTGCGGTTCTTCCAGGTCTGGGTTCAGGAGGTATCAGACAATTGGGTTCTGGAAGTAGTCTCTTCCGGTTACAAACTGGAATTCGAGTCCCGGCCTCCTCCCAGATTTTTCATGTGCCGGATGCCGTCAGATCCGGCAATTGCGCAGGGACTGCGGGCAGCAGTAGCGAATCTGTTAAACATGGCTGTCATCTGCCTAGTGCCTCCAGCGGAAAGGGGTTTGGGGTTTTACTCCAATCTATTCATGGTACCCAAGAAGGACGGCTCTGTTCGGCCTATCCTAGACCTAAGGAGACTCAATCAATTTATCCGTTTCAGAAAATTCCGCATGGAGTCTTTGCGATCAACGATCGATGCTCTCCGTCAGGGGGTCTTCATGACATCCATAGACATCAAGGATGCTTATTTGCACATTCCTATTTTTCCGGGTCACCAGAGATTTCTCAGGTTCTCGATAGAAGACCAGCATTATCAATTTGTGGCCCTTCCATTCGACCTTACCTCGGCCCCAAGAGTCTTTACCAAGATGCTGGCAGGAGTGATGGCTATATTCAGGTTCCAGGGCATCCGCATTGTGCCTTTCCTGGACGATCTTCTTATCGCGGCCTCCTCCCTCGAACAATCAGAGTTGGACACCAGGACGGTGGTCTCTACTCTAGAGAGGTTCGGATGGGTAATAAGTTACCCCAAATCCTCTCTCTGTCCGTCCAGGGAAATTCCCTTCCTGGGCCTGATTCTGGATACATTTCAGGCCAAGGTTTTTCTTCCTCAGTCCAAAATGGTTCTGATTCAGGACTTGATTCGTCTATTCTTGTCCAACCCTCGCCAGTCTATCCGTTTAGGGATGATACTAGTGGGATTGATGGTAGCTGCATTCGAGGCAGTCCCGTTTGCCCAGTTTCACATAAGGACGCTTCAGCTCTTCCTCTTGGCAAAATGGGACAGGTGCCCACTATCATTAAATCAGACTTGTCTATTGTCTCCCCACGTTTTGCAGTCCCTTCAGTGGTGGTTAATATCGCACAACCTCCAGAAGGGCAAGTCATTTCTGACTCCGCCTTGGAAACTGGTTACCACGAATGCCAGCCTGGTGGGCTGGGGGGGCTTCTGGAAGAAGCATAAGTTCCAAGGATTGTGGGGGCCTCAGGAGGCTCATTCTCCAATCAATGTATTAGAGTTACGTCTTGTTCTACTTCGACTGACCCATTTCTTACAGGGTCTGCCAGTTCAGATTTGGTCAGACAACCGAACAGCTGTTGCATACATCAATCACCAGGGAGGGACTCCGGGAAGTGTCTCTGATCCTTCAGTGGGCAGAGATCAATGTTCCCTGCATATCAGCAGTTTACATTCCGGGGATAGAGAATGTGGAGGCAGACTCCCTGAGCAGGGGATGTTCTTGCCAGGGAGAATGGTCTCTCAATCCAAGGGTCTTTCAGTTCCTCTGTGACAAGTGGGGGACTCCACGGTTGGACCTGTTTGCTTCTCGCCACAATCACAAGCTGCCAGCTTTTGTGTCTGTATCCCAGGATCCTCTGGCAGTGGCAGCGGATGCCATGTCTCTGGCCTGGAAGGATCTGGGGTTCCTATATCTGTTTCCCCCATTTTCCATGATCAGCAAGGTGGTGCGCAAGTTAGCACTGGAGGAGGCGCCAGCAATTCTGGTGGCACCAAGGTGGCCAAGACGTCTGTGGTACGCAGACGTCGTAAGGCTGGCAGTGGATCGCTTCCATCTGCCTCTTCTTCCAGATCTCATCACTCAGGTTCAACTTTGTTACCCCAATTTACAAACGCTGGCTTTGACGGCATGGCTGCTGAAGTCTCCATCTTGAAAGAAGAAGGTCTTTCTGATGCGGTTATTCAGACTCTTATTAGAGCTAGGAAGAAGTCTTCCTCTGTCATTTATTACAGGACTTGAAGGTCCTATATTGATTGGTGTGAATCCAGGGGTTTGCCCTGTAGAGTATTTTCTATTCCTAGAATTCTGGAATATCTGCAACAAGGTCTGGATATGGGATTCCAGATTAGTACTTTGAAAGGGCAGGTCTCTGCCTTGGCTATTTTCTTTCAAAGATCGTTTGCTCTTCATCCTTTGGTTAAGACGTTTTTCCAAGGAGTCGCGCATGTGCGGCCTCCCAGAAAGCCTATGCTTCCTGTTTGGGACCTTAACCTGGTGCTTTCAGCTATGCAGGCTGCTCCCTTTGAGCCTTTGCAGGATATTCCTCTTCCTATTCTTACTCAGAAGGTTGCCTTTTTGGTTGCTATTACTTCTGTCCGCCGAGTTTTTGAACTGGCGGCTTTGTCTATTCTAGCCCCTTATTTTGAGAGGCATCAAGATAATGTTGTTTTCCGTTTTAAACCGGATTTCCTTCCTAAGGTGGTGTCTGGTTTCCACCTAAATCAGGATATAGTTCTTCCTCCCTTGTGTCCTAAACCTAGTAACAACAAGGAAAGGGTCTTACATTCTTTGGATGTAGTTCGTTGTGTTAAGTAGTATTTAGTTACTACTTCGGCCTTCCGCAAGACGGATGCCTTTTTTGTTGTGTCTTCTGGGCCCAAGAAGGGTTTTGCTCCTGCCAAATCTTCCCTTAGTAAGTGGATACGTCAGGCCATCATTGGGGCCTATATGGCTAAGGGGAAGGTTCCTCCTTTTCGTGTCACCGCTCATTCTACTCGTGCTATTGGAGCTTCCTGGGCTTTTCAGCACCAGGCTTCTGTTGAACAAGTTTGCAAGGCTGCGACTTGGTCTTCTGCGCATACTTTTTCGAAGTTTTACAAGGTTGATGTGCGGGCCTCAGCGGATGCTGCTTTTGGCCGCAAAATTCTGCAAGCTGCAGTAATTTAAGTTATGCATTATTCCTTGGGGATCCCCACCCACTATAGACACTGCTATTGTATGTCCCAAGTGTCATGAATATTTGGAAGTGGGGTGTGTGACATACTAGGAATAATACCATTATTCTAAGCAGACAGCACGTCCTGCTCCAGACATAGTCCTTACATGTGGGTATACCTCCGCCTTCAGCGCTGTGCACTGCAGTATCATGAAGAAAACAAGCTCCTCCCGGCCCTACATATACCGAGGGACCTCCCACAAATCCCCAGATTTCTCTGCTTTGCTGAACTGCGAAGACATGAAGTATCACGCTCTCGCAGGCGAGCGGGGCTTTACAGCCCGAGGCCCTGCGGGACTATTTCCACCCGTCCTCTCTGTGAAAGAATATGCCTCCCAGCCTGGGCTGCGTTGGTCGGGTGAAGGTAGGCAGCACCTCGTGTGCTTAACGGAGCCATGCTCCACCGCAATCCCCCACCATAGGGTAGGCGGTTTAGGCTGATGGTGAGCCTCTAGTGGATGCCCCTCCCGCATTATTGCCCCGTACCCCGGGTAGTGCTGGACCCTGTGTAAGGGTCGCCATCCTCCCTCATTCCCCAACTAGTTAGTGGGAAAAGAAAGGGGGGGTTATGTGTGTGGTGGTCCCTGGGTACCAGTATTTCACGCTTATGGCCATATTTCTGCCCTTCATTAACATTTAAATGTCAGAGCCGCGCTGCTTGCTCTTTATTTGGTTTTCGGCTACCACTGTATGTCTTATGCACAGTTTGTGGCGTTGTCTAGATGCTGTGGCGCCTTTTCCTTACTAGTCGTAACGTTTTTTCTACAAATCCTTAAGCGTGTGATTGTATCCTTGCTTTGCCGTTACCTCAGAGCTTCACGCTCTCCGGAGTGGGCGGGGACCTGAATTGGCGCGCTCCGCGTCACGGCCGAGCATCGAGCTCGCCCTTCGAGGTTCGCTGGGCGTCATTTTGTTGATCTTCGCGCGTGTGGTGGCGGTTCCCCTCCTCCCTTGGTCTGTAAGTGCCCTTGCGGGTGACTCCTTTTTCTATGTTTTCCAGCTGCGCATGGCTCTGACACCCATTCTTCTCCTTATGTCTTTCAGACGCTAAGATTCCAGTGGCTTCCCCCGGCCTGATATATATCTTAAACGGGCTCATTTTTATATTCTCCCACATTCCTTGCGGGTCTTGGGGCATCCGGGGTCGCTTATAGCATAAATCCCTGCTGGCATATTGCTTTGATAATCACCATATGGAGGCTTCTCAGAATTGTGTCCGGGGTCCCGCGGGGACAAGACTGGACAAGCACTGGCCCTGCAATCAGGTTTACCAGTGGCTGCATCTTGCTTCAATACACCTGTCTCCCCTTGTTTAAATGTCACTCCTGATGAGCCGCACTTGAGCGGGGATGACCAGCAGGTGGTGCCGCGCAGGCTACCTACGGCTGAGCAGGTGATGCCTGGTTGGCGGAGCGCTTGGGCGCTGGAAAGAAGCGGTCCCTGACGCTTCCTGGTTCTATGATACCTTGGACCCGTGATAATTCTGGCCCTGGTTCCTGGGGCCGGTGTGACACTGATAAATTACTTATAAAGATCTTTGGAGTACTGTCCATCTCTCCTCCGGGAGAGCCTCCCAAGCCCAAGAGGGAGAGTTTCCACACGGCGACACCGCGCTTGGAATTTCTGGAGCAGGATCATTCCAGGCTCTTATATCTAAGGTTCCGGGGGTCTGGGATTGGAAGTACCCTTTTCCCCCTGATGTGGTTGGCTGCTAGTCAGCCCCTCCCGAGGTGGATGCACCTATTATTAGGGTTGCTAACCCTCCCTTCATGACAGCCTCTACTCATCGTACCCTTCGGGATGCTGAGGACCGGCGCATTGACAGTCTGGCTTCCCACGCCTTTTCGTGTGCAGGGACGGCTCTGCGCCCGGTCTGTGCCGCGGCCGTCACTGCGGTGACCGCCAGGACCCTTCTTAGGAAGATACTTGACCACCAACCGGAGGATCTCCCTTGGGAGGTCTTTAAGGCACTGTCTGATTGTGATGTTTTTTGTGAGTTTATTCTCTCAGCGATGGATGACACTGTTAAATGTGCACTAGAACCTCGGTTCTTGTGGTGGCTATTCACCGCCTGCTTGGCTGCGACAGTAGAGGGCTGACAATGATACTAAAAAGGCTCTTACTGGCCTTCCCTTTAGAGACGACGCTTATTGGGTTGGACCTTTTGGAAAAAAGGAGTAAGGCACCCTCGAGCAGAAGGCCGTCTCGGCCTCCCAGGGGCAGGGACACCCCTCCCCTTCCCTACGGTAGTGTCAAGCGCGAACTAGAAGTGTACTTCCAATTTTTTGGAATAGAGACCCGCCCCAGGGGGGCAGGCAACGCCCTGGGTCCTCTGGCTGTGCGAAGTCCAAATCTGCCGAAACCACACAAGCGTGAAGGGACACCCTCGCCATGTTGGGCGAGTGGACTGCTGCAGCACTGGGCTCCTATCGCAGGGCGCCATGCTTCTTTCAGGTTGTTACAGGAGGTAGTCCCCCCGGATGCAGACTGGAGTCTGCTGGGCGGTCCTTTTTCTAAGGTTATCAGGGTTCTTCTAGTCCCTGTTTTCCCTTCGGGAGTTGAGGTAGGCCGAGTTTGGCGTGTAGGGTCTGGGCTCTTACAGGTTGGCCCTTGACCTGTGATTGCATCCACTTTACCCTTCCCCTCCGGGATGAAGCAGTCTGACCCAGGTTGGCATTCTGGGGCCTAGCATTTATACCTTTACAGGCAGTTTCTACATGCTATCTACCTTTTGGGCCCCAGGCGCTCTAGTCCAGTAGACCTCTTGATGCATGTGAGGATTTATAATCCCTTTTTAGTCCCCTGTGCCTTCAGGACACCTAGGCCACTTCCAGCCAGTGTTGAAGGTCCAACTCTGCGCATTGGGGTATTGTTTTGGTTCCTCTCCTGCTCCCAGATGACTCACCAAGGCGAGTATGGGAGTGGTGTCTTGGACGTGCCCGTGTGGCGTCCGCGCTAGGTTCTACTTTATTGTCCTTCTTTGCTTCCTATTTTTGCATCAGGCCGTGTTGGCTATTGACTTGTGGCTCCTTTGGGAGTCCTGTGGATTGGTGCTCAGGCACATCACTTACTTAGTGTTCCCCGGTTCGGTATTCCCCTACGGGGTGGCATTTAGATTGGTTCATGTTAGAACCTTCCTTCTGCTAAATGTGGACTTGTTATGGAAAGGGCCTTGCCCTCTTTGATGTCACACTTCCTTTACCTTGCAGTTGGTGGGCCTGTTGGTGGCGGCCCAGATGCTGTCCCTTATTCTCAGGAGCACCCCTGGAACTAGGTCAGTACGCTCCCCCTCGTTACGGGGGTTCCTTTTGAGGTTGTAAATTCAAGGAAGATGTCTGGGACCATTCCTTCCTTCTCTCTTCTCCCTGTAGATGGTCATCATGGGTACTATGTCTTGCAGGTGGACTGGGGGGTCTTATTTCTCCTGAAATCCCCCGTGGTTCCTAAAGGGGTCCCCTTAGGGGATCCATCTTCATACGGTTTTTTGGTTGACACATTGAGCCTTTCTTGGGCTCTAATTTGCTGGACTACTCCTCTTCAGGACTTGTCATTTTTGGGGACTCTCGATCAGTCTGAGGACAGTGGCTTGTCCCTTTTTATCTGTGAAGGTCTCGGAACAGGTTGACCCTTCAAGAAGGTTCCGGTTCGGTTCTAAGTGGGGGTTTACATCCCTTGCACTTCATTGGTATTAGCTTGGCTGGCTGTCCTAACGTGGCAGGAGGTTCTATTCTAGTATCTCACTGAGTCCCTACTGGTGTGGCCCTGTGGGGCCCCGTTGCTATTACAGGGACTCTGTCCTGGGTTATTGTCCCAGGACTCTCTGGCCTTGTTCATGAGGGCCTAGTATTGCTTCTGTCAGGACATTATATTCTATATGTCTTAACTTCTTTCACCCTGCCAGGCGGGGTTCTGCATAAGATTGCAGTAGAAAGGGAGAACCATTATGCTGGGGGCCCTGGGTGGCCCAGCGGGGCGTGGTTCGCAGATTTTCTGCTGAAGACAGTCGTACTGTATGCCCTCTCAAGAGGGTTGTTCTGCCTATTCAGGCTCCCTACTACGTCGCCCTTACCTACAGGCCTTTTAGGCGATTGGTCGGTTGGCTTTTCACCCTATTGGAGATGGGTATCTCTGGGTGTCTTTTCTCTATTGGAGGGCTAGGCCTAGCTCCCTCCTCTTCTTCTCCCTTTTCTGCCGGCTATGTTGGAGTATGCTCTTCTAGTCGGCTTTGCTTGGACTAGCTCTCTTTCCTGCGGGATGTTCCCTATCCCTGGGTCCTAGGATTATTATAGCACAGTTGAAGTTGGCTCCCTAACTCAGTGCTCTGAAGGTTTCAGGGCTCGCCCTGTTCACCTACTGCAGAAGTCTAGTTCAATCTTCTGTGTTGCGCATTCCTCAGGGGTTGCTCAGGTGCATTCCCCAGGGAATTCTATGCTCCCTTTTTGGGGGGGTTACTTATCCGGATGCCCTACTAAGGGTTCCCTTGCTTCTTATTCAGATTCTTGTCTGAACTGTTTCTTCCCTCATATCGCTCTTCTGGGGCGGTTGCTTCAGTCAGAAATGGGCCATAAAGGATGGCTCTGTTAGCGGTCCTAGTTAATATATATATATATTATATATATATATTATATAGAGAGAGAGATAGATATATAGATAGATATAGATATATCTGTACACCATGAGGTGAGGGTGTTCCGCCTTACGCCGAATTGGGTCCAGGCGGTGTTCTTATTCTCCTTTAGTCCAGACCCTACGGTCTCTGGGCTATTGTCTGGCTTACTCTGAGCGAAAGGGATCTGTATCCCTCATCAGGTGTTGGAGATTCCTGGCCTTTCTCTTGTCCCTGGTAGGGATTATGCCCCTTGGGGCTTATAGGTTTCTCCATCCTTATGTACCGGATCTGCTTGCTAACACGGGTGTAGGTGCCCTTTGGCTTGGTCCTGCTCGGTCGCCTTGTTCCTCTGAGCCTAAAGTAAACGTCTCGGCTCTTGCTGAGCCTTGTTAGCGTTGTTTTTCAGTATTCCTGCTGGTCTCGCCTGAGACCTGGGTTCATATTCTCAGATGGGGAGATCTCTAAGATTGCCATGGCTGCCCCTTTTTTTCCAGTAGCATGGTTAGGCTGTTACTCTGGCCTACTCGTTAGGGGAAGATTATTCTTCTCTCTTGGTTTTTGCTCTTACTACTTGTGCTTGGCTTGGGCCTTTCAGCACTAGGTTCTGTTGAGCAAGCTGGCTAGTCCGCTGCTTGTGTTCAGTTCTGCCTTTACAAGAATTCAAAGGCTGTGGTTAGAGCATTGCTGTTGTTGCTCTTGGTAGCATGGTTAAGGTGACAGCACTTTTATGGTTGTCTGTGCCTTTTTTCTCGGGGATCCCACCCTACTTATGGACACTGCTATTGGATGTCCCACATGTAAGGACTATGTCTGGAGCAGGACGTGCTGTCTGCTTAGAATAATACAACTCTGTGAAGTACTCACCTGTAGAGTTGGTATTATATGCAGACAGCACGTCCTGCTCCACCCCACCCTGATTCACCTTGTTCTGGATCCCCTGTGTGGTGATTATTATCTTGTATATTGTTGCCAGTCTCTGGGTGGTTGTTTTCCTCCTGGCTTCTTCTCTCACTGCTTGTCAATGCTGGGGATTTGTGGGAGGTCCCTCGGTATATGTAGGGCCGGGAGGAGCTTGTTTTCTTCATGATACTGCAGTGCACGGCGCTGAAGTCGGAGGTATACCCACATGTAAGGACTATGTCTGAAACAGGACGTGCTGTCTGCATATAATACCAACTCTACAGGTGAGTACTTCACAGAGTTGTATTTTGTGAGTGCTCACCTGTAAAATGGTTATTACGAGTATGTCACGCACCCCACTTCCCCCGCCCTTTTTTGTTGTAAGGGATCCTTTATATGGTGATTATTATTTTCAAGCAATTTTTCAATTATTGAATATAATTTGCTCTTCCTGGTTCTTCACTGCTTTTTAAAAAGACTGAGGAATAGTGGGAGGAACCCAGTACTTATGGACCAGGAGGGGCTCCTTTTTCCATGTCATCTCTGCAAGATCGCCCTCTACAGGCCGGTTCCCAAGTGTCATGTATATTTGGAAGTGGGGTGTGTGACATACTCGTAATAACCATTTTACAGGCGAGTACTCACAAAATGGTATTTTTTTTTAGATGTCTGGTTTGTATGTGTATAGATTTCATATGCTATTTCTGTATGCCCATTGATAATAAAGGGTAATTTCATATTATTCTGGTAGTGTGGCTGGGTGTTTTACTGGTGCTCCATTTGGGATTGTTCTGGCGGATCCCCTTATAAGTGTAATATTGTCATCTCTGCTTATACTGCGGAGGGAGGTGTATCTAGCCTGCACCCATTGTTACTAGAGGGTGGTGCGGAGTATCCTTTTGTTTGAAGAGCTGTGAAGAATGAGGGACAGCCTGGAATGGACTGGAAGGAAAAACGCAATTCTGTGAGACTCACCTGTAGAATTGTTTTCATTTCCTATCCATTCCAGGCCATCCAATCCGCACTCTTTGAGGCTTATTATTGTCCTGAATGCCTTTTTTATGGTGATTGAGCCATTACTTGTTCATAGGACACTTGTTATACAAATTTAGGATTATAGGTTTTCGAGAGAATACAAGCGGAGGCTATGTGAAGTAACATGGTCTCCTATGTTCGGGGTCTCCCGGCCTTGCCTCTTGCTATTTGAGTTACTGCTTTTTAATTACTGGGCCTGGTTAAGAGGCAGCTGCTATTTATAGGGGGCCGGGAGGAGCCACATCTTTGATCTTGCAGTCCACGCTCCTTCGGGCGGAGAAGTCCCAGCTGTGAAGAATGGGGATTGGCCTGGAATGGATAGAAAATAAAACCAATTCTAAAGGTGAGTCTCACAGAATTGCATTTTTTTTTTACCACAGCCTTTGCCTAATATCCTAAAAAACCAGGAAAAATGCTAAATTACTAAGTTACAGCCAAACTGTCACATAATGGCAGTTAGGTTGAAGTGCTCCCCATTGCTGAGATATGTGTTTTCTAACAGATTGCATCATCACTGGGGAGGGGCTACTCATCCAGGAAGCAATATGACCGACTGCATCCAGTTTGTGCTATGGATACTGGGCAAAGGCTGAGGTAAAAAAAAAAAAGAAACACGGGCTGTTTTGGGCACTGGGCTGGGGATAGAAGGTGATCACATATACTTCTCTTAGTATAGGTGCACTTTAAGGCATAAGGAGGTGGATGGGGCTAGTTTAGTGTTATGGCACCAGGGGAGGGTTTAGTTCTGCTTTAACTGTGTGGTTGTTCCCAACCTTATATACTAAGTGTACTGGATTGCTGGCTGTGTTCTCTAAATGGTCTAAATTAAAGGCCAGGTATCATTTCTTGATGGGCTGAATATATTTTAATCAGAGTTCTCTGCTTCTCAGCTGATAAATGTTACGTTTTTCTGCTGTAAACTAGCTAACTGGTTGTTACATTGTGATACTGTATGATAAAAAAAACTCACAAATGTAGCAACTGCGCCTTCAGTAGGAAAGCAGTTTGCTTCATTTTTTTTTTTTTTTTTTTTTTCTTTCTTTTTTTTCTTCTTCTCTGACATCAGTATGGCCACAAAACTGAAAGGAGTGAGCCACTGGCTGCTTTAGCTGGGGGTGTGCCTGTGCCAACCATTTTCAAATATTAGAAAGGGTACATGGATCTTCTTGTTGCACATAGTTCAGAAATATATCTATCTTTCTTTCAAATGTAAAAGCCTTGCGTCTTTCTATTCTGAACAAAAAAACAAATCTTTTATAAGCAGCAGCTTTGTTTTGGCTTGTGGTATCTGGATAGCTTTTGTGTCTTTACCTGCCTCATCAGAATCATTGATACGCAAAGCAATTAGGAACTCCTGCGACAGCCCTCTAAAACATATTCTGCCTTCTATTGATTTTGTACGCGCTCCTGAAAACAACTGATGGATGAGGCAACAGGAAAGCCAATTCTTACAGGAAAATGAACTCAAAACTCAATTTGAACACGTTTTCTGACTTTGGATGAATGTATTTAGGCCACTAAAATGGTCTATCTTTTTATAAATGTGTTAGCCTGTTGTGGGGTAAACCCGCTTTGTTTCAGGTCTGTAAGTTTTTATAGATGCATCCATGGTAGGAAGACCCTTGCTAAGAAATGTTTTATATGCAGTAAAGTAAATTATTAAACTATTTTGGCCACCGCATACAAAAGGTTATATTCTTGGTGTGCCACACACCCCGCTTCACTTCTTAAATATTCATTACTTCATGGGTTAATCACCTGCAGGTGACGTAGTGCAGAGAGGAAGTCTTGTAACGAGCCCCACCTTCCGGCCTATATATACCTGGTACCTCCCTTCAATCACCAGTATTTTTCTCTCTGCGTGACAAGCAGAGGTTGGAAGTTTCCTGCTTACAGGTAGGTCGGGGCTTACCCCGCCACCCCCCTTTTGGTCTATTTCTGCCCGGTTTGAGTTGTATACCTCTATGGTGGATAGGAAGCCTCCCAGCCTAGGCTGCTCACCGGGTAATTGGTAGACGGCACTATTGGTGCCTAGGAGCTTATCTCCTCCGCTCGTCCCCCTCCTTTGGGGGCAATGCGGCAATCCGGCATGGTGATCCGGAAATGGGATGCCCCTGTCCCGAGGGTCCCCGTAGCCCCTTACTCCCCCGTTCCGGTCCTTTCTCCCTTCACTGGGGGGGGGGGGGGGGGGGGGGTGCTTTAGTATGTGTGTTTCACTTGTATCACTGCATGTAACATATGTGTCATGTTATGCATTCACTGTAGCATGTGTATTTTTTTTTTTTGGGTCTGCTTTAAGGGCAGGCTGCGCTGGGTAAAGGCTGGCCACTTCTCTTGCAGTTTGTTGCTTTGTGGCCCCCTCTCCCCTCCCTCCCTCTCCCCTCTCCTCGCCTGGCATTCATGTTTGCATTGTACACCACCATGCGGTTTTTACCCTCCCCCCTCCGCCGCCTGAGCGCACGTGTTGTGGCCCAGCTGTAAGTGATTCCAGCTGATCGGCGTAGGGGGGGGGGGGGGGGCGGGCCCGCTGACGCGCGGCGCCGACGTCTGCGGCGTCTGCGGCGGGCCCAGCGTTTTGCTTCCTTCAATGCAGGAAATCGCATGGGCGCACGGCCGCACTTTGTCTTCTGTGCTGGCTGCTGGCTGCAGTCTTGTTCCGGCTGCTGCCTTTGCTGTCCAGATAAGCGGCCCCTCCCGTTGGGGCCATTAAATGGGGAATGCATTCCTTGCAGTAATACAGTGGGGAGTCACTCTGTATTAAGGGGGTGTGATTTAAGGGCACTTTGGTGCCATGCTTATGTTTGTTTATACACATGTGAGGATCTGATGGTTTTTCCTTGCAGATCCTGGGATCCCTGCTTATGGTGGCCCTCTGGCTCTATGTGCCTGGCTAACTATTGGGATATCTTTGTGAATGTATATATACATAGACTATATATATAAATATATATATATATATATATATAGTTCTTTAAAGGGGACCTTAACTTAACTTAACTTAAAAAAAAAAAAAAAATTAAAAAAAAAAAAAAAAGAAAAAAAAAAAAAAATCCTCCCTTCCGGGACATTACTAATAAAGGGGCATCCCGGGTTGGCTTATGCCTTAAAAGTCCCAGTATTGCGAATACCATAAATCACCATATTGAGGCTTCCGTAATTTCCGGAAACGGTTCTGTGAGCCGTTTGGGGGGTGCGTAGGTTATAGGGTTCCACTCCCAGCTGATGATGTCTTTATTTGCATCCCTTGTGCAAAACAGACTATTGCGCGCCAGTCCATTGCTTCGGCTGCGGGGCCATCGCATCCTTCATCTTCTCCTACCTCTCCCTCCCTATTTCCGGACCCCGCATGACACTGTCAAAGTGGGGATTCGCATTCCGAGGTGGCAGCACAGCCCAGCCCCCGGAAAGTTATGCCCGTTAAAGCAGCGTTAAAGGTCGCTGCAAAACGAAGGCACCTGACTCCGGTACCTTCGGCTCCACAGGACCAGTTTTGTGTACCTGTGGAATGGTCCGATGGATGCCCGGACGAGGATGAATTCCCGTCTGAGTCAGATGAGCCGACAGGTCAGCTTGTGGCTGATGAGATTGGCGATTGGTCAGAGGGGGTTGTTTTTGGACACCCCCTCTATTCTGGCTCAAATGTTTAAAATTTTGAGTTTAGATATGCCTGAGGTGCCCGCCCCGCCAGGGGTTGGTTGTTTAAAGAGCCTCAGCCGCGTTTGGTTTTTCCCCAGACAACACCTCTTTGAGAGGGTGGTTCTTAAGGAATGGGAACATCCCACGCGGTTATCTGGAATTCCTTCCAGTTGGCCATTGTGCTTATGTTTTGTTGACTATAAGAGCACAAGGGGGCATATGCTAATTACATTTTTTTTTGAGGCCTACGGCCACACCGCCCTGAATGCGCCCAGTCTTGTCTGATCTTGGAAGCTAAGCAGTGACGGGCCTGGTCAGTACTTGGATGGGAGACCGCCTGGGGCTACCCCTGTACTAGGGCTCTCCAGCTCGGCTATGGTACAATCTGCTGAGACCACTGTCCCCAAAGATGGGGAAGATCGTCGAATTGACCAAATACGCTCGACTTGGTTGTAATCTATTCCAGGTCAGCGTTGCGCCCGGTATGTGCTTCAGCCCTTCTGCTATTGGCAATTAAATCCTTAATTCAGGGCTATATGAGGATCTTAATCCCGCTTGCAAACAGTTCACTGCGCTTAAGCAGTGTGAATCTTTTGTGGCTTATGTCCTGGCTGCTCAGGACCAGGCGCTGATTATGAGTAGCAGGGCGGCAGCTTTGCTGGTGGCTATTCGCGGGTCAGTATGGCTGCGTCAGTGGTCAGCGGACACGGCTTCCAAAAAGGGTGCTCACAGCTCTCCCCTTTTTGGGGTTGCGTCTGTTTGAGGAGAAATTTGATTCTGCCGCAAAGGGTGGTAAGATGCCACAATGCAAGAGGCCCTGTGGTCCCTTCAGGGGGACAAGTTCCGGTAGGCCTTCCTTTCAAGGATTCAGAGCGGGCAGGGGTGCGTCCTTTCCCGCTACCTGTGGCGCAGGTTGGACTCGGGGGAGGGGCCGTGGCCGGCCCACTCAGTCCTGGGGCACCAAGCCCAAAAACCTGCTGTTAAGCTCACTCAGCATTGAGGGGCTGCCCTCACCCGTGCGGGTGGGGGGACTATTGCGACACCTCTACCATTGGAACCAAGTGGTTCCAGGCAGATGGATCCAGGAGGTAGTGTCGCCCGGTTACGACCTGGAATTCGAGTCTCACCCTTCTTCACGGTCCGTTCATGGGTCGGTTCATCCTGGCCTGAACTCTCATCAAGACAGAGTGTGTCTTTCTTTTGCCGAATTCACACGAGAACGCTTCAGCTTTTTCTGTTAGCGTGTTAAGACCAGCAACCTCAGTCGCTGGATCAGTCCTTCCAGTTGTCCTCCCGTGTACGGCAGTCCCTCCTGTGGTGTTTGGTCTCGACCAATCTTGTGTAGGGCAGGCTTTTCCTGACCCCCCTTTTGGAAAATTGTCACCACGGACGCCAGTCTGTCGGGATGGGGCAGATTCTGGAAGGAACCGCGGTCCCAGGGGCAGTGGAGAGCTTAAAGGCCCCACTGTCCCATCAATATTCTGAATCTGAGAACCATCCGTCAGGTGTTTGCTCTCCTGACTCAGTACGTTCTGGGCCTTTTGGTCCAGATGTGTTCAGACAATCGATCAGCGGTTGCTTACGTTGGTCTTCAGGGAAGGACGCGTAGTCTGAGTACTCTCAGAGTGGTGTCCCTGGTCCGGACATGGGCAGTGTTCCATGTTCCCTGTCTCTTGGCGGTTCACATTCCAGTGGTGATGAGACAGGTAGTGGGCCGGTTGAGCAAGAGCTCTCCCCATCTGGAAGAATAGGCTCTCCATCCTCGGGTGGTTCGCTTACTGTGTCTCCAATGGGAGACCCCGGAGGTGGACCTGTTGGCCCCTCATCACTATCACAGGTTCCCGAACTTCGTGTCGCTCTCCCAGGATCCTCTGGCTCTGGCAGTGGACGCCATGTCCCTGAGCTGGGGAGTTCTGGGATTTCTATACCTGTTCTCTCCGATACCCATGCTGGGCAGGGTTCTTCAGAAGTTGGCTCTGGAAAGGGTGTACGCTGTTCTCGTGGCCCCTAGGTGGCCAAGACGAGTGAGGTTCACAGATATCGTTCGGCTGGCAGTGGACCAGTTCGTTCTACCTATTCGGCCCGATCCGCTCACTCAGGGTCAATTGTGTTACCCCAATTTACCAGCGCTGGGTTTGATGACCTGGCTGCTGAAACCTCCATCCTGAAGGAGGAGGGTCTTTCTGATTCAGTCATTTAAGACTCTGATCAATGCCCAGAAGAGGTCTTCTTCCATCACCTACTATAGGACTTGGAAAGCCTATATTGCTTGGTGTGAGATAAGATTTTTCCTTGTAGGGTCGTTTCGCTCTCCAGGTTTTACAATCAGGGCTGGACTCTGGTCTCCAGCTAAGTATCCGGGTCAAGCATACAGCACAACATGCACGGACGTGTATTGCTGGGCGGGCTCCTTTAGACCTGCCCTGGATGGTTACCAGGCAGACCAGCGGATTACATCTTAGCTGAGAGAGCGGACCCCAAGCCTGTATTTCTGCTTCCCTTATCATTGAGGAATAGGGAACCTCTCAACATAGGGCAGACGCCGTTCCTTCATAATTGGCGAACGGAGCACTAACTAACTTGGGATATCTAAACCTGTCCATCCAGCATCAATTTTGGGATTGTGCACCTGGACATGAGGCTTTTGGAATAATCTAACGGGCCTGGATGGGCTGATCAAGTGCCCTTAAGTGCGGTTTGGCACTGAAGAAGCCCCCTAGTGGGGGTGAAACTAGTTTACCGCTTATTACATGATATTACTCACCGCTATGATTTGGGCAAGTGAATCATTGAGCAAGTTTAATTGTCTATAATGTACAATATGTTCTATTGTGTTAGTAATAACCTGCGCATTGGCAAGTAAGACAGTTGACAACTGTGAAAAAAAAAAAAAAAATTTTTGTAGTACAATGATGATTACATTTGCATTGTGGAATTCAATGGGGAATTGGATTGGTAGCATGGCAAGCACCAAGGATATTCTTCTATAACAAACTTTTGTGTTTGTATTTTAACTAAATTAAATTAAAGTACGTTGAAAGGGCAGGTCTCTGCCTTATCTATCTTTTTTCAGAAGAGTGTTGCGCTTGAACCTTTAGTTAAAAAATTTTTTTCCAGGGGGGCTACGCATGTGCGGCCTCCCAGGAAACCATTACTCCCTGTTTGGGATTTGAATTTGGTTCTTTCTGCTCTTCAGGCGCCTCCTTTTGGGCCTTTGCGAGATATTGCTTTGTCTACCCTGACTCAGAAGATTGTCTTCTTGGTAGCGATCACTTCGGTCCAGCGTGTCAGAGTTGGCGGCCTTGTCTATCCAGGCGCCTTACTTTGAGAGGCATCAGGATAAAGTGGTCCTTCGGTTCAAGCCAGGCTTTTCTCTTAAGGTTGTTTCTGCTTTTCATTTGAACCAAGATATTGTTCTTCCCTCCTTGTGTCCTAATCCTAAGAATGACAAATAGAGGGTTTTGCATTGTTTGGATGTAGTACGTTGTGTTAAGTACTACTTGATTATCACGTCTCCTTTTCGTAGGACGGATTCCTTTTTTGTTGTGCCCCATGGGCCTAAGAAGGGTTTGGCACCAGCCAAATCTGCCATTAACAAGTGGAGACGTCAGGCCGTTACTGCGGCCTATTCTGCGAAGGGGAAAGTTCCCCCTTTTCGTATCACTGCTCATTCTACTCGCGCCATTGGGGCGTCTTGGGCATTTCAGCACCAAGCTTCTGTTGAACAGGTTTGTAAGGCCGCCACTTGGTCTTCTGTTCACACTTTTTCTAAGTTTTACAAAGTTGAGGTGCGGGCCTCAGCGGATGCTGTTTTCGGCCGCAAAGTTCTGCAGACTGCAGTCGTTTAAGTTATGCTTCACCTGGCCTTGAGTTGCCCAGCCCTTGTGGACACTGCTTTTGGATGTCCCATGAAGTAATGAATATTTAAGAAGTGAAGCGGGGTGTGTGGCACACCAAGAATAATACCATTTTGTGAGTACTCACCTGAAAAATGGATATTGTTGGTGTGCCACACACCCCGCTTCACACCCGCCCTTTTCGGTATTACCGAAGCCTTTATATGGTGAAGCCCTTTTTATATCAAATTTGATTTTGAGGTTACTGGTGGAATACTGGTACCTTGTATTACTGCTTTGTTGATTATACTGGTGATTGAAGGGAGGTACCAGGTATATATAGGCCGGAAGGTGGGGCTCGTTACAAGACTTCCTCTCTGCACTACGTCACCTGCAGGTGATTAACCCATGAAGTAATGAATATTTAAGAAGTGAAGCGGGGTGTGTGGCACACCAACAATATCCATTTTTCAGGTGAGTACTCACAAAATGGTATTTTTGAGACAAATCGTTGGCATTAGAATGAAATAGTTAACAAGGGTTATATGCCAGGGCCACCTGATTCTCCCCCCGCCACCCCCCGCTCTGTGAACCCTCCCCTGTAAAGCTTACCTTTTCCCCAATCCAACAGCGCATGTAGGAGACACGGCTGCCTTCAGTTATGCCTTTAGCTGGGCGCCAGCCTGCACCTGTCGTGTGTGAATGGCCGGCACAGGCATGCAACCTGTTAGAGGGTATGCACGGCTCCTTTTGGCTAGACTCAGCTCTTATCCGAGCGTGCTGATTAGCCGAGAGCCTGGGGGGTTTCACACAGCGGGGCATTCCAAATCGTGCTGTCCCGGGGCAAGGATCAATGCCCTGGATTGTCAAAATCCTGGGTTTTGGTCCACTTTTTAAAGAGGAAGGCCATGCATTTTGTGCCTCTTAAACCAGCCCCCATCCCCCCAGTGAGATCTTGAGTGACAGGTCAGTCACCCCATGCCTGGCAGCAGTGTGACTGCACTGGTCTGTCACTCAAGTCTACGGCTGCCATTCTGAGCCCCTCTCTAAAGAATTACTATAGTAAACCTAAAGTCCTTATTGGTAGTAATTGACTCCCTTTCTGTTGGGGGCCCTTTAACAGTTTACCAAGGAGCAGTTTTAGGAGACTATAAATATAAGTTGTCTGCCATATAATAGGTGATCCATGTTTTGCTATTCACTAAAGTTAATGCTCTTCTGGCATCCTTCCTAGGTTTTTTTTTTTATCCTTTTTACAGCAATAGTCTGGCACGTGCTTCCTGTACAAATTGACTGTACAAGACAGACCACCAAACCATTTAGGGACAGCACAGTCATTAGGAAATCAATCTCTAGTACTCCACTGTACTGATTAATGTTGCCACTCAGGCATTGGGGTCAGGGGAGCGATCAGTGTATTGCATTTAGCAGTCTGTATGCCCATTTGGGAATTGTAAGGTTGCTACATATTAAAGCGGACCAGCAGTCAAAAATTACCTTAATGGGACCAACACAATAAATGCTGCTGTTGTTCCTCTCCCTGTCTCCCCTCCCCTCTAGAAGGTTGTGCACAACCCCTTTGTTGTGGCCGCTCAGCTGGCAGGGGGCGCCTGGGGGGTCCGTGATTTGTGTGTGTTATTTTCCAAGTATACAGCACGTCCTGTTTCACCAATTTTCTTTATGCTTGGGATATCCGCCACAAGGTGGCGCAGTGGACTGCAGAAGAGACTTGTGGCGTCTCCCGGCCCTATAAAAGGACAGGAACCTCCCACAAATTCCCAGTTTCCTTCTGCAGACTGGACTGCAAAGATAGAAGATGGCTCTCTATATTACGCATGCGAGCTGGGCTTACCAGCCTGCGGTACAATGTGAAACACACCGCCTAACCCCCCCCCCAGCTAAGCATGCTTTGGGTGCGCCTACCGTTGCTCTTCCCCGCCTCGCTCTCTCCCTGGGGAGTTCTCCGGGGGGGGGGTTAGGCGGTGTGTTTCACATTGTATTATTGTCTGTTTTTTACTCTTATTGTCCGCGCTTGCCGTCGCGACGTTTGTACGGCGCTCCGCGTCTGGTAGCGACATTCGCCTCATGTATTCTTAGTATACAGTACGTCCTGCTCCAGATATAGTACTTACACTTGGGTTATCCTCTGCCAGATGACGCTGCACTGCAGAGACATGCAAAACAGGCTCCTCCCGGACCCTCAAATACCCGGGGACCTCCCACAAATCCCCAGATTTCTCTGCAGTGCTGACTGCGAAGACATGAAGTATCACTCTCTCGCAGGTGAGCGGGGCTATTAAAGCCTGCGGCCCTGTTGGACTATTCCCACCCGTCCTCCTTGTGTGATGTGCCTCCCAGCCTGGGCTGCGCTGGTCGGGTGCAGGTAGACGGCACCATGCGTGCTTATGGAGCTAGGCTCCACCGCAGTCCCCCACCAAAGGGTAGGCGGTTTAAGCTGATGGTGAGCCTCTAGGGGATGCCCCTCCCACATTATTGCCCCATACCCTGTGTAGCGGTGGGCCCTGTACAAAGGGTCGCCATCCTCCCTCTTTCCCCCCGTAGCTCGGGGGGAAAGAAAGGGGGGGGGGGTGATGGTCTCAGTATATTTGGTTTACACGCTTATGGCCTTAGTATTTCCTTTGACTTATATACTTGGTGTCAGAGCCGTGCTGTTTGCATTTTTATTGTGTACAGCCGCCGCGCTGTTTGCATTTTTATTGTGTATGGCCGCCGCGCGCGTCTCTTGCCTTATTGGATGTGCTGCGCCGGGCAGCGTCTTCATTGGCAAATCATCTATTCTAAGTGTGTCATACACTTCGCTCCTCATGACAAGTTGACTACTGTCTTAGAGTTTTGCGCTCTTCGAGGGGGCGGGGACCTGGCTTGGCGCGCTCCGCGTCACGGGACGCTCTGGCCCGCCCTTCGAGGTTCGCTTGGCGCCATTTTGATGGTAGTCGCGCGTGGTAACGGTCCTCCTCCTTCCTTGGTCTGTAAGTGCCCTCGCGGGGGTGATTTTCATATTTCTTGCTTACTGCGCATGTTTCTGACACCCCTTATTCTCATTGTGTCTTTCAGACTGGTGAACACCATTGGCTTCTCCCGGCCCTGTGTAATTTATAGTGGGCCTTGTAAAATTCTCCCACTTCCCTAGCGGGTCTTTGGGGCATCCAGGGTGGCCTATAGAGTAAATCCCTACTAGCATATGGTGCCTAAGTAATCACCATATGGAGGCATCTCAGAATTATGTGACCGGGGTCCCTCTGGGACACAACCGGCAGTGTGTAGCGTGTGGACAACCCTATGCTGATGCTGGCAGGGCACGGGTCTGCGGACTCTGTGCCGAGCAAGCACTGGCCCTGCAATCAGGCTTGCCAGTGGCTGCACCTCGTTTCAGTTCACCTATTTTCCCATGCCTAAATCTCACTCCTGCTGAGTCGCATACAAGTGGGGATTTGCAGCCTGTTGGATCTTTCAGGCTGCCTACGGCTGAACAGATTATTGCGAGGTTGTCAGAGCGCAAGGGCCCTGGTAAGAAGCGGCACTTGACGCCTCATGTTACTGTTTTTCCTATGGGAACTGAGGAGTTTACTACTCCGTGTGACTATACCCCTTCTGATGGAGAGCTGTTCTGACTCAGGCTCATCTGATGAGAGGCCGAGAAGTCAAGACGATTCTGGCCCTGAATACTGGGGCCAGTGTGACACTGACGATCTGTTGATTAAGATCTTTAAGGTTCTGTCTCTCTCTCTCTCCCTGGTGAGGCCCCCAAGCCGAGACGGGAGCGTTTCCATACAGCGACAGCATGCTTGGAATTTCTAGAGCAGGCTCATTTCCATGCTCTCGTGCTCAAGGAATGCGAATGCCCCAGTAAACTTCCAGGGGTCCCAGGGGACTGGGATGGGAAATACCCTTTTCCCCCTGAGGTGGTTAATTGTTGGTCATCACCCCCCGTGGTGGATGCCCCGATCATAGGGGTTTCTAACCCCCCCTTTATTACAACCCCTGCTTATAGTACCCTTCGGAATACTGAGGACCGGTGCATTGATCTGCTGGCCTCCCACGCCTTTCCTTGTGCAGGGACGGCGCTGCGCCCGTCTGTGCCGCGGCTATTACTGCAGTGGCTGCTAGAACCCTCATCAGAAAGATGCTTGAGCATCACCCTGAGGATCTCCCCTGGGAAGTGTTTAATGCACTCTCCAGTTGTGATATTTGTAAAATGTATCCTGTTAGCGCTGGATGACACCATTAGAATGTGTGCAAGAACCTCTGCCCTTGTGGTGACTATACGTCGCTTGGTTTGGCTGCGACAGTGGGGTGCTGAGGATGCTACTAAAAAGACTCTTACTGGGCTTCCCTTTAGAGGGCAACACCTGTTTGGGGCCCGCCTGGACCTGTTTGGTAAAAAGGGCAAATCACCCCAACGCAGGTGGCCGTCTCGGCCCCCTAGGGGCAGGGGCACCCCTCCCTACCATAGTGTTAAACAAGAACCTGGGGTGTCCTTCCTGGGGGCTTGCGCAGACTCCTGCCCTGGCCCCTCCGGCGGGGCTAAGCCTAAATCTTCCACCAAACCCCCTCAAGCATGATGGGGCGCCCTCGCCCGTCTGGGTGAGGGGGTGGCTGCGGCACTTTGCTCTTGTCAGGAGGCATTACGCCTCATACTGGTGGATTCAGGAGGTAGTGTCCTCCGGATACAAGATAGTTTGCTGCGCGGCCTTCCCCAAGATTATCAGGTCCCGGGTATTCCTGGTCCCTGCCGCTGTTCAGGTGCTGGTACAGGCCATGCAAGGCCTGCGGGGTCTGAGGGTCACTTGCAGATTGCCCTTAACAGGCAGGGGCAGGGGCCGCTACACCAACCCTTCCATAGTCCCCCAAAAGTATGGGTCAGTCTGGCCCATTCTGGATTCACAGGTTCTCGGCAACTCTCCAATTACAGGCAGTTTTCTGCATGGAAACTCTGAGATGGGCCATCAGCGCCTTGCGCCCAGGGGGCTTCTTGCTGTCTGTGGAGCTCTAAGATGCTTATGTTCACATCCCTTTGTCTTCTGGACACCGAGACTCTTCTGGTTCGTGTTGGAAGTCCAACACTGCTAATTTGTGGCCTTGTTATCTGGCCTCTCTTCAGCTCCCAGAGTGCTCACCAAGGTGCTGATGTCTCTGATGAGACCAAGGGGCGTCCGTGCGGTGACCTACCTGGACGTCCTTTTTCACTTCCCAGTCTCTACGTCAGGCTAAGTTGGACACTCGGCTGGTGGTGTCCATTGGGAGTCAATTGGATGGGCGATCAATCACCCCAAGTCCTCATTGTTCCCTTGGTAACTCCATTCCTAGGAATGAATCTGGATTCGGTTCAGACGAGAATCTTCCTTCCTCAGCAATAAAGTGGACAATCTGGTTGCATGGGCTCAGTCCCTCATTGCTGTCCCAGTCCCTTCACCAGGCAGGGATGTGGCTGGTGGGCCCGTTGGTGGCTTGCTCAGAAGAGGTCCCTTATGCTCAGTTTCCCTTGGGCCCTTTTGCGACTTCTATTGTTCAGGACAGGGATCCAGCATCCCTGGAGCAGGGTCTGTGTGCCTTCTCCCCTGGTAAGGAGGTCCCTCTTGGAGTGGATGAACTCAAGGAACCTGTCTCGGGGCAGTTCCCTTCTTACCCCGTCCTGGAGACGGTCACCATGGATGCCAATCTATCAGGTTGAAGGGGGGGGGGGTTTCTTCTGAAACTCCCTGAGGTTCTTGGGAAGGTGGGGCCATTAGAAGGTCCATAAACCTATAGATGTTTGAAACAGTGAGCATTTAGGTGGGTTCTATCTCGC
Organism: Gastrophryne carolinensis; assembly: GCA_027917425.1. Taxonomy (NCBI): domain Eukaryota; kingdom Metazoa; phylum Chordata; class Amphibia; order Anura; family Microhylidae; genus Gastrophryne; species Gastrophryne carolinensis. Next base: position 481,727,273 of record CM051234.1, on the reverse strand, counting down.
TTGACTACTCCTCTTCAGGGCCTGCCTGTTCAGGGGTGCTCGGTCTGTCTGACAGTGGCCTACATTAAACATTTGGGAGGGACCTGGAGCAGGACGGTCCTCCAGGAAGTGTCTTTGATCCTAATCTGGGTGGAGGACAATGTTCCCTGCATATCAGTGGTATTCGCTCCGGTGGGGGTCCCTCTGCGACATGATCGGTGCTAATCCCTGTGTCACTATGGGGTCCAACCAGTTGTGGATCTGTTTGTCCCGTCACTATCACAAGCTCTCGGCCCTTGTTTCCCTGTCCCAGGATCCTCTGGTCGTGATCAGGACGCCTTAGTAACGTCATGGCTGGACGTTCTGTTCTGTATGTCTTTTCTCCTTTCTCCCTGCTAGGCAGGGTTCTGCGCAAGATTGCTCTGGAAGGGCGACCAGTGATTCTGGTGGCCCCCGGGTGGCCTAGTAGAGTGTGGTTTGCAGACGTGGTACCGAGGGCAGTAGTTCTGTACGTTCTGCCAGGAGTGCCAGCTCTGCTCACTCAGGGCCCCTTTACGTCACCCCAATCTACAGACTCTGACCTAGACGGCCTGACTGCTGAAACATTCATCTTGATGGAGACAGGCTTATCTGTATCGGTGATTGAGACTATGGGAAGACCAAGAGCAAGCTGCTTCTTCTTCTTCTTCTTCCATCTGTTATAGGGTATGGCATACCCATATTGATTGGTGTGAGTCTAGGTCTCTTCCCTGTAGGGCGTTCTCGGTTCCCAGGGTTCTAGAGTTATTACAGCATGGGTTGGAGTTGGTTCTGCCCTGTCTGCCTCACTTTAGAAGTCTTTGTTCAGGTTCCCTTGGTTAAGACTTCTTTCAGGGGGTACTCATGTGCGTCCCCCAGGTAATCCTATGGTCTCTGTTGGGATTTGTATTTGTTTCTGTCTGCCTTGCAGGGTTTTTCCCTTTGGTCCTGTTCAGGATGCTGTCCGGCTGTTCTTACCTTCAAGGTTGTCCTTCTGGTGACTGTTACTTCGGTCAGACATGTGTCTGAGCTGGCGGTTCTGGCTATCTAGCCCCAATTCTTTGGTGGTGTTCCGCCTGAAACCGGACTTTTTGCCTAAGGGGGTGTCTTATGTTCATTCTTCAAGATATTGTTCTTCCTTCCGTGCCTTTTTCCTAGCAACGCTGAGGAAAGGGTTCTGCATTCCTTTAACAGGTGTTGGAAGTTTTTTTCCTTGGTAGTCACTGTGTACTTTAGGAGAACTGATGTTCCTTTGGGCCTACGGCCACTCCATCCTGAATGTGCCCGATCTCATCTGCTTTCGGGAGTTAGGCGGCTTTGGCCCTGGTCATTACTTGGATGGGATGGTTCCTTCTGGTCCTTGGAAAGGGTTTTTGGCTTCTGCCAAGTCTACTGTTAGCGTTTGGATTCGTCAGGCTGTTACTCAGGCCTATTCCTCCAAGGGGAAGAATCTTTCCTTTCGCTTTACTTCTTATTTTACTCGTGCTTTTGGTGCCTCTTGGGCTTTTCAGCACCAGGCTTCCGTTGAACTGGTTTGCTAGGTCGCTACTTGGTTTTCTTTTCATACCTTTTCAAAGTATTGCAAGGTTGATGTTAGGGCCTCAGCTCATGCTGTCTTTGCCGCATGGTTATGCAGGTGACAGTGGTTTTAACTGTCTGCTGTTGCCTTTTTTGTTGGGGATCCCACCCTACTTTATGGGCACTGCTATTGGATGTCCCAAGTGTAAGTACTATATCTGGAGCAGGACGTACTGTATACTAAGAAGAATACAGTTCTGTGAAATACTCACCTGTAGAATTGATATTATTTTTATACAGTACGTCCTGCTCCACCCCACCCTGGTTTTTGCATTATTCTGGATCCCCTGTATGGTGATTGTAACCATTGTTATAGTTACCAGTTTCGGTGGTTAATTCTCCCGGTTTCTTGTTTACTGCTTTTCAATACTGGGGATTTGTGGGAGGTCCCTGGGTATTTGAGGGGCCGGGAGGAGCCTGTTTTGCATGTCTCTGCAGTGCAGAGGATAACCCAAGTGTAAGTACTATATCTGGAGCAGGACGTACTGTATAGAAATATCATCAATTCTACAGGTGAGTATTTCACACAATTGTATTTTTGCTGCGCTGTTATTGGCGCTGGGGGGTCACATGGAACGCGATACGCACTCTTCCGGGGGGGGGGGCGGGTCCCGCGGATGACACTTTTTGCGTCATACCTCCGTGGCCCGCCCCTCAAGGTCCTTGCGGGCGCCATTTTGTTTCAAGTTTGTCTTCTCCTGACCTGCGGTACTGCGGCGCGCTGCTGGCCTGCCTGGTTGTGCGATCGGCTTCTTGGTCCGTGAGACCCCTTCGGGGTTGTACTGTGCTCTTGTCACCACATTATGGGAATGTTATGTGTGGTTTTCTTATGTCTTACAGGCGGGATTAGCGTGACTGTGGTTTCTCCGGGTCCTCTTCCCTTTTGTCATCTCCCACCTTCCCTAGTGGGTTTTGGGGCATCCCGGGTGGCTCTTGCTAGCCTTAACCCTATACTGGCCACTGTGCCCATTTTAATCACCATATGGAGGCTTCCGGGGATAATGTGCTTGGGGTTCCTTTGGGACAAGCCCAGCTGTGTGCCGCATGTGGAATATCCCCTGTGAGTTAAGGTGTCAGGGTATGTGTGCCCTACGCTCAGAAGGTACTTGCGCTGCAGTCTGGGTTGCCTGCTACGCTGCCCAGCTCTGCGCCCCCTTCTACATCACCTACCCCCCCCCCCCCCGCCTGCATTTGACCCCTAGTGAGGGACATGCTAGTGGGGAATCAAACTATGACTTGGCCTTGCGGGTGGCGAGCCTGGAGAAGGCATATGTCTGGGCCGGTCCCTCGTAAGGCTTCTGGCAAGAAGCGTCATTCTACTCCCGCTGTTTCCCTTTTTCCTGAGGAGGATGGGGGACAGTTTTCTTTCCCTGGCCTGTACCCCCTAGAAGAGGGGGAACTTTTCTCTGATTCCTCTGAGGAGCAGCAGGAAGTTTATGGTGGTACTGGGTCTCCCTTTGGAGAAGACTCATGGTCTCCTGAGGATACGGACAGGCTGTTGGCTCACATTTTTGAAGTACTGTGTATTACACCTCCTGTCCCGCCTAAAAGGCAGCAGGGTGAGCTCTTTCACACTGCTAAACAACGCTTGGATTTCCCTGGGCAGGTCCACTTCAATAATTTGGTGCTCAAGGAGTGGGAATGTCCTAGCAGATTGCCCACGGTGCCTAAGAGTTGGGACAGGAGTTATCCATTTCCTGCTGATGTGGTTAAGCACTGGTTGTGTCCCCCTGAGGTGGATGCTCCCGTGCTTGGGTTGTCCAATACCTCGGTCATGCATTCCCCTGACACTTCTACTCTGAGCGATGATGAGGACCGGCGTGTTGATAAGCTTGCCTGTCATATATTTGCTTGTGCAGGGACTGCGCTGCGCCCTGTGTGTGCTTCTGCCATCACGGCTCTTGCTATTAAAAGGCTACTCAAGTGCCTTCTGGATAATGCTTCGGATGCCAATAGGGGGGAGGAGTATAGATCCCTCCTGCTTTGCTATGAATTTGTGGCATTTATTCTTTCTGCTATGGATGATGCGGTCAGGGTGTGTGGTAAGACTTCTGCCCTTTTGGTGGCTATACGCCGCTCTGTTTGACTGCGTCAGTGGGCGGCTGATAATGCTGCTAAGAAGGCTCTCACTGGGTTTCCCTTTACTGGGCTACGGCTCTTTGGGGAGCGTCTGGATCTTTTTGCTAAGGATGGTAGGCTGCCTCAACGTAGGAGGCAGCCACGGCCCTTTCGGGGGGCTGGTGCTTCCCTCCCCTCCTTCCGTGCTCCCCGGTCCGGTCGGCACCATTTGCGGGGGCACGTAGATACCCTTGGGGCCGGGGTAGAGGTCGTGGTCGCCCCGGTCTCTCATGGGGTCCAAGCCCAAATTTTCCCCCAAGCCCCCTCAGCCATGAGGAGGCGCCCTCACCCATCCGGGTGGGGGGACGGTTGTGGCTCTATGCTCACGTTTGGAGACTACGTGTCTCAGACTGGTGGATTCAGGAGGTGGTGTCCTCCGGGTACAAGATAGAGTTTGCAGCCTGGACGCCCCAAGATTCATCAGATCCCGGATTGTTTAAAATTCCTTGTCAGCTCAGGGCTTGCGGTCCAAAGCCTTTTGGATTTGGGGGTCATTTGCCTGGTGCCCTTCCAGGAAAGGGGCAGCGGTTTTTATTCCAATCTGTTCAATGTTCCCAAAAAGGATGGGTCCCTGAGGCCCATCCTGGATTTGAAGCGCCTCAACAAATTTGTCAGGTTCAAGCATTTTCACATGGAGACTCCATGACTTCTGTGGACATCAAATATGCTTACCTTCATGTTCCTATCTTTCCAGGTCATCAGAGATTTCTCAGGTTCGCTCTGGAGGATCAGAACCGTGGCCCTACCGTTCGGTCTTACCTCAGCCCCTTGGGTCTTCACCTTGTGCTGGCAGGGGTGATGGCTCTGTTGAGATCTCAGGGCATTCGCATCCTTCCTTATCTGGACGACATTCTGATTGCGTCTCAGTCCTTCCATCAAGCCGAGTTGGATACCCAGATGGCGGTCTCCACGCTCAAGTCCTTCGGTTGGGTGATCAACTACCCCAAGTCTTCTCTGTCCTTGGTGACGTCCTTTCTGGGCATGACTCTGGATACATCCCGTGTCAAGGTTTTTCTGCCTCAGCAGAAGGTGGAGAGCCTGCAGACGCAGGCACGGTCTCCGATTTCTTGCCCTCATCCCTCCATTTGGCAGGGGATGCAGCTGGTGGGCCTGATGGTGTCATGCTTCGAGGCGGTTCCCTATGCTCAGTTTCATATGAGACCTCTTCAGTTACACCTCTTGTCTGTTTGGGATCGGGACCGTGTGTCCCTGGATCAGACATTTGTTCTGTCCCCTCTGGTCAGTCGGTCCCTCTCGTGGTGGCAGGACCTTTCTGCCTCCGTGCTGGGAGACTGTCATCACAGATGCCAGTCTGACAGGTTGGGGGGGGGGGGGGGTTTGGAAGTCTCTGAAGTTCCAGGGTCAGTGGCTCCCTCAGGAGGCTCATGTCCCCATCAACATTCTGGAGCTGTTGGCCAAGAAGGGTGTGGTTCGCAGACATCGTGCAGTTGGCAGTAGATCAGTACGTCCTGCCCAAGGATCCAGATCTGCTCACTCAGGGGCAGCTGCGCCATCCCAATTTACAAACGCTGGCTTTGACGGGTTGGCTGCTGAAACCACCATCTTGATGGAAAAGGGGTTGCCTGCCTCTGTTGATACCATGATTAGGGCTAGGAAGAAGTCCTCGTCCTTTATCTACTACAGGGTCTGGCATGCTTACATTGCCTGGTGTGAGTCCAAATCTCTTCCCTGTAGGGTGTTTTCTGTTCCCAGGATTCTGGAGTTCTTGCAACATGGCTTGGATTTGGGACTTCAACTTAGTACCCTCAAAGGTCATGTTTCAGCTCTGGCAATTATTTTCCAAAGATCTTTTGCCAGTCACCTTTTGGTTAAGACTTTTTTCCAGGGGGTTTCTCATGTGCTTCCCCCACATAAACCTATGTTACTAGTTTGGAATTTGAATCTGGTGTTGTCTGCTCTGCAGGGTCGTCCTTTTGAGCCTCTCCGTGAGGCCGCTTTGCCCATCTTGACTCTTAAGGTAGCCTTTTTGGTGGCTATCACTTCTGTCAGGCGTGTTTCGGAGTTGGCGGCGCTCTCCATCAAACCTCCTTATTTTGAGCGACACCAGGACAAGGTGGTGTTTCGGTTTAAACCAGATTTCTTGCCTAAGGTGGTGTCTGCTTTTCATCTCAATCAGGACATTGTCTTGCCTTCCTTGTGTCCTAATCCTGCTAATTCCAAGGAAAGGACTCTGCATTCTTTGAAAGTGGTAGGGGTTCTGAAGTTTTACTTGGTAGCTACTGAATCTTTTAGGAAGACTGATGCTCTTTTTGTTCTTCCTTCTGGTCCTAGGAAGGGTTTGCCTCCGGCTAAGTCCACTATTAGCAAGTGGATTCGTCAGGCGTTGGTGCAAGCCTATTCTGCTAAGGGGCAGGAACCTCCCTTCTGCCTTACTGCTCATTCCTCTCGTGCTATTGGTGCCTCTTGGGCCTTTCAGCACCAGGCTTCTGTTGAACAAGTTTGTAAGGCCGCAACTTGGTCTTCTGTTCATACTTTTTCCAAGTTTTACAAGGTTGACGTTAGGGCCTCAGCTGATGCTGCTTTTGGCCGCAAAGTTCTTTAGGCGGCAGTGGTTTAAACTGTCCGCTGTTGTTCTTGGGGATCCCACCCTACTTTACGGACACTGCTTTTGGACGTCCCAAGCGTAAAGAATATTGGTGAAACAGGACATGCTGTATACTTGGAAAAATACAATTCTGTGAGTACTCGCCTGTAGAATTGATTTTGTAGTATACAGCACGTCCTGTTTCACCCCTCCCTGGTTATCATTGTTCTTGGTTACCTCTGTATGGCGATTTGTTCAGTTATTTTGTTGGGGTTTCCTTCATTATTATTCTCCCGGCTTCTTGTCTAACTGCTTTGTAACTGGGAATTTGTGGGAGGTTCTGTCCTTTTATAGGGCCGGGAGACGCCACAAGTCTCTTCTGCAATCCACTGAGATTTGGTGAAACAGGACGTGCTGTATACTACAAAATCAATTCTAGAGGTGAGTACTCACAGAATTGTATTTTTTTATTATTGGTGTGTGTGTGGGCCATTGTACGGCACTCCGCGGTGGTTGGCGCTATGTATTTTTTGGTTCTGTCATGGCGCCGGCGCCTCACGTGATCAGTTTCACACTCTTCGGGGGGGGGGGGGGGCGGGTTACCGCGGTTTGACGTGTTTTGACGCGTTCTGTGACATGCGCTCGCGGTCTGCCCCTCTAGGTACTGTTGCCGGCGCCATTTTGTGGCCTCGTCCTTGCAGTGCTGCGACGCGGTCTGGTTGTGCTTTACCCCTCTGGACGATCTGTCCGCCTGGTCTGTGAGTCCCTTACGGGGTTTTTTATATTGCTTTTTTCTGTATGCGCTGGGGATGTTTATTTTGTACTTATTGTGTCGTGCAGGAGGGTCAACTTTGTGGTTCTCCCAGCCCTGGCCCTTACCAATCTCCCACCTTTCCCTAGCGGGCTTTGGGGGGCATCCCGTAAAGGGTGGCTATTGCTAACTGTGTCCCTGTACTGGCCGTTGCACCTCTAAAATCCCCATATGGAGGCTTCCGGGGACAATGTGCTTTGGGTTCCTTCGGGACAAGCCCAGCTGTGTGTTGCGTGTGGGGTATCCCCTGTTAGTAACGGTGTCAGGGTATGTTTGCCCTGCGCCCAGCATGTACTTGCGCTGCAGCCTGGGTAGTCTGCTACGGGTCCCGCTGCTGTGCCCCTTTCTGCTTCGCCTACCCCCCCCCCCCCCCCCACGCTTGCATCTGACTCCCAGTGAGGGGCACACTAGCGGGGAGTCTCAGTATGACTTGGCTTCACGGGTGGCCAGCATTGAAAAACATATTGCTGGGTCAGCCCCGCGTAAGGCTTCTGCCAAGAAGCGGCATTTATCTCCCACTGCTTCCCTATTTCCTGTGGAGGATGAGGGACTTTACTCCTTTTCTGGCCTTTACTACCTCGAGGATGGGAAATTATTCTCTGATTCAGAATCCTCTGAGGAACAATCTAAGTTATATGGTGGTACCGGGTCTCCTTTTGGAGAAGACCCATGGTCTTCAGATGACACTGACAGGTTACTGACTCACATTTTGTATTTCCCCTCCTGCCGTGGCTCCACAGCAGCACGGTGAGCTTTTCCATACTGTTAAACCACACTTGGAGTTCCCTGAGCAGAATCACTTTAATAATCTGGTGCTCAAAGAGTAAGAAGGCCCTAGTAAGCTACCTGGGGTGCCCAAGAGTTGGGACAGGAGAGATCCCTTTCCTGCTGATGTGATTAAGTGTTGGTCCTGTCCTCCCGAGATGAACGCGCCCGTCCTAGGGATGTCTAATACATCCGTTATGCACTCACTTGACACTACTACACTGTGGGATGGTGAGGACCGGCGCATGGATCAGCTGTCCTGTCATGCCTTTGCCTGTGTGGGAACTGCACTGCGCCCGGTTTGTGCTTCTGGCATAACGGCTATTGCTATTAAAGGGCTGCTTAAGTGTCTCTTGGATGGGGCCTCTGAGGATGTGGGAGGGGAGGAGTATAGATCTCTCCTACTTTGCTATGAATTTGTTGCATATGTTCTTTCTGCCATGGACGATGCCATTAGAATGTGTGGTAGGACTTCTGCCCTTTTGGTGGCTATACGCCGCTCTGTCTGGCTACATCAGTCGGTAGCAGATAATGCTGCTAAGAAGGCTCTCACTGGTTTTCCTTTTAAGGGGCTACGGCTCTTTGGTGAACGCTTGGACCTGTTTGCCAGGGGCGGTAGGCTGCCTCAGCGTAGAAGGCCGTCTCGGCCCTTTCGGTGGACTGGTGCCTCTCTCCCTTCCTTCCGCGCTTCCAGGGCTGGTCGAGGGGTGTCCTTTGTTGGGGCACGTGGAGACTATTGGGGCAGGGGTAGAGGACATGGACATCCCGGTCTCTCATGGGGTCCCAAACCCAAATTCTCCCCCCAAGGCCCCTCAGGCATGAGGGGGCGCCCTCACCCATCCAGGTGGGGGGACGACTTCGGCTCTTTGCTCACGTCTGGAGGCTACACGTGACAGACAGTTGGTTTCAAGAGGTGGTTTCCTCCGGTTACAAGAGTTTGCAGCCTGGTCGCCCCAAAATTAGTCAGATCCCGGATGTCTCAAAACCCCCTGTCAGCTCAGTGCTTGCGCCTTGCGGTCCGAAACCTTCTGGAGTTGGGGGTCATCTGCCCGGTGCCTCTCGGGGAAAGGGGCAGAGGCTTCTACTCCAATCTATTCACGGTCCCTCAGGCCCATCCTGGATTTAAAGAGCCTCAACAAGTTTGTCAGATTCAAGCATTTTCGTATGGAGACCCTACGCTCAGCAGTCAATACACTGCGCCCTGGCAACTTCATGACCTCTGTAAACATCAAGGACGCTTACCTTCATGTACCAATCTTCCTAGGTCATCAGAAATTTCTCAGGTTCGCTCTGGAGGATCAGCACTACCAATTTGTGACCTTGCCTTTTGGTATCACCTCAGCTCCCAGGGTATTCATCAAGGTGCTGGAGGGCGTGATGGCTCTGTTGAGATCTCAGGGCATTCGCATCGTTCCTTATTTGGACGACATTCTGATCGCGTCTCAGTCCTTCCATCAGGCAGAACTGGATACCCAGATGGTGGTGTCCACACTAGAGTCCTTCGGCTGGGTGATCAGCCATCCCAAGTCTTTTCTGTCCCCGTCACTGGTGAGGTCCTTTCTGGGCATGACTCTGGATACATCTCAGGTCAAGGTTTTTCTCCCTCAAAAGAAGGTGGAGAGTCTTCAAGCTCAGGGCCAGGTCTCTTCTGTCTTGTCCTCATCCCTCCATCCGGCAGGGGATGCAACTGGTGGGCCTGATGGTGTCTTGCTTCGAGGTGGTACCCTATGCTCAATTTCACATGAGACCTCTTCAGCTACACCTCTTATCAGTGTGGGATCGGGACCCTGTGTCCCTAGATCAGGTATTTGTTCGGTCCCCCCTGGCCAGACGGTCCCTCTCGTGGTGGCTGGACTCAAGGAACCTCTTGGTGGGCAGGACCTTTCTGTCCCCTTGCTGGGAGACTGTCACCACAGATGCCAGTCTGACAGGTTGGGGGGGCTTCTGGAAGTCCTTCAAATTCCAGGGTCAGTGGGGCCCACAGGAGGCCCATACTCCTATCAACATTCTGGAACGGAGGGCGGTAAGGTTGGTTCTCGCCCAATTGACCCCACACCTTCGGGGTCGGGCGGTTCAGATCCGCTCGGACAACCAGACGGCGGTTGCCTACATCAATCATCAGGTAGGGACTCGGAGCAAGCGAGCCCTCAAGGAACTGTCCCTGATACTGTCCTGGGCAGAAGAGAATGTCCCCTGTATATCGGCAGTTTACATCCCGGGAGTGGAAAACCTGGAGGCAGACTCCTTGAGCAGGGGGATGTTTCGGCTGGGGGAGTGGTCCCTCAGCATCAGGGTGTTTCGCTCCCTGTGCCGTCGCTGGGGTCTGCCGGATGTGGACCTGTTTGTGTCCCCGTCACAATCACAAGCTTCTATTCTTTGTCTCTCTGTCACAGGACCCTCTGGCCTTCACCACGGGTGCGCTAGCAATGCCTTGGAAGAGGTTTCGGCTCCTCTGTGTTCCCTCCGTTTCCTCTGCTGGGCAGGGTGCTGCGCAAGATAGCCCAGGAAGGGGTTCCAGCCATTCTGGTGGCCCCCTGTTGGCCGAGAAGGGTGTGGTTCGCAGACTTCGTGCAGTTGGCAGTAGATCAGTACGTCCTGCCCAAGGATCCAGACCTGCTCACTCAGGGACAGCTGCGCCATCCCAATTTACAAACGCTGGCTTTGACGGCTTGGCTGTTGAAACCACTATCTTGAGGAAAAAGGGTTTGCCTGCCTCTGTTGTTGATACCATGATTAGAGCTAGGAAGAAATCCTCGTCCTTTACTACAGGGTCTGGCATGCTTACATTGCCTGGTGTGAGTCCAAATCTCTTCCCTGTCGGGTGTTTTCTATTCCCAGGATTCTGGAATTTTTGCAACATGGTTTGGATTTGGGCCTTCAACTTAGTACCCTCAAAGGTCATGTTTCAGCTCTGGCAATTTTGCCAATCACTGTTTGGTTAAGACTTTTTTCAGGGGGTTTCTCACGTGCATCCGCCACGTAAGCCTATGTTACCAGTTTAGGATCTGAATCTGGTATTATCTGCTCTGCAGGGTCGTCCCTTTGAGCCTCTTCGTGAGGCCGCTTTGCCCATTTAATTGCTATGGGGTGCACTACTTATTCCATTTAACATGTGCTCATACCTCAGTAAATGCAATCGCTAGTTTGGGAGTGGACATGGAAAAAACCACACCTTCCTCCCTTAGGGAGCACCAAAAAATATTCGCAAACCTATATCCTCAAAAATATATCACTTTTATTTACACATGAAATTTCATAAAAACACTTACATACAAATACACAAAGCACAAGACATTTAAAAACAGTAATGCTAATCCCCTATCATATCATCAAAATATCTCAAAACTCCCACTAATGGGATATCTTATTTATATACATAGTATGTGTCTCTGTTCTAATGCTGTAAACTAATCAAATTCTATTAAAATACAAGTCTGTATTGTGCAGGGAGAAAAAAATCTCTCTACATATACATACTTAGGTATTTGTGCCGGCACTTAAAGAGGACCTGAACCATATCCCCCTATTATACAAATCCTTATCACATGTTATCACCAATAAAAAACAACTCTATTGTGAATACCTCCCATGAATGATCCAAAAAACACCCCTTAAACAATGAATATTATACCAATGAATGTACAAAAAAATGTTATGCTCAAAAAGTGCTTAAAGAGGACCTAAACCATGTCCCCCTATTATGCAAGACCTTATCACATATTATCACCAATAAGAAACAACTATATTATGAATACCCCACATGAATGATCCCAAAAAACACCCCTTAAAACAATGAATATTATACCAATGAATGTACAAAAAAAGTTATGCTCAAAAAGTGCTTAGTGCTGAAAAATGTGTACTACTGTAAACATGTTGAACGATCACCAAACTCTGCAATAATACCTACTGACTATAAATCCTACCCCATAATAACTATTCGATATAAGAACCGATATAACAAGAAATACAGGAACCCAAAACCGCAATATACAAGTGCCAGCACAATAACAATCAAATACTACCAGTGCCCAAGGTTTAGCACATCAGAATAACAGCATGTCAGAAACATTCATCAAAAAGGGGGGTCGCAACCGGGACATCCGCGCCCGCCGCTATCCATACGGCTTCCAAGGGTGAAGGTCAGTTTTACAAATGTCCACCTTGCTTTTTAAAATGTAATCCTACCAATCACTCGCCTCCACCGTATTCCCGCCAAACCGCCATCACAAGCAGGTGCATGCCAGTATTAAGTTGAATCCGGACGTGAGTGAAAGCCTGATGACGTCCATCTCCTCCTGCGGCCCCGTGACCAAGTCACATGACCCAGCATAACAGGTCCTACCTCATAGCTCCATCACATGACCGTCATCTATGCTAATAATATTGCGAGCGTCAAGCGCTCACAGCAACAGACATTGCGCTGTCATCTTGCGCAACATTAAAAATGTGCATATAAATATTTCGCAAGATGGCAAGTAACCAGGGTGGAAAAAACCAGCAAACATGAAGGAGGGAGAGGGGAGGGGGGAAGAAGAGGGGGGCGGAGTTACTATCGAGCTGAGTGACAAGTGGAGACCAAAACCATTACTGCTCTCATAATACTACTATATCCTGTCTATTCATGTTATGTATCCACATTAAATCAAAACTTAGCTATATGGCCCTCTTAGTCTCACATGCCCAACTATGCTTAGTCCCAAATATTATATACAAGTTATTTACAAATTCAATTACATATAGACAGTGGAAATAACAATTTAGTCACAGACTCTTTCTGGATGTTATCCTTCCACATACATAACCACACAAGACTAATACCAGATTACCTCCTCAACAACACATAGCCATGTGTTGTCTAACAGAACAATGTATAGGAGAAAGCAAAAACTGGATATGTTGTACAATATATCACAATCTCAAACACAGTGTGATGCTGGGGACAAAATTAAAGGCACATAACGCGGTCAATGTTGGTCAATGATCACAACTGATCTTATCCATAATAATTCCGCCTCTTCTTGATCCCTAGGACTGTATATCAAAAGCAGACTCCTAAGTACCCAAATGGGATGCCCCTCCTTGATTAGTTTACAGCATTAGAACAGAGACACATACTATGTATATAAATAAGATATCCCATTAGTGGGAGAGAGATTTTGATGATATGATAGGGGATTAGCATTACTGTTTTTAAATGTCTTGTGCTTTGTGTATTTGTATGTAAGTGTTTTTATGAAATTTCATGTGTAAATAAGTGATATATTTTTGAGGATATAGGTTTGCGAATATTTTTTGGTGCTCCCTAAGGGAGGAAGGTGTGGTTTTTTCCATGTCCACTCCCAAACTAGTGATTGCATTTTGACTCTTAAGGTAGCCTTTTTGGTGGCTATCACTTCTGTCAGGCATGTTTGAGTTGGCGGAACTTTCCATCAAACCTCCTTATTTTGAGCGACACCAGGACAAGGTGGTGTTTCAGTTCAAGCCAGATTTCTTGCCTAAGGTAGTGTCTGCCTTTCATTTGAATCAGGATATTGTTCTTCCTTCTTTGTGCCCTAATCCTAGCAATGCTAAGGAGAGATTTTTGCACTGTTTGGATGTGGTTAGGTGTCTGAAGTACTATCTGGTGGCTACTGCACCTTTCAGGAAAACTGATGCTCTTTTTGTGGTCCCTTCTGGTCCTAGGAAGGGTTTGGCTCCTGCCAAGTCTACTATCAGCAAGTGGATTCGTCAGGCTGTGATTCAGGCCTACTCTGCTAAGGGGAAGAATCCTCCCTTCCGCCTTACTGCTCATTCCACTCGTGCTATTGGTGCCTCTTGGGCCTTTCAGCACCAGGCTTCTGTTGAACAAGTTTGTAAGGCAGCAACTTGGTCTTCTGTTCATACTTTTTCTAAGTTTTACAAGGTTGATTTAGGGCCTCAGCTGATGCTGCTTTTGGCCGCAAAGTTCTGCAGGTGGCAGTGGTTTAAACTGCACGTTTTTGCTCCTTGGGGATCCCACCCTACCTTACAGACACTGCTTTTGGATGTCCCAAGTGTAAGGAATTATTGGAACAGGACATGCTGTATACTTGGAAAAATACAATTCTGTGAGTACTCACCTGTAGAATTGATTTTGTAGTATACAGCACGTCCTGTTCCGTCCCTCCCTTTTATCTTTTATTTTTTGGTGGGAGGTTCCTGGCTATTTATGGGGCCGGGAGTGGCCACAAGTCTTTCTGCAGTCCACTGCGCCACCTTGTGGCGGAATAACCCCAAATGTAAGGAATTATTGGAATCGGACGTGCTGTATACTACAAAATCAATGTGAGTACTCACAGAATTGTATTGTCAGGTTTTAGATTTTTTGCCTTTCCTCTTTAATGTAAAACAAAAAAAAAGTTTTAAGTTTGTGCCCCTATACCTGTGATTTACGCATCAGCAGCTTTGGCAAAATCACAGCGGTGATGACCTCCCCAGATGAGAACGCTACCCGTAACCCTTTAGCTACTGGAGCATAAGATTGTAATCCCCCCCCCCCCCAATCTGCAGAACTTTAATTAGATAGGGTTAAACCTGTTGTCTCTACCTTAGCCATTCAGGGGATTAGCAAGTCCGAAAAATCTCAGATATGTTCACTAAACATAGAGAACATAGAGTTGCAAACAAATAGAAAAGAAAAAACATGACTGATAAGCTCAGCTCACATCCTTTTGGAACGCAATATTTAAAGCAGGCTAAATGTCATTAATAGGCATGCAATTCACTGCATGGTTATTAATGACCTTACAAGCCTTACTAGGCTGCCGACTCTCGATCAGCTCACTCCCGTGCCGCCGTCTTACTACACCCGGCAGTATGTATCCCTTAATGCTCCTGGGAGCAGTCCTTGACCCTACGCCACGCAGGAGTGGCTGCTAAAAGCAGCAGCGCAGTTGACAGTAGGCTGTCCCGGATCTGCCCCGGGAAGGTAAGTCCAGCCATGTAGTAACTCCCCATCCAGCTACTCTTCCCTGGTGCTGAGCCGGGGAAGGGTACTTTGCCCGCAATCCAGCACATTTCTCTGGTTATTTCAGCTCTGGAATGTGGCCATTTTGGCTAGGCTGCACAGCGCAGCATCCCCCACCCTAGCACCAGATGCTACTTTGTATGCTTTCTGCGCTGCCTATGCCACGATGACGATGGATTGGGGGCATTTTTTTGAACACCAACCCTCAACCCCACAACAAAATGTTACCACGCAGGACTTCCACTTAAAGTGGACCAAAACCTATAAGATTCCCAGGCCAGTCGATTTCCCCCCTCCCCCCCGTGTGAAACCCCCCAGGTCGCCCATACTTACCGTCTTTTACAGTCCCTCTAGCAGGGCGCGTGCCCGCACCAGGCATTTGTGAATGGTCTGTGCGGGCACACTCCCTGTTAGAGGGTAGCGGGGGATGCTGCTCGGGACACGCTGGTTGGATGAGTGGCCACGCATGCACCCTAGGACCAGGAAGAGGTGAGTTTGTCTCGGCAACCTGCGGGGTTATACACAGCCGGGCACCCCTGATTGGGGTGTCCCGGGGGCTAGGACCAAAACCCAGGATAGTCAAAATCCTGAGTTTTGGTCAACTTTTAATTAAATTAGTATTGCCTTTATAGTGCAGTGATTTGCCTCTGTTGCATATAACGTGCCAATTACATATATATTATTTTTCCAGATTGAGGATATCATGGACTATGATCTTTTACCAGAAGATACTATTGTGCCTACTACTGAGTATCCGATCAGAGAGCGGTCTCCACGCAAAGAATACTACCGTGAGGAAAAGGAGAAGAAAAAGAAGAAGAAAAAGAAAAGATCTAGATCCAGATCATCGTCCCCAAAAATTGATTATGAATCAAAATCTCGTTCTCATTCAAAAGTGAAGCATTCTCTTCCCACAGCTTACCGAACCGTTAGACGCTCCAGGTTTGTCTAAACGGTTTATGGTTGTTACTTCAACCACATCTTTAATGCATAATTGGCCATTAGCGTTTAAGAAATATCTATATTTATGTATTAAAAGATGTCCACTATATTATATAAGTATGCAGCACGTCCTGCTCCAGATAATGATTCATAACAGATGGGATTACCTCCGCCAGAGGGCTTTTGACTGCAGAGATGGCAAAAAAGAGGCCCCTCCCGGTCCATATATACCCAGGACTTCCCACAAATTCCCCAGTTTCTTCTCTGCAGTTGGCTGCGAAGGTCAGAAGATGGCTTCTCTTATCACAGGTGAGCAGGGCTTAACAGCCCGCGGCCCTGTAGGACTATTCCCACCCGTTCCACTTTTTAATTATCCCTCCCAGCTTTCACTCTCTCGCAGGTGAGCGGGGCTATCAAAGCCTGCGGCCCTGTTGGACTATTCCCACCCGTCTTCCCTGTTATGTGCCTCCCAGCCTGGGCTGCGCTGGTCGGGTGAAGGTAGGCAGCACCATGCGTGCTTATGGAGCCATGCTCCACCGCAGTTCCCCCATCAAAGGGTAGGCGGTTTAGGCTGATGGTGAGCCTTGCCCCATGCCCCGTGTAGCGGTGGGCCCTGTACAAAGGGTCGCCATCCTCCCTCGTTCCCCCCGTAGCTCGGGGGGAAAGAAAGGGGGGGGGTGTGGTCTCAGTGTAGGGTGTTTACACGCTTATGGCCTTAGTATTGTCCTTTGACTGGTATTCCTGGTGTCAGAGCCGCGCTGTCTGCATTTTTATTGGGTATCTTTTGCCGCCGTGCGCACCTCTTTCCTTTACTGGATGTGCTGCGCCAGGCAGCAGCGTCGCCTTCATTGGCAAATCATTTTTCTAAGTGTGTCATACACTTCGCTCCTCATAACAACGTTGAAACTATCTCAGAGCTTCACGCTCTTCGGGGGAACGGGGACCTGGTTTGGGGCGCTCCGCGTCACAGCCCGCTGTGGCCCGCCCTTCGAGGTTCGCTTGGCGCCATTTTTATGCTAGTCGCACGCACGCGTGGTAGCAGTCCCCCTCCTCCCTTTGTCTGTAAGTGTCCTCACGGGCGTTTTTCATGATCCTTAATTACTGCGCATGGTTCTGACACCCTTTATTCCCATTATGTCTTTCAGACTGGTGAACACATTGGCTTCTCCTGACCCGATGTAATTATAGCGGGCCTTGTAAATCTACTCCCACTTTCCTAGCGGGTCTTGGGGCATCCAGGGTTGCCTATTGCGTAAATCCCTGCTGGCATATTGTGTCTAAATAATCACCATATGGAGGCATCTCAGAATTATGTGACCGGGGTCCCTCTGGGACAAGACCGGCTGTGTATAGCGTGTGGACAACCCCACGCTGATTCAGACAGGGCACGGGTCTGCGGGCCCTGTGCCGAGCAAGCACTGGCCCTGCAATCGGGCTTGCCAGTGGCTGCACCTCGCTTCAATTCACTTATCACCCCAGGCTTAAATCTCACTCCGGCTGAGTCGCATACGAGTGGGGAATTGCAGCCTGCTGGGCCTTCCAGACTGCCTACGGCCGAACAGATTATTGCGAGGTTGTCAGAGCGCATGGGCCCTGGTAAGAAGCGGCACCAGGTTCGTGTTGGAAGTCCAACACTGCTAATTTGTGGCCTTGTTATCTGGCCTCTCTCTTCAGCCCCCAGAGTGCCCACCAAGGTGCTGACGGTGGTGATGTCTCTGATGAGACCAAGGGGCGTCCGCGCTAAGTTGGTCTCTTGGCTGGTTGTGTCCACTGGGAGTCATTTGGATGGGTGTTCAATCACCCCATGTCCTCATTGTCCCCTTGATTGGTAACCTCATTCCTAGGAATGAATATGGATTCGGTTCAGGCGAGAATCTTCCTTCCTCAGCAATAAAGTGGACAATCTGGTTGCATGGGCTCAGTCTCTCCTTGCTGTCCCCGTCCCTTTACCAGGCAGGGATGCAGCTGGTGGGCCCGTTGGTGGCTTGCTTGGAAGAGGTCCCTTATGCTCAGTTCCCCCTGGGCCCATCTGCAACTTCTATTGTTAGTACAGGACAGGGATCCAGCATCCCTGGAGCAGGGTCTGTGTGCCTTCCCCCCGGTGAGGAGGTCCCGCTTGGAGTGGATAAACTCAAGGAACCCGTCTGGGGGCAGTTCCCTTCTTGCCCCTTCCTGGAGACGGTCACCATGGATGCCAATCTATCAGGTTGAAGGGGGGGTTTTCTTCTGAAACTCCCTGCGGTTCTTGGGGAGGTGGGGCCCTTAGAAGGTCCATACTATTGATGTTTGAAACAGTGAGCGTTCAAGTTGCTTCCGTTTCGCTTGACTATTCCTCTTCAGAGCCTGCCCGTTTGGGGGCGCTCGGTCTGGCGACAGTGGCCTACATGAATCATCTGAGAGGGACCTGGAGCAGGAGTCCTCCAGGAAGTGTCTATGATCCTAATCTGGATGGAGGACAATGTTTCCTGTATATCAGTGGTATTCGCTCCGGTGGGGGGCTCTCTGCGACAGGATGTGCTAATCCCTGTGTCACTATGGGGTCCAACCAGTTGTGGATCCTTTTGTGTCCCGTCACTATCACAAGCTCTCGGCCCTTGTTTCCCTGTCCCAGGATCCCCTGGCCGTGGTCATGATGCCTTGGTAATGTTATGGCTGGACATTCTGTTCTTTATGCCTTTTCTCCATTCCCCTGCTAGGCAGGTTTCTGAGCAAGTTGCTCTGGAAGGAGGGACCAGTGATTCTGGTGACCCCCGGGTGGCCTAGTAGAGTGTGGTTCGCAGACGTGGTATTGAGGGCAGTAGATCTGTACGTTCGGCCTGGAGTGCCAGCTTTGCTCACTCAGGGCCCCTTTAAGTCACCCCATTCTACAGACTCTGACTGCTGAAACATCCATCTTGATGGAGACAGGCTTATCTGTCTCGTGATTGAGACTATGGGAAGATTAGGAGCGAGCTTCTTCTTCTCCGAATCTGTTTATAAGGTATGGTGTATCCATATTGATTGGTGTGAGTCTAGGTCTCTTCCCTGCCGGGCTTTCTCTGTTCCCAGGGTTCTAGAGTTATTACAGCATGAGTTGGAGTGGATTCTCCAACTCAGTACTCTGAGGGGTCAGGTTCTGCCCTGTCCGCCTTCCTTTAGAAGTCTTTTGCTCAGTTTTCCTTGGTTAAGACTTTCTTTTAGGGGGTTACTCATGTGCGTCCCCCCTGGAATCCTATGGTCCCTGCTGGGATTGAATTGATTCTGTCTGCCTTGCGGGGTGTTCCCTTGGAACCCATTCAGGATGCTGTCTGGCTGTTCTTACCCTCAAGGTTGTCCTTCTGGTGGCTGTTACTTTGGTCAGACGTGTGTCTGAGCGGGTGGCTCTGTCTATCTAGCCCCCATTCTTGAGATACACCAGGATAAGGTGGTGTTCCGCTTTAAGCCAGACTTTTTTGCCTAAGGTGGTGTCTTATGTCATTGATTTAGGATATTGTTCTTCCTTCCGTGCTTTATTCCTAGCAAAGCTGAGGAAAGGGTTCTGCATTCCTTGAACTGGTGTTGGAATTTTTTCCTTGGTAGCCACCGGGTCCTTTAGGAGAACTGATGCTCCTTGGGCCTATGGCCACTCCATCTTGATTGTGCCCGATCTCGTTTGATCTCGGGGGGGTTAGGCGGCTTGGCCTGGTCATTACTTGGATGGGATGGTTCCTTCTGGTCCATGGAAAGGTTTTTTGGCTTCTGCCAAGTCTACTGTTAGCGATTGGATTGTCAGGCTGTTTCTCAGGCCTATTCCACTAAGGGGAGGAATCCTCTTGGGCTTTCAGCAACAGGCTTCTGTTGAACTTGTTTGCTAGGCTGCTACTTAGTCTTCTGTTCATACCTTTCAAAGTTTTACAAGGTTGTTGTTAGGGCCTTCAGCTCATGCTGTCTTGGCCGCAAGGCTATGCAGGTGACAGTGGCTTCAACTGTCTGCTGTTGCCTTTTTTGTTGGGGAACCCCCCCCCCCACCTTATGGACACTGCTATTGGATGTCCCAAGTGTAAGTACTATATCTCAAGCAGGATGTACTGTATACTAAGAATAATACAATTCTGTGAGATACTCACCTGTAGAATTGATATTATTTGTATACAGTACGTCCTGCTCCATTCCACCCTAGTTTTTGCATTATTCTGGATCCCCTGTATGGTGATTGTTATCATTGTTATAGTTACCAGTCTTTTGGTGGTTAAATTCTCCCGGCTTCTTGTTCACTGCTTTTCAATGCTGGGGATTTGGTATTTGAGGGGCCGGGAGGAGCCTGTTTTTGCATGTCTCTTCAGTGCAGCGCCATCTGGCGGAGGATAACCCAAGTGTAAGTACTATATCTGGAGCAGGACATACTGTATACAAATAATATCAATTCTACAGGTGAGTATCTCACAGAATTGTATTTTTTACTTTATCATTTGAATTTGCTGCCACTGACGCGCGCCTTCTGGCGTCCGCGGTCAGTGGCGGCATCATCATCAAGAATCCATGCGCGCCCATTGGCTGCAATGCCTGGCCTGTCTCTGCGCTTCTCGGAGGGGGCGTGGCTTGCTCTGTTGGCGTGTTCCACGTCGGACCCTCCTGCGGCCCGCCCCTTGAGGTTCCTCCAGCGCCATTTTGGTCTTCTCCTGGTGTGATTGCTGGCTCCCCACCGTGGTCCGTGAGTGCCCCTGCGGGCTTGACTTTATTCATCTGTCATTTCTGTGTGCTTATGGGGTGTCTAGATTATGTCTTTTTCAGGTGGGATAACTGTTTTTAAGAGGTTTCTCCCGGTCCTGTCCCCTCTATTAGTTATAATAACTTTATTAGAGGCCTACACTTTCTAATCCTCCCACTTCCCTGGCGGACATTTGGGGCATCCCGGATTGCTTATACGGCGTAATTCCTATTGGCCAGTTGTGCTACTTTAATCACCATATGGAGGCTTCACAGAATATTGTGCTTGGGGTCCCCTCGGGACAAGCCCGGCTGTGTTTAGTGTGTGGGGCATCCCCTGTGAGCGATGATGTGCGGGTCTGTGTACCCTGCGCCCAGCAGGCGCTTGCACTGCATTCTGGGCTATCTGTGACTGGGCCTGCGCCCACTATGTCCTCACCCACTCCCCCTCGCTTGATTAATGCTCCCAGTAAACTAAATACTAGTGGGGAGTCTCAGCCTGACGTGTCCAGGTTGGCTAACATTGAGAGGCTGATTGCTAGCTCTGCGGCCTGTAAGGCCCCGGCTAAAAGGAGGCATGTGGCACCAGGTGCGTCTGCCTTTCCTGTGGAGACTGATAATTTCCTTGATTTGTCTGATTATACCCCACTTGAGGAGGGTGAATTATTCTCTGATTCAGAGTTATCTGATGATCAGCATTTCAGTGGTGCTAACTATGGCTCTGATCATTGGTATGCTGATGACACCAATAGACTGTTAACTCCGATTTTTGATGTGCTTTCTATCTCCCTTCCTGCTGCGGCTCCGAAGCTACAGGGGAAACTTTTCAGTACTGCTAAACCACGTCTGGAATTTCCAGAACAGGCCCATTTCAATAATCTTGTTCTCAAGGAATGGGATACAAGGTACCCTTTTCCCACTGATGTGGTTAAATGTTGGTCTACCCCCCCCCCCCCCCCAGAAGTGGATGCACCAGTATTGGGGTTGTCCAACACATCTGTGGTCCATTCCCCTGATTCCACTACCCTCAAGGATAGTGAGGACAGGCGCATTGACCAGCTGGCCTCCCATGCCTTTGGCTGTGCTTCTGCTATTACTGCTGTTGCTGTTAGGACTCTCCTCAAGGGTCTGTTGGAAGGCGCCCCTGATGATACTTCTAGTGCCGAGTTCAGGGCCTTGTCACAGTGTGAAATGTTCATTGCATATGTCCTTTCTGCCTTAGATGACACCATTAGGATGTGCAGTAGAACCTCTGCCTTGGTGGTTGCTATACGCCGCTCTGTTTGGCTGCATCAGTGGGCAGCTGATAACGCTGCTAAGAAGGCCCTCACGGGGCTCCCCTTTAAGGGGCTGCGCCTGTTTGGTGATCGCTTGGACCTGTTTGCCAAAGGGGGTAAGTTGCCTCAATTTTCCTCTAGAACCCCTGGCAGCTCGGGGTCTGTTTCTGGCTGTACAAAACCTATTGGACATGGGGGTCATCTGTCAGGTCCCTTTTGGGGAGAGAGGTCGGGGTTTTTATTCCAATCTCTTCACAGTACCCAAAAGGGATGGTTGCATCAGACCCTTCCTGGACTTAAAGCTTCTCAACAAGTTCATCAGGACCAGACACTTTCCCATGGAGACCCTGCGCTCCGCAATCAGCTCTTTGCGCCCGGGGAACTTTGACCTCCATAGACATCAAGGATGCTTACCTTCATGTACCGGTCTTCCCAGGGCATCAGAGATTCCTCAGGTTCGCACTGGAGGACCAGCCCTACCAATTTGTAGCACTGCTCTTCGGTCTCACCTCAGCACCCAGAGTCTTCACCAAGGTGCTGGCAGGTGTTATGGCTCTCCTCAGAGCTCGGGGCATTCGCATTCTTCCTTATCTGGACGACCTCCTCATCACTTCTCGTTCTTTCCAGCAGGCAGAATTGGATACCCAGCAGGTGGTGACTGCTCTGGAAACATTCGGATGAGTGATCAATCACCCCAAATCCTCTCTGTCTCTGGTGACCTCCTTCCTGAGCATGAATCTGGATACTGTTCAGGCCAGGATTTTTCTTCCTCAGCAGAAGGTGGATGCTCTTCAAGCTCTGGTTCATTTCCTTCTGTCCTGCCCTCGCCCTTCCATCCGGCAAAGAATGCAGCTTGTGGGACAAATGGTGTCCTGCTTCGAGGCAGTTCCTTATGTTCAGTTGCACATGAGACCTCTCCAGCTCCATCTCCTATCAGTCTGGGACAAGAGTCCCCTGTCTCTGGATCAGGCCTTTTTCTGTCTCCTCTGGCCCGGCGGTCCCTCTTGTGGTGGCTGGACTCGAGGAACCTGTTGGGGGGCAGATTCTTTCTGGCCCCCTGTTGGGAGACGGTCACCACGGATGCCAGTCTTGTCGGGTTGGAGGGGATTCAATTCCAGGGGCTGTAGGGCCCTCAGGAGGCCCATGCCCCCATCAACGTCCTGGAACTGAGGGTGGTTCGGTTGGTACTGGCCCAGTTGACTCCTCACCTTCAGGGCCGGCCGGTTCATGTTCGCTCAGACAACCAGACGGCGGTTGCCTACATCAATCATCAGGGAGGGACTCTGAGCAAGAGTGCCCTCAAGGAGGTGTCCATGATTCTGTCCTGGGCAATGTTCCTTGCATTTCAGCAGTGTACATTCCGGGGGTGGAGAATCTGGAGGCGGACTCTCTGAGCAGGGGGACCTCTCGCCTGGGGGGAATGGTCTCTCAGCAGCGAGGTCTTCAGGTCCTTATGTCATCGTTGGGGAGTGCCGGAAGTGGATCTTTTTGCGTCCAGCCACAATCACAAGCTCCCAGTCTTTGTGTCTCTGTCCCAGGATCCCCTGGCCCTTGCGGTGGATGCTCTGACTCTATCCTGGCAGGGGTTCCGTCTCCTGTATCTTTTTCCTCCATTCCCCCTGCTGGGCAGGGTTCTGCGCAAGCTGGCTCAGGAAAAGGTACCAGCAATCCTGGTGGCCCCCCGGTGGCCAAGACAGGTGTGGTTCGCAGATATCGTTCAGCTGGCGGTAGATCAGTACGCTCTGCCCCTGGTACCGGACCTTCTCACTCAGGTGCGGCTATGCCATCCCTATTTACAAATGCTGGCTTTGACGGCCTGGCTGCTGAAACCTCCATCTTAAGGGATGAGGGGCTTTCCGAATCTGTGGTTAACACTCTAATCAGAGAGGAAAGAGGAAATCCTCTTCTGCCATCTACTATAGGATCTGGCGGGCCTACATTGACTGGTGTGAGTCTAGAGTCCTTCCAGAGATCTTTCGCTAAACATCCTCTGGTCAAGACTTTCTTCCAGGGGGTTGCTCATGTGCGTCCCCCTCGCAAACCTCTGTTGCCAGTTTGGGACTTGAAGTTGATTTTGTCTGCCCTTCAGGGCCCTCCTTTTGAGCCTGTGCATGGGGCTGCTCGGCCTATTCTTACTCTTAAAGTTGCCTTTTTGGTGGCTATAATTTCGGTCAGGCGTGTTTCGGAGTTGGCGGCCCTTTCTATTCAGGCCCCTTACTTTGAGAGACACCAGGACAAGGTGGTTTTCAGATTTAAACCTGATTTCTTGCCTAAGGTTGTCTCCGCCTTTCATCTCAATCAGGACATTGTGCTTCCTTCCTTGTGCCCTAATCCTGGTAATTCCAAGGAGAGGACCTTCCATTCCCTGGATGTGGTCAGGAATTTGAAGTTCTACTTGGTGGCTACTGCACCTTTTAGAAAAACTGATGCCTTGTTTGTGGTTCCTTCGGGTTCCAAGAAGGGCCTGGCACCTGCTAAGTCTACTATTAGCAAATGGATTCGTCAGGCTATTTTTAGGGCCTATTCTACTAGGGGGAAGGATCCTCCTTTCCGTGTTACTGCTCATTCTACCCGTGCTGTTGGGGCTTCCTGTGCCTTACAGCACCAGGCTTCTTTTGAACAAGTTTGTAAGGCTGCTACATGGTCTTCTGTTCATACCTTTTCCAAGTTTTACAAGGTTGATGTTCGGGCCTCAGCGGATGCTGTTTTTGGCCGCAAGGTTCTGCAGGCGGCAGTGGTGTGGACTGCACGTTGTTGCTTTTGGGATCCCACCCTGTTTACGGACACTGCTATTGGATGTCCCAGATGTTATGAATCATCATCTGGGGCAGGACGTGCTGCATACTTAGAAGAATACAATTCTGTGATTACTCACCTTGTAGAATTGGTATTATAAGTATGCAGCACGTCCTGCTCCACCCCACCCTGTTTGCATTATCTTGGATCCTCTGTATGGTGATTGTTATCCTTGTTAACGTTGTTAATTTTCATTGGCTTCTCCTGGTTCTCCTTACTGCTTTTTTATACTGGGGAATTTGTGGGAGGTCCCGGGTATATATGGACCGGGAGGGGCCTCTTTTTTGCCATCTCCGCAGTCAAGCGTCCTCTGGCGGAGGTATTCCCATCTGTTATGTATCATTATCTGGAGCAGGACACGCTGCATACTTATAATACCAATTCTACAAGGTGAGTAATCACAGAATTGTATTTTTCTCAGTGGCCAAAACCATAATAAGACTGCTGCCTTTGTAACATCAGATTGGGTGCGAGTGTTGTGGCCGTGTGAATATTTTTCCTATTGCATGGCACGTTCTGCTTCAAGAAGTCCTTACGTATGGGATATTCCGCCACAAGGTGGTGCAGTGTACTGCAGAAGAGTTGTGGCTCCTCCCGGCACCATATAAAAACAGGATCAACAATACACCTCCCCAGTTTTTCCTCTGCAGTGATACTGCAAAGATAGAAGATGGCTCTCTGTTGTGCAGGTGAGCGGGGCAACCAAGCCTGCGCCCTGCAAGTCTATTTCCACCAGTTCCTGGACCCTCTGTGCCTCCCAGCCTTAGCTGATGGATCAGGTAGAGGAGCACTAGGGTCAAGTGCTCAAGGAGCGCTGCTCCAAGCCGCAGACCCTGTACCACAAAGGGTAGCCGGCCATAGGCTTTATGGTGTGCCTAATGAGGGATGCAGAGTTCCTGTCCTAGCTTCTGAGGGGGTGAGTGTTTTGGGGACTCTGTTCTGGATACCCCTTGTTTACCCCCTCCCCAACCCTGGCCCGGCTCCTGCCGCTGCCTGCGTGGCAGCGGCGAGGTGTTTTTTTAAGTGAAATTGTGTTTTAACGTTTCGCCGATTTGTACTTCGCTTTACGGCGGGCGGCGCTATGACGATGAGGCGTTTTTTGTGTGTGATGGCGTTGGTGCTGTCATGTAAAAGCCACTTTCGTGCTCTTCGGGGGGGGGGGGGGGGCAGGGCTGGGGGATGACGCGTATTGCGTCTCCCCCCTCGAGGTTCTTCTGCCAGCGCCATTTTGAGCCTGCTGCGCGTCTGGGGCCCTTCGTCCCTCCTGAGCTGTGGCGGTCACCGTTTACTGTGTCGCTTCCTCCCGTGGTCTGGTGGCTTGGTGCTCCTTCGGTCTCCTTGGTCCGTGAGTCCCCTTTGGGGGTTTTGTTTCCTTGGGGCATGGGCTGCGGGATGCTTATGTGCTTTTTACTTATATCTTTCTGTTGGGACAACTGGGGGTTGTGGTTTCTCCCGATTCTCCTTACCCCCCCATCATCTCCCCCCTAACTGGCTCTTCGGGGGCCATCCCTTGGGGGGGCATCCCGGGTGGCTTTTTATTATCCCTTACCCTGTGCTGGCCTATTGTGCCTGTGCTAATCACCATACGGAGGCTTCTGGGGAATAGCGTGCTTGGGAGTCCTTCGGGGCAATCCCAGCTGTGTGCCATGTGCGGGGCATCCCCTTTGAGTGATAGTGCCGCGGTGTGTCTGCCGTGCGCCCAAGGTATCATTGCGGCCCAGGCTGGGTTGCCCACTTCCCTTCCCAGGATTTAGCCTGGATTTAGCCCCCAGTGAGGGGGATACTAGCAGGGGGTCACAATCTGATCTGGCACTTCGTGTGGCCAGCATTGAAAGGCAGCTTGCCAGGCCTGTTCCAGGTAAGGCCTCTGGCAAGAAGCGGCACCTGGCTCCCACGCCCTCCCTCTTTGCTGAGGAGGATGAGGGAATTGATGCTTTTGGTGGCCTTTACCCCCTAGAGGAGGGGGAGCTTTTCCAGGACTCTGACTCCTCTGGGGACCAGCAGGAGGGCTACGACAGTGACCCTGGGTCTGCGTCCGGGGAGGATTCATGGCTCCCCAATGACACTGATAGACTGCTGTCTGACATTTTTAGATTGCCAGCGGTGCCCAATGGGTTGAATAAGAGGTATCCCTTTCCTGCTGACCTGGTCAAGCGATGGTCGTGTCCCCCTGAGGTGGATGCTCCTGTTCTGGGGCTGTCCAACACCTCAGTCATGCCTTCTCCTGACACTACTACACTGCGGGATAGCGTGGACTGGCATATGGATCATGCGGGGCTACGGCTCTTTGGGGAGCGTCTGGATGTTCTAGCCAAGGATGGTAGGTTACCTCAGCGTAGGAAGCAGACTCGGCCCGTTCGGGGGCTTCCTTTCCCTCCTTTCATGCTTCCAGAGAGGGTCGTGGCTCCCTCTTCTCGGGTAGCCGCAGAGATTCTTGGGGAAGTGGCAGATCCCGTGGTCATCCCGGTCTCTCCTGGAGTTCCAAGCCCAAACCCCCTCGTGGGGGGACGCTTCGGCTTTTTGCTCACGTCTGGAGGCTCCGCGTCTCAGACCGGTAGATTCAGTGGTGTCCTCCGGTTACAAGATACAGTTTGCAGCCTGGTCCCCCCCCCCCCAAGATTCCTCAGATCCCGGATGTCTCAAAACCCAGCTCAGCTCAGGGTTTGCACCTTGCAGTTCAACACCTGTTGGAGTCAGGGGTCATTTGTCTGGTGCCTTCCCAAGAACAAGGTCAGGGGTACTACTCCAATTTTTTCATGGTCCCCAAAAAGAACGGGTCTTTGAGGCCCATCCTGGACCTGAAGGGTCTCAACAAGTTTGTCAGGTTCGCATTGAGACGCTACGCTCGGCTGTCAGTACCCTTCGCCCGGGCGACTTCATGACCACCGTGGACATCAAGGATGCCTATCTTCATGTTCCAATCTTTCCAGGTCATCAGAGATTCCTGAGGTTCTCTCTAGAGGATCAGCATTACCAGTTTGTGGCTTTACCGTTCGGTATCACCTTGGGTGTTCACCAAGGTGCTGGCGGGTGTGATGGCTCTGTTGCGGAACCAGGGCATTCGCATCCTCCCTTACCTGGACGACATTCTGGTTGCGGCTCAGTCTCTTCATCAGGCTGAGAAGGATACTCAGGTGGTGAACTCCACTCTCGAGTCCTTCGGCTGGGTGATGAACTTTCCCAAGTCTTCACTGTCTCTGTCTTTGGTGAGGTCCTTTCTGGGCATGACTCTGGATACCTCTCAGGTCAAAGTATTCCTGCCTCAGCAGAAAGTGGAGGGCCTTCAGGAGCTGGCACGGGCTCTGCTCTTGTGTCCCCATCCCTCCATCTGGCAGGGGATGCAGTTAGTGGGCCTGATGGTGTCCTGCTTCGAGGCGGTTTCCTTTGCTCAGTTTCACATGAGACCTCTTCAGTTGCACCTCTTGTCAGTTTGGGATCGCGACCCTGTGTCCCTGGATCAGGATTTTGCTCTGTCCCCCCTGGCCAGACAGTCCCTCTCGTGGTGGCTGGACTCAGGGAATCTTCTAGTGGGCAGGACCTTTCTGCCTCCGTGCTGGGAAACTGTCACCACAGATGCCAGTCTGACCGGTTGGGGGGGCTTTTGGAAGTCTCTGATGTTCCATGGTCGGTGGGGCCCCCAGGAGGCCCATGCTCCCTTCAATGTCCTGGAACTGAGGGCGATCAGGTTGGTTCTTTCTCAGCTGACCACACACACCTTCGGGGTCGGGCTGTTCAGATCTGCTCGGACAACCAGACGGCGGTTGCCTACATCAATCATCAGGGAGTGAGTATAAAAAGGCGTCCATCACTGGAGAGCCCTATTCGCCCTGAGGAAGTGACGTGATTACGTCACGCAACGCGTCGGCGTGAGGTTCTGTTGGGGGTGCCTGTGGGTCTGCTCTGGATAGTTTTTTCTTTATATGTTGTGTGTCTGCTCTTCCATCCGGCTGGTCCTGAAGTTTGTTTGCACTAACTGTATTATTAATGGGTTCAATCATGTGTATATAGCCCTATGGCACATTGCACTTTATAGATTAGGGGTTCAACACTAGGCTTTATTTAAGAGAGAGGATTTATTATTAGTGGTCACAAGCCATGGGATAATAATATATTGTTTGCACATATTGTGAAATTGTACTGTGTTTGTAAAATTGTACTATGTAGAGTGCCAGCCTGTGATGTAGGACACGATCACCATTTTTTACATCTGTTGTTGAGACCTGTGATTTAGGCTTCAGAAGCACTATTAAATTTTACATGGCTGCCTCTCCAACAGTTAAACGCCAGCCACGTAAAATTTACGTGCCTGACTTTCCCCAGAAATAAAAAAAAAAAAGTAAAAATAAAAGACAATTACCTGACCCCTCGTTCGATCCGGTCGGGTCTCCTCTTCAGCCAGAGGGGCTCCGATCGCCCATCGGGGCTCCTCCGGCTGCAGGGGAGGGCCCGGAACAGGGTGCCCCCCCCCCCCCCCCCCCCCCCCCGTTTCAGCAGCCGCCCGGTTTCCTGTCATAAAAAAAAAAAAAAAATGAGTTACCTACCTTTGTCCCCGCCGGCTCCCGCAGGCTCTCCTCTTCACGGGGGGGGGGGGGGGGTGGGCGGCTCCGATCCCCCCTCCCCGCTCTTCCGTCTTTTGGAGGGGGCATAACAGCCCTCCTCCCTTTCTGTCTTCCGATGGCGGCCGTCATCTTGGTGACGTCAACGGGGCGGGGCCAGATGACGTCACCGCCGGGTGTCATCGGGGCACCCGGCAGTTCAACTCTCAGATGCCGGTGACGGCTGGGCAGGGAAGGAGGGAGGTAGGCGATCCTCCGATCGCCTGCCTCCCCCCTTCTCTGCCCAGCCATCACTGACAGCAGATCGCCGCGGGACACAGAAGATGAAGATCGGAGGTGAGTAAAGTAAAAGTTTTTTTTTTTTTTAATAAAGTTATTTTCAAAACGTGTCTTTTTTTTTTACCTTTTAACCCTTTGTGAACTGGTAAGGGGTCCATGTGACCCCTTATACCAGTTCACAGGGCTCGGGGGTCTGGCAAGTCACTTGCGCTAGCGGGTGACTTGCCATTAACCCCTGGCCCCCCAAATTACCTGCCTCCCCAAAGCCCGGGGGGGGCAGAAGAGCCGTGGCCCTAGGCTATGACGGCTTGTAGCCGCAGGGCCAGGGGCCACTAAAGCTGGCCCCTGCGCCCTGTTCTACAAGCCCCCATAGCTGGTCACAGGCTGGTTACGCTGGGTAGGGGGGACCTCACGCCATTTTTTGGGGGGGATTTTTAAGGGTTTTAACCCTTAAAAATCCCAAAAATAAAATGGGGTCCCCCTCCCTTTGAGGGTGGACCCTATGTCATTTTTTTTTTTTAATTAACCCTTTGTTACCTGTAACCCAGCAGGAGAGCAGAAGCCTAAGTGATCAGCGTGGGACACAGGGATGGATAGGAGGTATTAAAAAAAAATAATTAAAAAAATGTTGTTATTGCCTCTTTATGGTGATTGTTCCAAGTTAGTTGGGGTTGTTACCTTTTTTACCTTTATTATCTCCCGGCTTCTTGTATAACTGCTGTCAACACTTGGGAGGTCTATTGGTGATCCTGTTTTTATATGGTGCCGGGAGGAGCCACAACTCTTCTGCAGTACACTGCGCCACCTTGTGGCGGAATATCCCATACGACTTCTTGAAGCAGGCTGTGCCATGCATAGTAAAAACAATTCTACAGGTGAGTACTCACAGAATTGTCTTTTTAACTTGAAATATTTGTTTCTCTTGGGAAAACAGGTTTACACTGTGATCATGCCATCCTATCAAGAGATTCAACACTAAATCAACGCAAAATTTAGGCAGTAGCTTCTCCTCACAGCATCTGACAGCAGTTCTCAATGTAACAGAAATCGCGCTGAGGCTGTGCTGTTCAAAGTAACAAGCGGTTAATCGAGCCCTGTAGTCAATTTGTTAAAGGCAAGCCAGCAACCTTCCCTTTTTCTGTGTAACCCCCAAGGCAGGGCAGCTTTGATAAGCATTAAGGAATAATTGGTATGCTACATATGTATTCTCCCTTACTACAAAGTTGTCATATACAAAAACAAATTTCTTACCCCCTTTAACTCCCAGCAGCTAACACTTTTATAGCCATGCTTGCTCAGTCACCATATACCACCAGACAAGACCAAAAACCAGCCAGATTGTAAAGAAAGCAGAAAAATATCAAATCTTATGCAGCTTAGCTCAATGACATAACTAGCGGTTATTGCTGTAGCTCTGTTGTGTGGTCTGTTACTGAGGCTGAAAGTTTGACAATATCTGTAAATAACTCTAATTCACAGCCACTAAATAGTTGCTTGACATTTTCTGCTGTTTTTTTTTGTTTTAGATCAAGGTCACCAAAAAGAATGTCACAGGCTTCAGAAAGAAGAAGAGAGGATGACCGAGCGGTTCAGTCTTCCCATCGACCTGGAAGCAGCCGGAGACGCTCGCGATCACGGTACAAACTTTTGAAATATCTAGCATACGTCGTCATAAGCGGTATAGATTAACTGTGACAATATAAAGTTACATATTCTAAGTATGCAGCACGTCCTGCTCCAGATAATGATTCATAACATCTGGGATATACCTCCACAAAAGGGCGCTTTACTGCAGAGATGGCAAAAAGAGGCCCCTCCCGGTCCATATATACCCGGGACCTCCCACTAATTCCCCAGTTTCTTCTCTGCAGTGGGCTGCGAAGGCAAGATGATGGCTTCTCTTCTCGCAGATGAGCCGAGCTTCACAGCCCCTGGCCCTGTAGTACTATTCCCACCCGTTCCACCTTTTATTCTGCCTCCCAGCCTTGGCTGCATGGTCGGTTGATGGTAGGCTGCACCTATTAGAGGTGCTTTATTAGGAGCTTGCTCCACCGCAAATTCCCCACCAAAGGGTAGGCGGTCCAGGTTTTTGGTGATCCTGAATTGGGATGCCCTGTCCGCTTAGCCCTCCATGACATTCTTGGGTGTCCTTATGGGCATACTACTACTCCTCCTTTCCCGGTTCATCGAGGGGGGGGGGGGGGGGGGGGCTGAGCGTCTGTATGTTTTGTGTGAGTGCTTGCTTCACAGTACTAGCATTGCTGTGGCTGCGTTTGGCATACTCGCGCTGGCACTCTGCTGACAGCGCTTCTCGTCTCCCAGGGTCATTTTTAAATTCTCCCGCCGCTGACTTGCGCGCCCTGCGGCGTCAGCGGGGACGCCACTCCGGAGGGCCTACTGTGCTGGGATTGGCTGCGGGGTGGCTCCTATTGGTCTGTCCCCGCGCTTCCTGGAGGGGGCGTGGCTTAGCGCTTGTGCGCGTTCCGCAGCTCTCCTCATGCGGCCCGCCCCTTCAGAGCCCTCCAGCGCCATCTTGCCCTGCTGCCTGGACGATTGCAAGCTCTTCTGCGGTCCGTGAGTGCCCCAGCGGGCCTGTATTTGATATTTTTATCCAATTTTTTCTTCTGTATTACTAATGGGGTGTAATGTCTTGTGTTTTACAGGCGGGAAAACTGTTTTAGAGGCCTGAATAATTTAATCCTCCCACTATCCTAGCGAAAATTTGGGGCATCCCGGGTAGCTGTACAGCATAATTCCTATTGGCCAGTTGGGCCACCAAAAATCACCATATGGAGGCTTGGATTGTGCTCGGGGTCCCATCGGGACAAGCCCGGCTATGTGTGGTGTGTGGGGCATCCCCTGTGAGCAATGATGTGCGGGTCTGTGTACCCTGAGCCCAGCAGGCGCTTGCGCGGCACTCTGGGCTGTCTGGGTCTGCGCCCACCATGTCTTCTCCCACACCCCCTCGCTTGATCATGACTCCCAGTGAGATCAATACTAGTGGGGAGTCTCAGCCTGATGTGTCTTCCAGGCTGGCCAACATTGAGAGATTGATTGTTAGCTCTGCGGCCCGTAAGGCCCCAGCTAAAAGACGGCACGTGGCACCTGCTGCGTCAGCCTTTCCTTTGGAGACTGAAGATTTCCTTGATTTATCTGACTATACCCCACTTGAGGAAGTGGAATTATTCTCAGATTCAGAATTTTCTGATGATCAGCATCACCTTGGCGCTGATGCCGGCTCAGAGCATTGGGATGCTGATGACACCCATAGACTTTTGACTCAAATCTTTGAAGTGCTCTCCATTTCCCTTCCTGCTGCGGCACCCAAGCAACAGGGGGAATTGTTTGGTACTGCAAAGCCACGTTTGGAATTTCCAGAACAGGCACATTTCAATAATCTGGTTCTCAAAGAATGGGAGCGGCCTAGCCGGCTTCCTGGTATCCCTAAGGGATGGGATAAAAGGTACCCTTTTCCCTCGGATGTGATTAAATGTTGGTCAACTCCCCCATAAGTGGATGCCCCTGTGTTGGGGTTGTCTAACACTTCGGTGGTGCATTCCCCTGATTCCACGTGCCTTTGCCTGTGCTGGATCGGCCCTGCGCCTGGTCTGTGCTTCTGCTATTACTGCAGTGGCCATTCGGACTCTGGTCAAGGGCCTTTTGGAAGGCTCTCCCGATGATTCTTCTAGTGCCGAATTTAGAGCCTTATCACAATGTGAGATGTTTATCGCTTATATTCTTTCTGCCTTAGATGACACCATTAGGATGTGTAGCAGGACCTTGGCTCTGGTTGTTTCTATTCGCCGCTCGGTCTGGCTGCGCCAGTGAGCGGCAGACAATGCTGCTAAGAAGGCTCTCACAGGGCTACCCTTTAAGGGGCTGCACCTTTTTGGTGACCGTTTGGACCTTTTTGCTAAGGGAGGTAAGTTGCCCCAACGCAAAAGACAGCTGCGGCCTTTTCGGGGTTCAAGGTCCTTTACTCCCTCCTTTTCGTAGATCCAGGTCAGGGAGGGGGGTATCCTTTTCGGGGCAAAGGGGAGACTTCTGGGGCAATGGCAGAGGCCGTGCCCATCCCGGATCCTCCTGGAGCTCCAAGCCCAAATCTGTCACCAAGCCTGCTCAGCCATGAAGAGGCGCCCTCACCCTTACGGGTGGGGGGGGGACGGCTGCGGCTTTTCGCTCATGTCTGGGGGCTACAGGTCTGACAGGTGGATTCTGGAGGTTGTGTCCTCCGGCTACAAGCTAGAGTTCGGTGCATGGCCCCCCCAAGATTCTTCAGGTCTCAGATGCCTCTAGACCCCCTGGCAGCTCAGGGTCTGTTTCTGGCTGTACAGAACCTATTGGATATGGGGGTCATCTGTCCGGTCCCTCCGGGGGAGAGAGGTTAAGGTTATTATTCCAATCTCTTCACAGTACCGAAAAAGGATGGTTCCATCAGGCCCATCCTGGACTTAAAGCGGACCTTCACTCTAAATAAGAGTCTATCTTATATGTTTCCCACACCCTGTACATACAGATTGCTCACATTAAAAATCATCCTACCTGCATCTACTGCATTTTATAAGCCTTTAAACATCCAAGATGGCGGCTTATGGAAGCTGCCATTTTTGCAGGCAGCCTGCAAACAGGAAGTGCCTGCAAACAGGAAGTGACTGTGCTGCTCTGCATTCTGGGACTGCTGACCTTTCCCTGACCCCAGCTCTGCTCTGTCTGAGCAAAGCACAGCTATAACCCGCCCCCCTGTACCTTATCCCACTCTCCTCTCCTCAGTAAGTGTGATGCTTCTGAGTCAAGATGGCGGCGCCCGTATCCTAAATTCCCGAACAGAGTTGCAGCCCAGTGGGGGAAAGTATAATAAATTAGTGACTAAACATGTAAAATATATTAATTTTAGATGCTGAGGAATTGTTTTTTAAGAGTTTGGGCTTTTCATTAAATCATGGTGAAGGTCCGGTTTAAAGCTTCTCAACAAGTTCATCATGGAGACCCTGCGCTCCGCGTTCAGCTCTTTGCGCCTGGGGGACTTCATGACCTCTATAGACATCAAGGATGCTTACCTTCATGTGCCAGTCTTCCCAGGGCATCAGCGGTTCCTCAGGTTCGCCCTGGAGGACCAGCACTACCAATTTGTGGCACTTCCCTTCAGTCTCACCTCAGCCCCCAGAGTGTTCACCAAGGTGCTGGCGGGGGTGATGGCCCTCCTCAGAGCCGGGGGCATTCGCATTCTCCCTTATCTGGACGACCTTCTCATTACATCTCATTCTCTCCAGCAGGCAGACCGGGATACCCAGACGGTGGTAACTCCCTTGGAAACGTTAGGATGGGTGATCAATTATCCCAAGTCCTCCCTTTCCCTGTCCCGGGTGACACCCTTCCTGGGCATGAATCTGGATACCATTTAGGCCAGGATTTTTCTTCCTCAGCAGAAGGTGGATTCTCATCAAGCTTTGGTTCATTTCATACTGTCCAGCCCTCGTCCTTCCATCCGCCAAGGGATGCAATTGGTGGGACAGATGGTGGCCTGCTTTGAGGCAGTCCCTTACGCTCAATTTCCCATGAGACCCCTTCAGCTCCATCTCCTTTCAGTCTGGGACAAGAGTCCCCTGTCTCTGGAGCAGGCCTTTGTTCTCTCTCCTCGAGTCCAGCGGTCCCTCCTGTGGTGGCTGGACTCGAGGAATTTTCTGGGGGGCAGATCATTTCTGACACCGTGTTGGGAGACGGTCACTACGGATGCCAGTCTGTCAGGTTGGGGGGGCTACTGGAGAGCCCTCCAATTCCAGGGGCTGTGGGGCCCTCAGGAGGCTCACGCTCCTATCAACGTCCCGGAGCTGAGGGCGGTTCATTTGGTGCTGGCACAGTTGACTCCTCGCCTTCAGGGCCTGCCGGTACAGGTTTGCTCCGACAACCAGACGGTGGTCGCCTATATCAATCATCAGGGAGGGACTCGGAGCAAGAGTGCCCTCAAGGAGGTGTCATTGATTCTGTCCTGGGCCGAGGACAATGTCCCGTGCATCTCAGCAGTTTACATTCCGGGAGCGGAGAATCTGGAGGCGGATTCCCTGAGCAGGGGGGCCTCTCGCTGGGGGGAATGGTCCCTCAACAGCGAGGTCTTCCTATCCCTTTGTCACCGTTGGGTTATGCCGGACGTGGATCTGTTTGCTTCTCGCCACAATCACAAGCTGCCAGCATTTGTCTCCCTGTCCCTGGATCCTCTGGCTCTGGCGGTGGATGCACTGTCTCTGCCCTGGCAGGGACTCGGTCTCCTGTACCTCTTCCCTCCGTTTCCTCTTCTGAGCAAGGTTCTGCGCAAGTTGGTACAGGAGAGGGCGCCAGCCATTCTGGTTGCCCCCAGGTGGCCAAGACAGGTGTGGTTCGCAGACTTGGTGCAGCTGGCAGTGGAGCAGTACACTCTACCCTTGGTTCCGGACCTTCTCACTCAAGGACGGCTCTGTTATTCCAATTTACAAACGCTGGCTTTGATGGCCTGGCTGCTGAAACCTCCATCCTAAAGGAGAAAGGACTGTCTGATTCGGCTATTCATACTCTTGTCAGGACTAGGAAGAAATCCTCCTCTACTATCTACTATAGGACCTGGCGGACCTACATTGGTGTGAGTCTAGGGCCTTTCCCTGTCGTGTGTTCTCCATTCCTAGGATCCTGGAGTTCCTTCAACATGGTTTGGATTTGGGTCTTCAGCTCAGCACTTTTGAAGGGTCACGTGTCCATCTTGTCCGTTTTTTTCCTGAGGTCCTTCGCGCTACATCCTCTGGTCAAGACTTTCTTCCAGGGGGTCGCTCATGTGTGCCCTCCTCGCAAACCCATGTTACCGGTCTGGGATTTGAATTTGGTGTTGTCTGTCCTTCAGGGTCCTCCATTTGAACCTGTGCATGAGGCTGCCTTGTCTATCCTTACCCTGAAGGTTGCCTTTTTGGTGGTTATCACTTCTGTGCAGCGTGTGTCTGAGTTGGCGGCTCTGTCTATTCAGGCCCCCTACTTTGAGAGACACCAGGACAAGGTGGTTTTCCGCTTTAAACCAGACTTCTTGCCTAAGGTTGTCTCTGCCTTCCATCTCAATCAGGACATTGTGCTTCCTTCTTTGTGCCCTTGGGCCTTGCATTCTTTGGATGTTGTCAGGAATTTGAAATACTACCTGGTGGCTACTGCGCCTTTCAGAAAGACGGACGCCTTGTTTGTGGTTCCCTCGGGTCCCAAGAAGGGGTTGGCTCCTGCTAAGTCTACTATTAGCAAATGGTTTCGTCAGGCTATTGTTAGGGCCTATTCTACTAGTGGAAAGGATCCTCCTTTCAATGTTACTGCTCATTCTACCCGTGCTGTTGGGGCTTCCTGTGCCTTCCAGCACCAGGCTTCTTTTGAACAAGTTTGTAAGGCTGCTACATGGTCTTCTGTTCATACCTTTTCAAAGTTTTACAAGGTTGACGTTCAGGCCTCAGCGGATGCTGTTTTTGGCCGCAAGGTTCTGCAGGCGGCAGTGGTTTGAACTGCGCGTTGTTGCCTTTTTGGGATCCCCACCCGTTTATGTACACTGCTATTGGATGTCCCAGATGTTATGAATCATTATCTGGAGCAGGACGTGCTGCATACTTAGAATAATACAATTCTGTGATTACTCATCTTGTAGAATTGGTATTATAAATATGCAGCACGTCCTGCTCCATCCCACCCTGATTGCTTTATTCTTGGATCCTCTATGTGGTGATTGTTTTCCTTGTTAACGTTGTTCCCTTACTACTTTTCTATACTGGGGAATTAGTGGGCGGTCCTGGGTATATATGGACCGGGAGGGGCCTCTTTTTGCCATCTCTGCAGTAAAGCGCCCTCTTGTGGAGGTATATCTTAGATGTTATGAATCATTATCTGGAGCAGGACGTGCTGCATACTTATAATACCAATTCTACAAGGTGAGTAATCAGAATTGTATTTTCCATGTAAAGTTGTCTATCCAGGGACTAGAGCTGAAAGCTGTAGCCCCTCGCCGTACCCAGGTTTCAATGCCCAGCTTCCTAGTTCAACTATTTTTGCATGTGCTAGGGCTACAAATGTTAAATGCTGTTACTGTAAAACTTAAAATAAGAGGAACAAGTATTCTAGGGATGAATGAGTCACCCCAGGCCTGTGCCTCTGGTACTCGAAGAGGGAGGCAGTCTTTATATCTCTGTGCTGGGGGGGGGGGTGGCGGGGGTGGGTGTATGATGTAGACCCAGAGGGATCTTGTCCCCCTCATCCTCCAGTGCTCTCATTTCTTGAATCTTTGTGGGTCCATGTGCTGCTAAGGGCAGGCTGGGTGTTGGCCTGCTCTTTACAACTCCTGTGAGTAGAACTTGCACAAATCTGGCAAGCCGAAGTTCTTGATGACTGGGTCAGGGAGCTTGTGGCCTCAGTATACAAGATTGAGTTTGTGAGGTCTTCCACAAGGATTCTTCCATCCAGACCAATATGTTCCATCGTCGCTATGTGACAGAAAGCTAGCCCACCCTTAACACACATAACCACACACACAGACACATATTGAGTTTACCATGAATTTTTCACTCTGCTCCTGGGTTTAAAGAGGGTCTAAAAACTTTGAAATGGCTTCACAGGGCTATGCCACGTGCCATCTATTGATTGGAGATGCAGTTGCCGCACTTGTGTGCAGTCTTTGCTTGGTCACACACATTTCTTTACAGAAAGCTTTACCAGCATCTGTCGGGGGTGGATTTGTGTGGACACCCTGCAGACCATGCCCCTTCTCAGGACAGAGTTGCCAGGGAAAGCTTTACACTTCGCTTTAGGGAGACTCCTTGTGTTGTAAGTGAAACCAGCTACTTAAACATCCCGCTGTTGTTTATTTTTTAATTATTTATTTAGCTTTGCATTCGGACACAGTAAAGTTTTAAACAAATACAATATCTTTTAGTGCTTTCAGAGCTGTAACCTCTCTTTACATATTTTCTCAACTTTTAGACTGTAGTGAAGATCTGTTATCTGAAGTGTTACCTACTGCTGAAAACCATGCTGATATGTCTGTTTGCAATAATGTGCAGTATTTGTGTCTCATTTAATTTAGTTATATAACTGCACACAAATGGTTTTTCAGATTGCGTCCTGTGTTTGGCCTGAATAGCTAAGCATAAAAAATGTGTTGCTTATTTGCTTCTGTGTGTTTGTCTGAAAGCTTCATCCACAGATTTGATGATGAATATGATCTACAGGTCTTGTAATCGCGCTGTTTTTTTACTGTATTGCCAGACTCAGAAAAGATCAGCATCGTACTGTGTCTGCAAGAAGAGCTTTGTGTTCTTGTACAATGTTCGCTCTTGCTTCTGTCAGACTTGAGTATTATCCAGATTCCCAGGGCTTCTCTTTATTCTATAAGTATGCCTAACCTGCTGATCAGAATTATGATGTGATGTTTTTATCATTTTTATCAAAAGGATCTCGCGCATTTAGTAGGTTCAGTTCAGGTATGGAACTGAATGTTGTGGAAGGAAGTGGGGTATCAGTTTTTTACTTTTCCAAAGTAGCAGAATCCCAGGTGGCTGCTGCATGCCCCAAAACATCCCATTGTACCTTGGTGACAAAAAAAGGATAAACAAAAATCTGAAGGGCGAGGCAATTGTAATTTCCTCTTGTCTACAAAGAATTTTTGACAATTGGATTCTTGTAAGGTGTGCTATACCAAACAATCTATATGAAGTGGTCATATGTTGGTGGCTGCAGATCCTTAGCCCAATACTTTATTCCATATCAAGTACCAAGTGCAAAATTATTCTTTAAAGGCACAAAGCAAAGCAACTTTTTTGTAAAATTCTTCACAAATACACGATATCCCACGATGCATGCCTTGATGTATTTCACACGTGCAATCCACCAGACCAATATTCTAAGCATACAGCACATCCTGCTCCAGATATAGTAATAACATGTGGGTAATCCTCCAGCGCCGTGCACTGCAGACATGTAGAAAACAAGCTCCTCCCGGCCCTACATATACCGAGGGACCTCCCACAAATCCCCAGATTTCTCTGCAGTGCTGGAACTGCGAAGACATGAAGTATCACGCTCTCGCAGGCGAACGGGGCTTTACAGCCCGAGGCCCTGCGGGACTATTTCCACCCGTCCTCTTTGTAGAAGAATATGCCTCCCAGCCTGGGCTGCGTTGGTCGGGTGAAGGTAGGCAGCACCGTGTGTGCTTAACGGAGCCATGCTCCACCGCAATCCCCCACCATAGGGCAGGCGGTTTAGGCTGATGGTGAGCCTCTAGTAGATGCCCCTCCCGCATTATTGCCCCTCCCGCATTATTGCCCCGTACCCCGGGTAGTGCTGAAACCTGTGTAAAGGGTCGCCATCCTCCCTCATTTCCCCAACTAGTTAGGGGGAAAAGAAAGGGGGGGGGGGGGGTATGTGTGTGGCGGTGTCCCGGTGTACCAGTATGTCACGCTTATGGCCTTATTTCTGCCCTTCATTAACATTGAAATGTCAGAGCCGCGCTGCTTGCTCGTTATTCGGTTTTCGGCTGCCGCCGTATGTCTTATACATAGTTTGCTGCGTCGTCTAGAGGCTGTGGCGCCTTTTCCTTACGAGATGTAACGGTTTTTCTACAAATCCTTAA
This sequence comes from Gastrophryne carolinensis, assembly GCA_027917425.1. Lineage (NCBI taxonomy): Eukaryota > Metazoa > Chordata > Amphibia > Anura > Microhylidae > Gastrophryne > Gastrophryne carolinensis. Next base: position 481,687,344 of record CM051234.1, on the reverse strand, counting down.
GCATGTGATTGTATCTGTCATGAATGACTTGCCTTCAGTCCATGCCCGTGGTGTCCCTAGGCAACTGGCCAGGGTTTCTCCTGCCCAGCAGCCGCTTCTGCCTCAGATGCCAGCTTCAGCGGCGCGCGTGTCGCCGAGCACGCCCTCCTCCCTCGTCCACTGTCATTCTACTCGTGCTTGCGCGCGAGTACAGTCAGCTTATGTCCTCAGGTGGTGCTATACACAGAGTGGCCCTGGAGGCTGTTTAAAAGAGCTAAACCTAGGAGGTGCAGTTCTGGGCAGTATGCCTTTGGAGTTCAGCTGGGGCAATCAGCCCAGAGCTCTCCAAGTGCACCAATCAAACCACAGATCCAAAGTGCACCAGTCAGCACACAGATCCAAAGTGCACCAATCACAGTCACTGCCTCCCTGTCCAATCCAGCCAGGTTCAGTCCTATAAAGGGATTACCTCTTCAGTGTGTCAGTGCCTGTGATAGCGTTTAGCTGGCTTTGTTATTGTTCCTGTGATTGCCTGTTTAAACCGTTATTGACCATCTGCTTGAATCTCGACCACGTCTTCGTCTCATCCCTTGTACTGCGCAGCTCTCTGACCTCCCGTTGTGACCCCTGGCTTGACGTCTGACTACGCTTGAATTCTCCTGAGCACCCGAATTGCTTCCAGTATTACCTGTTCCCGAAGTACCCGAACTGTTTCCAGTACTTACCCGACATTGCCCAGTCTGGCCTCTGGTTCATCTGCCTTCAACCCCTGTAAGCTCACATCCTTTGTGCTATTAAGTCCTGGGGGCAACCGTGTCCGGCGAGGTGTATAAAGCGTCCCGGCAAACGGGGGCTTGTCTAAAGGTGAAGCTAGCAGCGGAGATTGGGGGTTGTGGGCTTACTCTGAAGGCGGGTGTCCCTCGGCCTGACATTATCACAGGCCCAAAAAAATTGATATGGAAGAACTTGTACAACAAGTGCAGGCCATGGCTACCGCCATTAACCAGCTGGCCCAACGTGTGGCTGATCAAGAAAATCGCCAGCTGCCTGCACCACCTGTATCCTCACCTCCTGTTGAGCCGAAGGTTCCCCTTCCTGAGAAATTTGATGGGGATCGTACAAGATTCTCCAACTTCAAGAACTCCTGTGAACTTTATTTCAGACTACGGCCCTACTCTTCAGGCACAGAAATGCAGAGGGTGGGCCTGGTTATCTCTCTGCTCCAGGGTGATCCACAGTCCTGGGCGTTTGGCTTAGCGCCCACAGATGAGGCCTTGCAATCTGTCTCAGCCTTTTTCTCCGCTATGGAGATCCTATATTCGGACCCTGACAGGACTTCGACTGCTGATGCCAGGCTTCGAAGCCTGAAACAGGGGAAACGCTCAGCAGAGGAATATAGTGCCAAATTCCGCCGCTGGGCGATTGAATCCCGTTGGAATGATCCTGCTCTCTGTAGTCAGTATAGAATTGGTCTTTCAGAGGGTGTTAAGGATGTTCTAACAAATTTTCCTTACCCTAAAAGCCTGGATGAACTCATGCTTATGGCCATTAACATTGACAGACGGCTACGGGAGAGACATATAGAGAAGAATCACTCTCACTTCTGGGAATCTTCCCACCAGGAGTCATCCTCTATGGGTGTTGTCTCATCTTCGCCCCCAGAAGAGCCTATGCAACTTGGTGCTACTCACCTTTCCCCGGCTGAAAAGAGTAGACGTCGCACCTTAGGCCTATGCATGTACTGTGGGGTTTCAGGTCACCTGGTTAGGACCTGCCCCAATAAAAGACCTTTGGCGGTATTGCAACGTCCTGACAAGATAGAGAAAGTTTGTCAGGACGGTCAGGTAACTTCCCTTCATAGAAGTAAAATGTTGTTACCTGCTACTGTGGGTTGGGAGTTGTCCAGGAAATCCGTCTCTGCTTTTGTCGATAGCGGAGCAGTTGGCAACTTCTTGGATAAATCCATAGTAGCCGCCTTAGGCATTCCCTTAATCCCCCTTGGGAAGCCCCTTCAGATTTTGGCAGTAAACAATACTCCTGTTCCTAGAGGAACTGTCACCTCCAAAACCCCTTTAATTAACCTAGTTGTGGGACCTTCCCATTCTGAGAACCTTGAATTTTTTGTCTTAGACAGCCCTGAAGCCCCGGTTGTCTTAGGGTTCCCCTGGTTAAAGGTGCACAACCCTACCTTTAATTGGGAAACTGGGGAATTGACAGGATGGAGCCCGCACTGTGCAGAACATTGCTCTAGTATCACTGTTGGAGCAACCCAAGTCTCAGAGCTTATTTGTCCGTCTGCCTCTCCATCCATGAGGGTACCTCATGTATCTTTATTGAAGTCCCCCGGAACCATTCAGGGTGATAATCCTGTTAAGTCTGGTGAGGGTCCTGAGGCCCCTTGTGAAGGGGAGGGTACTGTCATGAATGACTTGCCTTCAGTCCATGCCCGTGGTATCCCTAGGCAACTGGCCAGGGTTTCTCCTGCCCAGCAGCCGCTTCTGCCTCAGATGCCAGCTCCAGCGGCGCGCGTGTCGCCGAGCGCGCCCTCGTCCACTGTCATTCTACTCGTGCTTGCGCGCGAGTACAGTCAGCTTATGTCCTCAGGTGGTGCTATACACAGAGTGGCCACTGGAGGCTGTTTAAAAGAGCTAAACCTAGGAGGTGCAGTTCTGGGCAGTATGCCTTTGGAGTTCAGCTGGGGCAATCAGCCCAGAGCTCTCCAAGTGCACCAATCAAACCACAGATCCAAAGTGCACCAGTCAGCACACAGATCCAAAGTGCACCAATCACAGTCACTGCCTCCCTGTCCAATCCAGCCAGGTTCAGTCCTATAAAGGGATTACCTCTTCAGTGTGTCAGTGCCTGTGATAGCGTTTAGCTGGCTTTGTTATTGTTCCTGTGATTGCCTGTTTAAACCGTTATTGACCATCTGCTTGAATCTCGACCACGTCTTCGTCTCATCCCTTGTACTGCGCAGCTCTCTGACCTCCCGTTGTGACCCCTGGCTTGACGTCTGACTACGCTTGAATTCTCCTGAGCACCCGAATTGCTTCCAGTATTACCTGTTCCCGAAGTACCCAAACTGTTTCCAGTACTTACCCGACATTGCCCAGTCTGGCCTCTGGTTCATCTGCCTTCAACCCCTGTAAGCTCACATCCTTTGTGCTATTAAGTCCTGGGGGCAACTGTGTCCGGCGAGGCGTATAAAGCGTCCCGGCAAACGGGGGCTTGTCTAAAGGTGAAGCTAGCAGCGGAGATTGGGGGTTGTGGGCTTACTCTGAAGGCGGGTGTCCCTCGGCCTGACAGTATCCTTGCCTTGCCATTACCTCAGAGCTTCGCGCTCTTCGGAGTGGGCGGGGACTTGAATTGGCGCACTCCGCGTCACGGCCGAGCATCAAACCCGCCCTTCGAGGTTCGCTGGGCGTCATTTTGTTGATCTTCGTGCGCGCGTGGTGGCGGTTCCCCTCCTCCCTTGGTCTGTAAGTGCCCTCGCGGGTGACTCCTTTTTATATGTTTTTCCAGCTGCGCATGGCTCTGACACCCACTCTTCTCCTTATGTCTTTCAGATGCCAAGATTCCGGGGGCATCTCCCGGCCTGATATATATCTTAAACGGGTTCACATTTAAATTCTCCCACATTCCTAGCGGGTCTTGGGGCATCCAGGGTTGCTTACAGCATAAATCCCTGCTGGCATATTGCTTAGATAATCACCATATGGAGGCATCTCAGAATTATGTGTCCGGGGTCCCGCGGGGACAAGACCGGCTGTGTACTGCGTGCGGACAACCCCATGCTAATGCTGACAGAGCACGGGTCTGCGGACCGTGCAGGCTACCTATGGCTGAGCAGGTGATGTCTAGTCTGGCGGAGCGCTTGGGCGCTGGAAAGAAGCGGTCCCTGACGCCTCCTGGTTCTATGTTTCCCGCTGAAACTGAAGAATCTGCTGCTATGCAGGACCTTGATCCTTCTGATGAAGGTGAAATTTTATCAGGTTCCAGTTCCTCAGACGAGATACCTTGGAGCCGTGACAATTCTGGCCCTGGTTCCTGGGGCCTGTGTGACACTGATGAATTACTCATTAAGATCTTTGAAGTACTATCCATCTCTCCTCCGGGAGAGTCTCCCAAGCCCAAGAGGGAGAGTTTCCACACGGCGACGCCGCGCTTGGAATTTCTGGAACAGGATCATTTCCAGGCTCTTATATCTAAGGAATGGGAATCACCTTGTAAACTTACAGGGGTTCCGGGGGTCTGGGATTGGAAGTACCCTTTTCCCCCTGATGTGGTTGACTGTTGGTCAGTCCCTCCCGAGGTGGATGCACCCATTATTGGGTTTGCTAACCCTCCCTTCATGACAGCCTCTACTCATCGTACCCCTCGGGATGCTGAGGATCGGCGCATTGACAGACTGGCTTCCCACGCCTTTTCGTGTGCAGTTACGGCTCTGCGCCCGGTCTGTGCTACGGCCGTCACTGCGGTGGCCGTCACTGCGGTGGCCGCCAGGACCCTTCTTCGGAAGATACTTGACCACCAGCCGGAGGATCTCCCTTGGGAGGTCTTTAATGCACTGTCTGATTGTGATGTTTTTGTGAGGTTTATTCTCTCAGCGATGGATGACACTATTAAAATGTGCGCTAGAACCTCGGTTCTTGTGGTGGCTATTCGCCGCCTGCTTTGGCTGCGACAGTGGGGAGCTGACTATGATACTAAAAAGGCTCTTACTGGCCTTCCTTTTAGAGGACGGCACTTATTTGGGGCCCGGTTGGACCTTTTTGGAAAAAAGGGTAAGGCACCCTCGCGCAGAAGGCCGTCTCGGCCTCCCAGGGGCAGGGACACCCCTCCCCCTCTCTACATTAGTGTCGAGCGCGAACCAGAAGTGTGCTTCCAACTTTTTGGAGTGGAGGCCCGCCCCAGGGGGGGGGGCAGGCAACGCCCTGGAACCTCCGGCAGGGCGAAGTCCAAATCTGCCAAAACCGCACAAGCATGAAGGGACGCCCTCGCCATGTTGGGCGAGGGGACTGCCGCAGCACTGGGCTCCTATCGCAGGGCGCCATGCTTCTTTCAGGTTGTTACAGGAGGTAGTCCCCCTGGATGCAGAATGGAGTTGCTGGGCAGTCCCTTTCTAAGGTTGTCAGGGTTCTTCTAGTCCTGGTTTTCCCTTCGGGGCTTGATGCAGGCCGAGTTTGGCGTGCAGGGTCCGGGCTCTTACAGGTTGGCCCTTGACTTGTGTTTGCATCCACATTTTCTTTTTCCTCTGGGATGAGGCAGTCTGACCCGGGATGGCTTTCTGGGCCTAGCATTTATACTTTCACAGGCAGTTCCTACATGGTATGTACCTGTTGGGCCGCAGGCGCTCTTGTCCAGTGGACCTCATGATGCCTGTGAGGATCTATAATCCCTTTTTAGTCCCCTGTGCCTTCAGGACACCTAGGCCATTTCCAGCCAGTGTTGAAGGTCCAACTCTGCGGATTGGGGTATTGTTTTTGGCTCCTCTCCTGCTCCCAGACGGCTCACCAAGGCGAGTATGGGAGTGGTGTCTTGGACGTGCCCGTGTGGGGTCCGCGCTAGTTTCTACTTGATTGTCCTTCCTTGCTTCCTATTTTTGCATCAGGCCGTGTTGGCTATTGACTTGTGGCTCCTTTGGGAGTCCTGTGGATTGGTGCTCAGGCACATCACTTACTTAGTGTCCCCTGGTTCGGTATCTCCCTACGGGGTGGCATTTAGATTGGTTCATGTTAGAACCTTCCTTCTGCTATATGTGGACTTATTATGGAAAGGGCCTTGCCCTCTTTGATGTCACACTACCTTCACCTTGCAGCTGGTGGGCCTGTTGGTGGTGTCCCAGATGCTGTCCCTTATTCTCAGAAGCCCTTGGGCCCTGCGACACCTTAGGTTACTTATCCTGGACGGGGTTCCAGTACCCCTGGAACTAGGTCAGTACGCTCCCCCTTGTTACGGGGGTTCCTTTTTGAGGTTGTAAATTCAAGGAAGATGTCTGGGACCATTCCTTTCCTTCTTGCTTCTCCCTGTAGATGGTCACCATGGGTACCAAGTCTTACAGATTGACTGGGGGGTCTTATTTCTTCTGAAATCCCCTGTGGTCCCTAAGGGGGATCCCCTTAGGGGATCCATCTTCTTACTGTTTTTCGGTTGACACATTGAGCCTTTGGTGTGCTCTGATTTGCTGGGGACTGGTCCTTTTTGGGACACTCGGTCAGTCTGAGGACAGTGGCTTGTCCTTTTTTTATCTGTGAAGGTCTCGGAACAGGTTGACCCTTCAAGAATGTTCTGGTTCTGATCTAAGTGGGGGTTTACATTCCTTGCACTTCATTGGTATTAGCTTCGATGGCTGTCCTACTGTGGCAGGAGGTTCTATTCTAGTGTCTCACTGCGTCCCTACTGGTGTGGCCCTGTGGGGCCCCTTTGCTATTACGGGGACTCTTTCTTGGGTTATTGTCCCAGAACTCTCTGGCCTTGGTCATGAGGGCCTAGTATTGTTTCTGTCAGGACATATTATATATTATATATTCTATATGTCTTAACTTCTTTCACCCTGCTAGGCGGGGTTCTGCATAAGATTGCTGTAGAAAGGGAGAACCGTTATGCTGGGGGCCCTGGGTGGCCCAGCGGGGGTGTGGTTCGCAGATTTTCTGCTGAAGACAGTTGTACTGTATGCCCTCTCAAGAGGGCTGTTCTGCCTATTCAGGCTCCTTACTACGTCGCCCCTACCTACAGGCCTTTTAGGCGATTGGTCGGTTTGCCTTTCACCCTATTGGAGATGGGTATCTCTGGGTGTCTTTTCTCTGTTGGAGGGCTAGGCCTAGCTCCCTCCTCTTCTTCTCCCTTTTCTGCCGGCTATGTTGGAGTATGTTGTTCTAGTTTGCTTTGCTTGGACTAGCTCTCTCTCCTGCGGGATGTTCCCTATTCCTGGGTCCTAGAGTTATTATAGCACGGTTGAAGTTGGCTCCCCAACTCAGTTCTCTGAAGGTTTTCAGGGCTCGCCCTGTTCGCCTACTGCAGAAGTCTAGTTCAATCTTCTGTGTTGCGCATTCCTCAGGGGTTGCTCAGGTGCGTTCCCCAGGGAATTCTATGCTCCCTTTTGGGGGGGGGGGGTTACTTATCTGGATGCCCTGCTAAGGGTTCCCTTGGGTCTTATTCAGGTTCTTGTCTGAACTGTTCCTTCCCTCATATCGCTCTTCTGGGGCGGTTGCTTCAGTCAGAAGTGTGCCATAAAGGATGGCTCTGTTAGCGGTCCTAGTCATTGTATATATGTTTATATATCTGTACACCATGAGGTGAGGGTGTTCCGCCTTACGCCGAATTGGTCCAGGCAGTGTTTTTATTCTCCTTTATTCCAGACCCTCCGGCCTTTGGGCTATTGTCTAGATTACTCTGAGCTAAAGGGATCTGTATCCCTCAACAGGTGTTGGAGATTTCCTGGTCTGTCTCTTGTCCCTGGTAGGAATTATGCCCTTTGGGGCTTATAGGTGTCTCCATCCTTATGTACCGGATCTGATTGCTACCACGGGTGTAGGTGCCCTTTGGATTGGTCTTGCTCGGTTGGTTTTGTCCTTCTGAGCCTAAAGTAAACGTTTCGGCTCTTGCTGAGTCTTGTTAGCGTTGTTTTTCAGTGTTCCTGCTGGTCTCGCCTGAGACCTGGGTTCTAAGGTTGCCATGGCTACCCTTTTTTTGCAGTAGCATGGTTAGGCTGTTACTCTGGCCTACTCGTTTAGGGGAAGATTCTTCTTCTCTTTTGGTTTTTGTTCTCTTACTACTTGTGCTTGGCTTGGGCCTTTCAGCGCTAGGTTCTGTTGAGCAAGCTGGCTAGTCCGCTGCTTGTATTCAGTTCCTCCTTTACAAGATTTCAAAGGTTGAGTTAGAGCATTGCTCTCATTGCTCTTGGTAGCAGCGCTTTTACTGTTGGCTGTGCCTTTTTCACGGGGATCCCACCCTACTTTATGGACACTGCTATTGGATGTCCCACATGTTATTACTATATCTGGAGCAGGACAGGCTGTATGCTTAGAATAATAAAATTCTGTGAAATACTCACCTGTAGAATTGGTATTATACGCATACAGCACGTCCTGCTCCACCCCACCCTGGTTTCACCTTGTTCTGGATCCCCTGTATGGTGATTATCATTGATATTATTGCCATTTTCTGGGTGGTTGGTTCTCCCGGCTTCTCTTTCTCACTGCTTTTCAATGCTGGGGATTTGTGGGAGGTCCCTCGGTATATGTAGGGCCAGGAGGAGCTTGTTTTCTACATGTCTGCAGTGCACGGCGGCGGAGGATTACCCACATGTTATTACTATATCTGGAGCAGGACGTGCTGTATGCGTATAATACCAATTCTACAGGTGAGTATTTCACAGAATTGTATTTTTCCTCCTACCAGACTATTGATAGATAAAGGCTCAAGCATCGTGGACTTCATACCACTCTTCATTTTTACCTGAATCAAGGATAGACCAGGCTGGACTTGACTTGTTTCTCTACCACGAGCGGCCGCAGTGGGGGTTGCCGAGAAGGTCGATTAAGCCTTGGAGTTAATTCATGTCAATACAGTCCTTTTGTAAGTGCGCATCTTGAAATATTACAAGTTTTTTACTTGCGGGGTTGCACTAGATTTGTTTCTCTTGTTTCATATATGTTCATTCACATGGAACCTTGATTTGGGTGTTAGACAACTTGATTTTAAATATCAGCTGCATGCTTTCTGAAGTCTTTTTAGCTTGGACACATTGGTTGGAGATTTGTGAGATGAGCCTTTATCTACCAATAGTCTGGTAAGAGTAAAATTGATCTGGTGTGAAATACATCAAGTGCATGCACCATGGCATATCACGCATTTGCGAAGAATTTGACTTGACAAAAAAGTTGCCTTGCTCTGTGCCTTTAAGAATCATTTCACATAATTAAACAAGCTCCCTTGAGGAGGGGGATTACCCTAAAATGTTGAAAACCAGCGACCTTACTTGTATACCCATGTCTACATTGCTGTATCTTATGGTTATACTCTTGATGCACATTGTTTTTCATAGCACAGCACTCTGTATTGCCTGTGCTTGTACATTCATCTATGGCCTCTGTATATTATAATTAATATGAATATATATATTTGGGCCCGTTATAATACATGACCTTAATGCATACTTTAAATCATATTGATCACTCTTTTGATTGTATGGTAACCCCACTGCGATAATCACCTCCCCTCTTATACTACTTGTATGTCTGGCTTGTTATGCTGCTATAATGTGTTTTCAAACACTGATGTATTTTTTTTTAACTTTTTTATGAATGTAATTGTGTGGTGTGCATTTCTAAAGTATTCTAAGCATACAGCACGTCCTGCTCCAGAATAGTAATAACATGTGGGTAATCCTCCGCCTCAGGCGCCGTGCACTGCAGACATGTAGAAAACAAGCTCCTCTCGGCCCTACATATACCGAAGGACCTCCCACAAATCCCCAGATTTCTCTGCAGTGCTGAACTGCGAAGACATGAAGTTTCACACTCTCGCAGGCGAGCGGGCCTTACGGCCCAAGGTCCTGCCGGACTATTTCCACCCGTCCTCTTCAGAAAAATATGCCTCCCAACCTGGGCTGCGCGGGTCGGGTGAAGGTAGGCAGCACCTGGTGTGCTGAACGGAGCCATGCTCCACCGCAATCTCCCTCCATAGGGTAGGCGGTCAGGCCGATGGTGAGCCTCTAGTGGATGCCCCTCCCGCAATCTTGCCCGTGCCCCTCACAGACTTAGTCCATGGACGCTGTCCGCTTCTCCCTCGCTTCCTCCCGTAACTCGGGGGGGAAAAGAAGGGGGGGGGTATGTGTGGCAGCCCTAGTGTTAAGTATCACGTTTAGACCTTGGTTTTTAATTTATTGGGGTCAGTGTCGCGCCTTGCTATACAGTGCGAGCCGTTTGTCTCCATTAACAACTGCCTAGACAGCAGCATCATTCCAGCGTGTCAGCATCTTATGCATACGCCTTATATCCAACTGTTCTACGTTTTTTCTGTTGGTTGGAGCTTCGCGCTCTTTGGGGGAGGCGGAGACTCGGCATGATGCGCTCCGCGTCACAGCCTGGCCTAGCCTACCCCTCGAGGTTCGCTTGGCGCCGTTTTGACTATCTTCGCGCGCGCGTGGTGCGGTTCGCCTCCTCCCTTGGTCATGTATGTGCCCTCCGGGGCGGCATGGTTCTATGTCTATCAGGCTGCGCATGGCACTGACTCCACCCCTCTTGTCCCATTATGTCTTTCAGACGCCAGGACTTCGGTGACTTCCCCCGGCCTAACATATATTACAGCGGGTCCACTTAACAAATTCTCCCACATTACTAGCGAGTCTTGGGGCATCCAGGGCTGCCTATTGCATAAATCCCTGCGGGCATACTGCTTGATAATCACCATATGGAGGCATTTCAGAATTATGTAACCGGGGTCCCTCCGGGACATGACTGGCTGTGTGCAGTGTGTGGTCAGCCCCAGGCTGAGGCTGACAGGGCACGGGTCTGCGGACAGGGAATCGCCTTGTAAGCTTAAAGGGGTCCCAGGGGTCTGGGAATGGAAGTACCCTTTCCCTCCTGATGTGGTTAATTTGTGGTCAGCACCCCTGGTGGTGGACGCACCGGTTATAGGGGTCACAAACCCCCCTTTCATGACGGCTCCTTTTTACCGTACCCTTCGGGATGCTGAGGACCGGAACATTGACAGACTGGCTTCCCACGCCTTCTCGTGTGCTGCGCCCGGTTTGTGCCGCGGCCATCACTGCGCTGGCCGCCAGGACTCTTGTCAGAAAAATACTAGATCACCTTCCTGAGGACCTCCCTTGGGGGGTGTTTAATGCGCTTGACTGAGATGCGTTTGTGAAGTTTTCTATCAGCACTGGACGACACCATTAAGATGTGTGCTAGAACCTCTGCCCTTGTGGTAGCTATTCGCCGCCTGGTCTGGCTGCGACAGTGGGGTGCTGACAAGGCTACAAAAAAGGATCTCGCTTGCCTTCCCTTCAGAGGACGGCGGTTATTTGGGGCCCGTTTGGACCTTTTTGGTAAAAAGGGTAAAGCACCCTTGCGCAGAAGGCCGCTCCGGCCTCCACGGGGCAGGGTCACTCCTCCACCTCCCTACGTTAGTGTCAAACGCGAACCTGAGGTGTGCTTCCAACTATTCGGTGTGGATTTCCACCATGGAGTGGGCAGGCAGCGCCCTGGGTCCTCTGGCAGGACTAAGTCTACATCTGCCAAGACCTCCCAAGCATGAAGGGGCGCCCTCGCCCTTCTGGGCGAGGGTACTGCTGCAGCAGCTGTCTCCCATCTAGGAATATACCTTCTCCTTCTGGTGGTTCCAGGATCTAATTCCCCTGGACACAGGATAACTTTTGCTGGGCGGTCCCTCTCAGTGATTGTCAGGGTGCTTCTAGCCCCCTGCTTTTCCTTCAGGAATTGGCACAGGCCGGACTGGGCCTACAGAGTTTGGGCTTACTTACAGGTTGCCCTTAACAGTATGGGGCTATGGCCTCTATATTAATCTTCCTCCTTCCCTCAACAGTATGAGGCAGTCTGGGCCACGCTGGCCTATGGCAGGCTTGGCAATTCTACTCTCACAGGTAGTCCCTATATAACCCCTCTGTCTTGGGACACAGGCGCCCTGTGCAAGGGGGGCTTCCGGCCTCCTGTGGAGTACTAGATCTTCTTAGTTCCCCTTGTGACTGCTGGACACCAGGACCATTACTAGACGGTGTTGCAGGACCAACCCTGCGGATTGAGGCATTAATTGTGGCCTCTCTTTCGTTCCCAGGCTACTCGCCATGGCGCAAATGGGGGTGATGTCTCGGACATGCCTGGGGGGGGCGTCTGCATTAGGACCTACCGGGTCGTCTTTCCTTGCTCCCCAGTCTCTACGTCAGGCCGAGTGGATGGGTCGGCCAGCGGTGTCCCCTGGGAGTTACTGGATGGTTGCTCAGTCACCTCAATCCCTCATGGTCCCTTATCCGCTATCCCCATTCCTGGGATTCGGTTCAGGCTTGAGCCTTCTTCTCTGGCAGTAAGGGGACTCCTGGTTACGGGGCTCTGCCCCCCTTTACTGGCGCCTTACCTTCAGCAGGCGGGACGGCAGCTGGTGCGCCCGTTGGTGGCACATCAAGATGTCACTTATATACCGAGCCCTTGGGCTCTTTGGCACAGTAGGTTATTGAGCTTACATGGGGTTCCAGCGCCCTGGTGCTTGGTCTGTGCTCATTCCCCCTTGGTAAGGTGGTTCACCTTGAGCTGCTCATATTCAAAGCCCCCTTCCGTACTTGCATCTTCCAGTGAATGGTCACCTTGGGTACCAAGTCTCGCAGGTTGGCGGGGGAGGGGAATTTCTTCCACAATCCCTGTGGTTCCTAGGTAGGGTCCCCTAGAGGGTCCATCTTACCTGCTGGTTTTTGTTGAAACGGTGTGCCTTCCGTTGACTCTATATGGCTGGACTTCTCCTTTTTTAGGATCTGTCGGGGACTCCGGGTCTGTTAAATGACAATGGCCTGTTTTATTACTGGTCTAGAGAGTGAGGCAGGATGCTCCCTCTGGAGGGTCCCTGATCCTGCCTTGGGCGGGGGTCTACGTCCCCTGCTTCTCAGCGGTATTCGCTCCAAGGGATGCTCTTTAGCGGCAGGTTATGCTATCCTGGTGTCACCCTGGGAGCCTACTAGCGTGGCTCTGTTGGGTCTCCCTTATAACACAGGGGCTCTGCCTTTGTTTTTACTGTCCCAGAATATTCTGACTCTGGTCATGGGGGCTGAGTATTTTAGGCATAGACTTGTTATTTTATATGCCTTCTCTTCATCACCCTACTTGTGGGGTTCTGTGCACGGTTGGCCTGATAGAGTCCCGTGAGATGGATAGCCTGGGTGGCCTTGTGAGCTGTGGATCGCAGATGCCTCTGCTGAAGTCTGCTGGCCTGTTCGCTCTCTCATGAGTGCGGTTCTGCCATTGTCAGGCCCCTTCCTTGTCGTCCCAATATAAGGTCTCTTGTCTGGGGATTGACAGCTGATTCATCCATCCGTGGAGACGGGCCTTATCTTCTGGGTGACTCAGTATGAGGGGGGGCTGGGAGCAAGCTCCCCAGCTTCCCCTTCCTCCGTCTATTGGGGTTTTTGTGGTAACCCATATTGATTGGCATGAGGCTTGGTCTCTTCCCTGTTAGACGTTGTCGGTTCCCAGGGCTTTTAGAGTCATTACAGCATAAGTTTGGGGTTGGCTCCCCATCTGGTGACTCTGAAGGTGCAGGTTCTGTCCTGGCCTTTCCTGCAGGAGTCTGGTTCTGTCGCCCTTGTGGAGAATTCTTTTGGGGATTGCTTAGCTGCATCTCCCAAGTTGTTCCATGGTCCTTGTGGGGATCAATTTTCATTGTGTACCCTGCAGATTTTTCCTGGGTACTTTTGCTGGATGCTGTCTGAGCTGCCTTGTAGTCCAGGTCGCTTCTCTGGGGGCTCCTGACTCCGTCAGACGTGTGCCTGAGACTGTGGATCTGGTTACTTAACCTTGGCTCGAGATGTATGTGTGTATATGTATATATATATATATATATATGGCTACAGGCACCCCATGCCGTGGGGGTGTTCCTTCTTACGCCGGGCCTCCTGTCCAAGTGGTCTGTAGGATCATTGTTTTAGTCCTTTAGTCTAACTATGGACTATAATTCTTAATACTAATATGAGGGGCTACATTCCCTCTACAGGTGTTGCAATTTTTCCCCATGAGGGTTTCAAAGGCCCTTAGGGGGACTGATGCTCTTGGAGTCTGCAGGCGCCTCTTTATGTATGCGCCTGATATCTCCTTCCAGCGCCACTGCGCCTTTGGATTAATCCTTCTTGGATGTCTCCTGATCCTGAGTAAAGCCTTGGCTTCGTTTTAGTTAGGGGTCAGTATTCCCGCCTTGGTCGGGTGACCTGTTCTATTGCCCTTAGGGGGTGTTACAAGTTTTGCCACAAGGCTTCCTTGCCTGTGGGCTGGTTGGGTCATTACCCCTTTGTCAGTTTATTCCGTTATATTGGTGCTTGGGTACCACTGCCCTTCAGCACCAGGGTTTTTTTTCTGTTGATTAAGTTACTAGACTTATGGCTTGTCTCTGTTCATACCTTCAAGGTTTTGTTATGAGATTGACGTTAGAGCCTCTGCTCATGTCATGCCTGTTGCAAGTTTTGCAGGTGACAGCGCCTTTACGGTCCGCTGTGCCTTGTTTTTTCCTGGGGATCCCACAATCTTATGGACACTACTATTGGATGTCCCACATGTTGTTACTATTCTGGAGCAGGACGTGCCTTATGCTTAGAATAATACAACTCTGTGAAGTACTCACCTGTAGAGTTATTATATGCATACAGCACGTCCTGCTCCACCCCAACCTGGTTCACTTGTTCTGGATCCCCTGTATGGCGATTGTTATCAATTGATATTATTACCATTTTTCTGGGTAGTTATTCCTCCCGGCTTCTCTTCTCACTGCTTTTCAATGCTGGGGATTTGTGGGAGGTCCTTCGGTATATGTAGGGCCGGGAGGAGCTTGTTTTCTACGTGTCTGCAGTGCACGGCGCCTGAGGCGGAGGATTACCCACATGTTATTACTATTCTGGAGCAGGATGTGCTGTATGCATATAATATCAACTCTACAGGTGAGTACTTCACAGAGTTGTATTTTTTTTTCTTAGTATACAGTACGTCTTGCTCCAAATCTAATACTTACATTTGGGATATACTCCGCCAGATGGCGCTGGACTGCAGAGACATTGAAAATAGGCTCCTCCCGGCCCCTCAAATACCCGGGGACCTCCCACAAATCCCCAGAATTTCTCTGCAGTCTGGCTGTGAAGGACGAGAAATGGCTCTCTACTCGCAGGTGAGCGGGGCTATTAGCCTGCGGCCCTGTAGGACTATTCCCACCCGTTCCACTAGTAATATGCCTCCCAGCCTTGGCTGCGCTGGTCGGTGAAGGTAGGCAGCACCGCTGTTAGGTGCTTAGGAGCACTGCTCCACCGCAATCCCCCACCAAAGGGTAGGCGGTTCATGCTTATGGTGAGCCTCTATGGGATGCCCCTCCCGCACTAGTGCCCCCTTGCCCCTGCCCATCAGTGGGCCCTGTTTAAGTAGCCGCTGTCCTCCCTCATCCTCCTTGTAGCCTTCGGGGGAAAAGAGGGGGGGGGGAGGTGTAAATGTGTATGCTATGCATTCTGTGTTTTACACTCTTTTTCCATTCTGTTTAGTCTTGTGTCAGCCGCCGCGCTGACTTGCCTTTACTGTCTTTTTAAAATTGCCGCTGCGCGCTGACTTGGTTCCGCGCTTGTCGGCGGCATTACCTCAGGCGCTCGTGCGGCGTCATCGGCAGCTAGCACGTTCTGGCTTCGCGCTCTTTGGGGGGCGTCTATGGCGCGCTCCGCGTCATCGCTGATTCCGGCCCACCCCTCGAGGTATATCGACGCCATTTTTAACCTGCTTGGTTGGCCCATGCGCGACGGACCCCTACCTACCGCGGTCCGTAAGTGCCCTCGCGGGTGGCTTTATATCTTTCACTTTTGTTACTGTGTGCTTACAGGTCTTGTCTGCTTATGTCTTTCAGGAGGGGCGAACCCTTTTGGCTTCTCCCGGCCCTGTATTAGTATATAACTTGTAGGCCTTGTAAAAATAATACTCCCACTTCCCTAGCGGGTTTTTGGGGCATCCGGGGTTGCTATATAGCGCCGCTATAATCACCATATGGAGGCATCCCAGGATAATGTTACCGGGGTCCCTTTGGGACAAGACCGGCTGTGTGTAGCATGTGGGCAGCCTCATGCTGACGCTGACAAGGCGCTGGTCTGTGTACCCTGTGCTGAGCAGGTGCTTGCATTGCAATCTGGCCTGCCAGTGGCTGCACCTCGTTTCACTTCACCTACTCTCCCAAGCTTAAACCTCACTCCTACTGAGTTGCATGCTAGTGGAGGATTCTCAGCCTGATGTGTCTTCTAGACTGGCTACTGTTGAGCAGTTGATTGCTAAGTCCTTAGTGACATTAGGCGTCAAGTGCCGCTTCTTAGCAGGGGCCTTACACGCTGTTTTCCCTATGGGAACTGAGGAGTTTTGGAATCTTTGTGGCTATACCCCGTCTGATGAAGGGGAGCTCTTTTCTGATTCAGGCTCATCTGATGAGAGACCAAGGGGTCATGACGATTCTGGCTCTGACCCCTGGGCCCCGGATGACACTGACAGATTATTGACCCAGATTTTTGACGTTCTGTCCATCTCTCTCCCTGTTGCGGCTCCCAGGCAAAGAGGGGAGCTTTTCCATACAGAAAAATCACGTTTGGAATTTCCCAAGCAGGCATATTTCCATAACCTTGTGCTCAAGGAATGGGAGCGCCCCAGTAAACTTCCCGGGGTTCCAAAAAGTTGGGATAGGAAGTATCTGTGACAGACGCTCTGTCTTTTGGACTTTACACAGGTTCATTACTTTCCTTTTCTTAAGCATGTACAGACTGCCATTGTGTTGATTGATTACGTTATTCATTGTTCTGATTGATTACGTCACAGACAATGGCATTGTTCTGATTGAGTGTATTACAGACGTCTATTGTTTTGCTGATTGCGTCACCGGCAGAGTTGAGGGATTGTGTGCCCTGCTCCCATTGGTCTGTGTATTTGTCATGAGGTCCACGGGGGAGGTCCCCTTGCATGGAGCCTTGCATATAAGGCACAGTGTGGCACTAATAAAGTTCACTTCACCTTCACCCTCAATACTGAGTTCTGTCTCTTATTGGGGGAAACGCTATATTACAATTCCCTAGCCCTTGTAAGGGCTGTTCCTGTTTCCTCACGGACGACTCTGGAATTCCAGCAGCACCTCTTACCATTGGGAAAAGGACGTCTCGGGCGGTGAAGCACTCCGGCGATAAGGGTTATCGCTACAGTATCCCTTTCCTGCTGAGGTGGTTAAATGTTGGTCTATGCCAGGTCTATGCCTCTGCCATTACTGGTGTGGCCACTAGAACCCTTATCAGAAATATGCTTGATAGTGCCCCTGATGATTTGCCTTGTGAGGTGTTTAATGCATGTTTTTGTAAATTTTGTCCTCTCAGCATTGGATGACACCATCAGAATGTGTGCCAGAACTTCTGCCCTCGTGGTGGCTATACGCCGCTCGGTTTGGCTGCGCCAGTGGGCTGCTGACAACACTGCCAAGACTGCCCTCACTGGGTTTCCCTTTAAAGGACTGCACCTGTTTGGGGACCGCCTAGACCTTTTTGCTAAGGGAGGCAGGTTACCCCAGCGCAGGTGGCAATCTCGGCCCTTTCGGGGTCAGGGTTCCTTCTCCTCCCCTTACCGTGGTGCCAGACAGGGAAGGGGGGGTTTCCTTTCCTGGGGCCCGGGGAGATTTCTGGGGTAGTGGCAGACGACGTGGACGTCCTGGCTCCTACTGGGGTCCCAAAGCAAAATCCTCTCCCAAGCCCCCTCAGGCATGATGGGGCGCCCTCGCCCATCCGGGTGGGGGGACGGCTGCAGCACTTCGCTCATGTCTGGAGGCTTCATGTCTCAGACCGGTGGATTCACAAGGTAGTGTCCTCCGGTTACAAGTTGAAGTTTGCTGCCTGTCCCCCTCCAAGATTCATCAGATCCCGGATTCCTCAGGACCCTGTGTCAGCTCAGGAACTAGTGCAAGCAGTGCAAGGCCTCCTGGAGCTGGGGGTCATCTGCCAGGTCCCTTTAAGAGACAAAGGGAAAGGCTTTTATTCCAACCTATTCACAGTACCCAAAAAAGATGGTTCAGTCAGGCCCATCCTGGACTTGAAGATCCTCAACAAGTTTGTCAGGGGCAGGCGCTTTGGCATGGAAACTCTGCACTCTGCCATCAGTTCCCTGCGCCAAGGGGATTTCATGACTTCTGTGGACATCAAAGATGCTTATCTTCATATTCCTGTGTTCCCAGGTCATCAAAGGTTCCTCAGGTTCGCTCTGATGGATCAACACTACCAGTTTGTGGCCTTGCCCTTTGGCCTCACTTCAGCTCCCAGGGTGTTCACCAAGGTGCTGGCTGGCGTGATGTCTCTACTCAGATGTCAGGGCGTCCGCGTGCTTCCCTATCTGGACGACATTCTCATCACTTCCCAGTCTCTACATCAGGCAGAGTTGGATGCTCAGCTGGTGGTGTCCACTCTGGAGTCATTTGTATGGGTGATCAACCACCCCAAGTCCTCACTGTCCCCTTCCTTGGTAACTCCATTCCCAGGAATTAATCTGGATACAGTTCAGGCAAGGATCTTCCTTCCTCAACAGAAGGTGGACATTCTGATTGCACAGGCTCAGTCCCTCCTAGCTTGTCTCCATCCCTCCATCAGGCAGGGGATGCAGCTGGTGGGCCTGATGGTGGCATGCTTCGAAGTGGTCCCTTGTGCTCAGTTCCACTTGAGGCCTCTGCAACTTCACCTATTGTCTGTATGGGACAAGGACCCAACTTCCCTGGACAGGGTCTGTGTGCTCTCCCCCCTGGTCAGGAGGTCCCTCTCGTGGTGGATGGACTCAAGGAACCTGTTGGGGGGCAGATCCTTTCTTGCCCCTTCCTGGGAGACGGTCACCACGGATGCCAGTCTGTCAGGTTGGGGGGGTTCCAGGGAATGTGGGGCCCTCTGGAGGCCCACACACCTATCAATGTCTTGGAAGTGCGGGCGATCAGGCTAGTGATGGCTCACTTGACTACTCACCTTCGGGGCCTGCCTGTTCAGGTGCACTCGGACAACCAGACGGCAGTTGCCTACATCAATCATCAGGGAGGGACCCAGAGCAAGGGGGCCCTCCAGAAGGCGTCTCTGATCCTGACTTGGGCGGAGGCCAATGTCCCATGCATATCAGCTGTGTACATCCCGGAGGTGGAAAATCGCCTGGCGGACTCTCTGAGCAGGGGGACCTCTCGCCAGGGAGAATGGTCCCTATGCAGCAGGGTGTTTCAATCCCTGTGTCACCGTTGGGGCCAACCAGATGTGGATCTGTTTGCGTCCCGCCACAATCGCAAGCTCCCAGCTTTTGTCTCTCTGTCCCAGGATCCTCTGGCCTTGACCTCGGATGCGCTAGCAATGTCATGGCAGGACTTTCAGTTCCTGTATGTCTTCCCTCCAATCCCCCTGCTGGGCAGGGTTCTGCGCACGATTGCTCTGGAAGGGGTACCAGCAATTCTGGTGGCCCCCAGGTGGCCAAGAAGAGTGTGGTTCGCAGACGTGGTGCAGCTGGCAGTAGATCAGTACGCTCTGCCCTTGGTGCCAGATCTGCTCACTCAGGGCTCACTACGCCATCACAATTCACAAACTCTGGCTTTGACGGCTGAGCTGCTGAAACCTCCATCTTGATGGATATGGGGCTGTCCTCCTCGGTTGTGGATACTTTGATTAAAGCTAGGAAGAAGTCTTCCTCTTCCATTTGTTACAGGGTTTGGTGTGCCTACATTGACTGGTGTGAGACTAGGTCTCTTCCCTGTCGTGTGTTCTCTAATTCCAGGATTCTGGAGTTCCTGCAGCATGGGTTGGAGATGGGACTCCAGCTCAGTACTCTGAAGGGTCAGGTTTCTCCTTTGCTCAGCACCCTCTGATCAGGACTTTTTTTTTCCAGGGGTTCACTCATGTGCGCCCCCATGTAAGCCTATGGTGCCTGTTTGGGATCTGAACTTGGTTCTTTCAGCCTTGCGGGGTGCTCCCTTTGAACCTGTGCAGGATGCTGCCTTGGCCATTCTTACGCTCAAGGTTGTATTTCTGGTGGCTATCACTTCTGTCAGGCGTGTCTCTCAATTGGCGGCGCTTTCCATTCAGCCCCCCTACTATGAGAGACACCAGGACAATGTGGTGTTTCGTTTCAAACCTGACTTTCTGCCTAAGGTAGTGTCTGCCTTTCATTTGAATCAGGATATTGTTCTTCCTTCTTTGTGCCCTAATCCTAGCAATGCTAAGGAGAGGGTTTTGCACTCTTTGGATGTGGTTAGATGTCTGAAGTACTAAAATCTGGTGGCTACTGCACCTTTCAGGAAAACTGATGCTCTTTTTGTGGTCTCTTCTGGTCCTAGGAATGGTTTGGCTCCTGCCAAGTCTACTATCAGCAAGTGGATTCGTCAGGCTGTGATTCAGGCCTACTCTGCTAAGGGGAAGAATCCTCCCTTCCGCCTTACTGCTCATTCTACTCGTGCTATTGGTGCCTCTTGGGCTTTTCAGCACCAGGCTTCTGTTGAACAAGTTTTACCTTTTCAAAGTTTTACAAGGTTGATGTTAGGGCCTCAGCTGATGCTGCTTTTGGCCGAAAGGTTCGGCAGGCGGCAGTGGTTTAAACTGTCTGCTGCTGATTTTTCTTGGGGATCCCACCCTACTTTATGGACACTGCTATTGGATGTCCCAAGTGTAAGTATTAGATTTGGAGCAGGACGTACTGTATACTAAGAATAATACAATTCTGTGATTACTCACCTGTAGAATTGGTATTATGAGTATACAGTACGTCCTGCTCCAACCCACCCTTGGTTTGCATTATCTTGGATCCCCTGTATGGTGATTGTTATTGTTATAGTGATAGTTTGGATTGTTTAATTCTCCCGGCTTCTCATTAACTGCTTTTCAATGCTGGGGATTTGTGGGAGGTCCCCGGGTATTTGAGGGGCCGGGAGGAGCCTATTTTCGATGTCTATGCAGTCCAGCGCCATCTGGCGGAGTATATCCAAAGTGTAAGTATTAGATTTGGAGCAGGACATAATACTCATAATACCAATTCTACAGGTGAGTAATCACAGAATTGTATTTTTTGGTGTCTAAATTTGCACTTATGTCTCCAGATGCAGACTTGATCTGGCTTCCTGTTGCTAGACATTGTACATCTGTAAAGTGTACAGCTGTATGTGGAAAGATCTGTGTGGTCACATTCTCTTGAAGTGAACTTTAGCTGTGCATAATCAGATTAAAATGCCAGTGAGCAGCTCTGAAATCTGCATCTGTACATGTATTTGGAGGAGCCTTGAATACACATTTTCTAGTTTAAATGAAATCCCCTTTACTACCCCTATGGCTCAGTGTGCCCTTTTGAAGGTATCTGGCTAAAATGGTATGGTTTTCTTATGAGTTTGCTTTCAAGGAGCACTCTGCAAAGAAGGCCTTGTGACTCAAAAGGAGATTTCAAAAACCAGCAGTAATGACAAAGAGGCCAGCCATTTCTCATTAGGGTCAGATGTCGGATTAATCCAATTTACATCAATTTGTAATAGTTGGTTAGAGGCGGATTACCATTTCTTCTCAATGTCAAGATGATGTCACATGGGATAATAACTTCCCTTGAGAATCTGTTCAACAAAAGTATTGAATCCTCCACCAAGCACCTCAATTTAATTTTGGGCTCAGTGGTCAGGCTTGGCTTTGAGTTCAATTGGGTTTCTGGGAAGAATTTGGAATAGGCAGGGACTATGACAATATATTGTGAAAGCCTTTAGATTCAGATTGCATAGTTTGCTCCACAGCAGTCACTCACATGTTGTATGTTTAAAGGCATAAATGGTAGTTGCATGGTCCCTTAAAGGTCTCTTATCCAAAGCGACCAGACCATAAATCTATAAAATAGCATCCCAATTTGAAAATGCCCCCTCACACCCAAGGTGGAATGTGTTCTGGAACAGGCCATGTTTTGCCACGCTATAGAGCCAGCGATGTGGCGATCCACATCTTATATGACCTGAGCCTTGAGGGAGAGGGTTGGGGAACACTAGCCTAGAGTACCTAGTACATATTTTGGGTTTTTTTTTTCCAATATATGTAAATATTACCTCATAAGTGCATGAAGCACTTCCTGTGTCCTGGCTTTACATAGACCCAGTGATGATTTTGTAGTGGCATATCTGCAAGTCTCTTATGAAGTTCCAAGCCTTTCTTGGTCAACAGAGAGACTAAAAGCTTATTTAACAGACATGCTTTAGTAGAACAGGAAGGTGCTGACTACCACATCCATGCCTCCCAACTGTCCCGATTTTCCTGGGACTGTCCCGATTTTCCCAGATTATCCCGCGGTCCCGGATGATTACTATTGTCCCGGGATGCGCATTATCCTCCCCGCCTTCCCTCCCCGCCCCATCGATCAGCTGTTCCTCCGCCCGCACCCCCTCCCTCCCCATCAGCTGTTCCGCCGAACGCCCACCCGCCCACACCCCCCTCCCTCCCTCCCAGCTGGTCCGCCGAACGCCCACCCGCCCGCACCCCCCTCCCTCCCGACCAGCTGTTCCGCTGAACGGCCACCCTGTCGCACTTTCTAAGGAAAGGAGCTCCTCGGGTTCAGATGTGCATTTGTGTAAATGGGTGGGAAATATGGTGTGGTGGGGTGTGTGGCAGGGGGCGTGACATGGGGTGTGGCTTGTCCCTCTTTCATACCTTTGGAAGTTGGGAGGTATGCACATCTTTGAAGTCCATGACGTCCAGACGTCCATGTTATTGAGTAGGATGAACCTCTTGTTTGATCACCACAGACAGGAAGTGAGGTCAACTGTTATTAAATAGAGTCACAGACATAACAAATATTAGCCTCCGTGTACAAAGATAAACACTACTCTGATCCTTAAAACGGCTTTTAATAAAGTCCAAAGGAGGCACACAGTGCAGCAAAGGAAGTGATTGCTGGTGACAGCTGTAGTATAAAGTGTCCTCAATAACCTATAGTAAGTGGGCAGGGCCACCCTTCTCCACCAGCAGCTCATCTTGTATCTGTGTTACATAGCCTAGAACCCTCAGTGCTATAAATGTCTTGAGTTGACTGACACTTACTGGACCTGGGAACAAATACCATTAATATCAGCAGGCACTACTGACCATTAATGAATGCTTGGTGCCACTGGGGGAACTAGGTAAAGGTACACTTGCCAGTGTAATTATAGGATGCATTTTGTTTTCCGTTGATTTAAATAAGCAATATGTTTTACAAAATGCATACAGAATGTATCTCTAGCTGATATTCTCAATCCTTTGCTTCTTTAATGTTCTGTATGTAGCCTATAATGCTGCATGGCTTAGATGACTAGTGGAGTGGTATGTTTTATTCATATTCCATTTGATTTGAAACTTTATTAAATATCAAGTTACAATTTCCTGCATTTATATTTTCTCATTACTGTGATTCTGTTTGAATTAAGCCGTAGAATTAAATATTTAATTCCCCTGACTTTAGTCCTGTGTTAAATTTTTAAGAACCTTAAGCTGTTAAATGGCCAAATCAAACACGGACATCTGAACAGCATAAGTTTATGGTATACAAAAGACATGAATTCACCTGAACAATACAGTATTTGAAGATAGCATGAAGACCAGCTGACCAATATTAACCGCTCCAGGGTACTGAGAAGACACATAGCTCTACAGATCCTAACCAGATTTGCAACCAATGCTTGAATTGTAGTTTTTCTTTATTGCATGGCACGGCCTGCTTCGGTATTCATAACAGTTGGGTTATTCCGCCACAAGGTGGCGCAGTGTACTGCAGAAGAGCTGTGGCATCTCCCGGCCCCTATAAAACGGGATTAACCATAGAGTTCCCAGTGTTTCCTCTGCAGTGAAACTGCAAAGATAGAAGATGGCCCTCTCTCTATGCGCAGGTGAGCAAGGCAACCGAGCCTGCGGCCCTGCAAGTCTATTTCCATCCGTTTCTGGACCCTCTCCGCCTCCCAACCTTGGCTGACAGATTGGGTGAGGGTAGAAGAGCACTAGGGTCAAGTGCTCCTGGAGCGCTACTCCAAGCCGCAGTCCCTGTTCCACAAAGGGTAGCCGGCCATAGGCTTTATGGTGAGCCTACTAGGGATGCGGAGTTTCCCATCCTTTCCTTCAGGCCCCCCCCCCCCCCCCCCCCCCCCCCCACTGGCCTGGATACTCGCCGCTGCCTTCTCGTCTCTCTCTCTCTCTCTGGTAGCGGCGAGTGGTGTTTTGGTGTTTGCAATGTGTTGTTTGGAGTTTTTTGCCCTCCACGCTGCTTTGTACTGCGCTCCGCGGCTGTGGGTGCTATAACCTGTGACTTTATTCTAAGCAGACAGCACGTCCTGCTCCAGACATAGTCCTTACATGTGGGTATACCTCCGCCTTCAGCGCCGTACACTGCAGAACATGAAGAAAACAAGCTCCTCCCGGCCCTACATATCCTGGAGGACCTCCCACAAATCCCCAGTTTTTCTCTGCAGTGCTGGAACTGCGAAGACATGAAGTATCACGCTCTCGCAGGCAAGCGGGGCTTGACAGCCCGAGGCCCTGCGGGACTATTTCCACCCGTCCTCATTGTGAATTAATGCCTCCCAGCCTGGGCTGCGCAGGTCGGGTGAAGGTAGGCAGCACCTAGTGTGCTTACGGAGCTAGACTCCACCGCAATCCCTTTCCACAGGGTAGGCGGGTAAGGCGTATGGTGAGCCTTCTATTGGATGCCCCTCCCGCACTAGTGCCCCTCGCCCGGTGTAGCGGTGAACCCAGTATTCTGGATCACCTTCCTCCCTAGATTTCCCCATTAGTGGGGGAAAAAAGAGGGGGGGGGGGTCGTGTGTACGACGGCTAATCCTTGCCCTAATCACACTAGTCAACCATTGTCTTTTTTTTTATGCCCTTGGAGTCAGAGCTGCGCTTCTCAGCCTTTTGCTTTCCTACTGCGCCTTCATGTATTACTCGGCGCATACTTCAGTTTTATTCTATAGCGCTTGCGTCCTATCACAGTTTTCACCCTGTCAGATCTCTGAGTGATGTCTCCCTTACAAGATCTGTCGCTTCTGATAGGCTGCGCGCCTTCGAGCTTCGCGCTCTCCGACGGGGGGGGCGTGGTGCGGTTTGGCGCGCTTCGCATCATCGCCCGCTCTGGCCCGCCCTTCGAGGTTCGCTTGCCGCCATTTCCTTCTCACATGCACGTGGTGAAGACGGTCCTCCCCTCGCTGTTCTGTAAGTGCCCTCATGGGCGATCCCTTTCCTAACTTGACGACTTCGCACTTGGCTCTGATGTCCCTTTCCCCTTGTGTCTTTCAGACCTTGGACTTCGGTGGCTTCTCCCGGCCCTTTTAATCAAATCACTCCCACTTCCCAGCGGGTGTTTGGGGCATCCAGGGTTGCTTAACAGCGTCAATCCCTACTGGCATATTAAATATAATAATCACCATATGGAGGCATCTCAGGATATCGTGAACGGGGTTCCTCCGGGACAAGCCCGTCTGTGTGTAGCTTGTGGGGTCTTACCTTGCAGTGGTGACAATGCACGGGTCTGCATCCCTTGTGCCCAGCAGGCGCTAGCTGGCCTACCCACCTCTTCTGAGGCTGGGCCCGCGCCTCGCCTTGTTTCTCCTACTCCCCCAAGCCTGAGTCTAACCCCCAATGCTAGCGTGGAAAGTTTAGTCGTTGGCGCGCAAGGCTACCGCTAAAAGGCGTCACCTGAATCCTGAAGCCTCTATTCTTCCTGTAGACTCGGATGATTTACATTTGTCCTACGCACACTCCCCCTCAGAGGATGGGGAACTGTTTTCTGACTCGGGGTCCTACGACGATGAGTCCAAGAGTCAGGATGAATCTGGTTCTGACCTTTGGTCCTAGGATGACGTTGATAGATTGCTGGCCCAGATCTTTGACGTGTTATCCCTCTCTCACCCGCCTGCGGCTCCTCGGCAAAGAGGTGACCTGTTCCATACCGCTAAGGTGCGGTTGGAATTCCCCGAACAAACTCATTTTAATAATCTAGTCTTAAAGGAGTGGGAACATCCCAGCAAACTCCAGGGGGTCCCTAAGACTGTGGATAAGAAGTATCTATTCCCTGCTGCCCTGATCAAGTGTTGGACTTCGCCGCCCGAAGTCGACGCCCCGATCCTGGGTCTGTCCAATACCTCGATTATGCACTCCCCTGACACTACTACGCTGTGGGATCTGGAGGATCGAAGGGTTGATCAATTGGCATGTCAGGCCTTTGCATTTGGGGGGGCCTCGCTCCGCCCGGTTTGCGCCTTAGCCATCACGGCGGTGGCGCTCAGGACTGTGGTTAAGACTGCTCTTGAAGGGGCGGATGACTTGCCATCCAATGCTGCCAATGCTTTGGTTACCTGTGAGACTTTTATTATATACTGTCTGCATCGGACGATGCTATCAAGCTGAGTGCTAGATCCTCTGCTCTGGTGGTAGCCATACACCGAGCGGTCTGGTTACGCCAGTGGGCAGCTGACAATGTCGCCAAGAATGCCCTTACGGGGCTTCCTTTCAAAGGGCTGCGCTTGTTTGGAGAAAGGTTAGATATCTTTGCTAAAGGGGGCAAGCTGCCCCAGCGCAAGCGTCAGACTCGGCCCTTTCGTGGCCCAAGCTCCCACTCGACCCCCTACCGCGGGGCTAAACAGGGAAGAGGGGTGTCCTTCGCCGGAGCTCGCACAGATTCCTGGAACAAGAACAGAGGTCGCCGCCCCAGCTCTTCCTGGGGGCCAAAGCCCCTCCCAAGACCCCCAGGCATGAAGGGACGCCCTCGCCCGTCAGGGTGGGGGGACGTCTACAGCATTTTCAGCATGTCTGGAGACGCCACGTCCCAGACCGGTGGATTCAGGAGGTAGTGTCCTCCGGTTACAAGATAGAGTTTGCTGTACTGCCCCCTACCAGGTTCGTCGGGTCCCGTATCCCACAGGATCCTGCCTCAGCTCAAGTCTTGACGCTAGCGGTGCAGGACCTTCTAGACCTCGGGGTCATTTGCAAGGTGCCCTTAAAAGACAGGGGCGTGGGGTTTTATTCCAACCTGTTCACGGTGCCCAAAAAGGACGGGTCGGTCAGACCCATTCTGGACTTAAAAATCTTAAACAGATTTGTCAGAAACAGGCATTTTCGTATGGAAACTCTGCGCTCGGCCATTGCCTCGCTGCGCCCAGGGGACTTCATGACATCTGTGGACATCAAGGACGCTTACCTGCACGCTCCGGTGTTCCCGGGGCATCAAAGGTTCCTCAGATTTGCGCTGCTCGATCAGCATTACCAGTTTGTGGCTCTGCCATTCGGACTTACGTCGGCCCCCAGGGTATTCACCAAGGTGCTGGCAGGAGTAATGTCTCTGTTGAGACTAAAAGGCATACGAGTGTTGCCCTACCTGGACGATATACTTATCTCATCCCAGTCGCTGCAGCAGGCAGAGCTGGACACGCGGTTGGTGGTGTCCACCCTGGAGTCCTTCGGCTGGGTGATCAATTACCCGAAGTCCTCTCTGTCCCCTTCCTCAGTGACGCCGTTTCTGGGGATGATTCTGGATTCAGTTCAGTCAAGGATATTCCTTCCTCCACAGAAGGTGGAAGCTCTGACAACGCAGGTGAGGTCCCTGCTCTTGGGAGGGGGATCAGGTGCATTCTGCAACAAAGCCATACATTCAGCTGGAGTCCATGGCTTATAATAAGGGGTTTCTTGGTTAATAAATTGACCTGCATTTTGAGCATCTGGAATCTGCCTGGTATGGGTAAACACAGGCGCAACTAATTTATAAGTGTTGCTTCTGAGAGGGGGTCCTGCGTATCTATAAGTTTTACACCTTGGACAATGTGTGACATTTTCTGGTAAACCATAAGTCATACAGTGATGGCAAGTCCATGATTTTTCAGTAACTAAATTTACTTTTTTCTTTCTTGTGCTAACACCATTTATTCTCTCATCTGGATCCCCTCCTTGCTGATCTGCTCCACAAACATTACATTCTTCTTGTTCTAAACCCATCCCTCTACAACCACAAACTACACATTTCCATGTTCCTTCTTCATTTACTACTTTATCCTGCTCCCTTACTTTACACTGGGTACACATTCTGTCCCAACCCTTATTTATCATTCCACAATAGCATTGCCATAAGCCGCTATCGCCATCATCTGGTCCTGGATCTGGACCATACGTACTGTTACTGGCCAATGGGGAGTCTAGGATACAACTTACTAGTTTCTTTCTGAACTGTCTTCTCATATGGGGAGTGATGGTACTGGGTTTGTTGGAGCATCAGGTATGGGGTCTACTTGGGGATGAAGCAATGGTGTAGTATTCCATTGTTTCCTATGTGGACTGTACGTCCAGCCTTCCTTTTCTGCTAAACTTGAAAGTTTCAGAGCACATTCTACTTGATGATCCCATCCTTTGTCAAAAATAATTCCATGTTTCCCTTTAGCTATCTGTTCCCACTTCCCTAAATCTAATTGCCATTTGTGTGTTAACTTAAACTCCTTCCAGATTTTTCTTAATTCTTTGGCGGCATCTGCGCCACACCTTTCTTTTGTGATTTCTTCTAACGTCTGCCACTTCTCTTCCTGGGGTATCTCTTTGGACTGTTCTTTTCCCATCTTCCTAGCAACCGGCCCTAGGTACCGTATTGGGGTCTAACCTCTCTGTGGGCTAGCCTTCTTTGGCTTCCTCCTAAGGAACTAGGAACTGGAGTACCTCTCTGGGTCTCTCCTGGTAATGTCTAGTGATCCTACACGCTAACCAAATAGCAACACATAATCCAAGACAAACAATTAGGATCACAAACAACACATCACCTATCATATGGGTAAGTGACAGTCCTAGATACACTAATTGTATCTTATTCCCATCCCAGTAATATTGGCTTTAATTTTCTGAAATCACCTATCGACTAGTCCTGGTCTTCTAAGCAAGCCTGGGAACTGTGGTTCTTATAAGTCAACGTAGTCAGGATCGGCTGGCATGCACCGTAAAGGCGCCGTCAAATCCGGTCAACTTGACAAACTGGCTCACGTCTAAATGAGTTATGGAACCGTACAGGGTAAAATTTTTATCTAAAACTTCTTCTGGTCACCACTTGCGTTCACCGTCACTGGGTTATAGCGGGTTTCCCCTCGCCAGTGGGATGGGGCGTCTAATGACCTTCCAAAGTTTTTAACTAAATGCCAGGCTCATAAAGTTTTTTATCACACTCTCAAAAATAACAAATTCTTAAGGGAACAGACAGACAAGACAAATACAAAGAGACAAAACAAATGCAGACAACAGAAGCGCCTTAGGATTCTTAAAATGACCCTCTTTCGCAGAGGCTGGCTATGCCTATCTCACCTTAGAACGGACCCGCTGATGCCTCACAGGGGAAGAGCAGAGTATAAGAGTACATAAAAGCTGTCTCTTACCTGGCCAGGTTTTGAAGTCTGCTGTTCCGAGGTGGCATCAGTTGATGTTCCGTTCGGCGGGTGCGATACCTCTTGCGACCACTATAGAGAGTCCCTGTTCGGAGCGCCACGTAACAAAATAATGCAATAATTGTAAAATAATGCTCTTTCTAGATTAAGTGAGTAGCTATGTTTCTTTCCTTTAGAATTGGCATATTATCATAATTTTGTGTAGAAAAGACAATTTTGTTATTCTATAGTTATTTTGGTTCTTTTAACTGTTATTAATCTTTGTGCTTATTCCAAGACTAAGAGGCAACACTCGCCGGCCTGGGATAGTACCTGATGAAATTTTAAGGGATGAAAAGCCAGAAGAAAATTATACAACCTCATTGTGATCAGTCCACTCTTTGAACAATTAGAAGTAACATCTGACAGCTATATGAGAGCCAAAGACTGAGAGCTAACCGCTAGGGTTAGGGTTCAGTCAGGCTTACAAAAGAGTTCCTGAACTCATTTGGCCAGATGATAGTGACAGGAGTCTACACGTGTCTAGGGAGATAGGGAATGTTCAAAGGGGGGACTGTGAAGGTTGGAGGTCGGAATCAATAAAATGAATGTATATCTGAACATCCCCTCTCTCCTTTATAAATAGAGAAATAGATTCCTCTTTGCATTGTATGCTATATAGTGGCTAAATAAAGTTGAAATAGACCCCCAGCCACTTCTCTTTGCGCTGAGTCTTTCTTTAGCTTATAAAGTTAATTAAGCTGCTATTACTGAAACTGCTTATGTAAGGCTTATCAAAGGAATACGCTGCTTTGCATGAGATACTATGAAGTACACACTCCCTGTTCTACACTCCCTAAGAACACTGTGCCTTGTTTAACCTTGAACATAGGAAGAAATGTTCTCTTTTCATCTTTGATTAAACTTAGGTAATTTTATGTTCTGCGCATGCTCTAACTTTGAAAAGTTTTCAATAAAAAAGGGGTCAGAAGCACCCCCCTGCTCAGTTGAGGTTTCGCTACACACCTTGTCGCGTGTATTGATTTCTCTTAGAATATAGTAATTGGGAATCAGACAACAGAAGCCAGACCGCGTCCAGTGAGGCGGACCTAACAGTGGCTATTACTTCGGTTAGGCGTGTGTCAGAGCTGGCCGCTCTATCTATTCAGCCTTCATATTATGAGCGACACCAGGACAAGGTGGTGGTCCGCTTCAAACCGGATTTCTTGCCTAAAGTTGTTTCGGCTTTTCATTTGAACCAGGATATTCTTCTTTCTCTGTGTCCCAATCCTCGCAACGACAAGGAGCGGGTTCTGCATTCCTTGGACGTAGTCCGGTGCTTGAAGTATTGCCTGGTTGTCACTAAGGCCTTCAGGAAGACTGATGCTCTTTGTTGTGCCGTCCGGGCCTAGGAAAGGTTTGGCTCCCGCCAAGTCTACCATCAGTAAATGGATTCGTCAGGCTGTGATTCAGGCCTATTCTACTAAGGGGAGGACTCCCCCTTTCCGTCTTACTGCTCATTCCACTCGTGCTATTGGTGCCTCTTGGGCCTTTCAGCAACAGGCCTCTGTTGAACAAGTTTGCAAGGCCGCTACTTGGTCTTCTGTTCACACCTTTTCAAAGTTTTACAAGGTTGATGTTCGGGCCTCAGCTGATGCTGCTTTTGGCCGTAAGGTTTTGCAGGCGGTTGTAGTCTGAGCTACGTGCCGATACCTTTGTTGTTGGGGATCCCACCCTACTTTATGGACACTGCTATTGGATGTCCCACGTGTAAGTATTATAGATGGAGCAGGATGTACTGTATGCTTAGAATAATACAATTCTGTGAAATACTCACCTGTAGAATTGATATTATACGCATACAGTATATCCTGCTCCACCCCACCCTGGTTTCACCTTGTTCTGGATCCCCTGTATGGTGATTGTTACCATTGTTATTGTTACCAGTTTGGTGGTTGGTTTCTCCCGGCTTCTTTTTCTCACTGCTTTTCAATGCTGGGGATTTGTGGGATGTCCCTGGGTATATGAAGGGCCGGGAAGAGCCTGTTTTTGCATGTCTGCAGTGAACAGCGCCATCTGGCAGAGGATTACCCACGTGTAAGTATTATAGATGGAGCAGGACGTACTGTATGCATATAATATCAATTCTACAGGTGAGTATTTCACAGAATTGTATTTTTTGGTGATAGAGTAGTTCTCTAAGTTTCCTCACCTCTAAGTTTCCTCACCTAAGTACCCCACACCTATGCACTTGCAGTTTCTGTTCCAATTGCAGTTCCGGTGTAATATGTGGACCAGTGTAAAGGGAGTCAAACTGGAACAGAAACTGCGACTGATATGCATATGTGAGAAAGCAGGATTATACTAAGTATCGTCACGCTGCCCCAGGGCCCTTAGTTACAGTACCAGAAACTGTGCTGCACATGCTTGCTCAACTTGATGATTTCCTTGCATAGCGGGCAAGGCAATTTCTACTAGAACATTGAATGCCTTAAATGTATGGCTCATTTTCCTTTCCAGCGCTCACATTTTAGGCAGCCAAATCATGTGTTTGGTGTAAAGGAACATCATTTTTGTTATCCATGTTTTGTGAGTGGGCAATGTTCAGGCAGGTTTCCTGAGCTGAATGACACTGGATCAGGGGCACTGGTATCCCCATCAGGGGATTAACCAGGCTCTTTGCAGAAGCTGCTCCGTGCCGCCTACCTGAACACCCTTATCAGGGTCCTCTTTGACATCCCACTTCTCGGGTACTAGTTTTGTTGGCCTTCTGCCGGAGTAATTCACAATATGATTTGGCCAAGATCTATTACAGAATTTGGAGAGCCTTTGTTGCATGGTGCAAGAACAAAGGGTACGTCTGCAGGAGATTTTCTATTTCCAGGATTCTGGAATTTTTCCTATTGCAAGGCACGGCCTGCTTCAAGAAGTCCTTACGTATGGAATATTCCGCCACAAGGTGGCGCAGTGTACTGCAGAAGAGTTGTGGCTCCTCCCAGTACCATATAAAAACAGGATCACCAATAGGACCTATCCAGTGTTTTCTCTGCAGTGATTCTGCGAAGATAGAAGATGGCTCTTTATATTGCGCAGGTGAGCGGGACATCCAAGCCTGCGGCACTGCATGTCTATTTCCACCCGTTTCTGGACCCTCTGTGCCTCCCAGCCTCGGCTGACTGATCGGGTGACTGTAGAGGAGCACTAGGGTCAGGTGCTCAGGGAGTGCCGCTCCAGGCCGCAGACCCTGTACCACAAAGGGTAGCCGGCCATAGGCTTTATGGTGAGCCTACTAAGGGATGCGGAGTTTCTGTCCTAGTTTCTGAGGGGGTGAGTGTTTTGTGGACTGTGTGCCCTGTTTTCTCTGGTGTCTTGGACAGATGCCAGTCTGACCGGTTGGGGGGGGGGGGGGGGGCTTTTGGAAGTCTCTGAAGTTCCTGGGTCGGTGGGGCCCCCAGGAGGCCCATGCTCCCATCAATGTCCTGGAACTGAGGGTGATCCGGTTGGTTCTTTCTCAGCTGACCACACACCTTAGGGGTCGGGCTGTTCAGATCCGGCGGCGGTTGCCTACATCATCAGGGAGGGGCTCGGAGCAAGTGAGCCTTCAAGGAAGTGTCCCTGATACGGTCTTTGGCGGAAGAGAAGGTCCCTTGCATCTCGGCGGTTTACATTACGGGGGTGGAGAACCAGGAGGCAGACTCCCTGAGCAGGGGGACGATTTGGCTGGTGGAATGGTCCCTCAGCAACAAGGTATTTCGCTCCCTGTGTCACCGCTGGGGTCAGCCAGATGTTGACCTGTTTGCGTCCCGCCGCAATCACAAGCTTCCCAGGTTTGTCTCCCTGTCACAGGACCCTCTGGCCTTCGCCACGGATGCGCTCGCATTGCCTTGGACAGAGTT
Organism: Gastrophryne carolinensis; assembly: GCA_027917425.1. Lineage (NCBI taxonomy): Eukaryota > Metazoa > Chordata > Amphibia > Anura > Microhylidae > Gastrophryne > Gastrophryne carolinensis. Next base: position 481,654,378 of record CM051234.1, on the reverse strand, counting down.
TCGGCTCCTCTGTGTTCCCTCCCTTTCCTCTGCTGGGCAGGGTGCTGCGCAAGATAGCCCAGGAAGGGGTACCAGCCATTCTGGTGGCCCTCTGTTGGCCAAGGAGGGTGTGGTTCGCAGACGTCATGCAGTTGGCAGTAGATCAGTATGTCTTGCCCAAGGATCCAGATCTGCTCACTCAGGGACAACTGTGCCATCCCAATTTACAAACGCTGGCTTTAACGGCTTGGTTGCTGAAACCTCCATCTTGATGGATAAGGGGTTGCCGGCTTCTGTTGTTGATACCATGATTAGGGCTAGGAAGAAGTCCTCGTCCTTTATCTACTACAGGATCTGGCATGCTTACATTACCTGGTGTGAGTCCAAGTCTCTTCCCTGTCGGGTGTTTTCTAACCCCAGGATTCTGAAATTTTTGCAACATGGTTTGGATTCGGGCCTTCAACTTAGTACCCTCAAGTTACAGGTGTCAGCTCTGGCAATTTTATTCTTGGTGTGCCACACACCCCGCTTCACCTTTAATATTCTTCACTTATTGGGTTAACTCACCGCCAGGTGACGCTGTGCAGAGAGGAAGTCTTTTAACGAGCCCCCTTCCGGCCTATATATACCTGGTACTTCCCATTAATCACCAGTATTTTTCTCTCTGCTTGACGACAAGACAGAAGATTGAAGTCTCCTGCTTACAGGTAGCCGGGGTCTTACCCCGGCACCCCCCTTTTGGTCTGTTTCTGCCCGGTTTGAGTGTTTTTACCTTGATGGTGGAATGGAAGCCTCCCAGCCTAGGCTGCTCACTGGGCAAATGGTAGATGGCACTATAGGTGCCTAGGAGCTCTTTTGGGGGCAATGCGGCTATCCGGCATGGTGATCCGGAAATGGGATGCCCCTGTCCCGAGGGTCCCCTTAGCCCCTTACTCTCCCGTTACGGTCCCTTCTCCCTTCACTATGGGGGGGGGGGGTAGAGGGATATGTATTGTGTGTATTAAAAAAAAAAAAAAATATATATATATATATATATATATATATATATATATATATATATATATATATATCTATATATATATATATATATTATTAAGGGGATCTTCTTTTTGAATTAAATCCTCCCAAAAAAAAAAAAAAAAAAATTTCCGGGACATTTACAATATGGGGGCATCCCGGGTCGGCTTATGCCTTAAATCCCAAAAGAATTGCGAATACCATAAATCACCATATGGAGGCTTCCGTTATTACCGTAAATGGTTCTTCTGGGCCTTCTAGGGGGTGCGCAAGATGTGGGACTCCGCTCCCAGATGATGATGTCTTTGTATGCATTCCTTGTGCAAGGCAGAGTATTGCGCGTCAGTCCGTCGCTTCGGCTGCTGGCCCGTCGCATCTTCCATCATCTCCTACCTCTCCCTCCCTGTTCCGGACCCCGCATGACACTGTCAAGAGTGGGGATTCGCAATCCGAGGTGGCGGCGCGATTGGCCAGCCTCCGGAAAATAGTGCCCGTTAAAGCAGGGTCTAAAGCCACTGCAAAACGGAAGCACCTGACTCCGATACCTTCGGCTTCACAGGTATGTGAGTCTGTGGAATGGTCCGATGGCTCCCCGGACGAGGGAGAATTCCTGTTGGAGTCAGATGAGCCTGCGGATCAGCTTGAGGCTGATGCTATTGGCGATTGGTCGGCGGGTGTTTCCCTTGACACCCCCTCCATTCTGGCTCAGATGTTTGAAATTCTGAATTTAGATCCGCCTGAGGCTGTCACCCGGCCAAAGGGCCAGTTGTTTAAAGAGCCTCAGCCGCGTTGGGTTTTTCCCAGACAACACCACTTTGAGAGGGTGGTCCTTAAGGAATGGGAACATCCCACGCGGTTATCTGGAATCCCTTCCAGTTGGCAAAAGCGTTATCCTTTTCTGCCAGAATTGGTGAAGCTCTGGTCCGTCCCTCCTGACGTCGATACCCCTGTGCTAGGGCTCTCCAGCACGGCTATGGTACAGTCTGCGGAGACTACTGTCCCTAAAGATGGGGAGGATCGGCGGATTGACCAGTACGCTCGCCATGGTTTTATTTATGCTGGGTCAACGATGCACCCGGTGTGTGCTTCGGCCCTTCTTCTATTGGCGGTTAGGTCTGTAATTCAGGAGCTGTATGAGGATCTAGATCCCACTTGCAAAGAGTTTACTGCGCTCAAGCAGTGTGAAATCTTTTGTTTCCTATGTTTTATCCGCTCAGGACGATGCGCTGGCTATGAGTAGCAAGACAGCTGCAATGCTGGTGGCTATTCGTCGGTCAGTATGGCTGCGTCAGTGGTCGGCGGACTCAGCTTCTAAAAGGGTGCTCACAGCTCTTCCCTTTTTGGGCTTGCGTCTGTTTGGTGAGAAAATTGATTCAGTCGCAAAGGGTGGTAAGATGCCACAATGCAAGAGGCCTCGTCGTCCCTTTAAGGGGACAAGTGCTGGTAGGCCTTCTTTTCGGGGATTCAGAGCGGGTAGGGGGGCTTCCTTTCCCGCTACCAGAGGTGCAGGTTGGACTCGGGGGAGGGGCCATGGCCGTCCCGCTCAGTCCTGGGGCACCAAGCCCAAGCCTGCTGGTAAACCCGCTCAGCAATGAGGGGCTGCCCTCACCCGTGCGGGTGGGGGGACGATTACGACACTTCTCCCAGGTTTGGGACCAGGAGATTCCGGACTGATGGATCCGGGAGGTAGTGTCGTCCGGTTACAAACTGGAATTCGACTCTCGCCCTCCTTCACGGTTCTTTCGGTCTTGGGTGCCCATCGATCCTTTGGCCGCACAGGGGCTCCTGGCGTCGGTAAATCTGTTAGAGATGGCGGTCATCCGGCCGGTACCGCGCTTAGAGATGGGCCTCGGGTTTTATTCCAATCTTTTCGCAGTCCCCAAGAAAGACGGGTCAGTCCGTCCCGTCCTGGACATGAAATTACTCAACAGGTTCATCCGTGTTCGGAAGTTTCGCATGGAAACCTTGCGTACGGCCGTCGTTCCCTTCGGCAAGGGGACTTCATGACGTCCATAGACATCAAGGATGCTTATCTTCATGTTCCCATCTGCCACGCTCATCAACGTTTTCTTCGATTCGTGATGGAAAATCAGCATTATCAATTCGTGGCACTTCCGTTTGGCCTTACCTCAGCTCCAAGAGTGTTCACCAAGGTGCTGGCAGGGGTCATGGCCATTTTCAGATCTCAGGGCATTCGTGTCGTACCTTATTTGGACGACCTTCTCATCATGGCTCCGTCGCTCAATCAATCGGAGACAGACACCAGGTTGGTGGTCTCCACGCTGGAAAGCTTTGGTTGGGTGATCAACTTCCCCAAGTCCTCCCTCGCTCCGGCCAGGGTGGTGTTCTTTCTGGGGATGCAGTTGGACTCTCTTCAACACAGCGTGTTTCTCCCCCAGTCCAAAATTAATCTGATCCAGGAGTTGGCTCGGGTCCTACTTTCCAATCCTCGGCCGTCCATCCGTCTGGGGATGAGGCTGATAGGGTTGATGGTCGCCTCTTTCGAGGCAGTTCCTTTTGCTCAATTTCACACGAGGACGCTTCAGCTTTATCTGTTGGCGTCCTGGGACCGGCAGCCTCGGTCGCTGGATCAGCCCTTCCAGTTGTCCTCCCGGGTCCGGCAGTCCCTCCGGTGGTGGTTGGTCTCGACCAATCTTGTGAAGGGCAGGTCTTTCCTGACCCCTCTTTGGGAAATTGTCACCACGGACGCCAGTTTGTCGGGTTGGGGCGGATTTTGGAAGGAGCTGCAGTTCCAGGGGCAGTGGGGACCTCAAGAGGCCCACTTACCCATCAATGTTCTGGAACTGAGAGCCATCCGTCGGGTGCTTGCTCTCCTGACTCAGCACGTTCTGGGCCTTCCGGTCCAGGTGCGTTCAGACAATCGAACAGCGGTTGCTTACATCAATCATCAGGGAGGGACTCGCAGTCTGAGTGCTCTGAGAGGTGTCCCTGATCCTGACCTGGGCAGAGGCCCATGTTCCTTGTCTCTCGGCGGTATACATTCCAGGAGTGGAGAACCAGGAAGCGGACCGGTTGAGCAGGGGCTCTCCCCGTCTGGGAGAATGGGCTCTCCGATGGGGGACACCAGAGGTGGACCTGTTTGCCTCTCGTCACAATCACAGGCTCCCGAACTTCGTGTCGCTCTCCCAGGATCCTCTGGCTCTGGCAGTGGACGCCATGTCCCTGAGCTGGGGGGATCTGGGATTTCTATACCTGTTTCCTCCGATACCCATGCTGCGCAGGGTGCTTCGGAAGTTGGCTCTGGAAAAGGTGTCCGCCGTTCTCGTGGCCCCAAGGTGGCCAAGGCGAGTGTGGTTCGCAGACATCGTTCGGCTGGCAGTGGACCAGTTCGCCCTGCCTCTTCGGCCCGATCTGCTCACTCAGGGTCGGTTGGAAACCATTAGTCCCGGTTTGGGATTTGAATTTGGTTCTTTTTGCTCTTCAGGCTCCTCCTTTTGAGCCTTTGCAAGATATTGCTTTGTCTACTCTGACTCAGAAGATTGTCTTCTTGGTAGCGATCACTTCGGTCCGGCGTGTCTCGGAGTTGGCGGCCTTGTCTATCCAGGCGCCTTACTTTGAGAGGCATCAGGATAAAGTGGTCTTTCAGTTCAAGCCAGACTTTCTTCCTAAGGTTGTTTCTGCTTTTCATTTGAACCAAGATATTGTTCTTCCCTCCTTGTGTCCTAATCCTAAGAATGACATAGAGAGGGTTTTACATTGTTTGGATGTAGTACGCTGTGTTAAGTACTACTTGATAATCACGTCTCCTTTTAGTAAGACCAAATCTGCCATTAGCAAGTGGATACGTCAGGCCGTTACTGCGGCCTATTCTGCTAAGGGGAAAGTTCCCCCTTTTCGTATCACTGCTCATTCTACTCGCGCCATTGGGGCGTCTTGGGCTTTTCAGCACCAAGCTTCTGTTGAACAAGCTTGTAAGGCCGCCACTTGGTCTTCTGTTCACACGTTTTCTAAGTTTTACAAAGTTGATGTGCGGGCCTCAGCGGATGCTGTTTTTGGCCGCAAAGTTCTGCAGACTGCAGTCATTTAAGTTATGCTTCACCTGGCCTTGAGATGCCCATCCCTTGTGGACACTGCTTTTGGATGTCCCAATAAGTGAAGAATATTAAAGGTGAAGCGGGGTGTGTGGCACACCAAGAATAATACCATTTTGTGAGTACTCACCTGAAAAATGGATATTGTTGGTGTGCCACACACCCCGCTTCACTCCCACCCTTTTCGGTATTCCGAATCCTTTATATGGTGAAGCTTTTATTTATATTGATTTATTTTGAGGTTACCGTTAATTTACTGGTACCTTGTCTTTCTGCTTTTTAATATACTGGTGATTAATGGGAGGTACCAGGTATATATAGGCCGGAAGGGGGCTCGTTACAAGACTTCCTCTCTGCACAGCGTCACCTGGCGGTGAGTTAACCCAATAAGTGAAGAATATTAAAGGTGAAGCGGGGTGTGTGGCACACCAACAATATCCATTTTTCAGGTGAGTACTCACAAAATGGTATTTTTCTTTGCCAATCACCGGTTGGTTAAGACTTTTTCCAGGGAGTTACTCATGTGCGTCCGCCACGTAAGCCTATGCTACCGGTTTGGGACCTGAATCTAGTGTTGTCTGCTCTGCAGGGTCCTCCCTTTGAGCCTATCCATGGGGCTGCTTTGCCCATTCTGACTCTTAAGGTGGCCTTTTTGGTGGCCATTACTTCGGTCAGGCGAGTTTCTGAGCTACGGCGCTCTCCATCAAGCCTCCTTATTTTGAGCGGCATCAGGATAAGGTGGTGTTTCGGCTTAAGCCGGATTTTTTGCCTAAGGTTGTGCCTGCTTTTCATCTCAATCAGAACATTGTTTTGCCTTCTTTGTGTCCTAACCATGCTAATTCCAAGGAGGGGACCCTTCATTCTTTGGATGTTGTCAGTTCTCTGAAGTTTTATTTGGTTGTTACTGAGTCTTTCAGGAAATCTGACGCTCTTTTTGTTCTTCCTGCTGGACCTAGGAAGGGCTTGCCTGCGGCTAAATCCACCATCAGCAAGTGGATCTGTCAGGCGGTGGAGCAGGCCTATTCTGCTAGGGGGAAGGTTCCTCCTTTTAGGGTTACTGCTCATTCCACTCATGCTATTGGTGCGTCTTGGGCCTTTCAGCTCCAAGCTTCTGTTGAACAAGTTTGTAAGGCCACAACTTGGTCTTCTGTTCATACTTCTTCCAATTTTTACAAGGTTGATGTTAAGGCCTCAGCTGATGCTGCTTTTGGCCGCAAGGTACTTCAGGCGGTAGTGGTCTGAACTGCCTGTAGTTACTCTTTGGGGATCCCACCCTTCCTTATGGACACTGCTGTTGGACATCCCATACGTAAGGATTTCTTGAAGCAGGTCGTGCCATGAAATAGGAAAAAGACAATTCTGTGAGTACTCACCTGTAGAATTGCTTTTACTATGCATGGCACAGCCTGCTTCACCCCACCCTTGTTATCGTTATTCTTGGTTGCCTCTTTATGGTGATTGTTCCAAGTTAGGTGGGGTTTTCTTACCTTTTTTACCTTTTATCTCCCGGCTTTTTGAATAACTGCTTGTAAACTCTGGATAGGTCTATTGGTGATCCTGTTTTTATATGGTACCGGGAGGAGCCACAACTCTTCTGCAGTACACTGCGCCACCTTGTAGCGGAGTATCCCATACATAAGGACTTCTTGAAGCAGGCCGTACCATGCATAGTAAAAGCAATTCTACAGGTCAGTACTCACAGAATTGTCTTTTTGCAGAAGGATCTTGATGTGAGGGGTTACAGCTTAGTAACTTAAGGGACAAGTTTCAGGACTATCCATTTTCTTTCAGAAACCCATAGCCAAGGGAATCAAATCCCAATAGCACCCTGCTTGTTAGCCCCTTTAAACCCAAGAATTCTTACCTTTCTCCTTGGTCCACTTGTGAAATGGAGTACTGGGATTGGCCATGGCGCCCAATCATATCGCTCTGTTACAACACGGGGCCGATATGCTGGCACATATGCAAGAGAGAAGCTTCCATATGTGTGTGGTTAGTCCTAATAAGCACTTAATTTCTTAACCCATTTCAGATACCATATGTCTGCTTGTCCAAAGTTGACAAATTGAGTCGTCGTGGGATGTTTCTGAAAAAATTATTTTTCATAAAGTAATTGAAGTTTAGCATTAAATCTCTTCTGACACCTTTCAATCATAATCTACACAAACTTTTGGGCGGGTAGGGCTCTAAACTAGCCATTTAATTGGTCTGTTGATGCCGTGGAGTTAGCACTCCGGGTTTTTATTTTTTCTCACACAGAAAACTTTTATTTAGGATTGCAGCAAATTTTTTTCTTACTAACAGGGATTGACTGACTAATAAGAAATATTTTTTGTTGTGCCATTTTTTTAGTCTACAGCGGTGTTGTGAATAGTATAGCATCTAGGAAAATATATATTGAAACCCTGACATGGCTTTCCCTTGATGCTTTAAGCTGTCTCACCAATAATGTCCAGAGTTATCATCTTCTTTGTGTTTGTGACATATTTTTTCTGTGCTTTGTTCAGGTCCTGTCTGCACAGTGTCGGGAGAATGTAGAACAATTTATTTACAAAGCCATTGCCTGCCTCCTTTCTGCTATGTCTGTGGTGAAGGCGTTTGAGGCAGCTTATTACTAATAAAGAGCGTGTTATCCTTGACATACTGAGCTAGGTTTATTAGCAGAATCAGAAATTTTTCTGTTTTTTTTTTTATGCATTTTTGTGTGTATGTTTACAGACACACATACATTCCATATTTCTGTTTACAGTTAACATCTGCTGGAGGCATGTTAGTGGGTTACATTTTAAGTTACGTTTTATATATAAAATATAGATTTTTTTTTTATAGCATTGACTTATAAAGGATTACATAATGCCATTTAAAATATACTGTGTGTGATACAGGTATTTATTTATTTTTTCTGTTATTTTAGAGCTTAATCATTTCATGTGTTTGCATTCTGCAGCAGTCCTTATGAGAACCGAAGGAAGAAACACTACAGATCAGAATCTAAATTAAAAGTGCGGTCTCGTTCCCGGTCACCCAGCAGACATGCGGCACACAGCTCAGCACGCTCAACTAGTATCTCTCCTGTGGAGAGCAGAGGGTCCAGCCAAGAGCGTTACAGGTACCTCCCCCTTTACCTTGGTTGTCTGTGTTTTTTCCTGCAGAAATCGGCGTATTGACCAATAAAATGCTACTATAACCCTCCTTTTTGTATTGCATACTAGGTACTAGTACTGCAACCCGAAAACACTACCTGGTTACCTTTTCTCTCCTCCATAAATTTCTATCTAAATGATGATCTAGTAGTAGCTTTTTTTTACTCTGGTCTGTTCACATTTACAGTAATGTTTGTGTAGCTTTGCTGCTGGTATAATTGGTTTATGTCTATTTACAGGAAAAACTCCCAGGACAAAGATGGCCTTATTGCGTCAGAAATTGTTTCCTCTGTACAGACCAAAATAACTCAGGTAAAATTGCCTACCGTCCCTAGCTGCTCTGTGATCTCTTCCTTTTAATCATGATTACTTTTATTAGCACCAGAATAGAGTTCCACCATTAGTACTTTTTGGCAGAAATTGTTGTCCTTTCTTCCTTGGCTTTAAAGGTTTTCTGCTCTGGGAACCCAGTAGAGAATTACAAACCCTTCATGTAAAATGAAACTTATGACCATGATTTTTTTTTCCTTTGTGCAATTTAGCACCGTATTTGGCTGTACAAATATGGTGCAGAGTTGCACAAAAAGCACGAGAAAAAGCATTCTCTCTAAAAAAAAAAAAAATAAAAAAAAAAAAAAAAAAATTTGCTAAATGAACCCTCATGTGTTAAGTTGTGCTGCATATTGATTTCTTATTGGCCATGTTTTTAGATGAAGTAACTTTAAGAAAAATATATTATAAACAAATAAGCATCTTGCCTTACATCAGTTTTACATTGATTAACCCCCCACCCCCTCCAATGCTTCTTCCATTCTAAGCCATATTAACTATTATAAATATGTTAACCTATATAAAAAATATTGACCTGGTCCAAATACTTTTTCTTGGAATCTCCATGCTGAATCTTCAGTGGCCACGTCTGCGCTGCTGAGCTCAAAAGTGACGCTCTAATCACCCAATCCCTACAGCAGCTTGCACAGCTGCTGCAGCTATTGGGTGGCACGAAACCCAAGCAGCACAGTGGCACATAGCTGCATAATAAACAGAATGGGGCTTTCTGCAAGAGAAAAGACTTGTGCCTTGGGGCAGGTAAATAAGCCATACTACCACCAAAAACTACCTGATTAGAAATGTAATGTCCATATTATGTTCTTTCATACACTATATACAATATTGTCTTTGTTGTGCTTGGAAAGTGTACGCTTTCCTGTTCCAGAAAACTGTTTGCTATGGGATGCTAAAAGAGGGGGCTGCCTGCTGTTGCTTGCCAGGTTTCTCTTTTTGAAGCCGTTATTAATCACAAGTTTAAAGGAGCTGTGAAAGTTTTAAGTTTAAGGGTTGATGCATACATGTGAGTAAAATGGGTTATTTAAATCCCGTTATGATGATCTGTATACATATGTGTCAGACTATCACTTCCCTACTATTCAAGAATAAGAAATCACTGGTAGTCTATGGCTAAAGGAGTAGAACAATCTGGGCACTATGTAGCCCATTGCATCTGCTGCTCAAGTCTGTTTCCAAGACTTGTGCAGCTCCAGGCCTCTAAGTATGCCCTGAAGACCATTTTTCTTACATGGTAATTTTAAAGAAAATCATATAGCCTTGTGTAAGGGAGAGGTTAATCTTATAGGGCCACATTTCACTTATTTGTAATGAGTAGTAATTGCTGTGTGAAATTTGTAATTATCTAAATCTACTAAGCTGCTTAGCCATTGTTAGAGACGCAAGAACAAATCGACCCTAATTGATAGTGTCAGCTTTGGGCATGGGTTAATGAATAAAGTAATTAAACACATAAAAGCTGTGCAGGCTTTTTCTGTGTATAGAAGCCCTTCTCTGAGGGGCTGTGATATCTTGATTGAAGGATGCTGACTAAATGATCAAACAGCACAATATGTTCAGCATGGACTGGGTTCTTTGCCCTGAAAACCTTTAAAGCAGGGCCTGCCCTGTGAACCTTATTGATCGCCTAAGATGACATGAGCACAGTAGTGCAGAGTGGGCAAGTAATTCCCTTAGGTAATGCTCAAAACAGGGCATTGTTAAAGTGATCCGATACCTCGCTATTTATTCAACACTCTGTAATTATAAGGTAAATAGGTGCCGTGGCCCCTACAGAAGAGGACCATAAGTGGTGAGTATCCCGGGATCCAGTTTCTTATTTTAATGGCAGCAATAGGCAGTAGTACTGCAGAACTACGGTCATCTTTAACTGTAGTTTCGCTATAATGTAGATTGCCCAAGGGAGTTCGGAACACCTGAAGACTTCAAAAATGGATGAGATTAATAAGGAACAGTAAGCGTACGAATAAATAGACTTCAGGGCCACGTTATAATGTAAAGTAACCTGAAGAGCCCCATTAAGCCCCCCTATTTTTCACTATATCCAGTCCAGGTCATCCCATAAGTAATTACATGTGGGTATTCCCACCAGGTGGCGCGCTCGACTGAACGATCCAAAGCTGTAGCTCCTCCCGGCCCCCCTATAAAATCAGGTGTCTCACTAGAATCTCCAAAGTTCATCTTGCAGTCTCGCTGCTAAGGATAATCTTTGGATACTGCAGCTGAGCGGGGCCTCCTAGCCCGTCAGCAGCTGCACCCTTATTCCCACTGTTCCCGTGGACCCAATTCTGCCTCCCAGCTTTGCTGATCGGGACGTTGAAGGTAGGGTGAACGCCGGGGTCAGGCGTTGACAGAGCTAGGCTCTGGGCCGCAGACCCTCCCTAAAGGGTAGCCGACCATAGGCTGATGGTGAGCCTATAGGGGGGAGGGGGGGGGGGAGGAACCACCTTGCCCATTTATCCCACAAGCTTTATTTTCCAAGTATACAGCATCTCCTGTTTCACTAAATTCTATACGCTTGGGATATCCCGCCACAAGGTGGCGCAGTGGACTGCAGGAAGACTTGTGGCACCTCCTGGCCCTATAAAAGGACAGGAACCTCCCACAAATTCCCAGTTTCCTTCTGCAGTCAGTACTATGTCTGGAGCAGGACGTACTGTATACAAATAATATAAATTCTACAGGTGAGTATTTCACAGAATTGTATTTTTGCTACTCTCTCCACATTATGGGATTGTTATGTGTGGTTTTCTTATGTCTTTCAGGCGGGATAAACGTGACTGTGGTTTTTCCCGGCCCTCTTCCCTTTCATCTCCCACCTTCCCTAGCGGGGTTTGGGGCATCCCAGGTGGCTCTTGCTAGCCTTAACCCTATACTGGCCTGTGTGCCCACTCTAATCACCATATGGAGGCTTCCGGGGATAATGTGCTTGGGGTTCCTTCGGGACAAGCCCAGCTGTGTAGTATACTTGCGTTATGTGGCTGCTGCTCCCTTGCCTCGCTCTCCCGGGGGTGGGGGGGGGGGTGCGGTAGGTCAAGCTCTCCTTGTTTATGTGCCTGCTTCATGTTTTTTACTGTTCGCCGCTGCCACGCACTTGTACAGCGCTCCACGGACGGCGGTGACATTACCTCAGGCACTGCCTCGCCGTCATTGGCCGGCGGGATCACGTGGGCGCAATTCGCACTCTTCAGGGGGTGCGGGCTCCAGGTATATGTGGACGCCATTTTGCCTTCCTCGTGCTGCGTGTCTGCTGTCTCCTACCGCGGTCCGTGAGTGCCCTGTGGGGTGGCTTTTTTTTTTATTTATTGTTATATTCTTATGGGGATGTTTTCATATGTCTTTCAGGCGGGTTTAACTTCATTGTGGTTTCTCCCGGTCCTCTCCCTTTTGCTTAAACCGGACCTTCACCATGATTTAATGAAAAGCCCAAACTCGTAAAAAAACGATTCCCCAGCATCTAAAATTAATATATTTTACATTTTTAGTCACTAACTTATTATTCTTTCCCCCACTGGGCTGCAACTCTGTTCAGGAATTTAGGATACGGGCGCCGCCATCTTGACTCAGAAGCATCACACTTACTGAGGAGAGGAGAGTGGGATAAGGTACAGGGGGGCAGGTTATAGCTGTGCTTTGCTCAGACAGAGCAGAGCTAGGGTCAGGGAAAGGTCAGCAGTCCCAGAATGCAGAGCAGCAGAGTCACTTCCTGTTTGCCGGCACTTCCTGTTTGCAGGCTGCCTGATAAAATGGCGGCTTCCATAAGCGGCCATCTTGGATGTTTAAAGGCTCATAACATGCAGTAGATGCAGGTAGGATGATTTTTAATGTGGCCAATCTGTATGTACAGGGTGTAGGAAACATATAAGATAGACTCTTATTCAGAGTGAAGGTCCGCTTTAAGGCTATTGCTATTATATCTCCCACCTCCCTAGCGGGCTTTTGGGGCATCCCGGCTTGCTATCATTAGCGTTAACCCTATATTGGCCTGTTGTGCCACTCTAATCACCATATGGAGGCTTCTTGGGATAATGTGCTTGGGGTTCCTTCGGGACAAGCCCGGCTATGTGTTGCGTGTGGGGTATCCCCTATAAGTGGTGATGTCGGGGTGTGTGTACCCTGCGCCCAGCAGGTGCTTGCGCTGCCGTCTGGGTTGTCTGTTACTGCACCCTCTGTCTTCACCTACCCCCCCCCCCCCCCCCCCCCACGCTTGTACCTGACCCTCAACGAGGGGCATACTAGCGGGGTGTCTCAACCTGATTTGGCTGCACGGGTGGCCAGCATTGAAAAACATATTGCTGGGTCTGCCCTGCGTAAGGCTTCTGCTAAGAAACTGCATTTAATACCTGCTGTTTCCCTCTTCCCTGTGGAGACTGGGGAATTTTCTGAGATTTCTGGTTATTGTCCCCTTGAGGCAGGGAAATTATTCTCTGATTCAGAATCATCTGAGGAACAGCCTAAGTTTTATGGTGGTACCGGGTCTCCCTTTGGAGAAGACCCTTGGTCTCCAGATGACACTGACAGGTTATTGTCTCACATTTTTGAAGTGCTTTGTATTTCTCCTCCTGCAGTGGCTCCGCAGCAGCAGGGTGAACTTTTTCATACGGTTAAACCACGCTTGGAGTTTCCAGAGCAGTCACACTTTAGTAATCTGGTGCTCAAAGAATGGGAATGGCCTGGTAAGCTACCTGGGGTGCCCAAGAGTTGGGACAAGAGGTATCCCTTTCCTGCTGATTTCATTAAGCGTTGGTCATGTCCTCCCGAGGTGGACGCACCCGTTCTGTCTAATACATCTGTCATGCATTCTCCTGACACTACTACCCTGAGGGATGGGAGGACCGGCACATGGACCAGCTGTCCTGTCATGCTTTTGCTTGTGTGGGGACTGCGCTGCGCCCTGTTTGTGCCTCTGCCGTTACAGCTGTTGCTATTAAAGGGCTGCTTAAGAGTCTCTTAGATGGGGCCTCTGATGACGAGGGCGGAGAAGAGTATAGATCTCTCCTGCTTTGCTATGAATTTGTTGCATATGTTCTATCTGCCATGGATGATACCATTAGAATGTGTGGAGGGACATCTGCCCTTTTGGTGGCTATACGCCACTCTGTTTGGCTGCGTCAGTGGGTAGCTGATAATGCTGCTAAGAAGGCTCTCACTGGCATTCCCTTTAAGGGGCTGCACCTCTTTGGTGAACGCTTGGACTTGTTTGCCAGTAGGTTACCTCAACGTAGGAGGCTGTCCCGGTCCTTTCGGGGGACAGGTGCCTTTCTCCCATCCTTCCGTGGTTCCAGAACTGGTCGAGGAGTCTCCTTTGCTGGGGCTCGCGGAGACCATTGGGGCAGAGGACGTGGACGCCCCGGCCTCTCCTGGGGTCCCAAGCCCCCTCAGGCATGAAGGGGCGCCCTCACCCATCCGGGTGGGAGGACGGCTTCGGCTCTTTGCACACGTCTGGAGGCTTCACGTCTCAGACCGGTGGATTCAGGAGGTAGTATCCTCCGGTTACAATATAGAGTTTGCAGCCTAGCCTCCCCCAAGATTCATCAAATCCCAGATGGCTCAAAACCCCTTGTCAGCTCAGGGTCTGTACCTTGCTGTCCAAAACCTTCTGGAGCTGGGGGTCATCTGCCAGGTGCCTTTCAGGGAAAGGGGCAGAGGCTTCTATTCCATTCCTTTCACTGTCCCCAAAAAGGACGGGTCCCTTAGACCCATCTTGGATTTAAAGCATCTCAACAAGTTTGTCAGGTTCAAGCATTTTCGCATGGAAACCCTGCGCTCAGCAGTCAATTCACTGCACCCGGACGACTTCATGACTTCTGTAGACATCAAGGATGCTTACCTTCACGTACCAATCTTTCCTGGTCATCAGAAATTCCTCAGGTTCGCTCTGGAGGATCAGCACTACCAATTTGTGGCCTTGCCTTTCGGTATCGCCTCGGCTCCCAGGGTATTTACCAAGATGTTGGCGGGCGTGATGGCTTTGCTGAGATCTCAGGGCATTCGCATCCTTCCTTATCTGGATGACATTCTCATCACATCTCAGTCCTTCCATCGGGCCGAGCTGGATACCCAGTTGGTGGTGTCCACTCTAGAGTACTTCGGCTGGGTTATCAACCATCCCAAGTCTTTCCTGTCACCGTCACTGGTGAGGTCCTTTCTGGGCATAACTCTGGATACATCTCAGGTCAAGGTTTTTCTCCCTCAACAGAAGGTGGAGAGTCTTCAAGCTCAGGCCAGGTGTCTTCTGTCTTGTCCTCATGCCTCCATTCGGCAGGGGATGCAGCTGGTGTGCCTGATGGTGTCTTGCTTCAAAGCAGTGCCCTATGCTCAGTTTCACATGAGACCTCTTCAGCTTCACCTCTTAACAGTATGGGATCGGGACCCGTTGTCCCAGGATCAGGTGTTTGCTCTGTCCCCTCCTGGTCAGACGGTCCCTCTCATGGTGGCTGGACTCAAGGAACCTGTTAGTGGGCAGAACCTTTCTGTCCCCTTGCTGGGAGACTGTCACCACGGATGCCAGTCTGGGTTGGGGGGGCTTCTGAAAGTCCTTGAAATTCCAGGGTCAGTGGGGCCCTCAGGAGGCCCATACCCCTATCAACATTCTGGAACTGAGGGCGATAAGGTTGGTTCTCGCCCAATTGACTCCACACCTTCTTGTCTGTCTGTTCAGATCTGCTCAGACAACCAGACGGTGGTTGCCTACATCAACCATCAGGGAGGGACTCACAGCAAGCGATCCTTCAATGAAGTGTCTCTGATACTGTCTTGAGCGGAACAGAATGTCTCCTGCATCTCAGCAGTATACATTCCGGGGGTGGAGAACCAGGTGGCGGACTCCCTGAGCAGGGGGACGTCTTGTCTGGGGGAATGGTCCCTCAACTACCAGGTGTTTCTCTCCCTGTGTCACCGCTGGGGTCAGCTGGATGTGGACCTGTTTGCGTCCCGTCACAATCACAAGCTTCCCAGGTTTGTCTCCCAGTCACAGGATCCTCTGGCCGTCGCCATGGATGCACTGGCAATGCCTTGGACGGAGTTTCGGCTTTCCTATGTGTTCCTTCTACTGGGCAGGGTCATGCGCAAGATTGCCCAGGAGGGGGTGTCAGCCATCCTGGTTGCCCCCTGTTGGCCAAGAAGGGTGTGGTTCGCAGATGTCGTGCAGTTGGCAGTAGATCAGTACGTCTTTCCCAGGGATCCAGATCTTCTCACTTGAACCAGCTACGCCATCCCAATTTACAAATGCTGGCTTTAACGGCTTGGCTTCTGAAACCTACATCTTGACAGAGAAGGGGTTGCCTGCCTCTGTTGTGGATACCATGATTCGGGCTAGGAAGAAGTCCTCGTCCTTTATCTATTACAGGGTCTGACATGCTTTCATTGCCTGGTCCAAGTCTCATCCCTGTCGGGTTTTTTCCATTCCCAGGATTCGGGAATTTTTGCAACATGGTTTGGATTCTGGCCTTCAACTAAGTACCCTCAAGGGCCATGTTTCAGCTCTGGCAATTTTTTTCCAAAGATCGTTTGCCAACCACCGGTTGGTTAAAACTTTTTTCCAGGGTGTTACTCATGTGCTTCCACCTCGTAAGCCTATGCTACCAGTCTGGGACTTGAATCTGGTGTTGTCTGCTCTGCAGGGTCCTCCCTTTGAGCCTATCCGTGGGGCTGCTTTGCCCATTCTGACTCTTAAGGTAGCCTTTTTGATGGCTATCACTTCTGTAAGGTGAGTTTCTGAGCTGGTGGCGCTTTCCATCAAGCCTCCTTATTTTGAGAGGCATCAGGATAAGGTGGTGTTTCGGCTTAAGCCGGATTTCTTGCCTAAGGTGGTGTCTGCCTTTCATCTCAATCAGGACATTGTCTTTGCCTTCATTGTGTCCTAATCCTGCTAATTCCAAGGAGCGGACACTGCATTCTCTAGATGTGGTCAGGGCTCTGAAGTTTTATTTGGTCGCTACTGAGCCTTTCAGGAAATCTGATGCTCTTTTTGTTCTCACTTCTGGACCTAGGAAGGGTTTGCCTCCGGCTAAATCCACTATCAGCAAGTGGATCCGTCAGGCGGTGGTTCAAGCCTATTCTGCTAAGGGGAAGGAACCTCCCTTTAGAATTACTCCTTATTCCACTCGTGCTATTGGTGCTTCTTGGGCTTTTCAGAGCCAAGCTTCTGTTGAACAAGTTTGCAAGGCCGCTACTTGTTTTTCTGTTCATACTTTTTCCAAGTCTTACAAGGTTGATGTTAAGGCCTCAGCGGATGCTGCTTTTGGCCGTAGTTACTCAAAAGGATAGAATGAATGGGTCCGCACACCTTAAAAATGTAAGTCTTTAATGAAAATTATTAAAATCATCTCCAAAAAATTGTCAAGAAGCAGTGCTAAAATACAAAGGTAGACCCAGAGTGACACAAAACATACAAGACCATTACTCATTGGGGATCCCACCCTCCTTTTGGACACTGCTTTTGGATGTCCCAACTGTTATGAATACCGAAGCAGGCCGTGCCATGCAATAAAGAAAAAAGCAATTCTGTGAGTACTCACCTGTAGAATTGTTTTTTTTTTCTTGCATGGCACGGCCTGCTTCGACCCACCCTTGTTATCGTTATTCTTGGTTGCCTCTTTAATTTTTACATTTTTTACCTTTATTCTCTCCCAGCTTCTTGTCGCACTGCTTGTCTACGCTGGGAACTCCATGGTTTTTATAGAGGGCCGGGAGATGCCACAGCTTTCTGCAGTACCACTGCGCCACCTTGTGGCGGAATAACCCAACTGTTATGAATACTGAAGCAGGCCGTGCCATGCAAGAACAAAAACAATTCTACAGGTGAGTACTCACAGAATTGCTTTATTCAACCCTATTCAACCTTAGGGGTGAACTTTTTCCATTTGGTGCTGAATGGGACCCAGCCTTAATTTGGTGGATGCCACTGGGAATTAACTTTTTTTCATGGAGGTTCCTTTGGAAGTTTAAATCTTACTTTTGTCTGATTCAAGTTTTATAATGGCATAAGGATGATTTTTGAATCTAAAGATATTTCACGTATGTGTGTCATAATAATCTTCATGTATGCATTAAGCATCCCTACTGATAACTGTGAATTTGACAGGTATTTATATTACAAAGTGCTGCTGCCTAAAATTCATTGTTGTTAAACGGCTGTGTAATTATATCACTGGGTGCCTAATGCTATTTTGTAATTTGATTAAGTTTCAACTTCGGTAGCATGAATATGATAAACTGTGCAATTTTAAATGTAATATAAATCTTTTGTGTGAGCTAATATTTCCAGTGGCTGAAGACAGAGTAGAATAATGCCATCCTTTAATTGCCTTCAGTATTAATACACCCGGTGCATTATCTTTTCATAATATGCTGAAGTCAGAAATTCCACAAACAGGCATGTGGCTCACAAGTAACCTTTTGTTGCTTTTTGGCATAAACGCAGAACCATAAAGCGCAAGCTGGTGGATAGTGTGGCAAATGTAATCGCACACAAATAGAACAGTGTAAACCAGCTCACTGCATCATTTGACATCCTGATTGTGCCATTACGTTTTATCGGCAGTTTATGGCAGTTTATGTACAAACGTAAAACATCACAGTTGTTTCTTTATTAAAAATCAAATAGCTTTATCTAATGTTTATATCGCCCATATGATGTATTTTGTTTGATAAACTGTAATATATTGTTGTTCCCTTTTTAACAGGATCTCATGGCTAAAGTGAGAGCAATGTTGGCAGCCTCCAAGAACGTGCACACCAGTATGACCTGATGCCTTCCGGATAACTGTGGCCACTGACAAATGGAAGATTGAGGATGGATGGAATTTTTTTATTGCATTAATTTCAATTGATTTCCATGTGAAATCAAAACAGCACTTGGTCAAATTTTTATTGGCCCTTTCCTGCTGCCTAGTATGGTGTAGGCCATAATTCTCAATCTGCCAGTGAATAGAAGCTTCCAATATAATTGGAAACCTGAAATAACGGAGTATCTGCTGATCCTATTATTGTGAAGATTCTACAAAGGCCAATTTACAATACAGTGGATGTCCTCTCTAGACCAGCAGCCACCTTGTGTATATATTTGTAAATTGTGTTTCTGTATTAAATGATGGATAAACATTTTTTTCTGAAAGAATTTGTCTGAATTTTAGATAAACATTTATTCTTAAAACATTAAGCCAGGCACTAGAGTGAATAGCCGAATTACCAATGTGATGACATTCTCTAATTTGGCTCCTGGGAAATCTGTCATCGATCATTGTTTTCATTACTGCATTTTCTGACTACAGCAGAGAGTTAGAGGAAGATCCTGGGTACAGCTTGAAATGTGCAGTGCCCGTCATACTCCTTCTGTTGCAATACAGGTAGTGACATGCTGCATTCACTCTGTTGGGCATGAGGATGCAGTGCTATCCATCAGTTTGCTAGCAAATGGTGGGGGATCTGCAAAAGAATTGACAAAAGTACCCGAACTGTGAGCCAGATACATATTTAAGGTACAAAACTGCAGGAAGTCCTCTTTCGGTTGAATTTTTAAAAGTTTATATTTATATTCTTAGTATACAGTACGTCCTGCTCCAGATATAGTACTTACACTTGGGTTATCCTCCGCCAGATGGTCGCTGCACTGCAGAGTAATGCAAAAACAGGCTCCTCCCGGCCCCTCAAATACCCGGGGACCTCCCACAAATCCCCAGATTTCTCTGCAGTGCTGACTGCGAAGACATGAAGTATCACTCGCAGGTGAGTGGGGCTATTAAAGCCTGCGGCCCTGTTGGACTATTCCCACCCATCCTCCTTGTGATGTGCCTCCCAGCCTGGGCTGCGCTGGTCGGGTGAAGGTAGGCAGCACCATGCGTGCTTATGGAGCCATGCTCCACCGCAGTCCCCCACCAAAGGGTAGGCGGTTTAGGCTGATGGTGAGCCTCTAGGGGATGCACCCCCCGCATTATTGCCCATGCCCCGTTTAGCGGTGGGCCCTGTACAAAGGCGAAGTGGCGAGCAGCCACGCAACGCGTCTGTGTTGAACGGCTGTGCGGGTACCCCGGAGACATGCTTGACTGGTGATGTGATTCCTTACTTATATTTGCTTGTATTTCTCTTGATATTGTTATGGCAGTGAGGTCTGGTTTCTCTAAATAGTGGCACTGGGCACTTAGCACTTTATATTGAGACTTACATCGATTTTCTATCCATTTATTGGTATATGCTTCACATGTTTATAAGTTTTTTGAGGTTTTTTCATCATGTATTATTTTGTAGTTGAGTTTTGCTTTTGTGTAAGGCTGTGTGTTTATGTTTCACACAGATCTTTCATATAGATTTCTAATGGTTGTTTTTCACGGTATTTATTTGCATATTTATGTAAGGATCTTAGTATTTGCAGATTTGGCACTTTTGTACTTCAGCACTTTGCACTTTGGTTTTCATTATTTAGGTCCAATCTGCTATTTATACCTAATTAATTGTTCATTAATTGTTCATTTTATTAGCCTTGTGGTTATTTATTTATCCCTATTGGGTAGTAATATTAGTCTCTCTAAGGGTCCCCCCTCAGTGTTTGTCGTGTTTATATGTTTTTTAATGTGTCCTTTCATGTTTGTAATTTTCTTAAAAGCCCTCATTCAAAAAAATTACATATTTTTATATACATTTTTGTTTTTATAGTATAGTGTGCGGCGGTTACAGGGGAAATCAGGGGGGTGTATCTAGGGTCCCCAACTGTTGTTGCTTCGCGGTGGGCCCTGTACAAAGGGTCGCCATCCTCCCTCGTTCCCCCCGTAGCTCGGGGGGGAAAGAAGGGGGGGGGGGGTCTGTGTATTGGATTACACACTTACGGCCTTAGTAATGTCCTTTGACTTGTATACTTGGTGTCAGACGCCGTGCTGAATTTCAGCTTTATTTGTGTATCTGCCGCACGCGCCTCTTCCTTCATTGGATGTGCTGCGCCGGGCCTCAGACGCTTCGGCGTCATCATTGGCAGATCATCTATTCTAAGTGTGTCATACACTTCGCTCCTCATGACAACATTGTCTACTGTCTTAGAGCTTCGCGCTCTTCGGGGAGGCGGGGACCTGGCTTGGCGCGCTCCGCATCACGGGCCGCTCTGGCCCGCCCTTCGAGGTTCGCTTGGCGCCTTTTTGATGGTAGTCACGCGCGTGCGTGGTAACGGTCCCCCTCCTTCCGCTGTCTGTAAGTGCCCTCGCGGGCGATTTTCATGCTCCTTGCTTACTGTGCATGGTTCTGACACCCTTTATTCTCATTATGTCTTTCAGACGGTTGAATCCAGTGGCTTCTCGCGGCCCGGTGTACTTGCCAGTTGGGCCTAGTATAATTACTCCCACTTCCCTGCGGGTCACTTCTGTGCTTATTCCTAGTAACGCTGAGGCAAGGGGATTTACTTTCCCTCAACAGGTGCTGGAATTTTTTTCCTGGATTGTCTCTTGTCCCTTAGGGGGACTGATGCCCCTTGGGGTTTGTGGGCACCTATCTCTGTATGTGCCTGATCTCGTCTGCTTCCAGGGGTTAAGCAGCCCTGGTCCTAGGGAAGGTTTGGCTTCTTCCTGGACTATTGTTAGCATTTGATCTGGTCAGGCTGTTACTCAGGCCTATTCCCTTAAGGGGATGAGTTTCTTCTCACTTTGTTTCTGATTCTACTGGTGCCTTGGTATCTTTGGGCCTTTCAGCACCAGGTTTTGTTGAACAAGTTTGCTAGACCGCTACTTGTTTTTTTGTTCATACCTTTTCAAAGGTTTTTTTGTGATGTTGACGTTGGAGCCTTTGCTCATGTCGCTCTCGGTGGCAAGGTTTGCAGGTGACAGTGCCTTTACTGTCTGCTGTGCCTTTTTTGTTGGGGATCCCACCCTACTTAATGGACACTGCTATTGGATGTCCCAAGTGTAAATATTATATTCTTGGTGTGCCACACACCCCGCTTCACTTCTTAAATATTCATCACTTCATGGGTTAATCCACCGCAGGTGACGTAGTGCAGAGAGGAAGTCTTGTAACGAGCCCCCTTCCGACCTATATATACCTGGTACCTCCCTTCAATCACCAGTATTTTTTCTCTCTGCTTGCTGACAAGTCAGAAGTTGGAAGTCTCCTGCTTACAGGTAGGCCGGGGTATTCCTACCCCGCCACCCCCATTTTGGTCTATTTCTGCCCGGTTTGAGTTTGTATGCCTTTATGGTGAAATAGGAAGCCTCCCAGCCTTGGCTGCTCACCGGGCAAATGGTAGATGGCACTTTAAGTGCCTAGGAGCTTATCTCCTACCGCTCGACCTCATGCGTGGGGCAATGCGGCGAACCGGCATGGTGATCCGGAAATGGGATGCCCCTGTCCCGAGGGTCCCCGTAGCCCCTTTCTCTCCCGTTGGGGGGGTGGTGAGGGTGTGCTTTAGTATGTGTGTTTCACTGTATCACTGCATGTTAACATATATGTCATGTTTATACATTCACTGTAGCATGTGTATATTTTGGGTCTGCTTTAGGGCAGCTTGCGCTGGGTATGGGCTGGCCACCTCTCTGGCAGTTGGTTGCTTGTGGCCCCCTCCCCCCTCTCCCCTCTCCTCGCCTGGCATTCATTGAGCTTTGTCAGCACATGCGGTTTTTACCCTCCGCTGCCTGGACGCGCGTGCTGGATCAGCTGTAAAGTGTTCCAGCTGATCAGCGTGGGGGGGGGGGGCGGGCCCGCTGACGCGGCGCCGGGGGCGCGGCGCCGACGTCATGCGGCGTCTGCGGCGGGCCCAGCGTCCCAGCTTCCTTCAAAACAGGAAGGCACGTGGGTGCACGGCCGCACTTTGTCTTCTGCCGGCTCATGGCTGCTGGCTGCAGGCTTACCGGCTGATTGCGGTACAGGTAAGCGGCCCCTCCCGTTGGGGCCGTTAAATGGGAGATATTGTTTAATAATACAGTGAGAAATCACTATTATCAAGGGGGCGTCATTTAAGGGCACTTGGTGCCATACTTATGTTATACACATGTGAAGGATCTGATGGTTGTTTTCTTGCCTTGCAGATCCTGGGATCCCTGCTTATGCTAGCCCTCCGGCTCTATGTGCCTGGCTAATTATTGGGATTGATTTGAATGTTTATATACATAGACTATATATAAGTATATATATATAGTTTCTATTAAAGGGGACCTAAACTTAAAAAAAAAAAAAAAAAAAAAATGTTATATAAATCCTCCCTTCCGGGACATTACTAAAATAAAGGGGGCATCCCGGGTCGGCTTATGCCTTAAAAGTCCCATTATTGCGAATACCATAAATCACCATATGGAGGCTTCCGTAGATTCCGGAAACGGTTCTGCTGTTCCGTTTGGGGGGTGCGTAGGTTGTGGGGTTCCACTCCCAGCTGATGATATCTTTATTTGCATCCCTTGTGCAAAGCAGACTATTGCGCGCCAGTCCGTTGCTTCGGCTGCGGTGCCATCGCATCCTTCATCATCTCCTACCTCTCCATCCCTATTCCGGACCCCGCATGACACTGTCAAAAGTGGGGATTCGCATTCCGAGACAGCAGCACAGCCCTGCCCCCGGAAAATGATGCCCGTTAAAGCAGCGTTTAAAACCGCTACAAAACGAAGGCACCTGACTCCGGTACCTTCGGCTCCACAGGACCAGTTTTGTGAATCTGTGGAATGGTCCTATGGATCCCCTGACGAGGATGAACTCCCGTCGGAGTCAGATGAGCCGACAGGTCAGCATGTGGCTGATGAGATCGGCGATTGGTCAGAGGGGGTTGTTTTTGACACCCCCTCCATTCTGGCTCAAATGTTTAATATTTTGAGTTTAGATACGCCTGAGGCGGCCGCCCCGCCAAAGGGTCAGTTATTTAAAGAGCCTCAGCCGAGTTTGGTCTTTCCCAGACAGCACCACTTTGAGAGGGTGGTTCTTAAGGAATGGGAACATCCCACACGGTTATCTGGAATTCCTTCCAGTTGGGAAAAGCGTTATCCTTTTCCACCAGAATTGGTGAGGCTGTGGTCTGTCCCTCCGGACGTCGATACCCCTGTACTAGGACTCTCCAGCTTGGCTATGGTACAATCTGCTGAGACCACTGTCCCCAAAGATGGGGAAGATCGCAGGATTGACCAATACGCTCGACATGGTTTTATCTATTCCGGGTCAGCATTGCGCCCGGTATGTGCTTCAGCCCTTCTTCTATTGGCAATTAAGTCCCTAATTCAGGGGCTATATGAGGATCTTGATCCCGCTTGCAAACAGTTCACTGCACTTAAGCAGTGTGAATCTTTTGTGGCTTATGTCCTGGCCGCTCAGGACGATGCGCTGACTATGAGTAGCAAGGCGGCAGCTATGCTGGTGGCTATTCGCAGGTCAGTATGGCTGCGTCAGTGGTCAGCAGACACAGCTTCCAAAAAGGTACTCGCAGCCCTCCCCTTTTTGGGGTTGCGTCTGTTTGGGGAGAAAATTGATTCAGTCACAAAAGATGGTAAGATGCCACAACGCAAAAGGCCTCGTGGTCCCTTCAGGGGGACAAGTTCCGGTAGGCCTTCCTTTCAAAGGTTCGGAGCGGGAAAAGGTACGTCCTTTCCCGCTACCAGTGGCGCAGGTTGGACTCGGGGGAGGGGCCGTGGCCGGCCCACTCAGTCCTGGGGCACCAAGCCCAAGCCTGCTGATAAGCCCACTCAGCAATGAGGGGCTGCCCTCACCCGTGCGGGTGGGGGGACTATTGCGACACTTCTACCATTGGAACCATGTGGTTCTAGGCAGATGGATCCAGGAGGTAGTGTCGACAGGTCACAACCTGGAATTCGAGTCTCACCCTCCCTCGCGGTCCATTCAGGGGTCGGTTCATCCCGGCCTGAACTCTCATCAAGACGCTGTGTGTCTTTCTTTTGCCCAAATTCGCACAAGAACACTTCAGCTATTTCTGCTAGCGTGTTGGGTCCAGCAACCTCTGTTGTTGGATCAGTCCTTCCAATTGTCCTCCCGTGTACGGCAGTTCCTCCTGTGGTGATTGGTCTCGACCAATCTTGTCTAGGGCAGGTCTTTCCTGACCCTCCCTTGGAGAGGTGTCCCCACGGACACCGGTCTGTCGGGATGGGACAGATTCTGGAAGGAGCTGCGGCTTCAGGGGCAGTGGAGGCCCCACTTACCCATCAGAGAAATGTCCCTGATCCAGACATGGGCAGTGTTCCATGTTCCCTGTCTCTCAGCGGTTTACATTCCAGAGGTGATGGAACAGGTAGCGGACCGGTTGAGCAAGTGCTCCCCCCGTCTGGAAGAATAAGCTCTCCATCCTCGGGTGGTTCTCTTATTGTGTCTCCAATGGGAGACTCCGGAGGTGGACCTGTGGGCCCCTCTATCTCAGGCTCCCGAGCTTCGTGTCTCTCTCCCGGGATCCTCTGGCTCTGACAGTGGACGTCAGGTCCCTGAACTGAGGAGCTCTGGGATTTCTATACCTGTTTCCTCCGTGGCCCTTGCTGGGCAGAGTTCTTCAGAAGTTGGCTCTGGAAAGGGTGTACACCGTTCTCATGGCCCCAAGGTGGCCAAAGCGATTAAGGTTCGCAGACATCGTTTGGCTGGCAGTGGACCAGTTCATTCTGCCTCTTCGGCCCGATCTGCTCACTCAGGGTCAATTGTGTTACCTCAATTTACCAGCGCTGGGTTTGATGGCCTGGCGGCTGAAACCTCCATCCTGAAGGAGGAGGGTCTTTCTGATTCAGTCATTAAGACTCTGATCAGTGCCCGGAAGAAGTCTTCTTCCGTCACCTACTATAGGACTTGGAAAGCCTATATCACTTGGTGTGAGATAAGATCTTTTCCTTGTAGGGTCCTTTCGGTCCCCAGGATTCTGGAGTTTTTACAATCAGGGCTGGACTCTGGTCTCCAGCTAAGTACATTGAAAGGGCAGGTCTCTGCCTTATCTGTCTTTTTTCAGAAGCGTGTTGCGCTTAAACCTTTAGTTAAAACTTTTTTCCAGGGGGTTACGCATGTGCGGCCTCCCAGGAAACCATTACTCCCTGTTTGGGATTTGAATTTGGTTCTTTCGGCTCTTCAGGCTCCTCCTTTTGAGCCTTTGCAAGATATTGCTTTGTCTACCCTGACTCAGAAGATTGTCTTCTTGGTAGCGATCACTTCTGTCCGGCGTGTCTCAGAATTGGCGGCCTTAACTATCCAGGCGCCCTACTTCGAGAGGCATCGGGATAAAGTGGTCTTTCGGTTCAAGCCAGACTTTCTTCCTAAGGTTGTTTCTGCTTTTCATTTGAACCAAGATATTGTTCTTCCCTCCTTGTGTCCTAATCCTAAGAATGACAAATAGAGGGTTTTGCATTGTTTGGATGTTGTACGCTGTGTTAAGTACTACTTGATTATCACGTCTCCTTTCCGTAGGACAGATTCCTTTTTTGTTGTGCCCCATGGGCCTAAGAAGAGTTTGGCACCAGCCAAATCTGCCATTAGCAAGTGGATACGTCAGGCCGTTACTGCGGCCTATTCTGCTAAGGGAAAAGTTCCCCTTTTTCGTATTATTGCTCATTCCACTCGCGCTGTTGGGGCGTCTTGGGCTTTTCAGCACCAAGCTTCTGTTGAACAGGTTTGTAAGGCCGCCACCTGGTCTTCTGTTCACACTTTTTCTAAGTTTTACAAAGTTGATGTGCGGGCCTCAGCGGATGCTGTTTTTGGCCACAAAGTTCTGCAGACTGCAGTCATTTAAGTTATGCTTCACCTGGCCTTGAGATGCCCTTCCCTTGTGGACACTGCTTTTGGATGTCCCATGAAGTGATGAATATTTAAGAAGTGAAGCGGGGTGTGTGGCACACCAAGAATAATACCATTTTGTGAGTACTCACCTGAAAAATGGATATTGTTGGTGTGCCACACACCCCGCTTCACACCCGCCCTTTTCGGTATTACCGAAGCATTTATATGGTGAAGCCCTTTTTTATTTATATCAAAATTAATTTTGGAGGTTACTGGTGGAATACTGGTACCTTGTTTTACTGCTTTTTGAATATACTGGTGATTGAAGGGAGGTACCAGGTATATATAGGCCGGAAGGGGGCTCGTTACAAGACTTCCTCTCTGCACTACGTCACCTGCGGTGGATTAACCCATGAAGTGATGAATATTTAAGAAGTGAAGCGGGGTGTGTGGCACACCAACAATATCCATTTTTCAGGTGAGTACTCACAAAATGGTATTATCTGGAGCAGGACGTACTGTATACTTAGAATAATACAATTCTGTGAAATACTCACCTGTAGAATTGGTATTATACGTATACAGTACGTCCTGCTCCATCCCACCCTGGTTTTTGCATTATTCTGGATCCCCTGTATGGTGATTGTTATCTTTGTTATTACCAGTTTGTTTTGGTGGTTAAATTCTCTCGGCTTCTGGTTCACTGCTTTTCAATGCTGGGGATTTGTGGGAGGTCCCCGGGTATATGAAGGGCCGGGAGGAGCCTGTTTTTTTGCATGTCTGCAGTGCACAGCGCCATCTGGCGGAGGATAGCCCAAGTGTAAGTATATCTGGAGCAGGACGTACTGTATACATATAAT
Organism: Gastrophryne carolinensis; assembly: GCA_027917425.1. Taxonomy (NCBI): domain Eukaryota; kingdom Metazoa; phylum Chordata; class Amphibia; order Anura; family Microhylidae; genus Gastrophryne; species Gastrophryne carolinensis. The sequence continues at coordinate 481,627,327 of CM051234.1, read as the reverse complement.
ACCAATTCTACAGGTGAGTATTTCACAGAATTGTATTTTTTGAGGTTTTGTCCATCTCTCCCCCTGTTGCGGCTCCCAGGCAAAGGGGTGAGCTTTTTCATACTGCTAAGGCTCGATTGGAATTTCCTGAGCAAACCCATTTCAATAACCTCGTGCTTAAGGAGTGGGAACATCCCAGTAGACTTCCCGGGATACCTAACAGTTTGGACAGGAAGTATCCTTTTCCTGCTGGTCATCGCCCCCCGAGGTCGATGCTCCTATTCTAGGGCTGTCTAACACCTCTATTATGCACTTCCCTGACACTACGCTGCGGGATTCTGAGGACCGGCGCATTGACCAATTGGCATGCCATGCCTTTGCATTTGGGGGGGCGGCGCTGCGCCCGGTTTGCGCTTTGGCCATTACTGCTGTGGCACTCAGGGCCATGGTCAGGAATGCACTTGATGGCCCAGACGATTTGCCACCTGATACTATTAATGCACTGTCTAACTGTGATGTGTTTGTAAACTTTATCCTGTCTGCATCGGATGATGCTATTAGTATGTGTGCCAGATCTTCCGCCTTGGCGGTAGCTATACGCCGCGCGGTATGGCTGCGCCAGTGGGCTGCTGACAATGCTGCTAAGAAAGCCCTTACTGGACTTCCATTTAAGGGGCTACGCCTGTTTGGGGACCGCCTAGACCTCTTTGCTAAAGGAGGTAAGTTACCCCAGCGCAGGCGGCAGCCTCAGCCCTTTCGGAGCCAGGGCCCCCCTTCAGTCCCCTACCGAGGCGCTAAGCAGGGGAAGGGGGTGTCCTTCGCAGGGCTTGCACAGTTTCCTGGCAGAGGACGACGTCCGGGCTCCTCCTGGGGGTCCAAACCCAAAGCCTCTCCCAAGACCCCTCAGGCATGATGGGGCGCCCTCGCCCGCCAGGGTGGGGGGACGGCTACAGCACTTCGCGCACGTCTGGAGGCGCCAAGTGGATTCAGGAGGTAGTGTCCTCTGGTTACAAGATAGTTTGCTGTGCGGCCCCCCACAAGATTCATCAGGTCCCAGATCCCCCAGGACCCTGTATCAGCTCAAGTCTTGCTGCAGGCCGTGCAAGGACTTCTGGATCTGGGGGTCATTTGCAGGGTCCCCTTAAGAGAATTGGGCAAGGGGTTCTATTCCAACCTTTTCACAGTGCCCAAAAAAGATGGGTCTGTCAGGCCCATTCTGGATTTAAAGATCCTCAACAAATTTGTCAAGAACAGGCGCTTTCGCATGGAAACTCTGCGCTCGGCCATTGGCTCCCTGCGCCCAGGGGATTTTATGATGTCTGTGGACATCAAAGATGCTTACCTTCACATCCCTGTGTTCCCAGGACATCAAAGGTTTCTCAGATTCGCGTTGAAAGATCAACATTACCAGTTTGTGGCCCTAACATTTGGCCTCACTTCAGCTCCCAGAGTGTTCACCAAGGTGCTGGCGGGGGTGATGTCTCTGATAAGGTCAGGGGGCATACGCGTGGTGCCCTACCCGGACGACATTCTCATCACTTCATGGTCCCTACAGCAGGCGGAGCTGGACACTCTGCTGGTGGTGTCCACCTTGGAGTCCTTCGGCTGGGTGATCAATCATCCCAAGTCCTCTCTGTCCCCTTCGTTGGTGACCCCATTCCTGGGGATGATTCTGGATACAGTTATTCCTTCCTCTACAAAAGGTGGAAGCTCTGACTGCGCAGGTGAGGTTCCTGCTCTCGTGCCCCCAGCCCTCCCTCAGGCAGGGAATGCAGCTGGTGGGCCTGATGGTGGCGAGCTTCGAGGCAGTGCCCTTTGCTCAGTTCCATTTGAGGCCTCTGCAGCTTCACCTTCTGTCAGTATGGGACAAGGACCCCACATCTTTGGACGGGGTTTGTGTGCTTCCCCCCTTGGTCCGAGGGTCCCTCTCGTGGTGGCTGGACCACAAGAACTTGCTGAAGGGCAGGTCCTTCCTGGCCCCCTCCTGGGAGACGGTCACCACGGATGCCAGTCTGTCAGGTTGGGGGGGGATTCTGGAAGTCCCTGCAGTTCCAGGCGAGGTGGGGCCCTCAGGAGGCCCACCTGCCCATCAACATTCTGGAACTACGGGCAATCAGGTTGGTACTGGAGCAGTTGACCAATCACCTGAAGGGTCTGGCTGTGCAGGTGCTTTCAGACAACAGGACGGCGGTTGCCTACATCAACCATCAGGGAGGGACCCGGAGCAGAGGTGCCCTCCAGGAGGTGTCGCGGATTCTGACATGAGCGGAGGCCAATGTTCAATGCATTTCGGCTGTGTATATCCCGGGGGTAGAGAATCTACTGGCAGACTCTCTGAGCAGGGGGACTTCCCGTCAGGGGGAGTGGTCCCTCTGCAACAGGGTATTCCAGTCCCTGTGTCACCGTTGGGGTCTACCGGATGTGGATCTGTTCGCATCCCGTCACAGTCACAAGCTCCCGGCCTTTGTCTCCTGGTCTCAGGATCCTCTGGCCTTGGCCACGGATGCTCTGTCAATGTCATGGAAGGAATTTCGGCTCCTGTATGTCTTTCCTCCGTTCCCCCTGCTAGGCAGGGTTCTGCGCAAGATTGCTCTGGAAAGGGTGCCAGTGATTCTGGTGGCCCCAAGGTGGGCAAGAAGAGTGTGGTTCGCAGACGTGGTACAAATGGCAGTAGACCAGTACGTCCTGCCAGAGGCGCCAGATCTGCTCACTCAGGGCCCTTTACGCCATCCCAATTTACAAACTCTGGCTTTGACGGCCTGGCTGCTGAAACCTCCATCTTGATGGAGAAAGGCTTGTCTGCCTCGGTGGTGGATACCATGGTGCAGGCTAGGAAGAAAACTTCTTCTGCCATCTATTATAGGGTATGGCGTACCTACATTGATTGGTGTGAGTCTAGGTCTCTTCCCTGTAGGGAGTTCTTAGTCCCTAGGGTTCTGGAGTTTTTACAGCATGGATTGGAGTTGGGTCTAAAACTCAGTACTCTGAAGGTTCAGGTTTCTGCCCCTTTCAGAAGTCTTTTGCTCAGCATACATTGGTTAAAGTGGACCAACACCCAGGATTTTGACTATCCTGGGTCTTGGTCCACTTCGGTGGGGCACCCCCGATCGGGGTGCCCTGCTGTGTGAAACCCCCCCGAACCCCCCGAAAAACTCACCTCTCCCCGCTCCCAGCGCCGACGGACAAGCCGCGGACAAGCGGCTCCTCCGCCGCCGCCTCCCGCGCATCACTCTTGGCGGGCGCGCGCACGTCTAGAGGGGCGCGAGGGAGGCGGCCGGCCGCCGCCGAAGATAAGGTAAGGAGTTTGGGGTGTTTGGGGGGGTTTCACCCCGCGGGACATCCCGATCTCGGATGTCCCGTGGGGAGGGAGGTGATCGGCCTGGGAATCTTATAGATTCCCGGGCCGATCACCCGTGGGTGTTGGTCCACTTTAAGACCTTCTTCCAGGGGGTCACTCATGTGCGTCCCCCACGTAAACCTATGGTCCCTGTTTGGGATTTGAACTTGGTTTTGTCTGCCTTGCAGGGAGCTCCCTTTGAGCCTATTCAGGATGCTGCTCTGGCTGTGCTTACCCTCAAGGTTGTCTTTCTGGTGGCTATTACTTCGGTCAGGCGTGTGTCTGAGCTGGCGGCTCTGTCTATTCAGCCCCCATACTATGAGAGACACCAGGACAAGGTGGTGTTCCGCTTTAAGCCAGATTTTCTGCCTAAGGTGGTGTCTGCCTTTCATTGGAATCGGTATATTGTTCTTCCTTCATTGTGTCCTAATCCTAGCAACGCTAAGGAAAGGGTTCTGCATTCCTTGGATGTGGTCAGGTTTCTGAAGTATTACCTGGTAGTCACTGCGGCTTTCAGGAAGACTGATACTCTTTTTATGGTCCTAGGAAGGGTTTGGCTCCTGCCAAGTCTACTATTAGCAAATGGATTTGTCAGGCTGTGATTCAGGCTTATTCTGCTAAGGGGAAGTGTCCTCCCTTCCGCCTTACTGCTCATTCTACTCCTGCTATTGGTGCCTCTTGGGCCTTCCAGCACCAGGCTTCTGTTGAACAAATTTGCAAGGCCGCTACTTGGTCCTCTGTTCATACTTTTTCAAAATTTTACAAGGTTGATGTTAGGGCCTCAGCTGATGCTGTTTTTGGCCGCAAGGTTTTGCAGGCGGCAGTGGTTTAAACTGTCTGCTGTCACCTTTTGTTGGGGATCCCACCCTACTTTATGAACACTGCTATTGGATGTCCCAAGCGTAAGTACTATATCTGGAGCAGAACGTACTGTATACTAAGAATAATACAATTCTGTGAGATACTCACCTGTAGAATTGATATTATTCGTATACAGTACGTCCTGCTCCACCCCACCCTGGTTTTTGCATTATTCTGGATCCCCTGTATGGTGATTGTTATCATTACCAGTTGTTTTGGGTGGTTAAATTCTCCCGGCTTCTTGTTCACTGCTTTTCAATGCTGGGGATTTGTGGGAGGTCCCCGGGTATTTGAGGGGCCGGGAGGAGCCTGTTTTTGCATGTCTCTGCAGTGCAGCACCATCTGGCGGAGGATAACCCAAGTGTAAGTACTATATCTGGAGCAGGACGTACTGTCTACAAATAATATCAATTCTACAGGTGAGTATTTCACAGAATTGTATTTTTTCAAGTATACAGCACGTCCTGTTCCTGTAAATTCCTTACACTTGGTTACTCCGCCACAAGGTGGCGCAGTGGACTGCAGAAAGACTTGTGGCCACTCCCGGCCCCATAAATAGCCAAGTACCTCCCACCAGTTTCTAGTGTTTCTCTGCAGTCTGGACTGTGAAGATAGAAGATGGTTCTCTATTGCACAGGGAGTGGGGCTTTTCAAGCCTAGGGCCCTGCAGGCTTATTTCCACCTGTTCTGGACCCACTGCCTCCCAGCCCCGGCTGACGGTTCGGGTGAAGGTAGGACAGCACTAGGGTCAGTTGCTGAAGGAGCTCTGTCTCCGGGCCGCAAGACCCTGTACCAAAGGGTAGCCGGCGACAGGCTTTCTATGGTGAGCCTCATTGGGATGCCCCAGCCTCAAACCTTGGGTCCTTGTTCCCTTCACCCTTCTCCCCTCCCCTCTAGAAGGTTGTGTGCGACCCCTTTATTCTTGGTGTGCCACACACCCCGCTTCACTTCTTAAATATTCATCCATTAATGGGTTAATCCACCGCCAGGTGACGTAGTGCAGAGAGGAAGTCTTGTAACGAGCCCCCTTCCGGCCTATATATACCTGGTACCTCCCTTCAATCACCAGTATTTTTTCTCTCTGCTTGCTGACAAGTCAGAAGATGGAAGTCTCCTGCTTACAGGTAGGCCGGGGTATTCTTACCCCGCCACCCCAATTTTGGTCTATTTCTGCCCGGTTTGAGTTTGTATACCTTTATGGTGGAATGGAAGCCTCCCAGCCTAGGCTGCTCACCGGGCAAATGGTAGATGGCACTTTAAGTGCCTAGGAGCTTATCTCCTACCGCTCGACCTCATGCGTGGGGCAATGCGGCAATCCGGCATGGTGATCCGGAAATGGGATGCCCCTGTCCCGAGGGTCCCCGTAGCCCCTTTCTCTCCCGTTACGGTCCCTTCTCCCTTCACGGGGGGGGGGGGGGTTGAGGGTATGCTTTATGTATGCGTGTTTCACTTGTATCACTTTATTCAACATGTGTGTATATTCTGGTTATGCATTCACTGTTATTCAGCATGTGTATACCTTTGGTTTTGGTCTGAAGGGCAGACTGCGCTGGGTAGGGGCTGGCCACTTTTCTTGGCAGACTATTGCTTTGTGGCCCCCTACCCCCTCCCCTCTTCCCCGCCTGGCATTTTAGGTACTCTTTTAGGCTGCGCCATGCGGTCTTTGTTATTATCCTCCCCCCTCCGCCGCCTGGGCGCACGTGTAGTGGCCCATCTGAGAGTCATCTCCAGCTGATTGGCGTAAGGGGGGGCGGGTCCCGATGACGCGGCGTCGGGGGCGCGGCGCCGACGTCATGCGGCGTCTTGCGGCGGGCCCAGCATTTACTTCCCTTCAAAAGCAGGAAGTCGCGTGGGCGCGCGGCCGCACTTAGTCTTCTGTGCTGGCTGCTGACTGCAGTCTTGCTCCGGCTGCTGCCTTCGCTGGACCAGATAAGCGGCCCCACCCGTTGGGGCCGTTAAGTGGGGAATGTATATTTCTTTGTAGTAATATTGTGGGGAGTCACTTTTTATTAAGGGGGCATGATTTTGCTCATATTTAAAGGCACTTTGGTGCCATGCTTATATGTTTCTTATACACATGTGATGGTTTCTTTTCCTTGCAGATCCTGGGATTCCTGCTTATGGTGGCCCTCCGGCTCTATGTGCCTGGCTAATTATTGGGATATCTATTAAATGTATATATATATATATATAGACTATATATAAATATATATATATATATAGTGTATTAAAGGGGACCTTAACTTAAAAAAAATAAATAAAAAATAAAAAATCCTCCCTTCCGGGACATTACTAATAAAGGGGGCATCCCGGGTTGGCTTATGCCTTAAAAGTCCCAAGTATTGCGAATACCATAAATCACCATATGGAGGCTTCCGTAATTTCCGGAAACGGTTCTGCTGAGCCGTTCGGGGGGTGCGTAGGATGTGGGGTTCCACTCCCAGCTGATGATGTCTTTATTTGCATCCCTTGTGCAAAGCAGACTATTGCGCGCCAGTCCGTTGCTTCGGCTGCGGGCCCATCGCATCCTCCATCATCTCCTACCTCTCCCTCCCTGTTCCGGACCCCGCATGACACTGTCAAAAGTGGGGATTCGCATTCCGAGGCGGCGGCACAGCCCAGCCCCCGGAAAGTAGTGCCCGTTAAAGCAGCGTTAAAAGCCGCTGCAAAACTGAGGCACCTGACTCCGGTACCTTCGGCTCCACAGGACGAGCTATGTGAACCTGTGGAATGGTCCGATGGATCCCCGGACGAGGATGAATTCCCGTCAGAGTCAGATGAGCCTGCAGGTCAGCTTGAGGCTGATGTGATTGGCGATTGGTCAGAGGGGGTTGTTTTTGACACCCCCTCCATTCTGGCTCAAATGTTTAAAATTTTTAGTTTAGATCCACCTGAGGCGGCCGCCCTGCCTAAGGGTCAGTTGTTTAAGGAGCCTCAGCCGCGTTTGGTTTTTCCCAGACAACACCACTTTGAGAGGGTGGTTCTTAACCGCGTGGGATGTTCCCATTCCTTATCTGGAATTCCTTCCAGTTGGGAAAAGCGTTATCCTTTTCCACCAGAATTGGTGAAGCTTTGGTCTGTCCCTCCTGACATCGATACCCCTGTATAGGGCTCTCCAGCACGGCTATGGTACAGTCTGCTGAGACCACTGTCCCTAAAGATGGGGAAGATCGTCGGATTGACCAATACACGCGCCATGGTTTTATCTATTCCGGGTCAGCGTTGCGCCCGGTATGTGCTTCAGCCCTTCTTCTATTGACAATTAAGTCCTTAATTCAGGGGCTATATGAGGATCTTAATCCCGCTTGCAAACAGTTCACTGCGCTTAAGCAGTGTGAATCTTTTGTGGCTTATGTCCTGGCCGCTCAGGACGATGCGCTGACTGAGTAGCAAGGCAGCAGCTATGCTGGTGGCTATTCGCAGGTCAGTATGGCTGCGTCAGTGGTCAGCGGACACGGCTTCCAAAAAGGTGCTCACAGCTCTCCCCTTTTTGGGGTTGCGTCTGTTCGGGGAGAAAATTGATTCAGTCGCAAGGGTGGTAAGATGCCACAACACAAGAGGCCTCGTGTCCCCTTTGGGGGGGCAGGTTCCGGTAGGCCTTCCTTTCGAGGATTCAGAGCGGGCAGGGGTGCTTCCTTTCCCGCTACCAGTGGCGCAGGTTGGACTCGGGGGAGGGGCCGTGGCCGGCCCACTCAGTCCTGGGGCACCAAGCCCAAACCTGCTGATAAGCTCACTCAGCAATGAGGGGCTGCCCTCACCCGTGCGGGTGGGGGGACTATTGCGACACTTCTCCCAGGTTTGGAACCAAGTGGTTCCAGGCAGATGGTTCCAGGAGGTAGTGTCGGCCAGTTACGACCTGGAATTCGAGTCTCACCCTCCTTCACGGTTCGTTCGTGGGTCGGTTCATCCCGGCCTGAACTCTCATCAAAACAGAGTGTGTCTTCCTTTTGCCCAAATTCACACGAGAACGCTTCAGCTATTTCTGTTAGCGTGTTGGGACCAGCAACCTCAGTCGCTGGATCAGTCCTTCCAGTTGTCCTCCCGTGTACGGCAGTCCCTCCTGTGGTGGTTGGTCTCGAACAATCTTGTGTAGGGCAGGCCTTTCCTGACCCCCCTTTGGAAAATTGTCACCACGGACGCCAGTCTGTCGGGATGGGGCAGATTCTGGAAGGAGCTGCAGTTTCAGGGGCAGTGGGGACCTTAAAGGCCCCACTTACCCATCATTATTCTGAATCTGAGAACCATCCGTCAGGTGCTTGCTCTCCTGACTCAGCGCGTTCTGGGCCTTCTGGTCCAGATGTGTTCAGACAATCGAACAGCGGTTGCTCACGTCGGTCTTCAGGGAAGGACTCGCAGTCTGAGTACTCTCAGAGAAGTGTCCCTGATCCGGACCTGGGCAGTGTTCCATGTTCCCTGTCTCTCGGCGGTTTACATTCCAGAGGTGAAGAAACAGGTAGCGGACCGGTTGAGCAAGGGCTCTCCCCGTCTGGAAGAATGGGCTCTCCATCCTCGGGTGGTTCGCTCACTGTGTCTCCAATGGGTGACCCCGGAGGTGGACCTGTTGGCCCCTCATCACTATCACAGGCTCCCGAACTTCGTGTCGCTCTCCCAGGATCCTCTGGCTCTGGCAGTGGATGCCATGTCCCTGAACTGGGGAGCTCTGGGATTTCTATACCTGTTTCCTCCGATGCCCATGCTGGGCAGGGTTCTTCAGAAGTTGGCTCTGGAAAAGGTGTACGCCGTTCTCGTGGCCCCAAGGTGGCCAAGACGAGTGAGGTTCGCAGACATCGTTCGGCTGGCAGTGGTCCAGTTCGTTCTGCCTCTTCGGCCCGATCTGCTCACTCAGGGTCAATTGTGTTGCCCCAATTTACCAGCGCTGGGTTTGATGGCCTGGCTGCTGAAACCTCCATCCTGAAGGAGGAGGGTCTTTCTGATTCTGTCATTAAGACCAGTGCCCGGAAGAGGTCTTCTTCCATCACCTACTATAGGACTTGGAAAGCCTATATCGCTTGGTGTGAGATAAGATCTTTTCCTTGTAGGGTCTTTTCGGTCTCCAGGATTCTGGAGTTTTTACAATCAGGGCTGGACTCTGGTCTTCAGCTAAGTACGTTGAAAGGGCCTTATCTATCTTTTTTCAGAAGCGTGTTGCGCTTAAACCTTTAGTTAAAACTTTTTTCCAGGGGGTTACGCATGTGCGGCCTCCCAGGAAACCATTACTCCCTGTTTGGGATTTGAATTTGGTTCTTTCTGCTCTTCAGGCTCCTCCTTTTGAGCCTTTGCAAGATATTGCTTTGTCTACCCTGACTCAGAAGATTGTCTTCTTAGTAGCGATCACTTCGGTCCGGCGTGTCTCAGAGTTGGCGGCCTTGTCTATCCAGGCGCCTTGCTTTGAGAGGCATCAGGATAAAGTGGTCTTTCGGTTAAAACCAGACTTTCTTCCTAAGGTTGTTTCTGCTTTTCATTTGAACCAAGATATTCTTCCCTCCTTGTGTCCTAATCCTAAGAATGACAAAGAGAGGGTTTTGCATTGTTTGGATGTAGTACGCTGTGTTAAGTACTACTTGATTATCACGTCTCCTTTTCGTAGGACGGATTCCTTTTTTGTTGTGCCCCATGGGCCTAAGAAGGGTTTGGCACCGGCCAAATCTACTATTAGCAAGTGGATACGTCAGGCCGTTACTGCGGCCTATTCTGCTAAGGGAAGAGTTCCCCCTTTTCGTATCACTGCTCATTCCACTCGTGCCGTTGGGGCGTCTTGGGCTTTTCAGCACCAAGCTTCTGTTGAACAGGTTTGTAAGGCCGCCACTTGGTCTTCTGTTCACACTTTTTCTAAGTTTTACAAAGTTGATGTGCGGGCCTCAGCGGATGCTGTTTTTGGCCGCAAGGTTCTGCAGACTGCAGTCATTTAAGTTATGCTTCACCTGGCCTTGAGATGCCCTTCCTTTGTGGACACTGCTTTTGGATGTCCCATTAATGGATGAATATTTAAGAAGTGAAGCGGGGTGTGCGGCACACCAAGAATAATACCATTTTGTGAGTACTCACCTGAAAAATGGATATTGTTGGTGTGCCACACACCCCGCTTCACCCCCACCCTTTTCGGTATTACCGAAGCCTTTATATGGTGAAGCTTTTTATTTATATCAAAATTGATTTTGAGGTTACCGGTGGAATACTGGTACCTTGTCTTTCTGCTTTTTAATATACTGGTGATTGAAGGGAGGTTCCAGGTATATATAGGCCGGAAGGGGGCTCGTTACAAGACTTCCTCTCTGCACTACGTCACCTGGCGGTGGATTAACCCATTAATGGATGAATATTTAAGAACTGAAGCGGGGTGTGTGGCACACCAACAATATCCATTTTTCAGGTGAGTACTCACAAAATGGTATTGTTGTGGCCCGCTTGGTGGCAGGGGGCGCCCGGGTGGGTCTGTGATTTGTGTGTGTTATTTTATTATTGGTGTGTGTGCGGGCCGTTGTACGGCGCTCCGCGGTGGTTGGCGCTATGTATATTCTAAGCAGACAGCACGTCCTGCTCCAGACATAGTCCTTACATGTGGGTATACCTCTGCCTTCAGCGCCGTGCACTGCAGAACATGAAGAAAACAAGCTTCTCCCGGCCCCGGCTCCTCCCACAAATCCCCAGATTTCTCTGCAGTGCTGGAACTGCGAAGACATGAATTATCACGCTCTCGCAGGCGATCGGGGCTTGGCGAGAATATGCCTCCCAGCCTGGGCTGCGTTGGTCGGGTGAAGGTAGGCAGCACCTAGTGTGCTTACGGAGCTAGTCTCCACCGCAATCCCCCTCCATAGGGTAGGCGGGTAAGGCGAATGGTGAGCCTTCAGTGGATGCCCCTCCCGCACTAGTGCCCCCGTGCCCCACCTAACGGTGAACCCTCTATTGGGTCACCTTCCTTCCCAGATTCCCCCGTTAGTGGGGGAAAAAAGAGGGGGGGGCTGTGTGTTGATGGCCTACTCCTTGCCCTAAGTACACTTTAGACTCTTACCGCTACTGGGTGTCAGAGCGCGCTTCACTTGCTCAATATTAAACTGATCTCAGCGTTTTACTGTGCCTTATGCGCACAGAGCAGCACGTTTTGGGGAAGCTACAGCGTTTTTCAATTTCCCTTGCTCACTTCGTCAGACCTCTTCTCTGAAGGGATGCTGACGCAGCTACATTCTCTCCTGATTGGCTGGAGTCCTCTCTGTCCCCCTCCTCAGTGACCCCGTTTCTGGGGATGATTCTGGACTTGGTTCAGTCAAGGATATTCTTTCCTCCGCAGAAGGTGGAAGCTCTGACAACCCAGGCGAGGTCCCTGCTCGTGAACCCTCATCCCTCCATCCGGCAGGGAATGCAGTTGGTGGGCTCGATGGTGGCAAGCTTCGAGGCAGTGCCCTTTGCCCAGTTTCATCTGAGAACTCTGCAGCTTCACCTTCTGTCAGTATGGAACAAAGACCCAGCTTCTCTGGACGAAAGCTGGGTGATTCCCCCCTCGGTCAGACAATCCCTTGCGTGGTGGTTGGACCACAGGAATTTGACAAGGGGCAGATCCTTCCTGGCTCCCTCCTGGGAGACGGTCACGGGGGGGGGTTTCTGGAAGTCCCTGCGCTTCCAGGGGAGGTGGGGCCCTCAGGAGGCCCATCTTCCTATCAATGTCCTGGAACTCAGGGCGGTCAGGTTGGTGCTGGAACGATTGACTCAGCACCTGAAGGGTCTGGTGGTTGAGGTACGCTCAGACAACAGGACGGCCGTAGCTTACATCAATCATCAGGGAGGAACCCGGAGCAAGGGTGCTCTCCAGGAGGTGTCTCTGATTCTAACTTGGACAGAGACCAATGTACAATGCATATCGGCTGTCTACATTCCGGGGACGGAAAATCTGCTAGCAGATGCTCTGAGCAGGGGGTCGTCCCGCCAGGGGGGATGGTCCCTCTGCGACAGGGTATTTCAGTCACTTTGTCACCGGTGGGGTGTGCCGGACGTGGATCTCTTTGCGTCACGTCACAATCACAAGCTCCCGAGCTTTGTATCCCTGTCTCAGGATCCTTTGGCTCTGGCCACAGATACCCTGTCAATGTCTTGGAAGGAGTTTCGGCTCCTGTATGTGTTTCCACCAATTCCCCTTCTGGGCAGAGTGCTGCGCAAGATCGCTCTGGAAGGGGTACCCGCGATTCTGGTGGCCCCAAGGTGGCCAAGAAGAGTGTGGTTCGCGGACGTGGTTCAAATGGCAGTAGATCAGTGCGATCTGCCGTCTGTTGTGGCTACCATGGTCCAAGCCAGGAAGAAGACTTCTGCTGCCATCTACTATAGAGTGTGGCGTGCCTACATTGACTGGTGTGAATCCAGGTCTCTTCCCTGCCAGGAATTTTTAGTCTCCAGGGTGCTGGAGTTTTTACAACATGGTCTAGACTTAGGTCTGAAGCTTAGTACTTTGAAGGGCCAGGTTTCGGCCCTGTCTATCTTCTTTCAGAAGACCTTTGCCCAGCACTCTCTTATCAAGACTTTCTTCCAGGGGGTCACTCATGTGCGCCCCCCTCGGAAACCTATGGTTCCTGTTTGGGATCTGAATTTGGTTTTGTCGGCCCTGCAGGGTCCTCCTTTTGAACCTATTCACGAAGCAGCTCTTGCTGTTCTCACGCTCAAGGTGGTTTTTCTGGTAGCCATTACCTCGGTTAGACAGGTGTCTGAGTTGGCTGCCTTGTCTATTCAGCCTCCCTACTTCGAGAGACACCGGGATAAGGTGGTGTTTCGCTTCAAGCCAGACTTTCTGCCTAAGGTTGTGTCTGCTTTTCATTTGAATCAAGATATTGTACTTCCTTCCTTGTGCCCTAATCCTAGTAACCCTAAGGAGAGGGTTTTGCATTCCCTGGATGTGGTTAGGTGTGTCAAGTCTTACCTGGTTACCACTCAGGCCTTTAGGAAGACGGATGCTCTTTTCGTTGTGCCTCACGGGCCTAGGAAAGGTTTGGCTCCCGCCAAGTCTACCATCAGTAAATGGATTCGTCAGGCTGTGGCTCAAGCCTATACTACTAAGGGGAAGACTCCCCCCTTTCGTCTTACTGCTCATTCTACTAGAGCGGTTGGGGCTTCTTGGGCTTTTCAGCACCAGGCCTCTGTGGAGCAAGTTTGCAAGGCCGCTACTTGGTCTTTGGTTCACACCTTTACAAAGTTTTACAAGGTTGATGTTAAGGCCTCAGCTGACGCTGTGTTTGGCCGCAAGGTTTTGCAGGCCGTAGTAGTTTAAACTGCTGTTGCCTTCTGTTGGGGATCCCACCCTTCCTTACGGACACTGCTATTGGATGTCCCACATGTAAGGACTATGTCTGGAGCAGGACGTGCTGTCTGCTTAGAATAATACAACTCTGTGAAGTACTCACCTGTAGAGTTGGTATTATATGCAGACAGCACGTCCTGCTCCACCCCACCCTGGTTTCACTTTGTTCTGGATCCCCTGTTTGGTGATTGTTATCCTTGATATTTTTTTGCCAGTTTTGTGTGGATTGTTTCTCCTGGCCTCTCATTCTCACTGCTTTTTAATGCTGGGGATTTGTGGGAGGTCCTCCGGTATATGTAGGGCCGGGAGGAGCTTGTTTTCTTCATGTTCTGCAGTGCACGGCACTGAAGGCGGAGGTATACCCACATGTAAGGACTATGTCTGGAGCAGGATGTGCTGTCTGCATATAATACCAACTCTACAGCTGAGTACTTCACAGAGTTGTATTTTTTTGTTACTGTCATAGCGCCGGCGTCTCACGTGATCACAGTTTTGCGCTCTTCCGGGGGGGGGCGGAAACGCGTTCTGCGTCATACTCTCGCGGTCCGCCCCTCTAGGTACTGCTGCCAGCGCCATTTTGTGGCCTCGTCCTTGCGGTGCTGCAACGCGGTCTGGCTGTGTTTTACCTCTCTGGGCGATCTGTCCGCTTGTTCCGTGAGTCCCTTACGGGGTTTTTATATTGTTTTACTCTGTATACGCTGGGGATGTTTATTTTGTACCTATTGTGGCTTGCAGGCGGGTCACCTTTGACTGTGGTTCTCCCGGCCCTGCCCCTTACCAATCTCCCACCTTCCCTAGCGGGCTTTGGGGGGCATCCCAAAAAGGGTGGCTATTGCTAGCTGTGTCCCTGTATTGGCCGTTACGCCTGTATCTAATCACCATATGGAGGCTTCCGGGGACAATGTGCTTGGGGTTCCGTCGGGACAAGCCCAGCTGTGTGTTGCGTGTGGGGTATCCCCTGTTAGTGACGGTGTCAGGGTGTGTTTGACCTGGGCCCAGCATGTACTTGCGTGGCAGCCTGGGTCATCTGCTACGGGTCCCGGTGCTGCACCCCTTTCTGCTTCGCCTACCCCCCCCCATGCTTGCAACTGACTCCCAGTGAGGGGCACACTAGCGGGGAGTCTCAATATGACTTGGCTTCACGGGTGGCCAGCATTGAAAAGCATATTGCTGTGTCAGCCCCGCGTAAGGCTTCTTCTAAGAAGCGACATTTATCTCCCGCTGCTTCCCTTTTTCCTGTGGAGGATGAGGGACTTTACTCATTTTCTGGCTTTTACCCCCTCCAGGAGGGGGAATTATTCTCTGATTCTGAATCCTCTGAGGAACAGTCTGTTATATGATGGTACCGGGTCTCCCTTTGGAGAAGACCCATGATCCTCAGATGACACTGACAGGTTATTGACTCACATTTTTGAAGTGCTTTGTATTTCCCCTCCTGCCGTGGCTCCGCAGCAGCAGGGTGAGCTTTTCCATTCTGTTAAACCATGCTTGGGAGTTCCCTGAGCAGAATCACTTTAATAATCTGGTGCTCAAAGAGTTGGAACGCCCTAGTAAGCTACCTGGGGTGCCCAAGAGTTGGGACAGGAGGTATCCTTTTCCGCTGATGTGATTAAGCGTTGGTCATGTCCTCCCGAGGTGGACGCGCCAGTCCTAGGGTTGTCTAACACATCAGTCATGCATTCGCCTGACACTACTACCCTGCGGGATGGTGAGGACCGGCGCTTGGACCAGCTGTCCTGTCATGCTTTTGCTTGTGTGGGGACTGCACTGCGCCCGGTTTGTGCCTCTGCCATAACGGCTATTGCTATTAAAGGGCTGCTTAAATGTCTCCTAGATGGGGCCTCTGATGATGCGGGAGGTGAGGATTATAGATCTCTCCTACTTTGCTATAAATTTATTGCATATATCCTTTCTGCCATGGATGATGCCATTAGAATGTGTAGTAGGACTTCTGCCCTGTTGGTGGCTATACGACACTCTGTCTGGCTACGTCAGTGGGTGGCTGATAATGCTCCTAAAAAGGCCCTCACTGGTTTTCCCTTTAAGGGGCTGCGGCTCATTTGTGAATGCTTGGACCTATTTTCCAGGGGTGGTAGGCTGCCTCAACATAGGAGGATGTCTCGGCCCTTTCGGGGGACCGGTGCTTCTCTCCCCTCCTTCCGCGCTTCCAGGGCTGGTCGAGGAGTTTCCTTTGCTGGGGCACGCAAAGACTATTGGGGCAGGGGTAGAGGACGAGGCCGTCCCTGGGCTCCTAATGGGGTCCCAAGCCCAAATCCTCCCCCAAGCCCCCTCAGGCATGAGGAGGCGCCCTCACCCATCCGGGTGGGGGGTCGGCTTCAGCTCTTTACTCACGTCTGGAGGCTACGTGTAGCAGACAGATGGATTCAGGAGGTTGTGTCCTCCGGATACAAGATAGAGTTTGCAGCCTGGCCGCCCCCAAGATTTATCAGATCCCGGATGGCTCAAAACCCCGTCAGCTCAGGGCTTGCGGTCCGAAACCTTTTGGAGTTGGGGGTCATCTGTCCTGTGCCTCTCAGGGAAAGGGGCAGAGGCTTCTACTCCAATCTATTCACTGTTCCCAAAAAGGATGGGTCCCTCAGGCCCATCCTGGATTTAAAGCACCTCAACACGTTTGTCAGATTCAAGCATTTTCGCATGGAGACACTACGCTCAGCAGTCGCTACTCTGCGTAGACATCAAGGACGCTTACCTTCATGTACCAATCTTCCCAGGTCATCAGAAATTTCTCAGGTTTGCTCTGGAGGATCAGGACTACCAATTTGTGGCCTTACCTTTCGGTATCACCTCAGCTCCCAGGGTATTCACCAAGGTTCTGGCGGGTGTGATGGCTCTGTTCTCTGAGATCTCAGGGCATTCGCATCCTTCCTTATCTGGACGACTTTCTGATCTCGTCTCAGTCCTTCCATCAGGCAGAACTGGATAGCCAGATGGTGGTGTCCACACTAGTGTCCTTCAGCTGGGTGATCAACCATCCCAAGTCTTTTCTGTCCCCGTCACTGGTGAGGTCCTTTCTGGGCATGACTCTGGATACATCTCAGGTCAAGGTTTTTCTCCCTCAACAGAAGGTGGAGAGTCTTTAAGGCAGGGGATGCAGCTGCTGGGCCTGATGGTGTCTTGCTTCGAGGCTGACACCTCTTGTCAGTGTGGGATCGGGATCCCGTGTCCCTGGATCAGGTGTTCTGTCCCCCCCCCTGGCCAGACTGTCCCTCTCGTGGTGGCTGGACTCAAAGAACCTCTTGGTGGGCAGAACCTTTCTGTCCCCTTGCTGGTAGACTGTCACCACAGATGCCAGTCTGACAGGTTGGGGGGGATTCTGGAAGTCCTTGAAATTTCAGGGTCAGTGGGGCCCCCAGGAGGCCCATACTCCTATCAACATTCTGGAACTGAGGGCGGTAAGGTTGGTTCTCGCCCAATTGACCATACACCTTCGTGGTCGGGCTGTTCAGATCCGCTCGGACAACCAGACGGCGGTTGCCTACATCAATCATCAGGGAGGGACCCGGAGCAAGAGGGCCCTCAAGGAAGTGTCTCTGATAATGTCATGGGCGGAGGAGAATGTTCCCTGCATCTCGGCAGTGTATATCCCGAGGGTGGAAAATCTGGAGGTGGACTCCCTGAGCAGGGGGACTTCTCGTTTGGGAGAATGGTCCCTCAGCAGCAGGGTGTTTCGCTCCCTGTGCCACCGTTGGGGTCAGCCGGGTGTGGATCTGGCTGCGTCCTGTTACAATCACAAGCTTCCAGTCTTTGTCTCTCTGTCCCAGGACTCTCTGGCCTTAGCCATGGATGCACTAGCTATGTCTTGGATGAGCTTTCGGCTCCTCTGTGTTTCCTCCGATTCCTCTGCTGGGCAGGGTGCTGCGCAAGATAGCCCAAGAAGGGGTGCCAACCATCCTGGTGGCCCCCTGTTTGCCAAGAAGGGTGTGGTTCGCAGACATCGTGCAGTTGGCAGTAGATCAATACGTCCTGCCCAAGGTTCCAGACCTGCTCACTCAGGGGCAGCTACGCCATCCCAATTTACAAACGCTGGCTTTGACGGCCTGGCTGCTGAGACCTCCATCTTGATGGATAAGGGGCTGCCTGCCTCTGTTGTTACTACCATGATTCGGGCTAGGAAGAAGTCCTCGTCATTTATCTACTATAGGGTATGACATGCTTACATTGCTTGGTGTGAGTCTCTCCCCTGTCGTGTGTTTTCTATTCCCAGGATCCTGGAATTTTTGCAGCATGGCTTGGATTTGGGCCTTCAACTTAGTACTCTCAAAGGGACATGTTTCAGCCTTGGCTATTTTCTTCCAAAGATCTTTTGCCAACCACCATTTGGTTAAGACTTTTTTCCAGGGGGCCTATGTTACCAGTCTGGGATTTGAATTAGTTTTTTTCTGCTTTGCAGGGTCCTCCTTTTGAGCCTCTTCGTGAGGCTGCTTTGCCTATTTTGACTCTTAAGGTAGCCTTTTTAGTGGCTATCACTTCTGTAAGGCGAGTTTCTGAGTTGGCGGCGCTTTCCGTTAAACCTCCTTACTTTGAGCGACACCAGGACAAGGTGGTGTTTCTGTATAAGTCAGATTTCCTGCCTAAGGTTGTGTCTGCATTTCATCTCAATCAGGACATTGTTTTGCCTTCATTGTGTCCTAATCCTGCTAATTCCAAGGAGCGGACATCTTGGATGTGGTCAGGGTTCTAAAGTTTTATTTGGTAGCTACTGAATCTTTCAGGAAGACTGATGCTCCTTTTGTTCTACCTTCTGGACCTAGGAAGGGTTTGCCTCCGGCTAAATCCACTATCAGCAAGTGGATCCGTCAGGCGGTGGTGCAAGCCTATTCTGCTAAGGGGAAGGAGCCTCCTTTCCGCCTTACTGCTCATTCCACTCGTGCTATCGGTGCCTCCTGGGCCTTTCAGCACCAGGCTTCTGTTGAACAAGTTTGTAAGGCCGCTACTTGGTCTTCTGTTCATACTTTTTCCAAGTTTTACAAGGTTGGTGTTAGGGCCTCAGCTGATGCTGTTTTTGGCCGCAAAGTTCTTCAGGTGGCAGTGGTTTAAACTGCCCGCCGTTGCTCTTTGGGGGTCCCACCCTACCTTACGGACACTGCTTTTGGATGTCCCAAGTGTAAGGAATTTACTGGAACAGGACGTGCTGTATACTTGGAAAAATACAATTCTGTGAGTACTCACCTGTAGAATTGATTTTATAGTATACAGCACGTCCTGTTCCACCCCTCCCTTATCATTTTTCTTGGTTACCTCTGTATGGTGATTGTTCAAACTGGAACAGGACGTGCTGTATACTTGGAAAAATACAATTCTGTGAGTACTCACCTGTAGAATTGATTTTATAGTATACAGCACGTCCTGTTCCACCCCTTCCTTGTTATCATTTTTCTTGGTTACCTCTGTATGGTGATTGTTCAAAAGTTTATTTTGGGTTCTTATCCATTTTTTGATTCTCCCGGCTTCTTGTATAACTGCTTGTCAACACTGGAAATTGGTGGGAGGTACTTGGCTATTTATGGGTCCGGGAGTGGCCACAAGTCTTTCTGCAGTCCACTGCGCCACTTTGTGGCGGAATAACCAAGTGTAAGGAATTAACTGGAACAGGACGTGCTGTATAGTATAAAATCAATTCTGCAGGTGAGTACTCACAGAATTGTACTTTTGTGCCAAAAGGATGTGCTCAAGGTGCTGAGTTAATCTAGTATATTCCAAGTATGCAGCACGCCCTGCTTCAGTAAGGATTCATTACGTCTGGGATATAGTCCACTAGAGGGCGCTTTACTGCAGAGATGGCAAAAAAGAGGCCCCTCCCGGTCCTTATATACCCGGGACCTCCCACTAAATTCCCAGTTTAGTCTCTGCATTCGGGCTGCGAAGGTCAAGATGATGGCTTCTCTCCTCGCAGGTAAGCCGGGCTGCACAGCCCCTGGCCCTGTATCCTATTCCCACCCGTTCCACTATCTGCTTGCCTCCCAGATTTGGCTGCATGGTCGGGTGACGGTAGGCGGCACCTATTAGAGGTGTTGTTAATGGAGCTCTGCTCCGCCGCAAATCCCCCACCAAAGGGTAGGCGGCACAGGTCGGTGAGCCTGATATGGGATGCCCCGTCCGCTTTATGCCCTCATCACATGTCCCAAATGTGACTATGGGCTTATTACCCCCCTTCTCTAGTGTGCCCGGTCGGGGGGTGTTCGTGTTTTTGTGTATGGTTTTACTGTGCTTGGACTGTGACATACTGAGCGCTGGCACACTCAGTGCTCCCTTCCTCCTCTTCTCTCAGTTTTGCAGTGTGTGTGTCACTGTGGATTTGAAAGGCCGGTGACGTCACAGATGCCGGCGTCCTGTTGATTGGAGGCTGGGCCGCCTATGCTTGTCCCCCCGTTCCCGGAGGGGGCAGGGCCTGGCGCGCTACGCAGGTGGCCTGCCCCCTCCTGCATTTAGCGCCATCTTGCAAGGACATCCTGCCTGTCTGCATGCTCCACAGCGTCCGTGAGTGCCCTCAGCTGGCTTTTTACTATTTCACTGTATGTTACTTGTGATTTGATGGTATTCACTGTTATGCCAGACTGACTGTGTGAATTGATTGTGTCTTTCAGGAGGGACGACCTAATTAGAGGTTTCTCCCGGTCCTGTCCCCCATGTAGACAATTAATTTTGGGGCTTAATTTGTAAATCCTCCCACTAGTGGACATTAAGGGGCATCCCGGGTAGCTGCACAGCGTAATTCCCGTTAGTCATTGTGACTTATAATTTACCATATGGAGGCTTCCCAGGATACTGGGCTCGGGGCAAGCCCGGATGTGTGTGGTGTGTGGGGCATCCCATGTGGGCGAGGATGTGCGGGTCTGTGCGGCAATCTGGGCTACATGTGTCTGGGTCGGCACCCTCGGTACCGTCTCCCACGCCCCCTCGCTTGATTATGTCCCCTAGCGTGATTAACATTAGCGGGGAGTCTCAACCCGATGTTTCCACCAGATTGGCCAACATTGAGAGACTGCTTGCTAGCTCTGCAGCCAGTAAGGCTCCAGCTAAAAGACTGCATGTGGCCCACTGCGCCGGCGCTTACCATGGAACAAGATGATTCCCTTGATTTGTCTGACTATACCCCTCTCGAGGAAGGGAAATTATTTTCAGATTCAGATCTGTCTGACGATCAGCATTGCCTTGGCGCTGATGCCGGCTCAGAGCATTGGGATGCTGATGACACCCATAGACTTTTGACTTTTTGGATTTTTGAGGTACTTTCCATTTCCCCTCCTGCGGCGGCACCTAAAGCAGCAGGGGGAATGGTTTGGTACCGCAAAACCATGTTTGGAATTCCCAGAACAGACACATTTTAATAATCTGATTCTCAGGGAATGGGAGCGGCCTAGCCGGCCCCCCGGTATCCCTAAGGGTTGGGATAGGAGGTATCCTTTCCCCTCGGATGTGGTAAAATGTTGGTCAACTCCACCTGAAGTGGATGCCCCTGTGTTGGGGTTGTCTAACACTTCTGTGGTGCATTCCCCTGATTCCACTACTTTGAAGGATAGTGAGGACCGGCGTATTGACCAGCTGGCTTCCCACGCCTTTGCTTGTGTGGGTTTGGCCTTGCGCCCGGTTTGTGCTTCCGCTATTACGGCCGTGGCAATTAGGACCTTGCTCAGGGGCCTTCTGGACGTCTCCCATGAGAATCCTTCTGGTGCTGAATTTAGAGCCTTGTCACAATGTGAGATGTTCATCACCTATGTTCTTTCTGACTTAGATGACACCATTCGGATGTGTAGCAGGAACTCAGCCTTGGTTGTATCTATCCGCCGCTCGGTCTGGTTGCGCCAGTGGGCAGCGGACAATGCCGCCAAGAAGGCGCTCACGGGGCTCCCCTTTAAGGGGTTGCGCCTGTTCGGTGATCGTTTGGACCTTTATGCTAAGGGAGGTAAGTTACCCCAACGCAAAAAGCAGCCGTCACCCTTTCGGGGCTACGGGTCCTTCACTCCCTCCTTTCGTGGGCCTAGGTCAGGCAGGGGGGTATCCTTTGCGGGACAAAAGGGAGATTTCTGGGGCAAGGGCAGAGGCTGTGCCCGGCCCGGATCCTCCTGGGGTGCCAAACCCAAGTCTACTGCCAAGCCAATGAGGGGGCGCCCTCACCCTTGCGGGTGGGGGGACGGCTGCGCTTTTTCGCTCAGGTCTGGGCTCAGCAATTCTCAGACAATTGGATTCTGGAGGTCGGTTCCTCTGGATACAAGCTGGAGTTCGCAGACTGGCCTCACAGATTCATCAGGTCCCGGGTTCCTATGGATCCTCGGGCAGCTCGGGGTCTGGCTCTGGCGGTACAAAACCTCTTGGCCATGGGTGTCATTTGTCAGGTTCATCCGGGAGAGAGAGGTCAGTGTTACTATTCCAATCTCTTTACAGTACCCAAAAAGGATGGTTCCATCAGGCCCATCCTGGACCTAAAACTTCTCAACAAGTTCATCAGGACCAGGCGTTTTCGCATGGAAACTCTGCGATCCGCTATCGGCTCCCTGTGCCCGGGGGACTTTGACTTCCATAGACATCAAAGATGCTTACCTTTATGTGCCGGTCTTCCCAGGGCATCAGCAGTTCCTCAGGTTCTCAGTAGGTAGGAGGAACAACACTACCAATTTGTGGCACTTCCCTTCGGTCTCACCTCTGCCCCCAGAGTGTTCACCAAGGTGTTGGCGGGCGTGATGGCCCTTCTCCGAGCCCGAGGTATTCGCATTCTTCCTTATCTGGACGACATTCTCATTACGTCCCATTCACTACAACAGGCAGAATTGGACACCCGGACGATGGTGGCGACCCTGGAAATGTTCGGTTGAGTGATCAATTATCCCAAATCCTCACTCTCCCCGTCCCGGGTGACCCCCTTCCTGGGTATGACTCTGGATACCATTCAGGACAGGATTTTCCTCCCTCAGCAGAAGGTGGACTCTCTTCAAGCTCTGGTTCATTTCTTGCCGTCCAGCCCTCATCCATCCATCCGGCAAGGGAAGCAGCTGGTGGGACAGATGGTGGCCTGCTTCGAGGCAGTTCCTTATGCTCAATTTCACATGAGACCCCTTCAGCTCCATCTTCTGTCGATCTGGGACAAGAGTCCCCTGTCTGGATCAGGCCTTTGTTCTATCTCCTCTGATCCGGTGGTCCCTCCTGTGGTGGCTGGACTTGAGGAATCTTCTGGGGGGCAGATCATTTCTGACAGTGTTGGGAGCCGGTCACTATGGATGCCAGCCTGTCAGGTTGGGGGGGCTACTGGAGAGCCCTCCAATTCCAGGGGCTGTGGGGCCCTCAGGAGGCCCACGCCCCCTGCAATGTTCTGGAGCTGAGGGGGGTTCGGTTGGTGCTGGTGCAGCTGACATCTCACCTCCAGGGCCTGACTGTTCAGGTTCGCTCCGACAATCATACTGCGGTCGCTTACATCAATCATCACGGAGGGACTTGGAGCAAGAGTGCCCTCCGGGAGGTTTGGTCCGAGGACAATGTCCCGTGCATCTCTGCGGTTTACATTCCGGGAGCGGAGAATCTGGAAGCGGACTCTCGCCGGGGAGAATGGTCCCTCAACAGCGAGGTCTTCCTATCCCTTTGTCACAGGTGGAGGATGCCGGACGTGGATATGTTTGCTTCTCGCCACAATCACAAGCTTCCAGCATTTGTCTCACTGTCCCAGGATCCTCTGGCTCTGGTGGTGGGTGCCATGTCTCTGTCCTGGCAGGGGTTCGGTCTCCTGTACCTCTTCCCTCAGTTTCCCCTTCTGGGCAAGGTTCTGCGCAAGCCGATTCAGGAAAGAGTGCCAGCTATTCTGGTGGCCCCCAGGTGGCCAAGACAGGTGTGGTTCGCAGACGTCGTGCAGCTGGCAGTCAATCAGTATCCTCTTCCCCCGGTTCCGGATCTTCTCACTCAAGGACGGCTCTGTTACCCCAATTTACAAACGCTGGCTTTGACGGCCTGGCTGCTGAAACCTCCATCCTAAGGGAAAGAGGTCTATCTGATTCGGTTGTTCAGACTCAGGTCAGGGCTAGGAAGAAATCCTCTTCTACCATCTGTTACAGGACCTGGCGGACCTACATTGACTGGTGTGAGGCTAGGGCTTTTCCCTGTCGGGGTTTCTCCATCCCTCGGATACTGGAGTTCAACATGGCCTGGATTTGGGTTTTCAGCTTAGCACTCTGAAGGGGCATGTTTCCGCTTTGGCTGTTTTCTTCTAGAGGTCTTTTGCTCTTCATCCTTTGGTCAAGACTTTCTTCCAGAGGGTCACTCATGTGCGCCCTCCCCGCAAACCCATGTTACCGGTTTGGGATTTGAATTTGGTATTGTCTGCCCTTCAGGGTCCTCCATTTGAGCCTGTGCATGAGGCTGCACTGTCTATTCTCACCTTGAAAGTTGCCTTCTTGGTGGCTATCACTTCTGTCCGGCGTGTTTCTGAGTTGGCGGCTCTGTCTTTTCAGGCCCCCTACTTTGAGACACACCAGGACAAGGTGGTTTTCTTCTTTAAACCAGACTTCTTGCCTAAGGTTGCCTCTGCCTTTCACCTCAATCAGGACATTGTGCTTCCTTCCTTGTGCCCTAATCCTGGTAATGACAAGAAGAGGGCCTTGCATTCTCTGGACATTGTCAGGAACTTGAAATACCTGGTGGCTACAGCGCCTTTCAGGAAGACGGATGCCTTGTTTGTGGTACCCTAGGGTCCCAAGAAGGGTTTGGCGCCTGTCAAGTCTACTATTAGTAAATGGATTCATCAGGTCATTATTAGGGCCTATTCTGCTAAAGGGAGGGATCCTCCTTTTCGAGTCACTGCTCATTCTACCCGTGCTGTTGGGGCTTCCTGAGCCTTTCAGCACCAGGCTTCTGTTGAACAAGTTTGTAAGGCTGCTACTTGGTCTTCTGTTCATACCTTTTCCAAGTTTTACAAGGTTGATGTTCGGGCCTCAGCGGATGCTGTTTTTGGCCACAAGGTTCTGCAGGCGGCAGTGGTTTGAACTGCGCATTGTTGCCTTTTTGGGATCCCCACCCGTTTATGGACACTGCTATTGGATGACATAACGAATCATTACTGGAGCAGGGCGTGCTGCATACTTGGAATAATACCATTCTGTGAATACTCACCTTGTAGAATGGGTATTATAAGTATGCAGCACGCCCTACTCCATCCCACCCTGAGTTTTTGTTCTTGGATCCTCTATATGGTGAATGTTTCCTGGTTAATATTGTTAATCTTGTTATTGGCTTCTCCTGGTTCCCTTACTGCTTTTTTATACTGGGGAATTTAGTGGGAGGTCCCAGGTATATAAGGACCAGGAGGGGCCTCTTTTTTGCCATCTCTGCAGTAAAGCGCCCTCTAGTGGACTATATCCCAGATGTAATGAATCATTACTGGAGCAGGGCATGCTGCATACTTATAATACCCATTCTACAAGGTGAGTATTCAAAGTATGGTATTTTTTTTTCCTGTTTTACCAAATGTGTATTTTATGGAAGCTGTTTTCACTACCTGCAATCTGTTTCTAATCGCAACAGACACATTCTGGACACCAAGACGAGAGAAGTGAAGTCCTGTACACACAGAACACTGCTGCTATAGCCGCTGGTGAGGTTATGGAGCACTCGAACTTACACATGCGCAGCAGCAGTGTTTTGTGCAAGCAGTTTTCACTTGGTGTACGCTGCCAATAGCAACAGATTGCAGATAGTGAAAACTGCTTCCATAAAACACACATTTGTGAACATTAGAATAAACCATACCTAATAAAAATGATCTACGCTATATTTTGCTTTGTGTACGCATAAAGGACCTCGTACATAAGGCATGTTTGGGGGGGCTACACTTGTATAAAGTGTTTCCGGATACATCATTTGAGATGCAAGTTTCAGTCACAATCTTCCCTTCATGCAGGAGGAGCATAATGCTTTTTTTTTTTTTGAAAGAGGTATACTGAAAGCAGTCTACAATCCGTGAAAAACTTCAAAAAATGGGTTGACTGATTTTGGGGCGGTACCTTTCCACTTTTCTTGAAGAGTACTGCTCAATGCTAATGCTGCTTTCACGCCTACCCCTGTCCATTGAATTTAATGAACACTTTCACATGTCATTGCTGCATGCCATGCAGTGTGCATATATGGAGATATAGACACTTTTTTTTTTGTTTGTTTTTTAAAGAAAAACTGTGGCATCCCCTCAGCTGGCCCAGCCAAACATAGAGGTTGGTATTCACATGGCTTAGAAAAAAGGCAGCTAGCCATGCAGAACATGCAGTCCCTATTCTGTTCAGCATTGATCTGCTGCTCTCCCAGGGGGCAAAAATACAATTCTGTGAAATACTCACCTGTAGAATTGATATTATTTGTATACAGTACATCCTGCTCCAGATATAGTACTTACACTTGGGTTATCCTCCACCAGATGGCGCTGCACTGCAGAGACATGCAAAACAGGCTCCTCCCGGCCCCTCAAATACCCGGGGACCTCCCACAAATCCCCAGCATTGAAAAGCAGTGAACAAGAAGCCGGGAGAATTAACCACCGAAAACTGGTAACTATAACAATGGTAACAATCACCATACAGGGGATCCAGAAAAATGCAAAAAAACAGGGTGGGGTGGAGCAGGACGTACTGTATACAAATATCAATTCTACAGGTGAGTATTTCACAGAATTGTATTATTCTTAGTATACAGTATGTCCTGCTCCAGATATAGTACTTACACTTGGGACATCCAATAGCAGTGTCCATAAAGTAGGGTGGGATCCCCAACAAAAGGGCAACAGCAGACAGTTAAAACCACTGCCACCTGCATAACCATGCGGCCAAGACAGCATGAGCTGAGGCCCTAACATCAACCTTGTAAAACTTTGAAAAGGTATGAACAGAAGACCAAATAGCGGCCTAGCAACCAGTTCAACAGAAGCCTGGTGCTGAAAAGCAGAAGAGGCACCAAAGCACGAGTAGAATAAGAAGCAAAACGAAAAGGAAGATTCCTCCCCTTGTTGGAATAGGCCTGAGTAACAGTCTGACGAATCCAATAGCTAACAGAAGACTTGGCAGAAGCCAAAAACCCTTTCCTAGGACCAGAAGGAACCATCCCCTTCAAGTAATGACCAGGGCCAAGGCCGCCCAACTCCCCGAGAACAGATGAGATTGGGCACAATCAGGATGGAGCGACTGTAGGTCCAAAGGAGCATCAGTTCTCCTAAAGGACACAGTGACTACCAAGGAAAAAACTTCCAACACCTGTTCAAGGAATGCAGAACCCTTTCCTCAGCGCTGCTAGGAATAAGGCACAGAAGGAATAACAATATCTTGAATCAATGAACATAAGACACCACCTTAGGCAGAGAGCCCGGCTTCAGGCGGAACACCACCTTATCCTGGTGTATCTCAAAGAATGGGGGCTAGGTAGACAGAGCCGCCCGCCAAACACACGTCTGACCGAAGTAACACCCACCGGAAGGACAACCTTGAGGGTAAGAACAGCCAGACAGCATCCTGAATAGGACCAGAGGGAAAAACCCTGCAAGGCAGACAGAATCAAATTCAAATCCCAACAGGGACCATAGGATTACATGGGGGACGCACATGAGTACCCCTTGAAAGAAGTCTTAACCAAGGAAAACTGAACAAAAGATTTCAAAAGCAAGGCGAACAGGGCAGAACCTGACCCATCAGAGTACTGAGTCGGAGACCAACTCCAACTCATGCTGTAATAACTCTAGAACCCTGGGAACCGAGAACGCCCGACAGGGAAGAGACCTAGACTCACACCAATCGATATGGGTAAACCATACCCTATAACACATGGAAGAAGAAGAGGAAGAAGCTTGCTCCTAGTATTCCCATAGTCTCAATCACCGAGACAGATAAGCCTGTCTCCATCAAGATGGATGTTTCAGCAGTCAGGCCGTCTAGGCCAGAGTCTGTAGATTGGGGTGACGTAAAGGGGCCCTGAGTGAGCAGAGCTGGCACTCCTGGCAGAACGTACAGAACTACTGTCCCCAGTACCACGTCTACGAACCACATTCTACTAGGCCACCCGGCGACCACCAGAGTCACTGGTCCCCCTTCCAGAGCAATCTCGCGCAGAACCCTGCCTAGCAGGGTGAATGGAGAAAAGACATACAGAACAGAATGTCCAGCCATAACGTTACCAAGGCATCCTGACCACGGCCAGAAGATCCTGGGACAGGGAAACAAGGCCCGAGAGCTTGTGATAACGACGGGACACAAACAGATCCATAACTGGTTGGAACCCATAGTGACACAGGGATTAGGACATCCTGTCACAGAGAGACCCTACCTGGGCGAAAACCACTGATATGCAAGGGACATAGTCCTCCACCCAGATTAGGATCACAGACATTTCCTGGAGGACCCTCCTGCTCCAGGTCCCTCCCAGATGATTAATGTAGGCCACTGTCATCAGACAGACCAAGCGCCCCCGAACAGGTAGGCCCTGAAGAGGAGTAGCCAAGTGAAATAGAACCAACCTGAACGTTCACTGTTTCAAACATTAATAGGCGTATGGACCCTCTAAAGGCCCCACCTCCCCCAGAACCGCAGGGAGTTTCAGAAGAAAATCCCCCCTGTAACCTGATAGATTGGCATCCATGGTGACCGTCTCCAGGAAGGGGCAAGAAGGGAACTGCCCCCAGACAGGTTCCTTGAGTTCATCCACTCCAAGAGGGACCTCCTCACCAGTGGGGAAGGCAGGCAGACCCTGCTCCAGGGATGCTGAATCCCTGTCCTGTACTAACAATAGAAGTTGTAGAAGGGCCCAAGGGGAACTGAGCATAAGGGATCTCTTCTGAGCAAGCCACCAACGGTCCCACCAGCTGCCTCCCTGCCTAGCGGAGGGAAGGGGACAGCAATGAGGGACTAAGCCCATGCAACCAGATTGTCCACTTTATTGCTGAGGAAGGAAGGTTCTCGCCTGAACCGAATCCAGAATCATTCCAAGTAATGGAGTTACCAATCAAGGGGACAATGAGGACTTGGGGTGATTGATCACCCATCCAAATGACTCCCAGTGGACACCACCAGCCAAGAAACCAACTTAGCCTGACGTAGAGACTGGGAAGTGAAAAAGGACGTCCAGGTAGGTCATAGCGCGGATGCCCCTTGGTCTCATCAGAGATATCACCCCCGTCAGCACCTTGGTGAGCATTCTGGGAGCTGAAGAGCGGCCAGGTATCAAGGCCACAGATTAGCAGTATTGGAACTTCCAACACGAACCTGAAGAGCCTCGGTGTCCAGAAGACACAGGGAAGTGAACAGAAGCATCTTTGAGCTCCACAGGCGGCAAGAAACCCCCTGAGCGCAAGGCGCTGATGGCCCAAACCAGAGTTTCCATGCAGAAACTGCCTGTAATTGGTGAATTGCCGCAAACTTGTGAATCCAGAATGGGCCAGACTGACCCATCCTTTCGGGGAACTGTGGAAAGGTAGGTGTAGCGGCCTCTGCCTATTAAGGGCAATCTGCAAGTGACCCCCAGACCCCGCCGGCCTTGCATGGCCTGTACCAATGCCCGAACAGAGGCAGGGACCAGGAGTACCCTGATAATCATGGGGAAGGCCGCGCAGCAAACTCTAACCTGTATCCGGAGGACACTACCTCCTGAATCCACCAGAATGAGGCATGATGCCTCCTGACAAGAGCAAGGTGCTGCAGCCATCCCCTCACCCGGACGGGCGAGGGCGTCCCATCATGCTTGAGGGGGTTTGGTGGAAGATTTAGGCTTAGCCCCCGCCGGAGGGGCCAGGGCGTCGTCTGCCGCTCCCGGGGCAGGAGTCTGCGCGAGCCCCCAGGAAAGACACCCCAGGTTCTTGTTTAACACTATGGTAGGGAGGGGTGCCCCTGCCCCGAGGGGGCCGAGATGGCTGCCTGCGTTGGGGTGATTTTCACTTTTTACCAAACAGGTCCAGACGGGCCCCAAACAGGCGTTGCCCTCTAAAGGGAAGCCCAGTAAGAGTCTTTTTAGTAGCATCGTCAGCACCCCACTGTCGCAGCCAAACCAAGTGACGTATAGTCACCACAAGGGCAGAAGTTCTTGCACACATTCTAATGGTGTCATCCAGCGCTAATAGGATAAATTTTACAAACACATCACAACTGGAGAGTGCATTAAACACATCCCAGAGGAGATCCTCAGGGTGATGATCAAGCATCTTTCTGATGAGGGTTCCAGCGGCCACTGCAGTAATAGCCGCGGCACAGACCGGGCGCAGCGCCGTCCCTGCACAAGAAAAGGCATGGGAGGCCAGCAGATCAATGCGCCGGTCCTCAGCATCCTGAACGGTACTATAAGCAGGGGCTGTAATAAAGGGGGGGGTTAGGAACCCCTATGATCAGAGCATCCACCACGGGGGGTGATGACCAAAAATTAACCACCTCAGGGGGGAAAAGGGTATTTCATATCCCAGTCTCCTGGGACCCCTGGAAGTTTACTGGGGCATTCCCATTCCTTGAGCACGAGAGCATGGAAATGAGCCTGCTCTAGAAATTCCAAGCGTGCTGTCGCTGTATGGAAACGCTCCCCTCTCGGCTTGGGAGCCTCACCAGGGAGAGAGAGAGAGACAGAACCTTAAAGACCTTAATCAACAGATCGTCAGTGTCACACTGGCCCCAGTATTCAGGGCCAGAGTCGTCATTACTCCTCGACCTCTCATCAGATGAGCCTGAGTCAGAGAACAGCTCTCCATCAGAAGGGGTATAGTCACACGGAGTAGTAAACTCCTCAGTTCCCATAGGAAAAACAGTAACATGAGGCGTCAAGTGCCTCTTCTTACTAGGGCCCTTGCGCTCTGACAACCTCGCAATAATCTGTTCAGCCGTAGGCAATCTGGAAGACCCAACAGGCTGCAAATCCCCACTTGTATGCGACTCAGCAGGAGTGAGATTTAAGCATGGGGAAATAGGTGCATTGAAACGAGGTGCAGCCACTGGCAAGCCTGATTGCAGGGCCAGTGCTTGCTCAGCACAGGGCCTGCAGACCCGTGCCCTGTCAGCATCAGCATGGGGTTGTCCACACGCTATACACAGCCGGTCTTGTCCCAGAGGGACCCCGGTCACATAATTCTGAGATGCCTCCATATGGTGATTATTTAGGCACAATATGCCAGTAGGGATTTACGCTATAGGCCACCCTGGATGCCCCAAAGACCCGCTAGGGAAGTGGGAGAATTTTACAAGGCCCGCTATAAATTACACAGGGCCGGGAGAAGCCAATGGCGTTCACCAGTCTGAAAGACACAATGAGAATAAGGGGTGTCAGAACCATGCGCAGTGAGCAAGAAGTATGAAAATCGCCCGCAAGGGCACTTACAGACCAGGGGAGGAGGGGGACCGTTACCGCGCGTGCGCGACTACCATCAAGATGGCGCCACCTCGAAGGGCGGGCCAGAGCGGCCCGTGATGCGGAGCGCGCCAAGCCAGGTCCCCGCCCCCACCTCGAAGAGCGCGAAACTCTAAGACAGTAGTCAACTTGTCATGAGGAGCGAAGTGTATGACACACTTAGAATAGATGATTTGCCAATGAAGACACCGCAGCGTCTGAGGCGACGCTGCCGCCCGGCGCAGCAATGAAGGAAAGAGACGCGCGCGGCGGCGGCGGCAGAAACACAATAAAAATGCAAATCAGCGCGGCGTCTGACACCCAAGTATACAAGTCAAGGGACAATACTAAGGCCATAAGCGTGTAATCACAATACACTGAGACCACACACACACACACACACCCCCTTTCTGAGGGGAGGGGCATCCCCTAGAGGCTCACCATCAGCCTAAACCGCCTACCCTTTGGTGGGGGACTGCGGTGGAGCATGGCTCCGTAAGCACACCTGGTGCTGCCTACCTTCACCCGACCAGCGCAGCCCAGGCTGGGAGGCACATCACAGGGAGGACGGGTGGGAATAGTCCAACAGGGCCGCAGGCTTTAATAGCCCCGCTCACCTGCGAGTGATACTTCATGTCTTCGCAGTCAGCACTGCAGAGAAATCTGGGGATTTGTGGGAGGTCCCCGGGTATTTGAGGGGCCGGGAGGAGCCTGTTCTGCATGTCTCTGCAGGGCAGCGCTATCTGGCGGAGGATAATCCAAGTGTAAGTACTATTTCTGGAGCAGGACGTACTGTATACTAAGAATAATGAGCACCCCCTAAAAACCCCTGGGTTCAGCACTTCAGTGACCAGGAGGGAATGCGGTAATCAAGTAGAGGACATTGATAAGTCACCTACTCACCATGGCTATCCCCTGCCTGGCATCCCAATTGCTGGCACTAGCATTTCTCTAGCTGATCGGTGGTAGTCCAGGGTTCCTACACCAGATCAGGACAGTAGATTGAAGGGCAGGGGCCTAGATGTCATCTATTGTCCATGACAAATAGCTGCCTCCGACATCAGTCACAGCGCAACTAGCGCGCTCTATTCATTGCTATAGAGCAAGCCTAAGACTGATGTTTCCTCTGGGACCTGCATGAGCCTTCTCGGCAGATACAGCATCCAATGCCTCTTCATGCAGGGAGGGAGCTTAATCGCCAGCTCAGAAGTGAGGCAGACTTAGGATTTAGAAGTTCCTAACTGAGTGAATAAGTTTGGCTTCATGAGTCGGATGCTTTTCTTCATTCTGATACAATTGAGGAGGAAATGTATACCGGTGGTTTAGGCTAATGTATGTTGTTGGGGAACCTTTGGGGTTCCCTCAACAGTCATAATTCCACTCCAGAAGAAACAACAATCTAGCCCATAAACAGGCATGCGGTAGGCTAAAGTGGGCCATTCCTTTGCCCTGCCAAAGGTTCCTTTTCAAGCATTAAGAGTCTGCATCTTGTGGCTGTGCATAAACACCAGTATTATACGGATGGAGTGGCACCCCAACCACTTTTTGCATCTGCTCTGGTAGGCCACCAGGCCCCTTTATGATCCTTTACCCAGCTAAGATCCCCCCCCCCCCCCCAAAGTGGATGTTGCCTTATTAGAGGAGGCATGATTGTGTGGTGAAGGCAAACTTTTGGGTGAATAAATACTTATGGCAGAATTGCTACATGCTGCTGAAAAATG
The DNA here is from genome assembly GCA_027917425.1 of Gastrophryne carolinensis. NCBI lineage: Eukaryota > Metazoa > Chordata > Amphibia > Anura > Microhylidae > Gastrophryne > Gastrophryne carolinensis. The sequence goes on along the minus strand of CM051234.1, from coordinate 481,594,821 downwards.
GGTAGTACTGTATCAACACGTGCCAAGCATTGCTGGGGCCCTTTTCAAGATACATGTGGTGTACTGCTTCTAAAAGGTGTGCCTTTTTGCTTGCAACCCTCTTATTCCAAGTATACAGCACATTCTGTTCCAGAATATTCCTTACACATGGGTTATACATCCACAAGATGGTGCTGGAGTACAGAAAAAACTTGTGGCCACTCCCGGCCCCTTAAATAGCCAGGAACCTCCCACCAATTCCCAGTTCTTATCTGCAGTCAGGACTGCGAAGATAGAAGATGGCTCTCTAAACTGCGCAGGTGATCGAAGCTTATCAGCCTGCGGCCCTGCAGGACTATTCCCACCCGTTTCCGGACCCACTGCCTCCCAGCCTTGGCTGACTGGTTCGGGTGAAGGTAGGACAGCACCAGGGTCAGGTGCTGAGGAGTGCTGCTCCTACCGCAATCCCTGTACTGACATGGGTAGACGGTATAGGCTTATGGTGAGCCTTGTGGGATGCCCCTTCCTACACTCTGGGTCTTCCTTACCCAATCCCCCCCTCCTTCACTTTATTGTTGTGTGCTGTGCTTTTTATTTAATTTGCTCGGCGCCGCGCCGCTTGTACAGCACTCCGCGGACAGTGGCGACATTGCCTCAGCTGCTGCTATGCCGTCATTGGACGGCGAGATCACGTGGGCCGCGTTTCGCGCTCTTCGGGGGGGCGGGCTCTGCGGATGACGCCTTTGGCGTCACATCTCCGAGGTCTGTGCGGGCGCCATTTTGCTTCTCTTCCTCCTTCGCTCGTGCTGCGTGCGCTGCGGCTCCTTTGCCAGTGCGGTCCGTGAGTGTCCCTGCAGGTTTTTTTTTTCTTCTGCTTCTCAATTGTAAATGCTTATGGGGATGTCTTTTTATGTCTTTCAGGCGGGATAAACGTCACTGTGATTTCTCCCGGCCTTCTTCCCTTTTGCAATCTCCCACTTTCCTCGTGGGTTTTGGGGCATCCCAGGTGGCTATTACTAGCTTTAACCCTATACTGGCCTGTTGTGCCACTCAAATCACCATATGGAGGCTTCTGGGGATAATGTGCCTGGGGTTCCTTCGGGACAAGCCCGGCTGTGTGTTGCGTGTGGGGTTTCCCCTGTGAGTGACGATGTCAGGGTATGTGTAAACTGCGCTCAGCAGGCACTTGCGCTGCAGTTCGTGCTGTCTGTTGCGGGCCCTGGTGCTGCGCCCCTTTTGGCTTCGCCTACCCCCCCACGCTTACATCTGACCCCCAGTGAGGGGCATACTAGCGGGGACTCTGTCTGATTTGGCTGCACGGGTGGCCAGCATTGAAAAACATATTGCTGGGTCAGCCCCGCGTAAGGCTTCTGCTGTTTCCCTCTTTCCTGTAGAGGATGAGGGACCTTACTCTCTTTCTGGCCCTTACCCCCTTGAGGAGGGGGAATTGTTTTCTGATTCAGAATCCTCTGAGGAGCAATCTAAGATCTATGGTGGTACCGGGTCTCCCTTTGGGGAAGACCCATGGTCCTCAGATGATACTGACAGGTTGTTGAGTCACATATTCGAAGTGCTTTGTATTTCTCCTTCTGCAGTGGCTCCACAGCGGCAGGGTGAGCTTTTTGATACGGTTAAGCCACGCTTGGAGTTCCCTGAGCAGACTCACTTTAATAATCTAGTGCTCAAGAAATGGGAACGGCCTAGTAAGCTACCTGCGGTGCCCAAGAATTGGGACAAGAAGTATCCCTTTCCTGCTGATGTGAATAAACGTTGGTCTTGTCCTCCCGAGGTGGATGCGCCTGTTCTAGGGTTGTCAAATACATCTGTCATGCATTCTCCTGACACTACTACCCTGCGGGATGGTGAGGACCGGCGCATGGACCAGCTGTCCTGTCATGCTTTTGCTTTTGTGGGGACTACGCTGCTCCCGGTTTGTGCCTCTGCCATAACGGCTATTGCTATTAAAGGGCTGCTTAAGTGTCTCATTGATGGGGCCTCTGATGATGCGGGAGGTGAAGACTATAGATCTCTACTGCTTTGCTATGAATTTGTTGCATATATCCTCTCTGCCAGGGATGATGTCATTAGAATGTGTGGAAGGACAGCTGCCCTTTTGGTGTCTGGCAGCGTCAGTGGGTAGCTGATAATGCTGCTGGGTTCCCCTTTAAGGGGCTGTGCCTCTTTGGTGAATGTGTGGACTTGTTTTCCAGGGGCGGTAGGTTACCTCAACGCAGGAGGCCTTCTCGGCCCTTTCGGGGGTCTGGTGCCTCTTTCCCCTCCTTTCGGGCTTCCAGAGCTGGTCAAGGAGTCTCTTTTGCTGGAGCAGACTATTTGGGCAGGGGCAGGGGACGTGGCCGCCCCGGCCTCTCCTGGGGTCCCAAGCCCAAATCCTCCCCCAAGCCTCCTCAGGCGTGAAGAGGCGCCCTCACCCATCCGGGTGGGGGGACGGCTTCGGCTCTTTGCTCACGTCTGGAGGTGACGTGTAGCAGACAGGTGGATCCAGGAGGTGGTTTCCTCCGGTTACAAGTTTGCAGCCTGGCCGCCCCCAAGATTCATCAGATCCCGGATGGCTCAAAACCCTTTGTCAGCTCAGGGTTTGCGCCTTGCTGTCCAAAACCTTCTGGAGTTGGGGGTCCTCTGCCCGGTGCCTTTCTGGGAAAGGGACAGAGGCTTCTGTTCCAATCTCTTCACGGTCCCCAAAAAGGATGGGTCCCTCAGGCCCATCCTGGATTTAAAGCGCCTCAACAGGTTTGTCAGATTCAAGCATTTTCGCATGGAAACCCTGCGCTCAGCAGTCAATTCACTGCACCCGGGCGATTTCATGACTTCTTTAGACATCAAGGACGCTTACCTTCACATGCCAATCTTTCCTGGTCATCAGAAATTCCTCAGGTTCGCTCTGGAGGATCAGCACTACCAATTTGTGGCCTTGCCTTTCGGTATCACCTTGGCTCCCAGGGTATTCACCAAGGTGCTGGCGGGTGTGATGGCTCTGCTGAGATCTCAGGGCTTTCGCATCCTTCCTTATCTGGACGACATTCTCATCACGTCTCAGTCCTTCCATCAGGCCGAGCTGGATACCCAGATGGTGGTGTCCACTCTAGAGTACTTCGGCTGGGTTATCAACCATCCCAAGTCTTTCCTATCCCCGTCACTGGTGAGGTCCTTTCTGAGCATGACTCTGGATACATCTCAGGTCAAGGTTTTTCTCCCTCAGCAGAAGGTGGAGAGTCTTCAAGCTCAGGCCAGGTCTTTTCTGTCTTGTGCTCATCCCTCCATTCGGCAGGGGATGCAGCTGGTGGGCCTGGTGGTGTCTTGCTTCAAAGCGGTGCCCTATGCTCAGTTTCACATGAGACCTCTTCAGCTTCACCTCTTATCAGTATGGAATTGGGACCCGGTGTCCCAGGATCAGGTGTTTGCTCTTTCCCCCCTGGCCAGATGGTCCCTCTCGTGGTGGCTGGACTCAAGGAACCTGTTAGTGGACAGAACCTTTCTGTCCCCTTGCTGGGAGACTGTCACCATGGATGCCAGTCTGACGGGCTGGGGGGGCTTCTGGTCCTAGGAAGGCCTATTCTGCTAAGGGGAAGCCTCCCTTCTGCCTTTCTGCTCATTCTACTCATGCTATTGGTGCCTCTTGGACTTTTCAGCACCAAGCTTCTGTTGAACAAGTTTGCAAGGCCGCTATTCTGTCTTCTGTTCATACTTTTTCAAAGTTTTACAAGGTTGATGTTAGGGCCTCAGCTGATGCTGCTTTTGGCTGCAAAGTTCTGCAGGCGGCAGTGGTTTAAACTGCCTGCCGTTGCTTTTGGGGATCCCACCCTATCTTACGGACACTGCTATTGGATGTCCCATGTGTAAGGAATATTCTGGAACAGGACGTGCTGTATACTTGGAATAATACAATTCTGTGAGTACTCACCTGTAGAATTGGTATTATAAGTATACAGCACGTCCTGTTTCACCCCGCCCTTATCATTATTCTTGGTTACCTCTGTATGGTGATTGTTCAATGGTTCATTTTGGAATGTTATTATTATTGTTCTCCTGGCTTCTTGTATAACTGCTTGTCAACACTGGGAATTGGTGGGAGGTTTCTGGCTATTTAAGGGGCCGGGAGTGGCCACAAGTTTTTTCTGCAGTCCAGCACCATTTTGTGGATGTATAACCCATGTGTAAGGAATATTCTGGAACAGGATGTGCTGTATACTTATAATTCTTTTTTTTTCCTATAATTTATGTACCTCTTTTTGTTAGACAAGAGAAGATACATAAATGACTCAACTTGACTGGACCATGCTTCAGTATGGAGTCACTTTCATCAGTACTATCCACCTTGATGCAGGGTAAATTACTGGTCTCTGTGAACATAAGGGAGTCCTATCTTCATGTCTCAGTGTGTTTGATCTATCAGAGCTCTTCTGTGAAGATTGCCATGTTAAGTTTAGGGCACTCCCATTTGGGCTTGCCTCAGCCCCCAGGGAAAGGGTTCCCACCGCTGACATTCTTTCTGAGAAAGCAGAAAATCCCAGTCCCACCATGTCTAGATTACCACCTGATCATGCTTGATTGCAGCTTCACTAGAAAGATGATACACACACCAATATTTATATTCTTAGTATACAGTACGTCCTGCTCCAGATAGATTACTTACACTTGGGTTATCCTCCGCCAGATGGCGCTGCACTGCAGAGACATGTAAAACAGGCCCCTCAAATACCCGGGACCTCCCACAAATCCCCAGATTTCTCTGCAGTGCTTATTGCGAAGACATGAAATTATCACTATCTCGCAGGTGAGCGGGGCTATTAGCCTGCGGCCCTGTTGGACTATTCCCACCCGTTCCTCATGTGATGTGCCTCCCAGCCTGGGCTGCACTGGTCGGGTGAAGGTAGGCAGCACCATGTGTGCTTAAGGAGCGCTGCTCCACCGCAATCCCCCACCAAAGGGTAGGCGGTATAGGCTGATGGTGAGCCTTTATGGGATGCCCCTCCCGCATTATTGTCCCATGCCCCGTGTATCGGTGGGTCCTGTACAAAGGGCCGCCATCCTCCCTCATTCTCCCTGTAGCCTTCGGGAGGGAAAGAAGGGGGGGTGGTGTGTGGGTGAGCGTGTATCGTGTTTCGTGCATACAGCGTTTTGTCCTGTCTTTTGACTAGTATATGTGGTGTCAGCCGCCGCGCTGACTTGTCTTTTTTACTATTGCAAATGCCGCCGCGCGTCTTTTGATTCATTTGGATGTTCCGCGCCGGGCGGCGGGGTTACCTCAGACGCTTCTGCGTTCTCATTGGCTGCTTGTCTGTGGGCTTTGCACTCTTCGGGGGGGGGGGGGAGAGGCCTGGCTTGGCGCGCCCTGCGTCACGGCTCGCTCTGGCCCACCCTTCGAGGTAATCTCTGCGCCATTTTGTCAGGTCGCGCGCGCGTGTGACGGTTCTACTTACCGCGGTCTGTGTGTAGTGTGTTTGGTTCTGACACCCCTTCCCATTGTGTCTTTCAGACGGGTGAATCCATTGGCTTCTCCCGGCCCGGTGTAATTGATAGTTGGGCCTTGTATAATTACTCCCACTTCCCTAGCGGGTCATTGGGGCATCCAGGGTTGCTTTATAGCGTCAATCCCTACTGGCATATTGTGCCTAATAATCACCATATGGAGGCATCCCAGGATAATGTTACCGGGGTCCCTTTGGGACAAGACCGGCTGTGTGTGGCGTGTGGGCAGCCTCATGCTTACGCTGACAAGGCACGGGTCTGTGTACCCTGTGCTGAGCAGGTGCTTGCATTGCAATCTGGCCTGCCAGTGGCTGCACCTCGTTTCACTTCACCTACTCCCCCGAGCTTAAATCTCACTCCTGTTGAGTTGCATACTAGTGGGGATTCTCAGCCTGATGTGTCTTCTAGACTGGCTACTGTTGAACAGATTATTGCGAAGTCTTTAGCGCGTAAGGCCCCTGGTAAGAAGTGGCACTTGACGCCTAATGTTACTGTTTTCCCTATGGGAACTGAGGAGTTTATGAATCTGTGTGGCTATACCCCGTCTGATGAAGGGGAGCTCTTTTCTGATTCAGGCTCATCTGATGAGAGACCAAGGGGTCATGACGATTCTGGCTCTGACCCCTGGGCCCCGGATGACACTGACAGATTATTGACCCAGATCTTTGAGGTTCTGTCTATCTCTCTCCCTGTTGAGGCTCCCAGGCAAAAAGGGGAGCTTTTCCATACAGCAAAATCACGTTAGGAATTTCCAGAGCAGGCACATTTCCATAACCTTGTGCTCAAGGAATGGGAGCACCCCAGTAAACTTCCCGGGGTTCCAAAGAGTTGGGATAGGAAGTATCCCTTTCCTGCTGAGGTGGTTAAATGTTGGTCATCCCCCCCCCCCCGAGGTGGATGCCCTGATCCTAGGGCTATCTAACACCTCTGTCATGCATTCCCCTGATTCTACTACCCTGCAGGATGCTGAGGACGGGAGCATTGACCAGCTGGCCTCCCACGCCTTTGCATGTGCGGGGGCGGCGCTGCGCCCGGTCTGTGTCTCTGCCATTACTGCTGTGGCCACTAGAACCCTTATCAGAAATATGCTTGATAGTGACCCTGATGATCTCCCTTGTGAGGTGTTTAATGCACTCTCCAGTGTGATGTTTTTGTAAATTTTGTCCTATCAGCATTGGATGACACCATCAGAATGTGTGCCAGAACTTCTGCCCTCGTGGTGGCTATACGCCGCTCGGTTTGGCTGCGCCAGTGGGCTGCTGACAATGCTGCCAAGAAGGCCCTCACTGGGTTTCCCTTTAAAGGACTGCGTCTGTTTGGAGACCGCCTGGACCTTTTTGCTAAGGGAGGCAGGTTACCCCAGCGCAGGCGGCAACCTTGGCCCTTTCGGGGTCAGGGTTCCTTCTCCTCCCCTTACCGTGGTGCAAGACAGGGTAGGGGGGTATCTTTCCCTGGGGCCCGGGGAGATTTCTGGGGTAGAGGCAGAGGACGTGGACGTCCTGGCTCCTCCTGGGGTCCCAAAGCTAAATCCTCTCCCAAGCCCCCTCAGGCATGATGGGGCGCCCTCACCCATCTGGGTGGGGGGACGGCTGCAGCACTTCGCTCACGTCTGGAGGCTTCATGTCTCAGACCGGTGGATTCAGGAGGTAGTGTCCTCCGGTTACAAGTTGGAGTTTGCTGCCGATCCCCCTCCAAGATTCATCAGGGCCCGGATTGGGCCCCATCTGGGTGGGGGGACGGCTGCAGCACTTCGCTCACGTCTGGAGGCTTCATGTCTCAGACCGGTGGATTCAGGAGGTAGTGTCCTCCGGTTACAAGTTGGAGTTTGCTGCCGATCCCCCTCCAAGATTCATCAGGGCCCGGATTCCTCGGGACCCTGTGTCAGCTCAGGAGCTAGTGCAAGCAGTGCAAGGCCTCCTGGAGCTGGGGGTCATCTGCCAGGTGTCTTTGAGAGAAAAAGGCAAGGGCTTTTATTCCAACCTATTCACAGTACCCAAAAAGGATGGTTGTCAGGCCCATCCTAATCTTAAAGATTCTCAACAAGTTTTGTCAGGGGCAGGCATTTTCGCATGGAGACTCTGCGCTTTGCCATCAGTTCCCTGCGCCAAGGGGATTTCATGACTTCTGTGGACATCAAAGATGCTTACCTTCATATTCCTGTGTTCCCAGGTCATCAAAAGTTCCTCAGGTTCGCTCTGATGGATCAACATTACCAATTTGTGGCCTTGCCCTTCGGGCTCACCTCAGCTCCCAGGGTGTTCACCAAGGGGCTGGCTGGCATGATGTCTCTACTCAGATGTCAGGGTGTCAGCGTGCTTCCCTATCTGGTCGACATCCTCATCACTTCCCAGTCTCTACATCAGGCAGAGTTGGATACTTAGCTGGTGGTGCCCATTCTGAAGTCATTTGGATGGGTGATCAACCACCCCAAGTCCTCACTGTCCCCTTCCTTGGTAACTCCATTCCTAGGAATGAATCTGGAGTTCAGGCAAGGATCTTCCTTCCTCAGCAGAAGGTGGATAATCTGATCGCACAGGCTCAGTCCCTCCTAGCTTGTCCCCATCCGTCCATCAGGCAGGGGATGCAGCTGGGGGGCCTGATGGTGGCGTGCTTCGAAGCGGTCCCTTATGCTCAGTTCCACTTGAGGCCTCTGCAACTTCATCTATTGTCTGTATGGGACAAGGACCCAGCGTCCCTGGACAGGGTCTGTGTGCTCTCCCCCCTGGTCAGGAGGTCCCTCTTGTGGTTGATGGACTCAAGGAACCTGTTGGGGGGCAGATCCTTTCTTGCCCCTTCCTGGGAGACGGTCACCACGGATGCCAGTCTATCAGGTTGGGGGGGGGTTTCTGGAAGTCCCTGCGGTTCCAGGGGAGGTGGGGCCCTCAGGAGGTCCACACACCTATCAATGTCTTGGAGCTGCGAGCGATCGGGTTAGTTCTGGCTCGCTTGACTACTCATCTTCAGGGCCTGCCTGTTCAGGGGCGCTCGGACAACCAGACGGCAGTTGCCTACATCAATCATCAGGGAGGGACCCGGAGCAAGAGGGCCCTCCAGGAAGTGTCTCTGATCCTGACCAGGGTGGAGGCCAATGTTCCCTGCATATCAGCGGTGTACATTCCGGGGGTGGAAAATCTGCTGGCAGACCCTCTGAGCAGGGGGACCTCTCACCAGGGAGAATGGTCCCTCTGCAACAGGGTGTTCCAATCTCTGTGTCACCGTTGGAGCCAACCAGATGTGGATCTGTTTGTGTCCCGTCACAATCACAAGCTCCCGGCCTTTGTCTCCCTGTCCCAGGATCCTCTGGCCGTGACCACGGATGCTTTAGCAATGTCATGGCAGGACATTCAGTTCCTGTATGTCTTTCCTCCATTCCCCCTGCTGAGCAGGGTTCTGCGCAAGATTGCTCTGGAGGGGGTGCCAGCAATTCTGGTGGCCCCCAGGTGGCCAAGAAGAGTGTGGTTCACAGACGTGGTGCAGATGGCAGTAGACCAGTACGTTCTGCCAGGGGTGCCAGATCTGCTCACTCAGGGCCCCTTACGCCATCCCAATTTACAAACTCTGGCTTTGATGGCCTGGCTGTTGAATGGAGAAAGGCTTGTCCGCCTCGGTGGTTGATACCATGGTGAAGGCTAGGAAGAAAACTTCTTCTTCCATCTATTACAGGGTATGGCGTACCTACTTTGACTGGTGTGAGTCTAGGTCTCTTCCCTGTCGGGTGTTTTCAGTCACCAGGGTTCTGGAGTTCTTACAGCATGGGTTGGAGTCGGGCTCCAACTCAGTACTCTGAAGGGTCAGGTTTCTGCCCTGTCTGTTTTCTTTCAGAAGTCTTTTGCTCAGCATTCTCTGATTAAGACCTTTTTTCCAGGGGGTCGCTCACGTGTGTCCCCCATGTAAACCTGTGGTCCCTGTTTGGGATTTGAACTTGGTTTTGTCTGCCTTGCAGGGTGCTCCCTTTGAACCTATGCAGGATGCTGCTCTGGCTGTTCTTACCCTCTGGGTTGTCTTTCTGGGACACCAGGACAAGGTGGTGTTCCGCTTTAAGCCAGATTTTCTGCCTAAGGTAGTGTCTGCCTTTCATTTGAGTCTAGATATTGGTCTTCCTTCTTTGTGCCCTAATCCTAGCAACGCTAAGGAGAGGGTTTTGCATTCCTTGGATGTGGTCAGGTGTTGAAGTATTACCTGGTGGTCACTGCGTCCTTCTGGGCCCAGGAAGGGTTTGGCTCCTGCCAAGTCTACTATTAGCAAATGGATCCGTCAGGCCGTGATTCAGGCCTATTCTGCTAAGGGGAAGAGTCCTCCCTTCGCCTTATTGCTCATTCTACTCGTGCTATTGGTGCCTCTTGGGCCTTCCAGCACCAGGCTTCTGCTGAACAAGTTTGCAAGGCCGCTACTTGGTCTTCTGCTTTTCAAAGTTTTACAAGGTTGCTGTTAGGGCCTCAGCTGATGCTGTTTTTGGCCACAAGGTTTTGCAGGCGGCAGTGGTTTAAACTGTCTGCTGTTACATTTTTGTTGGGGATCCCACCCTACTTTATGGACACTGCTATTGGATGTCCCAAGTGTAAGTAATCTATCTGGAACAGGACGTACTGTATACTAAGAATAATACAATTCTGTGAAATACTCACCTGTAGAATTGGTATTATAAGTATACAGTACGTCCTGCTCCACCCCACCCTTGGTTTTGCATTATTCTGGATGCCCTGTATGGTGATTGTTATCATTGTTATAGTTACCAGTTTGGGTGGTTAAATTCTCCCGGCTTCTCGTTCAATGCTTTTCAATGCTGGGGATTTGTGGGAGGTCCCGGGTATTTGAGGGGCCCGGAGGAGCCTGTTTTACATGTTTCTGCAGTGCAGCGCCATCTGGCGGAGGATAACCCAAGTGTAAGTAATCTATCTGGAGCAGGACGTACTGTATACTTATAATACCAATTCTACAGGTGAGTATTTCACAGAATTGTATTTTTAGTCTATTTAAAGTGGACCATCGCCCCCCTCCCAATTTGGCCCCTACTTACCTTTTGGATGTCATTGCAGCTTCAAGGCTGGATCGCTGTGAATTCCGCTTGCCAGCTGAGGGTTGTGGTTCCTCCCGGTCTCCTACCACCCCCCTCCCTCTCTCCGCACCCTCCTCCCTTAAGAAGGATCATAAAAAGAGGGACTAAATTGGGAATCGCTCAGGTTTGGGCCGTTAGAGCCTTGTAACCTGCATTTTTTCTCTATAATCACCATTATGGAGGCTTCTGGGGATAGTGAGCTAGGGGCCCCATCTGGGCGGTACCAGCCCCCTGGGTGGAAGCAGCACGGTTTGTGTCACTTGCACTGGGAGCGTACTTTGGAACATGTTAGGGTGGGCGTCCATGCCCCTAGCCCTCTTTTACCTGGGCCTCGCCAATGCCCCCACTACTGCATTCAGCCCTCAGCGAGGGGGAAGCCAGCAGGGGGTCCCAACCCGATTTGGCACACCGGGGGGCCAGCCTGAAGAGACAGTTATCTTGCATGGCTACTGGGAAGGCCACGAGTAAGAAGCGGCACATCGAGCCAGGTTACTCGGATTTTGCTGATGATGTTGATGACGATCTTTTGGAGGTCGAGACTCCATGGAGGAGGGCGAGTTGTTTAATGACTCCGTTGCCTCAGGGGATCGTTTGGCTATGATAGCGAGCCTGGTTCGTCCTCGGATGAGGATATGTGGCTCCCTGACGACCGGGAGAAGTTGCTGTCTTCTGTGTTTGAGACCTTGCATATTGTCCCTCCTATAGCGGCTAAGAGGAAACAGGGTGATTTATTCCGGCCTGAGAGACAGAGGCTTGTCTGCTCTGAGCAGGCCCACTTTTCCAATATGTTGTTTAAGGAATGGGAAAGACCTAATAAATTGCCATTGGTGCCTAAGAGTCTGGACAGGCGGTACCCCTTCCCTGAGGAGCTGGTCCACCCCTGGTCCCGTCCCCCTGATGTGGATGCCCGTGTCGGGGTTATCTAACACTACTGTTATGCCGTCACCCGATACTGCTTCCTTGCGCGACCCTGCTGACAGACGCATGGATCAGCTGGCTTGTCATGCATTTACTTTTGTTGGGTGCTGGGCTTCGCCCTGTCTGTGCCGTGGCTATTGTCTCATTGGCCGTCAAGAAGAAGGTGAGACGCCTTGATGATATTGCCAAGTCTCGCAAGCGGGCGGAGGAGTATCAAGACCTCAAAGCCTGTGTGGATTTTATTGCCTTTGTAGTCTCGGCTATGGACGATAGTGTCCGGCTTGGCGCCAGGGCTTCGGCCCTGCTTATTGCGCTTCGTCGCTTGCTCTGGCTGCGGCAGTGGTCGGCTGACTCGGCGGCCGAGAAGTCGCTCACTAGTATCTCCTTCCTGGGGCTCAGATTATTCGGGGAGCGGCTCGACCTTCTGGCCAAGGATGGAAGACTCCCTCAGCGACGAAAGCCTGCGCGGCCCTTTCGGGGTTCTTCTGCCTATCGCTCCTTTCGAGGAGGAAGAGGCTCTTCATTTTCAGGTGTAGTCTCAGCTATGGACGATAGTGTCCGGCTTGGCGCCAGGGCTTCGGCCCTGCTTATTGCGCTTCGTCGCTTGCTCTGGCTGCGGCAGTGGTCGACTGACGCGGCGGGCAAGAAGTCGCTCACTAGTATCTCCTTCCTGGGGCTCAGATTATTCGGGGAGCGGCTCGACCTTCTGGCCAAGGATGGAAGACTCCCTCAGCGACGGAAGCCTGCGCGGCCCTTTCGGGGTTCTTCTGCCTATCGCTCCTTTCGAGGAGGAAGAGGCTCTTCATTTTCAGGTGGCCGCAGAGATTCCTGGGGCCGAGGTAGGTCTCGCGGCCGACCCAATCCCTCCTGGGAAGCTAAATCCAAACCCCCTGCCAAGCCCCCTCAGGCATGAGGGGGCGCCCTCACAACCATCCGGATGGGGAGACGGCTTCTGCTATTTGTTCACATCTGGAGACAGCATGTCTCGGATCGGTGGATTCAGGAGGTGGTTTCCTCCAGGTACAAAGTAGAGCTGGCAGTTTGGCCGCCCTCAAGATTTCTTCGGTCGCAGATCTCCCAGAACGCATTGACGGTGCAGGGCCTAAGGATGGACATTCAGAGCCTTCTACTATCAGGTGTGGGGTCGAGGGTTCTACTCCAATCTGTTCACGGTGCCCAAGAAGGACGGAACGCTGCAACCTATCCTGGATCTGAAGGGTCTCAAAAAGTTTGTCAGAATCAGACCTTTCCACAAGGATACCTTACGGTCCGCGGTGAGCTCGCTTCGGCCCGGCGACTTCGTCCACAGTGGACATCAAGGATGCTTATCTGCACATCCCGATTTTTCAGGGACATCAGAAGTTCCTGAGGTTAGCGCTGGAGGATCAGCATTACCAGTTTGTGGCACTGCCGTTTGGGATAGCCTCAGCTCCCCGTGTGTTCACTAAGGTGCTGGCGGGCATCATGGCCACCCTGAGGAATTGGGGCATTCATGTTCTTCCTTATATGGACGATTTGCTGATTGCGGCTCTGTCCCTTCAGCAGGCCCAGAGAGTCACACGGACAGTGTTATCCACTCTCGGGGATTTCGGATGGGTAATCAATTACCACAAGTCTTCTATCACTCCTTCAATGGTGGGGTCCTTCCTGGGCATGACGTTGGACACCTCTCAGATCAAGGTGTTCCTGCCCCAGCAGAAGATGGAGGGACTCCAGACGCAGGTGCAGGCCCTACTGGCTTGTCAGCGGCCATCGATCCGTCTGGGGATGAAACTGGTGGGACTCATGGTGTCCTGTTTCGAGGCAGTGCCCTTCGCCCAGTTTCACATGAGACCGCTTCAGTTGCATCTGCATCTGGCAGGAGTCCCTGGATCTTGAATTTTCACTGTCCCCCATGGTCAGACAGTCCCTCTTGTGGTGGTTGGACTGTTGGTAGGCAAGTCCTTTCTGACTCCCCTGTGGGAGATTGTTACCACGGACGCCAGTCTGACCGGCTGGGAAGGTTTTTGGCAAACGCTGAAGTTCCAGGGTCAGTGGGGGCCACAGGAGGACCACTTACCAATCAATCTCCTGGAGCTGAGAGTGATTCGGTTGGTGCTCCTTCAATTGGCTCCCCATCTAAGGGGTCGTGTGATTCAGGTCCACTCGGACAATCAGACGGCTGTCCCCTATATCAATCACCAGGGCGGGACTTGGAGCAAGCGAGTGCTACATGAGGTGTCCCAGATCCTGACTTGGGCGGAGGAGAATATTCCCTGCGTCTCGGCAGGTTAACATCCCCGGGGTAGAAAATCAGGAGGCAGACTCCCTTAGCAGGGGGACTTCTCGTCTGGGGGAATGATCTCTCAGCAACAAGATCTTTCATGCTCTGTGTCTCTGCTGGGGTCAGCCGAACGTGGACCTGTTTGCGTCCAGACACAATCACAAGCTTCCAAGGTTCGTCTCCCTGTCAAGAGATCCTCTGGCCTTCGCCACGGACGCCCTGGCAATTCCGTGGACGAAGTTCAGGCTCTTTCATGCATTTCCTCCATTTTCACTCCTGGGCCGAGTGCTGCGCAAGATAGCCCAGGAGGGGGTACCAACCATCCTGGTGGCTCCTCGCTGGCCGAGGCGGAGTTGGTTCGCGGACGTAGTTCAGATGTCAGTCGATCGTTACATCATGCCCGACGACCCGGGGCTTCTCACTCAGGGATCGCTGCGGCACCCCAATTTACAGACGCTGGCTTTGACGGTCTGGCTATTGAAACCTCAATCCTAGCAGTAAAGGGGCTGTCGGCCATGGTTGTTCAGACAATGATTCAGGCACGGAAGAAGTCTTCTTCCATGATTTACTACAGAGTTTGGCATTTCTTGGTGTGATTCCAAAAGTTTCCCTTGTCACACTTTTTCTATCTCTAGGATTTTGGAATTTTTACAACACGGCTTAGACTTGAGTCTACAGCTGGGCACCCTCAAGGGCCAGCTCTTGGCCTTGGCCATCTTTTTCCAATGATCTTTTGCCAATCATAGGCTGATCAGGACTTTTTCCAAGGAGTCATGTACGACCACCGTGTAAGCTTGCATTACTGATATGGGATTTGAATATGGTGCTTTCTGCTCTCCAGGGTCCCCCCTTTGAGCCTTTGTGCGATGCTGCATTGTCTATCCTGACCCTAAAGGTAGTCTTTTTGGTAGCTATCACCTCGGTGTTCCGGGTGTCAGAACTGGGCCGCTCTTTGTATGAAGCCTCCTTTGAGCGGCATAAGGATAAGGTGGTTTTTCGATTCAAACCTGATTTTTTGCCTAAGGTTGTTTCTCCCTTTCATCTTAGCTAGGAAATTGTTTTTCCTGGTGTACAGCACGGCTTGCTTCATTTCAATTCTTCACATTTGGGTAATCCGCCATAAGGTGGCGCAGTTGACTGCAGAAAGACTATTGGCTCCTCCCGGCCCATATAAAGGGCAGGAATTACCCAGAGACTCCCAGAGTTTCTCTGCAGTCCTGACTGCGAAGACAGAAGATGGCTCTATCTGGATCGCAGGCAAGCGGGGCATCCCGAGCCCGTCGGCCCTGCAGGCCTATTTCCACCTGTTCCGGACCCTTCTGCCTCCCAGCCCTGGCTGAAGGTTCAGGTGATAGTAGGGGAGCACCTGGGGTCGGGTGCTCGCAGAGCTTTGCTCTGGGCTGCAGACCCTATAAGTAGAGGCTATGGTGAGCCTTGTGGGGGAGGGGGGGAACCACTCTTAGGACCCATGCCTGGTTGTGCTTTCGTGTGCTGATTGTCACTTTCTTTTATTTTTATTATCCTGTCTTTGTGTCCCCTCCTGGCCTCCCATTCGCCCTTCCCCTTTCCTTGCACCTCTTCAGGGCTCTCTCCCTCTCCCGACCAGACTCCGCTGACGGGGGGGGGGGGGGGGGGGGTCCGGGCGCTTCTGGCGCGCGGCCGGGGTTGGGGATTGCTGTGTCCCCGCTGGGGCTCTTGCGAGGGGGCTCCCTCGCTTTCCCTTTAGGCGCCATTATTACGCCGCGGACGGAGGACTTCACGCGTTTGGGGGAGGCGAGACCGCGCGATGACACGATGCGCGTCATCTCCGCGCAGCCCGCCCCTCGAGGTTCCTCTAGCCCGGTGCCATTTTGTGAGCGCGGGCTGGTTGCGGTGCGCATCGTGAAGTAATCCCTTGCTGTTAGGTGCACTGCTTCTTCTTTTGCTACTGTGCTCTTGCTGGCGGGTCCCCCCGGATCTCCGGACGTCCCAGCTGGGACGCATCTGCGGGTCTCCCTGGCTGCTACATCCTTGCCGCCGCTTTGAGGATCCTCCTCCGGCTGTGCCTGCTCGGGAGCTCCTGACAATACTTACAGTCCGTGAGCCCGATCCTTGTCCGTTTATGTATATTATATTGTGCATGCGCTGTGGGATGCTCAATTCCTGTCCCTATTGTGTCTTCCAGGCGGGTCCCTCGTACTTGTGGTTTCTCCCGGTCTCACCCCCCCTCCCCCCATGCCCTTCCGAGGCTGTGGGGCATCCCGGGTCTGGGATCCAGCGCCCGTTTATAATTGGCGCCCTTCCAATTAATCACCATATGGAGGCTTCTTGGGATAGCGAGCTTGGGGGCCCTTCGGGGCAGGCTCGGTTGTGTCTCATGTGGGGGGCATCCCCTTTGAGTGGTCGCAGCCTGGTTTGCGTCCAGTGCGCCCAAAGTGTCATTGCGGAACAGGCTGGGCCGAGCGCCTCTCTTCCCAGTCCTGTTCTTCCTGCAGCTTCACCTACTCCCCCACACCTGCATTTAGCCCCCAGTGAGGGGGAAGCCAGCAGGGGGTCTCATTCGAACCTGGCGCTGCGCGTGGCTGTCATTGAGCAGCAACTGGCCTGGCCGGCCTCCGGTAAAAAAAAAAGGCATCTGGATACGGACTTGTCCCTCTTTGCCGATGATGATGAGGTTTATGATACCTAGGGCGGCTTTGACTCCATGGAGGAGGGGGAATTGTTCCGTGATTCCGATTCCTCTGGGGATCGTCATGGCGAGTCTGATAGCGAACCGGGGTCCTCCTCAGACGAGGGTTCTTGGTTCCCGGATGATACCGATAGGCTTTTGTCAGCCATTTTTGATACTTTAGTCATTGTCCCCCCTAAGGCGGCAAAGGAGAAGCAGCGTGAGCTCTTCCGCCCTGACAAGCAACGCTTAGAGTTCCCGGAGCAGGGACATTTTCCAGTAACAGGTTGCCCTCGGTGCCCAAGGTGGATGCCCCCATCCTGGGGCTGTCCAGTACTTCTATTATGCCATCTCCTGACACCACTACCCTGCGCGATAATGCCGATTGGCGTATGGATCAACTAGCTTGTCATGCCTTCACCTTTGTGGGGCTTACGTCCGGTCTGTTCCACGGCTATTGTTGCTATTGCAATTAAGAAGAAGGTTAGGCGCCTTGCCGAAGCTGCCAGATCTCGCAAGCAAGCGGATGACTACAAGGAACTTTTACTTTGCTCTGACTTTATTGCCTTTGTGCTGTCTGCCATGGATGACGGCTCTTTGCTCACGTCTGGAGACAACGTGTCTCGGATCGGTGGATTCAGGAGGTGGTGTCCTCCGGTTACAAGATAGAGCTAGCAGCGTGACTGCCCCCAAGATTCCTCCGGTCCCGGCTCCCCCAAAATCCCGTGACGCAGGGCCTTCTGTCATCCGGAGTAGTTTGCCTGGTGCCTCTTCAAGAACGGGGTCAGGGATTCTACTCCAATCGGTTCACGGTGCCCAAGAAGGATGGCTCCCTGAGACCCACCCTGGATCTAAAGGGTCTCAACAAATTTGTCAGGTTCAAACTTTTCCGCATGGACACCTTACGGTCGGCGGTGAGCACCCTTCGGCCAGGCGACTTCATGACCATGGTGGACATCAAGGATGCCTACCTGCACGTTCCTATCTTTCTGGGACATCAGAGGTTCCTGAGGTTCGCTCTGGGGGATCAACACTACCAGTTTGTGGCCTTGCCGTTCGGTATCACCTCCGCCCCTCGGGTTTTCACCAAGGTGCTGGCGGGTGTCATGGCCCTCCTGAGGAGCCAGGGCATTCGCATTCTTCCTTACCTGGACGACCTATTAATTGCTGCTCCATCTTTTCATCAGGCCGAGAGGGATACTCAGGTGGTGGTGTCCACCCTCTAGTCCTTCGGTTGGGTGATCAATTATCCCAAGTCTTCACTCTCTCCGTCATTGGTGAGGTCCTTCCTGGGCATGTTGCTGGATACTTCTCAGGTCAAGGTGTTTCTTCCTCAGCAGAAGGTGGAGGGCACTCAGATGCAGGCGCGCTGCCTGCTGTCGTGTCCTCATCCCTCCATCCATCTGGGGATGCAGTTGGTGGGCCTCATGGTGTCTTGCTTCGAGGCGGTTCCCTTTGCCCAGTTCCACATGAGACCTCTTTAGTTAAATCTCTTGACCGTTTGGGATCGGAATCAGGAGTCCCGGTTTGGCAATTGCTGAAGTTCCAGGGCCAGTGGGGCCCTCAGGGGGCCTACGCGCCTATCAACCTCCTGGAGTTAAGAGCGATCAGGTTGGTTCTCCTCCGGTTGACTTCCCACCTACGGGGTCGGGCGGTCCAAGTCCGCTCGGACAATCAGGCGGCTGTCGCTTACATCAATCATCAGGGCGGGACTCGGAGCAAACTAGCCCTCAAGGAAGTGTACCTGATCTTGTCTTGGGCGGAGGAGAATGTTCCCTGCATCTCTGCGGTTTATATTCCCTGTCAAGAGATCCTCTGGCCTTCGCCACGGATGCATTAGCTATTCCTTGGACGGAGTTTCGACTCCTCTATGCTTTTCCTCCCTTTCCTCTGTTGGGTCGCGTGCTGCGCAAGATAGCCCAGGAGGGGGTGCCGACCATTCTGGTGGCCCGCCGCTGGCCGAGGAGGGTGTGGTTCGCGGACGTCGTCCAGATGGCGGTGGATCAGTTCGTCATGCCCAACGATCCAGATCTTCTCACCCAGGGACAGCTGTGCCATCCCAATTTACAGATGCTGGCTTTGACGGCTTGGCTGCTGAAACCTCAATCCTGATGGATAAGGGTTTACCGGCTGCAGTCGTCAGTACTATGATTCAGGCTTGGAAGAAATCTTCTTCCATGATTTATTACAGGGTCTGGCATGCTTACATTGCCTGGTGTGAATCTAAATCTTTTCCTTGTTGTGCCTTCTCCATTTCCAGGGTTCTGGAGTTTCTTCAACATAGCCTGGAGTCGGGTCTACAACTGAGTACCCTCAAAGGACAGGCTTCGGCTTTGGCGATTTTTTTCCAAAGGTCCTTCGCTACTCACAGGCTTATCAAAACTTTTTTCTAAGGAGTTACTCATGTACGTCCGCTGCGTAAGCCCTTGCTACTGGTGTGGGATTTGAATTTGGTGCTTTCTGCTCTCCAGGGTCCACCATTTGAACCCCTGTGTGATGCCTCTCTATCCACTCTGACTCTTAAGGTGGCCTTCTTGGTCGCTATCACTTCAGTGCGTCGCGTCTCAGAGTTGGCGGCGCTTTCTATGAAGCCTCCTTATTTTGAGCGACATCAGGATAAGGCGGTGTTCCATCTTAAACCGGAATTCTTGCCCAAGGTTGTATCTGCCTTTCATCTCAATGAGGACATTGTCTTGCCTTCCTTGTGTCCTGCCCCTTCTAATTCTAAGGAACGGACCCTTCATTCTCTGGATGTGGTTAGGGCGCTCAAATATTATTTGGTCACCACTGAGTCCTTTCGGAAGTCGGATTCTCTGTTTGTTCTTCCTGCTGGGCCTCGGAAGGGCTTGCCTCCAGCCAAATCCACTATCAGTAAGTGGAAGGAACTCCCTTTTCGTGTTACTGCTCATTCCTCTAGGGCTATTGGTGCCTCTTGGGCCATTCTTAGTATACAGTACGTCCTGCTCCATATAGATTACTTACACTTGGGTTATCCTCCGCCAGATGGCGCTGCACTGCAGAGACATGTAAAACAGGCTCCTCCCGGCCCCTCAAATACCCAGGGACCTCCCACAAATCCCCAGATTTCTCTGCAGTGCTGACTGCGAAGACATGAAGTATCACTCTCTCGCAGGTGAGCGGGGCTAATAAAGCCTGCGGCCCTGTTGGACTATTTCCACCCATCCTCTTTGTGATGTGCCTGCCAGCCTGGGCTGCGCTGGTCTGGTGAATGTAGGCAGCACCATGCGTGCTTATGGAGCGCTGCTGCACCGCAGTCCCCCACCAAAGGGTAGGCGGTATAGGCTGATGGTGAGCCTCTATGGGATGCCCCTCCCGCATTATTGCCCCGTGTAGCGGTGGGCCCTGTACAAAGGGCCGCCATCCTCCCTCATTCCCCCCGTAGCTCGTGGGGAAAGAAAGGGGGGGGTGTGTTTTGGTGTCAGTGTATTGTGATTACATGCTGATGAATATGGCCTTTGTAATGTCCTTTGGACTTGTATATGTGGTGTCAGCCGCCGCTGATTTGTATTTTTAGAAAATCTGTGAAAATGTTTGGAAAGTGCACTGCATCAACAATACTGAATAGGTGCCAGCCGTAAGGGGAACATGAACCTAAAGATACAAAATAAGAGATCCTAGACTGATCTCTCAAACCCTTATAGAGAGGCCGCACACTAAGTGTAAAAATATATAAATAATTTTAATGAATATCATATGAATCAAAAAGACACTAAACAAGACATATACAAGGTTAAAAAACACAAAACACAAGCAGGGGAATCCCAATCAACGGTGACTACTAAATGTAAATGTAAACGCTGCCGCCATATATATATACTATAAAATTGAATAAAAGATGCTATAAATGAACCCAGATACAGGAACTATTAAGTGATTGGTTAGATTCAATGAATGTATTGGCTTCTCCCGGCCCGGTGTAATTGATAGTCGGCCCTTGTCTCCCACTTCTTTAGCGGGTCATTGGGGCATCCAGGGTTGCTTTATAGCGTCAATCCCTACTGGCATATTGTGCCTAAAAAATCACCATATGGAGGCATCTCAGGATAATGTAACTGGGGTCCCTTTGGGACAAAACCGGCTGTGCATGGCGTGTGGACAACCCCATGCTGACGCTGACAGGGCACGGGTCTGCGTACCCTGTGCTGAGCAAGCTCTGGCCTTGCATTCTGGCCTGCCAGTGGCTGCACCTCGTTTCACTTCACCTACTTCCCCAGGCTTAAATCTCACTCCTGTTGAGTCGCACACAAGTGGGGATTCTCAGCCTGATTTGTCTCATAGACTGCCTACGGCTGAACAGATTATTGCGAGGTCTTTAGCGCGTAAGGGGCCTGGTAAGAACTGGCACTTGATGCCTAATGTTACTGTTTTCCCTATGGGATCTGAGGAGTTTATGAATCTGTGTGGCTATACTCCTTCTGATGAAGGAGAGCTCTTTTCTGACTCAGGCTCATCTGATGAGAGACCGAAAGGTCATGAAGTCTCAGACCCTGACCCCTGGCGTCAGGATGACACTGACAGATTATTGATCCAGATCTTTGAGGTTCTGTCTATCTCTCCCCCTGGTGAGGCTCCCAGGCAAAGAGGGGAGCGTTTCCATACAGCAACATCACGTTTGGAATTTCTAGAGCAGGCACATTTCCATACCCTTGTGCTCAAGGAATGGGAATGCCCCAGTAAACTTCCCAGGGGATTGGGATAGGAAGTATCCTTTTCCCCCTGAGGTGATTAAATGTTGGTCATCCCCCCCCCCCCCCCGAGGCGGATGCCCCGATCATAGGGCTACCTAACCCCCCCTTTATTACAGTCCCTGCTTATACTACCCTTCAGGATGCTGAGGACCGGCGCATTGACCTGCTGGCCTCCCACGCCTTTTCATGTGCGGGGATGGCGCTGCGCCCGGTCTGTGCCTCTGCCATTACTGCCATGGCCGCTAGAACCCTCATCAGAAAAATGCTTGATCGTCCCCCTGATGATCTCCCTTGGGATGTGTTTAATGGACTCTCCAGTTGTGAGGTGTTTGTAAAATTTATCCTATTAGCATTGGATGAAACCATTAGAATGTGTGCAAGAACTTCTGCCCTTGTGGTGGCTATACGTCGCTTGGTCTGGCTGCGACAGTGGGGTGCTGACGATGCTGCAAAGAAGACTCTTACCGGGCTTCCCTTTAAGGGGCTACGCCTGTTTGGGGCCCGTATAGACCTGTTTGGTAAGAAGGGTAAGTTACCCCTTCGGGGCCAGGGCACCCCTTCTACCCCCTACCATGGTGTTAAACAGGAACCAGGGGTGTCCTTCGCGGGGGCTCGCGCAGATTCCTGCCCCAGGAGCAGCAGACAACACCCTGGCTCCTCCGGGGGGGGGGGGCTAAGCACAAATCTTCCCCCAAGTCCCCTCAAGCATGATGGGGCGCCCTCGCCCGGCTAGGTGAGGGGACGGCTGCGGCACCTTGCTCATGTCAGGAGGCATCACGCCTCAGACTGGTGGGTTCAGGAGGTAGTGTCTTCCGGCTACAAGATAGGGTTTGCTGTGCGACCTCCCCCAAGATTATCAGGTTCCGGGTACTCCTGGTCCCTGCCTCTGCTCAGGTGCTGGTGCAGGCCATTCAAGGCCTGCAGGGTCCGAGGGTCACTTGCAGATTGCCCTTAACAGGCAGAGGCAGGGGACGCTACACCAATCTTTCCACAGTTCCCCAAAAGGATGGGTCAGTTTGGCCCATTCTGGATTCACAGATTTCAGCAATTCGTCAATTACAGGCGGTTTTTGCTTAGAAACTCTGTGCTCGGACATCAGCTCCTTGCGCCCCGGGGGCTTATCGCCGTCTGTGGAGATCAAAGATGCTTATTTTCACATCCCTGTGTCTTCGGGACACCGAGGTTTTTCAGATTCGCGTTGAGAGACCAACACTGCCAATTTGTGGCCTTGTCACCTGGTCTCTCTTCAGCTCCCAGAGTGCTCACCAAGGTGCTGACGGGGGTGATGTCTCTGATGAGACCAAGGGGCGTCCGCGTGATGACCTACCTGGACGGTCCTCGTCACTTCCCAGTCTCTACGGCTAAGTTGGATACTCGGCTGGTGGTGTCCATTTGGGAGTCATTTGGATGGGTGATCAAACACCCCAAGTCCTCATTGTCCCCTTCATTGGTAACTCCATTCCTAGGAATGAATCTGGATACAGTTCTGGCAAGGATCTTCCTTCCTCAGCAATAAAGTGGACAATCTGGTTGCATGGGCTCAGTCCCTCATTGCTGTCCCCGTCCCTCCACCAGGCAGGGGTTGCAGCTGGTGGCCCGTTGGTGGCGTGCTCCGAAGAGGTCCCTTATGCGCAGTCCCCCTTGGGGCCTTCTGCAACTTCTCCTATTGTTTGTACGGGACAAGGACCCAGCATCCCTGGACAGGGTCTGTGTGCCTTCCGCCCTGGTGATGAGGTCCCTCTTGTAGTGGATGACCTCAAGGAACCTGTCTGGGGGCAGTTCCCTTCTTGCCCCTTCCTGGGAGACGGTAACCATGGGTGCCAATCTATCAGGTTGGGGGGGGGTTCTTCTGGAAGTCCCTGCGGTTCCAGGGGAGGCGGGGCCCTTAGGAGGCCCATACACCTATCAATGTTTTGAAACAGTGAGCGTTCAGGTTAGTTCTCACTTGCTTGACTACTCCTCTTCAGGGCCTGCCTGTTCTGGGGCGCTAGGTCTATCTGACGGCAGTGGCCTACATCAATCATCAGGGAGGGACCCGGAGCAGGAGGGTCCTCCAGGAAGTGTCTCTGATCCTGATCTGGGTGGAGGACAATGTTCCCTGCATATCGGCGGTATACGCTCCGGGGGGGGGGTCCCTCTGCAACAGGGTGTTTCAATCCCTGTCTCACTATGGGGACCAACCAGTTGTGGATCTGTTTGTGTCCCATCACGATCACAACCTCTCGGCCCTTGTTTCCCTGTCCCAGGAGTCTCTGGCCGTGGTCACGGTGCCTTAGTAACGTCATGGCAGGACATTCTGTTCTGTATGTCTTTTCCCCATTCCCCCTGCTAGGCAGGATCCTGTGCAAGATTGCTCTGGAAGGGGTGCCAGTGATTCTGGTGGCCCCCGGGTGGCCAAGAAAAGTGTGGTTCGCAGGCGTGGTACAGAGGGCAGCACCAGGCTTCTGTTGAATAAGTTTGCAAGGCCGCTACTTGGTCTTCCGTTCATACTTTTTCTAAGTTTTACAAGGTTGATGTTAGGGCCTCAGCTGATGCTGTTTTTGGTCACAAGGTGCTTCAGGCGGTAGTGTCTTGAACTGCCTGCTGTTGCTCACTGGGGATCCCACCCTTCTTCATGGACACTGCTATTGGATGTCCCAAATGTGAAGAATTGAAATGAAGCAAGCCGTGCTGAACACCAGGAAAAATACAATTCTGTGATTACTCACCTGTAGAATTGGTTTTACGGTGTACAGCACGGCTTGCTTCATCCCTCCCTTGTTATCGTTATCCTCTTTTGCCTTGTTATGGTGATTTTCTTGAGAGAGTTATTTTTTAGTGGGGCTTTGTTTTTTTGTTAACATGGCCTTGCCTCCCGGCTTCTTGCATTACTGCTTTTCAAAGTCTGGAGTCTCTGGGTAATTCCTGCCCTTTTTATGGGCCGGGAGGAGCCACAAGTCTTTCTGCAGTCAACTGCGCCACCTTGTGGCGGATTACCCAAATGTGAAGAATTGAAATGAAGCAAGACCGTGCTGTACACCGTAAAAACAATTCTACAGGTGAGTAATCACAGAATTGTATTTTTGCCTTCTCTGTGTGCAGAACCATCTAATTCTAAGGAAAGGACCCACCATGCCTTGGAAGTGGTCCGAGCCATAAAGTACTACCTGGTTGCGACTGAATTCTTCAGGAAGTTGGATTCTCTTTGTTCTCACTGCAGGTTCTAGAAATGGTTTGCCTCCAGCCAAGTCCACTCTCAGTAAGTGGATTAGACAGGCGGTGGTGCAAGCTTACTCTGCCAAGGGGAAGGATCCCCCTTTTCTTGTTGCAGCTCATTCTACTAGAGCTATTGGTGCTTCTTGGGCTTTTCAGCACCAGGCCTCTGTTTAACACGTTTGTAATGCTGCTACCTGGTCTTCTGTTCATACCTTTACTAAGTTTCACAAGGTTGATGTTAGGGCCTCAGCTGACGCTGCTTTTGGCCGAAAGGTGCTTCAGGCGGTAGTGAAATGAACTACATGCTGTTCCGCACTGAGGACCCCCCCCCCATATGGACACTGCTTTTGGATGTCCCAACTGTCATCACTTCTGGGACGACCTGGACTGGATATTGTGAAAAATACAATTCTGTGAAACTCACCTGTGGAATTGTTTTTGAATATATCCAGTCCAGGTCGTCCCACTCCGC
Source organism: Gastrophryne carolinensis (assembly GCA_027917425.1). Lineage (NCBI taxonomy): Eukaryota > Metazoa > Chordata > Amphibia > Anura > Microhylidae > Gastrophryne > Gastrophryne carolinensis. The sequence goes on along the minus strand of CM051234.1, from coordinate 481,570,095 downwards.
CCTTGGTTCATTATCTCTTGTTTGCCTTTTATAGTGATTACCTTTTATATTGGACCGTTGTCCTTAGTGTTTGTTGGAGAGCACATGCTGGTTTCTTGGCCTCCCAGCCTGTCTCCTTTTTACTGCTTTTTGACACTCTGGGAATTCTATTGAGACAGCCCATTTTATAGGGGGCCGGGAGGAGTTACAGCTCTGGATCTTGCAGTAACTGCGCCACCTGGTGGCGGATAACCCAACTATCATCACTTCTGGGACGACCTGGACTGGATATTTTCAAAAACAATTCTACAGGTGAGTTTCACAGAATTGTATTTTAGACTTTAATTTTTACTTGCTGTTTTTGCATTTTTAGGAATTTTGAGTTTTTTTTATTTGCAGTTGAAATTGAAAGATTCTTTTTTATATTGCGCTCTTTTAATGTAGTTGAATTAGTATTTTTAGGGTCCTTTGTTAGTGGTAGTATTATATGTAATTTATGCCTTTTTACATTGTTACCCAGTGCCTGGGGCAATATCCATCATTTTTAAAATGTCTTGGGCTTTTTATATGTTTTAATTATGTACAATAATATTGCCTAATATTTTAGTTATTCTGTTATTAGGGGTCTTGGCTTTTTTCTTATTGTTAGGATCCCTTTTGGCCTGCGTGCTGGTATATTTTTTCCCAAGTCATTCTTCAGCATGACCACATGGAGAGATTATGCTCCACCCCCTGCGAAGAAACACAAACATTAACAGAGCTTAAAAGCCCCAACCCTTCCTCCCCACATCAGTTCTTTGTGTTTCCTCCTTGGGAAACCTTTGGACAGAGAGTGACTGGATGTGTTAGACTTCGCCCAGTTTGTTGTTTTTTTTTTTTTTTTATTTTACGACCACCTGAGTACGGGAGTAGCAATGTAACTTGAAATCCTAAACAACTGACTCAGTTGTGAGTATGCCGGTCCTTTAAAATCTACTGACATCAGGTACTGGGTCTACTGAACAAGATGTTATTATTTACCCGTTTTTGTAAATCTATATTTTACATTTTTCCCTCCAAAATTTTCAAATTTGAGGACGTGACTGACGCCATTTCCGGTTTCAACAGGGAGACCGAAACCTGGAAGTGAAAGTCGGCATTTCTCCCTGGACGGAGGGAGACACGTGGAGGAAGTTGGGGAGCAGAAGGTTCCTCTCCACCTCATTAATCGGCACCTGGGCTAGAAAGATTTGCCTCCCAGTGCAGTTCCGGCACTGACAAAAGTAGAGCTGCAGCGGCAGTAGTGTCAGCAAGGCGCGCAGCTGGGATAGTGTTCGGCCCCCTGACAGGTAATGAGGACCTGTCCTTCCTGCAATTCAGCCTCTCCAGCAGATACTGAAGCGGCCCTAAGGAAGCACAACTTGTGGTAAGATCTCTTAATTCTGTTTCATTTGATCATGTGTAAGCAGACCAGGGTAAAAGGTTAAAGGACATTCAGATAGTGTGGCGTGTCTAAATCATCAGGGGGGACCAGATCCTCAACCCCATTGAGTTACCAAAAGATATTCTCTTACCACTTTAAGGCCATGTGTGGTCAGTGTCAGCAGTTTTCTAAAGGGGACCCTCAATACTCTTGCAGACTACTTAAGTCAAGTAAAGTTACATAGACTGAATGGTGTCTGAACCAGGATGCCTATCTTTAGGTCATAGGTGTTAGGGGTCTCCCGCAGATAGATTGTTTGTCACTGTCAGCAATACAAGAAAGTGCGCTAGCAATAAATGGCCTTGCTCAGCCAAGGAATAATTTCATCTTGCCTATGCCTTCCCTCCTTTCAGAATCCTGCCCCAGGTGGTCTGGAATTGGTTCACAGAATTAAGGAAGATGGCAAAGAAGGGTCCTTGGAGGTTTCTGTCATTCTGCATCCCAAACGATCAAAACTGCTGCTGACATTGAGGATCCTGAAAGACACAAGCTAAGAAGTAAGGGTTGTTCAATAGAGCGACAGAAACTCTTCTGGCCAGCCGAGAGTGAACTACTAGGAGATTCTATGAAAAGGTATGCAAATGTTTTACTGCTTTTGTGAAGTGGACTAGCTGAAGAAAAACACAACCACAGTACTTGAATTTCTGCATGAAGGGTTTGATAAGTGGTTGGCTGTAAGTACATTAAAGACTCAGACTTCTGCATTATCAGTTGTTCTCGAACAAAAATTGAGGCAAATTAACTATTTATTTGTTTTTTCAAGGCAGTTATGCCCAAAAGACCGGCATCATTTAAGGCAGTGGTCCTCAACCCTGTCCTCAAGGCCCACCAACATGTCATGTTTTTTGGATCTCCAAATAGCCAGCTCTATTGCTCTGCAGCTGCGCTAATTACGCCACCTGTGCATCTTTGTGGAGATCTGCAAAACCTGGCCTGTTGGTGGGCCTTGAGGACAGGGTTGGGGACCACTGATTTAAGGGGTTCTCTACTTGGGACCTGGATTAAAAGGTTTATTATAGCCTCCCTTTGAACCTCTGGATGAGGTGTCAAAAAAAAAGGGTTGACACTGAAATGTTGTTTTTAGGCCAAATCCATGGTGCTGCCAAAGTTAGTAACTTGGGCCTGTTTTGTGGGGATAGAGCATAATCTCTCCATGTGATCACGCTGAAGGATTCCTGAAAAGACCATTACCAGTAAGTCTAACAGTTGTTTCACATCGTTTTGTGTATGTTCTGAACAGCAAAGCTTAACTCATAAGTGTCTGTGTCCCCACATTTAAAGAAATGTTTTGGTACTCCAAACACTTGTTTTACTGACAGCTTTTCAGCTTTGACACTCTGAGCTCTGAGCGTTTGTTTTTAAATCTGTGTTTATGATTTAGTAAATGATTTGATTAGCTATGCTTGTCTAAATGTAGTGATATGCATCTATGTAATGTGTTTTTGATAGTCAGCTAATCATTAGGTAATGTCATCATATAAAGCGTCCTTCTGGTCTCCTTTGAGCTTATTATGCAGCATCTCCGGCTTGCAAGTGTTACTTGGACAGGCAGGTGTGTGGGGGACGTCCATAAGGAATGCATGTGAAATGTTTTTCAAAAGGCTTCCTAGACTCAAGTGTGACATTGTTGGTGACAGTAGACAGCAGGCTTTAGATTGAAAAGCCTGATTCAGTCTAAAAACTGAATGCAACTTTGTGGACTTTCAGAAGAGATTAAAATTAAAGTCAAGGAAGAGCGCGTGCACGTGCGGATGGTCGCCTGATCTCTCGGCTCCGCAGCAACGGGAGGCCCCGAGCGACCTGAAGAGCAGCAGAGGCGCCGGATCCGCAGCACTGCCATCGGGTGAGCGGGGGGACCACCCGGGGAGTCAGCGGGGAGGCGATGTTAGCCGCCTCTGGCAAGAAAAGGGGCAGCAGAGAGGGCCGCAAGTCGGCGGCTGCGGGACCTAAGATGGCGGCCGTGAGGTCTGAGGTCATGGCGGCCGTGAGGTCAGTGTGTCCAGCCCAAGCCTCAGTGAGGGAGAGCCAGACTGCGCACACTGAGCACAGGGCAGACAGGCTCGATGAAAGCTCTGCAGATTCACAAGATAGCTGGGCCCGCTCTCCAGCCTCCCCAGCTCAGATCTCACAGCAAGCTGTGCAGGGACAGCCAATCCTCCCTGACATTCTATCCCAGCTCAGAGCCATTGTGAGGGAAGAGGTGACTGAGGTGACCTCTAAACATACTGACACCCTGCTACGTGAAATAAGGGACTTGGGGGGCAGAACGGATGCCTTAGAATCACGGCTGGACGATGTCACCACGGTACTGGACACCCAGGACTCCCTCCTAACCCACCTTCAGGAAGAAATAGCTCTCTTAAAGGGGCAGCAGGAGGAGTTGGAGAATCGGAATCGCCGCTCCAATCTCAGATTCCGTGGCCTCCCTGAAACTCTGGAGGATGTGCCTGGCACTATCAAAGCCCTCCTTCAGGATCTTGTTCCGGATATTCCAGTGGAGAGGCTTGAACTGGACAGGGCCCACCGCGCCCTCACCAAGCGACCCACAGATGCCCCCCCCCCCCCCCCCGGGATATTATTGTGAAATTCCACCATTTTCAAACGAAGGAGGCGGTCCTGAGAGCCTCCCGGGAAAAAGCCCCCCTCTCATTCCAGTCACATGGCTACTCCATATTCGCTGACCTATCGCAGACCACCATTCTCAAACGCAGATCCTTTAAGCCTTACCTCCAGATTCTTCAAGAAAAGGGCATACGCTACAGATGGGGCTTCCCCTTCAAACTAACTTTTGCTTATCAAGGTCGTCAGGTCCAAGTATCAACCCCCTCAAGGTGTCAGAGGGGGAAGTGCTGGCCGCCTCACTCCCATCTACACCCCGCACCCCGAGACCCGGTCAGAGGAGCAACAAGCAACACACCCCATCCCCAAAACCTCACCAACCACCACAAAAATCCTTGCCTATGAAGCGACTCCTGGCCCAGATGTTCCACCCGGTTCAAAAATCTTGAATACTCATTTTTCTTCTCGTCTCCCTCTTCACCCGGACTCTCCCGGCTGTGCTTACTACGCAGCATCCCTCACATGGTACTCCAGGACTTTGGAGCTCTAGCCGCCTTACAACACCGAGATCATCGCATAGATGGGGGCCGTAGCCCCAAGGATGGTAGGACTTTTTGGTGACATATGCTTCTGCCTCCCATTTCCCATATCTGTTTGCCCTGGCGGACTTTGTTTAATGCTGTGTACAATGACTGAGGACACTGTCCAACTAACCACTAAGCATAGCCGCGGTTGGGATGCCCCCCCATAAGGTCCGAATATAGTCCATTTTATACACCCCGAGAACCACCAGCCGTGACCCACCCATAGTGTTCAATCTTCTTTCCACCCCGTTGGTTTGATGCGGGATTGGGCCCCCTCTCCTGGTGGGTGGGTGGCCCGCGCCCCCGAGACCAACTTTCTGGTCCGGGGGGGGTGCCCCCCGGGGGCCGGGGGGGGTGGGGGGGGGGGGGTGGGCCCCGGCGTGCCCCGGCGTGCCGGGGTGGGGAGACCCCCGACTGCCTGACCTTAATGTTTATATGTTTAGTATGCTAATAATTATCGTTACCTTATAAGAATGTTTAGATATGGCCTCCCGTTGTTCCACACGCTCCCGCCAGTTTCCAATCAGGGGAAGACCTTCCACACCCCTGATTTCTGGAAAAGTTTTCACAAATGTTTTGTGAATTAACGCTGTTTACAATGTTATATTCTGTTTTATTGCTGTTGTGCCCCCACCCCCACCCCCACTCCCCCTTACCCTTCACCTTCCCTTCTGGTCTTGGCCCTGGCCCTTACTTTCCCTCAGAAAACTATGGCTCATTAGCTGTGTCCCCCTCAAATCTGCCTCATCCCTAGTGACGTAGGATGTCTCTCAACATAGCATCAGTCAATGTACAGGGCCTGAATTCGCCCAATAAAAGGTCTCGTGCATTTAAGTTTTTCAACTCAATACGGGCTGACATAGTATGTCTGCAGGAGACTCACTTTACCCCTAGCTCCTTCCCGAAACAGATTAACTACAAATACTCCCAATTCTATCAGGCCATGAGCAAGAAGAAACAGAGGGGGGTACTTATAGCATTTAGAAATGGAGTGCCCTTTAACTGTACTAAACAAATTGCGGACCCAGCAGGTAGGTATCTCCTCCTCCAGGGCATCTTGCAGGATTCTGAGGTCACTATTCTGACCTACTATGCTCCCAACACCAAGCAGATCCCCTTCTTATCTCATATGTGCTCTCTCCTTAAGGACCATAAGAGAGGAATAGCCTTTATGTGTGGAGACTCTAACCTCACCTTACAACCACACGTGGATAGATCCCTCCCCCCGAACACCCAGGTACTTAAAGAGGCAGGCCTTTTTGCTAGACTGATGGGGGTCGATTCAAAGAAACATGTAACAGCTTTGATTTTGGTGCCGATCATCCTATTTTTCCCGAACGCTATTGCGCTCGTATGAACTTGCGAGTGATTCTATAAGCTAATACGTTTCTATCCTAAAATTTACGTCCGTTCGTATGGCAGTTCGCGAATCAGACCTATGTCAGTTTCCATCCTGAATTTTCCGTTTCATTTCTCAGGTTGCAACATTGGTTTTGCCCTTTTTCCTTTTTTGTCTGGACGTAAATCCTTCTGATCTTTCGCCTGCGCACTACAAACTTACCTCATTAAAGTGCATTCTAAATATTTGTTTTTTTATTTTTCTTTATTTCATTCATTTTGTAGTAACCAACCATTAATGAATGCATTTGCATAAGTAAATCTTACTTTGTTTAATTTTTAGTTAACTTGCATTTTTTACTTGTGGATTTAATTTTAATATTTTGGCTTCAAATGGTACAACTTAAAATTTTTGGTGTGGTTACCCACACCCTCTACATACAGATTGCTCTCAACAATTAAAAAACACCCAGCAACTTCGGCATGTTATGAGCCTAGAAACAGCCAAGATGGCGGGTCAGGTATTATCGGGCAGCCTGCAAACAGAAAGGGCCTTGTGACTGTGTTGCTCTGCATTCTTTGATTTCTGACCTTTCCGTGCCCCCAGCTCTGCTGTGTCTGTGCAAAATACAGCAGTAACCCACATCCTGCACTTTATCCCGCTCTCCTCTCCTCAGTAAGTGTGATGCATCTGACCAAAGATGAGCTAAAATAATTAAACAAAGCAAAGGTAAACAACTACACCAATAAATTCAAATTAAAAATATTATTCTAGTACATCAATTTAAAAATAAATAACAAAGGACATAAGTTTCTTTAATTAACGCAAATATATGGATGTATTGCAAAATAAAGGTTTACATGCAAAGGACTAATTAAGGTCCACCTTAAAATGCTTTTATAAGGCATACATGAAATGTATTGAATCAGGTATGCATTGCCATACAATTTATGGCCTCGGCCATGCTGATACATGCAGTTCATTGGAGCTCAAGACGCGCAGACTCCTCCACATAGCCAAAAAACCTGTTCAAGAACAGCAATCCGACTGCTAAAAGGTGTCGGAAGTGGCTTTCTTTTAAAACGCATTTAGAGGTTGGAAAACTGCTCTCTGAATCACACGTAAACACATCCGATTATCCTAAGTTTTAGGTTTTGATCCTAAGTTTTAGGTTTTGATCCTAAGTTTTAGGTTTTGATCCTAAGTTTTAGGATTTGATCCTACAATTTAGGAACGAACTTCCGATGATCGTAAGAGCATATACGAAATCGTACGTAGGCTCGTGCGAGTCGGAAATGGCCAAAAAAACAGGAAAAAATGACAAACACCCACCCAAACTTAGGATTCTAGATCCGAAATCAATTAACTTTTGCTCTTTGAATCGAGGGGATAGAGTCTGCCTTGATGTCAGACTCCTGGCGAGATCTAAACCCCAATGCGAAGGACTTTACACACTATTCTGCCCCACATAGACTCTCTACCAGGATAGACCACATATTTGTCCCCTAACCTTTCTTCCCCAAGTGTCGAGAGCCAAAATCCATGCGATCCCCTGGTCAGACCATGACTTAGTCCTGATCTCCTGTAGCGCCCTCTTTATCAAGCAGAGGCCATCCTCGTGGCTACTTAATGACTCCTTTCCTCCAAACCTCTGGTGGAAGAGGCAACTGTTAGAGCACAGGAATATTTCACCGTGAATGAAACTCCTGAGGTTTCGCCTGTTACAGTCTGGGGAGCTTTTAAAACAGTGATGCGGGGCCATTTTATTGCCCTGGCCTCCAGGAAAAAGAAGGACAGGCTGGCTCTGTCTCGCAGCCTACAATCTCAATATGAACAGGCAGCGGCGTCATTTAAGGCTCATCCGAGTCCTGGAGGGCTGCGCCGACTGGAGCAGGCGAGGGTTGGCCTCAACCTTTTGCAATCGGGAGAGGCAGAGGGTAGGTACAGGAGATCCAAAAACAAATACTATATCTCAGCAAATAAACCAGGATCCCTCCTGGCCTCTCAATTAAAATGTCAAGAACATATTTCGCCACCCCTTAAACTTAGATTGAGGAACGGGCAGATCTCCAATAACCCCATTGAGATAGTAGAGGAATTTTCCTCGGGGCTGGCCAAGCTATATGATGCCCCCACCCCCCCTGCAGAAGCCCGGATCCGAGATTTTTTTCAGGATATTAACCTCCCCTCCATGCCCGAAACGCATGCTCAGAAAGTAGATGAGGATATCAGGCTGGAGGAGGTCCTCGGCGTTATTAAATCATTGAAGCCGGGTAAGAGGCCAGAGCCTGACGGATTCACTGCCTCATTCTACAAAAAGTTGGCCCACATCATAGCCCCCCGCCTGGTGAGAGTATATAACTGGATAAAGAGAGGTAATCCTATGGATCCGGACATGCTTAGGGCCTCAGTAGTAATGATCCCCAAGCCAGGGAAGGATTCCCTCAATTGGACCAATTATAGGCCCATCTCACTTTTGAATATAGATCTGAAAATTCTCACCAAGGTCTTAGCGAACAGGTTGAACGAACTCCTGCCTAACTTAATCCATAGAGACCAGGTTGGATTCGTTCCCATGAGGCAGGCCGGAGACGGGGTCAGAAGAGTTTGCCAATTGATAGACAGAATTCGAGCACAAAAAAAGGAGGCAATGCTGCTCTCCCTCGATATAGAAAAGGCCTTCGACTCCCTCTCCTGGCAATACCTCCATAGTGCCCTTCAATACTGGAATTTTGGCCCCGGCCTGTTGTCCTGGGTCTCCGCTATTTATGCTAACCCATCGGCCTCCATTAAATATGCAGGTTTCACATCCAAAGGCTTTCAGATTAAAAGGGGCACTAGACAAGGCTGTCCATTATCCCCTCTTTTGTTTATCCTGGCTCTGGAACCCTTGGCGGAGAAATTGAAGTCTAGCCCCTCTATTACTGGAATCTCTTGGGGGAATACAGAACACAAGGTTTCATTATTTGCAGACGATATGCTGCTTATGCTCACGTCCCCACACATTTCAGCACCTAATGTAGTTTCGCTCTTTTCCTCCTTTAGCCAAATATCGGGCCTCTCCCTAAATGCATCTAAATCCACAGCCCTGGATATTTCCCTCACGGCCCACACTAAAAACTTGTTACAACAAAACTTTTCATGGGGATGGACTCATAAACTATCTTACCTCGGGATCAAACTAGTGGCTGATTGCGATAAAATCTATCAAGCTAACTACCCAGAGCTAATTAAATCCCTGGATAAGCTGTTGCAATCTTGGCAATTTGTAAGGCTCTCGTGGTTAGGCAGAATAGCCGCACTGAAAATGTCGTTCCTCCCCAAGATCCTTTATTTGTTTCGGGTACTCCCCGTCCTGGTTCCTAGGAGTGCCCTTGACCTTCTGCAGCGGAAAATGATGTCCTTTGCATGGAATAAGACTAAACCGAGAGTCAAAAGGAACATCCTCTATTGTAAAAAACCCCAGGGAGGTCTGGCCTTCCCCTCCTTACACAAATATTACACTGCGGCCCAAGTGGCCCCTCTGGTTTTGTACCATGCTCCAGCCCACAAACCATGGTGGGTCTTGAATGACTGCGAAAGCTGCAAGCCTATTGATCCTGCGGCACTAATATGGACCCCCAGAACAAAACGGCCAAAAGCCCTCCCCACCTTCCTCAACTTCACCCTGTCACTTTGGGACAGGGTTAGTCACTTGCTTTCCTCCCCACATCTCCCGGCTTCCCCTCTCTTCGGGAACCCCTCCTTCCCCCCTGGACTCCCTGAGTCATCTGGGTTTAAGTGGTGGAAAAAGAAAGGCCTCACGTTGGTTGATAAACTCCTCACCCCCTCGGGGTTAAAACCCCCTCGAGATTTGAATTCTGGGATAGACCCCCCTCCCTCAGAAGTCTTCAGACTAATGCAAGTGCAGCACTTTGTGAAAAGCCTCCTTAGCAAATCACCCCCTCCCTACAAGATGACGGACTTTGAGCAACGCTGCTGCCGCGACCAATTTGCGAGGGGGCTAATTTCTAGCATTTACGCGACATTGGTCTTGGGCCCCCCCCCCCTTATAAAACATAACTACATGCTCAAATGGGAACAGGAACTGGGAACATCTAGGTCGGAGGCGGACTGGCAGTGTATGTGGAGGAACGTGAGCAGTGCTTCCTATAACGCCCTCGTATTGGAAAACGCATATAAAGTCTTGTACCGGTGGTACTATACACCGGATCAAGTCCACAGGTTCTCCCCCGCTGACTCCCCCCTCTGCTTTAGGGGGTGCCAGGAACTGGGGAATATGTCCCATATATGGTGGCACTGCCCACAGGCAAAAGCTTTGCGGGAGGAGGCGTGCGGGGTGCTCTCCGGTATCCTCCACATATCTGTGACGGCAGACCCGTGGGTGGCCCTGCTTGCTCTGAAACCACAAGTCTATACAAAACGAGAATGGCGCTTGATGCAACATGTATTTTCTGCAGTCCGAATGACCATAGCTAGGGGTTGGAAGTCACCCCCCCTGGGATGGGGCGAGGTACAGAACAGAATCTTGGACATAATGGTTAATGAAAAGATGTCAGCCAGAACGACACCTATGATAAATTTTATGTTACCTGGAAACCCTGGATAGAGCACATTGACATATCTAACAAGCCGTCAGACCCTACTTTTCCCGTCTGAGACTCCACTCCTGGCTTCTCGTGTACCTGTACGCTGCACGGAATTCATGAATCGCACGGGCCAAGACCACCCCGGGCACCCCTCCCCCCCCATCCCCTCTCCCAAAACCCCTGTGTTTCTGTCTTTAAAAATTAAGAAATGAAGTTTTTAGGTTTTAATGTTGTTAACTTGATTTTCCAATGTGTACCTGTATTCATTTACTGCCTACTTCTCATTCTTTCAATGGCAACCTGTAGATGCTGAATACCAGTTCAGGTAACATGATACCTCCAGAAAGGCTGCGATTTGATCGTAACCTTCTCCCATATTACATAGCACTACTAGATTAAGAATATAGGAATTGTTTTGTAGTTAACCTCCTTCGCTCTATATCTAGAATCTGTTTATCTGGAACTGTCTTGATGGTAACCTTTACCTGTCATTAGGTACCTCTATGTTGACAAATTTTGTATTTAACCTGAAAACACTTCAATAAAATCTTGGTAAAAGAAAATTAAAGTCAGGTACAGATTCAAGTATAAGTTTAAGTTTCCTGCTTTGATTAGGCAAGGTATTTGTTCTGGTTCGTTGCCTTAATAAAGACCCATCTGCTGATTTTCGTACATTTTGATATCAAGTCCTCGTGGACAGCAGCTCTCTAGACTTTTTAATTTGTCGTATAAATAAGGCAATGTGCTGTTATGTTCTTGCCATCTGCCCCAGCATGGTTTACATCATAATGCAAAGTACTTGGGTTCAGGCCAGTCAGGTGAGGCCAGAATTCATTTAGCCTCTCTATAATGTCCCCTTTGTTTCCTTTTTTCTTTGGGATTTATTTGAGGACAAAAAAAGTATTGCTCGGTAAAAGCTACTGCTTTCTGCAAAAACAGTTAAAATGTCTAAGTGAATATGGCATTTAGCCAGTAGGACATTTGGAAATAGAAAAACCTTAGCGACATGGGATTCTAGACTGATTAAAACACTCTAATTTAATCACAATCTGAAGATGCTTCATGCTTACAAATATCTACCTGCTAATATTTATCCTTGTGAGGTCAAACTATAGATAACTAGTTCATTGGTTACAGGGCTGGAAGTTATACAAATATGAATCAGTTTACCCAGCACTGCATTCCAGAAGCAGAGTGTGTGCAGTGATGTCTTTACATTAAAAAGAACTATTCAACTTACACCTCAGATTATACTCACCTGATCCCAGGATCACATCCCGAATATTGCTTTGAAAATGATGAGGAGTACAAGGCTTCGGAGGTGATTGGATGCTGGGGGACCTGCTGGTGCAGCTATAGTGCAATTTCTTCTGGAAAATGTTCTAATGAAGAACATACTTTTATGAAAAAGGTGATTGGAGCAGGGAAAACATATAGAGAAGTGCTGTAGGCTGCTCAGATAAAATGATTAACACAAAACTGGAAAAATGTTTTGATTTGGAATTGAATGCGTAGTATTTCCTGTACATTTGCATTTATGGCAAGTTATTACAATGTTTTTGCATTTTTGCACTGCAATTTAATTTGTAGTTTCATGAACAATAACTGTATTTCAGGTAGTTGAGTTCAAAAATGTTTTTTCCTCTTTGCAAGCCTAGTTTACGCATTCACCTATAATTAGGGACTCTAAACCCAGTGACAGTAATTTGTTTGAATTTAAGTCCCGTGGCGTGCACATCTCCCAGAGTTCTTTGGGCACAGTATGCCCAACTCGGCATGCCCCCTCTTTAAGCAGTGGAGAACAAGCAATTGTAGACACTGGGGGACCCAAACTCATAAACAGAAAGAGGTGAGTATCCATTTTTTTCATTTTAAATGTCTTTACAGCCCCTTTAAATCTAAAGGTATTTTTTGCCTTCCACAGCTGCTTTTGGTCTGCTTTTAAGCAGGCCCACACCAGTTTTCTAATGAGTGGGTGTGAGCGGCATCATGACAGGCTGGGGGGATCCAGATGGAGGACCACATTTCAGCCGAGGATTGAAGTTAAAGTGGACCTTCACCCTAAATAAGAATATAAGAATCTTATATGTTTCCCACACCCTGTACATACAGATTGCTCACATTAAAAAAAAATCATACTACCTGCATCTACTGCATGTTATGAGCCTTTAAACATCCAAGATGGTGGCTCATGGAGCATCAGGCAGCCTGCAAACAGGAAGTGTCTTCTGAATGTGTCATTCTGCATTCTGGGATTGCTGTTCTTTCCCTGACCCCAACTCTGCTTTGGCTGTGCAAAGCACAGCTATAACCCCGCCCCCTGTATTTTATCCCACTTTCCTCTCCTCAGTATCTGATGCTTCAAGATGGCGGCGCCCGTATCCTAGAGTCTTGAACAAAGTTGCAACCCATTGGGGGAAAGAATAAAGACTAAAGACTAAAAACGTAAAATATATTAATTTAGATGCTGGAGAATAGTTTAAGGGTTTGGACTTTTCATTAAATCATGCTGAAGGTCCAGTTTAAGGTAAGATTTTTGGGGTGCCTTAGTCCCTTTAGTTCAAAAATGCATGTGAGGCTGCTTTAAAAGAATACAATAAGAATTGAAATAGTGACTGTAATCATGGGTGTGTCTATTGGTAGAGAATTGGTTTCCTTTTGATTCAATATTGAATCGTTTAGCTATATATTTTGAAAATGGATACATATAATTACAAAAGCAAAGCAAGCGTCATTGTCATGATTAAGCACAGGATTCTAACACTGGAACTTATATCTGAGGCTTTATAATATTACCTTGGGTGGCAGTCCTCCCCCCTCTGTGTGAGAAGTTACTTAATCTGAGATGACACCAATAGTACTTGATGGAGCAACAAATCTTTCTGGAAAGAAATGAGGCCCCTCATTTATGGCTGGCACAAAATGCACTGACTTTAAAGGTCTCAATCTTTCACTTTTATTCAGCTCATCTCATCTCAGAATTATGTCTAGTCCCCACAAATTGCATCTGATGGTTATTGCTATGGCTGTGGTCCATCCTTGAAGCAGCTTCCTCACCTTCATCTGACCAACAGCATCATATTGCGCAATAGGCAAAGATCAAAAATATTTCCTTTCTTTTTTATGATGGTTATTGTCAGTTGTCTGTCTGGTAAAACATTAAAAAATCACAGCTTTCTCCCTCTTTCTTCGGTTGAATAAAACCTTCTGGGTTCCAATATTGAGTCCAGGACTTAGGGCCACCCCTTGCAGCAATCACTTTCACTTCAGCACACCCTCTTCCTTAACTGATAAGTGACTGGGGTGGCCATAAAATGCAAGCAGCGTGTACAGCATTATAAACCTCCATGCCACAGAGACTGCTGTATAGTCTCCTTGTAACAATATGATTTACAGCATCCCTGTAACAAAATAGTGATACTCCAAGCTAAAATATTCAATGCAAGATATAAACTGGTACTTCAGAAAATGCAGCTTCTGTTCTCGCTGTTCTTACTGAGCCACATAATTCAAACCAAAATGCTGCTTGTCAAGTCAGAAGACCAAAGCTGAACAAAGGTTTCAGGTCAGCAGTGACATCTAAAAATCACAACACAAGTAAAATGTATAATGCAAAAATAAATTCCCTTGCAGATGTTCCCTCTTACTCCGCTTAAAGTGGACCAAAACCCACCGCGATCGGCCCAGGAAAATCTATAAGATTCCCGGGCTGATCGATTCCCTCCCCCTGGGGCATCCTGAAAATCAGGATGCCCCACTATGTGAAACCCCCCATACACCTACCTTGTTTCTCGGTCCAATGGTGCATGCGCGAGCCGTGGGCATTTGTGTATGGCCGGCATGGGTTGCTCCTTGTTAGAGGGTAGCGGGGTATGTGGCCACCAGCGCGCTCGGAGCCGTTGGCCTTACAATGTGACGCCAGTGGCTCCGAGCATGATAATTGGACAAGCGCCGTAGGACCGGGAAGAGGTGAGTTGGCTTCAGTGTTCTGGGGGGTTTCACACAGCGGGCACCCTCAATTGGGGGAAAGGACCAAAACCCAGGATAGTCAATATCCTGGGTTTTGGTCCACTTTAAATAAAACTTGTGTTCCAAGACTGAGTCCAGGATTTAGGCCTTCCCCAGTATAACTTCAACATGCCTCCATGTTTAAACCGTACCAACAGCCTTACAAGAAACAGTGCTCAAATGTGCATATGCACCCCCCAGGGCAATTCAGATTGCTGTACCCTCTGATACACAACCCCTCTTTGCTTCCCCCTCTGTCCAGACTGTCCTGCAGCCCTTCAGTACCTGCCTCTGTCCCACAACCCTCCTCTGCCCCATCAAACCCGCAGCCCTCCTGTGAATCCTTCTCCACCACTACCTGTGTCTGCCTCCCTCTACCCCTAATTCTCCTGTGTGTCCCTCTACCCCACAGCCCTCCTCTGCATCCCTCCTGTGCCTCCCTCTGCCCCACAACCCTAATTTGCCTTCCTCTAGCCCCAACCTCCTGTGCCTCCCTTTACCCCACAGCCCTCTTGTGCCTCCCTCTATGCGGCAGCCCTCCTGTGCCCCCTCTACACCACAGCCACCTTCGGCCTCCCTCTGCCCCAACCCATCTGTGCCTACCTCTACCCCCAACCCTCCTGTGCCTCCCTCCCTCTCTCTCTCGCTCTCTCTCTACCCCACAGCCCTCCCGTGACTTCCTCTACCCCAACCCTCCTCTGCCTCCCTCTCTCCCTTTACCCCACAGCTCTCCCGTGCCTCCCTTTACCCCACCCCTCCCATGCCTCCCTCTACCCCACAGCCCTCCTCTGCCTCCCCTTGTCCTGCAGGCCCCATCCCATGTGTTAATTTGTGCACATGCTGCATTTAGTTGTAAGAGGTAATATGTGCATATAGCTGAAGGGTAGGGCCCAAGCCAATTCTCCTGGTGGGCCCAACACACGCCAGCTCTTCCTAAAGCGGACCTGTCTCAATCATCTTATATAAGGTCTGTCTGTGGCTTTTGAAAATGTAATAGTTAATAATTATTCTAAGTATACAGTACATCCTGCTCCAGATATAATACTTACACTTGGGTTAACCTCCGCCAGATGGCACTGTGCACTGCAGACATGCAAAAACAGGCTCCTCCCGGCCCTTCATATACCCGGGGACCTCCCACAAATCCCCAGATTTCTCTGCAGTGCTGACTGCGAAGACATGAAGTATCACTCTCTCGCAGGTGAGCGGGGCTATTACAGCCTGCGGCCCTGTTGGACTACTCCCACCCGTCCTACTTGTGATGTGCCTCCCAGCCTGGGCTGCGCTGGTCGGGTGAAGGTAGGCAGCACCATGCGTACTTATGGAGCCATGCTCCACCGCAGTCCCCCACCAAAGGGTAGGCGGTTTAGGCTGATGGTGAGCCTTTAGGGGATGCCCCTCCCGCATCTTGCCCCACGCCCCGTGTAGCGGTGGACCCTGTGTAAAGGGTCGCCATCCTCCCTCATTCCCCCCTTAGCCCGGGGGGAAAGAAAGGGGGGGAGGGGTTTGTGAGTATGGCGGCCTCAGTGTACCCTATTACACGCTTATGGCCTTTGTATCGCGTTTGACTGGGAATGGGTGTCAGAGCCGCGCTGCTTACTTTTATCTTGTATTGGTCGCCGCCGCCGCCGCGTCTTTCCTATATGGTTGTACTGCATGGCGGTGGCTGCTTTGCTGACGCTGCGGCGTCTATTTTTTAGCTTGTAGTGGCTCTTCTGAGCAATCCACTCGATCAATGCCACTGTCTATAGGCTACGCGTTTTTGGAGCTTCGCGCTCTCCGGGGGGTGGGGGTGGGGCGGGGTCCGGGCTTGGCGCGCTCCGCGTCACGGTCAGCCCTGGCCCGCCCTTCAAGGTTTGCTTGGCGCCATTTTCACTCGCGCGCACATGGTGAAGACCGTCCTCCCTCCTCTGTCTGTAAGTGCCCTCACGGGCGACCTTATTTTACTTTTTATGACTCCTTGCGCATGGCTCTGACATTCTTGTTCCCTTTATGTCTTCCAGACCGTGGATTCCGGTGGCTTCTCCCGGCCCGGTGTAGCTCCCGGTTGAGACTATTAAATTTACTCCCACCTCCCCGCAGGTTATTGGGGCATCCAGGGTAGCTTATAGCGCCAATCCCTACTGGCCTATTGTGCCGATTAAATCACCATATGGAGGCATCCCAGGATATTGTGAACGGGGTTCCTTCCGGACAAGCCCGGCTGTGTGTAGCTTGTGGGGTCTTACCTAGCAGCGGTGACAATGCACGGTGTTCCTTGTGCACAGCAGGCGTTATCGGTTCTTCCCGCCTCTTAAGTGGCTGGGCCTGCACCTCGCCTCACTTCACCTACTCCCCCAAGCCTGAGTCTAACCCCCAATACAAGCGGAGATTCTCATCCTTATGTGGCTACTAGACTGGCCAGTGTTGAAAGATTGCTTGCTAGCTCATTAGCGCGTAAGGCCACCGCAAAGAGGCGGCATTTAACCCCTGACTCTGCTCTTTTCCCTATGGAATCTGATGAGTTGTTGCATCCTTACGGCCATACCTCCTCGGACGAAGGGGAGCTGTTCTCTGACTCAGGGTCATATGACGAGGAGTCAAGGGGTCATGACGAGTCTGGTTCCGACCACTGGACCTCGGATGATATTGACAGACTGTTGGTTCAGATTTTTGAAGTTTTGTCCATCTCTCCCCCTGTTGCGGCTCCCAGGCAAAGGGGTGAGGTTTTTCATACTGCTAAGGCTCGTCTGGAATTTCCAGAGCAAACCCACTTCAATAGCCTAGTGCTTAAAGAATGGGAACATCCCAGTAGACTTCCCGGGATCCCTAAGAGTGTGGATAGGAAGTATCCCTTCCCTGCTGACTTGGTTAAGTACTGGTCATCGCCCCCCGAGGTCTATGCTCCTATTCTAGGGTTGTCCAACACCTCTATTATGCACTCCCCTGACACTACTACGCTGCGGGACTCTGAGGACCGGCGTATTGATCAGTTGGCATGCCATGCCTTTGCATTTGGGGGAGCGACTCTGCGCCCGGTTTGCGCCTTAGCCATTACGGCAGTAGCGCTCAGGGCCATGGTCAGGAATGCACTCGATGGCACAGATGCCACCTGACACTGTCAATGAACTGTCTAACTGTGATGTGTTTGTAAACTTTATTCTGTCTGCATCGGACGATGCTATTAGGATGTGTGCCAGATCAACTGCCCTGGCGGTAGCTATACGCCGCACTGTTTGGTTGCGCCAGTGGGCTGCTGACAATGCCACTAAGAAAGCCCTTACTGGGCTTCCATTTAAGGGGCTGCGCCTGTTTGGGGACCGTCTAGACCTCTTCGCCAAGGGAGGCAAGTTATCCCAGCGCAGGCGGCAGGTTCGGCCCTTTCGAGGCCAGGGCACCCCTTGAATCCCCTACCGTGGGGCTAAACAGGGAAAAGGGGTGTCCTTCGCTGGGTCCCGCGCAGATTCCTGGCACAGGAATAGAGGATGCCGTCCCAGTTCCTCCTGGGGGTCCAAGCCCAAAGCCCCTCCCAAGACCCCTCAGGCATGAAGGGGTGCCCTCGCCCGTCAGGGTGGGGGGACATCTGCAGCACTTCGAGCATGTCTGGAGGCGCAACGTCTCAGACCGGTGGATTCAGGAGGTAGTGTCCTACCTAGTGTTCTACAAGATAGAATTTGCTGTACGGCCCCCCACCAGATTCATTGGGTCCCGGATTCCACAGGACCCTGCCTCAGCTCAGGTCTTGTCGCTGGCCGTGCAGGGTCTCCTGGATCTAGGGGTCATTTGCAAGGTCCCCTTAGGAGACAGGGGCATGGGATTCTATTCCAACCTTTTCACAGTACCCAAGAAGGATGGGTCAGTCAGGCCCATTCTGGATTTAAAGATCCTCAAAAAATTTGTCAAGAACAGGCACTTTCGCATGGAAACTCTGCGCTCGGCCATCGGCTCTCTGCGCCCCGGGGACTTTATGACTTCTGTAGACATCAAGGATGCTTACCTTCACGTCCCGGTGTTTCCAGGACACCAAAGGTTTCTCAGATTTGCAATGAAAGATCAGCATTACCAATTTGTGGCCTTACCATTCGGCCTCACGTCGGCTCCCAGGGTGTTCACCAAGGTGCTGGCTGGGGTGATGTCCTTCATAAGGCTAAGGGGCATACACGTGCTGCCCTACCTGGACGATATACGCATCACCTCTCGGTCTCTGCGGCAGGCAGAGTTGGACACTCAGCTGTTAGTGTCCACCCTGGATTCCTTCGGCTGGGTGATCAATTACCCCAAGTCCTTTCTGTCCCCCTCTGCAGTGACTCCGTTCCTGGGTATGATTCTGGATATGGTTCAGTCAAGGATATTCCTTCCTCAACAGAAGGTGGAAGCTCTGACTGCGCAGGCGAGGTTCTTGCTCTCGTGCCCACAGCCCCCCATCAGGCAAGGAATGCAGCTGGTGGGCCTGATGGTGGCGAGCTTCGAGGCGGTGCCCTTTGCCCAGTTCCATTTGAGACCTTTGCAGCTTCACGTTCTGTCCGTATGGGACAAGAACCCAGCGTCCTTGGACGGGGTCTGTGTGCTTCCCCTCAGACAGTCCCTTGCTTGGTGGCTGGACCACGGGAACTTGATAGGGGGCAGGTCTTTTCTGGCCCCCTCCTGGGAGACGGTCACAACGGATGCCAATCTGTCAGGTTGGGGGGGATTCTGGAAGTCCCTGCGCTTCCAGGGGAAGTGGGGTCCTCAGGAGGCCCATTTACCTATCAACATTCTGGAATTGCGGGCAGTCAGGTTGGTACTAGAGCGGTTGACCCAACACCTGAGGGGTCTGTCGGTCCAGGTACGCTCAGACAACAGGACGGCGGTTGCCTACATCAACCATCAGGGAGGGACCCGGAGCAAGGGTGCCCTCCAGGAGGTGTCTCAGATTCTGACATGGGCGGAGGCCAATGTACAATGCATTTCGGCTGTTTACATTCCGGGGGCGGAGAATCTGCTAGCAGACGCTCTGAGCAGGGGGACATCCCGTCAGAGAGAGTGGTCCCTCTGCAACAGGGTATTCCAGTCCCTGTGTCACCGTTGGGGTCTACCGGATGTGGACCTGTTTGCATCCCGTCACAACCACAAGCTCCCGGCCTTCGTATCCCTGTCTCGGGATCCTCTGGCCTTGGCCACGGATGCCCTGTCCATGTCATGGAAGGAGTTTCAGCTCCTGTATGTATTTCCACCATTCCCCCTTCTGGGAAGGGTTCTGCGCAAGATTGCTCTGGAAGGTGTGCCTGTGATTCTAGTGGCCCCAGGTGGCCAAGAAGAGTGTGGTTCGCAGACGTGGTTCAAATGGCAGTAGACCTGTACGATCTGACAGGGGTGCCAGATCTGCTAACTCAGGGCTCCTTACGCCATCCCAATTTACAAACGCTGGCTTTGGCGTCCTGGCTGCTGAAACCTCCATCTTGATGGAGAAGGGTTTGTCTGCCTCTGTGGTAGGTACTATGATGCAGGCTAGGAAGAAGACTTCTTCTGCTATCTATTATAGAGTATGGCGTACCTACATTGACTGGTGTGAGTCTAGGTCTCTTCCCTGTAGGGAGTTCTCTGTCCCTAGGGTTCTGGAGTTCTTACAGCATGGTTTGGAGTTAGGTCTAAAACTCAGTACTCTGAAGGGTCAGGTTTCTGCCATGTCCGTCTTCTTTCAGAAGTCCTTTGCTCAGCATCATTTGGTTAAGACCTTCTTTCAGGGGGTCACTCATGCGCGTCCCCCTCGTAAACCTGTGGTCCCTGTTTGGGATCTAAACTTGGTTTTATCTGCCTTGCAGGGTGCTCCCTTTGAGCCTCACGATGCTGCTCTGGCTGTTCTTACCCTCAAGGTTGTCTTTTTGGTGGCCATAACTTCGGTTAGGCGTGTGTCCGAGCTGGCTGCTCTATCCATTCAGCCTCCGTACTATGAGAGGCACCAGGACAAGGTGGTGTTCCGCTTCAAGCCGGATTTTCTGCCTAAGGTTGTGTCTGCTTTTCATTTGAATCAGGACATTGTTTTTCCTTCATTGTGTCCCAATCCTAGCAATGACAAGGAAAGGGTTCTGCATTCCTTGGACGTGGTCAGGTGTTTGAAGTATTACCTGGTAGTCACTGCGGCTTTCAGGAAGACTGATGCTCTCTTCGTTGTGCCTTCTGGGCCTAGGAAGGGTTTGGCTCCTGCCAAGTCTACTATCAGCAAATGGATCCGTCAGGCTGTGATTCAGGCCTATTCTGCTAAGGGGAAGAGTCGTCCTTACCGTCTTACTGCTCATTCTACTCGTGCTATTGGGGCCTCCTGGGCCTTCCAGCACCAGGCTTCTGTTGAACAAGTTTGCAAGGCCGCTACTTGGTCTTCTGTTCATACCTTTTCAAAGTTTTACAAGGTTGATGTTAGGGCCTCAGCTGATGCTGTGTTTGGCCGCAAGGTTTTGCAGGCGGCAGTTATTTAAGCTGCATGCTGTTGCCTTGTTGGGGATCCCACCCTACTTTTATGGACACTGCTATTGGATGTCCCAAGTGTAAGTATTATATCTGGAGCAGGACGTACTGTATACTTAGAATAATACAATTCTGTGAAATACTCACCTGTAGAATTGGTATTATACGTATACAGTACGTCCTGCTCCACCCCACCCTGGTTTTTTGCATTATTCTGGATCCCCTGTATGGTGATTGTTACCATTGTTGTTGTTACCAGTTTCGGTGGTTAAATTCTTGTCCACTGCTTTTCAATGCTGGGGATTTGTGGGAGGTCTCCGGGTATATGAAGGGCCGGGAGGAGCCTGTTTTTGCATGTCTGCAGTGCACAGCGCCATCTGGCGGAGGATAACCCAAGTGTAAGTATTATATCTGGAGCAGGACGTACTGTATACGTATAATACCAATTCTACAGGTGAGTATTTCACAGAATTGTATTATTTATATTCCAAGTATGTCTCACACCCTGCTTCGGAATGATTAATAACACGTTGGTAGAGGGCGAACTTCTGCAGAGATGACTAGAAAAAAAGAAGCCCCTCCCAGTCCATAAATACCTGGGACCTCCCACACATTCCCCAGTAATCGTCTCTGCAGACGGCGAGCAAGTCAGAAGATGGCTGTCTCCTTCTTTGCAGGTAAGCCGGGTTTGCACCCAGCCATTTTATTGCCCTATTCCTTCCCGGACCTTGTTTTATTTAATTACTATGCCTCCCAGCCTTGGCTGTAGGTCCAGGCGAGGGTAGGTGACGCCCTAGTGGTGTACTAATTATGCTCCTCCGTGAGACCCCCCCTGGTTTGGGATGCCCTGTCCGTGTTGTCCTTGCGCTGCATTAGGTGGCTTGGGTCTCCCCCCCAGTCCGTTACTCCCTGGATCATGGGGGGGGCTTGTCCCTCCTTTTTATTTCACCTTGATAATTACTGTCTGTACATTGGTGGTGTGAGTGTGGAGTGTGCATGCTTTCACATTGGCCAGGCCGCGCTTGGATGTCTGGCGGCCTGGAGTCCGGGCCGGCTCCGCAGCTAGCTGGGAGCGCGGCCATAGTACCATTCTCCTCAGCTTGGAGGGGGGACTGGGCCGAGAGCTCGGTGCGCTGCTGCGGTCCGCCCCCCTCTCCTTGGCGCCCACAGAGGTTCCCAGCCGGTTCCTCTTCCCTTCTCTTCCCCTTCTCTTTCTCTTTGCCTAGCTGCTGCTGCCTCTTGCTGGTGTGTCCAGGTCACCATCTTGCTTCTTACTGTGAGTGCGTTAGTGATTATGATGATTATGACTCGTTTGCTTGGTCTGATTGTTCCCCGCTTGAAGAAGGGGAATTGTTTCAGACTCTGAAGGCTCTGATGATCAGCAGTTCTTGGATGCTGATGCTGGGCAGGAGCGTGGGGATACTGTGGATACCCCCAGACTTCTGACCCATATTTTTGAGGTTCTTGCTATTTCCCCTCCTGTGGAGTCCCCTCCGCAAAAGGGGGAATTTTTTGGGGCCACTAAGACTCGCCTGGAGCTTCCTGATCAGAAGCATTTTGACAAATTGATTCTTAAGGAATGGGAAAAGCCCAGCAGGCTTCCCGGTATTCCTCAGGGGTGGGATAGGAAGTATCCTTTTCCTGTGGACACGGTGAAGTGCTGGTCGTCACCCCCAGAGGTCGACACTCCGGTTCTGGGTTTGTCCAACACATCGGTGGTGCACTCACCAGACTCCACTACGCTGAAGGATAGTAAGGACCGACGTCTGGATCAAATGGCGTCACATGCCTTTGCCAGTGTGGGTTCGGCCTTGCGTCCTGTTTGTGCTTCAGCTCTCATGGCCGTGGCTACCAGATCTGTAATTGGGGGTCTGTTGAATGGTCCCCATCTTAACCCTGCTAGTGATGAATTTGCAGCACTTACGCAGTGTGATTTGTTCCTGACCTTTGTCTTATCAGCCTTGGACGATACAATATGTATGTGTAGTAGAACCTCGGCTTTGCTTGTGGCTATACGCCGATCGGTTTGGTTGTGCCAATGGGCGGCTGATATGGCGGCTAAGAAGATGCTCACAGGGCTACCCTTCTTGGGTATGCTCCTGTTTGGAGATAAATTGGACTCGGTGGCAAAAGGAGGAAAGCTGCCACAACGCAAAAAGCAACGTCGCTACTTTGGGGGTGCAGGCTCCTTTAATCCTTCCTTTCGTGGCTCTCGAGCAAGCAGGGGAGTTGCTTACTCTGTGTTCAGAGGTGACTCCTGGGGTAGGGGCAGAGGACGTGCCGCCCCGGAACTGCCTGGGGTGCCAAACCCAAGGCTGCTGCCAAGCCCTCTCAGCAATGAGGGGGCGCCCTCACCCTTGCGGGTGGGGGGACGGCTACGGCACTTCGTCCAGGTCTGGACCCGGGAGGTCTCAGACAAATGGATCCTGGAAGTGGTCTCTTCCGGGTACAAGCTGGAGTTCGAGTTCCGGCCTCCTCACATATTCCTCAGGTCTCCGGTTCCTTCAGACCCCCGGGCCACGCAGGGGCTTTTATTGTCAGTACAAAACCTTCTGGACTTGGGGGTCATATGCCCGGTGCCCTCCTCAGAGAGAGGCAGGGGCTATTACTCCAACCTTTTTACAGTGCCCAAAAAGGATGGCTCCATAAGACCCATTCTGGATCTAAAGATTCTCAGCAGGTTCATCAGAACCAAGAAATTTCGCATGGAGACTCTGCGTTCGGCCATCCACTCTCTTCGTCCAGGGGACTTTATGACGTCCATAGGCATCAAGGACGCTTACCTTCATGTGCCGATCTTCCCAGGACACCAACGGTTTCTCAGATTGGTGGTGGGAGATCAGCACTATCAGTTTGTGGCTCTTCCTTTTGGGCTGACCTCGGTGCCAAGGGTGTTCACCAAGGTGTTGGCGGGTGTAATGGCCCTTCTCAGAGCCCAGAGCTTTCGCATTGTGCCGTATCTGGACGACCTTCTCATCACGGCATCCTCTCTCGGTCAAGCGGAGCTGGACACCAGGTTGATGGTGTCAACGCTGGAGAGGTTCGGTTGGGTGATCAACTACCCCAAGTCTTCCCTCTCCCCATCAAGGGAGGTTTCCTTTCTGGGCATGGCTCTGATTACCATTCAGACCAGGGAGTTCCTACCTCAGTCGAAGGTGCAGACGGTTCAAGATCTGATACGTCTTCTTCTGTCCATCCCTCAAGGGATGAGGCTGGTGGGATTGATGGTGGCCTCCTTCGAGGCAGTTCCTTTTGCTCAGTTTCACATGAGGCCTCTTCAACTCATTCTGTTATTGGATTGGGACAGATGCCCTCTGTCCTTGGATCAGTCATTTTCAATGTCTCCCCTCATCCGGCGGTCTCTTCAGTGGTGGCTGGAACCGAGGAATTTTCTGAGGGGCAGATTTTTTCTGGCCCCTTGTTGGGAGACGGTCACCACGGATGCCAGCCTGTCGGGCTGGGGGGTTTCTGGAAGGAACATCAGTTCCAGGGGCTGTGGGGTCCTCAGGAGGCGCACACCCCCATCAATGTCTTGGAGCTGAGGGCTATTCGGTTGGTGCTGTCGCACTTGACGCATCACCTCCAAGGCTTACTGGTTCAGGTTTGGTCAGACAATCGGACTGCGGTCGCTTACATCAATCACCAGGGAGGGACTCGCAGCAGGAGTGCCCTCAGGGAGGTGTCTCTGATTCTTGCATGGGCCGAGAGCAATGTTCCATGCATCTCGGCGGTGTACATTCCAGGGGTGGGGAATGTGGAAGCGGACTCTCTGAGCAGGGGGTCCTCCCGCCGAGGGGAGTGGTCCCTCAACAACAAGGTATTTCTATCCATTTGTCACAAATGGGGGTTCCCGGAGGTGGATCTCTTTGCCTCCTGTCACAACCACAAACTCCCTGCCTTTGTGTCTCTGTCTCAGGATCCTCTGGCTCTGGCAGTGGATTTCCTGTATCTTTTTTCCCCCCTTCTCCATCGTAGGCAGGGTGGTGCGCAAGCTGGTTCAAGAGGATGTGCCAGCAATTCTGGTGGCTCCAAGGTGGCCAAGACAGGTGTGGTTCGCAGATGTCGTACGGCTGGCGGTCGATCAGTATAGGTTGCCCCTGTTTCCGGATCTGGTCACTTAGGGTCAGCATTGTTATCCCAATTTACAAACGCTGGCTTTGACGGCGTGGCTGCTGAATCCTCCATCCTGAAAGAAGAGGTTTTGTCTGATGCTGTGATCCAGACGCTGGTTAGGGCTAGGAAGAAGTCTTCCAACATCTACTACAGGACTTGGCGGCCTATATTGATTGGTGTGAGGCTAGGGCCTTGACTTGTAGGGTGTTTTCGATTCCCAGAATTTTGGAGTTTCTTCAACACGGTTTAGATCTGGGCTTTCAGCTTAGTACTCTGAAGGGGCAGGTCTCCGCCTTGGCGGTTTTCTTTCATAGGTCTTTTGCTCTTCATCCTTTGGTTAAGACTTTTTTCCAGGGGGTCACTCACATGCGGCCCCCTCGGAAGCTCTTGTTGCCTGTTTGGGATTTGAATTTGGTTCTGTCGGCCCTCCAGGGGCCTCCTTTTGAGCCGGTGCAGGATGTTGCACTTTCTATTCTCACACACAAGGTTGCCTTTTTGGTTGCTATTACCTCCGTTCGACGTGTTTCTGAGTTGGCGGCTCTGTCTATTCAGGCCCCTTACTTTGAGAGACACCAGGACAAGGTGGTCTTCCACTTTAAGCCGGATTTCCTACCTAAAGTGGTCTCTGCTTTCCATCTCATTCAGGATGTGGTTCTCCCTTCCTTGTGTCCTAAGCCTAGCAATGACAAGGAGAGGGCCCTGCACTCTTTGGATGTGGTCCGTTGTGTGAAGTACTATTTGGTGGCTACTTCTCCTTTCTGTAGGACGGATGCCTTGTTGTGGTGCCCTCTGGGCCCAAGAAGGGTTTGTCGCCCGTTAAGTTTACCATTAGTAAATGGATACGTCAGGCCATTGTTGGGGCCTATACTGCCAGGGGGAGGGATCCCCCTTTTAAGATCACTGTTCATTCTACTCGTGCTGTACTTGGTCTTCTGTTCATACTTTTTTCCAAGTTTTATAAGGTTGATGTGCGGGACTCAGCGGATGCTGTTTTTTGGCCGCAAAGTTTTGCAAGCTGCAATGGTTTACTTTGTGCATTATTGCCTGTTGGGATCCCCACCCTTTTTTGGACACTGCTATTGGATGTCCCACGTGTTATTAATCATTCCGAAGCAGGGTGTGAGACATACTTGGAATAATACCATTTTGTGATTACTCACCTGTAAAATGGGTATTACAAGTATGACTCACACCCTGCTTCGTCCCACCCTGAGTTGTATCTTGGATCCTTTTTTTGGTGAAAATTTTTTCTCATAGATTTTATTGGCTCTTCCTGGTCCCCTTACTGCTTTCTTATACTGGGGAATGTGTGGGAGGTCCCAGGTATTTATTGACTGGGAGGGGCTTCTTTTTTTCTAGTCATCTCTGTAGAAGTTTGCCCTCTACTGGACTATAACCCATGTGTTATTAATCATTCCGAAGCAGGGTGTGAGACATACTTGTAATACCTATTTTACAGGTGAGTAATCACAAAATGGTATTGTAATGAAAATGATAAATTCCTAAATGCATATCCGTCCCAATGGGTATTGCAGAATAGAATTAGAATATATATATTCTAAATGGAGTGCCGCGTGCTTCCATCCAGCTGATGCGTTCCCATGCTGGCCATTCACAAATGGTGACTAGAGGGTGCGATGCTGGTGGTGGGAGGGGCGTAAGCCAACTGCTCCATACCATGAACACCCATAATCTTGCCCTGCTCCTATATTATATCCCCTGCACCCCCTTGGTTGCTTCCCTGAGTACACCAGATTGTGCAGTGTTCCATGTAATATAGTATAATGTCTAAATATAACAGACTGATACTTTTCTCACGAGGCCTTTACACTAGTTACTAAGTGCAAAATACTTATTGAATGCAAACAGGCGGCAGATCTTTTGCCTTCACGCAGATAATAGATCTCTGCTGACATTTCACTGAACAGTTTCTCTCAGAAACCAGAACTGCACGTTGGAGTCCTGAATATGCCCAGACACTTTCTAATGTCCCGTGCTATGTTTTTACTACAACTACACAATAAAATGGAACAAGCCTGGGTACATTTCTTAGGCGTTATAAACCCTTCATGCTACAAAGACTGCCATAGGCACCTTGCAACAACTCAATTTACAGCATCCCTATAAGAAAACAGGGATAAAAAAATATTCAATGCAAGATATCACACTTTAGAAAATGATGCCTCTGTTCTTGTGGCACCTACTGAACCACAGAATTTAAACAAGAAAGCAGCTTGCAAAGTCAGAACAGTTCCAGGTCAGCAGTGCGGCTCCTTATTTCTTACATGTCAGTAAGACATGAGATAAAAATCTCAATACAAGAAGTCAAATGTATAATGTAAAAATCAATTACCTTTCATTTATGCACTCTTTGTAATCCCAGCAAGCCCAGCACATGGAACATTCAGGCTGGATTCCCATATTGAAATGAATATCTTTGCTTTCCCCAGTATGGGTGGCTCTGGCTCCTGCCAGCAATATGTTTTGCATAGCATTTAGCGGCATGCTGGTGGATACAAGAACTAGAGAGCATGTTGCTGATTACTAGAAATAGGCAAATCTAATTCCTTTCGGCATATGAGTTAAAGGAAGACTCCCTTTTTGTCAGGTTTTTTGTGTTCTGCTTTATTGTTTTCCTCTTCTGGAATGAAAAATAAACATTTGTGTTAGAATTGTGCCCCAGACCTGTGATTTACTCATCAGCATGCGGTGTCCACGTTTCTTATATTTCTGTGTGTCTGTGATCCTAAAGTGGGAGCGGTTTTCCTGGCATTGAATAAAATCTACTGACTACATGTCCAAGAGTCCCACTGTAATGGGTGAACTCATCAGCAGCTTTTGGCTAAATCACACAACAATAAATGCCTCCCCAGGTGAGAATGCTGCCAGTAGCTACTGGTACCCTTATCTGCAGAATTTGAGCAGATGGGGTTAAAATTGTCATCCCTGTCTCAGCCAATCAGATGATTAGCAAGCCAGTGTCAGACGGTCTAAAAAATATCACTGGTGTAGGTTACTAGCAACACATTGTTGCTACAGAAAACAAATGTCTTTTTTAACACAAACTGGCAAACAAACAAAAAAGAAAAATTCACAGATATGTTCAACGCATTGAACAAATCATTTGGCACACAATAACGAAAACTTTTAAAAGGGCCGTCAAAAGTCGAATTACCCTTTAAATGATAAATGTCACATGTTTGCAGGAAGAACCAATAGGGGTGCCAGACAGATTATAGTTGTGGTCATGATTCAAAGTCACTATGAAAAGTCCAAATCAGGAAATGCTCCAGCCATTTACAGTTGATTGACGACATCTCAAGACACAAAAGCCTCGATTCAAAGACACATTCGTCCGGACTTCCGTAGCTGTCTGTGAAAGTTTGGGTGGGTGTTTTTGCTTTTTTCGTTCATTTTTCATTCGTACGAACGTTCGGGAAAATGTGTATATGCGCTTTCGATGAACGGAAGCAAATCGGAACATTTTCGTTAGTTCGGATCATTTTCCAAACAAAATCTGATATTTTTCGTTCATTCAGATAACTTACGTTGTTGGGATGGGCTTACGTCTGATTCAGAGAGCTGATTTCCGACGGATCACTACCCTATAAATCCGTTTCATTTACGATCCACTTACGAGACCTTTGAGGGCTCGGATTGCTATTGTTGAACATGTTTTGCGGCTATGTGGAGGAGTCTGCGCGCCTTTAGCACCAAGGCATTGCATGTATCAGCATGGCCGAGGCCATAAATTGTATAGCTATGCATACCTGAATCAATACTTTTCATATATGCCTTATAGATGCATTTTAATGCTGACCTTAATTAGTCCTTAGCATGTAAACATTTATTTTCCCACACATCCATATAATTGCTAGATTTTTTTAGACTTATGTCCTTTGTGAATTATATTTGGATTGTTGAACTTGAATCTTAATTTGTTGTAGGAGTTCTTGTTTTAGTCGGTTACCTTTGCTTTGTGCAATTATTTTATATTTGGTTGCAGGAACCGCAAGATGTGCCACTCACACAACATACAAGCAGTGTTTGGTCCAGCTACGATTCCTCAGTGTTCTTGCAGGGCATCCAGGGTCGTCCCATGATGCCTATATAGTGCAGAGCTCCGGCTTATTTCGTCAGTTTGAGTCAGGAGAATTATCTGGTGGATGGCTCCAGGGTAAGTTTGCTCACATTCCATCAATCCATTTTCACTGTATGGCAATGAATATAGTAAATGACTCATGTCTTAACCTATGGCTGTTTTTAGCCCTTGATGACATGTTAAACAATATTGTAGCTTAGAATGTGTATTTTATGTTAGTATTTTTAAATTCTTTCAGGGGATTCTGGATATCCACTCCTGCCCTTGCTCCTGATGCCCGTTCTTTGCCTGCAGAATGCGGCCAGGGGTTTTCTAACCTGGCACTATGCAAAACCCGGGCCGTGGTGGCGAGGGCCCTCTGGCTTTTGAAGTCCAGATTTAGGTGTTAGGACCATACGGGGGGGGGGGGCACTGCAGTATGACCCCAACAAGGTTATACCAATATTTTAATTTACGTTTTTTAACAGGGACCACACGTGCCAGAGTGGCACAACTGAGTGTCAGGGTCCTTAAGTTGGTGCGCGAGATGCAGGAGCTGCGCAACTCGTTGGGGACCACAGATGAAGAATAATGCTATGTTGCCTGCCATTGCTATGTATTTTGTTTTTTATAGTTGTAAAAATTTTAAATTTTCTACATTTTTAAAAATTTTAAATTTTATGATGGAATACAGAAATATTTAAAGATGAATATTCACATGACCGAGATGTGATTTGGGTGAGCTTTAAGGGTCCAAAAGGGAAGATGGAGGATAGTGCTAAGTGGTTTGGGTGAGCTTTAAGGGTCCAAAAGGGAAGATGGAGAATAGTGCTAAGTGGTTTGGGTGAGTTTTAAGGGTCCAAAAGGGAAGATGGAGGATAGTGCTAAGTGATTTAGCTAAACATTGTAGTAGAAGTGAGGGTGGCAAATGTAGGGGAGCACTTTAATGAGTTAAGTTTGTAGTGCGCAGGCGCAAGATCGTAAGGATTTCCGTCTGGACGAATATTTATTGAAAAAGGGAAACAAAATCTAATGGGAAACGTAAAGGATTCGTGGGAGGATACGATGGGAAAAGGGCAAAAACGAAAGCCTACGTTGTAACGTGAAAATGAAACGGAAAAGTCACGCTGGAAAATACTCGTATTCGTAAGCTGCCGCACGAACGGACGGAAACTTTACAGGAGTTTACAGGAGGAAGGATTGTAATGCATGCATAGAATCGCTGGTACACTCATACGAGAACGGAAACATTTAAAAAAAAAAAAACAGATCGGCACTAAAACAGAAGTTTTTTTTTGTCTCTCTGAATCGAGCCTAAAGTTCAAGAGAACAAAAACACAGACAGGAACCAGGAGGAAGGCGACAAAACAGAATAACACAATATACATTGTTGGTTTATCAGAGGACATATGTAAGGAACAGTCAAGGGTTGTGTATTGAAGTGGAGGGGGATGAAGTAATGGCTGGACCTGGGTGTTGCTGGGTAGCTAAGCACATATATTTCCGAATCAGAATTAATACAGATAAGCTACAGGGAGTAATACAAAGGCAGCACTGAGGGCAGTGACAGCACCACCAACTGGGTTCCAAGCAACTGTCTGGCCCTGCCTGCAAAGAATCTAAACAAATATAAGTGTAGCCTCTTTAAGGCAGTATTGCTGTTGTAGGTTTATTTAGCAAATGGGCCAGAAGAAACAAAATCTGTAACTGTGTGATTTCATGCAACTGGCTCTGCCAGCAACAAATCAGTAATGATTTCAAAATGCACCTCTTTAATCTGCCTACCTAGAGAATTTCTCTGTCTGTCAGACCATTTTCACTATTTTGTGCTTTACATGTTCAACTATTCAACTGAAGGGATTTCCCAGGAAAATTATATATATATTTTTCTGGGCTTTAATATGAAAAGTCTTGTTTGTCATTTTTTTAGTGTATTCTCATGTTTTTGGGTGAAATATGTGCAATAAAATCATGTTGTGTAAAACTGCCCCATTTCTCAGTTACGCGCTTTTAGGAGATTTTCAGATAAAATACAACTGCTATGGGCACCCTGCAGTGAGCAACCCTTTACATTTAAATTCCTCTCTCCCCCCCCCCCCCCCCCACAAACTATATATTCTCTGGAAGTACTCACCTCAAGCTTTCTTGGCGTACAGGACTTGTTGACATGCGCATAGCTTTCTGGCAGTAATCCCTTAATGAATTCTTTGGTTGCACAGGGTTTCTCTAAAAAAAGAATAGAAAACCATAACCAATGCCACATTTTCCTAAAAAACAATATGCAAAAAAGAAAAAACAAGTTAAATCTGAAACAGCAAGGTCTCACTTACAGAACAATATCCAACATGCATAGTTACTTTCAAGGGTAAAGTTAATATCACGGAAGCACTCTTACCCAAGAAATCATATTGGGTGCTTGGCCAGCGGTGGCGCCGCATACACTGAAATCAAGCGAGAGCCAGCACTCCATTTGCAAATCTCGTTTGATTACTTTCAAGGGTAGGATCCTCATACACCCCAAAGTACAGCATGCGCATAAAGGTAATTTTACTTAAAAGTGTACACCTTGCGCTTTTTCAAAGAAAACAACCCTTTACATTTTAAATATCCCCCACAAACATATATTCCCTGAAAATGCACATGTTAAGCTTTCTAGACGTACCTAGCTTGTTGTAATGGGCTCATCTCTTTGGAAGTAGTCCCTCAAAGAATTCGTTGATTGCACAGGGTTTCCTTAAAAAATGTATAAAAAAGCAGACTAAAATTATACAAATTTTCCGAAAATATCAATATGTAAACAAGAAAAAACAAGCCTTAAACTAAAAGTGCAAGTTCCTACAAACAGAACAATACCCAACATGCATTGGTAATTTTAAACCTTTTATTTGCCAGCCTACTTGAGATTTTGTCACCCTCTGTTAAGATTTCCATGTTCCTAATTAATACCTTTTTTTTTTTTAAGAAAACCATATTGCCTGTAAAAGCCTCAAGATTACAATGGTGCCCCATATGAATGAATGCTAGCCCCCTGTACCTGCCCAGGACAGCCCCCAAACTGAAAAGAGCACTGTATGACATTTTCAAATGAAATACAACTACTGTTTGCACTAGCAAGGGTGGGGGGGAGCAAATTTAAATTTTTAAGGGTTAAAACCCTGGAAAAAAATTAAAAAACGGCCTGGGGTCCCCCATCCTATTAAAACCCATCACAAGCACCAGCTATGCGGGGTCTTGTAGACCAGGGCACAGAGGCCGGCCCCTGGCCCTGAAGACTACATAGCCTTTGTAGGCCATGGGCTCTTTGGCCCCCCGGTCTTTGGGGAGGCAGATAATGGAACCAAAGGTTAATTTCAAGTCACCCGCTTGCCACGGGTGACTTTTCAGCCCCTCAAACATTTTGAGCACACACACACACCAAAGAATAAAATATTTAATTTTTTAATACCTCTGATGCCTCCTCGAGCACTGTCTCACACTGATCACTCTGGCTTTTGCTTTCCTGCTGTTGGGAGCCTTTTATAAAGGCTGGGTGACAGGACATCAAGGGTTAATTTTAAAAAATTACATAGGGCCCCCCAACCCCTTGCTTTTTTTTTTTAATTTTAAAGGTTAAAAAAACCCTTAAAAATGTTAAACAATGGAGTGGGGTCCCCTTTCCCAGCATAATCAGCTGAACTATGCAGGGCTGGTAGACCAGGGCAGGGAGATAAAAAATTCTTTATTCACCTCAAACCCTGATGTCCCACAATGATCACTGTTGCCACTAACAAGCAATAGTGATCTGTGGAGGAGAGTGGGGGACAGGGGTTTGGAGTCCCTTGCCCCCTCCACCCACCCTTGACAGATCATTACCGGCATCTGAAAAGGCCGGAAGGATCGGGATGATGTAATTTGTTGCGCCAGAAGTTTTTTTTTTTGGGGGGGGGGGGGGCTTGGTGGCTGTTCCAGGCCCTGTCAGCAGAAAAGCTTAGGGGGGGATCGGAGTCCCCCTGGGTGGAGAGAGGACCTGGACAGAGGGATCGTGCATGGAGGTGAGTGTCTTTTTTATTTTTTCTCCTGTCAGCGCAAAAGCTGGGGGGGGGTGTAAGAGGCCCCCCGGGTGAAGAGAAGACCCCGCCGGATCGATCGTGCACAGAGGTGAGTTTCTATCTTTTTTGTAGCTGACATTAAATGGTTGGAGAGGCAGCTATGTAAGACTCATGTAGCACTAAAAGGGTTAAAGGGAAAGTCCACTTTCGATGGAATTTTCTTTTATGTTAGTGTGTTTTATTTAAGCCGTTTTTACTTCCTGCATCTGTTGCTATTAGCAACGTACACCATGTCTGCACAACGAGATTTGCCAGAAGAGAGATTTGAGTTGTGTACACACAGAACACTGCTGTTGGTCTTGTGTGTGAGTGAGCTCCCTCACGTCTGCCATGGCCATGTGACCAGAGTGTTACTGGTTTGATTTCAGGACATGACTGAAGCTCTCTTGATCAAGGCACCCAAACCACCTCCACCCCCATCTGCTCCTCGTGCACTGTGATTAGGGTGGTCCACCAGCCTGAGCATGCAACCCCTGCAATCTCCTTGGGTTTGTCTCATTGTATGGATTAATTAAATGTGGACAAAACTTCTCATGTGTGGGCAAGCACAAAAATAGATTGGAGGTAGTGAAAACTGCTTCCATAAAACACACATTTGATAGCCTAGGAAAAGTATAGCCTTGAGGACATCATTTTGGTACAAAAAATATATATTTTTAGAAAGTAGACTTTCCTTTTAAGCTTACAGTCCCTGTCCAGGCAAAACAAAAGAGGAACATATGCTCAGCTTTGTCCCCTCCCCCCCCACAGCATTTCCCTTCTTGTCCAGTGGTATAACCATTACTGGGCCCTGAAAATGAACCCCGAGGCATTCATGCTCATCTAGGACAAATGGCCACCATTTCAGTGACTGGCTATGCTCACTCCATTCTTTGCAATACAAGGGGTGTGCCAGACCTCAATACAACCCTTCCATTCAAGTGAATGGCATGAGTGCTGAAGTCACTGTGATTGATGCGGGGGTGCACATTGGGCACAGAGATCTCTGGAAAGCAATGGTCAAGCAGAGATGTTAAAGGCCTTAATCTCAGGACCTGGTTAGTTTTATAACACCAGACTAGGAAGAAAGCACTGCGGGGAACAAAAAGTGGGTATGTGTTTTTTTTTTGTTCTGCCTGGACTGGCCCTTTCAGTAAACCAGGGAAATGCATAGTGTGTTTAAGAATTATGTTGGTTCTATTTTAATATAACAGTGTGGGTGGTGAGTATTATCACAGCATACACCAAGAACAGAGTGGTAGGAAAGAGGTTGAGGGGAAATAATGGTTGAATGTAGTTATGAATAAATACATACAGTAATATTTTAATATTACTTAATCTCTCGCAATTTTTATCAGAATGTCCAGTTAGTCTGCTTTTTCATATACAGTAAAGCGGCAGTTCCAGGATTTTTGTTCTCCTTAACATAATAACCGATAAACAACTGGGCCCCTTGGGTCCCATACTGGAGTCTTGGCTCTCCTGCACTGATGGCTGCCTTGCATGAACCAATAGGAAGCTGTGGGCCACTAGCCGGTGACTTTCATGAATAGTGAGGTTAAGCTCAGTACACAAGTAAATACAGTTCATAGTAAATACCACAGAACACTGATCACATTAAATAATGTAATTTGTGGGTTTGAAGAACGATTCTTGTGCTGATAACATGTAATTTGATTACCTTGTATCGTTCCCCTTATTATATAAGGCTCCAATGAGGCAGACAAAACCATACTATAAGATCAAATATGTCAGGATTTAAGGATCCACTCCAGCCGTGTGTGTTAAAGCGGAACAAAACCGAGCAGCGCCCAGCCTGTGCTGCACTATGCCACACTATCCCTGCTAAGCATACTAATACTGGGTTTAACCCTTTAACCGCCAGCCTACCTTGAGATTTTGTCACCCTTTGTTGCCAGACCATTTTGCACTATTTTGCGCTCCCCATGTTCACCTGTGATTTTTGAAGGGATTTCCAGGGATTTCCCAGGAAAGTGATATATTGTTTTTTTCAGCGGAGCCTGGGCTTTAACATGAAATGTCTTGTTTGTCATTTTCTAAGTGTATTCTCAATATTTTTGGGTGAAAATTGTGCAAAAAAATAAAAAAAAAACTATTTTTTACAACTTGTAGTGTTTTTTTGTGATAAAAAATGTAAGTTTGTCAATAAAATCTTATTGCGTGTGAAACCCCAATTTCTCTCGGTTACAGCGGTACCACATATGTATTGGTAGACACCCTTTCCTGCCCAGGAGACTCCCCCAAACTGAAACAACGCTTTAGGAGATTTTCAGATAAAATACAACTATGCTTTGCAATATGCGCACCTTGCAGTTTTTCAAGAAAAGCAACCCTTTACATTTGAAATACCCCCCACAAACTATATATTCCCTAGAAGTACACACCTCAAGCTTTCTAGGCGTACCAGGCTTGTTGACATGGGTGCAGTTATCTGGAAGTAATCCCTCAATGTATTCTTTGGTTGCACAGGGTTTCCCTAAAAATGAATAAAAAAGCAGAATCAAAACCACATTTTCCTAAAAAAAACTATATGCAAACCAGAAAAAAACAGAAAATCTGAAAAAGCAACATCCCCCAAACAGAATGATACCCAACATGCATAGGTTCTGTCAAGGAAAGAGTTGCCAAACACACCAAAGTAAAGCATGCACATAACGGTAATTTTACTTCAGATATTCAGCTCTGCAGACAAAGTGCGCACCTTGTGCTTTTTCTACCAAACCAACCCTTTACATTTGGAATATCCCCCATAAACCATATTCCCTGAAAGTACACATGTTAAGCTTTCTAAGCGTACCCAGCTTGTTGTAGTGGGCTCATCTTTCTGGAAGTAATATCTCGAAGAATTCATAGGTTGCACAGGATTTCACAAAAAAATGTATAAAAAAGCAGAATAAAAAACACATTTTTCTAAAATATCAATATGCAAATAAGAAAAAACAAGCTAAATCTGAAAGCGCAAGGTCCCCCGAGCAGAACAATACCCAACATGCATAGGTACCTGTAACCTTTTGACTGCCAGTCTACTTGAGATTTTGTCACCCTCTCCTGACAGGATATTTTTCACCATTTTGCGTGATGTTTAACTGTGATTTTTGCAGGAATTTCCAAGAAAATGGCATATTTTCTTTTTGTGGCAGAGTTTAGACTTTAACATGAAATGTCTTGTTTGTAAATTTTTTTTTTTTTACAATATTGTAAAGTAAAAAAAATAAATAAATAAATAAATAAATTTTTTTAGAAAATTGACTCCTTTATTTTAAATAAAAAATGTATTTTATTAAGGAAAATCATATTGCATGTGAAAGCCCCATTTCTACCGATTAGAACGGTACCACATATTTATCGGTAGCCCCCTGTTCCTGCCCAGGAGACCCCTCTAACTGAAACAAGTATTTTATAACATTCACAAAAAAAATACAAATACCATCCACACTACAAAGGGTTAAATCGAGAAAAAAATGACATAGGGTCCCCCCTCCCAGGGGAGGGAGACCCCATTTTTTTTTGATTTTTAAGGGTTAAAAACCCTTAAAAATCAAAAAAAAAATTGACGTGGGGTCCCCCTTACCCAAAGTAACCAGCCCGGGACCAGCTATGGGGGCTTGTAGGCACAGAGTGGGGCGGCCAGCTTTTGTGGCCCCCCCACCCTGCAGCCTACGAGCCCACATAGCCTATGTGGGCCCGGGCTCTTCTGCCCCCCCCCGGCCTTTGGGGAGGCAGGTAATGGGGGTGCCAGGGGTTAATGGCAAGCCACCCGCTAGCGCAGGTGGCTTGCCATCCCCCCAGCCTTGTGAACTGGTATAGGGGTCATGGACCCCTTACCAGTTCACAAGGGGTTAAATGTAAATAATTACACAGACACAAGCAGAGAAAAAATTTTTTTATTAATTTTTATTTTTTTTTACACTGTACTCACCTCCCATCCATCCTGGAGCACTGTGTCCCTCGGCGATCACTGGCTTCTGCTCACTTGCTAGAAGCCTTTTATAGCTGCTGGATGACAGAACACAAAGGGTTAATCAAAAAAAAAAATGACATAGGGTGGGGGGACCCTATGTCATTTTTTTTTTGATTAACCCTTTGTGTTCTGTCATCCAGCAGCTATAAAAGGCTTCTAGCAAGTGAGCAGAAGCCAGTGATCGCCGAGGGACACAGTGCTCCAGGATGGATGGGAGGTGAGTACAGTGTAAAAAAAAATAAAAATTAATAAAAATTTTTTTTCTCTGCTTGTGTCTGTGTAATTATTTACATTTAACCCCTTGTGAACTGGTAAGGGGTCCATGACCCCTATACCAGTTCACAAGGCTGGGGGGATGGCAAGCCACCTGCGCTAGCGGGTGGCTTGCCATTAACCCCTGGCACCCCCATTACCTGCCTCCCCAAAGGCCGGGGGGGGGCAGAAGAGCCCGGGCCCACATAGGCTATGTGGGCTCGTAGGCTGCAGGGTGGGGGGGCCACAAAAGCTGGCCGCCCCACTCTGTGCCTACAAGGCACAGGGGGGGCGGACCCCATTTTTTTTTATTTTTAAGGGTTATTTTTAAGGGTTAAAAACCCTTAAAAATCAAAAAAAAAAATTGACGTGGGGTCCCCCTTACCCACAGTAACCAGCCCAGGACCAGCTATGGGGGCTTGTAGGCACAGAGTGGGGGGGCCAGCTTTTGTGGCCCCCCCACCCTGCAGCCTACGCGCCCACATAGCCCATGTGGGCCCGGGCTCTTCTGCCCCCCCCTGGCCTTTGGGGAGGCAGGTAATGGGGGTGCCAGGGGTTAATGGCAAGCCACCCGCTAGCG
This sequence comes from Gastrophryne carolinensis, assembly GCA_027917425.1. Lineage (NCBI taxonomy): Eukaryota > Metazoa > Chordata > Amphibia > Anura > Microhylidae > Gastrophryne > Gastrophryne carolinensis. The sequence goes on along the minus strand of CM051234.1, from coordinate 481,532,080 downwards.
CAGGTGGCTTGCCATCCCCCCAGCCTTGTGAACTGGTATAGGGGTCATGGACCCCTTACCAGTTCACAAGGGGTTAAATGTAAATAATTACACAGACACAAGCAGAGAAAAAAAAATTTTATTAATTTTTATTTTTTTTTACACTGTACTCACCTCCCATCCATCCTGGAGCACTGTGTCCCTCGGCGATCACTGGCTTCTGCTCACTTGCTAGAAGCCTTTTATAGCTGCTGGATGACAGAACACAAAGGGTTAATCAAAAAAAAAAATGACATAGGGTCCCCCCTCCCAGGGGGGGGCGGACCCCATTTTTTTTTTGATTTTTAAGGGTTAAAAACCCTTAAAAATCAAAAAAAAAAATTGACGTGGGGTCCCCCTTACCCACAGTAACCAGCCCGGGACCAGCTATGGGGGCTTGTAGGCACAGAGTGGGGGGGCCAGCTTTTGTGCCCCCCCCACCCTGCAGCCTACGAGCCCACATAGCCTATGTGGGCCCGGGCTCTTCTGCCCCCCCCCTGGCCTTTGGGGAGGCAGGTAATGGGGGTGCCAGGGGTTAATGGCAAGCCACCCGCTAGTGCAGGTGACTTGCCACCCCCCAAGCCTTGTGAACTGGTATAGGGGTCATGGACCCCTTACCAGTTCACAAGGGGTTAAAAGTATAAATAAAAACAAACACACATGTTTTCAAATATGTTTATTAAAAAAAAAAAAAAAACATTTTACCTTTACTCACCTCCGATCTTCAGAAGCAATGTCCCGCGGCGATCTGATGCAGGTGACAGCTGGGCAGAGAAGGGGGGAGGCAGGCGATCGGAGGATCGCCTACCTCCCTCCTTCTCTGCCCAGCCATCACCGGCATCTGAGAGGAGAACTGCCGGGTGCCCCGATGACACCCGGCGGTGACGTCATTAGCCACGCCCCCGAAGGGGCGGGGCTAAAATCCAAGATGGCGGCCGCCATCGGAAGATGCGACGGAGGGAGGGCTGTTATGCCCCCCTCCAGAAGACAGAAGACCCGGGGGGGGTAATCGGAGCCCCCCCCCCCATGAAGAGGAGAGGCGGCGGGAGCGGAGGTGAGTAACTGTCATTTTTTTTTTTTTTTAACAGGCAATCCGGCGGCTGCTGAAACGGGGGGCACCCTATTCCGGGCCCTCCCCTGCAGCCGGAGAAGCCCCGATCGGCGATCGGAGCCCCGCTGGCTGAAGAGGAGACCCGGCCGGACCAAACAAGGGGTCAGGTAAGTGATATTTTTTTATACTTTTTATTTTATTAATGGGGAAAGTCAGGCACGTAAATTTTACGTGGCTGGCGTTTAACGGTTGGAGAGGCAGCCACGTAAAATTTACGTGGCTGGCGTTGAAAGGGTTAAACATTTCCCAGGAAACTGCAAATTGAAATATACACTTGTTGCATCACATTTTGATCAGGGAGCATTTATCATGTATATGTGGCTTTGCACTGTCACTTTCATTGTTGTGATTTTTTTGCAGCTAATAATTACCCCATGAAAAAAAAGTGATCCAAGGTTGTGCAGTCGGTAAGCCAAAGTTGAAACTCTGACTCTTCTATTTTATCAGCTCCAACTTCATAAATGGAAAAGAGTTTGAGACAGGATTCCAAAAAGGACACCAAAGAGACTGCACAGCTACAGCTACTGCTACTGTAATGTCCTCCATGAACACGGGACTCCAAGAATTAAGAAACAGTTATCCTCTACCATCTCTGTGCACTGGATGGTAACTAGTCTCCACCTACCATGTCTGAGAGAACTAAAACTACATCTCCAGCAAGCACAGTGCAAACCTGCTATAAAATGCCAGATACAAGTAATACAATGGTCAGAAATAGGGTTGTTCCTCATGTACACACTGAACTATTGATCAATGCAAAGTTTGTTGAAAGTTTAATACTTACTGAGTGTTCTGTCTAGCACTTCTGAGATGACTGCAGACACCTTTAGCGATGAACTCCCTTTGATCTTTAGAGGAGGAACTTACTGCGGAGCACAGTTTTAGGTATTGAAACTAAGGGCTTTGGGGAAGCATGAAGATACAGGGGGAAAAGGGGAGAACTGCTTATTACCGCTATAAACAAGAAGTTTTTGATAGAATATCAAACATATTTATGTTTAAAGTGGACCAACACCCACCGCTAATCGGCTCCCTGCCTGCGGGGCACTCCGCAAATCCTACCTGTTCCTCGTTCCAATGGCGCATGCGCGGGCCGCCGCTGCCTCTCGCGCATGCCTCTAGCAGGGCGCGCACCTGCGCCGGCCGTTTGTGATCATCGGGGTGCCCCGCGGAAGTGGACCAACACCCAGGATAGTGAAAATCCTGGGTGTTGGTCCACTTTAACATTTTTAAATCCTATGAATGTTACATTATCTATAAAATAAAAGAAAGTTATTTCCCTTTTTTTTTTATGTTGGAGTTGGAGTCGTCACAATTACTCCAACTCCAATTTCACAGCCCTGGTGTTATATGTACTTTTTTATTTCATCATAATGAATGATTAATTAATAATACTTATTGGTTGGTGCTGTCTTGTGGGTGGTATCACATTTTCTTGGGCATCTGCTCACTGTTATGTCTGTAATTGTCTAGTAAAGAAGTGTTTAACAGTTTTTCATCTCTACACAGCAAGAATTTCCTAGAGTATTTAATTGCAGCACCTGTGTTTAGCTGGTGTGATGGGTGTGAGAACAAATTGACGTTTGCTTTCTTTTTTATCTCTGAATGTAGGTTCACAGTTTATTATTTTTCCCTTTAGATTGCAGAGCTTTTTGAAAGCTGAGAAGGTGTACCTGTGAGAGATGTGATTATGAATATACAGCCTGTGCTTGGCTGCTGTCAATCCGCCGTTAGCACAGCAAGCTAAGTCAGCCTTTTCTGGGAGCTGAGGGTTTGTCAGCAGAGGTGCCAAGTCATCACAGAGGATGAGCTGCAGCAGATACTTAACAAAGCAGCACAGCTACTAAAAAAATACTTTGCTCTGTGGCTGCCAACTCTTGCAGCAATTAGAAAGAGCTATCAATAAAAATGACCCTTCCCAATTTCCTCCTCAAAGCCAAGACTGTCTATATTGAAGAAAGCAAACAAATGTGCCGGACTTTAAAATTAGCAGTCGCACAATCATCATGCCTGAACTTTTAAATCCTTCTAACTCTTCAACAGTTTTAAGCAAAACTTACAGTTGAACTTTAGGCAGACAAGAAAATTGTAATGGGAACACTTAAACTCCACACGGTATGACTATAAAAATAGGTTTTTGAATACAATACAAATAGGTCCAATTAATTCTGAAAGTTCAGGCTTGTGAAAAATTATTTGAAGGACAGGCAAGGCCGGCTGCTGAAAAGGCACAAAAAGGTACAATTCATAATGCGCACATAAACCCTCTATTCAAATAAAAGGATGGGTGGGGAGTTAGACTGTGGTTGGTAGAGTTGCATGATTTCAATATTTAGAGTGGATTTAGAGGTTAACATGGACCTTAGCCCAAAAAGCTGCACCTCCCCCCACTTCACAGCCTCAGCAAAAAATAAGCTGAGCTTTGCTAGCGAGTATCACCAGGGGTTTGGGGGAGATGGCGGGAACCTACGAATTTTTGACTTTAGGGCCACTCTAGCTTGCAAAAGCCCCAGCTCTAACACAAAGATACTTCAGAAACACAGTTCTGGCTTGTGAGGTGCGGCAGATCCTTTTGCTCTGACTCTTTGTTTAAAAATGGGGATTTTGGTCACAGGGAGAGGACCAGCCCTCATCACGTACACAGGTAATTGTGGGAAAGCACAAAATAATGTGCCCACAGGCAACTTTGTATAATTAGGTCTATTGAGACGAGCTGGTACCAGGCAGTGTCTATTGTGGCTTTTGATAATAAGACAAAATAGACAGCGACCAGGGTTGTGTTGAGATCTGTGGCACTCTGAGAGCAGTAGCCCCCCCCCCCTTTATCTTTCCTTTTATTTTTTCATTTAAACTTTTCTATTGTTAGTGAATAACTCTTTGGGTCGAGAGATAGTGCTTAAAGGAAAACTCCATTTTTTAAATGTTTTCCTTTTCTGGAATGTAAAATAAATATTTGTGTTTGGATTGGGCCCCCATAATGATTTACTGTAGTTATCAGCATGCTGATTCCAAGTTTGCTATATTCCTGTGGCTCTGTGTTGATAAATTAAGAGTGGCTTTCTTGGCCTTAAGTAAAAACTACTGTCAATTTTTTTACTGTACCAGGTTAGTTCATCGGCAGCTTTGGCAGAATCAAGCAGCAGTGATGACCTCCCCTGGTGAGAAAGCTGCGGTAACCCTTTGATTTACAGTAAGAGGATCCTGTGAGCTCAGGACTGTGGAGCATAGTCTTTGCCTTAGCCGATCAGATGTTTAGCAAGCCAGAGTCAGAGAAAACAGTTTTCTTTTATAACAGAGTTGCAAATAAAACACAGATAAGTTCAGCGCCTTGGGAACATCATTTTGGCACACAATAATGGAAAATGCCATTGAAAGTGAAATATCGTTTAATATAAGGGCCTACATTAGATTTGAATTTCAGTATCTTTCATTTTATAGAATCTTTTCTGTTCAAAGGTCAACCCACCTGCAATAAGGATATGTTAAAGCATAATGTCTTTATTTCATCATGTTTATTCTGATTTTGCAATGGTAATCGTCTATATTTTGTAATTGTCTATAAATAGCTTTTTTTCTCTTGGTACCATGCTCATTTTTTGTTTGCTCAAAAAAAGATTGAACAAAATACAAGAGGGGTTGGGTTAGGGTCACAGCAGGCAACAAGCTTGCCATGGAGGATGTAAGCCAGACTTTTACAGAAAGTGTAGAGTTTTAAATAAGGAACCAAATATAGATGCACACCTGATACTATAATTTGTGATGCAAAAAGTAACAAATTTATTGGGGTACAGTGTATAGGTCACACAGAAAAATACTATTTACAAATATAGGGTTATGGTACATGGGGCAAGGGAGACACTTATATTAACCAAGACACTATATACAATATATACAACAATATATACAAGCTCTTATATTGCAGGGAAATTCAGAACACTGTTTGTAGTAATAGCTCATATAGTTCTGCTATGGTATTGGCAAAAGTCTTTATGAAGTGTAGCAATATTAGAGTTACAAGTGTTGCGATACCTGAATAAATGTGCAGGAGGCACGTGTTTCGGTTTGCTCAGAAACCTTAGTCAGAGCTGGTGCGTCATAGCAGATGCCGAGGTGCTGCAATGTCGAGTGCGGTGCCGTAGTTGGACAATTTATACCTAATAACTAAAATCATATATCATAAGTGACTAGTGCTACAATAGGGAAATCCTATTATAATAGTGACAAATATCAGTGCAATAATTAGCGAGTGTGGTTAGACTGCCTGCTGTGCAACACATCCCTGCTTGCAAAATATACAAAGATCAAAGCAATAATTTGTACATCACCATTAAGTTAGAAAACGAGCCATGCGGTCCCCCGCTGTACCCCTCCCTCCTTTATATTCGGTTACGTTCAGTTCCAACGACGTCACGCCCACCCATACGCGTGCGCCCCGTCCGGCCAATCAACCTGGCCGCAAGAGCAAACACATGCCGGAGGACGTCACATCCGTCGGATGGAACGCACCAAACTAAACGCGTCGGCTGGTCGCTGCTCCGGGGGACCCCATGGCTCGTTTTCTAACTTAATAGTGATGTACCAATAATTGCTTTGATCTTTGTATATTTTGCTAGCAGGGATATGTTGCACAGCAGGCTGTCTAACCACACTCGCTATTCATTGCACTGATATTTGTCACTAGTCACTTTATAGGATTTTAGTTATTAGGTATAAATTGATTGATTAACTGTTTATTTATGCACGAGCACTTTTAACTAATTCTCTGTGATTTCCTTTCATCAAAAGTTCATAATCTTTTGGCTGTGCCATAGATTGTATATATACTTTTTTCCTGCTGGCTTTTATTTTTGACTGAATGATATAACAATATTATGATATAATGTAATTTCAGAGCCTTTTTGTCTGGGATCCCCCTGTGGCGTGTGTGTGTATGTTTTTTAAGATTGTATTGTGTGTTTTTGTGTCCCACTTTTTGAGCATACATGTTCTTGACTGAATAGTAAGAAAATTAACCCATGCCCCCCAACAGAGCACCACATAAAGGAGAGTGAGAGAAATGAGGCAAGTGATGGCTCTGGAGAGATAAGAAGAAGGATCAAAAGGAGTGAAAATATATATCAGTGATATATAGAGTCAGAAGATGTATTTTGTTAGATGGCCATAAGGAGGGAATGGGGAAGGGGGTGTCATGACTAAATGGTGCCTAGGGTGGCAGAAATCTGAAGATACCCAGACTTGTGGTGTCCCCAGGCCCAATACAAAAATAAAAAATGAAAATCTAACATGATCTAAAAGATTTATTAAAAATAAAGAAAACAACAGTTGTAGGTAAGACAGAGTAATAATAATATCACTGTGGGTTGGAGGTGACAGTACACAGTACATTATGGGTCTTATTTTTGATGTGCGCCACTTAGCTTCTTTCTGGTGGCTAGTGCTGGGACAGTTTTTGGACCCAACTGCCAATTATTGCAGCGGCAGTGAGCACCACAATGCACTACGTTCTTTTCGTCACTGCACAGTGTATTTATGATCTTCTTGAAATACGGTAATTGGCGCTGGTCAGGGCTTTTATCAGTACAGTTACAAGAAATCATGGCTAGGAACAAACTTTATGGTGCATTTGGGCTGCTTTTTAGTTGTTTTCCAAATTGCACAAAAATTTGACGACATCTAGATCTTGCTTTGCCATTTTTGTACCAAAAAGAATTGTGTAATATTAATTATAAACATAAAGCACTTCAATCCAGTTCTGTCCATTGTGCTCTATAGGATCTTGACCTACAGTGCCTACTTTCAACTGGCGCTGCTTCAATCAGAGTAACCCGGTGACCCTAGGGTTAAAAAAAGACGTTAGCTGGCAGCCGCTTCTTAAACCAGACCTTCACCCTTAATAAGAGCCTATCTTCTATGTTTCCTTCCACTCCGTACAAACAAATTTCTCCCCTTTTAAAATCAGCCTTTTAACATGACGGCCCATGGTGTTTCAGACTGCCTGCAGACACAAAGTGTCTATAACCCCCCCTGTATTTTTGCTCCCTCTCCTCAGTATGCAATGCTCCTGAGGCAAGATGGCGGCACCTGAATCCAAGAGTCCTGAACAAAGTTAAAGCCCAATGGGGGAAAGAATAAAAGGAAGTGACTAAAAACTTCAAATATATTAATTTTAGATACTGGGGTTTGGGCTTTTCATTAAATGATGCTAAAGGTCCGGCTTAAATCGCAAGCTGATTGCCGCTGAGGCAAAAAAAAGTGGTGCTATGTGGCGCTGACTCTTAATAAATAAGGCTCCCTATGTTAATGAAAGGGGAACATGCTTTTTCAGAAATATTACAATCAAAGCCTAACTAAGAAGAACATTAGAATGATTAAATATTAGAATGATTTCCAATACTACTGATTGGGTCACCGGAGAGCGGATGTCCTCAAATTAGTGATTCACAAAATATATGGTGTTTCTCTGCCAGAAGCGTTCCTGCAGCCTACAAGAAATCCATGGCCTTTCTGTGAACCTCTTGTTGGTAATTCATTAAAAAATAAAAAACTTTCTAAGAGCAGAAAATACATTTTTTAATCCAGCAAAAAATGGGTTTTTAGGTGGATACGTTCTCTACATTATTTCCATTCAGTGTTGTTACTCAAAAGGCGCGCACACATCAGAAGAAATAAGAATCCATCAGAAAAGCCATTTCACTTGTTCCTGTGCTGGGTTATCTGTCCCGAGTGTAGATATAGTCCTCTTTATTATAGAATAAAGTGTTGATTCTCCAACCCCTGCTGTCCAGTATAACATTTACGTAGCAAAGCATATCTGTTTACTCCTATTACTATTCTTTTTGGAATGTGGAAAAAAGGGCATTGCTCCTTTTTTCTAGTCAACCATTGCTTTGGTTCATGTTTTTTTAGGCCCTTCCCTTTTCTCTACATAAAAACCCTTATTACAGGGTTTGGGTTGGTAAACCATATCATATGCCTCCTTCAGCGTTAAAATAATGTAGTGTTACATACAATGTATAAATTAGAAATAACTTCATATATTGCAGCACAAGATCTCAAACTGAACTGGGAGTCAGAAGACAGAATTCTCCCCCAGGTATATATGTTACATGCATATGGAAAAATGTCTTGTGACAGGAAGTACATCGGAGATGAAAAGAGAGGGTAAAGATATCACCACATGGTCATACCAAAGGGAAAGTAGGTACAACACAATAGAATCAGCACAATTCTTAAAATGGTTAAGCTGTGGAAATGGAAAAACTATCCTTGTTCCTTGATGCCACCTGCCCCGGCAGCAGTATGGGCCAAGTAAGGTTCACACATCAAAGGTCAAGGGTGAGAATGGGGAAATTATCTTCTATTATCAGTAACCACCCGCCCAGGCAGCCATTTCAAAATACCACTTGAAAGAGTCTAACTAAGGGGGTTTTTCAAGAAGGGATAGCGCCAGATAGTGCCTCGTAGCGGCAGGCAGTGCCTGGTGAACGCCGGACCCTGTAGGCAAAACCACATTTATGAAAGCAAATCTGGGGTGCGACTCTAACAGCGCCATGTAGCGTCCGATGTATTATCACAGGCGGCTCAGCGCATAGCGCCGGCGCTCTAGCTTCCGGAGCACCAGGTAATACCTTTAGCTCACTGTCGCTCTCTCATACATTTCTATGGCCATTCATTTGCTTGTGTTTAAACAGCATGTTTGACAATTTTTTTTTTTTTTGCTCAAACTATTGTTTGACCTCTCCTGGCTGCAAACAAACACTTTTAGAAACTTTTTACATTTTTATGCAGAATTGTCATTACAGGACTGGCACTAAAGTGTTAATGTCACAGTGTTAAAACAATGTAATTTCATGTGTTTTCGCTTTGTTACTGGTGGACACATGCTCAAAAACAGACTTTAATCTCATAGTGTCTGGCGCTCTATGCTATAGCGACCAGATTTAGAGCGCCGACGCTGTGTGTGTGTCCTTTTTTGATAAGTATGGTGTTGAGTGCCGAGAATCGGTCGCACTGAGCTGGCGCTACCTTTCGCTCGCTGTAGTGCTGTACTGGTGTTACATCACACATCACATAATAATAAGTAAAGGGTGCAGCAACAAGAGGGCACTGACAGGTCTGGATATTATTTTAACAGTAAAACGCTATTCTTTCTTGCTTCAGAAAGTATTAAAAGGCCAATTAGTTATTAATTTTGGTATGATTAGTAATTGATCTTCTTCGGGGTACTTGGTTGAAACAGCTTGTGGCTAGGGGGAACTTGGCTTGAAAAGGTTGAGAATCACTGATGTACAGTATAGTGTATTGTAAAGTGTAGAGTACAAATCTCAGCTGGGGTGACCATAGAGAATAATCCACACCTTGGTATGACCCCATAATCCGCATACGCCCCAGCCAGAAACCAGAACTGCTAGACAAAGCACTTTCAGAAGCATTTAAGAGGTTTTCTTTTATTAGAATTTTAAGGGAATCAAAGGGAGCAGTTCCAATATTTTGTTATAGGTGTTTTTTCAGGGAATAACAAGGGATGCTTTTTTACATGAATTTTTAGTGTATTCAAGTTAAAAAGCTCACTGAGACGTAAGCTTCAGTTCATAACCAAAAGCCAGGGCCGGATTATGAGGGGGTGCAAGGGGCACAAGCCTCGGGGCCTCCACCAACCTTTGGGTTATGGTTTGGTCCAGAAGGCTTTTCAGTCTTTGGTGTGATGGGCTGCGGGGCCAACAACATAGCTTCCGGTGGCAGTGGGGGCCCCCTTGTGTTTGGGAAAGCCTTTTTTTTGTTTTTGCAAACCTGCAGCCTAAGCCACCACAGGGCAGGACAAAGAGTCTTGAGCAGCAAAGCCGCGGTCAGTAACGCTACAGTGATGGGTGGGTGCAGAGCTGTCAGCAGCTGCTCACTGCACATAAACCACCAAATAAAACCGATGGCAGCTCAATGCTGTTTTCTGCTGGACCAGCTGGGCAACTAAACCCCCATCCAAAATGGCAAAACAGGAGTTCCTGAGCAGCACACACCCACACAAGGATGGCACAAGGGACTCAATCTGACATTCCAGTATGTACCACCAATCAGTAACTTGGCTGGACTATTATTTTAAAGTAAAAAAACTACTGTATCTGGGGCCTCCACCACACTTAATCCTGCCCTGCCAAAAGCACACTCAAAGGTAAACTTACTTTACCAGATCTTTAGCGTAACTCTGATATTTGATTTTCAGAGACCCGAAACACACCCTAAATGTTTCCATTATAGAATAAGATTTGTGAGTACCCTTTGTGAGTACCCTTTGTCAATACTGAGTTTTGGGGCAAATTCAGTTGAACTGCACGCAAACCAAACAGAGCACCATTGGAGTAAAGCTATCTCTTACTATCCTGTACTCTATAGGGTCGATTCAGAGAAACACCAAAAACGTTAGTATTTTTTTCCGATCTGTGTTTTTTGGTGTAAATTTTCCGATTTCGTATGAACATTCGAGCGATTCTATAATGCACTTCAAACCGTGTGTAAGTTTTCCGTCCGTTCATATGGCAGTTAGTGAATCAGTTGAATGTCAGTTTCCATCCTGACTTTTCCGTTTCATTTCTCAGGTTTCAAAGTCGGTTTTGGATTTTGCCCTTTTTCCTTTTTTGTCCGGATGAAAATCCTTATGATCTTGCGCCTGCACACTACAAACTTAACTCATTAAAGTGCTGCCTACATATTTGGCTCACTCACTTCTTCTACAATGCTTAGCTAAATCACTTTGCACTTTCTTACATCTTCCATGTCTCACCCCTAAAACTGACCCAAACCACTGTGCGCTCAGGCGAATCTTCATTTCTGCTTTTTCTTTATTTCATTCGTTTTGTGGTAACCAACCATTAATGAATGTATTTCTAAAAGTAAATCAAGATTTACCAAGATGGCGGGCCAGGTAATATAAGGCAGCCTGTAAGCAGAAAGGGCCTTGTGACTGTGTTGCTCTGCATTCTGGGATTTCTGACCTTTCAAGGCCCCCAGCTCTGCTGTCTCTGAGCAAAACACAGCTGTAACCCGCACCCTGCACTTTATCCCACTCTCCTCTCCTCAGTAAGTGTGATGCATCTGACCAAAGATAAGATAAAATAATTACACAAAGCAAAGGTTGTCAACTACAACAATAAATCCGAAAACAAATTAAGATTCAAGTACAACAACAATCCAAAAAAAAAAAACAAAGGACATAAGTTTAAAAATATATCGCAATTATATGGATGTGTGGCAAAATAAAGGTTTACATGCAAAGGACTAATTAAGGTCCACATTAAAATGCTTTTATAAGGCATAAATGAAATGTATTGATTCAGGTATGCATTGCTATACAATTTATGGCCTCGGCCATGCTGATACATGCAGTTCATTGGAGCTGAAGGCGCGCAGACTCCTCCACATAGCCACAAAACATGTTCTACAATAGCAAATCCGAGTCCTCAAAGGTGTCGGAAGTGGATTTTCAATTAAACTGATTTTTAGGGTGGGAATCAGCTCTCTGAATCACATGGAAACACATCCAATTAACGGAAGTTTTAGGAATGAACGGAAAAATTACAATTTGGTTGGGAACATTTCTGATTTGGTTGTAAAACTTCCGATTTTGTTAGTAAAACTTCCGATGAGCGTAAGAGCATATACGAATTCGTTCGAACGTTCGCGCGAGTCGGAAATGGCCAAAAAAAAAGGAAAAAATGACTAACACCCACCCAAACTTCCGATTCCCGATCCGAAATCAATTAACTTTTGCATTTAGAATCGACCCTTATGAGCGATTGTCAGTTTCTCCTCCTCCCTTATGTACTGCACCTGAGCTTATTCTGCATAGTCATTGTTTCTTTCTTCTTTTTATAACAAGTAGAATTTGGATGGGAAAGTGCAGAGAATACAGAAAGATAAGCACAGCTTCATTTTAATCCGTTCCTCATGGATATTTGTTTTTAAGCCAGGATTGCAAAGTTTATTTAATAAAAATGACTTATAGTCATCTCTCCTCTTTATGAAAGGATAAAGGAGTCCCATTCCCTGTACTAACTTGCATTAATCTTAGCTCATGCTGACTGCTAGACGCCATATCCCTTTCTCTCAGCGATACTTTGCTACATTGATAGTCCTGGTCTGTTTTTATTTTTGCTAATGTACGAGAAGGATCTGCTGTGACATATTATACATTGTCTGCTGTATCGAGCGTAAGGGAAAAAAACATTTTTGTGCAACCAAAATTGTGCACAAATGAGTTTACTCACAGTAATGAATCAACCCTATTGTGTGATTTTTACATTTTCTTTGCATTTTATTGCATGAAATAAGTATTTGATACACTAGAAAAACAGAACTTAATATTGGGTACAGTTACAATTACAGAGGACAGACGTTTCCTTTAGTTCTTGACCAAGTTTGCATACACTGCAGCAGGGATGTCGTATTTGTCCTCCATACAGATCTTCTCCAGATCTTCATCTTTAGCTCCCTTTAAGGATTTTATCTTGGGTTCAGGTCTGGAGACTGGCTAGACCTCTCCAGGACCTTGAAATGCTTCTTACTGAGCCACTCCTTAGTTGCTCTGGCTGTGCTTTTTGAATCATTGCCATGCTGGAAAAACCAGCCATGACCTATCTTCAGTGCTCTCTACAATACATTTTACTCTCATGATACATGGCCCCATCCATCCGCCCTATCCCCTTTTCAGAAAAGTGCCCCCAACATATTATGCTGATGTTTCCACCCCCATACTCCACAGCTGGGGGTTGTACTGGCGCCAAACATTTTTTCAAAGTACGTCAATCTAAGAACCAAGTAAACAACTGTGGATTGAATACAATGCTACCCATGTGGACATTGTTGGTGCAGTTGACAAAAGCCATTATTTGATCCAGTGCAATATTGGGGGTCATGCTAATTATTTTGTGCCCATTTGGATATAAATTGCAACCTACATTTGTGAGCTTTGTCACACAAAAAGTGCAATAAAAAATGTTTGTTCTAATAGGGTACTATTGTATCCAAATGTTCAACAAATTATCCTTACCTTATTGGAAAAATTATGCACCTTGCCTGTAAAAATGCAGGTACTGGTGATTTTAGTGGTGTTTTTACAGCACAGTCACTCTTCCTAGGGCCACCAGCACCTGGCTGAGGGTGATAAATGCTTAATGCAATCCTTGTTCTTAGTTACATTATTAGTTCTCGTTTCTTGGTTCATTCAGCCTGTGCTTAAGATCCAGTTTATGTGCACAGTTGCTTTATACTTTATGCCTGTTGTAAGGTTTTGTATGTTGTTATTGTATCTACCCTACCCGCACTAATGCAATATTCTAGCCCAATCTCACATCCTGGTGGAGAGCCTTTCCTCCAGTTTGCGAGCAAGCCTGGCACTACTGTGACTTAAGAAGTGTGCTTAGGAGCTGGTCAAAGGAGCATGGGCCACAGAAAAAGGACGATTGTGTGGGTCACCATTTTTTGAGTTACACAATTAAATTAACTTTAAATGAACAGACTCTATTAACCCTCATTGGCCAAATAGGGAGTGAGGCTATACCCCCTGGAATGAAGACACAGGCAGCAGAATTCATAATTCAAAGGGATCCCAATCGTACCCCAGTCTATTAAACTTTAACAGATGTACTAGATCTGGTTTCTTCATAATTTATCCACATCTGTCTTGACTCTCAAATATGTTTTTAAACTAAGAGCTGCAAAAAGAATGCACAATTTGATATTTCCTTTCTGGCACTTGAACCCTCAAAAGTTAGCATCCAATTAGGAGCATTGTAGAGAGAATACATTGTTCAGGTTTTGAATAATTTCCTTTCCTGGGGCCTCGGATCCTGTGAGATATGCTCTTTCTAACATGAACTTCATTAAATCTATGCTATGACATTTCTCAGCTCGGCAAACGTGTGCAAGTTCAGAGCCAAGACAGATCATGTAGCCTGTCCAGCTCACTAAATATCATGGTTGTTGTGTCAGGCTGGTGCTGTAGAAATGGTAGACTGATAATGAAGAACATGGAGAAATTCTCTGTTACATTACATACAGCGAGCTCTACTCACAAGGGTTCCCTAATCTGAGATCGAATTCCAGCTTTACATTCTATTCTACGTGTAGAATACTATCTGCATAAAGATCTCACTACTAAATGCAGATATAAGACTTCAGCTATCATTTTAGTAGGCTATAATAAATGGGTAGCCACATATCTATCTATGTTGGGGACTCAAAATTAAGAGTAGGGACCACACTAAACACAGAGTGCCTTGCCGGGGCAGTGTGGCTTCCACATGTATCTGCAGATATGTGCAACCAAATCTCTGTCTTTCCACATAGCTAGACATGTTTGGTGCTTAATACTTGATGATGATGAGAGGGTTAAACTGGGCGGTAAATTGGATCCCAGGCCCTGAATAATAATAATAATTTTGTATAAATAATAGTGATTGAGCTGCTCCCACCCCCCTTTATTCATTTGAATTGCCATGAGCACAAGCAGGGAGGAATTCAGTCAATATGGATTTCTCCCTGTGAAGTGTTCTAAAGGGAGGCTGGAAGCTTCCCAGGTGAGTAGCTCTCAGATATTTGTCTGCATTGCATGTCCCAACTTTGGGGACTCAGAATTAAGAGTAGGGACCACACCAAACACAGAGTGCCTTGCCGGGGCAGTGTGGCTTCCACATGTATCTGCAGATATATGCAACCAAATCTCTGTCTTTCCACACAGCTAGACATGTTTGTTGCTTGATATTTAGTTGATGAGAGGGTTAAACTGGGCGGTAAATTAGTTCCCAGGCCCTGAATAATAATAATAGTTTTGTATAAATAATAGTGATTGATCTGCTCCCACCCCCCTTTATTCAGCCACATATCTACTACACATTGAATTCATTGAAACACATGTACTTGTAGGTATACTTGTAACACATGTAGGTATAGCATATGTGCCACAAAAAAATGTGTATGGCAACTTAGAGCAATAAGGGTAAGAGCACTGGAGCACAAACTCACTGCTGTGCTAGAAGAACTTTCCCCGATGTACACAGTTCCCCACATCATTTTTCCAATGAGGTAAGGTGGAAACAACAGCACCCTATGGTCTATGCAGAAAAATGTGGTAAAATCTTTAGCATAGCCCATAAGGGGCTGTTATTAGACCTTAAAAATATATCCTTACATCACTGGAACAATAATGGACCTAAACTGTACATGTGATTTTTTTTTTTTGGGGGGGGGGATGTAGGACAAAGGCCTTTTTTTGTGTGTTTCGCTAAAAAGCTTGGGGTACAAGTTGCAATCCACACTGGCTCAACACCCCCTCCCCCCCCCCCCCCGTGTCTGCGAAAATCTAGGATTCACACGGCAAGGCAAACAACTATTTATATATGTGACATAGGTACCACAACGCAGTATTCTATGACTCCTTTATGGTCCCGCACAGACACATTCCTATGGCACAATTGCATTTCTCAATATCCTATCATTTCCTATATTTTAACAGTAACAGTTTTTTAAACACATTCTGTTTTATAGGAGGGGACTGCTTAACTCTAAATTTTAATTATGAACCAGCCTGCTGGCAACAGTAGTATGAAATAGTAACATTGGGCTTGATTCAGTAAGTGGTGAAGAAACATTTCTTGGTAGTAAAACTTTAGGTGTAAAAGCATGAATTTGTCACTGTTGTTGAATACCTAGCTAGGAAGACAATAAAAGTTAATGGCACTTTTTACCCCTAAGAAAAGTAGGGAACTTTTTATACCTTTTTTACACTGTAGTAAAAAGTGTACAAAATCTGGTGGAGGCCCTAGATAAAGTATTTTATTTTCCTTTAAAATAATAGTCCAGCCAAGTAACTGATTGGTGGTTGTCTGGCAGTCGCCTAATTACTGGAACGTCAGATCGAGTCCCTTGTGTGGGTGCGTGCGGCTTGGGAACTCCTGCTTTGCCATTCTGGTGGGGCGTAGGGTAGTGGCCCAGGTGGTTCAGCAGAAACCAGATCCCTGCATTGAGCTGCCAGCGGCTGTGCTTGGTGGCTTAGGTGCAAAGAGCGGCTGCAGAGCGACAGCTCTGCATCTACCCATCACTGTAGCGTTGCTGATGGTGGCTTTGCTGCTCTAGTCTCTCTATCCTGCCCTGTGATGTCTTTGGCTGCAGGTTTGCAAAAACAAAAAAAGGCTTGCCCAGGCACCCACTGCCTCCGATAGCTTTATTGCCAGCCCTGCTGCCCCTCAGACCAAAGACTGAAAAGCCTCCTGGACCAGACCATAACCCAAAGATTGGTGGAGGCCCCCTTTGCAGAGCAAGTGGTGGAGGCCCGGGAAGTGCACCCCCTCATAATCCGGCCCTGCATCTAGGCCACACTTGAACTCTTAGTGTATTTCTTATAACAACCTCCTCTAGCAGAGAGTTTCATAGTCTCCATGCTCTTATGTTAAAGAATTCCCACCTACGTCGGTGCAACAAGCTTCTATCTTCTAATCTTAGTGGATGCCCCTGTGTTATAGTTGCAACCCTGGGATTAAATAGATTGTGCAACAAATCCTTGTATGCACTCCCACATACATTTATACATAGTTATGAAATCACCCCTCAGGTGTCTCTTTTACAAACTAAATAAACCTAATTTTGATAATCTTTCAGGGTTCTCTAGTTCCCTCATTCCCTTTATTCATTTAGTTGCCCACCTAAATATATGCTCAATATCTGCCCAAAGCACTGCATGATGGCTAAAAACGTATCAGCATCAGTAACCCTGATAAGATGTTATTCCAGCCCAGGCTAGTTCAGCGGACGGGCAGAAGCAGAATCCACAAACCTGCCAGCCCTAATTCTTCTTCCTTCCAGAGGAATAAGAAAAACAAGCTTGGTTGTATTTTTAATGCTGTGTGTAAAAGCAACTGTCAAGAGGATTTTTATTAGTCTTCCATTTTCCTTTATAGAGCTGCTTAAACAGATATTCACGTTCCTCTAGACAGACTTAGCCAAGAAAAAATTCCAAACTTAAACCGGACCTTCACCATGATTTATTGAAAAGCCCAAATCCTTATAAAGCGATTCCCAAGCATCTAAAATTAATATATTTTAAGTTTTTAGTCACTTATTATTCTTTCACCCACTGGGCTGCAACTCTGTTCAGGACTTTAGGATACAGGCGCCGCCATTTTGACTCAGAAGCATCACACTGAGGAGAGGAGAGTGGGATAAAGTACAGGGGGTGGGTTATAGCTGTGCTTTGCTCAGACAAAGCAGAGCTGGGGTCAGGAAAAGGTCAGCAATCCCAGAATGCAGAGCAGCACAGTCAGAAGGCACTTCCTGTTTGCAGGCTGCCTGATGTTCCATGAGCCGCCATCGTGGATGTTTAAAGGCTCATACCATTAAGTAGATGCAGGTAGGATGCTTTTTAATGTGAGCAATCTGTATGTACAGGGCGTGGGAAACATATAAGATAGACTTATATTCAGAGTGAAGGACCGCTTTAAGGGATCTAATGTAAAAGCACGCATTCATTGAAAGCCCCTGCTTCCATACCATACGGATAATGCTGAAATGCCGAGGAATTCTTGAAATACTGCCGTTCTAAACAGAAGTGTTTGGAACAAAGCAGATGTTTCAAAAGTAAAGTGTTTATTCTAGTAAACTGCACTTCTTCAGTGACCTGAGCGTGCGTCTACAGCCATCTGTAATCATATGGTTGGTTGGTTTCCAGTACTAAAACCAGAAGAAATAATGCTGCCCAGCTCGGAGCTTTTTTCTTCCTGAATAAGTGTACACTCTCTAAAGCAGAATTCTCCTGTGCAAACTCATGTGGGAAACAGCTCTGAATTATTAAACAATGTTCATTTGCTTATGAAACTAATCTTCCCTCTAGACAGAACCCATTCGTGCCATGATGAGCAGCATGCTTGTAGCTGCCTCCGAGCCAGGAACTAGGTATTTCTAAGCTCGGAAAGTTTGGAAACTGTAAGTGGATTGCTTCCTCCCAAAGGTGGCTGCATCCGTGTACATCTATCTCTTCAACATAAAATAATGTTGCGCTCAATCATGCATTTACACATTTCCTAACACGATTTTGATTGCTTCACAGATGTTTATTTATGACAAATGTGCAAAATCTGCAAAGTTTAAATAATGTAGCATATACACATATTTTAAGTGGTGTGGTGTATTATTCAAACTTTTCAGATTTTCTAATGATTGGTCAGGCTTCTGCTTTTTAAAGTGGGACAAAAAATGGGATATTGACTCTCGGGTTTTGTTTCTTACCACTGGGGCATACTGATTTGGGATGCCCTACTGTGTAAAACCCCCAGATCTCCCCAAAAAACTCACATTTCCTTATCTTATGGAGTATGCGTAGGCTCTCGTCCAATCAGAGCTGTTTACCCTGCATATTAATGCTCAGAAAACGGCTCTGAGCTTGGGAATCAGAAGCAAGAGCAAGCAAGAGCAGAGGAGTCACCTATCTGAATGGCTGGGCTGGGAGCACGTCTCTGTCCAGAGATGCTGGGATTGTGGTTGCTCTTACTCCCCATTGTTTACTTTGCCGCAGGAGAATATGAGTTTTGCTGGGACTCAGGGGATTTACACATACATGGGAAGACCAGCGGGTGGCCCTGGAGAATTTTAAAGAGAACTTTAAAGAGAAACACACCTCAGTTCCCCTGTAGCTAAGAGAAAATAAAAACAATATTTATTCTCAAGGCTTTTTTACAGTATCTCCATAACTTAATGTCAAGCGCTATGTGCAAGCTTTCTTTTTAGCTTTTGTGAGTAGAGTAAGGTTAGGTCCTCAGGTTTCCATCTGTTGATGGAAGATTAAGCCTACCTTCTTCTACCTTTTTTTTTTTTACCTGGCTGGCTAGAAATCTTATTTTTGACTGGCGGTCTTGTGACACCACTGCTGCAGTGATAAATGTGGACCCTGGCTTCGAGCTAGGTGAATATAGAGTCTGATTTAAGACTAGCGCCAGGTATTGCGCATTTGTGCGTCTATGTAGCGGCGCTTAGAGCGTCCGCTAGTGGACGCTGGTGGCTGGCTGCTGTTGTACCCAGTCCAGCATTGATTAATGTGATGTCTGGAGGGCACTGTAGAAGCGCTCTCCCTGAATCAATGCATATGTATTGCCCAAGGGAAAGCCACCCAAGGAAACAGTTAAGTGCGTTCGAGAAAGAAAAACACAAAGCCAGGGTTGGCCATATAAAACTAGGCGCTCTAGCAATGAGTGCTGGACGCTATATGAAAAAAGTCTGTTTCTCAACACATATACACCAGCACCAGAGCGTAAACATATGGGCCTCAATTCAATAAGAGTTGAAAAAAATTAAATACAATTCATGAGAAAAGAGCCATGTTGCTGAATCACCAGATAGGAAAACAATGAAAGTCACTTTTTTGCTCCTAAGAAAAGTAGAGAACTCTATACTCCTTTCTACATTGTAGTAAAAGCTGCTATTGACTTTCATTGTCTTTTTATCTGGTGATTCAGTGACATTCTCAGGCTTTTTTCTCATGAATTGAATTTTTACTACTGTGAGAATTTTTTTCAACTCTTATTGAATTGAGGTCATGGAATGACATTATTTCAACACTGTAACAATGACACTGCAATGGCAGACCTGCACATACAATTCTGCATGAAAAAAGCAAAATATAACAATATAAGTGTTTGGTTGCTGGGCAGGAGAGGCTATTAAATAATTTGATCCTAAAATTGAGAAAGCTAATTTATTAAAATGCTATTTATACACAACCAAATAAAACATCATATAAATGTATGCAATAATGCTGCTGAGCTACAGGTGCTACATGGGGCTGCTGAACATACAGTGGCGGCGCTTTACACTGAGCCACTGCTATTAATACATTCAACGCTACATGGCGCTATTAGAGGCGCTGACCAGATTGAATTTTCATATATATGGTTTTCACATACTGTGCCCGGCGTTCACCTGGCGCTACTTGGTACTACGTGGCGTTAGCGTTTCTTAAATAAGGCCCATAATGCTGCTCATAAATGAATCTGAGACATTAAATTATTCAAAACTTCCCACTTATAGTTTTCTCTTTTTCAGAGGTTCAATGTGATTTGCATTGGCACAACTGGGGACTACACCTAATCATAACCCAGGGGATTAGGATATTGGCTACTCGCTACTAATTGCTAACAGGTATATAAAATCAAATCTGCAGCAACAATAACCTGTGGTATAATATTATATAATAATGGACATAATAATAGACTGAAAACTCAAAAGGTCATAGGATGGTCCCATTTCCAAGACATTAATTCATGAAATTTGTTCCCTGCTAAACCTACCTTGATCAGTCTTTATGAACAAGGAGCAGGGAGTAAGGTCTAGAACAGGGGTACTCAACCACTTCTTGTAAAGGTCCATTTACAGGCATCTGGTGAGAGGCGGAGGTCCGAATGGGGCGCGGTCAGGGGGGATGGATAGTTAGAAATCAGCACATTGGGGGTGGGCTGGGGGTGGATTATACCTTGCAATGCCACTTCCTGTCCGTGCAGTACTTCATATTGCAATGCTAGGTGCCAGGGAGTCATGACACTGGCAGGGAGACAAACAACTACAGCGCCAATCTGTAAAGGGGCAGCGCTGAGCATGGCAACACAGAAGCAACTAAGTGCAGGGCTGTCAAGTCAGGGGTCCAGAAATTTGGCACCGAGGTCCGCATTCGGACCCCGGTCCGCCAGATGAGTACCGCTGGTCTAGAAGAAAGAATCCTGCTTTAATTAGTCTGTGGAGGAATTTAACTGGTGTAAAATGAACCCAGACATAAACCTTGAACAACTTTTGAAAACAAGAGGAACATCATCTGCAGTCCCCAACAAAAGAGGCCATTCAGGCAATGGCAACAATAGGACAGCAATGAGTTCACCTGAAGCCTGCACCATGTGTGTCCCCTCCTTTCACTGCAGTGAGCTATAGCAGGGCTTCAAAGGTTTTTCAATTTCATTCCTCCACATCCACACATAAATGTGATCAAACAACACTCCCAGGCCTGGCATGTCAAAGCGTTAACACCTGCTAATAATGGGAACACTGAGGGACAAGGGAGGCCATGTGACCACATTTGGAGAGTGGTCATGGAAAATGGAAAAGTAAAAGAGGCAAACTTTGAAGAGCTGCTACAGCATCAACAGTACAATGCAGAAAATGTAGGAGAGGCACAATGGGCAGGCTTTGCATGGTTATTGCTTTCCCTAGACTGTCCCTTTAAGTATTTTGTGTATACCTTTGGCTTGGAAACAGAAAGCATATACTGGGGTGTTTGTGTTTACAGATACTTTTCACAGTGAGGGCTATCCAAATGATTTTGAAAGCCACTGCAATTTCTGATAAGGCTGAGTTTTAATTCAATACGCAATGAAGTGGAATTTTTTTTTTATTTTTAATTTCTTCAAGTACATTTTTATTTAAAACATACAAATACATTTAATAAAAAACATTTCTATACAAATAGAAAGATGCACTAACCAATAGGGTGCTGTTGTTTCCAGTGTTGTGAAAGAAGATATCTATTTCAATAGGTTTCAATAGAAAAAAGAGAGAATCTGCTGTTCACATAAGGAATACAGTTGCAGACAAAGACAACAAATAAAACATAGGTAATTACATCCTGCTAGGAGTTTAGTGACTTCACTTTTAGAGACCTCTATTGTTTGAATTGTACTTGTCTATGCAGAATATTCTATTTCTTTATTTTCATTTTTTTCCAAGGTGCAGCATATTTTAAAAGCCGCCCTCACTGTCTTCCATTTACAGCATGGCAGATTTTTTGCAATACAAAGTAGTGTATTCAACATATTTGAATATTTTCAAAATATATCCATATAACCTAAGGCTATCCGTGTTTTGTGTATATTTTACTATCAAATTTACATTTTTACTGAGCTTGAAGTATGCAGTCCTTTGCATATGCTCAGCCATAAAATTCTATAGCGTATCCATCCAATGAATTTAAACAACTTATTATAAAGAACTCTGTCCAGGTTATATTGTAAGGCAGGTTATATTGTAAGGCAATTGTGTCACACATAAAATAAGGTCATAGTGTCACAATGGAAATTGAGGCTATGCAAAAATCTCTTTTACATTTTACAATGCACTATGCTTATTCCAAATGTTGTTGCTTGATTTAAAGATAATGTACTAAAGCATTTCTGTACTAGATTAGATTATGTTCCTGGAGGTTTGGCCACAATTAAATTAGGAAAGGATTGTTAACAGTAGTTGACCTACAGTATCTTTATATGAGGCTATATTTGACTTCTGATTCCTGAGCCACCAAGGCTAAGGTAGCAAAATCAGATTGGTTACATTAATCCTATAGCAGAAACCACAAGTTTTCACCCAGGTGCCCAGACCTATAAGGCATATCTCCTCATATGTGTCTGCTTTCACTATATTTGGCCCAGTTCAGCACTGTCCATATCCCCATAATGCCACATTGTCTCTCTGGTGTCCTCTTGGCTTCTTTGTGAGTGCTTCTGAGCCTGCAGCATGGGCTTGTCAGGGGGCATGTCCAGAGCCATTTCCTATGTTCATCATGGCATTCAGGAGCTTCCACAAAGTAAGCCACCCTCCTCATAAACCACTCAGATCTCCCTTTCTACTTAATTCTTAAAGTTAATTTGCCTCCCTATTCTGTAGACCCCAACCATCTCTTGAAGAGACACCATCAGGTCATGTTGGATCTCCACATAGCTGGTTCTATAGCTCTGTTGCTGCACTAATTTACTTGTGTATCTTCGTGGATATCTGAAAAACCTGACTTGTTGGTGGCTCTCCAGGAGAGGGTTGGGGTACACTGCCTTGGATTATGCAGGCATCCATTTAACAACCAATGCCTGCTCAAAGACCCCCCCATACAATTTTAGAAGCATGTCTACATTACTATCTATTCATTTATTGGTGCTCCTCATGCCACAACATAAGTCATCAGTGGCCCTTTTAATGCCAAATATTTCCTCATCATCTATAATTTTCATAAACACTCTATATCCCCCATAATTACTGCATTAATGGTAATTTTGCTTTACAAAAAGGAGGCAATACCTTTAAAGTGTTAACAAGCACTCTCTGTTAGAAACTAAAATCATCTGCCCATTGCTGAATTAATTAAGAGCAAATGATTTAATAACAAGCACTTGCAAATGTATAAAAAGCCATACTGCCACTTCACAACATCTTTGCTGAAGCGTGGCCCTATTCTAATCTATAAAACCTAAAATCTGTAGAATCTACTGGGGCGGGATGTCCTCCGTTAAGTGCTAGCCCTCTAGATTCTATGTGGTTGGCATTTTCCCAAGTTTAAAGCAAAAAAACGGAAAAGGTTCACCTCCAATCAGGATCCAGCAATTGGAGTCTCCTCTTCCCCCAGTGGGCCTCCAATCGCCGGTCCGGGGTCTACAGCAGCACTGGTTCTCTGTCCCATGTTCTGCATCTGGCAGCTCCCTCCCTGCTGCAGGGAGGTGTTTTTATACCGGTGAGAGTGCTGGTATAAAAGCCCCTCGCTGCAGCCTATGCCAGTTCACAGGGCAGGTTGGGCTGGCAAAATGTTAATTTTTCATTATTTTTCACATATTTTATCCAAAAATATTATAAAAGCATTGGAAAAATAACAAACGAGACACTTAATGTTAAAGCCCAGGCTCTGCTGGAAAAAAAATATATCATTCTCTTGGAAATTCCTGCAAAAATCACAGTTAAACATATATAGTGCAAAATAGTTAGAAAATTATTAAAAATGGGCAGGCAGCAAAGGTAATGCCTGTAGGTAGGTAGGCACTGTGGGTTAACACACCATGGTGTGGTGGGCCTGGGAGCTTGGCATGGCAGTTATCTTGTTTGGAGGGGTTCCAATACTTTTTAAAATAGAAAAATAAGATGGCATAGAAAATATATGACAGATCTTAGCTCACAGGTGTTGAGGACCCCTCCTATGCTAAGGCATATCCCATTCTCTCCTGCAAATGTGCGGAGATAGTCTTCATATGCATACAATAACTACCGAGGCTGAGCACTCAACTATCGATGAAATGTGCAGGTTAGAACAGACTGGGGACTGGTTGGGATATTTTAATATAAGCTTCAGCCAACCAGTTAGGCCCCACCAGCAGTAGGGATTGGGTCTGAGGCATATATTTATTGCCCTAATTGGTGGCATTAAATACTTATGAATGCTTATTGGTTTTGGTTTTGGCAATATCATTTTTTTGCTCTATAGGATGCACCTGCACAGAAGACGCACCTAGGATTTGAGGGAGGAAGATAAGAAAAAAAAATATTCTGAACCAAATGGTGTGCTAAAATACCCCCCAATCACTCCATTACAACAATGTGTAGAATCCCTCCAATTACCTCATTACAGACCCCAACTTACAGGCAGTGAGCGGCATCCCACATTACAGGTAGTGAGCGGTATCCCACATTACAGGTAGTGAGGTGCATCCCTAATACAGGAAATGTGTTTGACATCCTAAATACAGGCAGTGTGTGTGGCATCCACAATACAGGCAGTGTGTGTGGCATCCACAATACAGGTAGTTGTGTGCAGCATCCCCAATACAGGCAGTGTGTGTGGCATCCCCAATACAGGCAGTGTGTGTGGAATCCCCAATACAGGTAGTTGTGTGCGGCACCCCGATACAGGCAGTGTGAGGCAATTATACTTACATTTTTTTGCGTGTGTAAGTATTTGTCTATGTCTATTTTGGAAGGAGACTGGCT
Organism: Gastrophryne carolinensis; assembly: GCA_027917425.1. NCBI lineage: Eukaryota > Metazoa > Chordata > Amphibia > Anura > Microhylidae > Gastrophryne > Gastrophryne carolinensis. Next base: position 481,507,194 of record CM051234.1, on the reverse strand, counting down.
GCTGCAGGAATGTAGGACAGCATCATGGGAGCCCCATGAATGTAAGGTTTTTTTTTTTTACATTTGCATGATAAGACGCAGTGAGATTTTCCCCTCACATTGGGGGGGGGGGGGGGGGGAGGGGGGGAGTGTGTCTTATAGGGTGAAAAATTCTTTGTATAATAATTTGTAAATGTTATATTTATCTATCAGGCTGATTCATCACTAACGCCAGGTAGCGACAGATGAGCGTCTGTAGCAGGCATTTTCAGAGCACCCACTAGTAGTCACTGTGCTTGGCCGTGGGTCGCTAGTTCTTAGCGACTCAGTCGCTGTGCAGCAATGATGAATACATTGTGATGAGTCGCTATTTGACCAGTACAGCGCTGTATGGGAGCGCATGTTAGCGACTGGTCAGTGTTACCGACTCACAACATATTCATTAAAAAAACAGCCTCCCCAAACTCCGGCGCTGAAAAATGCTTCTCTGAAGCCCAGAGCGCTGCAGGCTGTGTGTTTAAAGTCTGTTTTTCAGCATGTATCCACTAACAAAGCGAAAACATATGGAATGACATTGTAATAACATTGTGACATGAACACTTTAATGGCAGACCTGTAATGTCATTTCTGCAGAAATATATAAAACATGATACATTTTTGAAAAACCTGCATTTTTAATGCCATAAGAGGTCACAACATTATTTGAGATTTAAAAAAGAAAAAACAGTTGAAAGAGAAGAAAAGGATAGTCCATGTATGAAATGTATGGGAGAGTGACAGGTAGCGAGAGGTAATACCTGGCGCTGTGCAAGGCTGAACGCCGGCGCTGTTCGCTGAGGCTGGGATAATGATGAATCAGACGCTACATGGCGTTATCCCAGTCGCTCAACAGAATCTGCTTGATAAATGTGTAATTGCGTGCCGTGTCCGGCGTTCACCTGTCGCTACCTGCCGCTACCTCTCATTAACAAGGCACTACCTGACGCTATCGCTTCATAAATAAGGCCCTATATCCAACTCTCTCTATATATTAAACATCTAACTTTATCTAAGTTAACAAGTGGTTCTTTCCATGTTCCTATTTTACAAACCTCCCCTCTCTGCTACTTCATATTTAATTTCTCACTATAAAGCAACACATTTGCATAAAGTCAATCTTTTTTGATATTTCTCTGTGTCTAGACAGTGTGGGTAATTAACCTAAATGGTCATAGCAAGTTAATTTTCCAGTTTACTGTACAATTGTAGCAGCTAAATTATGATTTCTTTAAAATGATAAAACTGCTGCCTAAACCAGAGATCTTTCTTTATACAGGATCTCTTGAATACCAGAGTCACCTTTATTCCTTAGTCAAAGTAGAGCCTAAACTGCATATTAAAGTCTATGCACAGAACACCTACAAGCCTGAATTCTAAGAGACGTCATTTGTGGCTCCTAAAGGGATAAAACAAGATTCTTGAATTAATGAGTAATGTTAAAAAGATATCAGAGATCAGATGTTGTTACTTTATGCAATTCATGCCAATTAAAGCAGTCCCACTTGATAAAGAAAAAAGTTGTTTCAGCTGCGTGCTCTTGATTCCTGTGCTCTGGTGTGTTTCCCTATTGGCCATGAGAATCAGTGTGCAGCTGGCCAGCCAGGGGATGATTGCCAGTAGCAGACAACACAGGACTTCATGGGACATAGACAGAGCAGACCAAGCTTCTGGTCACTGATCAAGCACAAAGGAGAGAACATTTTCTCAGAAAGACTGGAAGGGGTGTAAAAATATTTTTATTGTGCATTGGACCACTTTAAGTTACATACTTATAAAGGCAATTAAGGCAGCAACAAATGCTCCTTCTACCCTGCCCCCCCCCCCCCCCCCCCGGTGCATTGCACTTGAGATTTTAAAAACCTTCACCTGGACTGGCTATTCTCCCACTCCCTCACCGGGAGATTCACGCTGAAATCAAGGCTTCTGATCCTTCGGGGCGCTGGGAGTGATAATCCTGTTATCCAATCGGGGGTGAATGGGCCACAAGCATATCACTCACGGTCTGCAGCATTGGAGGACGAGTAAGAAATCCTCAGTAAGTTCAGAGAGCCATATATTGAGATGGGAGGTGAAACCTTTGGATGGGCTATCTCTCCATCCTGATGTGACTATAACAAACAAGATAAATCATTCTGAAAAGCCTGCTAGCTCCCTGATGAGAGGTCCATTGTGGTACATTATTTAGAAAGTTGTAAAACTCTTTGAAGCAGTCATGAGCCTGTTATTGCAATAACGATAACTTACATTTTAATGTGATGTGCACTGTGGGATGGGAAGGACTTTCTAAGTAATATCTCATCTGTTTATCTTTACTTTATAGAGGAGCAGCATCTGGCCTAGAGTCTATAAGACCCTAGGGCTGTGGTCTTCCTCTTTTTGGGGCCTCTCAATTTGGGATGCCCCAATGACAGCTTGACCTGAAACTCACCTTTTATTTTATTATGGAATGCATGCATTCCCTATGGCAGCATCCCTGGAGCACCTCCGGTTGATGCGCACTCCTGCGTCTGGCCTGGTTTACTGATGAGGGAGCGCACAACCGTGGAAAAGGGACTGTGGGGATGCTTGTCTCGTCCCCTTCAATCATCTTTTTATGCTGCTCATCAGAGCCTGCACATGCATATCCAGTGTTTCCTTGATACAGTGGCCATGCCAAATGAGGATGCTCCACTGGAGAAGAACAATCACGGAGATAGTGAAATTCTTGGTGATCCTTCTTCTTTATGTCTCTGAAAGGCCTAAGGGGCCCAGCATCAATTGTTCCTTTTTCTGTTGTTCCTTTTAATAAGAGGATATATTAATTTGGTTGGATGTGGCATTGCACTGTGCGTTACAATCAACAGCTTGCTATTGTCTTATAAAATATTCTTGTGAATAAAAATAACTGAAACTTATACTATAACTTATAGTGGTTTAGAGACATATTACGAACTTTGGTAAATGATCCTCCAGGGGTGGGGCACAGGGTTACTAAAGCATGAGCAACATTTCCACGTCTCATACATTTAAGTTAGCTAGGCCAGGCTTGTCGGATATTCATATCACAATGGAATGTTCGCCACTGGATTCATTTATTTTTAATCAGCAGGCGATAGTGAGCTAATTTTTAAAACAGACTTTTTTTTTTATTGCTAATAGCCTGGATTTGTTTCCTTCCTTATTCTCTTCTTGCCTGGCTATTGATGTTGTTTAGAAATACCTAATTGGATTTTGTTTAGACCTATTTCTCATTTTGACTAGAATATTTACTGCACTTTTGAGAAAAAAAAATATAGTTCCTTTGTCCTAGGTCTGAGCCTTTTATTGAAAAGGCATCAAAGGCAGCTGTACTACCTTTGATTAAAAGCCAGTATAAATCATGTATTTTTTTCTCTTTTAATTCCTTTGCATTGTGGCAATCCTTTCAGTTGGTGAAAATTAGTTTTGCATGCACACCTTGATCTGAGGTATTAACACTTGGCAGCTGTACCTTGGTAATCTTTATGTACACAGGCTTCTAAATCAAGTCCACAAAGATTGACACCCACCTGCATCCATGTTGCTTAGACAGCAGTAAAGCTCCTGCACACCACCATGCAGAATTGAGGTTGCTCTACACATATAGGTGCACTGCAAAAAAATGTGTATAGTTTTAGTAATTCTGTTGTCAATACAGAGTGAACTTTTCCAAGTGTTTGGCTTACAGCCAAGGAAACCCCAAAATTCATCTCAGAAAATTATAATGATTAACCTAAAACAGCTGCAAAGGCTTCCTAAGCGTTTAAAAGGGTCCCTTAGTCTGGTTCAGTAGGTTACACACTCATGCGGAAGACTGCTGACTTGACAGATGTCCAGAAGGCAGTCATTGACACACTGCACCAGGAGGGTAAGCCACTAAAGGTCATTTCTAAAGAAGCTGGCTGTTCACAGAGTTATGTATCAAAGCATATTAATGGAAAGTTGAATTAAAGGAAAAAGTGGAGTAGAAAAATGTGCACAAGCAACCAGGATAACTGCAGGCTTGATAGGATTGTTAAGAAAAGGCCATTCCAAAACTTGGGGGAGATTCACAAGGAGTGGACTGCTGCTGGAGTCAGTGCTTCAAGAGCCACCACACACAGATGTATCCAGGACATAGGCTACAAGTGTCACATTCTACTACTGTATGTGCCACTCATGACCAATAGACAATGCCAAAGCGCCTTGCCTGGGATAGAATGAACTGGACTGTTGCTCAGACTGTGTTGTTTTCAGATGAAAGCACTCTTGGCTTGGAAGGCAAAAACAAGGACTTTCAGAGGCATGGGTGTTATGGTACACATTCTCCTGTGTCAGAGCTATCTGCTGTTTATAACCTAGGTTTGGTTAAAGTGGACCAAAACCCAGCTATCGGCCTGGGGATCTATAAGATTCCTGGGCTGATCCATTCCCTCCCCGCAGGGCATTCAAAATGGGGATGCCCCGCTGTGTGAAACGCCCCAGGACACCGGCTACACTTACCTTAATCCTGGTCCAACGGTGCATGCGTGGGCCATGGTCGCTTTTTGCGCTTCTCTCTAGCAGGGAGCGTGCGATTGGGGTGCCCTAGGGGAGTGGACCAAACCCAGGATAGTCAAAATCCTGGGTTTTGGTCCACTTTAATGTATATTTACTTCCATAGAGTTCCATTGTAGATGCTGCCATCTTGTTCTGGCCTTCCAGACATGCAGTTTGTTTACTCAAATCCATTTATCTGTTATAAGATTGTTACAGTCATATCAGCTTAGCTAGAATCAACACCTCTATCCTGACTACCCAGTCTCCTTTGTGATTTTAGTCCAATGCTTCTTCTCACCAGCAGCTGCATAAGCAGACCATAGGGCTGATTCAAAGCCTCTTTTACCTGAACTTTCACATGAAAAAGCATGTGTATTTTTTGGGCCGTTTGTTGGTTTCTTGTTAGCTTTTTCCATCGTATTAGTGTTTTCGTTGTGTGTGAAAGTCTTTTCTGTGTGTAATTGTGTTGTATTTTTTTTTTTACATGCATGTGTAAAACGTGTGATGAGTGAGACTTCCACATGATTCAAAGCCCAGATTTAGCATGTGAGAGAGGGCTTTACAACGGGAATTTTCCGACGGCACTTCCGGGTACTATTTGTTGGTGAGATTGTGCTTTTGTGGTGAGTGAGAAAACAGAATTGAGTTCTTAAGGCACTGGGAGGCTGTCACCTTCTTTTAACCCTTTAAACGCCAGCCACGTAAAATTTACGTGGCTGCCTCCCCTGCAGTTAACCGCCAGCCACGTAAATTTTACGTGCCTGACTTTCCCCCCTGCTAGCAGAAAAAGTTAAAAAAAAAGTCACTTACCTGACCCCTCGTTCGATCCGTCCGGGTCTCCTCTTCAGCCAGAGGGGCTCCGATCACCCATTTGGGCTCCTCTGGCTGCAGGAGAGTGCCTAAAATAGGGTGCCTTCCCCCCGTTTCAGCAGCCGCCGGAATTACCTGTAAAAAAAAAAAAAAAAAATGACATTTTCTCACCTTCATGCCTGTTAGCTCCCGCCGTCTCTCCTCTTCACGGGGGGGGGGGGGGGGCTCCGATCACCCCCCTCGCTCTTTTGTCTTCTGGAGAGGGCCTAACAGCCCTCCTCCCTCCGGATCTCCGATGGCCGTCCTTTCGGGGGCGGGGCCAATGACGTCACCGCCGGGTGTCGTCGGGGCACCCGGCAGTTCAGCTGTCAGATGCCGGTGACGACTAGGCAGAGAAGGAGGGAGGTAGGTGATCCTCCGATCGCTTGCCTCCCCCCTCCTCTGCCCAGCCATCACCTGCATCGGATCGCCGCAGGACACAGGAAATGAAGATTTGAGGTGAGTAAAGACAAAAAAATATATTTTTTTTTAATAAAGTTATTTGCAAAGTGTGTCAGTCTGTTTTTTTTTACTGTTAACCCTTTGTGAACTGGTAAGGGGTCCATGAGACCCCTTATACCAGTTCACAAGGCTCGAGGGTCTGGCAAGTCACCTGTGGCTAGCGGGTGACTTGCCATTAACCCCTGGCCCCCCAAATTACCTGCCTCCCCAAAGCCCGGGGGGGGGGGCAGAAGAGCCGTGGCCCTAGGCTATGCCGGCTTGTAGCCTGCAGGGCCAGGCGCCACTAAAGCTGGCCCCTGCGCCCTGTTCTACAAACCCCCATAGCTGGTCACAGGCTGGTTACGCTGGGTAGGGGGGACCTCACGCCCAGAAGTTATAGAAGGCTTCCAGCAGCAGCAGGAAAGCAGAAGCCAAAGTGATCAGCGCGGGGATAGATGGGAGGTAAGTATTAAAAAAACATAATAAAATATTTTTTCTCCATGTGTGGTGTTTTTTTTTGCATTTAACCCTTTGTGAACTGGTAAGGGATCTTTGAGACCCCTATACCAGTTCACAAGGCTCTGGGTCTGGTAAGTCACCTGCGGCTAGTGGGTGACTTGCCATTAACCCATTACCTGCCTCCCCAAAGCCCAGGGGGGGGGCAGAAGAGCTGTGGCCCTAGGCTATGCCGGCTTGTAGCCTGCAGGGCCAGGGGCCACCAAAGCTGGCCCCTGTGCCCTGTTCTACAAGCCCCCATAGCTGGTCACAGGCTGGTTAAGCTGGGTAGGGGGGCCTCACACCATTTTTTCTTTGGATTTTTAAGGGTTTTTAACCCTTAACATTCCCAAAAAAATGGGGTCCCCCTCCCTGGAAGGGGGGGGACCCTATGTCATTTTTTTTTAATTAACCCCATGTTACCTGTCACCCAGTAGGTATAAAAGGCTGCCAGCAGCAGCAGGAGAGCAGAAGCCAAAGTGATCAGCGTGCGACACGGTGCTCGGGGATGGATGGGAGGTAAGTATTAAAAAAACATAATAAAATATTTTTTCTCTGTGTCAGTGTGTTTTTTACATTTAACCCTTTGTGAACTGGTAAGGGATCTATGAGACCTCTATACCAGTTCACAAGGCTCTGGGTCTGGCAAGTCACCTGCGGCTAGTGGGTGACTTGCCATTAACTCCGAAACCCCCCATTGCCTGCCTCCCCAAAAACCCTTAAAATGCCCCCAAGAAATGGTGCCCCCCCCCCCCCCCCTGTGAAGGGGGACCCCACACCAATTTTTTTTTAACCCTTTATTATGTGGATAGTAGCTGTATTTTATTTGTAAATGTTATAAAGTGCTCTTTTCAGTTTAGGGTATCTCCTGGACAGGAACAGGGGGCTACCGATACATATGTGGTATCATTGTAGTCGGGAGAAATGGGGCTTTCACATGCAATATGCTTTTCTTTAATAAAATAAATGTTTTAGTTAAAATAAAGGAGACAATTTAAAGATATATATAAATATATATATATATATATATATATATATATATATAACTTATTTACTTAAAAATATATAAAAAAAACAGTAGAAAAAATACAAACAAGACATTTTATGTTAAAGCCTAAGCTCTGCCACAAAAAGAAAATATGCCATTTTCTTGGAAATTCCTGCAAAAATCACAGTTAAATATCACGCAAAATGAAAAATATCCTGTCAGCAGAGGGTGACAAAATCTCAAGTAGGCTGGCAGTTAAAAGGTTACAGGTACCTATGCATGTTGGGTATTGTTCTGCTCGGGGGACCTTGCGCTTTCAGATTTAGCTTGTTTTTTCTTATTTGTATATTGATATTTTAGGGAAAGGTGTTTTTTATTCTGCTTTTTTATACATTTTTTTGTGAAACCCTGTGCAACCTAAGAATTCTTCGAGATATTACTTCCAGAAAGATCAGCCAACTACAACAAGCTGGGTAAGCTTAGAAAGCTTAACATGTGTACTTTCAGGGAATATATGGTTTATGGGGGATATTCCAAATGTAAAGGGTTGTTTTGGTAGAAAAAGCACAAGGTGCGCACTTTGTCTGCAGAGCTGAAATTTTGAAGTAAAATTACCATTACCCACATGCTTTACTTTGGTGTGTTTGGCAACTCTTTCCTTGACAGTAGCTATGCATGTTGGGTATTGTTCTGTTTGAGGGACCTTGCTTTTTCAGATTTTCAGTTTTTTTCTTGTTTGCATATATTTTTTTTTTAGGAAAATGTGGTTTTGATTCTGCTTTTTTATTATTTTTTAGGGAAACCCTGTGCAACCAAAGAATACATTGAGGGATTGCTTCCAAAAAACTGCACTCATGTCAACAAGCCTGGTACACCTAGGAAGCCTGAGGTGTATACTTCTAGGGAATATATAGTTTGTTGGGGGTATTTCAAATGTAAAGGGTTGTTTTTCTTGAAATACTGCAAGGTGCGCATATTGCATATCATAGTTGTATTTTATCTAAAAATCTCCTAAAGCGTTGTTTCAGTTTGGGGGAGTCTCCTGGGCAGGAAAAGGTGTCTACCTATACATATGTGGTACCGCTGTAACCGGGAAAAATTGGGGTTTCACACGCAATAAGATTTTATTGATAAACTTACATTTTTTTATTACAAAATAACACTACAAATTGTAACAAATATTTTTTTTTTTTGCACATATTTCACCCAAAAATATTGAGAATACACTTAGAAAATGACAAACAAGACATTTCATGTTAAAGCCCAGGCTCTGCTGAAAAAAAAAAACAATATATCACTTTCCTGGGAAATCCCTGGAAATCCCTTCAAAAATCACAGTTGAACATGGGGAGCGCAAAATAGTGCAAAATGGTCTGGCAACAAACGGTGACAAAATCTCAAGGTAGGCTGGCAGTTAAAGGGTTAAACACCCTCACATATTTTTGAATAAAATGTGACCTATTTTTTTGATTAGGTATATTATTTTAATTTATTCTACAAATAAAATTACATTAAGAATAATAATTTCATAGTTTATATATATTTTAGTTTTTATACAACTCTTAAGGTCTGCTTGAATGTTATCAAATTATCCCCATGTTTATTTAAAATTTTGGTCACACTGCTTAGGTGACTTGCCTGGAAGTAGGAATGTTTTTTTCTGGGGAGCAGGGGGAAACTTGGGCCTGGTGCAACAGGTCAGGGAGTTAGATTTTTTTTTTTTTTTTTAACCAAGTTGCAAGAAAAATACATAATCCTGTGTTACAAAAGTGTTTGTTTGCAGCCAGGAGAGGTCACACAATGATTTGGGCAAAAAAAAAAAAATCCATTTTAATTGCCCAACACACTATTTAAACACCAACAAATGAGACCCCATTGAACTGTTTGGCAGAGCAACACTGAGCGAAAGGTAATATGTGGCACTGCTGAACCTGCTGAGCTGCCTGCAGTAATACATGTGCCGCTACATGGTGCTGTTACAGTCGCTCACCAGATTCACTTTATTAAATGTGGTTTTACATACAGCGTCCAGCGTTCACCAGACGCTACGTGCCACTAGGTAGCATTACCTCAGTGATTTTTACATTATATCCATGGGCATCCCAAATATTCAACTAGGAAGAAGTAGAGAAAACGAAAAGTTCACGGAATTTAGGGGCTAAATGAAGGTAAAAACTTTTCCGATGTAAACTAGAAGAATCTCACCTGACATTCACACATCTCACCTGACATTCACACAAAAGCCTTGATTCAAAGACACATTCGTCTGCACTTCCGTAGCTGTCTGTGAAAGTTTGGGTGGCTTTTTTCGTTCATTTTTCATTTGTACAAACGTTCGGGAAAATGTGTATATGCGCTTTCGATGAACTGAAGCAAATCGGAACATTTCCGTTAGTTCGGATAATTTTCCAAACAAAATCGCAAATTTTTCGTTCGTTCAGATAACTTCCGTTGTTGTTGCCATGGGTTTCTGTCTGATTCAGAGAGCTGATTTCCGACGGATCACCACCCTATAAATTCGTTTAATTTCCGATCCACTTACAGGACCTTTGAGGGCTCGGATTGCTATTGTTGAACATGTTTTGCAGCTATGTGGAGGAGTCTGTGCGCCTTTAGCACCAAGGCATTGCATGTATCAGCATGGCCAAGGCCATAAATTGTATAGCAATGCATACCTGAATCAATACATTTCATGTATGCCTTCTAGATGCATTTTAATGCTGACCTTAATTAGTCCTTAGCATGTAAACATTTATTTTCCCACACATCCATATAATTGCTATATTTTTTAGACTTATGTCCTTTGTGAATTATATTTGGATTGTTGAACTTGAATCCTAATTTGTTGTAGGAGATATTGTTTTAGTCGGTTACCTTTGCTTGGTGTAATTATTTTATATTTGGTTGCAGGAACCGCAAGATGTGCCACTCACACAACATACAAGCAGTCATTGGTCCAGCTATGCGATTCCTCAGTGTTCTTGCAGGGCATCCAGGGTCGTCCCATGATGCTTATATATTTCAGAGCTCCGGCTTATTTCATCAGTTTGAGTCAGGAGAATTATCTGGTGGATGGCTCCTGGGTAAGTTTGCTCACATTCCATCAATCCATTTTCACTGTATGGCAATGAATATAGTTGATGACTCATGACTTAACCTATTGCTGTTTTTAGCCCTTGATGACATGTTAAAAAATATTGTAGCTTAGAATGTGTATTTTATGTTATTATTTTTAAAATCTTTCAGGGGATTCTGGATGTCCACTCCTGCCCTTGCTCCTGATGCCCGTTCTTTGCCTGCAGAATGCGGGCCAGGGGTTCTCTAATCGGGCACTATGCAAACTCGGGCCGTGGTGGAGAGGGCCCTCTGGCTTTTGAAGTCCAGATTTAGGTATTTGGACCATACAGGGGAGGCACTGCAGTATGACCCCAACAAGGTTATACCAATATTTTAATTTAAGTTTTTTAACAGGGACCACACGTGCCAGTGGCACAACTGAGTGTCAGGGTCCTTCAGTTGGTGGGCGAGATGCAGGAGCTGCGCAACTCGTTGGGGATCACAGATGAAGAATAATGTTATGTGGCCTGCCATGGCTATGTATTTTGTTTTTTATAGTTGTAAACATTAGAAATTTTCTAAATTTTTAAAAATTTTATATTTTATGATGGAATCCAAAAAAAAAATGTTAGTTTCATTTCATTTACAAAATACATTAACACAAAACTAATGGGTCCAGAAATATTTAAAGATGAATATTCACATGACCGAGAAGTGGTTTGGGTGAGCTTTAAGGGTCCAAAAGGGAAGATGGAGGATAGTGCTAAGTGGTTTGGGTGAGCTTTAATGGTCCAGAAGGGAAGATGGAGGATAGTGCTAAGTGATTTAGCTAAACATTGTAGGGTGGCAAATATGTAGGCGAGCACTTTAATGAGTTAAGTTTGTAGTGCGCAGGCGCTAGATCGTAAGGTTTTCCGTCTGGACGAATATTTATTGAAAATGGGAAACAGAATCGACCTGGAAACGTAAAGGATTCGTTGGAGGATACGATGGGAAAAGGGCAAAAACGAAAGCCTACGTTGTAACATGTGAAAATGAAACGGAAAAGTCACGCTGGAAAATGACATCCTCGTATTCGTAATCTGCCCTACGAATGGACGGAAACTTTACAGAAGGTTTTCAATGCATGCATAGAATCGCTCGTACACTCATACGAGAACGGAAACATTTCACAAAAAAAACAGATTGGCACTAAAACGGAAGTTTTTTTTTGTCTCTCTGAATCGAGCCTAAAATACGAGTGAGAATTTCACATCAACATACACAAGAGCCTCGTCTGTGAAATTAGCTTTATGAGAGATTCTCACAGCGTTCGCAATGGCTCTCATATCATCGGGAACAATACGAGATGCTCCTGATGGAGGCTCTGAATCATGTGAAAGCAACGATACTCACACGGAGAGATAAAAATGGGAAAGAATGTAGAAGGCTGTGAATCGACCCTCATGTGTCCTCAGGGTAGTTATAGCTAACATCCTATTAGCTCTACATACAGCACAGCTGGTAAGTCCATTGAATTAGCCCTTGAATAAAAGGTTAAGTGACTCAGTGTCAAGTTACTTAATTTGAGGGGAGGGGTTAGCTGGCTGCAGCCACGACCCCTCACGGGCGGAGGGTGACAGAACGATAGGTAATGATTTAGGGTACCTGCATTGTGATACCCCTGAGGTTTTCACCTTTCCAGTGAGATAGGGGGCTCAAAGAGTGGATGGTGCAGGGAGCCAGACGATGCTCTTGTCAATGCCGTAGCACCCAGTAGCATCCCTACCCAGTATGCGGAGGCCTGCACATGCACCATGTTATCAAGGTGATTATGCACCATGTTATACAAGCCTGCACCACCTCCGTGGGCTCGGGCCCTTCTGCCCCCCCCCCGGGCTTTGGGGAGTCAGGAAATTGGGGAGCTGGGGGTTAATGGCAAGTCACCCGCTACACACAGGTGACTTGCCAGACCCAGACTTGTGATAGGGGTCTCATGGATCCCCTACCAATTCACAAGAAGTTAGCAGTAAAAATAAACACACACACACAGAAAAAAATGACATTTATTATTATTTTTTCTCTGCTCACCTCCGATCCTCCTCTGATCATGTCCGAGGACAGCTGCCGGGTGATCGGTGAAGGGGGGCAAGGGATCACAGCCCTCTCGCCCCTCCAACCTCCCCCCTCCGATCACCTGACATTACTGATCAATTTGGGGCCGATGAGAAATGCTGGCTGCCGGGCGACGTCATAGATGAAGTGAGGAAGAGGGCGATTTCTGGCCCTTTCCTCACCACAGAAGAGCCGGGGGGGGGGGGTCAATCAGAGGCCCCCCCGGTGAAGAGGAGACCCAATGGGAGGGATCGCAGTGCCAGGTGAGTAAATGTCGTTTTTTTTGTTTAACAGTGGCAGTTACCGTAAGCGCAGGGGGGGTGCTATTTCAGGCACTCTCCTGAAGTGAGAAGAGCCCCGGGGGGGGGGGGGGGGATTGGATGCTCCGTGGGTGAAGAGAAGACGTGGCCCGATCCCCAGTCAGGAGAGTTTTTAACTTATACACTTTTTGTGTGGGGGTTTAAAGTCAGCTATGTGAGACTCATGTAGCTGGCACTAGAAGGGCTAATGCTGTTACCACTCACAAGTTATCTTTTTTTGTTTTGTTTTGATCCCATCTTGACTATATGTAATTTTTAAACAAAAAAATACAATAATATAGGTAGAACACAAATTAATACATAAGGTATTAACATATATTATATTTTGGGATGTTTTGAAATGGCCAATTTTATACAGTTCCCATGGGGAATAAGTTAGGAGGAAGTAAGTGAGTGCCTGGACAGCGACTTTAAAGCAGTCTTTCACTCTGAATAAGAGCATATCCTATATGTTTCCCACACACTGTACATACAGATTGCTCACATTAAAAATCATCCTACCTGCATCTACTGCATGTTATGAGCCTTTAAACATCCAAGATGGTGGCTCGTGGAACATCAGGCAGCCTGCAAACAGGAAGTGCCTTCTGACTGTGCTGCTCTGCATTCTGGGATTGCTGACCTTTTCCTGACCACAGCTCTGCTCTGTCTGAGCAAAGCACAGCTGTACTTTATCCCACTCTCCTCTCCTCACTAAGTGTCATGCTTCTGAGTCAAGATGGCGGTGCCCGTATCCTAAAGTCCTGAACAAAGTTGCAGTCCAGTGGGGGAAAGAATAATAAGTAAGTGACTACTGTATGAGCTGACTTATGTGCACTTTGCGCTGACCTAGGCCATTCTATGCTGGAACTAGATTTTACCTTATCACAGGAGGGGCACCTAGCTGGTCTCTTTAATCTGACATACTTATAGGTCCTGAACTCATTGTCCACTAGTGTCTTTGCATTTTTTGGCATTGCCATCACTGATGGGGAGATCCTCAAGCAAGTCAGAGACTTGTTCTTGGCAACTATTCCTTCATGTAAATGACCACAGTTTGTACAATCCACTTTGATAAATAAAGGCCTGTAGCAAAAACTAAGATCAGGTTTTTGCTTGAAAAGCAAAAAAGGCTTTTTCTGAGTGGTATCCCCATGGTCTTGACTTGAATGCCCCCCCCCCCCCCCATATCACCCATCCTTTTTCTGCACTTAGGAGATACATCAGAAGACCTGCAACAGGCACTGTGTCAAAAGAAGTCTATTAAAAGCACCTTACGCTTGTAATGCCGTGTTCTCTGCCTGTGGCAATGTACTACAGAATACATCAACACTTTACACAAATATGAAAAGCACATCTTAAGCCACGATGATGCATTATGGTATTTCTCTCCGCTGTTTAATGGGATAGGACAAATCCACAGAGAGCTTTAATGTTTGCCGTTCTGGGCCGCAGCATAACTGCATGAACAAGTCTCCATACTTTGATAGATTCGCTATGATTAAACAGCTGCCTCAGGCGCTTTGTACGGAAAAAGGGCTGGAGAAGGGCTAGGAATGGACCAGCACAGACAGTAGGCAACTTTGATCCTCAGTGAGTCGCTGAGTACTGTCATTGTGATAAACAGGTCATTCACTGAAATGAGAGGAAGCTGCAGTTTGTCTCTGTGTATCAGCATGTCAGTGAAGAAAGTTTTGCCGGTATTTATCTGACAGACAAAGCCATTTACATGGGAGAGTAATGTATGCCTATAGGGCAATTTATAGGCCAGTCATACACAGTCAGAAGCTACTGTCCAAGGACTGTCAGTTTTTTTTGTATATGTTTCAAGATTTTCAACAGACAAGACATAGGAGAGGCAACTCTAGAGTGGCAGCCTTCAGAACATCTCGATGCAATGTCTGTTATACAGAAATAGAATAGTATTAGCTCATGTGATATATTTCCTGTGAAACAGCTAAAAATATGTCACTTTAATCAAAGTACTTTTCTGTCTTCTTTAAAATACCAGTTGTTCATTAAAAACAAGTACACAAAAAAGGTTGGAGAACATTAAATGTATAATCCCGACAATGGTTAAATTAGCGTTAGCTTGCCCCATGTTACCTGTCGGGGGCTGCATTTTTTTATTCACCAGCACTTGGCAACCCCTGAAAGACTCTCTTGAACTTTAGTCTTTTTGCTGACTCAGATTTTAGGGTCATCTGTTTGAATTTACAGTCCCACATAAAGTTGCATTCAGAGCTGATGACTCATCCTAGTATGGGCACTGCATAAAGGAGACTTCACTTAGGCTCATTAGGAAACATAAAGTAGGCTGATGAAGCTCCGTACAGCAAGCATGGGGAGAGCGGAAAGCAGGCTACATGAACCCTTTGCTTGTAATGTCCCTTTAATAAATGGTTAAAACAGAAGAAAACAGCAAAGCAAAAGAAAACAAGAAGAGGAAGGAAGAAAAAAGACAGTGGTTAACGAGTCTAACTGTCAAAGTGTTCATACAATGCGACATCCCAATCAGCTAGAGAGAAAAGGTATTGAAAATCAAACACTACCATTTGGGCCATAGCTGTATACTTGGGTTAGCATCTTGGGGCTGTCTCAGGCTTTTATCCCAATAGACTTCTCATGCCGATGGGCATACATACCATAGAGGCTGGGGAGGCAGCTGCTACTGGGCTTGTGGCAGAAGGGGGCCCTGTGCAAGCTGCCTTCCCTCACCTTGCAGAACGTGGAGTAGTCTGTTTTATGTCCGGGGTTCCATCACGAATACGAATACTTTATTGGTCGCCAAGTATGTACAGAATACAAACAAGGAATACTTTTTGGAAGGGGGGTTCTCCATAGAGCTTGAACATTTGCTATACGCACAGCTATATACATCAACACACTATATACACAACTATATACATCAACACACATGCTATATACTTAATGGGGGTATAAACTTTTGTTTGTTTTAGCTAGTTGTACATATTTACAAAGGATTTTGTTAAATGCGTTATTCCTTAAAATAACTGGTGATGCGTCGGGGATCGAAAGTTTCCTGTGATTCTTAGAGTTTATTATTTAGTGCTTTAACTGCAAGTGGGAAGAAACTGTTTTTATACCGAGAGGTTCTGGACGAGATAGCCCGATACCTTCGTCCAGACGGTAGTAGATTGAAGAATGGGTGACCTGGGTGTGTGGGGTCACCTACTATTCTTTTTGCCCTAGAGCGGATCCTTTCCTTGAATTGTTCATCTAGGTCAGGTAGGGAACATCCTATGATCCGCTCAGCGGTCCTGGTGATCCTCTTCAGCCTGATCTTGTCTTTGGCTGTGATCCCACAATACCAAGTAGTGAAGGAGGAGCTCAGGAGTGAGCCTACTGCGCCGATGTAGAAGGTCTTCAGGATCCTTTTAGACATTCCGAACTTCGCTAGTTGTCGTAGGAAATACAGTCTCTGTTGAGCCTTCTTTAGGACAACGGTGGCTTGCCCACTCCACCTCAAGTCATTAGTTATTACTGTGCCCAGGAATTTTGCGCTGGTAGCGATATTGACCTCATCCTTACCCATGGTGATGGGACGGTGCGCTGGGTGGGATCGCCTGAAGTCGACAATCAGCTCGACCGTTTTCTGGGTGTTCAGGATGAGGTTATTCTCCTCGCACCAGGTTACCAGGCTATTTATTTGTGTTCTGTATGGAGTCTCGTCTGTGTTGTTGATAAGGCCTACTAGAGTTGTGTCGTCCGCAAACTTGATGATTTTGATTGATGGGTCTGTTGACTTGAAGTCATTTGTGTATATGGAGAAGAGGAGGGGGGACAGAACGCAGCCTTGTGGTGCGCCTATATTGGTAGTTCTGGATGAAGAGATAAAGGGGCCTAGTTTGACTCTCTGGGTTCTGTTTGTGAGGAAGTTGGTGATCCAGTCAGAGAGATCCGGTGAGATGCCCAGTGAGAGCAGTTTCCTATTCAGAATTTGGGGATCTATAGTGTTGAAGGCTGAAGAGAAGTCTACAAATAAGAGTCTGGCGTATGAGCTGGGTTGATCCACATGGTTTAATGTAAGTTGCAATGCATGGTTGACTGCGTCTTCTGCAGATCTGTTGGCTTTATACGCGAACTGCAGTGGATCCCACTTTGAGCCGATAGCCTCATTCAGGACTGGTATTATTAGTCGCTCGAAGACTTTCATCACCACTGGGGTCAGAGCGATGGGTCTGTAGTCGTTCAGGGCTGTGGCAGATGACGTTTTAGGAACTGGGATGATGACTGAGTTCTTCAGGCAGTCAGGTACTATACCCGCCTTCAGTGAGCCCTTGAAGATTGTGGTAAGGATTGGGGCCAGTTGATCCGCACACATTTTTAGGCATGTTGGGGAGATCCCATCAGGGCCAGAAGCTTTCTTGGTGTTGAGCGTGAGTAGGATCTTCCTTGTGTCTGACGCTTCAAAGTTTAGTTCAGGCGTACCCATCATGTGTGATGTACTACTTGACACACAGTATGCTAGTAGCTCGCGGAACAAGGTGATGGCATGTTCCATCCTGCAAAGCCTACAGACCTTACCACTGACACTCCATGCAGACAGCCCACCAGTGATTGGCTTTCTGTGATGTGTGATTCATCTCTCGGCGCTCATCTCTCAGAAAATAATAAAACATTGTCCTAAAATATATAAATTATTACTGTAAAAACGAATGACATAATTCGAGATCATGGGTGGCATAATTTTTAACAACTTCCCCTGTGCTAGAACGGCAGCAAGAATTAATTTTTGAACTGCTTTTCCTGTAAAAAAAAAAAAAAAAAACGACCCAGAATCACATGAATTTTTAAGTTTTGTGGGATTTTTTGTTTGGAAATTAGTTTTCACAAAAATGGATAAAAATGGAAAAATTTGATCATCCAAAAATGGCTTGGATGAATCGCAAGAGAACAAAAAAGGCCACCACATTAGGAGACTTGTAGGAGAATGTACCTTTAATTCTATGTATTTATCTTTTGAGAATATGGTATAGACACATTGTCAATGGTATGAATATTTACACGTCTTGCAGATGTTTTACAAGCAGGCCTCTTTTGGGGCCTTTGGTGCACCTCGGACCACAAGTTGTTTCAAGTTAGGTGGATGCTGAAATGAGAGGAGAAGGGGGTTGGGAATATTTTCTTTAGTCGACTAGGAGTTCCCTTGTGATTTTGCGTAGAACCTCAATGGGTTGTAGGTGACCGCTAGTGGCACGCTGTCCTCGTCCTTGCTTTATATCCCAGATGTACAAATTTGGACCTAAGATCTGGTTTTCGTCCAATTCCTCTTTGTCAGAGCATATATGATTGTCTTATAGCTTGACTGTAAATGATGGATTGTTGCGTGTGTCTGGGATGGAAGCTGTTGTTTGTCAGGTAAGAATTTCTGTCAGTTGGTTTGTGGTAAACTGATGTGTGTAGGCTATCATTTCGAATGCAAATAGTTTGTCTAGGAAGTGGATTTAATTGTCCGAATAGCTGAGTTTGAGGTTGATGAAAATTTGGCCTTATGAAATTTGAGGAGCGCTTCCTCAACGTCTGTGCAAATAACAAAGATATCATCAATGTTGCGAAGGTAAGTCATAGGTTTGATAATGCATGTTAATAAGTATGCGCCCTACATTTCCGCCATGAAAAGGTTTGCATACTGCAGAGCACACCTTAAACCCATTGACGTTTCCATTCTCTGTAGGTAGAGGTCCTCTTTAAAAATAAAAAGTGTGTATCAGAATGAAGTGTATACGTTTTGTTTGTTTTAAAGTACAGTTGACAAGCAGCTATTCTATCCTTGTGGGGAATGTTCAGGTAGAGGGATGGTGACCAGGAAGGTTCCATCAGTTAACTTAATAGGTCAGTAGTGTCCTGGATGTAATTGGGGTGTCTCTGTCCAAGGGTCTAGGTTTTCCACTGAGCCCAAAATGTTTTCAGTTAGTATGCCAATGCCATTGATGATATGCCTTCCGGGATTGCCAACCTTATGGATCTTGAAAAGCATATAGAAGAAGCCCACTCTGGGACCCTCTTGGATAAGCAGCTTTACTTGATTTTGAATGTCTATTGGAAATCTCTTTATCATTTCTTTAAGCTGCTTTTTGTGGGTCTTTGTGGGGTCACATTCCAATTTGCAGTAGTGGATGGGGTTGAATAGTTGTTTGTTTCTGTGTCATACTCCAGTAAGGTCTTTACACCCTCTATCTCCTGTAAGATTCTCTTCTCTTCTGATGCATGGTTGTTCTGCAAAACAGCTGTTGTAGGTGTGCAAGGTTGGATTTCACAGCATTAATCCTTTAGGTATCGTCGCTCCTTTTTACATTTTCTGAGGAAGAAGATGTCACTGTTGAGGTGTGCAAGTTTCATCAGCTGAGTTTTTAAGCCTCGATTCAGAGACACATTCGTCCGGACTTCCGTAGCTGTCTGTGAAAGTTTGGGTGGGTGTTTGTAATTTTTTTGCTTTTTTCGTCCATTTTCTACTCGCACGAACGTTCGGGAATGCGCTTCCGATGAACGGAAGCAAATCAGAACATTTCCGTTACTTCGGACCATTTTCCAAACAAAATCGGAAATTTTCCGTTCGCTCAGAAAACTTCCGTTGCTGGGATGGGTTTCTGTCTGATTCAGAGAGCTGATTTCCGACGGATCACCACCCTATAAATCCGTTTCATTTCCGATCCACTTATGAGACCTTTGAGGGCTCGGATTGCTATTGTTGAACATGTTTTGCGGCTATGTGGAGGAGTCTGCGCGCCTTTAGCACCAAGGCATTGCATGTATCAGCATGGCCGAGGCCATAAATTGTATAGCAATGCATACCTGAATTAATACATTTCATGTATGCCTTATAGATGCATTTTAATGCTGACCTTATTTAGTCCTTAGCATGTAAACATTTATTTTTCCACACATCCATATAATTGCTATATTTTTTTAGACTTATGTCCTTTGTGAATTATATTTGGATTGTTGAACTTGAATCTTAATTTGTTGTAGGAGTTCTGGTTTTAGTTGGTTACCTTTGCTTTGTGTAATTATTTTATATTTGGTTGCAGGAACTGCAAGATGTGCCACTCGCCGTGGTGGCACTGCAGTATGACCCCAACAAGGTTATACCAAAATTTTAATTTACGTTTTTTAACAGGGACCACACGTGCCAGAGTGGCACAACTGAGTGTCAGGGTCCTTCAGTTGGTGGGCGAGATGCAGGAGCTGCGCAACTCGTTGGGGACCACAGATGAAGAATAATGTTCAGTAGCCTGCCATTGCTATGTATTTTGTTTTTTTATAGTTGTAAAAATTTGAAATTTTCCAAATTTTTTAAAAATTTTTATTTTATGATGGTATAAAAAAAAAATTTACATTGTCATTTCATTTACAAAATACATTAACACAAAACTAATGGGCCCAGAAATATTTAAAAATTAATATTCACATGACCGAGAAGTGATTTGGGTAAGTTTTAGGGGGCTAAAATGGAAGGAGAACCTAACCAAGAAGTGGTTTGGGTGAGCTTTAAGGGTCCAAAAGGGAAGATGGAGGATAGTGCTAAGTGGTTTGGGTGAGCTTTAAGGGTCCAAAAGGGAAGATGGAGGATAGTGCTAAGTGATTTAGCTAAACATTGTAGTAGAAGTGAGGGTGGCAAATATGTAGACGAGCACTTTAATGAGTTACGTTTGTAGTGCGCAGGCGCAAGATCGTAAGGATTTCCGTCTGGACGAGTATTTATTGAAAAAGGGAAACAGAATTGAACGGGAAACGTAAAGGATTCGTTGGAGGATACGATGGGAAAAGGGCAAAAACGAAAGCCTACGTTGTAACATGTGAAAATGAAAAGGAAAAGTCTGGATGGAAAATGACATCCTTGTATTCGTAATCTGCCGTACGAACGGACGGAAACTTTACAGAAGGTTTTCAATGCATGCATAGAATCCCTCGTACGCTCATACGAGAACGGAAACATTTCACAAAAAAAAACAGATTGGAACTAAAACGGAAGTTTTTTGTGTCTCTCTGAATCGAGGCTTTAGTTTCTTTCTTGTGAAGTGCATTGCAGTAACTTCTAAATTGCAGTTGGTATTGTGTTGTACCGTGTTAGCTATTCGAAGCGGTAGAAAGTGAAGAAATCAGGCAACACCTTTTCAGGCTGAGTATATTTAAGGTAAGCTTTCAAAAAAACTCTGTTCTTTTTCGTCAAACATAATTTTATGCCGAATAACAGAAAAATCACTGGCTTTTGTACACACAGAGCAATGAGCAATAAAAAGTCTTTAAAAAAAAAAGGTCTAAAAAAAAAAAGTAAGTGAGTTTTTACAATAAGCTAGGCCGTAAACTGCAAATTTGTGGGAATGTGACCCCATAGAGACCTACAAAATGCAGCTTAAAGAAATGGAATGAATCGAGGGATTTCCAATAGATATTCAAAATCAGGTAAAACAGCTGATCCCAGAGGATTCCCGTGTGGACTACTTCTATATTTTCTTGAAAGCTTACTTTAAATATACTCAGCCTGAAAGGCTATTGCCTGGTTTCTTCACTTCCTACTGCTTAGAATGGCTAACATGGTACAACACAATAAGTATACCACTGCACACACCACATACACAGGGCCGGAACCCAGCACAAGGCATACCAGGCTCAGACTGGGCCACAAGGTGGACAAAGCAGTAAGGAGTAAGACGGTCAATGGCAGCAGAAGATCCATTGTTGGCAGTGTAGCTGAATACATGGTGTGACAAAGCATGTTTCTGACACCGTGTAAAGTGTTACACTAAGACTTGCACGATGACCCATATAGACCATGGTGGACTGGGCACGTATGAGTAAAACGTTATGTATAATTTTTTTTTTATTTTCAATACATTTTATCGATACAGCTACTGAATGCTGGAGATGAAGTAGCAAATTATTTTAGGGCTATCTACTTGGGTTTCTGCCAGCCATGCAGAGGACATAAAAATAGGGGCCCCTATTTGTTTTTGTTCTTTGTGGTGGAAGGTGTATTATATGATGTTTTTTGTGATCATGTATGCTGGATTTTTATATCTTTATTCTCTTAATGAAACAAAATGTGAAAAATATTGTATCAGTATAATTGTTTCAGTCAAAGAGGATCTCGAGCCAGGAAGAGCAGGCAAAACTCCAAAAGATTCCGGCTGCAGGGTCTCTTTAAAACTTTGTATTTATTGTTGCGGTTAAAAATGGATCAGTCTAACATCACCACAAAGATCAAAGAAAGTGGCACGTTTCAGGGAGTATCTCCCCCCTTAGTCACAAAATGTCTACAAATTCACAAACATTAAATAGTAAAAACTCACTGGGTGGTCCACCCCAGATCCCCCAGCATTGTGCCAATCAGAGTGTGGCAGGGAGTAAGGCAAGCCGGCGATAGAATGACAGCGCAGCCCCGACACACAGTGTCATTGTGATGTCATTCATCACAGACACACCTCCCTCCCGCACAGACACATCAGAGTTTTCAAAGGACAAGCCATACCTGCATACACAGAAGCTTGAGATGGCCTTGGATTCCGGACTACCACTCTGGATGATAGATTAGTATGTTTCTTCTACCATAGATATACCATAGAATACAGAGGAGGGAAATACCTAATAATAAAACTAGCACAATTTAACTTGCACGGACTTATGTAAAAAGATACTAACGAACAAATACACAGAAGTACATCTTATGCCCAGATTACAATGTATAACCATTAAACCTTAATTATTGTAATACATTAATATGTAGTATACATTCCACAACAAAAAATATTATTGTATGCCAAATATGAATATTAATAGATCTCCTCCTACATGATACTAGTATATATCTTACAAATCCAGGATCACTAAATATATTCCAAGGTACTGAAGAAATAAAAAGAGTGCTTCAATCCATTTGTGTATAAATACTATAGTATACAGGTCCTTCTTAAAAAATTAGCATATAGTGCTAAAGTTCATTATTTTCCATAATGAAATGATAAAAATTAAACTTTCATATATTTGAGATTCATTGCACACCAACTGAAATTTTTCAGGTCTTTTTTTTGTTTTAATACTGATGATTTTTCCATACAGCTCATGAAAACCCCAAAATCCTATCTCAAAAAATTAGCATATTTCATCCGACCAATAAAAAAAAGTGTTTTTAATTAAAAAAAAAGTCAATCTTCAAATAATTATGTTCAGTTATGCACTCAATACTTGGTTGGGAATCCTTTTGCAGAAATGACTGCTTCAATGCGGCGTGGCATGGAGGCAATCAGCCTGTGGCACTGCTGAGGTGTATGGAGGCCCATGATGCTGCGATAGCGGCCTTAAGCTCATCCAGAGTGTTGGGTCTTGCGTCTCTCAACTTTCTCTTCACAATATTCCACAGATTCTCTATGGGGTTCAGGTCAGGAGAGTTGGCAGGCCAATTGAGCACAGTAATACCATGGTCAGTAAACCATTTACCAGTGGTTTTGGCACTGTGAGCAGGTGCCAGGTAGTGCTGAAAAATGCAAACTTCATCTCCATAAAGTTTTTCAGCCGATGGAAGCATGAAGTGCTCCAAAATCTCCTGATAGCTAGCTGCATTGACCCTGCCCTTTATACAATCGAATCAAACACAGTCGACCAACACCAGCAGCTGACATGGCACTCGAGACCATCACTGACTGTGGGTACTTGACACTGGACTTCTCCCCAGTCTTCCTCCAGACTATGGCACCTTGATTTCCGAATGACATGCAAAATTTGCTTTCATCAGAAAACAGTACTTGGGACCACTGAGCAACAGTCCAGTGCTGCTTCTCTGTAGCCCAGGTCAGGCGCTTCTGCCGCTGTTTCTGGTTCAAAAGTGGCTTGACCTGGGGAATGCGGCACCTGTAGCCCATTTCCTGCACACGCCTGTGCACGGTGGCTCTGAATGTTTCTACTCCAGACTCCCCCAAGGTCTAGAATCGGTCCTTCTCCACAATCTTCCTCAGGGTCCGGTCACCTCTTCTCGTTGTGCAGCGTTTTCTGCCACATTTTTTCCTTCCCACAGACTTCCCATTGAGGTGCCTTGATACAGCACTCTGGGAACAGCTTATTTGTTCAGAAATTTCTTTCTGGGTCTTACCCTCTTGCTTGAGGGTGTCAATGATGGCCTTCTGGACAGCAGTCAGGTCGGCAGTCTTACCCATGATGGCGGTTTGGAGTAATGAACCAGGCTGGGCTTTTTTAAAAGTCTCAGGAATCTTTTGCAGGTGTTTAGAGTTAATTAGTTGATTCAGATGATTAGGTTAATAGCTCGTTTAGAGAACCTTTTCATGATATGCTAATTTTTTGAGATAGGATTTTGGGGTTTTCATGAGCTGTATGGCAAAATCATCAGTATTAAAACAAAAAAAGACCTGAAAAATTTCAGTTGGTGTGCAATGAATCTCAAATATATGAAAGTTTAATTTTTATCATTTCATTATGGAAAATAATGAACTTTAGAACTATATGCTAATTTTTTGAGAAGGACCTGTATTTGGGGAAATATATATATTCCAAGGTACTGAAGAAATGAAAAAAAGAGTGCTTCAATCCATTTGTGTATAAATACTATAGTATATTTGGGGAAATATATATATTCCAAGGTACTGAAGAAATGAAAAATAGAGTGCTTCAATCCATTTGTGTATAAATACTATAGTATATTTAGGGAAATATAGGTTTTTCTAAGTATTGTTAATAAACAGTGAGATAAGTGACAAACTCTCTAGGTAGGCTGGAACTTAAAGGGTTCATGCTCAGTCTATGGCAATCAGGAGTGAAAGCAGGTGAATGCTGGGGATGCTGCTGTCGATATTTTCATTGGTGGGGCAGCATGGAGGTGAGTTTTTATGGGGCCGGGGTCACATAGCAGGGCATCCCAATTCGTGTTGGGTTTTGTCCCACATATAATCTTTTATTGCTGAGTAAAATATCAGATATGCATATTATTTGAATTATGGGATGTTTAAATGATATTGCCATGTATTTATTAAAGAGTTCATCAAATTTAAAATGTACTAACTTACAGAAATAATACATTCCCAGACAAGCATATTCTAAATAGATCTCAGGCAAATGTCCACTCTGACATGGTGACTCTACCTCCCCCATGTGATCTATAGGTCATTGTCCAATTCCATTAACCCTGACACTCAACTGGAACATCTGCATTGATGTTTGAGTCGATTTGATTGGCTGTGACCTTCTCTGCCAAATGTCCAGCCTTCCTCATAATGTGCTGTTTCTCAAAGCCTGACCCATGGTCCTCTAACATTAGCTAGCTACATCTTCATCAGCTTTCCATTCAATGTAATGCACTTGCATAAACTAATGGCAGTCTGAGCAGCTTTTCAAGTGCCGAACCCTTTTGACAATCACACATTAGTTCCACTAAAATTGCTCTTTCATAATGATAAATCCCATTTTCCATAAACAGCGCTTGCATTTTATAGCATAGATGCCAATCTTACAGGTAATACAACCTTTTTTTTCTAATTAGATCACTGCCTGAAAACTGTCAGAGTTAAGCACAGGGCCAGAATAAAATGATGCTGATGGAATGGGTCAGGTCAGTACTTTATAGATCTGGAAGACGGGTGATGTTTTTTTCAGTATTTTGTATGTTAATGTTGGAATGATCTACACTATCTTTATGACAATAAATGGAATTATCTGCTGATTCTGAGTCTTGGATAAAACAGCAGATATCCACCTTCTACAAAGCTGATCTCTCCAGCATTTCACTTAATCCTAATAACAGCCAGTAATACCGATTAAATATCAAAAGGACGGAGACATTACCAGCTTAGCCTCCGTATTTCTATAATCCTATTTCCCAGTAAATACTGCTATACCCCTATAAATGTGAATATTCAACATATGCCACCAGATTATTCAGACAGGTCTAGGTTATCTTTCCCCCCCAGCTGGCTTCCCTTTAGGGAGAACTTTATAGCGGGTTTGACCAGATTACCTCTGTGTCATAAAATGCTATATTTGTTTTCTAACATTTGGTGTTTAAGAAAATGAATCCCTAAATATTAAAAAATAATATCTAGAGTTAAGCGACTGAATACTAGTAGTTTAATTTGGCCATTCCGTTTAGCTTTAAACTGTACTGGTTTATTAGGCTTTTTGGTGATTGCTGTGACTTCAAATGTAATGTAATTAAGCCAATCCATACAAATCCAATGTTAAGTAGTTTGTCGGGAACCCTTCCTAATAAACTGTCATAGACCATTTTCCATAGCTGCCTCTAAAGTAAATTGATCCGTCAATAAACCAAGCCTAGAGGTTAAACAGCATATCAAAGCAACATTTTGTTTTCCATGAATAGTTGTAGTGTGTCTAAATTAATTACATGACTTGGGATCATAATTAATGATCTGCCAAGCACCTAAACTAGTAGACAATACTTTTTGAACTTCAGTTCTAAGTACAGTGGATAGAAAATGTTTACACCCCGTGTTAAAATGGCAGGTTTTTATTGTGTGAAAACAACAGACCAAAAAGAATAATTTCAGAAATTTCTCCACCTTGAATGCCATCTATAATCTGTGTTGAATTTAGTTGAAAAAGAAACAAATCTTTTAGGCTGGAAAAATAATAATAAAGAAGTAAAATAATTTTAAAATAAGTCCTAATGCTTGACAACTTTAAATCAACCACCTGGCTCTTAAATAAACTGTTCACCACATGTTTCTTACAACATCAAGTGACTCCCCTTCACCACTAAGCACTTACCATCAGCTGAGTTTAAATCTTTTTCTTTTGGCTGAGGGCCTGTGAAGTCCCTGTGTTAATTAAAATGAAAGTTTATTTAATTTATTAGAGTGTTAAAATTAGATCGTTTTCTAAAGGCTAAAAGTTACAGCCATTTAAAAGCTAAAAGTTGACAATTTCAGGTCAAAGATCATCTTTATCTTTCCTCCTGGTTTCTGACTCCAGAACATGTATAATTATTTGCCTGATCTTCTTTGACTGGGAAATAGTGTTGGTCGAACCTAAACCAAAAAGTTTGGGTTCGTACCAAACGTTGTGAGTTTGGGTTCCCAAACACGGATTTCAGCCAGAAGTGTTTGAGTTTGGAGTTTGGCTGAACCCAGAAAAGCTGTTAGCGTTCTTTCCTGTCAAAATGGTCGCAGCCGGGGCTTCAAAAATCTGGCCACCCCCATGAGTGAGGGCACAGGCAAAAGCTTACAATGTAAAGTGTTCTTTATGGGGGCAACCATCTTTCTGAAGCCCCAGCCATGGAAAGAACGCCGACCGAATCGCAGGGCACAGGTAAGTTGTAAAGCCTTTTCCTGCTGCTGCACACTCAGCAAGGGGCCATTTTTGGGTCCCAAAGTTTGGGTTCCCATTCATTTCAGTGGGGCCCGTGTTTAGGTTTGGGTCAAGTTCGTTACTTGAACCGAATATTTGTTCAAAGTTCGGCCGAACTTGCCGAACCCAAACTCATAACTATTTTCCATTCTAAACTCAAATACCACCCACCTGGCTTTCCACAACTGAGGAGGCATACTACATCTGGTGTAGGTGTTGCCTTCTCTGATTTTAGGAGAATGCATGGTACATGCAGCTACACAACAGTTCTCTTGTGACAAACAGTGCTACCAATAAAAGGATGAGTGTAGGTTAATTATGTGAAAGAGAAATATAACACTGAGATAAGTCTAACCCAACAACATCTTATGAGACCTCTGGAGCCTAAAATCTAAAGCAGCAGGAAGAGTTTGAGAAGAAAAGAGCAATCAGTTGGCAAAAATGCAGCACTTAGGGTATTAATGTACCTGAATACCTCTTCGGGTCTCTGGTCTCTCCATAAGCATTTTTTTTTTCTGGTACATGAACTTCCTATTTACTCACTACAGACACAAAATTTGGTTGTATATGCCAAACGAGTCACAATCAGGAAAAGTAAAATATAATTAGTTCCATTTCCAACCTTTCCTCGCTAGATTGAAAACAAAAAGAAATATTTGTGTGAAGTTGTGTTCTATTTGTCAGTTACACCTTGGGTTAATTTTCAGTTTGTTTTCTTCTTAATATTTTTCTAATTTCTGTGGTTCTGTAACTATGATTGCCTTTGTTGTCAGTATGGCCTGAAAGGACATGGCTGAAGGGGTTATGGTCCATCACTATGTAAGACTAAACTTCTTCACAGAAAGCCATACATCATTTTCCTGCAGGAACAGAGGCTCCAAATCATTTTCTGCTTCAATACGGTGAATGAAAAAACATATTTATTCACTTTAGAAGGTAGACATGATAAATGTGTTTACTTCTTGGTCCTAATATGAGACATTGCATAATTCACCTCTAGAGTGCATTGACGTTCTTCCAGATGCACCAAAAAGTTTGATCTTGGAAGTTGAAAGGAATAGTGCTATGTTATCTTATGGTGAACAGAAATAGTATGTTCTGCATTTCATACACTGTAACTCTTGCTTCATATTATCTCTGCTAAAGTCAAATAAAAGTTCTACCTACAGTAAATGATGGGTTTTATGTGAATTCTGACCTACTGTATACATACAATCCCATCTGGGATTGACAGCTGATCTAGAAGTAAAAATGTGAAAAATAGATGCATGTTTATACAAAATTAAATAGCATGTGCATTTATTTTAGTGCTTGGGAACAAAAGATAGATCTCAGCTAGCCCAGGAGTTCCCTTTTCCACATTACTTCCATAATTCTCTATCTCTCTTTATCTCCAGTGTTCTCTTTATTTTTTTTTCCTTGTAATCTCTTTTTCTTTTTCTCTGCCACTGTCTTTTTCTCTTTAAATCATAACTTCTTTTTTTGACTCTTCCCACATAACCCCTTTTTATTTTTCACATTCCTACATTAATCTAATTTTCATTTCCACTTTCTCTCATCGTTCTGTTTTCACTTAGAGATTTCCCCCATTTCTTTCATCCAGATTCCTTTCATCTCTCTCTGATCACCTTCCTCTCATTTCCCTTTTATTTCATCTTCTGTTCATTTCTATTTTCCACATCCCCTCTTCTTTATATTTTTTATTTTCCCTCGCTTTTTCACCTTACTTCAGTCGTTCCTTCTTTTTCAGCATTGCCTGCTTACCAGCATCCATGCAACTCATTTCCATGCTCCATCGCCATCACTTTCCCCCTTCAGTTTTTCCCTTGAGTCTTTGTCCTACGGCATATTTGCAACCCACGGCTGAATCCCTGGCTTCCCTTTAGCTCAGGTGTACTCCAGCACCCAGCCATTCATATGTGGGGGGACAGGAGCATCTATCTCAGAGAAGTCAGAGATAAGGTCAGTAGACTTGTCTCACAGCAGGCATCAGATT
Source organism: Gastrophryne carolinensis (assembly GCA_027917425.1). Lineage (NCBI taxonomy): Eukaryota > Metazoa > Chordata > Amphibia > Anura > Microhylidae > Gastrophryne > Gastrophryne carolinensis. The sequence goes on along the minus strand of CM051234.1, from coordinate 481,478,111 downwards.
TGAGATACTTGTTTGTATCTGGGCAACTACTGTAGATGGTTTATAAAGCTGCTTAACGAAATCCCTTTTAAAACTGTCCCCATGGGTGTTTCTGTATATGAGGGTTGAATCAGAGAGACAAAAAAAGACTTTCGTTTTTTGTTCCCGCTCTCTTATGAGTGATTCTATGCATGCATTGCAAGCCTTCTGTAAAGTCTTCGCCCGTTCGTATGCCAACGAGAATGTCATTTGCCATTTTTTTTTTCTCATGTTACAACGTCGGCTTTCGTTTTTGCCCTTTTTCCCTCCCACAAATCCTTTACGTTTCCCGTTAGATTTTGTTTTCCTTTAACAATAAATAATCGTCCAGACGAAAATCCTTACGATCTTACGCCTGCACACTACAAACTTAACTCATTAATGTGCTCGCCTACATATTTGGTTCACTCACTTGTGCTACAATGCTTAGCTAAATCACTTTGCGCTCTCATTCTTCTTCCATTTCTCACCCCTAAAACCAAAGCACTTCGCAGTCATGTTTTTCTTCTATTTCTCACCCCTAAAACTTACACAAAGCACTTCGCGGTCATGTTCTTCTTGCATTTCTCACCCCTAAAACTTACCCAAATCACTTCAGGGTCATGTTCTTGCATTTCTCACCCCTAAAACGTACCCAAATCACTTTGCAGTCATGTTCTTTTTGCATTTCTCACCCCTAAAACTTACCCAAATCACTTTGCGGTCGTGTTCTTCTTGCATTTCTCACCCCTAAAACTTACCCAAATAACTTTGCGGTCATGTTCTTCTTCCATTTCTCACCCCTAAAACCCAAAGCACTTTGCGGTCATATTCTTCTTCCATTTCTCACCCCTAAAACTTACCCAAATCACTTCGCAGTCATGTTCTTCTTGCATTTCTCACCCCTAAAACTTACCCAAATCACTTTGTGGTCATGTTCTTCTTCATCTCTAAATATTTCTTGGCCCATTCGTTTTGTGTTAATGTATTTTGTAAATGAAATGACACTGAAACCGTTTTTTTTTTTTTTTTTAATCACAAATGCCAGTTTGTCCTGGGCTTTTTTTTTAAATTGTTCGTATTAAAAATGTAACAACTTTTTTTTTTTTAAGAATGAAATTGAAAATGTTAAAATTTTAAAACATTTAAAACAAATAAAAGACTATATACATAGCAATGGCAGGACCCAAAACATTAGTCTTCATCTGTGGTCCACAACGAGTCGCGCAGCTCCTGCATGTCGGCCAATAACTGAAGGACCCTTGCACTCATTTGTGCCACTAGCACGTGTGGTCCCTGTAGAAAAAAGAAAAAAATTATTTGTTGGCAAATACATGTTTCTCAGCTGGGGATTGAATGTTTTTTAGGTGGCAAGCTAACTCATGACACCATATGTAATTATGCTAAGTAATTCATCTAAGGAAGAGGGCATATGTCATTATGCTAATTAATCTAAGGAAGAGGGCATATGTCATTATGCTAATTAATCTAAGGAAGAGAGCATATGCCATTATGCTAAGTAATTAATCTAAGGAAGAGGGCATATGTCATTATGCTAATGCCATTGACTATGGTTTTAGGTATCTTGGTGATCATGTCAATTCACACATACTCAAAAAGTGACATTACAACTTACTTCGTTGGTGGCCGACGTCTGGGAAGTTGAGGCTGTAGAGACATGTCAAATAGGGTCACTTCTAATGTCTTAGTCAACAGTAAGCAAATGACAATTTCAATGTATGTGTGACCTCACCCACCTTCTCCATGTGTCTCCTGGGCCTGATCTGCTGCAGACTCTTCCACAGATCCTTCACCCACTACATGAACATCTAGAAAAAGAGATTAAGGGAATCAGCTTTGTTTTAAATAGCATGTAGGTGTGTGGGCGCTTACATGAAGAGTCACATACCAGAGGCTAACGGCTCCGTCGCTGGGTACGACTCCCTGCCCACGCCGTGAGGCCCTCCTCTGTAGAAAGTTTCAGGGGCTGGTCGGAGGCCGCTACAGAGGAGGGGTAGGAACGTCGCCCTGGAGATCCACCACCTTCACTTTCTGCTGCAGAATCATGCAGCACTGGTCGGCCTGTGCGCCTCCGGGTGCGTCGGATTCGGTACTCTATTTCCAGCACTAGAAAAGAAAAGCATTTATAAATAAAGGCCTACCTTCTGTATTAGTTACATCTAGCATGCAATCGCTATGTACTTACTTGAGAAATGGAGTCCGAAAAATCGCCGCACCCGGGACATGTGGAGCCGTTTCAGGTCCGACCAATGCTGCATGATCTGCGTATGGGTGAAGGTGATGTCAGTCTCCTGCTGGATCCTGGAAACGATCTCCAGGGCGATGGTCCTCTTCTCAAAAGTGTTGGGCAGGTAGTCGTACCTGTGCTGAAGCATCGTCTAAAAAACACAAAATAAACATATTTTTTAGATCTAACTGCATAAAAATATCTTTCACAAATCGATCAGTTGAAAAAATGACATTCCCAGACACATTTCTAGCCTCAAGCTATCCTTCGAGATGTTAGTGAGTTGGTTCGCACATGTGCGCACTTCTTTTTGGCACAGAGTTTTAAAAACTTTTAAAGAAAACGTTTTCTTCCTGCGCTTCCTTAAGGCCTAGGCATGCATTTAGATGGCAAATCAAAGTCCTTACAATACACTTACGAGCATAATCAGCTCTTCTTGTTGGCGGGTGAAGATCGTGAGCGTCATCTTTCTTCTTGTCCGCAGCAGATAAGTAATGCCCCAGCGGTTTCCGGGTTCCGAACGGCCGTACGCACGTATAAGCGTCATACCCAGGCATTAAGATTTAAAGGGTCCTGGACACACAGCTCATTCTCTTTGAGATTTTAAACATGCCAGCTAAAAAAGCCATCGCTAAGGCCACACCAGCCAAGGAGGCCACCAGCAAAAGGCCCCAGCGGCCTGAGGCGCCTTCTTCACGTCCGACCACTCGGTCCCAAATACCAACTCCGAAGGTGCGGGAAACGTGCAGCCACAGTGGCCAACCCAAGGCGACATTATCCACCAAGTCCGCTAAACCCAAACCAAGCAGCAAAGCCAAGGAGGGAGCGGCTAAGAAGAAGCCAACAACAAAGCAGGCAGGTACGCCCGCAAGAAAGGCCACTAGGAGGGTGAGAGGTCCCAGCCCCCAAAAAACACCCTCCCCTCCTCCCCGGCCTAGCACATCCCTTCACAAAGAACTCTCCACTGGCAAGGCCAGTAAGAGCCACAGGCTCAGAAGCCCCAGCCCAGCCAGCTCTGCATCTCCTGAGCCACGTGGGAGAAGCACCCATGGCCATGGAACCACTAGTGGCAAGGCCACCAAGAGCCACAGGCCCAGAAGCTCCAGCCCAGCCAGCTCTGCATCTCCTGAGCCATGTGTGAAACGCACCTGTGGCCATGGAACCACCAAGAGCCACAGGCCCAGAAGCCCAAGCCCTGCCAGCTCACCATCTCCTGAGCCACGTGCAAGTACCTCCCAGGGGCATGGAACCACAAGTGACAAGGGCACAAAGAGGCACAGGGCCAGAAGCACCACACCTTCAAGCACGCCCTCTCCTCCTCGGCCACTTTTGCCACAGGCACAGGTGGCAACCAACTATCCATATGCCACATCCACGCCTGGAAGTTCTGTGGCCACCCAGGCAAGGAGCCCCAGTCCAGTTGCAAGTCCAGTCCATTTGTTCTCAAGCCACGTGTCCAACATTTCAACACAACAGAGCAGCAAGCAATATGCCGGACATTGCAGCGAGGACAGTTGAGTGGCAGGTTTGGTGAGGCCCAAAACTCTTGCATTGGCAAGTGGACTCACCCTCCATTATGACGAGCTATATGGGCGAAAATCAAAATCTACAAGCAAAATGAGAAAAACAGAAATCTTGGAGGAGCTCACCAGACAGGTCAATGCAGCGGGGGAGGAGCTTAAAGATGTGGAGCAGATACAGCACAAAATTTCTGACCTGAAGTATGCAGCACGGAAGAAAGAAAATAAACGCCACAATTACAGGTACATATTTGAGTTGTGCATTTGTCTGCTTGTTGTATTGTGCACACTTTCCTAAATTATCAAACCTATTTTTTTCAGCTTACAAACTGGCAGAGGCTTCCCCACAAAATTACAGTTTACACAAGCTGAGGAGATGGTGCTGGCGTTGATACACCCCGTGGCATTAGAGGGCCTCTCTGGCCGACGGGACACGGACATCCCTACTATTCCTTCAGGTTAGTAATGTTAGTGTGTATGTGAAATGTTTTAAACATGTAAAATGAGGCTCACAGGCATATATGAACACATGCCCCTAGGGAGTGGGGTGTTTAATGTCTGCGGAATGTTGATTTTAAAATTTTGCAGCCCATACACAACCTTGGACAGTATTTATGGTCACTATTAAAGTCTTTATATTCGCAAAGCACTGCCTGTTATGTGATTCTACTCAATCATATCCAACACTTCCTTCTTTGTCTTTAGTCCACTTGTGTTTTAGCTGTGCTTTGGTCTCAAATACTTAATCAGGGGTCAGGGAAAGGTCTACATAGGAAGAATGCCCACCAGCATACTCTGAAGACAAATGCTATTTGCAAGCTGAGTGTGGGTCCCTAATGGCCCTTTAGGGATGTGTGAAGCCTCATAACATGCAGTACATGCATGTTTGTATTTAAGGTGACCAATGTGTATGAACAGGGTGAGTCATACATATAACAGATAATGACATTCATAGTGAAGGTCACCTTGGACCCTTGGGGGAGTTGGCATTCCTGCTTGGCCACATGTTTTTTGGAAGCATACGTAGTAATCCAGATCATCAATGGATTTTTGGGTGTTTACGTGCCTCAGTAAGTGTGGAAGCCTCATCCAGTTTGACCACGCCATCAACTTCAGTGCTGCCTAGGAGCCAGGACCAGATATATACGGTAAGTGGACTTTGATGAATCTCCTGATGCATGTGAATGAACATGACTAATTTGCATAACAAATATATTTAGGGCCCAAACTGAACCTTTTTTTGCACATGTCCCAACAGCCCACACACTGATGGAGGAAATCCAGGAGATGGAGGAGGATGCCAGCTTGATGGGACCTTCAGAACTGACCCCCCTGGAACCTAATTTGCCACTGTCTCAACATGCTACTAAACCAAATCCTCTGCAGCAGACTGAAGCTGGACGCATGCTGCCAGCCCATCGTGGGCAGCATGCAGAGACTGAGCCTACAGTCCCCAGTGGTAGCTCTGCTGCAGAGGATTTGCTGAGCACATCTGCAACTCTTGCTCGCCCTAGAGGTCCAGCATCTGCAGGTGCTCAAACCAGGGGAATTGGTAGACCTAGTCAGCAACGTCGACCAGTTTCCCAGGGGAGGCGCGTGCCGATCCTGGAGTCAGCATGGCACCATAAAAGGCGTTTATTTCGCCAGGTGACTCAAAGGACAACAGAGTAGCTTACTGCACAGATACATTAAATAATACATTCACCACCATGCTGACAGAATTTAGGACGGGCAACAGCCACATGGCCACCTTAACTAATAATTTCACAGCCATGCTCAAGGAAGTTAGAACTAGCAATAGACTCATGCTGGAACAGTGGCAGATTATGAATGCCACACATGCCCAGGTGATGGGCCACCTCCAAGGCCCACCACCAGGGTTTTATGGGCAACACCCATTTTAACAGCTATCTGCCCTGTATCTGCTCCACAACTTTCCTCTACATCCCCACTGTATTGACCTGTCTGGAGAGCGCTACCAAGATTGCCTTTTTTATGGCTTTGCTTGTATGATTTTGATTTTCGCCCATATAGCTCATTAGAGTGCTGAGATACCCCACTAGCCAATGCCTGAGCTAAAGCCTCACTGAACCTGCCGCTCAAGCTGTCACACTGCAGGCTTGGGCCTAATGAAATTGTGTCTGGCTCATCCTGTTTGTAGGCATGATTAGGGGACATTCTGGGCTGGCAAACTACTACGTTGAACCCTGGCAAAGATTGGACTGGACTTGCATTTGGACTGGTGGTTATTGTTTGGGTGGGCCAATGACTTACAGGCATGGATGTGGCATAGGTATGGCTGCTTTCCACCTGTGCCTGTGGCAAATGTGGCGAAGCAGGAGAGGGTGTGTATGTGGCCCTATATATTACTGGCCAAATATTGACATGCAAATGGTTGCTCCCTATGTCTGTTTATTTTATTTAAATACAAGGGAAAGGTATAGAATCCGCACTGGCCCAATAAAAATAAACCCTATCAACTTTTCTGATCACAACAACCCAGTGTGCACAAAAATGGGGGCAGCCACACAATGTGTGAAACTGTCAAAAGTACTAGAAAAAGGAGCCCCACATCTCCGAATGCCACCCTACCAAAAATAGGCACCACTGTTTGAGTATTTCATAAAAATCCAATTTTTATTATAGACATTAGCTCTATACTAAATAGACATATTAAAAAACATAAAACACACATAGAAATCAATGACAGAAATGAGGGAGGGGGAGGGGGTGAGACTAACTGGTCCCCACTATTTGTATGGTCTTGTCAGCATATTACAAAAATTACCACCACATACACAACCCAATCTAATGATTATAAAGTGCAACGTGGTGCCTATTTTTGGTAGGGTGGCATTAGGAGATGTGGGGCTCCTTTTTCTAGTACTTTTGTTTATTTTATTTGTTATAGAAACTTCGGCCTGGAGTGCGTTACTTTAAAACTCCTGGATGTGGCCAATTGCTAGGTGCCATGATTCTGCACCAATGTATATTTATGGTGTCCTATGTATGTACATGAAGTCTGCGAGTGCCCTTCAACTCCAATTTGTCCTGTTTAAATAAAAAATATTGAATGTGACTTTAGCTGTTGTTGACTAAGTTGATGCATTAATGTTTGGGTTCTTTTGAGATAACTGAAGGTTTTTCTAAACAAACATGTCCAAAAAAAATGCATGAGGCTCAGATCATGTGTAATTAATTCATTACTATTTTTTCCAAAAAACAATAATCAAGCATTCACAAACGCAAATTATATTAAAAATAAATAATTACATGCAACAAACAAACAAATGAAAACCAAATTAGGCAAAAAGGGTGCTTATCAAATTGCCTCCAAACAGCTTGGCCAGAGGCACTAGGTGTGCCACGGTAGTGGTCTTCTGGGTCCTGGCTGGGTGGAGAGGGGGGCAGATCCACATACTGGGGGACACGCTGCATTATGGCAAAGTTATGTAGGACACAGCAAGCCAGTATGATGTCTATGACCTTGTTGGGGTCATACTGGAGTGCCCCCCCCCCGGTATGGTCCAAACACCGAAAGCGTGTTTTTAACAGGCCAAAGGCCCTCTCCACAACGGCCCAGGTCTTCTGGTGGGCCCGATTGTAGGCGTCCTGGCCGCATTCTGTGGCCGAAAGACGGGCGCCATCAGCCAGGGAAGTAGTGGATAGCCGGAATCCCCTGAAAGAATATGAAAATACTTATATAAATTACACATTCAAAAAATAAATTTTGGTACAAGCGGTCGTTCACCCTGACTAAGAGCCTCTTATCTTATCTTAAATCTTATATTTTAGACACACCCTGAACATACAGATTGCTCAGCTAAAAAAACAGCCTAACACCACCACATCTACTGCATGTTCTGAGCCTTTAAACATCCAAAATGGCGGAAAAGAGCAAATCAGGCAGCCTGCAAACAGGAATTGGCTTAGGACTGTGCTGCTCAACATTCTGGGATGTCTTACCTTTTCAGGACACCAGATCTGTTTTGTCTGAGCCAAGCACAGCTCTAACCCGCCCCCTGCACTTTATCCCGCTCTCCTCTACTCAGTAAGTGTCATGCATCTGAGCAAAGATGGCGCCGACCCTATCCTAAAGTCAAGAACAGAATTGCAGCCGAGTGTGGGGAAGAATAATAAGTAATTTACTAGAAAGTAGAAATATATTATTTTTAAATGCTGGGAAATCAGTTTTTAAGGGTTTGTGCTTTGCTAAAGATCATGGTTAAGGTCCGGTTTAACATGTCATCAAGGGGTAAAAACAGCCATAGGTTCAGACATGGATCATAAACTATATTCATAGGCATACATTGAAAAGTGAATGTCGTTATTTGCGTCAACTTACCAAGGAGCCAGCCACCGGAGAATTCTCCAGACTCAAACCGACGGTACAATCCAGATCGTCGCAAGATGTACGTGTCATGGGATGAGCCTGGAAACCCGGCGAGGACACTAAGGAACCACATGTCCAGGGCCACCACTGCTTGGCTAAAAAAATTAGCAAGGCAAGGTAAACTACTCAAACACTAACTCCTAACACCCTCCAAAACACATGTTGGCCAATACAAATAACACTAATAACACAATAACCAGTAAGTACCTAAGTATTTTTTTTGCCAAAAAAAGAATATGTATGTTGGATCAACTAAAGATTAACTTTACAATTACTAATTAAGGTCCTCATGAAAATGTTTGGCTTTGGCCGACATGAAAATCATTGATGAAGCTAAAGACGGTCAAATGTATCACATGGACAATTTACAAGGAGGGATTTATAGATATACAGTGTAAGCTGTTTCACAGAGACAATTTACAAGGAGGGATTTATAGATATACAGTGTAAGCTGTGTCATAGGGACAATTTACAAGGAGGGATTTATAAATATACAGTGTAAGCTGTTTCACACAGACAATTTACAAGGAGTGATTTATAGCTATACAGTGTAAGCTGTTTCACAGGGACAATTTACAAGGAGGGATTTATAGATAGTTAAAATACGGTTTGTCTAAACTATATAACAAAATGACCGATTGAACTTACCTATAGATGTACTCGTTGGCTGCAGGAGAGACCAATGCAACGTGGGTGCAATCAATCGCACCCATGACGTTGGGCATGTCGGCGATATTATAAAATGTCAGTTTAAGCACGTTCCAGGCTACCATGTCGTCAGGAAAATAAATATATTTCTGACTAATGGTAGCCATGCCTTCCAAAAACTTGGATAGCGCACGGCTCAGCGTAGGCTGGGAGATCCCCACGGAGAGGGCACCGAGCCTCTGGAACGTGCCGTTAGTCAAAAATTGCAGGCAGCCAAGCATCTTGGTCATACCTGAAATTGCTTGCCCCTTCCTTGTAGTGCGGGCTAACCATGGCCGCAGCTCACTATACAACTTATGGAGAGAAGCGCGATTAAGTCTGGTCAGCTCGAACAACTCAACGTCATGCATGCGATCAATATGCATGCGTTGCTGGTGCAATCTGGCCTCGACCCTGCTGATACATGCAATGCCCATTAGCTGGAGTTGGTGATATTCCTCCACAAAGGCACAGAACATGGTGAAAGCAAGGTAGCCGACCGCAAAATGGTCCCGTAAGTGGATCGCAAAGGAAACGGGTTTATAGGGTGGTGGTCCCTCGGCAATCAGCTCTTTGAATGAGACGGAAGCCCATCACAATAACGTAAGTTATCTGAACGAACGCAAAATTTTAGATTTAGATGGGAAAATGATCCGAACTAACGCAAATGATCCGATTTAGTTTTGTTCATCAAAGCGCATATACACATGAGCGCGAACGAACGTACGAATGGAAAATGGAACGAAAAAAAAAAAAAAAAATGACAAACACACACAAAAACCTACACAGACAGCTACGGAAGTCCAGACGAATGTGTCTATGAATTGAGCCAATGGTGTTGGAACAGATCTTAATCTGTCAGATCTTCTGAATAAATACCTGATGGACCTCTTGTTGTTTGTGCTGGTCTGTGGGTTTTTAGTAAATAGATCCTTGTAAGGTCTTTCGCTTAATATAGTGTCAGTTGTCCGGCACTCTTAAACTTCAGGTTTTATTGATATAGATTAAAATTATCCAGAGTTAATGTATGATCAAGGGGGTGTGCCCCAGAAACTCGTAGCAAGCGCCTTCACTGCCTGTGACTTTTGTCTGACCGAGTCTGGATGATTTGAATGGGTATCAATAAATCCTGAAGTTTTACCTGAGAGTGCGGGACAACCGACACTATTTCTTGCCTGACAAGTGTGGAGGGACTTGTGTCCATGCACAGGAAATCGTCAGTGGCTGAACTGTAAGTCTATGTCAATGTATCCTATTGCTTAATATGTATGCTTGCATGTATAAAACTAATATCTTGGTATATGAGTATGTTTTCATCTTATTGTGGGATAGAAGCTGTTGAAGTTCATATCTAAATTAGATAGGTCTTCCTGACCTGCAGACCAGATGATCAGATTGTCATCTATGTAGCAAAAACTCCTCTTCCAGTTTTGCCATAAATAAAATACATACTGTGTAATGTGCTGCAAGTACAGGTCCTGGCCAAAACAGAAATAGTTGTATTTCTTGAACCCATTGCTACACCTGATTCAGGTACATTCATAGTGATCCCCTCAGGTATATGTCCAATGGCAGAAAGCAAACTATTAATTGTCAAAAATTGTCCTGACTTTTATCTCATAAACATTACAGCATTCTCCATTATGTTTGTGTATTAGCATAAAAACAATTGTGACTTTTGTAGTTTTTTTTGCTGCAAATTATTTTTATGCCTAAAGAAGGAGCCCAAAGGCCTTTGAAAGCTAGCCTTTTCAATCTCCAGAGTCAGCCATTTAATTGTATTACTTTAAGAGCCTACTCCATTTCGCATCTTTCTGGTGGCTATAGCGCCATTTTTGGAGTGCCACTCCTTTTTTGGCGCTTCTAGTTTGACTAGAATGGCACTGGAATTCACAGCGCCCAATGTTAATTAATTTGCTTTGATTGTTGCATTAGGTTTTGCCCGGCCTGTGTGAGCACCTGTTAGACCTAACTGCTGATTATACCACTTTGCGCGCCACTTTGTACCACCATCATTTCGATGCTACACAGCGTTTTTATTAATTTTTGGCACCCTGAAGAGATTGGCACTGGATTTTTCTGCCGCTGCTCAGCGTTTCATCTTTACACTTACAGGATATCACTGCTGCAGACAAAGGGAACAAACTTTACACTTTACAGAGCGTTTAGGCTGCTGTTGTCCAAATTACACACTGGTAAGCAAAAGAAGCACTGAAAACTATTTTACCAGAAAAAAAATAAAATGTTATTTGGGGACGTCTAGGCCCTGCCTTTACATTATTGACAAATCCCAATGGAAGATCTGCACAAAAAATTTGTGTGTAATGTAAGCAGTTCAATACAGTTACATTTTTGCCCATTGCACTCTATGAGATCTTGACCTACAGTGCCACTATAAACCGGCGCAGCTTTTGAGTGCTGCTGAAAAAATTGGCGCTAAGTGCTATTAAGAGATGCTGACGCTTGATAAATCAGGCTCCCACTTAGGATTTGCTGCCTACATTAGTGGCTAACATAGGACAACAACTTACTAAATCTATGTTAAGCAAAGAAAGAGGAACTAACAGTTCAGATTCAAAAAGCAGCGCTTCCTCTCTCCCTCATATTCATCAGCACTCTGAGATTAGCTGCAGTATATCAGATGAAGCCTCAGATTAAGGTAAGATGAAGACACGTGTGTAGCACAGCTGCAGAGTTTATTGGATGACATTAGTAATGTATTGTTTTAATTTCTCTCGGCTGGAAGTGCCATCTGAAGACTAAAGAGAAACAATTACTGTACACATCTCATACACACATCTCTGGTTTTGGTTCGGTATTTAAATACTTTGGATGAGTGGTTAAATTATAGATAGCAAATGTCATACCATAAAACATCATGACTGGTGATAGTATGATGCCTTTAGGATCAAATCTTTAAACAATCCAAAGTAGGCTAATGCAAGGAGGAATATCTCATTGGCTGAGATAAAGGCTCTAAAATTGCAAAATTAATAAAGCATAATAAAGGACTTTTCCAGTGCAAAACAAACATATTCTATACTTAAATTTGCTCTCCTTTTCAAAGTCCAGTCTCATAAGGTACATGTCTGTGCCGACTTGCACAGAGTGGACTTGTGCAATATACAGTACTACTATTCAGACTAAACTACACGCAGGGAACTAGAAAAGCAGGGGGTTAGAATATGACTCGGGACTTGGCAACCGAGTGATAACTTGTTGAGATAACTATTTAAATGCAAGTAAGTTGTGTACATTTATTTGTTGAGTTGTATCACAGTACCAGCACATTGTATAACAAACAAAACAGTTTTTCAATTCCAATCACATAGAATCAAATTCTGTAGTGGTAAAATACCTAATCTACAGAAACACTGCCCAGTGCTACCCCATCTTTACTACCTACTTTACTACCTCCAGAACCAAACCTAGTCTTCCGAAAGGCCCCAACCCAAAGGATTCAATAAGGTTCAGAAGGGAAGTGTTTTTAAGTAGAAACTTAATGATAGAACAAAGGACCACAACCTAAAGCTATTCGGAGGGAAGATCAGGAACAATTTTAGAAAATATTATTTTACAGAAAGAGTAGTAAATGCTTGGAACAAACCAGCAGAAGTAGTTGAAAAATCAACAGTAAGTGAATTTAAACATGCCTGGGATAAGCACACATGTATCCCAATATAAAGATACAGTATACAGGGCAGACTAGATGGGCCATATGGTCTCCTTCTACCATCAACCTTCTATATTTTCTAAACCACTTTTCCATCTACAACAAACCAGGGTTTTTTTACATAGCAAAATGTGAATATCCAGCTTTCTGCTTAGCCAGATCATAAGGCCCCTAAACAGATAGAAGCTAGAACACATAAATGACCTAAAGTCTAAATGCAACCTCAGGAGCACCATATACAGTATTTACCATTATAGAAACAGGGGCGCAGAGCAAGAGACGTTGAAACCCCCACCCCACTCTCCCAGTCAGCAAGTAACAGAATCATACAAAATGCTGTGCTTCTTAACTTCATGTACATACATCCTATATGTATGTCCTAAATCTGCATTTAAAATTACCAGGAATTTCTGTAAATATTAATATACTCATGTACAAAAATATAACATTGATCGCATATGCGCGTAATAGAGCGAGCAAGAAGCAAGCAGTATATTGTGAAGCACATCTACACATGATGATCGCTACTAGAGATGAGCGAACTTTTGAAAAGTTCGATTCGGCCGATTCGCCGAATTTCGCAAAGAAATTCGGGTTCGGCCGAATCGAACTTTTACGAAGTTCCCCATCAAAAATGCATGGTGGGAGCGGAGCCGGCCGGCGGGCCGGTAAAGCCGGCCGGCCCGCTCCCGCCATGCCGGCATTTAAAAAAAAAAAAAAAAAAAAAAAGCATTTTTGCCGGCATGGCGGCATTACGCGCCCTCAGATGACAGCTGAGAGCGGCGCCGGCCTCCACGCTCCGGACCTGCAGGTAAGTGTTTGCTTTTTTTTTAAATGCCGGCATGGTGGGAGCGGGCCGGCCAACTTTACCGGCCCGCCGGCCGGCTCCGCTGTCAGCGCGGAACTGGCGGGCCCGCTCCCACCATGCCGGCAAAAATGCTTTTTTTTTTTTTTGTTGTTTTTTAAATGCCGGCATGGTGGGAGCGGGCCCGCCGGCCGGCTCCCACCATGCCGGCATTTTTTTTTTTTAATTTCAGGAAAAATTTGATCGGCACGAATCGAATATTTCCTGAAATTCGGAGCGAATTCCGGTTCGTCCGAACCGGTTCGCTCATCTCTATCGCTACAACTGAGACATATGCTTTGCTACAATCTGAGTGTATATACGAAAACTGATTAAAAAAACAGAGATTCAGACATACAGCTATTCACTTCACTATTTCTAGTTAAATAAATTGCTATATAATATGGTTAAAGATTGATCCAGGTTTTAATCCCAAAACCAAGCCCCCACCATACCATCATCCTCAATCTTCTCTGCATTTTCCACCACATACGAGGCAGTATCATGGACTGACAATACTACATGCTGAAACTCAATGGTTGATTATGAATGACATTGACTGTGTCTTGTAGTGCATTCCTTCTGTCATACGATAGCAAACACTTCATTAAAAAATGTAATCTTCAAGTAGAAAAATGAGGAAAATCTGATCTGTAGTCTGTGTTATCTTTCTGGGAATTGTATGCAGATAAATCTGAAAACCATTCCCCAGTAAACCTGACAGTCAAAGTTTAAACACAAAATGAATACCATATCACTGCTTCAGTGGTGGTTTGACAAGTACAAATGGTAGATGACAGATGTCATTTTTCTATTCTTTTCAAAGACCATGTTACTGGCCTGGGGGAACATCGCCGGGCTTTTGAGTGACCTGGAACAGAGATTCCTATGGCACAGTATATTAATAGACTCCTCTTGGTTGCCTTGCTAAGCCTTCATCTCTGCCTGTGGCTGTATACTACTTAATGTCATTGTATAAATATGAAAAGTGTATGTGAGGCCACTCTCATGTGTTCATTTACACTTAGCTCTTCTTTTCTAATTTCTCTGCTATGGGTCTATGTAAGATGAAATCCTTACAAATTAGCCCCTTCAGAGTAGATTAAGCAGGCCTCATAATGCATCATTTTTGTGTTGTCTGCAAGTAACTTTTAATCTGATTTGACTAAAAATGCAAGATTATGATTGCCACACTTTTGCCGACCTCTTTTTGTGACTTAAAAGAAACATTCTAACATTCTCCAATATGCGTTCAGCCACTGACATCCTCCAACATGCGTTCAGTCACTGACATCCTCCAACATACATCAGTCACTGACATCCTCCAACATACATCAGTCACTGACATCCTCCAACATGCGTTCAGTCAATGACATCCTCCAACATACATCAGTCACTGACATCCTCCAACATGCGTTCAGTCAATGACATTCTCCAACATACATCAGTCACTGACATCCTCCAACATACATCAGTCACTAACATCCTCCAACATATATCAATCACTGATATCCTCCAACATACATCAGTCACTAACATCCTCCAACATATATCAATCACTGATATCCTCCAACATACATCAGTCACTAACATCCTCCAACATATATCAATCACTGATATCCTCCAACATTCATCAGTCACTGACATCCTCCAACATTCATCAGTCACTGACACTCTCCAACATACATCAGTCACTGATATCCTCCAACATACATCAGTCACTGACATCCTCCGACATACATCAGTCACTGACATTCTCCAACATATATCAATCACTGATATCCTCCAACATACATCAGTCACTAACATCCTCCAACATATATCAATCACTGATATCCTCCAACATTCATCAGTCACTGACACTCTCCAACATATATCAGTCACTGATATCCTCCAACATACATCAGTCACTGACATTCTCCAACATACATCAGTCACTGACATCCTCCGACATACATCAGTCACTGACATTCTCCAACATACATCAGTCACTGACATCCTCCAACATACATCAGTCACTTACATTCTCCAACATACATCAGTCACTGACATCCTCCAACATACATCAGTCACTGACATCCTCCAACATACATCAGTCACTAACATCCTCCAACATATATCAATCACTGATATCCTCCAACATACATCAGTCACTAACATCCTCCAACATATATCAATCACTGATATCCTCCAACATACATCAGTCACTAACATCCTCCAACATACATCAGTCACTGACACTCTCCAACATACATCAGTCACTGACATCCTCCAACATACATCAGTCACTAATATCCTCCATCATACATCAGTCACTGACATTCTCCAACATACATCAGTCACTGACATCCTCCAACATACATCAGTCACTGACATCCTCCAACATACATCAGTCACTGACATCCTCCAACATACATCAGTCACTGATATCCTCCAACATACATCAGTCACTGACATCCTCCAACATACATCAGTCACTGACATCCTCCAACATACATCAGTCACTGACATCCTCCAACATACATCAGTCACTGACATCCTCCAACATACATCAGTCACTGACATCCTCCAACATACATCAGTCACTGACATCCTCCAACATACATCAGTCACTGATATCCTCCAACATACATCAGTCACTGACATCCTCCAACATACATCAGTCACTGACATCCTCCAACATACATCAGTCACTGACATCCTCCAACATACATCAGTCACTGACATCCTCCAACATACATCAGTCACTGACATCCTCCAACATACATCAGTCACTGATATCCTCCAACATACATCAGTCACTGACATCCTCCAACATACATCAGTCACTGACATCCTCCAACATACATCAGTCACTGACATCCTCCAACATACATCAGTCACTGACATCCTCCAACATACATCAGTCACTGACATCCTCCAACATACATCAGTCACTGACATCCTCCAACATACATCAGTCACTTACATTCTCCAACATACATCAGTCACTTACATTCTCCAACATACATCAGTCACTGACATCCTCCAACATACATCAGTCACTGACATCCTCCAACATACATCAGTCACTGATATCCTCCAACATACATCAGTCACTGACATCCTCCAACATACATCAGTCACTGACATCCTCCAACATACATCAGTCACTGACATCCTCCAACATACGTCAGTCACTGACATCCTCCAACATACAACAGTCACTGATATCCTCCAACATACATCAGTCACTGACATCCTCCAACATACAACAGTCACTGATATCCTCCAACATACATCAGTCACTGACATCCTCCAACATACAAAAGTCACTGATATCATCCAACATACATCAGTCACTGACATCCTCCAACATACATCAGTCACTGACATCCTCCAACATACATCAGTCACTGATATCCTCCAACATACATCAGTCACTGACATCCTCCAACATACATCAGTCACTGATATCCTCCAACATGCGTTCAGTCACTGACATCCTCCAACATACATCAGTCACTGATATCCTCCAACATACATCAGTCACTGACATCCTCCAACATACATCAGTCACTGACATCCTCCAACATACATCAGTCACTGATATCCTCCAACATACATCAGTCACTGATATCCTCCAACATACATCAGTCACTGACATTCTCCAACATACATCAGTCACTGACATTCTCCAACATACATCAGTCACTGACATTCTCCAACATACATCAGTCACTGATATCCTCCAACATACATCAGTCACTGATATCCTCCAACATGCGTTCAGTCAATGACATCCTCCAACATACATCAGTCACTGATATCCTCCAACATACATCAGTCACTGACATTCTCCAACATACATCAGTCACTGACATCCTCCGACATACATCAGTCACTGACACTCTCCAACATACATCAGTCACTAATATCCTCCATCATACATCAGTCACTGACATTCTCCAACATACATCAGTCACTTACATTCTCCAACATACATCAGTCACTGACATCCTCCAACATACATCAGTCACTGACATCCTCCAACATACATCAGTCACTAACATCCTCCAACATATATCAATCACTGATATCCTCCAACATACATCAGTCACTAACATCCTCCAACATATATCAATCACTGATATCCTCCAACATACATCAGTCACTAACATCCTCCAACATATATCAATCACTGACATCCTCCAACATACATCAGTCACTGACACTCTCCAACATACATCAGTCACTGACACTCTCCAACATACATCAGTCACTGACATCCTCCAACATACATCAGTCACTGACACTCTCCAACATACATCAGTCACTGACATCCTCCAACATACATCAGTCACTGACATTCTCCAACATACATCAGTCACTGACATCCTCCGACATACATCAGTCACTGACACTCTCCAACATACATCAGTCACTAATATCCTCCATCATACATCAGTCACTTATATTCTCCAACATACATCAGTCACTGACATCCTCCAACATGCATCAGTCACTGACATCCTCCAACATACATCAGTCACTAACATCCTCCAACATATATCAATCACTGATATCCTCCTACATACATCAGTCACTAACATCCTCCAACATATATCAATCACTGATATCCTCCAACATACATCAGTCACTAACATCCTCCAACATATATCAATCACTGACATCCTCCAACATACATCAGTCACTGACACTCTCCAACATACATCAGTCACTAATATCCTCCATCATACATCAGTCACTGACATTCTCCAACATACATCAGTCACTTACATTCTCCAACATACATCAGTCACTGACATCCTCCAACATACATCAGTCACTGACATCCTCCAACATACATCAGTCACTAACATCCTCCAACATATATCAATCACTGATATCCTCCAACATACATCAGTCACTAACATCCTCCAACATATATCAATCACTGACATCCTCCAACATACATCAGTCACTGACACTCTCCAACATACATCAGTCACTGATATCCTCCAACATACATCAGTCACTGACATTCTCCAACATACATCAGTCACTGACATCCTCCAACATACATCAGTCACTAACATCCTCCAACATACATCAGTCACTGACATCCTCCAACATATATCAATCACTGATATCCTCCAACATACATCAGTCACTAACATTCTCCAACATATATCAATCACTGATATCCTCCAACATACATCAGTCACTAACATCCTCCAACATATATCAATCACTGATATCCTCCAACATACATCAGTCACTAACATTCTCCAACATATATCAATCACTGATATCCTCCAACATTCATCAGTCACTGACACTCTCCAACATACATCAGTCACTGATATCCTCCAACATACATCAGTCACTGATATCCTCCAACATACATCAGTCACTGAAATCCTCCAACATACATCAGTCACTGACATTCTCCAACATACATCAGTCACTGATATCCTCCAACCTACATCAGTCACTAATATCCTCCAACATACATCAGTCACTGACATCCTCCAACATACATCAGTCACTGACATCCTCCAACATACATCAGTCACTGACATCCTCCAACATACATCAGTCACTGACATCCTCCAACATACATCAGTCACTGACATCCTCCAACATACATCAGTCACTGACATCCTCCAACATACATCAGTCACTGATATCCTCCAACATACATCAGTCACTGACATTCTCCAACATACATCAGTCACTGACATCCTCCAACATACATCAGTCACTAACATCCTCCAACATACATCAGTCACTGACATCCTCCAACATACATCAGTCACTAACATCCTCCAACATACATCAGTCACTGACATCCTCCAACATACATCAGTCACTGACATTCTCCAACATACATCAGTCACTGACATCCTCCAACATACATCAGTCACTGACATCCTCCAACATACATCAGTCACTGATATCCTCCAACATACATCAGTCACTGATATCCTCCAACATACATCAGTCACTGACATTCTCCAACATACATCAGTCACTGACATTCTCCAACATACATCAGTCACTGACATTCTCCAACATACATCAGTCACTGACATCCTCCAACATACATCAGTCACTGACATCCTCCAACATACATCAGTCACTGACATCCTCCAACATACATCAGTCACTGACATCCTCCAACATATATCAGTCACTAACATCCTCCAACATACATCAGTCACTAACATCCTCCAACATACATCAGTCACTGACATTCTCCAACATACATCAGTCACTGACATTCTCCAACATACATCAGTCACTGACATTCTCCAACATACATCAGTCACTGACATTCTCCAACATACATCAGTCACTGACATTCTCCAACATACATCAGTCACTGACATTCTCCAACATACATCAGCCACTGACATCCTCCAACATACATCAGTCACTGACATTCTCCAACATACATCAGTCACTGACATCCTCCAACATACATCAGTCACTGACATCCTCCAACATACATCAGTCACTAACATCCTCCAAAATACATCAGTCACTTACATTCTCCAACATACATCAGTCACTTACATTTTCCAACATACATCAGTCACTAACATTCTCCAACATACATCAGTCACTGACATCCTCCAACATACATCAGTCACTGACATCCTCCAACATACATCAGCCACTGACATCCTCCAACATACATCAGCCACTGACATCCTCCAACATACATCAGTCACTGACATCCTCCAACATACATCAGTCACTGACATCCTCCAACATACATCAGTCACTGATATCCTCCAACATACATCAGTCACTGACATCCTCCAACCTACATCAGTCACTGACATCCTCCAACATACATCAGTCACTGACATCCTCCAACATACATCAGTCACTGACATCCTCCAACATACATCAGTCACTGACATTCTCCAACATACATCAGTCACTGATATCCTCCAACATACATCAGTCACTGACATCCTCCAACATACATCAGTCACTGACATCCTCCAGCATACATCAGTCACTAACATCCTCCAAAATACATCAGTCACTTACATTCTCCAACATACATCAGTCACTTACATTTTCCAACATACATCAGTCACTAACATTCTCCAACATACATCAGTCACTGACATTCTCCAACATACATCAGTCACTGACATCCTCCAACATACATCAGTCACTGACATCCTCCAACATACATCAGTCACTAACATCCTCCAAAATACATCAGTCACTTACATTCTCCAACATACATCAGTCACTTACATTTTCCAACATACATCAGTCACTAACATTCTCCAACATACATCAGTCACTGACATCCTCCAACATACATCAGTCACTGACATCCTCCAACATACATCAGCCACTGACATCCTCCAACATACATCAGTCACTGACATCCTCCAACATACATCAGTCACTGACATCCTCCAACATACATCAGTCACTGATATCCTCCAACATACATCAGTCACTGACATCCTCCAACATACATCAGTCACTGACATCCTCCAACATACATCAGTCACTGACATTCTCCAACATACATCAGTCACTGACATTCTCCAACATACATCAGTCACTGACATTCTCCAACATACATCAGTCACTGACATTCTCCAACATACATCAGTCACTGACATCCTCCAACATACATCAGTCACTGACATCCTCCAACATACATCAGTCACTAACATCCTCCAAAATACATCAGTCACTTACATTCTCCAACATACATCAGTCACTGACATTCTCCAACATATATCAGTCACTGACATCCTCCAACATACATCAGTCACTGACATTCTCCAACATACATCAGTCACTGACATTCTCCAACATACATCAGTCGCTGACATCCTCCAACATACATCAGTCACTAACATCCTCCAAAATACATCAGTCACTTACATTCTCCAACATACATCAGTCACTGACATTCTCCAACATACATCAGTCACTTACATTCTCCAACATACATCAGTCACTGACATCCTCCAACATACATCAGTCACTGACATTCTCCAACATACATCAGTCACTGACATTCTCCAACATACATCAGTCACTGACATCCTCCAACATACATCAGTCACTAACATCCTCCAAAATACATCAGTCACTTACATTCTGCAACATACATCAGTCACTGACATTCTCCAACATACATCAGTCACTGACATTCTCCAACATACATCAGTCACTAACATTCTCCAACATACATCAGTCACTAACATCCTCCAACATACATCAGTCACTGACATTCTCCAACATACATCAGTCACTGACATCCTCCAACATACATCAGTCACTGACATTCTCCAACATACATCAGTCACTTACATTCTCCAACATACATCAGTCACTGACATTCTCCAACATACATCAGTCACTTACATTCTCCAACATACATCAGTCACTGACATTCTCCAACATACATCAGTCACTTACATTCTCCAACATACATCAGTCACTGATATCCTCCAACATACATCAGTCACTGACATCCTCCAACATATATCAGTCACTGACATCCTCCAACATACATCAGTCACTGACATCCTCCAACATACATCAGTCACTGACATCCTCCAACATATATCAGTCACTAACATCCTCCAAAATACATCAGTCACTTGCATTCTCCAACATACATCAGTCACTAATATCCTCCATCATACATCAGTCACTGACATTCTCCAACATACATCAGTCACTAATATCCTCCAACATGCGTTCAGTCACTGACATTCTCCAACATACATCAGTCACTGACATTCTCCAACATACATCAGTCACTGACATTCTCCAACATACATCAGTCACTGACATTCTCCAACATACATCAGTCACTGACATTCTCCAACATACATCAGTCACTGACATTCTCCAACATACATCAGTCACTGACATCCTCCAACATACATCAGTCACTGACATTCTCCAACATACATCAGTCACTGACATCCTCCAACATACATCAGTCACTGACATCCTCCAACATACATCAGTCACTACCATCCTCCAAAATACATCAGTCACTTACATTCTCCAACATACATCAGTCACTGACATTCTCCAACATATATCAGTCACTGACATCCTCCAACATACATCAGTCACTGACATTCTCCAACATACATCAGTCACTAACATTCTCCAACATACATCAGTCACTGACATTCTCCAACATACATCAGTCACTGACATTCTCCAACATACATCAGTCACTTACATTCTCCAACATACATCAGTCACTGACATTCTCCAACATACATCAGTCACTGACATTCTCCAACATACATCAGTCACTGACATTCTCCAACATACATCAGTCACTGACATTCTCCAACATACATCAGTCACTAACATTCTCCAACATACATCAGTCACTGACATTCTCCAACATACATCAGTCACTGACATTCTCCAACATACATCAGTCACTGACATTCTCCAACATACATCAGTCACTAACATCCTCCAAAATACATCAGTCACTTACATTCTCCAACATACATCAGTCACTGACATTCTCCAACATACATCAGTCACTGACATTCTCCAACATACATCAGTCACTAACATTCTCCAACATACATCAGTCACTGACATTCTCCAACATACATCAGTCACTGACATTCTCCAACATACATCAGTCACTGACATCCTCCAACATACATCAGTCACTGACATTCTCCAACATACATCAGTCACTGACATTCTCCAACATACATCAGTCACTTACATTCTCCAACATACATCAGTCACTGACATTCTCCAACATACATCAGTCACTTACATTCTCCAACATACATCAGTCACTGACATTCTCCAACATACATCAGTCACTTACATTCTCCAACATACATCAGTCACTGATATCCTCCAACATACATCAGTCACTGACATCCTCCAACATATATCAGTCACTGACATCCTCCAACATACATCAGTCACTGACATCCTCCAACATACATCAGTCACTGACATCCTCCAACATATATCAGTCACTAACATCCTCCAAAATACATCAGTCACTTGCATTCTCCAACATACATCAGTCACTAACATCCTCCAACATACATCAGTCACTGACACTCTCCAACATACATCAGTCACTGACATCCTCCAACATACATCAGTCACTAATATCCTCCATCATACATCAGTCACTGACATCCTCCAACATACATCAGTCACTGACATCCTCCAACATACATCAGTCACTAATATCCTCCAACATGCGTTCAGTCACTGACATTCTCCAACATACATCAGTCACTGACATCCTCCAACATACATCAGTCACTGACATCCTCCAACATACATCAGTCACTGACATCCTCCAACATACATCAGTCACTGACATCCTCCAACATACATCAGTCACTGACATCCTCCAACATACATCAGTCACTGACATCCTCCAACATACATCAGTCACTGATATCCTCCAACATACATCAGTCACTGACATCCTCCAACATACATCAGTCACTGACATCCTCCAACATACATCAGTCACTGACATCCTCCAACATACATCAGTCACTGACATCCTCCAACATACATCAGTCACTGACATCCTCCAACATACATCAGTCACTGACATCCTCCAACATACATCAGTCACTGACATCCTCCAACATACATCAGTCACTGATATCCTCCAACATACATCAGTCACTGACATCCTCCAACATACATCAGTCACTGACATCCTCCAACATACATCAGTCACTGACATCCTCCAACATACATCAGTCACTGATATCCTCCAACATACATCAGTCACTGACATCCTCCAACATACATCAGTCACTGACATTCTCCAACATACATCAGTCACTGACATTCTCCAACATACATCAGTCACTGACATCCTCCAACATACATCAGTCACTGACATTCTCCAACATACATCAGTCACTGACATCCTCCAACATACATCAGTCACTGACATCCTCCAACATACATCAGTCACTGACATCCTCCAACATACATCAGTCACTGACATCCTCCAACATACATCAGTCAATGACATCCTCCAACATACATCAGTCACTGATATCCTCCAACATGCGTTCAGTCACTGACATCCTCCAACATACATCAGTCACTGATATCCTCCAACATACATCAGTCACTGACATCCTCCAACATACATCAGTCACTGACATCCTCCAGCATACATCAGTCACTGATATCCTCCAACATACATCAGTCACTGACATCCTCCAACATACATCAGTCACAGATATCCTCCAACATACATCAGTCACTGACATCCTCCAACATACATCAGTCACTGACATCCTCCAACATACATCAGTCACTGACATCCTCCAACATACATCAGTCACTGATATCCTCCAACATACATCAGTCACTGACATCCTCCAACATACATCAGTCACTGACATCCTCCAACATACATCAGTCACTGATATCCTCCAACATACATCAGTCACTGACATCCTCCAACATACATCAGTCACTGACATCCTCCAACATACATCAGTCACTGATATCCTCCAACATGCGTTCAGTCAATGACATCCTCCAACATACATCAGTCACTGACATTCTCCAACATACATCAGTCACTGACATTCTCCAACATACATCAGTCACTGACATCCTCCAACATACATCAGTCACTGACATCCTCCAACATACATCAGTCACTGACATCCTCCAACATACATCAGTCACTGACATCCTCCAACATACATCAGTCACTAATATCCTCCATCATACATCAGTCACTGACATTCTCCAACATACATCAGTCACTGACATCCTCCAACATACATAAATCACTAACATCCTCCAACATACATCAGTCACTGACATCCTCCAACATACATCAGTCACTGACATCCTCCAACATACATCAGTCACTGACATCCTCCAACATACATCAGTCACTGACATCCTCCAACATACATCAGTCACTGACATCCTCCAACATACATCAGTCACTGACATTCTCCAACATACATCAGTCACTGACATCCTCCAACATACATCAGTCACTGACATCCTCCAACATACATCAGTCACTGACATCCTCCAACATACATCAGTCACTAATATCCTCCTTCATACATCAGTCACTGACATTCTCCAACATTCATCAGTCACTAATATCCTCCAACATGCGTTCAGTCACTGACATCCTCCAACATACATCAGTCACTGACATTCTCCAACATACATCAGTCACTGACATCCTCCAACATACATCAGTCACTGACATCCTCCAACATACATCAGTCACTGACATCCTCCAACATACATCAGTCACAGACATCCTCCAACATACATCAGTCACTGACATCCTCCATCATACATCAGTCACTGACATTCTCCAACATACATCAGTCACTAATATCCTCCAACATGCATCAGTCACAGACATCCTCCAACATACATCTGTCACTGACATCCTCCATCATACATCAGTCACAGACATCCTCCAACATACATCAGTCACTGACATCCTCCAACATACATCAGTCACTGACATCCTCCATCATACATCAGTCACTGACATTCTCCAACATACATCAGTCACAGACATCCTCCAACATACATCAGTCACAGACATCCTCCAACATACATCAGTCACTGACATCCTCCATCATACATCAGTCACTGACATTCTCCAACATACATCAGTCACTAACATCCTCCAACATACATCAGTCACTGACATCCTCCAACATACATCAGTCACTGATATCCTCCAACATACATCAGTCACTGACATTCTCCAACATACATCAGTCACTGATATCCTCCAACATACATCAGTCACTGACATCCTCCAACATACATCAGTCACTGACATCCTCCATCATACATCAGTCACTGACATTCTCCAACATACATCAGTCACTGATATCCTCCAACATACATCAGTCACTGACATTCTCCAACATACATCAGTCACTAATATCCTCCAACATGCGTTCAGTCACTGACATCCTCCAACATACATCAGTCACTAACATCCTCCAACATACATCAGTCACTGATATCTTCCAACATACATCAGTCACTGACATTCTCCAACATACATCAGTCACTGATATCCTCCAACATACATCAGTCACTGACATTCTCCAACATACATCAGTCACTGATATCCTCCAACATACATCAGTCACTGACATCCTCCAACATACATCAGTCACTGATATCCTCCAACATACATCAGTCACTGACATTCTCCAACATACATCAGTCACTGATATCCTCCAACATACATCAGTCACTGACATTCTCCAACATACATCAGTCACTAATATCCTCCATCATACATCAGTCACTGACATCCTCCAACATATATCAATCACTGATATCCTCCAACATACATCAGTCACTGATATCCTCCAACATACATCAGTCACTGACATCCTCCAACATACATCAGTCACTGATATCCTCCAACATACATCAGTCACTGACATTCTCCAACATACATCAGTCACTGATATCCTCCAACATACATCAGTCACTGACATTCTCCAACATACATCAGTCACTAATATCCTCCAACATATATCAGTCACTGATATCCTCCAACATACATCAGTCACTGACATCCTCCAACATATATCAATCACTGATATCCTCCAACATACATCAGTCACTAACATCCTCCAACATATATCAATCACTGATATCCTCCCACATTCATCAGTCACTGACACTCTCCAACATACATCAGTCACTGACATCCTCCAACATACATCAGTCACTGATATCCTCCAACATACATCAGTCACTGACATTCTCCAACATACATCAGTCACTGACATCCTCCAACATACATCAGTCACTGATATCCTCCAACATACATCAGTCACTGACATCCTCCAACATACATCAGTCACTGACATCCTCCAACATACATCAGTCACTAACATCCTCCAACATACATCAGTCACTGACATCCTCCAACATACATCAGTCACTGACATCCTCCAACATACATCAGTCACTGACATTCTCCAACATACATCAGTCACTGACATTCTCCAACATACATCAGTCACTGATATCCTCCAACATACATCAGTCACTGACATCCTCCAACATACATCAGTCACTGACATCCTCCAACATATATCAGTCACTGATATCCTCCAACATACATCAGTCACTGACATTCTCCAACATACATCAGTCACTGACATCCTCCGACATACATCAGTCACTGACACTCTCCAACATACATCAGTCACTGACATTCTCCAACATACATCAGTCACTGACATCCTCCGACATACATCAGTCACTGACACTCTCCAACATACATCAGTCACTAACATCCTCCAACATACATCAGTCACTTACATTCTCCAACATACATCAGTCACTTACATTCTCCAACATACATCAGTCACTGACATCCTCCAACATACATCAGTCACTGACATCCTCCAACATACATCAGTCACTAACATCCTCCAACATATATCAATCACTGATATCCTCCAACATACATCAGTCACTAACATCCTCCAACATATATCAATCACTGATATCCTCCAACATACATCAGTCACTAACATCCTCCAACATATATCAATCACTGACACCCTCCAACATACATCAGTCACTGACACTCTCCAACATACATCAGTCACTGACATTCTCCAACATACATCAGTCACTGACACTCTCCAACATACATCAGTCACTGACATTCTCCAACATACATCAGTCACTGACATCCTCCAACATACATCAGTCACTGACACTCTCCAACATACATCAGTCACTGACATTCTCCAACATACATCAGTCACTGACATTCTCCAACATACATCAGTCACTGACATCCTCCGACATACATCAGTCACTGACACTCTCCAACATACATCAGTCACTAATATCCTCCATCATACATCAGTCACTGACATTCTCCGACATACATCAGTCACTTACATTCTCCAACATACATCAGTCACTGACATCCTCCAACATACATCAGTCACTGACATCCTCCAACATACATCAGTCACTAACATCCTCCAACATATATCAATCACTGATATCCTCCAACATACATCAGGCACTAACATCCTCCAACATATATCAATCACTGACATCCTCCAACATACATCAGTCACTGACACTCTCCAACATACATCAGTCACTGACACTCTGCAACATACATCAGTCACTGACATCCTCCAACATACATCAGTCACTGACACTCTCCAACATACATCAGTCACTGACATCCTCCAACATACATCAGTCACTGACATTCTCCAACATATATCAATCACTGACATCCTCCAACATACATCAGTCACTGACACTCTCCAACATACATCAGTCACTGACACTCTGCAACATACATCAGTCACTGACATCCTCCAACATACATCAGTCACTGACACTCTCCAACATACATCAGTCACTGACATCCTCCAACATACATCAGTCACTGACATTCTCCAACATACATCAGTCACTGACATCCTCCGACATACATCAGTCACTGACACTCTCCAACATACATCAGTCACTAATATCCTCCATCATACATCAGTCACTGACATTCTCCGACATACATCAGTCACTTATATTCTCCAACATACATCAGTCACTGACATCCTCCAACATGCATCAGTCACTGACATCCTCCAACATACATCAGTCACTAACATCCTCCAACATATATCAATCACTGATATCCTCCAACATACATCAGTCACTAACATCCTCCAACATATATCAATCACTGATATCCTCCAACATACATCAGTCACTAACATCCTCCAACATATATCAATCACTGATATCCTCCAACATACATCAGTCACTAACATCCTCCAACATACATCAGTCACTGACACTCTCCAACATACATCAGTCACTGACATCCTCCAACATACATCAGTCACTAATATCCTCCATCATACATCAGTCACTGACATTCTCCAACATACATCAGTCACTGACATCCTCCAACATACATCAGTCACTGACATCCTCCAACATACATCAGTCACTGACATCCTCCAACATACATCAGTCACTGATATCCTCCAACATACATCAGTCACTGACATCCTCCAACATACATCAGTCACTGACATCCTCCAACATACATCAGTCACTGACATCCTCCAACATACATCAGTCACTGACATCCTCCAACATACATCAGTCACTGACATCCTCCAACATA
Source organism: Gastrophryne carolinensis (assembly GCA_027917425.1). Taxonomy (NCBI): domain Eukaryota; kingdom Metazoa; phylum Chordata; class Amphibia; order Anura; family Microhylidae; genus Gastrophryne; species Gastrophryne carolinensis. The sequence goes on along the minus strand of CM051234.1, from coordinate 481,448,530 downwards.
CATCAGTCACTGACATCCTCCAACATACATCAGTCACTGATATCCTCCAACATACATCAGTCACTGACATCCTCCAACATACATCAGTCACTGACATCCTCCAACATACATCAGTCACTGACATCCTCCAACATACATCAGTCACTGACATCCTCCAACATACATCAGTCACTGACATCCTCCAACATACATCAGTCACTGATATCCTCCAACATACATCAGTCACTGACATCCTCCAACATACATCAGTCACTGACATCCTCCAACATACATCAGTCACTGACATCCTCCAACATACATCAGTCACTGACATCCTCCAACATACATCAGTCACTGACATCCTCCAACATACATCAGTCACTGACATCCTCCAACATACATCAGTCACTTACATTCTCCAACATACATCAGTCACTTACATTCTCCAACATACATCAGTCACTGACATCCTCCAACATACATCAGTCACTGACATCCTCCAACATACATCAGTCACTGATATCCTCCAACATACATCAGTCACTGACATCCTCCAACATACATCAGTCACTGACATCCTCCAACATACATCAGTCACTGACATCCTCCAACATACGTCAGTCACTGACATCCTCCAACATACAACAGTCACTGATATCCTCCAACATACATCAGTCACTGACATCCTCCAACATACAACAGTCACTGATATCCTCCAACATACATCAGTCACTGACATCCTCCAACATACAAAAGTCACTGATATCATCCAACATACATCAGTCACTGACATCCTCCAACATACATCAGTCACTGACATCCTCCAACATACATCAGTCACTGATATCCTCCAACATACATCAGTCACTGACATCCTCCAACATACATCAGTCACTGATATCCTCCAACATGCGTTCAGTCACTGACATCCTCCAACATACATCAGTCACTGATATCCTCCAACATACATCAGTCACTGACATCCTCCAACATACATCAGTCACTGACATCCTCCAACATACATCAGTCACTGATATCCTCCAACATACATCAGTCACTGATATCCTCCAACATACATCAGTCACTGACATTCTCCAACATACATCAGTCACTGACATTCTCCAACATACATCAGTCACTGACATTCTCCAACATACATCAGTCACTGATATCCTCCAACATACATCAGTCACTGATATCCTCCAACATGCGTTCAGTCAATGACATCCTCCAACATACATCAGTCACTGATATCCTCCAACATACATCAGTCACTGACATTCTCCAACATACATCAGTCACTGACATCCTCCGACATACATCAGTCACTGACACTCTCCAACATACATCAGTCACTAATATCCTCCATCATACATCAGTCACTGACATTCTCCAACATACATCAGTCACTTACATTCTCCAACATACATCAGTCACTGACATCCTCCAACATACATCAGTCACTGACATCCTCCAACATACATCAGTCACTAACATCCTCCAACATATATCAATCACTGATATCCTCCAACATACATCAGTCACTAACATCCTCCAACATATATCAATCACTGATATCCTCCAACATACATCAGTCACTAACATCCTCCAACATATATCAATCACTGACATCCTCCAACATACATCAGTCACTGACACTCTCCAACATACATCAGTCACTGACACTCTCCAACATACATCAGTCACTGACATCCTCCAACATACATCAGTCACTGACACTCTCCAACATACATCAGTCACTGACATCCTCCAACATACATCAGTCACTGACATTCTCCAACATACATCAGTCACTGACATCCTCCGACATACATCAGTCACTGACACTCTCCAACATACATCAGTCACTAATATCCTCCATCATACATCAGTCACTTATATTCTCCAACATACATCAGTCACTGACATCCTCCAACATGCATCAGTCACTGACATCCTCCAACATACATCAGTCACTAACATCCTCCAACATATATCAATCACTGATATCCTCCTACATACATCAGTCACTAACATCCTCCAACATATATCAATCACTGATATCCTCCAACATACATCAGTCACTAACATCCTCCAACATATATCAATCACTGACATCCTCCAACATACATCAGTCACTGACACTCTCCAACATACATCAGTCACTAATATCCTCCATCATACATCAGTCACTGACATTCTCCAACATACATCAGTCACTTACATTCTCCAACATACATCAGTCACTGACATCCTCCAACATACATCAGTCACTGACATCCTCCAACATACATCAGTCACTAACATCCTCCAACATATATCAATCACTGATATCCTCCAACATACATCACTCACTAACATCCTCCAACATATATCAATCACTGACATCCTCCAACATACATCAGTCACTGACACTCTCCAACATACATCAGTCACTGATATCCTCCAACATACATCAGTCACTGACATTCTCCAACATACATCAGTCACTGACATCCTCCAACATACATCAGTCACTAACATCCTCCAACATACATCAGTCACTGACATCCTCCAACATATATCAATCACTGATATCCTCCAACATACATCAGTCACTAACATTCTCCAACATATATCAATCACTGATATCCTCCAACATACATCAGTCACTAACATCCTCCAACATATATCAATCACTGATATCCTCCAACATACATCAGTCACTAACATTCTCCAACATATATCAATCACTGATATCCTCCAACATTCATCAGTCACTGACACTCTCCAACATACATCAGTCACTGATATCCTCCAACATACATCAGTCACTGATATCCTCCAACATACATCAGTCACTGAAATCCTCCAACATACATCAGTCACTGACATTCTCCAACATACATCAGTCACTGATATCCTCCAACCTACATCAGTCACTAATATCCTCCAACATACATCAGTCACTGACATCCTCCAACATACATCAGTCACTGACATCCTCCAACATACATCAGTCACTGACATCCTCCAACATACATCAGTCACTGACATCCTCCAACATACATCAGTCACTGACATCCTCCAACATACATCAGTCACTGACATCCTCCAACATACATCAGTCACTGATATCCTCCAACATACATCAGTCACTGACATTCTCCAACATACATCAGTCACTGACATCCTCCAACATACATCAGTCACTAACATCCTCCAACATACATCAGTCACTGACATCCTCCAACATACATCAGTCACTAACATCCTCCAACATACATCAGTCACTGACATCCTCCAACATACATCAGTCACTGACATTCTCCAACATACATCAGTCACTGACATCCTCCAACATACATCAGTCACTGACATCCTCCAACATACATCAGTCACTGACATCCTCCAACATACATCAGTCACTGATATCCTCCAACATACATCAGTCACTGATATCCTCCAACATACATCAGTCACTGACATTCTCCAACATACATCAGTCACTGACATTCTCCAACATACATCAGTCACTGACATTCTCCAACATACATCAGTCACTGACATCCTCCAACATACATCAGTCACTGACATCCTCCAACATACATCAGTCACTGACATCCTCCAACATACATCAGTCACTGACATCCTCCAACATATATCAGTCACTAACATCCTCCAACATACATCAGTCACTAACATCCTCCAACATACATCAGTCACTGACATTCTCCAACATACATCAGTCACTGACATTCTCCAACATACATCAGTCACTGACATTCTCCAACATACATCAGTCACTGACATTCTCCAACATACATCAGTCACTGACATTCTCCAACATACATCAGTCACTGACATTCTCCAACATACATCAGCCACTGACATCCTCCAACATACATCAGTCACTGACATTCTCCAACATACATCAGTCACTGACATCCTCCAACATACATCAGTCACTGACATCCTCCAACATACATCAGTCACTAACATCCTCCAAAATACATCAGTCACTTACATTCTCCAACATACATCAGTCACTTACATTTTCCAACATACATCAGTCACTAACATTCTCCAACATACATCAGTCACTGACATCCTCCAACATACATCAGTCACTGACATCCTCCAACATACATCAGCCACTGACATCCTCCAACATACATCAGCCACTGACATCCTCCAACATACATCAGTCACTGACATCCTCCAACATACATCAGTCACTGACATCCTCCAACATACATCAGTCACTGATATCCTCCAACATACATCAGTCACTGACATCCTCCAACCTACATCAGTCACTGACATCCTCCAACATACATCAGTCACTGACATCCTCCAACATACATCAGTCACTGACATCCTCCAACATACATCAGTCACTGACATTCTCCAACATACATCAGTCACTGATATCCTCCAACATACATCAGTCACTGACATCCTCCAACATACATCAGTCACTGACATCCTCCAGCATACATCAGTCACTAACATCCTCCAAAATACATCAGTCACTTACATTCTCCAACATACATCAGTCACTTACATTTTCCAACATACATCAGTCACTAACATTCTCCAACATACATCAGTCACTGACATTCTCCAACATACATCAGTCACTGACATCCTCCAACATACATCAGTCACTGACATCCTCCAACATACATCAGTCACTAACATCCTCCAAAATACATCAGTCACTTACATTCTCCAACATACATCAGTCACTTACATTTTCCAACATACATCAGTCACTAACATTCTCCAACATACATCAGTCACTGACATCCTCCAACATACATCAGTCACTGACATCCTCCAACATACATCAGCCACTGACATCCTCCAACATACATCAGTCACTGACATCCTCCAACATACATCAGTCACTGACATCCTCCAACATACATCAGTCACTGATATCCTCCAACATACATCAGTCACTGACATCCTCCAACATACATCAGTCACTGACATCCTCCAACATACATCAGTCACTGACATTCTCCAACATACATCAGTCACTGACATTCTCCAACATACATCAGTCACTGACATTCTCCAACATACATCAGTCACTGACATTCTCCAACATACATCAGTCACTGACATCCTCCAACATACATCAGTCACTGACATCCTCCAACATACATCAGTCACTAACATCCTCCAAAATACATCAGTCACTTACATTCTCCAACATACATCAGTCACTGACATTCTCCAACATATATCAGTCACTGACATCCTCCAACATACATCAGTCACTGACATTCTCCAACATACATCAGTCACTGACATTCTCCAACATACATCAGTCGCTGACATCCTCCAACATACATCAGTCACTAACATCCTCCAAAATACATCAGTCACTTACATTCTCCAACATACATCAGTCACTGACATTCTCCAACATACATCAGTCACTTACATTCTCCAACATACATCAGTCACTGACATCCTCCAACATACATCAGTCACTGACATTCTCCAACATACATCAGTCACTGACATTCTCCAACATACATCAGTCACTGACATCCTCCAACATACATCAGTCACTAACATCCTCCAAAATACATCAGTCACTTACATTCTGCAACATACATCAGTCACTGACATTCTCCAACATACATCAGTCACTGACATTCTCCAACATACATCAGTCACTAACATTCTCCAACATACATCAGTCACTAACATCCTCCAACATACATCAGTCACTGACATTCTCCAACATACATCAGTCACTGACATCCTCCAACATACATCAGTCACTGACATTCTCCAACATACATCAGTCACTTACATTCTCCAACATACATCAGTCACTGACATTCTCCAACATACATCAGTCACTTACATTCTCCAACATACATCAGTCACTGACATTCTCCAACATACATCAGTCACTTACATTCTCCAACATACATCAGTCACTGATATCCTCCAACATACATCAGTCACTGACATCCTCCAACATATATCAGTCACTGACATCCTCCAACATACATCAGTCACTGACATCCTCCAACATACATCAGTCACTGACATCCTCCAACATATATCAGTCACTAACATCCTCCAAAATACATCAGTCACTTGCATTCTCCAACATACATCAGTCACTAATATCCTCCATCATACATCAGTCACTGACATTCTCCAACATACATCAGTCACTAATATCCTCCAACATGCGTTCAGTCACTGACATTCTCCAACATACATCAGTCACTGACATTCTCCAACATACATCAGTCACTGACATTCTCCAACATACATCAGTCACTGACATTCTCCAACATACATCAGTCACTGACATTCTCCAACATACATCAGTCACTGACATTCTCCAACATACATCAGTCACTGACATCCTCCAACATACATCAGTCACTGACATTCTCCAACATACATCAGTCACTGACATCCTCCAACATACATCAGTCACTGACATCCTCCAACATACATCAGTCACTACCATCCTCCAAAATACATCAGTCACTTACATTCTCCAACATACATCAGTCACTGACATTCTCCAACATATATCAGTCACTGACATCCTCCAACATACATCAGTCACTGACATTCTCCAACATACATCAGTCACTAACATTCTCCAACATACATCAGTCACTGACATTCTCCAACATACATCAGTCACTGACATTCTCCAACATACATCAGTCACTTACATTCTCCAACATACATCAGTCACTGACATTCTCCAACATACATCAGTCACTGACATTCTCCAACATACATCAGTCACTGACATTCTCCAACATACATCAGTCACTGACATTCTCCAACATACATCAGTCACTAACATTCTCCAACATACATCAGTCACTGACATTCTCCAACATACATCAGTCACTGACATTCTCCAACATACATCAGTCACTGACATTCTCCAACATACATCAGTCACTAACATCCTCCAAAATACATCAGTCACTTACATTCTCCAACATACATCAGTCACTGACATTCTCCAACATACATCAGTCACTGACATTCTCCAACATACATCAGTCACTAACATTCTCCAACATACATCAGTCACTGACATTCTCCAACATACATCAGTCACTGACATTCTCCAACATACATCAGTCACTGACATCCTCCAACATACATCAGTCACTGACATTCTCCAACATACATCAGTCACTGACATTCTCCAACATACATCAGTCACTTACATTCTCCAACATACATCAGTCACTGACATTCTCCAACATACATCAGTCACTTACATTCTCCAACATACATCAGTCACTGACATTCTCCAACATACATCAGTCACTTACATTCTCCAACATACATCAGTCACTGATATCCTCCAACATACATCAGTCACTGACATCCTCCAACATATATCAGTCACTGACATCCTCCAACATACATCAGTCACTGACATCCTCCAACATACATCAGTCACTGACATCCTCCAACATATATCAGTCACTAACATCCTCCAAAATACATCAGTCACTTGCATTCTCCAACATACATCAGTCACTAACATCCTCCAACATACATCAGTCACTGACACTCTCCAACATACATCAGTCACTGACATCCTCCAACATACATCAGTCACTAATATCCTCCATCATACATCAGTCACTGACATCCTCCAACATACATCAGTCACTGACATCCTCCAACATACATCAGTCACTAATATCCTCCAACATGCGTTCAGTCACTGACATTCTCCAACATACATCAGTCACTGACATCCTCCAACATACATCAGTCACTGACATCCTCCAACATACATCAGTCACTGACATCCTCCAACATACATCAGTCACTGACATCCTCCAACATACATCAGTCACTGACATCCTCCAACATACATCAGTCACTGACATCCTCCAACATACATCAGTCACTGATATCCTCCAACATACATCAGTCACTGACATCCTCCAACATACATCAGTCACTGACATCCTCCAACATACATCAGTCACTGACATCCTCCAACATACATCAGTCACTGACATCCTCCAACATACATCAGTCACTGACATCCTCCAACATACATCAGTCACTGACATCCTCCAACATACATCAGTCACTGACATCCTCCAACATACATCAGTCACTGATATCCTCCAACATACATCAGTCACTGACATCCTCCAACATACATCAGTCACTGACATCCTCCAACATACATCAGTCACTGACATCCTCCAACATACATCAGTCACTGATATCCTCCAACATACATCAGTCACTGACATCCTCCAACATACATCAGTCACTGACATTCTCCAACATACATCAGTCACTGACATTCTCCAACATACATCAGTCACTGACATCCTCCAACATACATCAGTCACTGACATTCTCCAACATACATCAGTCACTGACATCCTCCAACATACATCAGTCACTGACATCCTCCAACATACATCAGTCACTGACATCCTCCAACATACATCAGTCACTGACATCCTCCAACATACATCAGTCAATGACATCCTCCAACATACATCAGTCACTGATATCCTCCAACATGCGTTCAGTCACTGACATCCTCCAACATACATCAGTCACTGATATCCTCCAACATACATCAGTCACTGACATCCTCCAACATACATCAGTCACTGACATCCTCCAGCATACATCAGTCACTGATATCCTCCAACATACATCAGTCACTGACATCCTCCAACATACATCAGTCACAGATATCCTCCAACATACATCAGTCACTGACATCCTCCAACATACATCAGTCACTGACATCCTCCAACATACATCAGTCACTGACATCCTCCAACATACATCAGTCACTGATATCCTCCAACATACATCAGTCACTGACATCCTCCAACATACATCAGTCACTGACATCCTCCAACATACATCAGTCACTGATATCCTCCAACATACATCAGTCACTGACATCCTCCAACATACATCAGTCACTGACATCCTCCAACATACATCAGTCACTGATATCCTCCAACATGCGTTCAGTCAATGACATCCTCCAACATACATCAGTCACTGACATTCTCCAACATACATCAGTCACTGACATTCTCCAACATACATCAGTCACTGACATCCTCCAACATACATCAGTCACTGACATCCTCCAACATACATCAGTCACTGACATCCTCCAACATACATCAGTCACTGACATCCTCCAACATACATCAGTCACTAATATCCTCCATCATACATCAGTCACTGACATTCTCCAACATACATCAGTCACTGACATCCTCCAACATACATAAATCACTAACATCCTCCAACATACATCAGTCACTGACATCCTCCAACATACATCAGTCACTGACATCCTCCAACATACATCAGTCACTGACATCCTCCAACATACATCAGTCACTGACATCCTCCAACATACATCAGTCACTGACATCCTCCAACATACATCAGTCACTGACATTCTCCAACATACATCAGTCACTGACATCCTCCAACATACATCAGTCACTGACATCCTCCAACATACATCAGTCACTGACATCCTCCAACATACATCAGTCACTAATATCCTCCTTCATACATCAGTCACTGACATTCTCCAACATTCATCAGTCACTAATATCCTCCAACATGCGTTCAGTCACTGACATCCTCCAACATACATCAGTCACTGACATTCTCCAACATACATCAGTCACTGACATCCTCCAACATACATCAGTCACTGACATCCTCCAACATACATCAGTCACTGACATCCTCCAACATACATCAGTCACAGACATCCTCCAACATACATCAGTCACTGACATCCTCCATCATACATCAGTCACTGACATTCTCCAACATACATCAGTCACTAATATCCTCCAACATGCATCAGTCACAGACATCCTCCAACATACATCTGTCACTGACATCCTCCATCATACATCAGTCACAGACATCCTCCAACATACATCAGTCACTGACATCCTCCAACATACATCAGTCACTGACATCCTCCATCATACATCAGTCACTGACATTCTCCAACATACATCAGTCACAGACATCCTCCAACATACATCAGTCACAGACATCCTCCAACATACATCAGTCACTGACATCCTCCATCATACATCAGTCACTGACATTCTCCAACATACATCAGTCACTAACATCCTCCAACATACATCAGTCACTGACATCCTCCAACATACATCAGTCACTGATATCCTCCAACATACATCAGTCACTGACATTCTCCAACATACATCAGTCACTGATATCCTCCAACATACATCAGTCACTGACATCCTCCAACATACATCAGTCACTGACATCCTCCATCATACATCAGTCACTGACATTCTCCAACATACATCAGTCACTGATATCCTCCAACATACATCAGTCACTGACATTCTCCAACATACATCAGTCACTAATATCCTCCAACATGCGTTCAGTCACTGACATCCTCCAACATACATCAGTCACTAACATCCTCCAACATACATCAGTCACTGATATCTTCCAACATACATCAGTCACTGACATTCTCCAACATACATCAGTCACTGATATCCTCCAACATACATCAGTCACTGACATTCTCCAACATACATCAGTCACTGATATCCTCCAACATACATCAGTCACTGACATCCTCCAACATACATCAGTCACTGATATCCTCCAACATACATCAGTCACTGACATTCTCCAACATACATCAGTCACTGATATCCTCCAACATACATCAGTCACTGACATTCTCCAACATACATCAGTCACTAATATCCTCCATCATACATCAGTCACTGACATCCTCCAACATATATCAATCACTGATATCCTCCAACATACATCAGTCACTGATATCCTCCAACATACATCAGTCACTGACATCCTCCAACATACATCAGTCACTGATATCCTCCAACATACATCAGTCACTGACATTCTCCAACATACATCAGTCACTGATATCCTCCAACATACATCAGTCACTGACATTCTCCAACATACATCAGTCACTAATATCCTCCAACATATATCAGTCACTGATATCCTCCAACATACATCAGTCACTGACATCCTCCAACATATATCAATCACTGATATCCTCCAACATACATCAGTCACTAACATCCTCCAACATATATCAATCACTGATATCCTCCCACATTCATCAGTCACTGACACTCTCCAACATACATCAGTCACTGACATCCTCCAACATACATCAGTCACTGATATCCTCCAACATACATCAGTCACTGACATTCTCCAACATACATCAGTCACTGACATCCTCCAACATACATCAGTCACTGATATCCTCCAACATACATCAGTCACTGACATCCTCCAACATACATCAGTCACTGACATCCTCCAACATACATCAGTCACTAACATCCTCCAACATACATCAGTCACTGACATCCTCCAACATACATCAGTCACTGACATCCTCCAACATACATCAGTCACTGACATTCTCCAACATACATCAGTCACTGACATTCTCCAACATACATCAGTCACTGATATCCTCCAACATACATCAGTCACTGACATCCTCCAACATACATCAGTCACTGACATCCTCCAACATATATCAGTCACTGATATCCTCCAACATACATCAGTCACTGACATTCTCCAACATACATCAGTCACTGACATCCTCCGACATACATCAGTCACTGACACTCTCCAACATACATCAGTCACTGACATTCTCCAACATACATCAGTCACTGACATCCTCCGACATACATCAGTCACTGACACTCTCCAACATACATCAGTCACTAACATCCTCCAACATACATCAGTCACTTACATTCTCCAACATACATCAGTCACTTACATTCTCCAACATACATCAGTCACTGACATCCTCCAACATACATCAGTCACTGACATCCTCCAACATACATCAGTCACTAACATCCTCCAACATATATCAATCACTGATATCCTCCAACATACATCAGTCACTAACATCCTCCAACATATATCAATCACTGATATCCTCCAACATACATCAGTCACTAACATCCTCCAACATATATCAATCACTGACACCCTCCAACATACATCAGTCACTGACACTCTCCAACATACATCAGTCACTGACATTCTCCAACATACATCAGTCACTGACACTCTCCAACATACATCAGTCACTGACATTCTCCAACATACATCAGTCACTGACATCCTCCAACATACATCAGTCACTGACACTCTCCAACATACATCAGTCACTGACATTCTCCAACATACATCAGTCACTGACATTCTCCAACATACATCAGTCACTGACATCCTCCGACATACATCAGTCACTGACACTCTCCAACATACATCAGTCACTAATATCCTCCATCATACATCAGTCACTGACATTCTCCGACATACATCAGTCACTTACATTCTCCAACATACATCAGTCACTGACATCCTCCAACATACATCAGTCACTGACATCCTCCAACATACATCAGTCACTAACATCCTCCAACATATATCAATCACTGATATCCTCCAACATACATCAGTCACTAACATCCTCCAACATATATCAATCACTGATATCCTCCAACATACATCAGGCACTAACATCCTCCAACATATATCAATCACTGACATCCTCCAACATACATCAGTCACTGACACTCTCCAACATACATCAGTCACTGACACTCTGCAACATACATCAGTCACTGACATCCTCCAACATACATCAGTCACTGACACTCTCCAACATACATCAGTCACTGACATCCTCCAACATACATCAGTCACTGACATTCTCCAACATATATCAATCACTGACATCCTCCAACATACATCAGTCACTGACACTCTCCAACATACATCAGTCACTGACACTCTGCAACATACATCAGTCACTGACATCCTCCAACATACATCAGTCACTGACACTCTCCAACATACATCAGTCACTGACATCCTCCAACATACATCAGTCACTGACATTCTCCAACATACATCAGTCACTGACATCCTCCGACATACATCAGTCACTGACACTCTCCAACATACATCAGTCACTAATATCCTCCATCATACATCAGTCACTGACATTCTCCGACATACATCAGTCACTTATATTCTCCAACATACATCAGTCACTGACATCCTCCAACATGCATCAGTCACTGACATCCTCCAACATACATCAGTCACTAACATCCTCCAACATATATCAATCACTGATATCCTCCAACATACATCAGTCACTAACATCCTCCAACATATATCAATCACTGATATCCTCCAACATACATCAGTCACTGACACTCTCCAACATACATCAGTCACTGATATCCTCCAACATACATCAGTCACTGACATTCTCCAACATACATCAGTCACTGACATCCTCTAACATACATCAGTCACTAACATCCTCCAACATATATCAATCACTGATATCCTCCAACATACATCAGTCACTAACATCCTCCAACATATATCAATCGCTGATATCCTCCAACATACATCAGTCACTAACATTCTCCAACATATATCAATCACTGATATCCTCCAACATTCATCAGTCACTGACACTCTCCAACATACATCAGTCACTGATATCCTCCAACATTCATCAGTCACTGATATCCTCCAACATACATCAGTCACTGATATCCTCCAACATACATCAGTCACTGACATTCTCCAACATACATCAGTCACTGATATCCTCCAACCTACATCAGTCACTAATATCCTCCAACATACATCAGTCACTGATATGCTCCAACATACATCAGTCACTGACATCCTCCAACATACATCAGTCACTGACATCCTCCAACATACATCAGTCACTGACATCCTCCAACATACATCAGTCACTGACATCCTCCAACATACATCAGTCACTGACATCCTCCAACATACATCAGTCACTGACATCCTCCAACATACATCAGTCACTGACATCCTCCAACATACATCAGTCACTGACATCCTCCAACATACATCAGTCACTGACATCCTCCAACATACATCAGTCACTGACATTCTCCAACATACATCAGTCACTGACATTCTCCAACATACATCAGTCACATACATTCTCCAGCATACATCAGTCACTGACATCCTCCAACATACATCAGTCACTGACATTTTCCAACATACATCAGTCACTGACATCCTCCAACATACATCAGTCACTTACATTCTCCAACATTCATCAGTCACTGACATTCTCCAACATTCATCAGTCACTGACATCCTCCAACATACATCAGTCACTTACATTCTCCAACATTCATCAGTCACTGACATTCTCCAACATACATCAGTCACTGACCTTCTCCAACATACATCAGTCACTGACATCCTCCAACATACATCAGTCACTTACATTCTCCAACATACATCAGTCACTGACATTCTCCAACATACATCAGTCACTGACATTCTCCAACATACATCAGTCACTGACATCCTCCAACATACATCAGTCACTGACATTCTCCAACATACATCAGTCACTGATATCCTCCAACATACATCAGTCACTGACATTCTCCAACATACATCAGTCACTGACATCCTCCAACATACATCAGTCACTAACATCCTCCAACATACATCAGTCACTAACATCCTCCAACATACATCAGTCACTAACATCCTCCAACATACATCAGTCACTGACATCCTCCAACATACATCAGTCACTGACATTCTCCAACATACATCAGTCACTGACATCCTCCAACATACATCAGTCACTGATATCCTCCAACATACATCAGTCACTGATATCCTCCAACATACATCAGTCACTGACATTCTCCAACATACATCAGTCACTGACATTCTCCAACATACATCAGTCACTGACATCCTCCAACATACATCAGTCACTGACATCCTCCAACATACATCAGTCACTGACATCCTCCAACATACATCAGTCACTGACATCCTCCAACATATATCAGTCACTAACATCCTCCAACATACATCAGTCACTAACATCCTCCAACATACATCAGTCACTGACATTCTCCAACATACATCAGTCACTGACATTCTCCAACATACATCAGTCACTGACATTCTCCAACATACATCAGTCACTGACATTCTCCAACATACATCAGTCACTGACATTCTCCAACATACATCAGTCACTGACATTCTCCAACATACATCAGTCACTGACATCCTCCAACATACATCAGTCACTGACATCCTCCAACATACATCAGTCACTAACATCCTCCAAAATACATCAGTCACTTACATTCTCCAACATACATCAGTCACTTACATTCTCCAACATACATCAGTCACTAACATTCTCCAACATACATCAGTCACTGACATCCTCCAACATACATCAGTCACTGACATCCTCCAACATACATCAGCCACTGACATCCTCCAACATACATCAGTCACTGACATCCTCCAACATACATCAGTCACTAATATCCTCCATCATACATCAGTCACTAACATCCTCCATCATACATCAGCCACTGACATCCTCCAACATACATCAGTCACTGACATCCTCCAACATACATCAGTCACTGACATCCTCCAACATACATCAGTCACTGATATCCTCCAACATACATCAGTCACTGACATCCTCCAACATACATCAGTCACTGACATCCTCCAACATACATCAGTCACTGACATCCTCCAACATACATCAGTCACTGACATCCTCCAACATACATCAGTCACTGATATCCTCCAACATACATCAGTCACTGACATCCTCCAACATACATCAGTCACTGACATCCTCCAACATACATCAGTCACTGACATCCTCCAACATACATCAGTCACTGACATCCTCCAACATACATCAGTCACTGATATCCTCCAACATACATCAGTCACTGACATCCTCCAACATACATCAGTCACTGACATCCTCCAACATACATCAGTCACTAACATCCTCCAACATACATCAGTCACTAACATCCTCCAACATACATCAGTCACTGACATTCTCCAACATACATCAGTCACTGACATTCTCCAACATACATCAGTCACTAACATCCTCCATCATACATCAGCCACTGACATCCTCCAACATACATCAGTCACTGACATCCTCCAACATACATCAGTCACTGACATCCTCCAACATACATCAGTCACTGATATCCTCCAACATACATCAGTCACTGACATCCTCCAACATACATCAGTCACTGACATCCTCCAACATACATCAGTCACTGACATCCTCCAACATACATCAGTCACTGACATCCTCCAACATACATCAGTCACTGATATCCTCCAACATACATCAGTCACTGACATCCTCCAACATACATCAGTCACTGACATCCTCCAACATACATCAGTCACTGACATCCTCCAACATACATCAGTCACTGACATCCTCCAACATACATCAGTCACTAACATCCTCCAACATACATCAGTCACTAACATCCTCCAACATACATCAGTCACTGACATTCTCCAACATACATCAGTCACTGACATTCTCCAACATACATCAGTCACTGACATTCTCCAACATACATCAATCACTGACACTCTCCAACATACATCAGTCACTGACATTCTCCAACATACATCAGTCACTGACATTCTCCAACATACATCAGTCACTGACATCCTCCAACATACATCAGTCACTGACATCCTCCAAAATACATCAGTCACTTACATTCTCCAACATACATCAGTCACTGACATCCTCCAACATACATCAGTCACTAACATCCTCCAAAATACATCAGTCACTTACATTCTCCAACATACATCAGTCACTGACATCCTCCAACATACATCAGTCACTAACATTCTCCAACATACATCAGTCACTGACATCCTCCAAAATACATCAGTCACTTACATTCTCCAACATACATCAGTCACTGACATTCTCCAACATACATCAGTCACTGACATTCTCCAACATACATCAGTCACTTACATTCTCCAACATACATCAGTCACTGACATTCTCCAAAATACATCAGTCACTGACATTCTCCAACATACATCAGTCACTGACATTCTCCAACATACATCAGTCACTAACATTCTCCAACATACATCAGTCACTAACATCCTCCAACATACATCAGTCACTGACATTCTCCAACATACATCAGTCACTGACATCCTCCAACATACATCAGTCACTGACATTCTCCAACATACATCAGTCACTTACATTCTCCAACATATATCAGTCACTGACATTCTCCAAAATACATCAGTCACTGACATTCTCCAACATACATCAGTCACTGACATTCTCCAACATACATCAGTCACTAACATTCTCCAACATACATCAGTCACTAACATCCTCCAACATACATCAGTCACTGACATTCTCCAACATACATCAGTCACTGACATCCTCCAACATACATCAGTCACTGACATTCTCCAACATACATCAGTCACTGACATTCTCCAACATACATCAGTCACTGACATTCTCCAACATACATCAGTCACTGACATTCTCCAACATACATCAGTCACTTACATTCTCCAACATACATCAGTCACTGATATCCTCCAACATACATCAGTCACTGACATCCTCCAACATATATCAGTCACTGACATCCTCTAACATACATCAGTCACTGACATCCTCCAACATACATCAGTCACTGACATCCTCCAACATATATCAGTCACTAACATCCTCCAAAATACATCAGTCACTTACATTCTCCAACATACATCAGTCACTAACATTCTCCAACATACATCAGTCACTAACATCCTCCAACATACATCAGTCACTGACATCCTCCAACATACATCAGTCACTGACATTCTCCAACATACATCAGTCACTGACATTCTCCAACATACATCAGTCACTGACATTCTCCAACATACATCAGTCACTGACATTCTCCAACATACATCAGTCACTGACATCCTCCAACATACATCAGTCACTGACATTCTCCAACATACATCAGTCACTAACATCCTCCAACATACATCAGTCACTGACATTCTCCAACATACATCAGTCACTGACATTCTCCAACATACATCAGTCACTTACATTCTCCAACATACATCAGTCACTGATATCCTCCAACATACATCAGTCACTGACATCCTCCAACATATATCAGTCACTGACATTCTCCAACATACATCAGTCACTGACATCCTCCAACATACATCAGTCACTGACATTCTCCAACATACATCAGTCACTAACATCCTCCAACATACATCAGTCACTGACATTCTCCAACATACATCAGTCACTGACATTCTCCAACATACATCAGTCACTGACATCCTCCAACATACATCAGTCACTGACATTCTCCAACATACATCAGTCACTAACATCCTCCAACATACATCAGTCACTGACATTCTCCAACATACATCAGTCACTGACATTCTCCAACATACATCAGTCACTTACATTCTCCAACATACATCAGTCACTGATATCCTCCAACATACATCAGTCACTGACATCCTCCAACATATATCAGTCACTGACATCCTCTAACATACATCAGTCACTGACATCCTCCAACATACATCAGTCACTGACATCCTCCAACATATATCAGTCACTAACATCCTCCAAAATACATCAGTCACTTACATTCTCCAACATACATCAGTCACTAACATTCTCCAACATACATCAGTCACTAACATCCTCCAACATACATCAGTCACTAACATCCTCCAACATACATCAGTCACTGACATCCTCCAACATACATCAGTCACTGACATTCTCCAACATACATCAGTCACTGACATTCTCCAACATACATCAGTCACTGACATTCTCCAACATACATCAGTCACTGACATCCTCCAACATACATCAGTCACTGACATCCTCCAACATACATCAGTCACTGACATTCTCCAACATACATCAGTCACTAACATCCTCCAAAATACATCAGTCACTTACATTCTCCAACATACATCAGTCACTTACATTCTCCAACATACATCAGTCACTAACATTCTCCAACATACATCAGTCACTGACATCCTCCAACATACATCAGTCACTGACATCCTCCAACATACATCAGCCACTGACATCCTCCAACATACATCAGTCACTAATATCCTCCATCATACATCAGTCACTAACATCCTCCATCATACATCAGCCACTGACATCCTCCAACATACATCAGTCACTGACATCCTCCAACATACATCAGTCACTGACATCCTCCAACATACATCAGTCACTGATATCCTCCAACATACATCAGTCACTGACATCCTCCAACATACATCAGTCACTGACATCCTCCAACATACATCAGTCACTGACATCCTCCAACATACATCAGTCACTGACATCCTCCAACATACATCAGTCACTAATATCCTCCATCATACATCAGTCACTGACATTCTCCAACATACATCAGTCACTGACATCCTCCAACATACATCAGTCACTAACATCCTCCAACATACATCAGTCACTAATATCCTCCATCATACATCAGTCACTGACATTCTCCAACATACATCAGTCACTGACATCCTCCAACATACATCAGTCACTAATATCCTCCATCATACATCAGTCACTGACATTCTCCATCATACATCAGTCACTGACATCCTCCAACATACATCAGTCACTGATATCCTCCAACATACATCAGTCACTGACATCCTCCAACATACATCAGTCACTGACATCCTCCAACATACATCAGTCACTGACATCCTCCAACATACATCAGTCACTGATATCCTCCAACATACATCAGTCACTGACATCCTCCAACATACATCAGTCACTGACATCCTCCAACATACATCAGTCACTGACATCCTCCAACATACATCAGTCACTAACATCCTCCAACATACATCAGTCACTGACATTCTCCAACATACATCAGTCACTGACATTCTCCAACATACATCAGTCACTGACATTCTCCAACATACATCAGTCACTGACATTCTCCAACATACATCAGTCACTGACATTCTCCAACATACATCAGTCACTGACATTCTCCAACATACATCAGTCACTGACATCCTCCAACATGCGTTCAGTCAATGACATCCTCCAACATACGTCAGTCACTGACATCCTCCAACATACATCAGTCACTAACATCCTCCAAAATACATCAGTCACTTACATTCTCCAACATACATCAGTCACTGACATCCTCCAACATACATCAGTCACTAACATCCTCCAAAATACATCAGTCACTTACATTCTCCAACATACATCAGTCACTGACATTCTCCAACATACATCAGTCACTGACATTCTCCAACATACATCAGTCACTAACATCCTCCAAAATACATCAGTCACTTACATTCTCCAACATACATCAGCCACTGACATCCTCCAACATACATCAGTCACTAACATCCTCCAAAATACATCAGTCACTGACATTCTCCAACATACATCAGTCACTGACATTCTCCAACATACATCAGTCACTGACATTCTCCAACATACATCAGTCACTGACATTCTCCAACATACATCAGTCACTGACATTCTCCAACATACATCAGTCACTGACATCCTCCAACATGCGTTCAGTCAATGACATCCTCCAACATACGTCAGTCACTGACATCCTCCAACATACATCAGTCACTAACATCCTCCAAAATACATCAGTCACTTACATTCTCCAACATACATCAGTCACTGACATCCTCCAACATACATCAGTCACTAACATCCTCCAAAATACATCAGTCACTTACATTCTCCAACATACATCAGTCACTGACATTCTCCAACATACATCTGTCACTGATATCCTCCAACATACATCAGTCACTAACATCCTCCAAAATACATCAGTCACTTACATTCTCCAACATACATCAGTCACTGACATCCTCCAACATACATCAGTCACTAACATCCTCCAAAATACATCAGTCACTTACATTCTCCAACATACATCAGTCACTGACATTCTCCAACATACATCAGTCACTTACATTCTCCAACATACATCAGTCACTGACATTCTCCAACATACATCAGTCACTTACATTCTCCAACATACATCAGTCACTGATATCCTCCAACATACATCAGTCACTGACATCCTCCAACATATATCAGTCACTGACATCCTCCAACATACATCAGTCACTGACATCCTCCAACATACATCAGTCACTGACATCCTCCAACATATATCAGTCACTAACATCCTCCAAAATACATCAGTCACTTACATTCTCCAACATACATCAGTCACTAACATCCTCCAACATACATCAGTCACTGACATCCTCCAACATACATCAGCCACTGACATCCTCCAACATACATCAGTCACTGACATCCTCCAACATACATCAGTCACTAACATCCTCCAACATACATCAGTCACTGACATTCTCCAACATACATCAGTCACTTACATTCTCCAACATACATCAGTCACTGACATTCTCCAACATACATCAGTCACTGACATCCTCCAACATACATCAGTCACTGACATCCTCCAACATACATCAGTCACTTACATTCTCCAACATACATCAGTCACTTACATTTTCCAACATACATCAGTCACTTACATTCTCCAACATACATCAGCCACTGACATTCTCCAACATTCATCAGTCACTAACATCCTCCAACATACATCAGTCACTGACATTCTCCAACATACATCAGTCACTTACATTCTCCAACATTCATCAGTCACTAACATCCTCCAACATACATCAGTCACTGACATCCTCCAACATACATCAGTCACTAACATCCTCCAACATACATCAGTCACTGACATTCTCCAACATACATCAGTCACTTACATTCTCCAACATACATCAGTCACTTACATTCTCCAACATACATCAGTCACTGACATCCTCCAACATACATCAGTCACTGACATTCTCCAACATACATCAGTCACTGACATCCTCCAACATACATCAGTCACTAACATTCTCCAACATACATCAATCACTAACATTCTCCAACATACATCAATCACTAACATTCTACAACATACATTAGTCACTGACATCCTCCAACATACATCAGTCACTGACATTCTCCAACATACATCAGTCACTGACATCCTCCAACATACATCAGTCACTGACATCCTCCAACATACATCAGTCACTGACATTCTCCAACATACATCAGTCACAGACATCCTCCAACATACATCAGTCACTGACATCCTCCAACATACATCAGTCACTGACATTCTCCAACATACATCAGTCACTGACATCCTCCAACATACATCAGTCACTGACATCCTCCAACATACATCAGTCACTGACATTCTCCAACATACATCAGTCACTGACATTCTCCAACATACATCAGTCATTAACATCCTCCAACATACATCAATCACTGACATTCTCCAACATACATCAGTCCCTGACACTCTCCAACATACATCAGTCACTGACACTCTCCAACATACATCAGGCACTGACATCCTCCAACATACATCAGTCACTGACACTCTCCAACATACATCAGTCACTGACATTCTCCAACATACATCAGTCACTGACATCCTCCAACATACATCAGTCACTGACATCCTCCAACATACATCAGTCACTGACATTTTCCAACATACATCAGTCACTGACATCCTCCAACATACATCAGTCACTGACATCCTCCAACATACATCAATCACTGACACTCTGCAACATACATCAGTCACTGACACTCTCCAACATACATCAGTCACTGACACTCTCCAACATACATCAGGCACTGACATCCTCCAACATACATCAGTCACTGACATTCTCCAACATACATCAGTCACTGACATCCTCCAACATACATCAGTCACTGACATCCTCCAACATACATCAGTCACTGACATTCTCCAACATACATCAGTCACTGACATCCTCAACATACATCAGTCACTGACAATTTAACTTATAGAACAGGACTAGTGCTGGGTATGCCAGTGCTGAAGAGTCCAAGGCACACAGATTGCCAGCATTTTTTTACAGTATTAAACAACATCTAGGATCATGCAACTGAAGGGAAAGACAATAACAACTCTACTTTAACAATCCACATCCTCTAAACACCATAAACTGTAGGGAGGTGAGGTTGATTGCATTAGAATGACCAGGGTTACTATGTGTTAGTAGCTGCCTTTGTGCAGGTGAAGGTTCTCATTCATCCAGGTTATGGCATATCTGTAGGAATATTTTGATAGACATCCGACTGGATTTCCTAATTAAGAGTGACATGTATGAGAATCTGGCAGCAATAAATTGTTTCTTCAATCCACGTCCCCTGCCTACCATAAACAGTAGCGATGTGATGAGTTGATTGCATTAGCATGACTAGCACTAGTTGCTATTGCAACACCAATTGTCTGAGACTTACATAGCAGTCTTAAAACCAAAAGGCAGCAACTAACAACTAGTTACTATAGTAATGCTGATGGAATCTACACCCCACCTCCCTGCTGTTTAGGGTAGACCGAGGACTAGCAAAACACCTTTACAAAAATAACACATTCAGTTTGCTTTGATTTATTCCTACAGATACACTGTAGCTGCCTTTGGTGTTAACACAGCATAGTAAGTGCCAACATCACATATTGTCTGGGACTTACAATGCTGTGGCAGCTACTAACCCCTCATAGCTCCAGTTATGCTAATGAATGATGATTCAGTCATCAGAGTGATGATTACAAAAAGTCTTCATGAAAATAGAACTGCAAGTGCAGAAGTCATTTTAGTACTCACTGTTAATACATTATTACTGAAAATACCCTTTTTTTAAAGAATAAATGTTAAAAAATGTCACAACTTTGTCCATTATTTGTGGTCCTTGGCAATGGCATGAATATAACCCCAAAACCCTTAGCTTTAACTGCAGAGCCCTATATCAACATTTACATGTATTATTATGCATTATCAGCGCAGACATTTGTAATTGTATTGAGACATTTTGGCTTTGGCTACGGAACTGAAGACTTATCTAAAGGCGATCTCGCTCTGCTAGAAGACATATGCTTTCTTACACAATTTGAATAGTTATTAGGAAATAAAATGAATTCATGTTGCTGTGCTGGACACAGCCCTGAAGTAAAAGTGTGCAATAGTAAAAGTTAACTGTCCTACCTGTGGTTAATTAACCTCTGGGCTTCTCTCCGCTCATGGGAAGGTGTGTGCCTGCAGATGGTTCATAAAGTGCTATTAATGACTCATGAAAAAGATGAAAGGCTAGATAAAAGACACAGCGTGTATTAGCTTGTGGAATATAATTGTTTTCCAGGGCTCTGTGCGGAAAAGAGTTGTGCTAGACTGAAATAGATAAATATTACAAATGCATAGCATGACAAATCATTCTTGGGTAAGTATGTTAGTAAGGGTCATTTATCCCTAAACAAAGGTCACATATGGAAGCTGACAGCTTTAAGAAATATTTAGTAACATATTGATGCAGGTTCGTAAGGTCAGCAGTTCAGTTGCAGCCTAAGTGGCAAGAAACTCTGAATCAATACCATTTGTTAAATTAAATAACTGTATTGTTACTCCCAGGGGTCTATTTAGCAGATCAGGGTCTGTGCACTTCATCTTGGCCTGAGGAGGAGGTTTTTAGTGCACCGACTAAAGCACTTGCCATTTCCTGTTTCTGTCAATTTTTGTTACTAATGGATCATGGTTCTTGCCAGTATTAATGGTCCATTAAATATGGTAGATGCCAATTTTTAAAACAAATATTATTGGACACTGATAAAGTAATGATAGCACTTCATAGTAATGATAGCACTTAGCCAGCTGATCTGACATAAAAAAACAGCAGTTGTAATAAAAAAAATTTATATAAAAACCCTTAAACTCTACCCATGCCTATATACAAAAGCTGCGGGCCAACCTACTCATAATATTCGGTTTATGTGGCTAATGCGGTTATTTCCCATTGATTTAATATTTAACAATACAATAAAGTACACCCTATCTAATTAATGTATGTAGCTATTTATTACCATGGATTACTTACAGGAGTATAAAGCATATTGTCTTGCAAGCTCCCAAAATTATTTTTGGAACAGTGGATACGGGGCTAAATGTGTTGGAGGCCCATGGGCTGAAAGTCTACTGGGGTCCCCACAATACCTCTAATTCTTTGCATGACACACACATTCTGTTTCTTACACACACACATACACACACACTTACACAGAGGCGTAGGCCCAATATCTAGTTGGCAACAACTAGAAGCAGTCAGCCATTTTGGCTAAGCAGTCCCGCCCCTAGTGAGGTCACCATCACACAGCTCAGCAATGGGGAGCACTTCAATCTAACTGCCATTATGTGACAGTTTGTAACTGAACTAATTAGCATATGATATGCCATTCACCATAATACTACTTCCCCTTGTTTTTCCTGGTGTTTGTATGAATATCGGGGAAAGCCTGAGGCAAAAAAAACACAGGCTGTTTTGGGGCACAGGGCTGGGGATGGAAGGTGACCCCATAAACTTTTCTGAGTATAGGTGCACTTTAAGGTAAACTGCCAAAGCCGCATATACCCCTCGATTCAAAGAGCAAAAGTTAATTGATTTCGTATCGAGAATCGTAAGTTTGGGTGGGTGTTTGTCATTTTTTCTTGTTTTTTTGCCCATTTCGTATTCGCACGATCGTTCGCGCATAGACGTATATGAACATACGCATTTCGTACGAGAATCGTATAATTTGCGTTAGTTCGTGTGTTTTTCCCGTCCAAATCGTATTATTTGCGTCCGATCCTATTTTTTACGTCCTTCACATGGGCTTGCGACCAATTCAGAGAGGTGATTGCTAATTGTTTTGAAGCCCATTAAAGAGCTGCTTTACAAAATGTTTGCCGGCAGCTATTTGGCCTCGGGAGTAGGATGGAGAGGAGCGAGTTTGTGGCACATCAAGGGCTTATGCTTTTTGGCATTGAGTTGATCGAGATGTCTGAGAGCAGATTGCCCCTGCGTCGTCGCATGAACATCGATAGCATGAATGATGTTGAGCTGTTCGAGCTGACCAGGCTTAATCGCGCTTCCCTCCATAAATTATATAGTGAGCTGCGGCCATGGTTAGCCCGCACCACAAGGAAGGGGCATGCAATTTCAGGTATGACCAAGATGCTTGGCTGCCTGCAATTTTTGGCGAACGGCTCGTTCCAGAGGCTGGGTGCCCTCTCCGTGGGGATGTCACAGCCTACGCTGAGCCGCGCACTATCTAAATTTTTGGAAGGCATGGCTGCCATAACTCCAAAATATATTTATTTTCCGGATGATATGGCAGCCAGAAACGCCATTAAGCTTGGGTTTTATAATGTGGCCGACATGCCCAACGTTATTGGTGCTATTGACTGCACACATGTGGCACTCGTACCTAGGGCTGCCGACGAGTATATATATAGGTATTGAGATTGGTTATTATGTTGGCCAACGTGTAATGTAACCTGTTTTCCTTTGCGGCAGCATATTTGTTTATCCCTCATTTGTGTAGCTGCTTTATCTAGGCTTTTCATTAGTCTTTCCTAATAGAGTGCAGACATGTTTTATTTATTTTTTTTTTTTTGGTCAAATATCAATTACCCTTTTTGTATGTTTTTGCCTTAAGGAATCGAAAAATGGGACACTCCCTTAATGTCCAGGCCGTGGTTGGTCCGGACATGCGTTTTATGAGTGTCCTTGCCGGCTACCCAGGATCGTCCCACGACTCATATATACTCAGGCGATCTGGGTTGTTTCGGAGATTTGAGGCAGGTGAATTTTCGGGGGCATGGCTGCTTGGTAAGTGTGTCCTATTTGTGTGTTATTAAATGTGGCATTAATCTTGTATTTGTTGATATGTTTGTATTTGAATTCTTTACATAAGCCAGAAACTGCCTTTTTGTTGGGTCATATATTATGAACTTCCAAAAAAATTGCTTGCCTCGCTTTGTCCTTCAGAATGTTTTCCCTTTAGTTAGGATGTCTGTAAGTTCCATGTCCCTAAATATATTGGTTGGGAGTTTATACCCAAGGATCTGTGAGCTTTGGCTCCTTTTGTAGTATTGGTCTTTAAATGTCAAAGTGGACTTAAACTGCATACATTGTAGTTTTCATCTAAATGTGGATAGCCCCTCAGCAGCATCCTAATTGTAACATGTCTGAAAACTAAAAATATATTTAAATTCCAACTACCCTTGGCCGTGCAGATGTTTGTTAATTAATTGGTATATTGAAGTGCCATTTTTAATTATGTACTACATTAGTGGCAATATTTATTTTGCTAATGTGCCCTGGGTGTTTTTTTTGGCCCTTTACCTTACATCATTATGATATATGTAAAATTCTTTGTGTTTCTTGTGTTGCCTTTTTAATTTTGATTACATTTAATTGTCTGTTTAAGGTGATTCCGGGTACCCACTTCTACCCTGGCTCATGACGCCTGTGCTGCGGCCCCAGGATGCCTCTCAGGAAGCGTACAACCGTGCGCACCGCAAGACCAGGGCTGTTGTGGAGAGGGCCTTTGGGCTGTTGAAGACACGTTTTCGTTGCTTGGACCATACTGGGGGCGCCCTGCAATATGATCCCAAGAAAGTGATCGACATAATCATGGCATGTGCTGTTTTGCACAATTTTGCGATCCTGGAACGTGTCCCACGTTATGTGGATAGCCTGCCCTCTTCAGCCGTAGAGGATGATGTAGAGAATTTTGTTGGGCCACCCAGTGAGTCTGCCCAATCAGTTAGAGCCAACTTGATCTTGCAGCATTTTAGTTAATTTTATTTCGTGTCTCAACATTCTGTGTGTCTGTGTTATCCTTTTTGTTAAATATGTTGTTTTGCCGTAATGTGGCATTACCTCAAAGTAAAACATTTTTACCTTAATTGTTGCCTAATGTATTTCATGTAGTTTCCTTAGCTTTAGATTTGCATTGTTACACCTCTTCAAACCAAAATTATCTGGTTTAGCCCAAGCTGTTTAAAATGTGTTCCCACTAAAAACGCCACAAGTATTGTAAGTGAGAATATTTTTTTACTTAGAAAAGTAAAAATTATTGTGCTTAACAGAAAACAATCCACATACATCTGTGGTTACAAATGGATGACATAACAAAAAAAACATCGAGCACATCTACACCTGGAAGTGAGTGGCACAACCAAACAAGGACACCCAGTCCAAAGGCCAGCCTAGTCCAGTCATTAATATTGCCTGTGCCCAGGGATATTTGGGCATGGCCATAATGTCACACAAACATGTCTGCAAACAGGAGGAGCACCAACCAAATACATATTTAAAGCCATAAGTGGCCAGATACACTCCACATAGACCTATGGCATTGGCTA
Organism: Gastrophryne carolinensis; assembly: GCA_027917425.1. NCBI lineage: Eukaryota > Metazoa > Chordata > Amphibia > Anura > Microhylidae > Gastrophryne > Gastrophryne carolinensis. Next base: position 481,420,150 of record CM051234.1, on the reverse strand, counting down.
GTGGCCTTAAGCATTACTCTAAGGAGCTATATGGGAGCAAATACAAAACACAACCTGCATGAGCAACACAAAATGGATTGTTTGAAACCTCAAAGGACAAGTAAATACAGTGGGGGTTAAGAGAAAAGATGTCCCACACACCCATGGCTTAATAGGGTGGCTGCCCATAATACCCAGGTGGAGGTCCAGGTGGAGGTCCATGTGAATGGGACCTAGCCTGGGCCATGGCAGCATTGTGAATTTGAAACTGCTCCACAATGTTTCTCTGCATATTGGTCATCTCAGCCATGGCTGACTGGGTGCCATTACTTGCAGTGACCACGTTGCTGTTGAGGGTACGCAACTCCGCGAGGATGCCCTGTAAACTGGTATTGATGGTGACCATGTCGGCATGCCTTTCCTCACGCTCTGTAACGAGCTGTGCCTCATAAGAGTCCCTTTCTTGGGTCCATAATTGAAGCAGGGCACTCTGCCTCCCCTGGGAAATTGTGGGGCGGCGTAATGGAGTCCGCCGCACAATTACCCTGGCTCTTGGGCGTGCCCTGCCGCGTGGTGTCGTCCCCTCAACAGCAATAGGCCTGCTTTGCAAATCCTCAGCAGCAGAGTGAACACTGGGGACTGTTGTGTCAGTCTCCCCATGTGCATGCACAATGGATGGAGATTCACTCTGCTGCTGAGGATTGGCCAGAGAAACATTATGGAGCAGTTCCAAATTGGGACCCAGGGGGAGGTCATCCGACGTGCCCTGCATGGAGACATCATCATCTTCCTCCATTTCCTGGATCTCTTCCATGAGTGTGCGGGTCTGTAGGGACATATAAAAAAAAAAGTGTAAGTTGGCGTCCAAATTTGGGATTCCCACAGTTTAACACATTCTTAAGCACTTGGTAGTATTTATGGTACTAAATTAACTTACCGGAAATCTCGGATCTGGGCTCCTATGCTGTACGGACCTGGTAGGCATAACCAAACTGGGGGGTGAGTTTACCCTTGCTGAGGGATCATGCTGGGCTGAAGAAGAGAAAAACAAACAACGTAAACACACACATAACCATTTTTTGGATAGGTAATCAAATAAACCTCTATTTGTAATATTAAGCAACTCTAGAGCAATGGGGACATTTGTTAAAATACACGCAAGTTTAGATAGGTGCAATGGCTCGCGAAAACTGCTAACTGACCTCAGTTCTAAGTCAGGAAGTGTACCCAGTCAGCATACAACTTGCAACGCACATTTTTGGATTAAGACTACCATTCGCTCGGTCCGGGGTACTCAAACAATTGTTGTAAAGGTCCATTTAAAGGTATGTGGTGAGAGGTGAATGTCTGGCCATGGGGCTGACGCAGGGGGTGTCTAGTTAGAAATAAACACACTGGTGGAGGGGCTGGAGATTTCAAAGTGCAAACTAATAAAGGCTGCTTGCCCTTGCTGGGCTGGATGGGGCAGAGCTGAGGGGACAGGGATTGGATGGCTAAAGGGGGGAGTTAACGAATTGATGGTGATGGGATGGATGGAGCAAATCTGTTACAAATGTATGGGGCTTATGTGGGGGGGGGGGTGCATGGGGGGACTGTGGCAGATGGGGCAGAGCAGGGGCAGCGGGACACGATTGTGCCAATAGAAAGATGTACCAAGTTACTGTGTACCTTGCAATGCCACTTCCTGTGCAGTACTTCATATTGCAATGCTATGTTTCAGGGAGCCATGACATTGGGCAGGAGAACAACCACTACATCGCCGATCAAGGGGGCAGCTCTGAGCACGTCAACACAGAAGTAACTGAGTGCAGGGCTGTCTGGGCAGGGGTCCTGGAATCTGGTGCCAAGGTCCGCATTGGGACCCCGGCCCGCCAGTTGAGTCTCGCTGCTCTAGGTCAGATATGTTTGGGGGTGGGTAATTAAATTGTTAACTCAAACACAACTCACACAACAAATAGGCAACCCATCCATAATGATGTGTGTTTTGTGATTGATTCAAAATATATCACTTTTCAGGAGAAACTTCATGACTTTACCAATACAATTGGAAATTTGATCTTTGCCATAATGGATGTGGTCCTAAATGTGTGATTCACAGGGACCAAAAGAGGACACAAACAGGCACAGTAGTGCGAGGCCAAGCAAGGCAAACCATAGGGGCATCCCGTTATCTTGTTACTAGTGAACTTTAGATTATTTAGCAAACAGGCAAACATGCAGATTTAAGAGTACTCACCGTGGGTACGGGTCGGTGAGTCTGTGTCCCTTAGACCAGCATGTCCACCGACCGCGACCGGATGGAGAAGTCCCAGCACAATCTCCTCAGCAGGGGTAAACTCCAATTTTGAAGGAAAGCCACCTCCAGTTTTCAGGCTGAAAAGAGAAAATCGTTTGGTACTCAGAAAAGGTGCATACAGTACATCCTAAACATTATATTTGGAGAAAACATTTATTTACCTGTAATTATGCCTTTTAATTTCTTTTTGCCGTACAGCATACTTCAGATCAGAGATTTTCTTCTGAATTTGGGACACATCTTTCCTCTCTTCCCCCGCTGCATTTACTTGTCGTAGGATGGTTTCAAACAATTCCATCTTGCGCTGCTTTGTGGTGTGTTTTGATTTGCTCCCATAGAGCTCGTCATAGTATAATGTAAGGCCACTAGCCAATGCCATATTTTGGTCATGGGAGAATCTCCCACTCAACTGGCCGCGGCGCAATGTGCGGCCAGATGGTTGGCTTGGCTGCTCCTCTGTGTGCAGACACATGTGGTGACATTATGGCCTGGGGCTGGGTAGGGGAATGGCCGGATTGTTGGCTTCCCAATGACTGGACTGGACTGGCCAAGGGACTGGGTGTTCTTGCGTGGCTGGCCACCGAACTTCCAGGTGTAGATGTGGTCATGGTTGAAATTCTGGGCCCTCTTGGGGGGCTATGTTCCCGGCTGGTGCCAGGTCGGGGGCTCTGTTCCCGGCTGGTGCCAGGTCGGGGGCTTCTGGCCCTGGATGGGGTTCTTCGGGCCCTGGCTGGGCTTCTGGCCCTGGATGGGGTTCTTCGGGCCCTGGCTGGGCTTCTGGCCCTGGATGGGGTTCTGCGGGCCCTGTAGGGGCTTCTGGCCCTGGGTGGGGTTCGGCGGGCCCTGGCTGGGCTTCTGGCCCTGGATGGTGTTCTTCGGGCCCTGGCTGGGCTTCTGGCCCTGGATGGGGTTCGGCGGGCCCTGGCTGGGCTTCTGGCCCTGGATGGGGTTCGGCGGGCCCTGTAGGGGCTTCTGGCCCTGGATGGTGTTCTTCGGGCCCTGTAGGGGCTTCTGGCCCTGGATGGTGTTCTTCGGGCCCTGGCTGGGCTTCTGGCCCTGGATGGGGTTCGGCGGGCCCTGGCTGGGCTTCTGGCCCTGGATGGGGTTCGGCGGGCCCTGGCTGGGCTTCTGGCCCTGGATGGGGTTCGGCGGGCCCTGGCTGGGCTTCTGGCCCTGGATGGGGTTCGGCGGGCCCTGGCTGGGCTTCTGGCCCTGGATGGGGTTCGGCGGGCCCTGGCTGGGCTTCTGGCCCTGGATGGGGTTCGGCGGGCCCTGCCTGGGCTTCTGGCCCTGGATGGGGTTCGGCGGGCCCTGGCTGGGCTTCTGGCCCTGGATGGGGTTCGGCGGGCCCTGGCTGGGCTTCTGGCCCTGGATGGGGTTCGGGCCCTGGCTGGGCTTCTGGCCCTGGATGGGGTTCGGGCCCTGGCTGGGCTTCTGGCCCTGGATGGGGTTCGGGCCCTGCTGCGGGGCCTGGGTTGCCGAACTGCCCTACTTGAACCCATGGCCGGTGTGGGCTCCCTTGTGCGGCCTCTTCTGGGGGCAGAGGTGGTGGGTGCTGCTGTTGGCTGCTTTTTGGCTGCAGGGGCACGTGGCTTGGGGCCCCTTTTTTGGGTTCCTGAGGGTCCAGTGTCCCTTGGTGGGGCAGAGGTAGTAGTCTTGCCTCTCAGCTTTCTCCTACCTTGCTGGGACCTGGTTGTTGGGCCCTCCGCGGTCTGGCTTTGCTGGGGTCGCTTGGTCATTGGCTTTTTAGGTGCCATCTTCCACAAATGCTCAAAGAGAATGAGCTTTGGGTGCAGGGACCTTTAAATAATGAGCCCAGCGTGTGACGCCTATGCGCACGACTACGCGCTCGTACGAACGTACGTTCGAGCGGAACCAGGAAACCGCTGGGGTTTCACTTATCTGCTGCCTTGAAGAAGCATAAAGATGGCGCCCACTATCTTCACCCGTCAACAGGAAGAGATCCTCATGCTGGTAAGTGGCTGCCTGTGCATTTTAATCTAATAGTCAATGATGGCCTAAATGTAAATGATGCGTTTGGAACTAGTTTGGGGTCTCTTAATGTTTAAGAACTGGCTCCTCACACTTCATCCTCAAGGGCCGAGCCTGGCCACGTTTTCACCTGTCTATGCTGATGTCCTAATTCGGGCAATTGCTCCGGCTTAGCAACAGTTAATTAACCTGTGGAGTAGCGGGGCTAGCTGGCAAACCTGGCCTGTCTCGGACCTTGATGCGGATGTTTGAGGAACACTGTTTTCCTAAGCCATAAAAACACAACGGGAAGCCACACACGTGGTCCAAAAGCCTAAGCATTAGCCTACATCTTGGATGTTTAAACCATCCTAACATGCCATAGATGCAGGTGGCCTGATTCTTGATGTTGGCTATTATCTGTATGTACATGGTGTGTGATACATATAACATAAGACCAGACTCTCATTCACAGTCAACGTCCTCTTTAAGGCACTCCCCAAAAATGGCTGCCACTCTAAATGTGTGTGTTAATGACATGAAATTCTCAACTTGTGATGCAACACATATGGGTCTGTGTGTAAAAGTAAAAGCTCTGTGTCCATTATGTTTTTCAGATCATGCTTCAGCGCCGGTATGACTTCGCGCCCAATGTGTGCGAGAAAAGGGACATCGCCCGGGAGATCATCGCGGAGATACACCGTGTCACCAGCACCACCTTCACTCACACCCAGATAATGCAGCATTGGTCGGACCTGAAACGTCTGCACATGCCCCGGGTGCGGAGGTTTTTTGGAATCCATTTCCCAAGTAAGTACCAAGCAATTGCATGGTATATGTTCCAAATGTATAAGTTATGCCTTTATTTATAATTACTTTTCTTTGGTAGTGTTGGAAATGGATTTCAGAATTCGCCGCACCCGGAGGCGTACAGGCCGACCAGTGCTGCATGAGTCTGCATCTGTGAGTGAAGGTGGTGGATCTCCCGGGCGACGGACCTACCCCTCCTCTGTGGCCTCCTCAGACCAGCCCCTGGACCTTACCACAGAGGAGGGGCCCAACCGCGTGGGCGTGGAGTCATACCTGGCCAGGCATGGGGAAGGCTCTGGTATGTCACTCTTCATGTATAGGCACAAAGATATACATGGCAGGCCAAAAACTAAGTTATCCTTTATTATGTATTTGTAGAAGCTTCTGGTGCGGGTGAAATAGTGGAGGAGGAGGCAGCAGAGATGCTGGAAGTTGATCCTGGCGAAGGTGAGTGATGTCAGCCAGACTGGGAGCCAGATATGTTGGGAATAGTGACTCTATACAAGTACTAACCAAATGTCACATGTTTCTCCAGGGACTTCTTCACAGCATAGCCAGGACCAAGGGCAGCCTGTTGGCCCCAACCAGCCATCTGTCGGCCACCAACTCCGTAAGTCTCCATGCCATTATTCATATTAATGTTTGGTTAGCTAATAACACACACATAACTAAAGGCGTAGCCAATGTGTAGTTCACACTTTCATGTGGGCACTTCGTTAGCTTAAAGAGGACCGTAACTTGTATTAAGAACCTAAGAATTAGCCAACACACTGTACCTACAGATTAGAAACATGGAAAAACACCCTTCAGCCATCTAATGCATGTTATTAGACTGAACAAAACCAATATTGCGGAATATGGAATGCGCAATATTTACAGGCAGCATGGGATACAGATTGAAAAAAGGAAGGTGCTGCCATGCATTGTGGGAGTGATGACCTTTCCCTCAACCCAGCTATGCTCTGGATTCCCAACGCACCACTGTAACTTACTCCCCTGTACTTTATCCAACTCTCCACTCCTCATTAAGTGTTATGCTTCAGAGTCCAGATGGCGGCGCTGGAATCAATAAAAAATCCCAAATTTACTTTGATCTGGTGCATAATCATTTGGGAATAGTTATTGGTTTTCATTAAATAATGTTGAAGGTCCGGTTTAAGGAGTTTAAAGACTTACCTGTGGGAAATGCATTAACTGTATCCCTTGGAAGAATGACATATGTCATGCATTTACATGTATTTGATTAACCCCAAATCTATTTCCAGCATACAAACCGGTCTGGTACTCCTATTTATGTTTATTTCTCTATTGCTTACAGGGATTATCCCAAAAACCGTCAAGGAGAAAAAAAAAAGAATCAAGGAGTTGGTGGCCGAGCTGCTGGCCATACAGGCGACGTTGGGGCCAACAGATGAAGAAGAGGATGATGAATAGTGCCCTTGGTCCTGGCTACTTTGTTTAACTTGTTTTTATAGTTGGTCCAATTTTAACCAGGTTTTATGGTTTTAAAAAAAAAAAAAAAAAATATGTTTTAAAAAAAAAAAAAAATATTTATATGTGTTTTACCCAAAAAAAAAAAAAAAAGCTAAGTTTTAAACAAAACAACAAAAAAAAAAAAAGATGTTTTGAAAATTAGTAAAAACAAAACAAAGCAAATAATTTAAATAAATTATATTTTAAGCCTTCCTAAATGTGTCTTTTCTAATATGCACACCCCCAAAAAATTACACAAACCAGAAACAACACGCTTAGAAACATATAGACATATGTACATTATGTGGTTTTCTTACGTTTTAGGGACAGAGAAATGAAGTTGGATGCAGGCGCTAAGAGGTTTAGGTAAGTTTTAGGGACCGAGAAATGAAGTTGGATGCAGGCGCTAAGAGGTTTAGGTAAGTTTTAGGGACCGAGAAATGAAGTTGGATGCAGGCGCTAAGAGGTTTAGGTAAGTTTTAGGGACCGAGAAATGAAGTTGGATGCAAGCGCTAAGAGGTTTAGGTAAGTTTTAGGGACCGAGAAATGAAGTTGGATGCAGGCGCTAAGAGGTTTAGGTAAGTTTTAGGGACAGAGAAATGAAGTTGGATGCAGGCGCTAAGAGGTTTAGGTAAGTTTTAGGGACCGAGAAATGAAGTTGGATGCAAGCGCTAAGAGGTTTAGGTAAGTTTGAGGGACAGAGAAATGAAGTTGGATGCAGGCGCTAAGAGGTTTAGGTAAGTTTTAGGGACCGAGAAATGAAGTTGGATGCAGGCGCTAAGAGGTTTAGGTAAGTTTTAGGGACCGAGAAATGAAGTTGGATGCAGGCGCTAAGAGGTTTAGGTAAGTTTTAGGGACCGAGAAATGAAGTTGGATGCAGGCGCTAAGAGGTTTAGGTAAGTTTTAGGGACCGAGAAATGAAGTTGGATGCAAGCACTAAGAGGTTTAGGTAAGTTTGAGGGACCGAGAAATGAAGTTGGATGCAGGCGCTAAGAGGTTTAGGTAAGTTTTAGGGACCGAGAAATGAAGTTGGATGCAGGCGCTAAGAGGTTTAGGTAAGTTTTAGGGACCGAGAAATGAAGTTGGATGCAAGCGCTAAGAGGTTTAGGTAAGTTTGAGGGACCGAGAAATGAAGTTGGATGCAGGCGCTAAGAGGTTTAGGTAAGTTTTAGGGACCGAGAAATGAAGTTGGATGCAGGCGCTAAGAGGTTTAGGTAAGTTTTAGGGACCGAGAAATGAAGTTGGATGCAAGCGCTAAGAGGTTTAGGTAAGTTTGAGGGACCGAGAAATGAAGTTGGATGCAAGCGCTAAGAGGTTTAGGTAAGTTTTAGGGACCGAGAAATGAAGTTGGATGCAAGCGCTAAGAGGTTTAGTTAAGTTTCTGGTTGAGGGTGCGCATGCGCAAGATCTTATAAACATACGAACGCACGAATCTAAGAGGCCAAAAACCAATGAAAACCAGAGGCAAACGCAAGTAATTGGAAGAGGTGGACGATGGAAGCAGCCGAAAAAACAGGCTGCCGCCGCAACAGGTGAGCACATGAACGTGATTTTTACGATTGGCAACTGACTGAGGCAAGTTCGGGAGATATCATACGAACGGACGTATATTTTAGGATAGAAACGTATTTGCGTATAGAATCACTCGCAAGTTCATACGAACGCACGAGCGGACGTGAAAAATAGGATGATCGTGACCCAAATCCAAGCTGTTACATGTTTCTTTGAATCAACCCAATAGTCCAGTACAACTAAAATCCATCCAGAACAGAACCACCTTCCTCCCTTTGAAGACATGACAGGGGCCATAAAACAACCTCTACTAAATTAATGCTAAATAAATATTTAAGTGGAGCCAAAACTGAGGATTTTGACTTACCGGGGTTTTGTTCTATGTCCCCGGGCATCCTGTGTGAAACCCCCCAGGAAGCCAAAGAGACTCACCTGTCCAGACTCAAACGACACACGTGTGGGCTCTAGTCCATTGAGAGATGCCTGTTGTAATGTGGAGGCTGACTCATTACTGAAGCCAGGTATCAGCGACCGCTAGTAGAAGCTGTAAGCGGGTATCGGACGCTGTAACATAGCGCCTCAGTCGCTGTAGTATCCTGGCCGGCATTGATAAATGTGATGTATGTTGGGCGCTCTAACACCAGTACAGCGATGCAGGGAGTGAAAGGTAGCGCCAGCTCAGTGCGACCAACTCTCAGCGCTCCACACTATACTTATCAAAAAAGGACACACACAGCGTCGGCACCCTGGATCTGGTCGCTATAGCATAGAGCGCCAGACGCTGTGTGATTAAAGTCTGTTTTTAAACACATATACACCTGTAACAAAGTACACATATACACCTATAACATTGTTTTAACACTGTGACATTAACACTGCCAGACCTGTAATGACAATTTTGCATAAAAATATAAAGAGAGCCCATGCATGCACTGTTGCAGAGGGGAGAGGGGAGTTTTTATTGGTGCTCCACTTTAATCAGGGTTCTATTATCCAAACCATAGCCAGAGTGGTCACTGCTTTAGTAAATTGTAAAAACATATAAAGTTTAACAGACACACAAAGTTTAGCAGAGACACAGACCAACAGACAGAGGCCTTGATTCACTAAGAGTTGAAAAAAATCTCATTGTCTTTCTAATGGTGATTCACTAACAGTGAAATTCTCAGGCTTTTTTCTCATGAACTGAATTTTTTACTACCATTTTTTACTACAACTCTTAGTGAATCAAGGCCAGAGACACAGACTGATAGAGAGAGAGACACAGGCTGACAGAGAGAGAGAAAGACAAACACACACACACACACATACACACGCAAACTCACATGTTATATGACACTTCTTTGCAGTACTGCAGACTTCCTTCTCTCTCCTCACAGCCCGGGAGCCACAGGCAGCGATGATGTGATGAGGGGAGCTGAGCCTGCTCAATCAGGAAGAGACACACTGTATCCTGCTTCTCTGCCTGTGAGGTCCCTTCATACCGCCCTCATATAGCGCCCGTGTCAGCTGCCCCCCTGCACCCCCCACACTACACCCCTGACTTAAATCAGCACAAAACCCCTGATTTTTGACTATCCTGGGTTTTGTTTTCTACATTTATTATATTTATTATATTATTACTTACGTTAAAACGTAATGGACTTAATAAACTGGGTTTTTATGACTATTCCCAGAACAGTGATCCCAGGAGTGGCAATTTATATATTTTACTTTCTGATTGTAATTAGTAATTAGGGCTTGGCTAATGCAAGGATACCTTAATTAAAGTGGACCAATCACCTGTCAATCCAGAGCGGACCATTAGCCTACTCTCAGTGTATCCTATACCGGACTGTGTGAAACCCCTCGGGGCGTTGGGGGGTGCACATTCCATAGGGCGCCTGAGCACCTATGCCGGCATGAAGTTCAAATCAGAGGCTTAATGCGTGTGGCTTTGGGATGCCCACTTTTCCACCAAATTTGGACATTTAGTGTATTTATTCACAGTTAAAGCGGACCAAAACCCACAATCTCGTGAAATACTTTTTCCTAAAGCCCTGCTGATACTCCCTTCTCAGGGTGTAGAACTAACAAATGGGGGGGGGGGGTTGGGGGGGTGTGGCAGCCGCTCAGACCATTTGTTGTGTAGAACTAGACATGGATATTTTTGCTTTTCAAATCTTCCTGGAAAACATGTGAAAACTAGAAACATACATTTGCTAACTTAAGAAAAAAATACTAGTTTAGCTCAGCACCTTAGGGACCTCTTTGGCACAAAACATATACGCTTTCAAAAATTCCATCCGAGTGTCAGTAAGTTGTTGTACTGCAACAATGCAAAAATTCCATCAAAAATGGACTTGTACTAAACTGAACGCCATGGCTAAACCAAGGTACCCAAATCAACTCTATGGATACTGAACATTCATGTGCCACTGGAGATGTCAACAAAAAAGAACCTTATATGATTTTCCCTATTTTGGGTTTTGTTCCTCCTGGTGGGGGCATCAGTTAGGGCAAATACCATTGTTATCATTTGCTAGGATTCAGTAGCTATAATTGATGTAACACTAATACCAACTATTTTTAGTTTGCACCTTTCATGCAGTTACTATCTAATTACCTTTAAATGCCAATTCAGAATATTTAAATTCTAGATCAAACTGTGAATTTACTGACTATCCCCTCGATTCAAAGAGCAAAAGTTAATTGATTTCGGATCGAGAATCATAAGTTTGGGTGGGTGTTAGTCATTTTTTCCTGTTTTTTTGGCCATTTCCGACTCGCACGAGCCTACGTACGAATTCGTATATGCTCTTACGATCATCGGAAGTTCGTTCCTAAATTTTAGGATCAAAACGTAAAACTTAGGATAATCGAATGTGTTTAGGTGTGATTCAGAGAACAGTTTTCAAACCTCTAAATACGTTTTAAAAGAAAGCCACTACCGACACCTTTTAGCAGTCGGATTGCTGTTCTTGAACAGGTTTTTTGGCTATGTGGAGGAGTCTGCACGTCTTGAGCTCCAATGAACTGCATGTATCAGCATGGCCGAGGCCATAAATTGTATGGCAATGCATACCTGATTCATGTATGCCTTATAAAAGCATTTTAATGTGGACCTTAATTAGTCCTTTGCATGTAAACCTTTATTTTGCAATACATCCATATATTTGCGTTAATTAAAGAAACTTATGTCCTTTGTTATTTATTTTAAAATTGATGTACTAGAATAATATTTTTAGTTTGAATTTATTGGTGTAGTTGTTTACCTTTGCTTTGTTTAATTATTTAAGCTCATCTTTGGTCAGATGCATCACACTTACTGAGGAGAGGAGAGCGGGATAAAGTGCAGGATGTGGGTTACTGCTGTATTTTGCACAGACACAGCAGAGCTGGGGGCACGGAAAGGTCAGAAATCAAAGAATGCAGAGCAACACAGTCACAAGGCCCTTTCTGTTTGCAGGCTGCCCGATAATACCTGACCCGCCATCTTGGCTGTTTCTAGACTCATAACATGCAGAAGTTGCTGGGTGTTTTTTTATATTTGAGAGCAATCTGTATGTAGAGGGTGTGGGTAACCACACACAAAATTTTAAGTTGTACCATTTGAAGCCAAAATATTAAAATTAAATCCACAAGTAAAAAATGCAAGTTAACTAAAAATTAAACAAAGTAAGATTTACTTATGCAAATGCATTCATTAATGGTTGGTTACTACAAAATGAATGAAATAAAGAAAAATAAAAGACCAAATATTTAGAATGCACTTTAATGAGGTAAGTTTGTAGTGCGCAGCCACAAGATCAGAAGGATTTACGTCCAGACAAAAAAGGAAAAAGGGCAAAACCAATGTTGCAACCTGAGAAATGAAACGGAAAATTCAGGATGGAAACTGACATAGGTCTGATTCCCGAACTGCCATACGAACGGACGTACATTTTAGGATAGAAACGTATTTGCTTATAGAATCACTCGCAAGTTCATACGAACGCACGAGCGTACAGGAAAAATAGGATGATCGGCACCAAAATCCAAGCTGCTACATGTTTCTTTGAATCGACCCTTATGTTTGTTAATTTCTGCTACTGTTTTTTTTTCTCTATGAATATAATCTAAAGCAGACAACAGCTATCATGCCTGTCCACTCACATCCAAGTAACAAATCTCAGCCTCTAAAGACATCAGAGTAGCCTCAGCTGGTGGATGTGGGATAAAAGGATGATAATACTTTCTTTTTTATAGTCAAGGTCAGAGGGGAACTTTTCATGCGACATGCAACCATTGGAAACAGTGTTTAAATATTTTCAGTGGCATTTATTAATGGTCTATTACCTTGAAATAACTGTATAGGAAGTTAAATCTGCTAGAAAAATAAGACATAAAGAAAGCTCAATAGGGTAAATTCAACATGGCTCCATCACGCATGCAAAAATGACCACACAAAAAAATGTATAACTTTTATTCGTCTTGCTTGTGTCTCTGAATGATACGAGAAAGGGAGAACCCTTTGTGTGGTCTCTATTTTATTTATTTTTGCACTAATTTTGAATTGGTAAGGAGTCAAAAAGACCCCTATACCATTTCAAAAATCAAGTAATAAAAAAAGCATGACCTCCTCCCCTCTAAAGCTTAACAACCCAGCATAGGGGCTGGTAACGCCAGGGCAGGGCGGGTGCCAGCCCCTTGTCCAAGTCAATACTATGGCTTCCCTGGAAGACCCATACCAAGTCAGGAGGTCGGCCTCTGAGTCCTGGGTTACCAGTCCTTATGCCTGGTACCGGGGCTAGTTGGCTCTGGGGTGGGTACACATTTTTTTAATTGCAAATTTGTAAAAAAAAAAAAATAAAGAAAAACAGTTCTCTCTGTCATTTTCATTGAAAAAACATGCCAGCAATTGTGGTATGGCTTTTTTTTTAATGAGAAAAGCATATCAGTTACTGAAGCCCACATTTCTCACCTGCTCTGAGCAGGGAAGAAATGGCGAGTCACAAAAACCTGATCCCACCCAAATGTCCCCGTTCCATGCAAGAACCCTTTTATGCAAGAATTTCTGTGTGATTTCTCACACAGAATGAAAATTCTTGTTAAAAAATCTTGATTACAAAAAATGTCAGCTTAATGAGGAGAGCGGGGACGAGGGACTAGAAGGGGCTTCTCCCCTCTAAAACTATGCAAGAATGCATTTTTGTCTGGTGCTGAATGGACACTAATATGGGGTTTACCTTGTTTACCTTCAGCAGAGCTTTCTAGATTTGTGCACATTGCTCGTGTGTCACTATTATCAACTTGCCCCTCACCCAGTGCTAAGAGGGGGTGGAGGTGGTGGGCAATTGGGATGGGGGATACCACACTGCCTATAAGGGAATTGGGAGGAGAGAATGTCGCACTGCCTATAAGGGAATTGGGAGGGGAGAATGTCGCACTGCCTATAAGGGAATTGGGAGGGGAGAATGTCACACTGCCTATATGGGGAATGGGAGGGGGATGTCACACTGTCTATATAGAAAATGGGAGGAGGGGATGCCCCATTGCTTATATGGGGAACGGGATGGGGGTACCACACTGCCTATAAGAGAATTGGGAGGGGAGAATGTCACACTACTTATGGGGAATGGAATGGGGAAATGCCATACTGTCCATACGGGGAATGGGATTGGGGAATGCCATACTGCTCATATGGGGAATGGGAGGGGGTAATTCCTCTGGGGAATGGCATGGGGGGATGTCCCATTCCCTATATGGGGAATGGAATGGTGGTACCACACTGCCTATAAGGGAATGGGAGGGAGGATTCCACACTGCCTATGGGAAATGGGTGGGGGGGATGCCACACTGCCTATATGGGGAATGGGAGGGGGATGTCACGCTGTCTATATAGAAAATGGGAGGAGGGGATGCCCCATTGCTTATATGGGGAATTGGATGGGGGTACCACACTGCCTATAAGGGAATTGGGAGGGGAGAATGTCACACTACCTATGGGGAATGGAATGGGGAAATGCCATACTGCCCATATGGGGAATGGGAGGGGGTAATTCTTCTGGGGAATGGCATGGGGGAATGTCCCATTGCCTATATGAGGAATGGGATGGGGGTACCACACTGCCTACAATGGAATTGGGAGGGGAGAATGTCACACTGCCTATGGGAAATGGGAGGGGGGAATGCCACACTGCCTATATGGGGAATGGGAGGGGGATGTCACACTGTCTATATGGAAAATGGGAGGAGGGGATGCCACACTGCCTATAAGGGAATTAGGAGGGGAGAATGTCACACTACCTATGGGGAATAGAATGGGGAAATGCCATACTGCCCATACGGGGAATGGGATGAGGGAATGCCATACTGCTCATATGGGGAATGGGAGGGGGTAATTCCTCTGGGGAATGTCCCATTGCTTATATGGGGAATGGGAGGGGGGATGCCACATTGGCTATAAGGTAATTGGGAGGGGAGAATTACCTTAGGGAGTAGCATATTGCTCATATGGGGAATGGGAGGGGTAATGCCGTACTGCTTATATGGGGATTGGAGTGGGGGAATGCCACACTTCCTATATGGGGAAATTAAGAGGGGGAATATCATACTGTCTATGGTTACCTTATAAAGTATATGCTATTCAACACCTCCTGTAGACTTCAACCAATCAACAAGCAAGTACAGTGATAAAATAGAACAGACTCTTCAACCAGAAATGGATTGTAAATAAAAGATTAGGCTGGCTTCCCTGCTGTTTGTTGGTCACGGACACATGACCTAGTCAAGGGATGATTAAAGGGACTGTAGAAGCTAAGTGTAAAAACAAATAATTGTTTGCCTACCTGCCATGCAATTGAAGAACAATGTCCAGCTTAAGGCTTCAGTTAAACATAGTACAAACTTTAAAACAGGGTCCATATATCTAACATACAGCTCAGCTTATAGAACCAGCACTATGGCCATGATGCAAGCCAGGCCTGTATGTGTCTGTCTGCATGTTATGCTATTGATAAAGTTAGTTTAAAGAAAACCGGGAACCCCCTAGCCCCCCACCCCTTCTGATTACTTTGACTAATGCAGCTACCCCCACCCAGCAGACTTGAGATCGCCGATTGGCTGATCTTGAATCAGCTGAGTGACACAAGTCCGCTGGCCATATCTGCATGACTGGGAGCTTGATCCCACCTCAGCTAAAGGGGAGCTGGGGATAGGGCTGCAGAGAGCCTTGGAAAAAGTGAGTTTTGGGATGTATCCCAGGGTGTAATATAGCCAAATCAGGTCCCGGGATAGGCAAACCCACAAGGGTTTTACTCACTCAAGTGGACCAATCACCCCTGTTGTCTTTTAGACCTCAGGGCCGGCTGACTAGGTGCCTCTGGGGGATCCCAATTTGGTATGCCCACTGTGTGAACCCCCCAGATTGTGGGCCGCCGCATCCCTGGCATCGCTGCGGCTATGCGCACTCCAGTAGAAGCAAACACTCCAAAGGGAAACTGGGAAACTCACCCATAAAATGATGTGCAGTCCAAGACAATGGCTTTATGCCAGGCATTAGTATGCACAACATAAAGTGCTGATTGGCCAAGCACTCCCCATGTGTTTATAAATAGCATATGAGTATTTTTTATAGTGGACCAAAGCCAAGGACCAGATCGCCGAGCATGCGTCCAGCTAGAGGGATAGCGGGGATGTGGCCATGGCCCGCGTATGCGCTGTTGGACCGAGAAGCAAGGTAAGTGTACGGGCCGACCCGGGGGATTTCACACAGCGGGGCATTCCGATTTTGGATGCCCCGGGGGAGGGAATCTTATAGATTCCCGGGCCAATCACGCTGGGTTTTGGTCCACTTTAAGGGTAAGTCTTAAAAAGTGTATTTACTCTGCAGACCTCAAATCAGGGGTGCCCTCAGGCACAAGACACCCCACTTACCTTCCACCTGCACCTGCGCCACACATCTCTCACCCACTGTGCCAACATGAGAAGTCCATGAAAGAGGACCTTTAAGCATTTAAAGGCACCACAAAATTTTCTCTCTTTTTTGAATGACATCTTATTCTTATTCACCAAATGTCATTGAAGATGAGAGTCAAGGCAACGAATGTATAGGCTCCCATAGCTTTAGGACACTGTGTTCTAAGTTGTGTTTCCAATGACAGTAAGTAAAGAGTTTTACCCCTGCCTATCAATCTCCCTCTTTGTCACTTGCTAATTAAAAAAAAAAACATGCATTTACTGTTGTGATTAGGTGTATACAGTAACTGCGCAGGAGAGTATGGCATTAGGGATTATGGGTAATGACTGCGTTAGCTGCTCACAATAGCTCTCTAGCAGAAGGAATCAGGCACACTGGCTCTAACAACGTTTTATTCTAAACATGTATTAGGTGTTAAAATATGACACATACCGTCAGTGGAATTCTCAATAAATAGCTGATGAATGGCTAACAATTTACAAGATAGCTGCATTAGTGTGGCACAAAGGAAGAAAAAGCAATAATAAAACTCAAAGGGAATGTATATGCTGGTACTAATATATCAGAAACAGCAAGCTTATAGAAGAGAAATATGTTCCAAACAAGTTAAGAACAACTGCCATAACAAATTTTGTTCTTTAGAATGTAAGCTAATGTTTATTTAAACTGGATCAACAGCCTGGCACAGTTGGAAAAGAAAGGTAGTGGCCATTTTGGAGCTTCCTCTCCCAGTATCTCAGACATGTTGCTGCTTAGATTCAACTGACATAACTGACAATGCACAGTAACAGAAAGCCCAGCAGCACTTCCTGATTGCAGGAGTTAGAAAATGGTAAATACATTTTTATGTGCAGCAATCTAAATTGCACTGGGGGGATGCATAGGAGCACTGTTTGTTGTGTTGGTCTTTTTTAAGTCATTTTTGACAGTTGCTCCACTTTAACTGTCATGATTCAAAAGCGCAATAAAAAAAATGAATGATACCCTGAACAGTTCAACACAAAGCTATGCAGAATTTCCATTTTTATACTGCTGGCAAATTTGTGTATTTCAAGGATATTATTGTCTACATGTTAGAGAATATTGTACCTCCTGGGCTAAAGCAGCATATTTTGAATCCCTCGTAACTAATGTGCTGCTGTGGTTTGTGGGGGTGAGAGATAGATTAACACTTTATTCTTAAAAGCACAGGAAATCTTGTAGGATAGTTAAAGTGTGCAGGGGATGGGTATGCGGGCAACCACTGTTACGTGTAAATATGTGCCCATTTTGGGCATCATAGGGTTAATCTGCGTTTTTTTAGGCCTGACAGTAGTGGGTAAACATTCAAAGAATTATCCCAATTGTTTGGAGGGTAGCAACAGGAAAATCATTAGTGGAAATTGAAGAAGGAGTGATGGCTTTTTACAAGCTGTCAAAAATGTGCCCATTTTGGGTATCTTAGGTTTAATCTGTGGTTGTGTAGGCCTGAAAGTAGCAGGCAAGCCCTCAAAAAATTATCCCATTTGTATGGAGGTAGCACCTTGGAAATTGAAGAAGTGATGGCTGTTTAAAATCTCTAGAAAGACTTAACTTTAGCTTACAGTTAAGCGTAGAAAGGAATGGTCCCAATGGTTCCCTTGTGGGAACCTATATAAGTTCCATGGTCTACCTATGTAAAGATTGATTTTGTCTACCAATTGTGTGATCATTTTCAACTAACATGACTGTGAACTATGGAAAGTGGCGGGTTGTAAAGTTGGTAATATACTTAATTGTGGAATATGTATCTTGAACCCCCTTTCTCCCCATACCCTCCCTTTCTTGCCTTCTGAAACCAATAAAATTTGAATATATTTAATATATTTTTGAATATATTTAATATATATTTAACTCTTAGAAAATTATCCCATCTTTCTTGACTAGAAACAGAATTGGTTTTCCTGGAATGTGAAGAATAAGCAATGGCACATTTTAATGGGTGAAGCTTTCCTGGAAAGTGAACAAGCAATATATTTTTACAAGAGGTCAAAAATGTGCCCATTGTGGGCATCATAGGGTTGATCTGTGGTTGTGTAAGTCTGGCAGTAGCAGGTTGCAGCAGGGGCGCTGTTGGTGGTAAAGTGGTAGCATTAGCAGAGGCACGGTATTTACAAAATAGGGAGAGGGACATGAGATCCAAAGTTGTTGTGTGGGCCTGGCAGTAGCAAAAAATGATCCCCTTTGTATGGGAGTGAGTAGCAACAGGATTGGTTTTCTGAAAAGTGAAGAAGAAGCGATGGCGGGTTTATAAGCACTCAAAAAATTATCCCATTTGTATAAGGGTAGCAATTGGATTGGCTTCCTGGAAAGTTATGGGAAGAAGAAGCAATGGCAGTTTACAAGCCCTCAACAAATAACCCATTTTTCATGGGGTAGCAAGGATTACAGTAGATGAGCTTCAAAAATGTACTGAGGGGAACGAAATGGCACAGAGATGCAGGCTGCAAATCAATAGAGAAAGCAGGACAAACAGCTGTATCCATGCTTCTGAACTAGCAAACTACAGAGAGAAAGCTTGCGGCCTCGTACAAACACAAAGGCAGAATGTCCAATCTCCCTTTAAGATGAATGTTTTGATTCTGAAAAATGGGAAATCACATTCAGTGTGTGTTTTCGCGCACCTATCTCACATGCTTCTGTATGAGCGGAATCATCTTGGAAGGATGCCCCGAATCATGGGAGCAACAGCACTGAATCAAACCTTTTGTTTGGTAAAATGTGGCAAATGCGATGAAGAATAGCAAATCAGTTCGTAAATCATGCCATTAGTGCCAAGATGGACTAAAGAGAAAGAGCAGCCTCTGGAAAAGATTGTATGGCCCAGTTTGCCCCTTATATACCACTTTTTAGACATTTAAAGCAGAGCCTAACTCTCTCAGGTCCCTGTTCTGTGACACCATAACGCACTTTCTTCTGCCACCTGCATTTCACAGATACTTACATTTTGCACTGTCTGCAAGAGGACCTGCCAATTGTGATGAAGTGGATATTGGATATGTGTGCATTCCTTTCAGGTCCCCTATCACATGGGGCTCTGAAGTAAAAGGATAATGTTTAAAGTGGACCAAAAGTCTGAAAAAGTTTAGTAAGCTTAATAAGGTCCCTAGGGGGCATCCTGCTTTGGGAGTATCCTACAGTGTGTTCCAAGTTCCTGTAACATCCAAATGTAGTAGGCAGCAGAGTGTGCTGTAGAGCTGTGCACTCTCTGCTCTGCTCACATGATAACTTCATGATTTGCCGGTAGAATATGAAGCCTGATCAGAAGCTTTCCATAGATATACATATATTGGAATGCCCCTAGGGATATTATTAAGTGTATCAGACATTCAGACATTTTCAGAGGTCAAATTCAATTGTGGCATTTAACAGTGACAGATGGGTATGGGTTAAAAATCTAAAAAATATAACCTGTAATTACTGATGGTTGCCAATGGCTTTTTTTGCCGTTTTTGTATTATATCAGCCTATTATATCAGCCCAATCTGTATTGTTAAAATCATTGACATTATCTCATTTGCAGTGGTGCTAGATCACCACCGAGCACATGGAGTCTAAGTGCTGAGTATCCTATCTTTATATAATTTTAATTTGACTTTATATTACTTTTGGGTAGCTCTTTTGAAATTGCCTCACTCTATTAATTTGATGCATTTGTATTTGAACTTAGGTTAGGTTTTGTCACAGTTTGGTTAGTTCCAAGCTCAGCATTACTTTTGTGTTATATTGTGGTCACGCTACTATACTGTGAATGTTATATGCCCTAGATAGCACTGCTGCACTTTAATAGATTAGATTACATTCGATTTGCACTTTAATGTTGGCATTTCAACTGGAAATTTGACTTTGGCATCAATCTTATTGTATTTTTTGAATGATTTAATTAATGTTTAATTAATTATTATTTATTTTTTAAATGTGGGTACTCAGCAAATATAGGCATTGCTTCTTACACTCTTACTAATTATAGCATTATATTGCGACTCAATCACCAACCGGCGTCCATAGCTCCGTTCCCCAGGGATGCTTTCTTCTACTTCCACACCTACTGCTCACCGTCCCCACATCTAGCTGCTTGCGGATTAAAGAAAGTCCACCCCTTTCTGTGAGGGACCAGCTTGAAGTTAAAAGGCTGCACCCGGGAGGATTGTGGGATACATACTCATATACATTGTGGTGCGGGAGCGAAATGTCTGGGAGCTGGCGCGTGAGTAGGTCATTAATAGGCATGCAGCGGTTGCTTATTTGCATGCTTAATAATGACCTTATTTCATTTTTATGTTTAAAAGTAAAACAAAAATAAATGATAGACTGTTAGTCCACTTTGTCTTTCACGGTTTATAGTAATTGGGATTTAAAGTCATTCAGTGGGCACAAGTTATTCCCGCATTGTACAGGGCCCAAACTACATGAACCGGCAGCTCAGTGCTGGACCATGCCCCTGCCATCAGTCACAGGGGAGTGACCACATCCCCTCCATTCACTACAATGCATGGGGGGCGAGTCAAGCCTCGGTCCAGTATATCCATTGCAATGAGGGGAGAGGGCGTGGCAGCGCCCTGTGATTGATGGTGAGTAGCGATCTGACCCACCATCAAACTCTACCATCTACATGCTCGGCCCCAGACAGTGCAGGATGTGATGGCTGTGGCAGGGACTCAGATCCAGCAATCAGGTGAGTTATTGATCACCAGACTGACCGAATTTTAATAAATTCAGATTATTCTTTGAACTGTGCAACAGATAATGATAAGTCATTATCATATATTTCAACATTAAAATATGTTTTATATATATATATATATATATATATATATATATATATATATATATTTATTATATATGATTGTCAAATTCATTATAAAGCAAAATCTTACTAATCAAGACATGAGCTTACAGATATATATAGACATAAATCCAGAATATAACCTTTTTATAACAGTCGTGGTAATGGAAACAAGAATATGAGCTGGGATATTTTCCAGGCTTGTTAGGTAATTGTTATCATTACAACCTGCGAACAGAAAAATGGAAACTCCTCTGTACAGGTGTCCACACTAATATAGCCAAGAAGCTCAATGGAAACCATTAATTATACTAATGGAGCACAGCGCTATGAAATGGGCTGGGATTTCATAAAGATAATGAGAAAATGTCAGCAACACAAGTATTGCAACCCCTCTAGATGGAATGTCAAGCTATAAGCTCTTGTCTAAAAGGCTGTTAAAGCCCAACCAGTTTTGGTATCAGCCATATCTGTTTCATCCAATT
This sequence comes from Gastrophryne carolinensis, assembly GCA_027917425.1. Lineage (NCBI taxonomy): Eukaryota > Metazoa > Chordata > Amphibia > Anura > Microhylidae > Gastrophryne > Gastrophryne carolinensis. The sequence continues at coordinate 481,398,881 of CM051234.1, read as the reverse complement.
TATTCTGTCCAAGGCAGGCCGCAGCCAGCGGCACAAATGCAAGTCTCTGCTATAATCCACTGGAACCTATTAGTGGCAAGCTTAACATTCCCCCAGACTCTTCTCTGGGCATCAGTTAAGGGAAAAATTAAGCAATGCATGTTTACAGAATTATTTCTATATACTATATAAATGACTTGCATGGTCTAGTAGCAACCCCAAAATACTTATTTCGTTAAGGAACTTTGTATAGTAAAATGTAATCAATGTGATTTAGCACTTTTAAACCCGTTATGGTTCAATCAATCATCAGCCACTGTGTCAATGCCAGTAGACACATGGACCTACTAGAAGCCCACATCACCAGACATTGACCCCCTCCTTGGGGTATACATAGAACTGAACAGACGGGGAGGCTGATTTATTAATAGCGATATGTAGCGACAGTTGAGTGACTGTAGCGGTATTTTCACAGCGCTCGCTAGTAGTCGCTGTGCTTGGCCGTTGTTCGGTTGTTGACAGCGACTCAGTCGGTGTGGCTAAATGTTCAATACGAGTCGCTATTTGTCTGGTTCCGCAATGTATGGGTGCGCATGATAGCGACTGGCCATAGCGACCGGCTCCCACCATATTCATTAACAAATTATGCTCAAAAAATTAAAGCGATGTGAAATGCATGTTTAAACCCCAGAGCGCTGGCGGCGATGTGTTAAAAGTAGTTTTTTAACCCCCAAACCACCATATTTTTGGAAACCAAATCTGTAAATTTTTTTTCTTTAATCTAAAATGGCAGAAGTGGTCACAGAATTTTTCACATTTAAAAAAAAAAAAAAAAAAAAAACATTAATAACAATTAATTATTAATATTTAAAGATTGTTCCATTGAAATGCATTGGAGCGCGCCAGGTAGCGAGAGGTCATACCTGACGTTGTTCAAGGTCGGACGCTGACGCTGTGGGCTGAGGCTGGAATAATGATGAATGAGTGGCTATCTGGCGCTATCTCAGTCGCTAAGCAGGATTGGATTGATAAATATGTGATTGTGGTGGGGAGCCGGCGTTCGCGTGGCGGTGCCCGTCATTACCGGCCGCTCACCAGTCGCTACCTGTCGCTATTCCTTCATAAATAAGGGCCTAAGTACTCTTTTATCACAGCACCCTATTGTGTTATCTTCCCATTAATTCCGTATAACTCTATGACCAATGCCCACACTTTAATGCAGTTTAAGAATCATAGAAATAAGCCTGGTTAAAAATTAGCAGAGCAATGCTATTACTAAGAATCATAGAAAAAAATATGATAAAACAGTAGCAGGGTAGTACTAGTACAAAAAATTCATAGGTAAACCAAAGATAAAACAACAACAAGGTGATACTAGTACTAAAGACTCCAATTGCTTGGATTAAACCGGACCTTCACCCTAAATAAGAGCCTATTTTATATGTTTCTCCCACCCTGTACATGCAGATTGCCCGCATTAAAAATCATCCTACCTGCATCTACTGCATTTTCTGAGACTTTAAACATCCAAAATGGTGGTCCATGGAGGTGCAGGCTGCCTGCAAACAGGAAGTGTCTTCTGACTTTGCTGCTCTGCATTCTGGGATTGCTGTCCTTTTCCTGACCCAAGCTCTGCTGTGTTTGTGCAAAGCACAGCTATAACCCCGCTCCCCTGCACTTTTGACCCCTCTCCTCAGTATTTGATGCTACTGAGCCAAGATGGCTGCGCCCGTATCCTAGAGTGCTGAACAGAGTTGCAGGCCAGTGAAGGAAAGAATAAAAAGTAAGTGACTAAAAACGTTAAATGTATTAATTTTAGATGCTGGGGAATAGTTTTTTTTAAGGGGTTGGGCTTTTCATTAAATCATGCTGAAGGTCCAGTTTAAGGGTCTTTAGTTGAATATGGAGTTTTAGGAAAACCTCAGGTAAGCAGGTCCCAAATTATCAATTGCATTTGTGGGCTCTCGTAGATTAGAGCTAGGACTGCACCTACATAGAGGTTCTGCGGCTCAGCTTCCACATACATCTGCAGATGTGTTCCAATATCTGTTTTCTAACTAGACTGGAGATAGATTATGGTTGGCTAACATGGTTTAAGATTTCTCAATGCTAGTAATTTAGGGAGTACAGTTAGAGACTGAAAGAACTGAACTCATTGCTGTTGCAAGAGTTGCTAGCCATATGGATTTATGCCTGCAGTCCTGTATATTATGTCTCTGTTGCAATGCAACAATTTAAAAATATTTAAGATTTCACTGTCACGGACCGGGTGGAGCAGACTCGGGTGTGGATCCTCTTTAACTGTGGGGCCGATGGCGGGTACCGTGTCAGGGGAGCGGAGTCTAAGGGGCCACCGGTATTCACCAGAGCCCACCGCAAGGCAGGTTGGTCTTGTGCGGCAAGTGACCCCCAGGTCGCTACCCCCCAACAGCGGCCCAGTCCCACAGTCAGCCGAGGTTCAGCGAGGTACACAAGTGGCAGGTAAAAGGCAGTAAGTACAGGCAGAGATCGGGGCTGGCAGCACAGGTTCGCGGTAAAGGTGAGTAGCCGAGGTCGGGGCAGGCAGCAAAGGTTCAGAGTCGGGGACAGGCAGAGGTTGGTACACGAGTGAGCAATCCAAGAATGTCTGACTTTCAACAAGCATGGAGAGACCAAGATCCGGCACTGAAGGAAGGAAGTGCCTCTTTAAGTAGGGGAAGTGGATGTAGGCTTGGATGACCAGGCACCAATCAGTGCTGTACAGGCCCTTTAAATCTCAGGAATCCAGTGCGCTCGCCCTCTAGTGGACGGAGACGTGCGCGCACCTGAGCATGTGAGAAGGAAGCATTGGGGGAAGGGAGACACCTAGGAACAGCCATGAGGGAAGTGCTGCAAAATGGATGACGGCTGGATGCAGCCATGGAGGTAAGTGAAGTGCTGCTAGATGGGCGTGCAGCGCTCGCCCTGACATTCACCTTATAAAGGGCCAGCAAGTTATCGACATTTAAGGTTGCACCTTAAAAATGGCCTTATAAAAGAGTTTAAACTATGGTGCCTGCACCCATGGGTATAGAAAACAGAAGGGCGGTATAACCCTGTTATAGCTGTAGCTGCCTTTACTTCCCCCTCCATCCCTGGTCATATATAACAAATAGTCTATGCTGTCTGAAATCAGGGGGGATAACATGTGTCTAGGGGATGCAACTAGACATAGGGCAATCAGAAGGTGTAGCAGGATCTCCCTTAAAGCGAACCAAAACCCAGGATTTTGACTATCCTGGGTTTTGGTCCTTGGCCCCGGGCCACCCTGATCGGGGATGCCCAGCTGTGTGAAACCCCCCAGATCACCCAAAAAAAACTCACCTTTTCTGGGCCACTCGTCCAATCAGTGTGCTCTAAGACGCCATCTAAGCCCCCTGCTTCCTTCTAACAGGGAGCGTGCTCGCACCGGCCAGCCACAAATGGCAATGACTGATCGCCTGTCATCTCACACTGAAGGACAGCAAAAAAATCAGTGTTTCAAGTCGATTCAAAAGCGAAAATATCAATTTCTAGTTCTACACCCTAGGAAGAAAGTATCTGCAAGGGCTTTGGCCAAATGTATATCACAAGTTCAGTGGGTTTTGGTCTGCTTAAGGCTCTCAGTGAGTCACAGATTGGAAGAGCCTGGAAAATCCACTGTGACCTTCCCCAGCTTTGTCTTCTATGCTGTATCACCATTCAGTAGCAAGCCTTCCACCTTCCAGCATACACTCCGTGTACAAATATAGGGCAGGTTGTATTTTTGAGGGTTCATTTTATTATTGAACAATTGCAGCGCTGTTGGACATTTCAAAATGGAACTCAAGCAAAAACCTGTACTTTAAAGACAGTTAAAATGGACCAAATGACAACCGCTCCAGCCACTACAGCGTATCAACTGGTATAGGGGTCCCCTGGATGATAGTGATGGTCAGCATGCCACCTGTCACATAATTTCACCTGGATCTTGTGGTATCTAGTGCAGGGCGAACTAGACCGAATTAGCAATCTGGGTTGAATCTAGCTTCTAGTCATATCCGTAGATTATAGACGGATTCATAGCACATTACTACCCATACATTCTTAATAGGGTTTAGGTCAGGTGAGGAAGGGGGCAATATTATTCTTTCACCTTTTAGGCCTTTACCGGCTAGCCATGCAGTAGCGTACTTTAATGCATATGATGCACCATTGTTCTGTGCCATGGTTTTATTAAAAGATGCAGACTTTTTCCTGAAACACTGCTTGAAGAAAGTTTTTTCTTAAAACTGGGTCTGAAAGTTGATATTGAGTCCATCATCAACAGGAAAAGCTCCAACTAGCTTATCTTTAATAATACCAGCCCATAGCAGTACCCAATACCCACCTTGATATGTCGGGCAGGCTGATTCATCACTAACGCCAGGTAGCGACAAATGAGTGTCTGTAGCAGGCATTTCAGAGCCCCCGCTAGTAGTCGCTGTGTTCGGCCATGGGCCGCTAGTTCATAGCGACTCAGTCGCTGTGCAGTATTAATGAATGATGAATACATTGTGAGGAGTCGCTATTTGACCAGTACAGTGCTGTATGGGAGCGCATGTTAGCGACTGGTCAGTGCGACCAACTTACAACATATTCTTTAAAAAAACAGCCTCACAAAACTCCGGCGCTGAAAAAAGCTTTTCTGAAGCCCAGAGCGCCGGAGGCTGTGTGTTTAAAGTCTGTTTTTCAGCATGTATCCAACAGTAACAAAGTGAAAACATGTGGAATGACATTGTAATAACATTGTAACATGAACACTTCAATGCCAGACCTGTAATGTCATTTCTGCAGAAATATATAAAACATGGAAAATTTGGGAAAAAATGGCTTTTTCTATGCCAGAAGAGGTCACAACATTATTTGAGATTTTTAGAAAAAAAAAATAAAAAACCCTGTTGAAAGAGAAGAAAAGGTTCGTCCATTGAAATGTATGGGAGAGCGACAGGTAGCGAGAGGTCATACCTGGCGCTGTGCAAGGCTGAACACCGGCGCTGTTCGCTGTGGATGGGATAATGATGAATCGGACGCTACATGGCGTTGTCCCAGTCGCTCCACAGATTCTGCTTGATAAATGTGTAATTGCATGCCGTGTCCAGCGTTCACCTGTCGCTACCTCCCATTTACAAGGCACTACCTGACGCTATCCCTTCATGAATAAGGGCCTAAGTCAAAGTGAAGCTCTAGCCATCCGCCGATCCATCTGGTTCATCGAGAGTCTCTATCTTCTAATTTTTCTCATATTTCTTAGGCCAGTCTGGACATTTCAACTTATGTGTCTTTTCCAACAGTGGTCAGAACACCTTGTATGTATGTACACTCCAAGGAGGTTACAGTTCTGAAATTTGACAGTACTGGAGTACAATAGGTTTCTGGTTGCTTCCGGCTTGATGGTTCTGAGATTATGCCACAATATGAGGGGTGTTCTTCTACCACAGTACATTCTGAGAGTGTTAGAGAGCAGAGCTTGTCTGTGAAGGTCATGCACATGTCTGGACATGCAACACACACAGTAACAGCTCAGTCTAATGAAAGTAGTGATTGGTTGGCAGGTACAGTACAGTGCGGGTCTACAAAGAAAGTGAGGGATTTGGATCTTTGCTCTGACATTAAATTCCTTACAAAGGAGGAAATCAATGAAAGTGTTATTGCTGGGTATAGTAATAATGCCCCTCACTACTACAAAGTAAAGTTTTATGCCTAACCATTTAAATGGGGGCAAGAATCAATTAAAGATTACCCCCCGTTTAGGGCGAGCTGTTGAAGCATCTTCACAGGAAATATTGTGTAAATTATTGATTTTGATGATTTTGGAATATCTTTGGGTCGAATTTGTGTTATAGCTCATGAATTAGGCATTTCAGTTGGTTTTTCTTTTTTATGATGATTTAAGATCAGTTCCTGGTGAGGGCCCTGAATGCTGATAATTGAGCAAAAAAACATGTCCCAGCAATTTAGCCAAAATAATTTAAACATAAACTGGTTGTGGTCAGTTAAATCTTATTCTGCAGCGTGGAGTTGCCTTTTGTGCCTGCTGTGAAGTGCTGTTACAATAGTTATACATTACATTCACCTCCCACCTATTAATCAATGTATAAAACCTCTATTATTATCATGTGGGGAAAAAGCTTAAGGTGATCAAACTATTTCCTCATGATTTATATACTGTAAAAGCACAATGCCCCAATACTGTAATACTTTATATACTGTATGTAAATATAAACCATATTTTTCGCACTGACTAAGATGCAACTGGGGGCAAATAAGAAAAAAATATTCTAAACCAAATGGTATACTAAACCCAATAGCAGGCAGTGTGGCAGACGCCCCTAAGACCTTAAAAATAGGCAGTGTGTAGACCCCCCCAAACAGACAGTGTGCAGAATCTCTCCCCAAGAACCCCATAGCAGACAGCAGGCAGAATCTCTCCCCAAGAACCCCATAGCAGACAGCAGGCAGAATCCCCCCCATTAACCCCATAGCAGACAGCAGGCAGAATCCCCCCCATTAACCCCATGGCAGACAGCAGGCAGAATCCCCCCTATTAACCATATAGTAGACAGCAGGCAGAATCGCCCCCCAGAACCCCATAGCAGACAGCAGGCAGAATCCCCCCCCCCCATTAACCCCATAGCAGACAGCAGGCAGAATCCCCCCCCCCCCCATTAACCCCATAGCAGACAGCAGGCAGAATCCCCCCCATTAACCCCATAGCAGACAGCAGGCAGAATCACCTCCCCCATTAACCCCATAGCAGACAGCAGGCAGATTCCCCCCCAGAACCCCATAGCAGACAGCAGGCAGAATCGCCCCCTAAAACCCCATAGCAGACAGCAGGCAGAATCACCTCCCCCATTAACCCCATAGCAGACAGCAGGCAGATTCCCCCCCAGAACCCCATAGCAGACAGCAGGCAGAATCGCCCCCTAAAACCCCATAGCAGATAGCAGGTAGAATTGCCCCCTAAAACCCCATAGCAGACAGCAGGCAGAATCGCCCCCCAGAACCCCATAGTAGACAGCAGGCAGAATCACCCCCCAGAACCCCATAGTAGACAGCAGGCAGAATCGCCCCCCAGAACCCCATAGCAGACAGCAGGCAGAATCGCCCCCTAAAACCCCATAGCAGACAGCAGGCAGAATCGCCCCCCCAGAACCCCATAGCAGACAGCAGGCAGAATCGCCCCCCAGAACCCCATAGTAGACAGCAGGCAGAATCGCCCCCCCATTAACCCCATAGCAGACAGCAGGCAGAATCGCCCCCCAGAACCCCATAGTAGACAGCAGGCAGAATCCCCCCCCCCATTAACCCCATAGCAGACAGCAGGCCGAATCGCCCCCCAGAACCCCATAGTAGACAGCAGGCAGAATCGCCCCCCAGAACCCCATAGTAGACAGCAGGCAGAATCCCCCCCCCCATTAACCCCATAGCAGACAGCAGGCAGAATCGCCCCCCCAGAACCCCATAGTAGACAGCAGGCAGAATCGCCCCCCAGAACCCCATAGTAGACAGCAGGCAGAATCGCCCCCCAGAACCCCATAGTAGACAGCAGGCAGAATCGCCCCCCAGAACCCCATAGTAGACAGCAGGCAGAATCCCCCCCCATTAACCCCATAGTAGACAGCAGGCAGAATCTTCCCCCAGAACCCCATAGTAGACAGCAGGCAGAATTGCCCCCCCCAGAACCCCATAGTAGACAGCAGGCAGAATCGCCCCCCAGAACCCCATAGTAGACAGCAGGCAGAAGCCCCCCCCATTAACCCCATAGTAGACAGCAGGCAGAATCTTCCCCCAGAACCCCATAGTAGACAGCAGGCAGAATTGCCCCCCCCAGAACCCCATAGTAGACAGCAGGCAGAATCGCCCCCCAGAACCCCATAGTAGACAGCAGGCAGAATCGCCCCCCAGAACCCCATAGTAGACAGCAGGCAGAATCGCCCCCCCCCAGAACCTCATAACAGGCAATGTGCAGGACCGCCCCAAAGAACACCATAACAGTCAGTGTGCAGAATCCCCTCCTAATCATCCCATAACAAGCACTGTGCAGAGTCCCTCCCTCCCCCACAGAACCCCATAAAAGGCAGCATGCAGAATCCGAAAAAATCAAAACCATGTGTAATTTAATAAACTTATCAACTAACAATTGAGAAAGAACTACCCAGAATAATCCCACCTGAGCATTGTCCAACAGTGAGTAAGTTTTGGACCAGAGTATTTCATTTATTTCTTGCTAGATTAGGGCCTTGATTGACTTCAATAAGAGTTGAACATATATTTTTGTGGTAGTAGAAAATTCGATTCATGAGAAAAAAGTATAAGAATTTCACTTTTAGTGAATTACCAGATATGAAGACAATGAAAGGCAATGGCACTTTTTACTACAGAGTAATAAGTAGTAAAAAAGTTCAGTAGTCAGGAGTAAAAAAGTGCCATTGACTTTCATGGTATTCCTATCTGTTGATTCACTAAAAGTGACATTCTCAGACTTTTTTCTCATTAATTGAATTTTTTACTACCATGAGTATTTTTATTAGTGAAGCGAGGTCCTTGTCTTCAAGTTTCAAAATACCCTTGGTGGCATTATTAGGACAGCGACCTAATAATGTAGATAAACATTCCTAGTGGTTACTATCCTATTTGTGTATATCAGCAAAAATAATAATTGCATGGGAATGGGTGTCTTGTAAAATTAGATGGAAATGTTTTGAAGGTAAAGTCAATTGGATATGGATTAACAAGAAGTTGAGAAGTATCCTATTAGACAGCAATAGCAAATTGAAGACTATCTGGGAACCCTGGAAAATGTACATGGTAAATCAAAACGGACGTTGATTCATTGCTTGATTCATCCTCCATTAGTCTTTATCTCGTGTTGTTTACTTTGCTGTTTTCTCTCTTCTCTTTCCCCCTTTTTTCTCTTTTTATTTCAGTTGAAAAAATGTTATACAGTATATTCATTGCTGTATTTGTGGATCTGGTGATGGACAGTAATTGAGGATTTATTTGTACCTCTGTTGTGTATGATAGTAGGGATGTGGTGAAACTGTGCTTTGTTGTAATTTTTTACAATGGAAGCTAAAATAATCCCACCTGACCAACAATCAATCTGATGGGCCAACATTGGGTTAAAGGGATCCTTTTTTTATTACACTGACAGTTATTTGTTCTGCCGAACTTCAGAGAAAGTCTGGTACAAAGCTAGTGATATTGTTCCATTACAATGTATCATTGTGCCTGCAGCTGAAATTTCTGGAGTCAAAATTATAGGTTGCTTGTGCAGGTTCCTGCCGGCAGTCATGGGTGAATTGATTTAGGTCAGAACAATCATGATAATTAATATGATTTTGGCACCAAGTAATCTTGCATTATACATGAGCTAATTTATCTACTTCAAGTATTCAAGTATTAAATATTTTCAAAATGAATCAGACATATTCTCTTCATAGATAGGTGGACGGCAGAAGGAGACCGTACAGTCCATCTAGTCTGCCCTTATGTGTATACTGTATGTACTCTTTATTATAGGATAGATGTGTGCTTATCCCAGGCATGTTTAAATTCACTTACTGTCGATTTTTCAACCACCTCTGCTGGAAGTTTGTTCCAAGCATCTACTACGCTTTCTGTAAAATAATGTTTTCTAACATTGCTCCTGATTTTCCCGCTGACTAGCTTCAGGTTGTGCACCTTGTTCTATCATTAAGTCCTTCTACCATTTTTGTTGCCCACCTTTGGACCGGTTCTATTTGAATAATGTATTTTTGCAGGTAAGGTCTCCAGAACTGCACACAGTATTCTAGCTGTGGCCTTACCAGGGCTCTATACAGCGGCATCACAACCTCTCTCTTCCTATTGGTTATGCCTCGAGCTATGCAGCCAAGCATCCTGCTTGCTTTTCCCACTGCCTGGCTACACTGTCCTCTTATCTTGCAGCTCTTAGTAAACAGTACCTCTAAATCTCTCTCCTCCGAGGTCCTGGCTAACACAGTGCTGCCCATACGGTACTCAGAGCAGGGATTCCTTCTACCCAAGTCTTTAATTTACCGTATTTTTCGCCCTATAAGACGCACCTGCCCATAAGACGCACCTAGGATTTGGGGGAAGAAAATAAGAAAAAAAAAATTTTAAACCAAAAACGCACCATTACAGACAGTGTGGCATTCCCCTATCCAATTCCCATAGGCAGTGTGGGATGCCCCCATTCCATAGACAGTGTAGCATGCCCCCATCCCATTCCCCGTATATGCAGTGTGGCATCCCCCCCTCCCATTCCCCATATACCCATTGGCTGTGTGGCATCCCCCTCTCCCCCCATTAGTATAGGCTGTGTGGCATCCCTCTCCCCACATTCCCATAGGCTGTGTGGCATCCACCTCTCCCCCCATTCCCATAGGCTGTGTGGCATCCCCCTCTCCCAATTCCCATAGGCTGTGTGGCATCCCCCATTCCCATAGGCTGTGTGACATCCCCCTCCCCCCAGGCTGTGTGGCATACCCCTCCCCCCATTCCCAAAGGCTGTGTGGCATCCCCATCCCCCCATTCCCATAGGCTGTGTGGCATCCCCCTCCCCCCATTCCCATAGGCTGTGTGGCATACCCCTCCCCCCATTCCCAAAGGCTGTGTGGCATCCCCATCCCCCCATTCCCATAGGCTGTGTGGCACCCCCCTCCCCCCATTCCCATAGGCTGTGTGGCATCCCCCATTTCCATAGGCTGTGTGACATCCCCCTCCCCCCATTCCCATAGGCTGTGTGGCATACCCTTCCCCCCATTCCCAAAGGCTGTGTGGCATCCCCCCATTCCCATAGGCTGTGTGGCATCCCCCTCCCCCCATTCCCATAGGCTGTGTGGCATCCCCCATTCCCATAGGCTGTGTGACATCCCCCTCCCTCCATTCCCATAGGCTGTGTGGCATACCCCTCCCCCCATTCCCAAAGGCTGTGTGGCATCCCCCCATTCCCATAGGCTGTGTGGCATACCCCTCCCCCCATTCCCAAAGGCTGTGTGGCATCCCCATCCCCCCTTCCCATAGGCTGTGTGGCATCCCCATCCCCCCATTCCCAAAGGCTGTGTGGCATCCCCCCATTCCCATAGGCTGTGTGGCATCCCCCTCCCCCCATTCCCATAGGCTGTGTGGCATACCCCTCCCCCCATTCCCAAAGGCTGTGTGGCATCCCCCTCTCCCCATTCCCATAGGCTGTGTGGCATCCCTCATTCCCATAGGCTGTGTGACCTCCCCCTCCCCCCATTCCCATAGGCTGTGTGGCATACCCCTCCCCCCATTCCCAAAGGCTGTGTGGCATCCCCCCATTCCCATAGGCTGTGTGGCATACCCCTCCCCCCATTCCCAAAGGCTGTGTGGCATCCCCATCCCCCCATTCCCATAGGCTGTGTGGAATCCCCATCCCCCCATTCCCAAAGGCTGTGTGGCATCCCCCCATTCCCATAGGCTGTGTGGCATCCCCCTCCCCCCATTCCCATAGGCTGTGTGGCATACCCCTCCCCCCATTCCCAAAGGCTGTGTGGCATCCCCCTCTCCCCATTCCCATAGGCTGTGTGGCATCCCCCATTTCCATAGGCTGTGTGACATCCCCCTCCCCCCATTCCCATAGGCTGTGTGGCATACCCCTCCTCCCATTCCCAAAGGCTGTGTGGCATCCCCATCCCCCCATTCCCATAGGCTGTGTGGCATCCCCATCCCCCCATTTCCATAGGCTGTGTGGCATCCCCATCCCCCCATTCCCATAGGCTGTGTGGCATCCCCCTCTCCCCATTCCCATAGGCTGTGTGGCATCCCCATCCCCCCATTCCCATAGGCTGTGTGGCATCCCCCTCCCCCCATTCCCATAGGCTGTGTGGCATACCCCTCCCCCCATTCCCAAAGGCTGTGTGGCATCCCCATCCCCCCATTCCCATAGGCTGTGTGGCATCCCCATCCCCCCATTCCCATAGGCTGTGTGGCATCCCCATCCCCCCATTCCCATAGGCTGTGTGGCATCCCCCTCTCCCCATTCCCATAGGCTGTGTGGCATCCCCATCCCCCCATTCCCACAGGCTGTGTGGCATCCCCCTCTCCCCATTCCCATAGGCTGTGTTGCATCCCCCTCCCCCCATTCCCAAAGGCTGCGTGGCATACCCCTCCCCCCATTCCCAAAGGCTGTGTGGCATCCCCCTCCCCCCCATTCCCACAGGCTGTGTGGCCCCTCTCCTCCCATTAGAATAGGCTGTGTGGCCCTTCTCCCCCCCTCCCCCCATAAGTATAGGCTGTGTGGCCCCTCTCCCCCCATTAGAATAGGCTGTGTGGCCCCTCTCCTCCCATTCCCACCCCCCTCCCCCCATTAGTATAGGCAAGCGCCATATGAAAAAAAAAAAAAAAGTTAAACTCACCTGTCCGCTGACACCGCTGCGCTGAGCGGCCGGCTCCGTGAATGGGGCGGGCGTGGCCTGCGCCGCAGCGTCGACGCAGGCCACGCCCACCCCATTCACGAGCTGGCTCTGTCCCGGCCCCGCCGCTGCGATCGCTGTCTTTTCAGGCAGCGATGACAGCGGCGGGGCCAGAGACAGAGCCCCCGCCGCTCCTCCATCTGCTTCTCCACATGCGAGCACGAAGGTCCGGGCAGCGGGTGGGCGTGGCCTGCGCCGGTGCAGGCCACGCCCACCCACTGCCGGGACCTTCGTGCTCGCGTGTGCTCTGAGCCCGGCAGCAGATGGAGGAGCGGCGGGGGCTCTGTCTCTGGCCCCACCGCTGTCATCGCTGTCTGAAAAGACAGCGATCGCAGCGGCGGGGCCGGGACAGAGCCCCCGCCGCTCCTCTGGCCTTTCGCAGTGTGCCAGACAACGCGGGAGCGCCGGGGACGGGTGAGTTGTTTTTTTTTTTTTTTTTTTTTTTTTTACATTTTTTTTTTTTTACATTCGCCCGATAAGGCGCACTGACATTTTTCCCCCACTTTTGGGGAAAAATAAGTGCGTCTTATAGGGTGAAAAATACGGTACATTTACAGACTTTAAACTCCAGTTTCCACAGTTTTGACCATCTATCCAGTAAAGCTAAATCATTTTCCATGTTGCAGACACCTCCAGGAGTGTCCACTCTATTACTAACCTTTGTATCATCAGCAAACAGGCAAACTTTTTCCTACCAAGCCTTCTCCTATGTCACTTACAAATATATTAAAAAGAATGGGGCCCAGGACAGAGCCTTGCGGCACACCACTTGTAACTCGCCTTTGTTCAGATTGCACACCATTTACAACAACACTCTGATACCGATGCCTCAGCCAAATGGAAATCCACTGAACTATCCAGGGATTGAGTCCTACCTTCAATAACTTATCTATGAGCTCCTTATGTGGTACAGTTTCAAAGGCTTTGCTAAAATCCAGATAGGCGATATCCACAGCACCACCTTCATCTAACACTTTAGTGACATTGTCAAAGTAATCAATAAGATTGGTCTGACATGATCGGCCCCCAGTAAAACTGATTTGTTAATATGTCTATAGTAGTACCATGAATGTAGCACAAATGCTTAACTACTCTTTCTTCATCCTCACAGTATACAGATAGTGTATATACTGCCTATTTAAATGTAAGTTTTTTAAGTCAATAGTTATTGCATTTGCCTCTTATCAAAACACCAGTCATGGAACCATCTTGTCTTGGTGAAGTTTCAGTGATGCAGTATTATATGTTTCTCACAGTTGTTCCCGTTGGCTCCTCAAGCTTTACTCTGGCTTGTAAATCAATTGTATCAGAGCATTAAAAACTGAACCAAAAGTCAAAAAAGAAGGTTTAGTAAGTTGCTCCCCTAAAGTCCCCCTCTGGCAAAAACTATTTGACAGGGCTTAACTTCATGCAGATGTTCTGGAATAACAGGCTGACTCATTGCTGCAGAACTGCAGGGGAGTGGCCATCTTGTCACACACATAAGCATGAGAGGAGAGCTGTGCCAGCAGCAGCCCACACCAAATTTAGAGAGATATATGCCTCAGAAACAGGGGCAGCATTTTTATGTTATAAGTTATATAAACACATACACTGAATAACCAGCTGCTAGAGGGATTGTGTGTGTGAGGGGAAAGCTACAACAATGTTTCTTTATCACTGTTCACTGCGGACTCTGGACTTACCACGCACCATTCATCAGTGTAACATATGTATCTTCTAAAATGTTACAATTCTGTCAGCTGTGCAGCAGAGCAATGAGTCATCACAGTTGATGACTGTCTACTAGAAATAAAGGAGGATTGCACTGATATGTGAGGCAATTTTGATTGTGGGATTTGATTTTTCAGAAACCGTACTCACGTATGTGGCAAGATGGCCACTCCCATGCAGTTATGTAGAATAGAATCTGCCTGTTATTCCATAACATCTGCATGGAGTTAAGTCTCCTCAAATAGTTTATGTCACTGATTGCCAGAGTGGGGCTTTAGGGGTGCAATTTACTGAACTTGCTTTTTTGACTTTTGGTCTGCTTTCAGAGAGTATGTTGTGAAGATCTGTGCGCCACACATCAACAAAATCGCACTGTGCCACCTCCATCAGCACTCTCGCTTGCCAGAAACCTGTGCTTGTATGGTCAGATAAATCAGGGTCCCATGATGGTATACCCATATTATCTTTCCCCATATGCTAATTGCAGGATTTCACCACTCCTTAAGATATACCTAGATATTGGCAGTATTACCTTGGATACAAAAGAAGCCAACTAGCGCCACATACTGTAGCATAATATCGCTATAAATAAATGGCATAAAATGACAAACAAATCTTACTCACAAACGAGCTATCAAGTCTCTGTGCCCAGGTAGCCTGGATTAGTGTAATGCCTCAGAGTATATAACCGGTCGGGCTCCTGTTTTGCGTTCCACCACCAATGTGTTTCATCCTGTGGGGACCTTTCCTGAGGTGAGGCCCCCAACAAGAAGTGCTGTTTGTATAGTGACGGGTAGGAAAAGTTTTACTCCCCTTATGTTGGGGCCTGATGTTGGAGTTTAATAAAAAAAAAAGCTTTTTGCTGTTTTTCTTGCTACCCATATGAGATACACAATCTTAAAGAAGCTACAACACTCAGTCCTTTCAGCTAGCAGCCAATCATATAATCTGTCTCTAAAATCTCAGAGATCTCAGTTGGCACACATGAGCATATGTATGTTGATGCTGCACCACCAATCTCCACCGCTTTGGGACACACAAATACAATGCAATGCAATGGAAAAATTGGGAGCAGCTTACCTGAGGTTGCTCTTTCACCTAGAGTGCAGGCTTTAGACCCTCCCCCATATGTGGCACTTGAGGTATAGGGCAATCTTAAGTAATCTGTTTTTAACCATGTTTTAGATACAGATTATAGGACTGGTTGCTAGCTAAGAGGGTTTAGTGCTGTGGTTCCTTTGGGGTTTGTTTATCCTAATTGCCCTGCTCAATGCCCCTCCCAGGTTAGTTATAAATTGGTCTGAACACATGCCACCCCCCAGTAGTATCCATACAAGATATCAAATATTAATTTATTTTTTATTAGTGTTTTCCCCAATCTACAGCTTTTTAGCGGGAGAATTAAAAAAAGGTGTACAAAGTGCTATTTAGTATATGATAAACATATCCTAATTTTTAGTACAGACATTATCTGCTGTTTATTAATGAATATTAAATAAAGGCTTAACTCAATGTTATAACCTTGTTTGTATTATGAGTTACTATTTGACTTAATAACCAAATGGTTTAAAGTGGACCAACACCCAGGGAGGATCGGCCCGAGAATCTATAAGATTCCCGGGCTGATCAGATCCCTCCCCGCTGGGCATCCGAAATCGGGATGCCCCGCGGGGTGAAACCCCCCAGGAAGCCCAGAAACCTTACCTTATCCCCGTTCCAACGGCGCATGCGCGGGCCGCAGCCGCATCCCTGTTAGAAGGAAGCTCGAGACGCGGCCTCCAGCGCGCTCAGAGTCGCTGTGGTTGTCCGTCGCTTGTCCATACATACCACACCGGCTCTAAGCGATCTGATTGGATGAGCGCTCGCGTAAGAGCGGGGTGAGGTGAGTTATATAGGGCGATCAGGGGGGTTTCACACAGCGGGGCACCCCCGATCGGAAGTGGACCAAAACCCAGGATAGTGAAAATCCTGGGTGTTGGTCCACTTTGAATAAACTGGTATTCAATCCATGCGGTTTGAAGGTCTCCAATTAAAAAAGTCCTTTCCGATGCCTTCTTGGAGACCTCCCTGCACATATTTGAGCCCCTTCAGTCTGCTTGTACAAGGTCAATGCTCCATGCTTTTAAAGTTTCTTTAAAGTACAATGCTAAGGTAAAACATACTGTTGCTAGGGGGGACTGTTTCTTTTATAACATGGAGATGCAAAAAAATAGAAAAGAAAAAAAAAGATACGCTCAGCAAATAAGTCAAATTACTCTTTAAGAAGAAACATTTCACACTAGCTCTATCCCCACACTGTCCCAGCAGTATAAAAAGGCACCAGCTATAAATAAAGCTTTGAGCAATTTAGGCACTGGGTGCATCTATTTTGATTATTATTATTATTATAGACAATTTAGATTCCTGAAACAGCTAATATTTATTTAAAAGGAACCACTCAAGTACTAAGTGGCATCCAGTAAAGGGCAAGATAAAGAAGAGTACTGGAAAAAATAAAAAGGAAGGTGGGGAGAGAGATGGGGGGTGAGGGCAAAGCAGCCAGTTTTAGCACCAGCTGCCGACCCCAGAAAGATACACATTTACATAACTTTCCTCACAAATGCAGCGTTCCTATCCTCCAACAGCTATTGATTAAGTGTGTGTGTGTGTGTGTGTGTGTGTGTGTGTGTGTGTGTGTGTGTGTGTGTGTAGCATCACATAGATGCTCTGTTTACCTCTCTCAGTATAGTGTAGGCTGCTCCTGGCCAAGCTCCACAATCATGCATCTGTAAGCAGGGCTGTTAGGTATGTAGCAAGATGGCTGCTCCCAAGCAGTCCTGGAGTGCAGTATCTGCATGCTATTTCACAAAATCTGCATGGCATTAAAGCGGACCAAAACCCCAATTTTTTTTTTTTTGCAATATATCTGTATTAAGATTTAAACGAGTATACATAAGAAGTTCACAAAGAAAAAGGGAAAAATACAGGTACAAGGATGCAAGCAGGGCGTATGTGACAGCAATATAAGACATTATTAACAGTGTTCAACATTCAAGGGGCCGAAACCCACTGTCTAGCGACCTGTCTAATAGTAAACAAGAAGCAAGTTGCGCTTTTGCATGTGGGTCATCGATATAGAATTGTCAGCAACAGATGATGCAAGTCCTACGGGCTAGCCAGGGGAACATGACCTTAACTCGCCCCCGGGCGGACCCGGTGGACTGCCCCTGAGAGACAAAAATAGAGAAAGAAAAAGAAAGAAGCTAAGAGGATAAGAAGAGAAGGAACCCACATCCCATGTCCGGGCCCCAGACCCCCGGCGACCACCACAACCCTCCAACCCATCTCCCAACTACCAACCTACACATCCTTTAAGAGATCCTGAAAGCCCGGAGAACCTTTAGAGACCTCCCAGACCGTCCAAACTCCAAGGTACCTCTGAGTCCCCCCATCCGTCCTCTCCAGTGCCAGTTCCTCCATCCTCCTTATATTTTCTACCTCTCTGTACCATTCCAATAAGGAGGGGGTAATGTTAGTCCGCCAGTGGCGAGGAATCACAGTCCTGGCTGCTGTGAGTAGGTGTCTCAACAGTCCCCTCCCCCCCGCTGCCACTGATCCCGGGAGCATTGACAGAAGGGTCACCTGTGGAAGATTGGGGACGCTCTCAAGCACCAAGAACTCAAAGTCCTGTCCGCTGGGCATTCCCACCAGATATGAGTAAGGGTCCCCGGGGTCTGGTTACATCTCCAGCACTCCCCCGATTCCGAGCCCCCAAACTTCACCAGGTCCGCTGGACATTTATACCATCTGGACAAAATTTAGCAATTCTTCTCCTGAGCCCTGCAAGCCATAGAGAATTTATGAGTTAGGGCAAAGGATTTCTTCCATTCACGCGCCTCAAATTGGATTTTTATAAAGCCCAGAGATTGCAAGTGTGGGGGGGGTGTGTAGCCTTTAAAATCTTCTCTAGCTCTGTTAGGGGGCGAGTCAACATCAACCTGGGGGAAAAAGAGTTAACAAAGGCCAGCAGCTGAGCATGCAGAAACCAGGACGGTCCACGCCCACCACCGCCACGCTCCCGGAGTTCCGCAAGGGTGGGAACACCGGACCCAGAAACCACCCCTCCCAGTCTTGTATCTTGGGAAGCGTTCCAAATAAGGAATGTTGGAACACCCACCCCGGCGGGGAATGCCGGATTGTCAAATAGTGGGGTGAGGGGACCCGGCCTGTGTGAGATGTTATCCCGCTTTATAAGCCTGTCCCACAGGGTCAGCAAGGTATGGGAGCTCTTGTTTCCTAGGACGACAAGAAGGCTCCACCCAAGGCAAAGCTGTCAGACTGAGTGGTGAGATGTCCCTCTCAAGAACAACCCACTGCTTACTCTCTTTATGGTGAAACCAGTCTGAGAGCTGCACCAGGACCGCCGCCGCATATTTCTTAAGATCCGGGACTCCCAGCCCCCCGTCGGACTTGGGTCTACATAATGTATCTCTTCTCACCCTGGGTCTCTTGCTGCACCAAATGAACTTAAAAAAGGCCTCCTGTAGCATCTTAAAGAACCCTCGCTCCGGGGCAATCGGCAGAGCCTGGAACATATATAAGAACCGGGGTAGCAGGTCCATTTTCAAAATATTGATTCGCCCCAACCACCAGTATTGTTTCTTCCCATGGGCTTGCAAGCTACTTAGTGTGGCGTTTAGGAGCGGAGCATAATTGAGCCTAAATAACCTCCCCAGGTCCATAGGCAACCTAACCCCTAGGGATTTTATTGATTCCAACTTCCATTTAAAGGGGAAGTTTGCCTCCAGTAGTTGCCGAGTTTGGGTTTTCAGAGAGATGTTCAGTACCTCTGTTTTGGACAGGTTGACCTTAAAGTTACTCGTTTTACTAAAGCGGTCGAACTCCGCTATGATAGAGGGTAGGGAGGTGTGAGGCGAGGTGATATATTAGAGCAGGTCATCGGCAAAAAGGGAGAGCTTGTACTCCCCTTTGCCACAAGTTATTCCTTTAATGGATTGGTTAGCCCGTAATGCATTAGCGAGATGTTCCATGACTAGGACATACAGTAAAGGGGACAAGAGGCACCCCTGCCGTGTGCCATTCCTAATGTTAAACGATCCCGAAAGGGTACCATTAATTTTTACCCTCGCGGTGGGATCCTGGTACAGGGCCATACTTCTCCCTACCATAACCGGGCCTATTCCCGCTTGGGTCAGAGTGGCCCTCAGGAACCCCCAATGTACCCTATGGAATGCTTTTTCGGCATCAACTGCTAACAAGCAGGCAGGGATCTTGCGGGACTGAGCATAGTGCATCAGGGATATGGTCTTGATAACGTTGTCCCTAGCTTCCCTCCCCGTGACAAACCCCACCTGGTCGGTGTTAATTAATGAGGGGAGCAAGGGCTGGATCCTATTTGCGTTAATTTTAGCATAAAGCTTGACATCAATATTAATTAAGGAGATCGGCCTATAGTTGCCAGTCAGGGACCCATCTTTGCCTGGTTTCGGGATGACCGCTATATGTGCCTCCAGGGCCTGTCTCATGAAGGGATTAGAGCCTGACACTGAGTTGAACACTTTTACCAGGAAGGGGGCGATCAGGGGTCCCAATACCTTGTAAAACTGGGGTGTGAACCCATCAGAGCGGGGACTCTTCCCCGCTGGGGTCTTCCCCAGGGCTTCCAACACCTCCTCCCGCTTTATGGGATCCTCCAAGGCCTCACTTTCCTCTAGGGGTATAGTTGGCAAGGCTGTTTCCTCAATGTATTTGTCTATCAAAGCAGCAGAATCCTGATGCGCCCCACGGCCGGCCGGACTCCCAATATTGTACAGATTAGAATAGAAGGTTTGAAACTCATCAGCGATTAACGGGGTCTTGTGCACTTCCTCCCCTGCCGCGGATCGAACACTAGGGATGAATGCACAGCCCTGCCTTGGGTGTAAAGACCGAGCCAACGTCCTCCCACACTTATCTGACTGCTCATAGAAATGTGCCCTGCATCTGTCATGGAATCTAAGGTAACATTGGTCGTACAAACCCCTCAACTTCTGCCTGGTTTCCAGAAGTTCTTTCAGCTCTGCATGATTAGATAAGGATTTGTGTGCATTCTCCAGTTCAGCTATTCTACCCAATCCCCTCGATTCAAAGAGCAAAAGTTAATTGATTTCGGATCGAGAATCGTAAGTTTGGGTGGGTGTTAGTCATTTTTTCCTGTTTTTTTGGCCATTTACGACTCGCACGAGCCTACGTTCGAATGCGTATATGCTCTTACGATCATCGCAAGTTCGTTCCTAAATTTTAGGATCAAAACGTAAAACTTAGGATCAAATCCTAAAACTTAGGATGAAAACGTAAAACTTAGGATAATTGGATGTGTTTCGGTGTGATTCAGAGAACAGTTTTCAAACCTCTAAATACGTTTTAAAAGAAAGCCACTGCCGACACCTTTTAGCAGTCGTATTGCTGTTCTTGAACAGGTTTTTTGGCTATGTGGAGGAGTCTGCGCATCTTGAGCTGCAATGAACTGCATGTATCAGCATGGCCGAGGCCATAAATTGTATGGCAATGCATACCTGATTCATGTATGCCTTATAAAAGCATTTTAATGTGTACCTTAATTAGTCCTTTGCATGTAAACCTTTATTTGGCAATATATTTGCATTAATTAAAGAAACTTATGTCCTTTGTTATTTATTTTTAAATTGATGTACTAGAATAATATTTTTAGATTGCATTTATTGGTGTAGTTGTTTACCTTTGCTTTGTTTAATTATTTAAGCACATCTTTGGTCAGATGCATCACACTTACTGAGGAGAGGAGAGCGGGATAAAGTGCAGGATGTGGGTTACTGCTGTATTTTGCACAGACACAGCAGAGCTGGGGGCACGGAAAGGTCAGAAATCAAAGAATCCAGAGCAACACAGTCACAAGGCCCTTTCTGTTTGCAGGCTGCCCGATAATACCTGAGCCGCCATCTTGGCTGTTTCTAGGCTCATAACATGCAGAAGTTGCTGGGTGTTTTTTAATATTTGAGAGCAATCTGTATGTAGAGGGTGTGGGTAACCACACAAAAAATTTAAAGTTGTACCATTTGAAGCATAAATATTAAAATTAAATCCACAAGTAAAAAATGCACGTTAACTGAAAATTAAACAAAGTAAGATTTACTTATGCAAATGCATTCATTAATGGTTGGTTACTACAAAATGAATGAAATAAAGAAAAATAAAAGACCAAATATTTAGAATGCACTTTAATGAGGTAAGTTTGTAGTGCGGAGCCGCAAGATCAGAAGGATTTACGTCCAGACAAAAAAGGAAAAAGGGCAAAACCAATGTTGCAACCTGAGAAATGAAACGGAAAATTCAGGATGGAAACTGACATAGGTCTGATTCCCGAACTGCCATACGAACGGACGTATATTTTAGGATAGAAACGTATTTGCTTATAGAATCACTCGCAAGTTCATACGAACGCACGAGCGGACGTGAAAAATAGGATGATCGGCACCCAAATCCAAGCTGTTACATGTTTCTTTGAATCGACCCTAATGTATCCTTAATCTGCTGCGCCCGCTCCCTCTTGAGCCTAGCTCCATGCTTAATAAAGATCCCCCGAAGCACACACTTAAGCGCCTCCCACTGTATCGGCAATGGAGTGTTGTCACAGCGGTGGTCAAGATGGAAACCAGCCATGTTAGCCTTGATTTCTGGCAAACAAGTGACACATTTAGTAAATTGTCGTTGAGGCGCCAAGTGCACTACCTCTGGGTCGCGTCTAGGATCAGGAGGGTCAGGAAGACGGGCGCATGGTCGGCCAAAGAATCTGTCCAATGGAGGTCACCGGGTCCCGTGCGAGGGCATGGTGGCTGAGGAAAGGATAGTCCAGACGACTATAAGTGTTGTGGGTGTGTGAGAAAAAGGTATAATCCCTCTCACCTCCGTGCAGCACTCTCCAGGCATCCACTACCTGTAGGGCCTGGAGGGCCCTGCGGAACCAGTTGAGCTTGGAGATCACCGATTTGCCCTGAGAGGAATCTATCCTCGGGTCAAGTGCCATGTTGAGATCACCCCCCCACAATCCAGGTACCTTCAACGAACTCCTCCAGCGCTCGTAGCATACCCAAACCTGACTCCACTTGCCCCTGGTTGGGTAGATACAGGTTGGCTAGGGTGTATCTCACTTCACATAACACAAACTTGAGAAGAACGAAAGGGGGTGGGAGCAGCTCAATCCCTCTTATTTATACGAGATTGTTCCTTCATACAAGATTATTCATATTATATCATCCAAAATCATTATTATATATCCTCTTATCATCCGAAATTATTATTATTATATATCTTCTTATCATACAAAAATATCATTATTATTAATTAGGGCCTGGGGACTAACCCAGTTTAACCCTCTCATCATCAATCTCATCTGATTATTCAGCACCAAACATGTCTAGCTATGTGGAAAGACAGAGATTTGGTTGCATATATCTGCAGATACATGTGGAAGCCACACCGCCCCGACAAGGCACTCTGTATTCAGTGTGGTCCCTACTCTTAATTCTGAGTCCCCAATGTTGGGACATGCAATGCAGACAAATATCTGAGAGCTGCTCACCTGGGAAGCGGCCAGCCTCCCTTTAGAACACTTCACAGGGAGGAATCCATATTGACTGAATTCCCCCCTGCTTATGCTCATGGCAATTTAAATGAACGAAAGGGGGTGGGAGCAGCTCAATCCCTCTTATTTATACGAGATTGTTCCTTCATACAAGATTATTCATATTATATCATCCAAAATCATTATTATATATCCTCTTATCATCCGAAATTATTATTATTATATATCTTCTTATCATACAAAAATATCATTATTATTAATTAGGGCCTGGGGACTAACCCAGTTTAACCCTCTCATCATCAATCTCATCTGATTATTCAGCACCAAACATGTCTAGCTATGTGGAAAGACAGAGATTTGGTTGCATATATCTGCAGATACATGTGGAAGCCACACCGCCCCGACAAGGCACTCTGTATTCAGTGTGGTCCCTACTCTTAATTCTGAGTCCCCAATGTTGGGACATGCAATGCAGACAAATATCTGAGAGCTGCTCACCTGGGAAGCGGCCAGCCTCCCTTTAGAACACTTCACAGGGAGGAATCCATATTGACTGAATTCCCCCCTGCTTATGCTCATGGCAATTTAAATGAACGAAAGGGGGTGGGAGCAGCTCAATCCCTCTTATTTATACGAGATTGTTCCTTCATACAAGATTATTCATATTATATCATCCAAAATCATTATTATATATCCTCTTATCATCCGAAATTATTATTATTATATATCTTCTTATCATACAAAAATATCATTATTATTAATTAGGGCCTGGGGACTAACCCAGTTTAACCCTCTCATCATCAATCTCATCTGATTATTCAGATTATCCTTAATCTGCTGCGCCCGCTCCCTCTTGAGCCTAGCTCCATGCTTAATAAAGATCCCCCGAAGCACACACTTAAGCGCCTCCCACTGTATCGGCAATGGAGTGTTGTCACAGCGGTGGTCAAGATGGAAACCAGCCATGTTAGCCTTGATTTCTGGCAAACAAGTGACACATTTAGTAAATTGTCGTTGAGGCGCCAAGTGCACTACCTCTGGGTCGCGTCTAGGATCAGGAGGGTCAGGAAGACGGGCGCATGGTCGGCCAAAGAATCTGTCCAATGGAGGTCACCGGGTCCCGTGCGAGGGCATGGTGGCTGAGGAAAGGATAGTCCAGACGACTATAAGTGTTGTGGGTGTGTGAGAAAAAGGTATAATCCCTCTCACCTCCGTGCAGCACTCTCCAGGCATCCACTACCTGTAGGGCCTGGAGGGCCCTGCGGAACCAGTTGAGCTTGGAGATCACCGATTTGCCCTGAGAGGAATCTATCCTCGGGTCAAGTGCCATGTTGAGATCACCCCCCCACAATCCAGGTACCTTCAACGAACTCCTCCAGCGCTCGTAGCATACCCAAACCTGACTCCACTTGCCCCTGGTTGGGTAGATACAGGTTGGCTAGGGTGTATCTCACTTCACATAACACAAACTTGAGAAATAAGAATCTACCCTTCGGGTCTACTTTGACCACCAGTTGTTCCAGGGGGACGTTCCTATGCATAGATACCCCCTTGGACTTATTTTCGGGATTGGGGCTGTGGAACCATTTATCATAGTATCTGTTTTTGATCTCCGACATTTTTCCCGTACAGAAGTGAGTCTCCTGGAGCATAACCACATCCACCCTTTCCTTATTGAAGACCGTACATAATTTTGGCCCTCTTCTCGGGTATATTAAACCCCTTGGCATTGAACGTGCATATTCTTAGGTCGGCTATCGGGGTTGGGCAGCGTATGATGTGGTTACTCTATACAGGACGATGATGCCCCAGACAAAACTATGGCAGCTAATTTCTCGGGGCCGGGCCTCTAGCAGAAAAGGGAGTGGGTAGAGAATGAGAGGGGAAAGAAAAGATAAAGAGACGACAGAAAGATAAAAAAGGAATAAATTGTCTCCCCCGGTCTAAGCCAGGGAAGACCTGAACTCAAAAAAGCCTTCCCTATAGAGGAGGAAAATTAGACTTACAGGGGCTAAAGCCCCTTGCCCTTGCGGATCCTGGCGGGTTTAGACCCTACAGGATGGCGCGGCAACCTATTGGGGGAAGTGGCTTTGCAACGACAGCGCGCTCCCACAAGCCCATCGCTGAATCACGGATATACACCCGTCCTCTTCCCGCCCAGACAGGTAAGTGGGCGAGCAACACTTCTGCTGGTCCACACTCCTACACAGTATGCGGCCTACCTCTCACCGCCAACTCCCCCTCTCCCGAGGTAGTATCAACCCTCAATACATAAACAACTGTTACATAGCAAAACGTTAAACCTAAAGAACATTTAACAACCGACACCCCCACCCCAAGGATGATCACCGGGGAGGCACCAGTCCCCCGGGCCCACGCGTCCCCTATCCCCCGCCCCCCATCCGTGAGGAGTAGGCCGCCCCCTCCGACTTATTAATCAATGGAAAAACCCACACTTTTAACTACCATCCCTTGCTGCCCCCATGTAAAAGAAAAAGGTTTGCCAATTTCCACTGCTCCTGCTTCATTCTAATCCCAGGTAATTCCTCCTGTTTTAGCTGTAAAGCTCCACCTTCTCCATTCATTGCTACTGTTGTGTGTGGCAATGATGTCATTGCCACACCTATGCAATGACTGATTACCTGCTATCTTACAGGGAGGGACAGCAATAAAAAACAGTGTTCCCTGATGATTTAAAAGCGAAAATATCAATTTTTAGTTCTACACCCTTTTTTCTTATTTAAATAATTTCTGGAATAAAATTTTTCTGTCATCCCCCAAGAGATGAGTAAAGCAGGTAATCCCACCATTAGTTCAAACCCTGAACAAACTGAATGGATTGATAATGTTGGTCCTCACGAAATGAGTAATACTTATTTTCGATTTAGAATTAGGTAACCACCTGGTCTGCTGTAGCTAAAAGGTTGTCTTTACTTTCTACTAGTGTTTGAAACTGTTCTGTTTGTCATCATTTGTGATAGTGGGACATTAAATGGGTTTGACAAAGAAAGAAGCCTGGAACCTGGAAGTTTGCCAGTGTCACCAAAGTGTCCAGTGTAATTTTGCAGACACAGCCTTTGGCTTCCTAAAACTGTATCTACATTGCAATTCCATTTAGGTTTTCTCTTATAAGTATTACCTAGCAGTGGTAATGTCTATACTGCATATATATTTTGCATGATATAAAATATTAGTAATTGACAACAATAACAAATCGACCAGGCTACCAGCAAATACTTCTAATTTACTTGTACTTGTAATTCACTTGTTTTGTTTGAAAGGAATCAGGATGGCACACTTGTTTGGGAATATGCATGTCAGTAAGTATAGCACAGATGTCAGGATGTTTGCAGCTGACAAGCGTTTCAAGATTGCGCATCAACAAATTAACAATGCTGCTTGGAGATGGCAGGAAATGAAAGCAAGACAATAGCGGACAATGACAGGGCAGCATCATTGTTATGCCTGTTTGTTGTTCTCAGCTAAGAAATATGATATATTTTCCAGTAAACTCTAAATAATTACAGGAATCAAAGATAATAATGAGTATAATAATAAGTGCTTGAAAACTGAACTTTAGCATACGCATTTAAAGTACTGTAGTTTAACAGCAATTTAACTGTACAGTATAGCAAATATATATGTGTTGTGAAATTGCCAGATATATTGTTTAAGCAAATCGATTTATACAAATTTTTCCTTAGACTTTGTAAAAAAAAAAAAAAAAACTGAAAGCAATGCAGGTTGAATAGGGTAATTCAAGGTAACTGAGGAAAAAATAATTACAAGGTAGACTGTTGCTGGGTCTTAATCTACCTGTATTTCACAGACAGGAGCAAGAACATGGCAGCAAAATTACAGATAATCTTCTATTGACAATAATGGGAAAGACATCCACAGAACTCAAGGAGCATGAGGGGAGATAAGTGAGGACTTGTGTTCAGACTTGTGTACATCCAAGCTGCTAAGTAATTTATCACTATGTGAAATTGCTTTATTCTGCTTGTTTTAATAGTCTTTAATCATCTTTAAAAACTGTAACCAAGAAAATTACAAGAAAAAGTTAGACTGATGTCTGCCTCCACCACCAAATGTATTTACATAAGCCAGTTAAAGTGATATTTCAGGCAAGGCCAGTTGTTAGACCGTTAGACCACTGGAAGGAGTGGGGCTGACAGCACTTGCTAGGAGGATGCTGGGCAGCAAGGAGGAAAGTGTTAGCTGGGCTTGAATGACAGTCCTGAGTATCATTCAAGCCATCAATACAGAAGTAGGCATGGTCTGGACTAGCTCCTCAAGCTAGTGTTTGGTGGCCCATATCGGCATGGTGGTACTCGAGAGGCAGATAAAGAAGTATTTCTTCATTCACAGCGCTGAACTGAGATGAAGCACAGCCCTGGAGGAACACTTGGCAAGGTAAGATGCTGTTTATTTTTTTAACCTTTTGCCTAAAAAATCCCTTTAATACAATGCATACAACTAATATTTAAAGGGATTGTCAAGGCAACCACTACAACATATAATCATATTGCCCTAAAGTTCACAGTATTGGCTGTTTCTTTTTTTTTTGTTCAAAACAAACCCCCAAATGCAGACATTTCATTGATTTTTGAAATTTTCAGTCAGCGGGTGTGGCTGCTCTCCAGTACAATAGCAGGCATCATATTAATGATAAATTAATCATATCAGCATATTTTGACACCTAATCACAATGTTGCAGTACATCAGAGTTATAGACCACTAGTCAAGCACTATCATTGGTTTTCTACTGCTAGGTTAACCAGGGGGAGTGCCAGATGTCATTGCCAAGTTTCTGCTTCTAGGTGCTGTTGCGAGGCTACAGGAAGATAAAATGCTAAAATGATCATGTTGCGTTCAAACAGTGAAAGAGATGCAGTATTTTTGGTTGCCTGTTTCCCATACCTGAACCCATGAATTGGATGTAGGTCTTCAGTTCACATTCCCCAAGGAGGCCAGCAAAAATGACGGTACAGAAGGGAAGGCTTCCATGACACCTCTTTCGATTGTGGGACAAATGACGAAGTGGAGGGGCAGGGGCAGTGAGAATGAGAAGGAAACATTTACTTCCCTTTAGATCCCAGCCTGGCCTCTGGAAGCCACGGGTTTGCAGCAATCCCCTACGCAGTTTGATGATGAAAACCCAACCTGTCTGATGCAGACAGGAAAAGAAATGCTGGGGCCACTGGTAGGAAATAAGCACTACATTTAGCTTCAATGGCTTAAATTGTATCCATTATACACTTTATAAGTAAAAAGCTTTATAAGTGAAAAAAGTCCGTAAGACCATGTGTCCGATGTTTTGGGGTAAAATCAAACCTTCCTCAGAGACCAATTATCTAGCCGCACACGGTGAAGTAAATGGTTATATACCACAGTGCTGGGGCCACAGGTAAAGATCAACAGCCAGCTCATTCTCTTTCGCCAGTTGGGCAGCTTCTCTCCTCCAGTGGGGTGTTACAGTAGGTGCTTAACTGACAGGGCTGCTGACTGATGGGGGCCATGTACACTGGGGTGTCCTGTTTGGGTCAATCTTGTCATTACATGCATTTTGTTAATACCATGGAAAGTCTCTATACTATGAGAAATTAGATTGTAATGCTTTAAGCAGTATATGTATTTTCATTTTAATAAATCATAAGTGCCCAGGGTCAGCAAACTTATGTGTGTCGAAGGGGAGCAGGCGTCACAGCGGGGTTGGAGTGAAGAGTAAAGCTGGGAAGTGTTTTTTAGATCTAGGAGGAGAATTCTGCTCACTCTCAGCCTATTCATTAGACGCCGCCAAGTTCCCCATGGCCTATGTGTGTGAATATTTTATACCCTTTACACTTAGCAGTAGACGTCCAAGACGATTGCTGATAGTTATACCGTTTAGTAATATTGTACCTTTATTATTTATTATTATTATTTATTATTTTATACAAATATTGTAAACGGAGGCAAATATGCTGGGCATTAAACCAATGTTAGGCAAGAATGGCTTACAAGCAAAGCTTTGGAGTGGCCAAGTGCTGATCTCACTGGCCCAATGTGTACTTGCTGCTTACCCTTGCTTGCACCCTCTGCCTGATTCACCACTCAAGCCTGCGGAATAGCACATTTAAGCAATGGGTCTCTGGATTTGCTAAGGTTGCATAAAACTGATGTAAACTGATTTTTGATTCAGGCCACATTCACACCTGTCCAGATGCATTTGCGAGAAGAATTTTGAGTTAACGGCTTGTGGCAGAAGTTTGCATTTTGCATCCAAATATAAATGCATTCAACATTTTTGTTTTGAATTTGCGTTTCCTCACTCTCTAAGGCTGCCAGCCTGTACACCAGTTATAGGGGCTGGGATACCCAAGGCTCAGAAGTTGAACTGATGGACTTCAGCCATGCCAGAACCCAACCTTATGTCAATTGGTGTGGTTGCTTCTCCGGGGGGGGGGGGCACCTGGTCTGAGCCAATGAGCACCGAGCTCTTATGTATTCTCCTGGTCTTGGATGCATGGGTGATGAAGCTGCTATGATGGCAGGTAACTTGCCACCCCCTAACCTTTGAACTGGTATGGGGTCCTCTAGACAAGGGCTGGATGAAGGGAGTTGGCAAGTTACCTGCCAGCA
Source organism: Gastrophryne carolinensis (assembly GCA_027917425.1). Taxonomy (NCBI): domain Eukaryota; kingdom Metazoa; phylum Chordata; class Amphibia; order Anura; family Microhylidae; genus Gastrophryne; species Gastrophryne carolinensis. The sequence continues at coordinate 481,369,505 of CM051234.1, read as the reverse complement.
TGTCAGCGGGTGAATATGCCCATTACCCAACCCCCCTCATGGCCAGGAGGGTGAGGAAAAGGCCAATACCCAGTGTTCAACCCTGTAGGAGCACCAGACCCGCGCCAAAGGGCATAGGGGCTGATTTGTGTTCTGTAGTCTGTATTTAATCATGCATTTTTCCCTTTAACACTCTGTAACGTAAGTGAGAGTTTTTTTCAGCTGGGAAAAATGATTGTGTCTATGCCAATGGTTTGGTGTTTACTGCATTCTGGGCAAAGTAAAACAGTTATTGAGAAAGTGCATGCCCTACCTTGTAGCCTTTTTCAGTCTTGTTATGATTTTTTCCTAGTATTTAGGTTAGAAAAAGAGATACAGCATATAATTGCCAAATACATGTCAGCAATGCGCAACAAGGTCCAAGTTTTGTACCTGGCTCCTGTCTCATTTGGTCTGTCCCTGCAAATAGGTTCATTTGCCAAGCAGATGCTGACAGCCTAGTACTTCATTGCATCAAAGCAATTTTAAATTGAAAGTGAATCTGCGGCAAACAGAACTCATTGTTTGAGGCTCAGTCAAGGATGTAGGTGCACCCAATTGAAACATCCAATCTGAGATATATAGCTGGCATTCTTATTCCTTTGGCAAGCGCTTTGAACATCCCTTTCCTGTTGCTTTCTATTGTGATACTAATGGCAAGTCAAATTAGCCCCAGATATTTAAAGCTTTGTAATTTCCAACAGACCTGGTTACCCAATTACAATATTTTCTATCAATTTGAGTAGACCAATATTTAACACTGGTTCCAGAAACTGGATAAATATCAACTTTAACGAAAGCTTTGTGTATTGAGTAGGGATGAGCAAATCGATCCGGATGAACCCGTATTCGTTTCAAATTTCATGAAAAATTCGATTCTGAACGAATCCGAATTTCCCGGCGATTCGATCGATCGAAGTTTTCCTTAAAACTCAATGACAGGCATTCTAAGATGGTGGACGGACATGTTCAGACATGTCCCCAGGGGCAAGTGACGATGGGACAGTCACATGCAGCCTATCAGCAGCCAGGAAGCCCAGTGACGTCACCGTGCTATATAAAGCAGCGGCCATTTTCCTTTTGCACAGTTCAGACTTGCATTGCAGAGAAAACGGAGCTAGCTGCAGGGAGGGACAGACAGTCATAGATAGGTGAGAGTTAGTGATAGCTAGAGACAGTTACAGATAGGTAAAGAGAGAGACAGATAGTTAGGGAGATTTAGAGTGGTAGACAGAGCTAGGGAAAGATAGATTTAAAACCGGAACAATCCAGCAGCATACAAGTCACAGTGACAGGGTACTTAGTGCTATGATTATATATGTATATGTATATTTCATAATAACTGGGTTACTGTCAATATATTTGGTTTGGTTTAAATACAGCTGCACACTGTGCATGCCATGCACATGCTATTTAACCCTTTCTGCTATTTAGCCCTGAACGCTATTTTAACCCTATCTGTTAAACAAAAGCATTTCTCATAATTGGATTAGTGTTAATATTTTCTGTTCAGCTTAAAATACACTGGGCCACATGGGCATCCCAATGCACATGCTATTTAACCCTATCTGTTAAACAAAAGCATTTCTCATAATTGGATTAGTGTTAATATTTTCTGTTCAGCTTTCAATAAACCAGGCCGCAGGGCACCCCAAAGCTGCACCTTGCACCCTATCTGTTATACAACATAAGCGTTGATCAGCATCAGCTTTATTAAGCTACTTCAGTTTGCACTTTTTTTGACTGCTTTCAATAAACCAGGCCGCAGGGTACCCCAAAGCTGCACCTTCCACCCTATCTGTTATAAAACATAAGCGTTGTTCAGCATCAGCTTTATTAAACTACTTCAGTTTGCACTTGCTTTTTGACTGCTTTCAATAAACCAGGCCGCAGGGCACCCCAAAGCTGCACCTTGCACGCTATCTGTTATACAACATAAGCGTTGATCAACATCAGCTGCATTATTAAACTACTTCAGTTTGCACTTCCTTTTTGACTGCTGTCAATAAACCAGGCCGCAGGGCACCCCAAAGCTGCACCTTGCACCCTATCTGTTATACAACATAAGCGTTGATCAGCATCAGCTGCTTTATTAAGCTACTTCAGTTTGCACTTCCTTTTTGACTGCTTTCAATAAACCAGGCCGCAGGGCACCCCAAAGCTGCACCTTGCACCCTATCTGTTATACAACATAAGCGTTAATCAGCATCAGTTTTATTAAGCTACTTCAGTTTGCACTTGCTTTTTGACTGCTTTCAATAAACCAGGCCGCAGGGCACCCCAAAGCTGCACCTTGCACCCTATCTGTTATACAACATAAGCGTTGTTCAGCATCAGCTTTATTAAGCTACTTCAGTTTGCACTTGCTTTTTGACTGCTTTCAATAAACCAGGCCGCAGAGCACCCCAAAGCTGCACCTTGCACCCTATCTGTTATACAACATAAGCGTTGATCAGCATCAGCTTTATTAAACTACTTCAGTTTGCACTTGTTTTTGACTGCTTTCAATAAACCAGGCTGCAGGGCACCCCAAAGCTGCACCTTGCACCCTATCTGTTATACAACATAAGCATTGTTCGGCATCAGCTTTATTAATCTACTTCAGTTTGCACTTGCTTTTGACTGCTTTCTATAAACCAGGCCGCAGGGCACCCCAAAGTGCACCTTGCACCCTATCTGTTATACAACATAAGCGTTGATCAGCATCAGCTTTATTAAGCTACTTCAGTTTGCACTTGCTTTTTGACTGCTTTCAATAAACCAGGTTGCAGGGCACCTCAAAGCTGCACCTTGCACCCTATCTGTTATACAACACAAGCGTTGTTCAGCATCAGCTTTCTTAAGCTACTTCAGTTTGCACTTGCTTTTTGACTGCTTTCAATAAACCAGGCCCAGGGCACCCCAAAGCTGCACCTTGCACCCTATCTGTTATACAACATAAGCGTTGATCAACATCAGCTTCTTTATTAAACTACTTCAGTTTGCACTTCCTTTTTGACTGCTTTCAATAAACCAGGCCGCAGGGCACCCCAAAGCTGCACCTTGCACCCTATCTGTTATACAACATAAGCGTTGATCAGCATCAGCAGCTTTGTTCAGCTACTTCAGTTTGCACTTGCTTTTTGACTGCTTTCAATAAACCAGGCCGCAGGGCACCCCAAAGCTGCACCTTGCACGCTATCTGTTATACAACATAAGCGTTGATCAACATCAGCTGCTTTATTAAACTACTTCAGTTTGCACTTCCTTTTTGACTGCTGTCAATAAACCAGGCCGCAGGGCACCCCGAAGCTGCACCTTGCACCCTATCTGTTATACAACATAAGCGTTGATCAGCATCAGCTGCTTTATTAAGCTACTTCAGTTTGCACTTCCTTTTTGACTGCTTTCAATAAACCAGGCCGCAGGGCACCCCAAAGCTGCACCTTGCACCCTATCTGTTATACAACATAAGCGTTGATCAGCATCAGCAGCTTTATTCAGCTACTTCAGTTTGCACTTGCTTTTTGACTGCTTTCAATAAACCAGGCCGCAGAGCACCCCAAAGCTGCACCTTGCACCCTATCTGTTATACAACATAAGCGTTGATCAGCATCAGCTTTATTAAACTACTTCAGTTTGCACTTGTTTTTGACTGCTTTCAATAAACCAGGCTGCAGGGCACCCCAAAGCTGCACCTTGCACCCTATCTGTTATACAACATAAGCGTTGATCAGCATCAGCTGCTTTATTAAGCTACTTCAGTTTGCACTTCCTTTTTGACTGCTTTCAATAAACCAGGCCGCAGGGCACCCCAAAGCTGCACCTTGCACCCTATCTGTTATACAACATAAGCGTTAATCAGCATCAGTTTTATTAAGCTACTTCAGTTTGCACTTGCTTTTTGACTGCTTTCAATAAACCAGGCCGCAGGGCACCCCAAAGCTGCACCTTGCACCCTATCTGTTATACAACATAAGCGTTGTTCAGCATCAGCTTTATTAAGCTACTTCAGTTTGCACTTGCTTTTTGACTGCTTTCAATAAACCAGGCCACAGAGCACCCCAAAGCTGCACCTTGCACCCTATCTGTTATACAACATAAGCGTTGATCAGCATCAGCTTTATTAAACTACTTCAGTTTGCACTTGTTTTTGACTGCTTTCAATAAACCAGGCTGCAGGGCACCCCAAAGCTGCACCTTGCACCCTATCTGTTATACAACATAAGCATTGTTCGGCATCAGCTTTATTAATCTACTTCAGTTTGCACTTGCTTTTGACTGCTTTCAATAAACCAGGCCGCAGAGCACCCCAAAGCTGCACCTTGCACCCTATCTGTTATACAACATAAGCATTGATCAGCATCAGCTTTATTAAGCTACTTCAGTTTGCAGTTGTTTTTGACTGCTTTCAATAAACCAGGTTGCAGGGCACCTCAAAGCTGCACCTTGCACCCTATCTGTTATACAACACAAGCGTTGTTCAGCATCAGCTTTATTAAGCTAATTCAGTCTGCACTTGCTCTTTGACTGCTTTCAATAAACCAGGCCGCAGGGCACCCCAAAGCTGCACCTTGCACCCTATCTGTTATACAACATAAGCGTTGATCAACATCAGCTTCTTTATTAAACTACTTCAGTTTGCACTTCCTTTTTGACTGCTTTCAATAAACCAGGCCGCAGGGCACCCCAAAGCTGCACCTTGCACCCTATCTGTTATACAACATAAGCGTTGATCAGCATCAGCAGCTTTATTCAGCTACTTCAGTTTGCACTTGCTTTTTGACTGCTTTCAATAAACCAGGCCGCAGGGCACCCCAAAGCTGCACCTTGCACGCTATCTGTTATACAACATAAGCGTTGATCAACATCAGCTGCTATATTAAACTACTTCAGTTTGCACTTCCTTTTTGACTGCTGTCAATAAACCAGGCCGCAGGGCACCCCAAAGCTGCACCTTGCACCCTATCTGTTATACAACATAAGCGTTGATCAGCATCAGCTGCTTTATTAAGCTACTTCAGTTTGCACTTCCTTTTTGACTGCTTTCAATAAACCAGGCCGCAGGGCACCCCAAAGCTGCACCTTGCACCCTATCTGTTATACAACATAAGCGTTAATCAGCATCAGTTTTATTAAGCTACTTCAGTTTGCACTTGCTTTTTGACTGCTTTCAATAAACCAGGCCGCAGGACACCCCAAAGCTGCACCTTGCACCCTATCTGTTATACAACATAAGCGTTGTTCAGCATCAGCTTTATTAAGCTACTTCAGTTTGCACTTGCTTTTTGACTGCTTTCAATAAACCAGGCCGCAGAGCACCCCAAAGCTGCACCTTGCACCCTATCTGTTATACAACATAAGCGTTGATCAGCATCAGCTTTATTAAACTACTTCAGTTTGCACTTGTTTTTGACTGCTTTCAATAAACCAGGCTGCAGGGCACCCCAAAGCTGCACCTTGCACCCTATCTGTTATACAACATAAGCATTGTTCGGCATCAGCTTTATTAATCTACTTCAGTTTGCACTTGCTTTTGACTGCTTTCAATAAACCAGGCCGCAGAGCACCCCAAAGCTGCACCTTGCACCCTATCTGTTATACAACATAAGCATTGATCAGCATCAGCTTTATTAAGCTACTTCAGTTTGCAGTTGTTTTTGACTGCTTTCAATAAACCAGGCCGCAGGGCACCCCAAAGCTGCACCTTGCACCCTATCTGTTATACAACATAAGCGTTGATCAACATCAGCTTCTTTATTAAACTACTTCAGTTTGCACTTCCTTTTTGACTGCTGTCAATAAACCAGGCCGCAGGGCACCCCAAAGCTGCACCTTGCACCCTATCTGTTATACAACATAAGCGTTGATCAGCATCAGCTGCTTTATTAAGCAACTTCAGTTTGCACTTCCTTTTTGACTGCTTTCAATAAACCAAGCCGCAGGGCACCCCAAAGCTGCATCTTCCACCCTATCTGTTATACAACATAAGCGTTGTTCAGCATCAGCTTTATTAAGCTACTCAGGTTGCACTTGTTTTTGACTGCTTTCAATAAACCAGGTCGCAGGGCACCCCAAAGCTGCACCTTCCACCCTATCTGTTATACAACATACATGTTGTTCAGCATCAGCTTTATTAAGCTACTTCAGTTTGCACTTGCTTTTTGACTGCTTTCAATAAACCAGGCCCAGGGCACCCAAAGCTGCACCTTGCACCCTATCTGTTATACAACATACATGTTGTTCAGCATCAGCTTTATTAAGCAACTTCAGTTTGCACTTGCTTTTTGACTGCTTTCAATAAACCAGGCTGCAGGGCACCCCAAAGTGCACCTTGCACCCTATCTGTTATACAACATAAGCGTTGTTCAGCATCAGCTTTATTAAGCTACTTCAGTTTGCACTTGCTTTTTGACTGCTTTCAATAAACCAGGCTGCAGGGCACCCCAAAGCTGCACCTTCCACCCTATCTGTTATACAACATAAGCATTGATCAGCATCAGCTGCTTTATTAAGCTGCTTCAGTTTGCACTTGTTTTTGACTGCTTTCAATAAACCAGGCCGCAGGGCACCCCAAAGCTGCACCTTGCACCCTATCTGTTATACAACATAAGCGTTGTTCAGCATCAGCTTTATTAAGCTAATTCAGTTTGCACTTGTTTTGGACTGCTTTCAATAAACCAGGCCGCAGGGCACCCCAAAGCTGCCCCTTCCACCCTATCTGTTATACAAAATAAGCGTTGTTCAGCATCAGCTTTATTAAGCTACTTCAGTTTGCACTTGTTTTTGACTGCTTTCAATAAACCAGGCTGCAGGGCACCCCAAAGCTGCACCTTCCACCCTATCTGTTACACAACATAAGCGTTGATCAGCATAAGCTGCTTTATTAACCCTTTAAGTGCCAGCCTTCCTGGGGATTTTGTCACACTCTGTTGCCAGACCATTTTGCACTATTTTGCGCTCCCCATGTTCAACTGTGATTTTTGAAGGAATTTCCAGGGATTTCCCAGGAAAATGATATATTGTTTTTTTCAGCAGAGCTTGGGCATTAACATGAAATGTCTTGTTTGTCATTTTCTAAGTGTATTCTCAATATTTTGGGGTGAAAATTGTGCAAAAAAATAAAAAAAAACTATTTTTTACAATTTGTAGTGTTTTTTTGTAATAAAAAATGTAAGTTTGTCAATAAAATCTTATTTTGTGTGAAACCCCAATTTCTCCCGGTTACAGCGGTACCACATATGTATAGGTAGACACCCTTTCCTGCATGTATAGGTAGACAACCCTTTACATTTGAAATACCCCGACAAACTATATATTCCCTAGAAGTATACACCTCAGGGTTTCTAGGCGTACCAGGCTTGTTGACATAGGTGGCGTTCTCTGGAAGTAATCCCACAATGTATTCTTTGGTTACAAAGGGTTTCCCTAAAAATTAATAAAAAAGCAGAATCAAAACCACATTTTCCTAAAAAAAAACTATATGCAAACCATAAAAAACTGAAAATCTGAAAAAGCAACATCCCCCAAACAGAACGATACCCAACATGCATAGGTTCTGTCAAGGAGAGAGTTGCCAAACACACCAAAGTAAAGCATGTGCGTAATGGTAATTTTACAAAATTTCAGCTCTGCAGACAAAGCGCGCACATTGTGCTTTTTCTACCAAAACAACCCTTTACATTTGGAATATCCCCCATAAACCATATATTCCCTGAAAGTACACATGTTAAGCTTTCTAAGCGTACCCAGTTGTAGTGGGCTCATCTTACTGGGAGTAATATCTCGAAGAATTCTTAGGTTGCACAGGGTTTCACAAAAAATTGTATAAAAAAGCAGAATAAATAACACCTTTTCCTAAAATATCAATATGCAAATAAGAAAAAACAAGGTAAATCTGAAAGCGCAAGGTCTACCGAGCAGAACAATACCCAACATGCATAGGTACCTGTAACCTTTTAACTGCCAGCCTACTTGAGATTTTGTCACCCTCTGCTGACAGGTAATTTTTCACCATTTTGCGCCATGCTTAAGTGTGATTTTTGCAGGAATTTCCAAGAAAATGGCAATTTTTCTTTTTGTGGCAGAGTTTAGACTTTAACATGAAATGTCTTGTTTGTATTTTTTCTACTTTTTTTATATATTTTTTCTACTTTTTTTATATATTTTTAAGTAAATAAGTAAAAAAAAAATAAAAAAAAAATATATTTTTTTAAATTGTCTCCTTTATTTTAACAAAAACATTTATTTTATTAAAGAAAACCATATTGCACATGAAAGCCCCATTTCTTCCGATTACAATGATACCACATATGTATTGGTAGCCCCCCGTTCCTGTCCAGGAGATCCCCTAAACTTAGAAGAGCACTTTATAACATTTACAAATAAAATACAACTACTATCCACATAATAAAGGGTTAAATAAAAAAAATTGGTGTGGGGTCCCCCTTCACAGGGGGGGGCACCATTTATTGGGGGAATATAAGGGTTTTTTTTTGAGGCAGGTAATGGGGGGTCTAGGGGTTAATGGCAAGTCACACACTAGCCGCAGGTGACTTGCCAGACCCCCGAGCCTTGTGAACTGGTATAGGGGTCACATGGACCCCTTACCAGTTCACAAAGGGTTAAAAGTAAAAAAAACACACAGACACACTTTTTTCAAAATTACTTTATTAACAAAAATATTTTTTTTTTTATTATTTTTTTTAATACTTATCTCCCATCCATCCATGTGTTCCACGCTGTTCACTTAGGCTTCTGCTCTCCTGCTGGGTTACAGGTAACAAAGGGTTAATAAAAAAAAAATGACATAGGGTCCCCCCTCGAAAGGGAGGGGGACCCCATTTTTTTTTTGGATCTTTAAGGGTTAAAACCCTTAAAAATAAAAAAAAATAATGGCGTGAGGTCCCCCCTACCCAGCGTAACCAGCCTGTGACCAGCTATGGGGGCTTGTAGAACAGGGCGCAGGGGCCAGCTTTAGTGGCCCCTGTCCCTGCGGCTACAAGCCGTCATAGCCTAGGGCCACGGCTCTTCTGCCCCCCACCTGGGCTTTGGGGAGGCAGGTAATTTGGGGGGCCAGGGGTTAATGGCAAATCACCCGCTAGCCGCAGGTGACTTACCAGACCCCCGAGCCTTATGAACTGGTATAGGGGTCACATGGACCCCTTACCAGTTCACAAAGGGTTAAAAGTAAAAAAAACACTGTAAGGATCAACCCGGGGGATGGTGTGTTTGGACACAGTTCACGGCAGACTTAGATGTTATAAAAGCAGGTCTTGGCGTTTATTCATGGCATAAACAGTCCAGCAAACAAAACATACAGCAACAACGTGCTTCTTTTGTGTACAATCAAAATAAAAGACCTAGCCCGTCTGGGCGCTTACTAACAGGTTCTTCTCACCTATCTGACACTTTCAAAACACAGCGTTCGCCTGGATATCGCAGGGTGAGTTTTTAGCTCCAGCAGTGGCTGCGTTCGCAGCTTCCTTCAAACACCCACAGGCTGTTCATTCCTGGCTGAGAGCAATAACCTGCAGGCTCTGCAGAGCTTTTACCTTCCCAGGCTAATTAGGATCAGAGCTCACCTGATTCAAAACCCAAACTGGATCGGGGGGGTGTGGAATGACAGGTCCCTCTACCAAACCTACCTGCCATTCCATATAAATCCAGGCCCGGCAAGATTAAACAACAACTCAGCAGCATATCACTGCTGAGAAACAAATCAATCCTGGACTTACCAACTCACCCAGCGTAGTAACCTAGGTGAAATGTACACCCCCTCGACCACTTCTCCAGTGACATGTCTACATATCCCCCCCCTCTTTTTCAGACCGGAGGGCTGAGCATTTTGTCCCCACAGACAATGTACCCTCGACAATGCGTCAGCATTTGCCTGTAATTTCCCTGACCTGTGTTCCACAGTGAAATTAAAGTTTTGTAGGGACAGAAACCATCTAGTCACTCTTGCGTTTCTCTCCTTGTTTAACTTCATCCATGTTAGGGGGGCATGGTCTGTCACTAACTTGAATTTCCTGCCTAGCAAGTAATATTTTAGGGATTCGAGGGCCCACTTCACTGCCAAACATTCTCGCTCCACAATGGCATAATCTTTCTCGGCCGGGGTTAGCTTCCTACTCAAGTACATCACCGGATGCTCCTCACCATTTACTACTTGTGAGAGTACTGCACCTAAGCCTGTGTTAGAAGCATCTGTCTGGACCAGTAATTCTCGCCTGAAATCGGGGGTAACTAACACAGGTTGTTGGCACAAGGCAGATTTAAGGCTTTGGAAAGCCTTCTCGGCCTCTGGAGTCCATGTGATCATTGCTCTCTTTCCGCCCTTTGTCAAGTCAGTTAGTGGAGCAGCAACTGAGGCAAAGTTCGGCACAAATCTACGGTAATAGCCCGTAATACCAAGGAAAGCTCTGACCTGTTTCTTTGTCAGGGGTCTAGGCCAATTCTGTATTGCCTCAATTTTATTTAGCTGTGGCTTAATCAACCCTCTTCCAATAATGTAGCCCAGATACTTGGCCTCTTCTAGGGCTATTGCACACTTCTCGGCATTTATGGTCAACCCTGCATCACTTATGGTATCCAATACGGCCTGTACCTTACAGAGGTGACTTTCCCAATCAGGGCTAAAAATGACCACATCATCGAGGTAGGCAGCTGAGTAATCACAATGTGGTCGCAAAATCAAGTCCATCAACCTCTGGAAAGTCGCAGGTGCTCCATGTAACCCGAACGGCATCACTACATACTGGAATAGCCCATCAGGGGTGGAGAATGCAGTTTTCTCTTTAGCCTCATCAGTAAGTGGAATCTGCCAGTAGCCCTTTGTGAGATCGAGGGTGATTATGTACTTGGCATTACCCAACTTCTCAATCAACTCATCTACCCTGGGCATAGGATAAGCATCGAATTTTGAGATCTCATTCAACTTTCTGAAATCGTTACAGAACCTCCAAGTTCCATTAGGCTTTGGGATTAATACAATCGGGCTGGACCATTCACTCTGTGACACCTCAATTACCCCCAGATCAAGCATACGTTTTACCTCGGCAGATACGGCTTCCCTACGTGCTTCCGGGATCCTATAGGGCTTGAGGTTTACTCTGCTTCTAGGCTCAGTTTCAATGTGATGATAGATGAGGTGTGTACGCCCTGGAAGGTCAGAAAACTTGTCTTTGTTTTTCTGTAAAAATTCCTGAGCCTCCTGTTTCTGTGACACTGATAGGGTATCACCAACCTTGACTGGAGGGATTGGTTGTGACAAATTATTAACAGTATTTGTCGCCCCCAAGGATTCCCTGTCTTTCCAGGGCTTAATCAAGTTTATGTGATAAACTTGGAAAGGCTTCCTTCTACCTGGTTGGTGCACCTTGTAGTTCACCTCACTGACCTTTTCAACAATTTCATAGGGACCTTGCCACTTCGCCAGGAATTTACTCTCAACAGTGGGAACTAGTATAAGGACCCTATCGCCTGGGTTAAATGTCCTGATTCTTGCAGACCGGTTGTAAATTCTACTTTGGGCCTCTTGCGCCCTCTGGAGGTGTTCCCTTACTAGGGGCATTACAGTGGCTATACGGTCCTGCATTTGTGCTACATGCTCAATAACACTCTTGTAAGGGGTGGACTCGCTCTCCCATGTCTCTTTTGCAATGTCCAGTAGACCCCTAGGGTGACGACCATAGACCAACTCGAATGGTGAGAACCCTGTGGACGCTTGGGGCACTTCCCTAATAGCAAACATGAGGTAGGGTAACAAATGATCCCAGTCACGACCATCTTTTTCCACCACTTTTTTCAACATATGTTTCAAAGTTTTATTAAATCTCTCCACCAATCCGTCCGTCTGGGGGTGGTATACAGAGGTACGGATGGGTGAGATTTTAAATAGTTTGCATAACTCCTTCATCACCTTTGACATAAAGGGTGTACCTTGGTCAGTCAGGATTTCTTTGGGGATTCCAGTCCTAGAGAACATATAAAACAACTCACGTGCAATTGTTTTAGATGCTGTGTTTCTTAAGGGCACAGCTTCAGGATAGCGGGTCGCATAATCCATGACCACCAGAATATACTGGTGTCCTCTAGCTGATTTTACAATGGGACCCACTAAATCCATGGCTATACGCTCAAAAGGCACCTCTATAACAGGGAGCGAAACCAAAGGACTGCGAAAATGTGACACTGGGGCACTAAGCTGTCATGTGGGGCACGACTCGCAGTACTTTTTAATATCATCATATATCGCCGGCCAGTAGAACCTCTGGAGAACCCTCTCCTGCGTTTTGTCAGTCCCCAAGTGTCCCCCAAGAACATGGTTATGTGCCATGTCAAGCACCTGACGCCGGTACGGCTTAGGCACCAGAAGCTGTTCCACAATCTCATCCTTAATCTTAGTGACTCTATAGAAAAGATCATTAGTCACAGAAAAATGTGGAAATCTTTTCTCAGCATCTGGTTCCTGAGGTACCCCATTCATGACAGCAACCTGCTCTCTCGCATTTTTGAGAGTGGGGTCCTGTAACTGTGCAGTCCCAAAATTATCCCTAGACACCTCTAAGTCTGGTATAATTTGCTCAGTGGGAGGAGCCTCCTCCTCTCCAGCCAGGACCTGCAAAGGAAAACAATCATTTTCATCCTGCACACTTTTATCATTTACAGGGGGTAATGCAACAACCTTAGGAGTATCCTCACTCCTTTCGGGGGATTTTCTTTTTCCCCAGAGAGCCCAGAATAACGGAAAATCGATATGCATGAGATTTTTAACCACACCCACTTCATATTGTACGGTGCCTTGTTCAGTCCCGACTTTAGCCAGCACTATAGGGTACACTTTTGTATCCCCATGTATACAAACAACACTCATATGCTTTTTACACTCAAAGTCCCCAGCCACCAGGCTGGCATGCACCAAGGTTACGAGGCTTCCTGAGTCCAGCAACGCCTTAACAGGAAAGTCATTAATTGTAATGTTGCAGATTTGCGGTTCAGTCTCTAGTCCAGGAACTGCAACACAAGATGGTTCCGCAAATAGCGACTGATGCCGACTAGCCTCACATTCCATGGGCTCAGTGGTAAGAGGGGATATGGGGGAAGAGTGCCACCGTTTGCCTCTGGTTTCCCTTGAGGGTCTGGCTGGACTCTTAGCTACCTTACTCCACACACCGTTATTTGATATTTACAGTGGTTTAATTCTTGTGCAAAAACAATTATATACATCTATTTACATGTTCTTCCTTTACAAGCAGTATACATGCAAGTATCTTTTTCACAGGTAGTACATTATTCATATACATTCAAAATCTTCAATTATGTACTTAGGAAGTGGTTCCTTTTCTGGTTGTGGGCTTCCCCACTAATCAGATAACCTAATTGGGTATGTTCCCTTTAGGTTGTAGCAAGGGTAATGTCTCTGGTGGGTTTCAACCCTCTTTCAGGTTGTAGCAAGGCTTGTGTTTCTGCTGGGTTTTAACCCTTTTTCCTGGCCAATTACATTTGGTCCCGTCTTATTCAGTTTGTAGCAAGTTTTTTGGTCTCTTCACAAACGCGTTTCGCCTACTGGCTTCATCAGTGTGTAGACCATTTCCTATTGGTATATGTAATGGTTAGTTGATCCCTCTCACACTTCTTTATGGTGCTGATAGGCCTACTGCCCCTGCTATGTACTCACGTAATTTTGCTCTGTGGCGTTGTTTGCTCAGTTGGTTTTCTCAGGGTATTCCCATTACCTTTCTGTGGCTCTGTTGCTGTCTGTGTGATGATTACAAAACATAGTTTTGGTTATTGGGGGGTCACCCGGTGTTGGGCTATAATTTCCCTGACCTTACTCCCATATGTGTGTATTCAATAGGTTTGAGTTTACTTACAGTTAATGTGTAGCTATAGGAATTTGCAGTCCGTCATCTCCCCCACCTCCTTTTGGGTGTTCGGGGGGGGATGGTGCTCCGTGGCGTGTTGGGGTTAATTGCGTCTGTGCCGTTCTGGCTTTGTTCTTTTCAATGTTCCTCTGGAGCACTGCCGGTGTACGGGATATCAGAAGGAGCCTTGCTCGTGGCCCCATCTGACCCCTTTTAAATGGGCTTCTCTGATGACGGCCGAAGCCCGGAGGTGCGTGTGACGCACTTCCGGTCCGCCGGCCCTGCTCGGGCTGCGTACTTCCCTGTTTGTAGTTGTCGCACTTGTGTGCGGCGCCATCTTTTCGGTTGGTTTCCCTGGAGGTGCGTATGACTTACTTCCGGTCCGTCAGTCTCGCTCTGGCTATGTAATTTCCTGTTAGTGGCTGTCGCACTTGTGTGCGGCGCCATTCCTTTGGTTGGTTTTCCCTCATTCGTCTGGGGGGCTGTCAGTCTCAGTAATGGGCGGGGCTGTCTGTGCCTCCGTCTGTCCGTCTTTGAAATAGGCGGGACTTACTGTGTCTCCGTATGTATAGTGTGAAAGGGCAGTGGAATATCCGTCACCCCTTGCTCATAATTACAGCGTCTGTGTCTGTTGTGTAGTGTTCTACCTATTGGTCTGCATTGCTAACCCGGGAAATCGATACTGTTCTCCTGCTTGTACCATTTGATTATTTACAACTGTGAGCTTCTATTATGTTCGTTCTTTGTAATAAAGGTTATCTATCTTATACCCTCTCATTGTTTTGTGGTTTTAGTTATCTTTCTTATCGTGCTCCTTAAGCGAACCCAGTGATGGAGTTCATCAGGGAGTAATAGTTGTCTTCTCAGTCTTTTTATATTACCTCTCTGTTTTTTTTTTGTTTGTTATTCATTCGGGAAGGTGGGAGGGGGGGGGGGAAAGGGTTTCGGTTGTTTTGGGGATTTATTAATGGGTGGATGGAGTTTCAAACGGGTCTGCAGTCAGTGAAAAAGGAGGGAAAGGGGGAACTTGTTAGAGAAAAGGGGTAAAGCTACATGTTTCATTGAGTCCTGGTGGTCTATTTGCTTTCAACTTTACTATCCATCTTGTTTCTGTCTGTAACGTGAGCTTCTGTATATCTCCTCCTCTCTGGTTTTCATGGATCCTGTCTAGAACCTGAAATCTTATGCCACTTGGATCTGAGTCATGTTTCTGTAAGAAGTGTCTCCCTATCGGTGTTGTGATATTTTTGTTCTTTATGCTCCTAATGTGTTCATATATGCGAAGTTTTAATTTCCTATTTGTTTTTCCCACGTAGAAGTTTTTGCATGGGCATGTGGCTATGTAGATTATGTTTCAGTGGTAAGAGGGCAATGGGCAGACACGTGTCCCGTCTCATGGCATCTCCAGCACTGGATAGAGCCTGGTCTCCTTGGCAAGGAGTCCTTTTTAGGGCCACTTAGCCACCCGGGACCATCCCCAGTCTTTTGCCCCTGAGACACCACTTGAGCCCTTTTTCCTCCCTCAGCACCCCTCCACACTCCCCCAATAGATGGAAGTCTCTTACCAGCTGATGGCACAGATCTGGCACTCCGGGGAGGTGAAGATGCTGCAGAAACATCACGGAGGTAGTCCTCAGTCGCCTGGAACCTCTCCACAAGGTTGACAAGTTCGTTTGCATTCTTAGGGTCACCTTGTCCCACCCAGCGTTGCAGGTCAGCAGGAAGTGCTCGGAGGTAGCGATCCATCACAACCCTCTCTAGGATCTGTGCAGGAGTAGAAGTGTCTGGCTCCAACCACTTTCTCGCCAAATGGATCAGGTCATACATCTGGGACCTCGCTGATTTGTCCAAACTGTAGCTCCAGTTGCGTACCCTCCTGGCACGGACCGCAGTAGTAACGCCTAGCCGGGCAAGTATCTCCACTTTTAGCCGAGTATAGTCCTTAACCTCTTGCTCACTGAGGTCATAGTAGGCCTTTTGAGGTTCTCCTGTTAAATAGGGCGCAATTACCTCTGCCCACTCAGCGACTGGTAACTTCTCTCGCTCAGCCGCACGCTCAAACACAGTTAGGAAGGCCTCAACATCGTCCTCAGCAGTCATCTTTTGCAGCGCTCGCTGCACAGCTCTTTTCACATCAAAAGTCTCTGGAGCGGCTCGCACCACTGTTTGGGGGTTAGCAACCACAGGCGCCTCTTGTTTTGCTATCAGGTGTTCAATAAGTTGTTGTTGGGCAGCCAGGGTCTGTTCATGTCGTCTATTGGCCTCTATCTGAGCCTGTTGCTGTTGCAAACTCACTTGCATAAACTGCTTCAGCATCTCCTCCATGTTGCCCGACTGTTCTTGGAGTGTAGTTGCAGCTTTCACCCAGGACATAAGCAGCTGTAGCCAAGTCTGTCCACACCGTTGCCCCTAGCAACCGTTTTGCCCGCTCCGCAGCACCAATTGTAAGGATCTTCCCGGGGGATGGTGTGTTTGGACACAGTTCACGGCAGACTTAGATGTTATAAAAGCAGGTCTTGGCGTTTATTCATGGCATAAACAGTCCAGCAAACAAAACATACAGCAACAACGTGCTTCTTTTGTGTACAATCAAAATACAATCAAAATAAAAGACCTAGCCCGTCTGGGCGCTTACTAACAGGTTCTTCTCACCTATCTGACACTTTCAAAACACAGCGTTCGCCTGGATATCGCAGGGTGAGTTTTTAGCTCCAGCAGTGGCTGCGTTCGCAGCTTCCTTCAAACACCCACAGGCTGTTCATTCCTGGCTGAGAGCAATAACCTGCAGGCTCTGCAGAGCTTTTACCTTCCCAGGCTAATTAGGATCAGAGCTCACCTGATTCAAAACCCAAACTGGATCGGGGGGGTGTGGAATGACAGGTCCCTCTACCAAACCTACCTGCCATTCCATATAAATCCAGGCCCGGCAAGATTAAACAACAACTCAGCAGCATATCACTGCTGAGAAACAAATCAATCCTGGCGTAGTACTCACCCAGCGTAGTAACCTAGGTGAAATGTACACCCCCTCGACCACTTCTCCAGTGACATGTCTACAACACACAGACACACTTTTTAAAAAAATCTTTATTAAAAAAAAACGTTTTTTAATACTTACCTCCCATCCATCCCTGTGTCCCACGCTGATCACTTAGGCTTCTGCTCTCCTGCTGCTGCTGGAAGCCTTTTATACCTACTGGGTTAAAGGTAACAAAGGGTTAATTAAAAAAAAAATGACATAGGGTCCCCCCTCGAAGGGAGGGGGACCCCATTTTTGGGGGGGATTTTTAAGGGTTAAAACCCTTAAAAATCCAAAAAAAAAAATGGTTGTGAGGTCCCCCCTACCCAGCTTGCGCAGGTGACTTGCCAGACCCCCGAGCCCTGTGAACTGGTATAAGGGGTCACATGGACCCCTTACCAGTTCACAAAGGGTTAACAGTATACAAAATAAACACAGACACAGGTTTTTGTAAATGTTTATTAGAAAAAAAAAAATTTAACTTTACTCACCTCCGATGTTCAGATGCAGTGTCCCGCGGCGATCTGATTCATGCAGGTGACAGCTGGGCAGAGAAGGGGGGAGGCAGGCGATCGGAGGATCGCCTACCTCCCTCCTTCTCTGCCCAGCCGTCACCGGCATCTGACAGGAGAACTGCTGTGTGCCCCAATGACACCCGGTGGTGACGTCATTAGCCCCGCCCCCGAAGGGGTCTCTTGGCTAAAATCCAAGATGGCGGCCGCCATCGGAAGCTGCGGCGGAGGGAGGGCCGTTATGCCCCCCTCCAGAAGACAGAAGAGCCGGGGGGGGGTGATCGGAGCCCCCCCCATGAAGAGGAGAGGTGGCGGGAGTCGGCGGGAGCGGAGGTGAGTAACTGTCATTATTTATTTTATTTTTTTTTAACAGGCAATCCCAGCGGCTGCTGAAACGGGGGGCACCCTATTCCGGGCCCTCCCCTGCAGCCGGAGGAGCCCCGATCGGCGATCGGAGCCCCCCTGGCTGAAGAGGAGACCCGGCCGGATCAAACAAGGGGTCAACTAAATGACTTTTTTTTAAACTTTTTTTAGTGTGATTGGGGAATGCCAGGCACGTAAAATTTACGTGGCTGGCACTTAAGTGGCGGAGAGGCAACCACGTAAATTTTACGTGGCTGCCATTTAAAGGGTTAAGCTACTTCAGTTTGCACTTGCTTTTTGACTGCTTTTAATAAACCAGGCCGCAGGGCACCCCAAAGCTGCACCTTGCACCCTAACTTTTTATACTAAATAAGCAAATACATAAAAATGTCAGGCAGACAAGTGCCAGGATGTTCAAAGAGGAGTGGCAGAGGCCAAGATTCAGCAGGCAGAGGTCGCAGCAGACTAGGAGCGAGTGGCAGCAGGAGTCACGGCGAGAGACCTGATCTGCCATTATCTGCTAGCGGTCGTGTCTCCCCCAGTAACGCATCTGCCGTGGTAGATTGGTTAACGCTCTCATCAACATCATCACAAGTTACGCCTGAGACCCCCAGTCTAGGTTCGGTAGGTTCCTTTGACACAACCCTGAGTTGGCATGCCCCGAGAGCAGTCCCTGTCCTCCCATTGCCTCTGTCCTACGCCGTTCCCTCCCCCAGCAACGTATCCTATGCTTTGGGTTCAGCTCCACTCTTTAGTGAGGAGGACGATCAGATAGAGGACAGTCAGCAGCTACTGCCCAGCCATGAAATGGAGGTGGCTTCTTTAGCTCGGCAGAGAAATAGTGATGTGGACAGTGTCGTGGGTGTTGCGAGCTTTCCAACTCCTGCGCCAGACACTGAGGAAACCGAGAACATCAGTGACGTACAGCCACAACTCGGTGATGATGATGAAGCCGATCGCACTTGGGAGCCGGGTGATGAAGGGGCTTCATCGTCATCATCAGGAGAAGAGGAGCGCAGGTTGCCCCGGAATCAGCAGCCCAGGCAGTAAGGTGTTAGCATCATGGTTGGCAGTCAGCATGGGGGCACAATTGTAAAGCCTGGAGCCAAACGGGGCCGGGGTAGAGCACCTGCTGCGCGGCAGGCTACCTTATCGGGAGTTAGTGGAGCAGGGGTTCCTGGAGTTGGCGACAATAGCAGTGAATCAGTGAGGCCTGTTGGTGGGAAAAGTAGCTACTCGGCAGTGTGGCAGTTTTTCCTTAAGCATCCGCAGGAGGGTAACATGGCCACATGCAAGATATGTGGGCAGAAGGTGAAGCGTGGCCAGGGTCCAAATGTTGGCACCACGGCCCTGCGTCAACATATGATGCGTCACCATAAAGCGACCTGGGAGAACCGAGGCTCCCAAGGGGTGGTCCAGCCTGCTTCCTCACCAAGTGGCACGCCGCTCCCAATTTCTGCCAGCCAAGGCTCCAGCACCTCAGCCGAAGGCAGCTGTGTGTCATACCCATCCTCTGTCGCTCCTGCTCCTCCTCCTCCTCCAAGTCATGCATCCCGCCAGCAATCCATTAGCGAAGCCATGTCCAAGAGACAGCAGTATGCACCCACTCATCCTACGGCGCAAAAGCTGAATGTGCTCCTGTCCAAGTTGCTGGTGCTGCAGTCGCTCCCTTTTCAGGTGGTGGACTCTGCACCTTTCAGAGAACTGATGGCTTGTGCCGAGCCAAGGTGGAGAGTCCCAAGCCGTCATTTCTTTGCCAAGAAGGCAGTACCAGCGCTGCACACTTTTGTTGAACAGAAGGTGGGCCAGTCCTTGAGCCTGTCGGTGTGTAGCAAAGTGCATGGCAGCGCCGACGTCTGGAGCTGTAACTACGGTCAGGGACAGTACATGTCGTTTACAGCCCACTGAGTGAATGTGGTCCCTTTGCAGCAGCAGCAGCAACTTGGACAGGTCACGCTGCTTCGGCCTCCGCACTCCCTGCCCGTTGGGCCTGGGACACCGTGTGACTTGGCTCCTCATCCTCCGCCATCTCCTCACCCTCCACTGTAGGCTCAAGTCTCAGTGCCCCTCCAGTCTACCATGTGTGCAGGGCACGGAGGTGTCACGCAGTGCTTCTCATGGTTTGCCTTGGCGAACGGATTCACACAGGGGAGGAACTGCTTAAATTTATTCATCAGGAAATCCAAACATGGCTTACTCCAAGAAAACTTAAAATGGGAATCATGGTTACCGACAATGGAAAGAACATTTTGTCTGCGCTGCGCCAAGGAAGGCTGACCCATGCCCCCTGCATGGCTCACGTCTTCAATCTGGTTGTCAAGCGGTTTCTGAAGTGTTCCCCCCATATGTAAGACATCCTAACAACTTCAAGGAAACTTTGCATGCACTTCAGCCACTCATACACCGCCAAACACACCCTTCTTGAGCTAAAGCGTCAGAATGGTATCCCCCAACATAGTCTGATTTGCGATGTTTCCACCCATTGGAATTCCACCCTTCACATGTTGGACCGATTATATGAACAGAGAAAAGCCATCATGGATTTCCTGATGATCCAAGCAGATAGGGGTGGTCCCCTGTGTAACTTCAATGTCAACCAGTGGCAGCTCATACGTGACACCTGCCATTTGCTCAGGCCCTTTGAGGAAGCCACTTTATTTGTCAGTCGGCAGGATTACGGGATGAACGACGTGATTCCACTGCTTCATGTACTACAGCACATGTTGGAAACCATGGCTGGTCAGGGCACTGGAGACATGGCGTCTACATCTTACGGCCACATGAACCCCGTTGGAGCTGAACTGGAGGAGGAGGAGGAGGAAGAGGAGGAGGGGCACAGTGAAGCACAGTTTAGGCTTGGCGAAATGGCTGGTTTATCTAGTCAGCGGACAGGAGAGGAGGAGCAGGAGCAGCCAGAGGAGCTAGAGGGTTTTGAGGAAGGGAAGAGACAGAGGACCCGGACACACCGTGGCAGTATGCAGTGGAGATGGAGACAGGTAGTCCCTCCGAGTCACTTGCGCAAATGGCAGGAAGCATGCTCACGTGCTTGCGTAGTGACCCCAGAATTGTTTCCATTTGTCGCCGGGATGACTTCTGGCTGTCCACCTTATTGGACCCTCGCTTCCGGCACAAAATGGGGGCATTTTTTAAACCCGCCGAGAGGGAGGACAAACTGAACTACTACAAAGACATTCTACGTAGTCAGTTGGCCGATGCCTATCTGCGCCATGGTCCATACTTTCGCAGGTCTGACTCGGAGGGACCTCTGCGCTCACCTTCCACTGCCATGGCTGCTGGGGGGGTTGGCAGGAGCAGCAGCAGCAGCTCCATCAGCAGCAGCCTCAGTCTTCAGTCGCTAATGAGTAGCTTTCTACACCCGCATAGTGAGGCTACTCATGAGCAGCAGGAAGACCTGGAGCAGGACCTCAACCAGCAGGTCATTTCATACCTTGACATGGCCATGCCAACACACCTTGAGGATCCGCTGGACTTCTGGGCAGCCAAACTTGGCTTGTGGCCGGCAAGTAGCGTGCCATCTGGGCGGGTGTTTAGTGCGGCAGGGGCCATAGTTATGGCGAGGAGAACTCGTCTGTCAACTAAAAATGTGGAGAGACTCACCTTTGTCAAAATGAATCAGGGATGGATCAGCCAGGATTTCCACCCACCAATGCCTGATGCATGCAACTAGATTCAGCATGGTGCCATGTTTTACACTTTCCAAATGGTGCAAAACATATTTATGTCTTTAGGCCAATTTTTGGGCTCCTGCTGATGCCAACTTCTGGGTGTGCCTTCCAACCAATTTTTGGCCTCCTGCTGATGCCAACTTCAGGGTGTGCCTTTCAGCCAATTTTTGGCCTCCTGCTGCTGCTGCTTGCAACTCCAGGGTGTGATTCATCCAATTTTTGGGCTCCTGCTGCCAACTCCAGTGTCTCTTTAAAGCAATGTTTGGGCTCCTGCTGCTGCTTGCAACTCCAGGGTGTGATTCATCCAATTTTTGGGCTCCTACTACCAACTCCAGTGTCTCTTTCAAGCTATGTTTGGGCTGCTGCTGCTGCTGCTTGCAACTCCAGGGTGTGATTCTTCCAATTTGTGGGCTCCTGCTGCCAACTCCAGTGTCTCTTTAAAGCAATGTTTGGGCTCCTGCTGCTGCTTGCAACTCCAGGGTGTGATTCATCCAATTTTTGGGCTCCTGCTGCCAACTCCAGTGTCTCTTTCATCCAATTTTTGGGCTCCTGCTGCCAACTCCAGTGTCTCTTTCAAGCTATGTTTGGGCTGCTGCTGCTGCTGCTTGCAACTCCAGGGTGTGATTCATCCAATTTTTGGGCTCCTGCTGCCAACTCCATTGTCTCTTTCAAGCTATGTTTGGGCTCCTGCTGCTGCTGCTTGCAACTCCAGGGTGTGATTCATCCAATTTTTGGGCTCCTGCTGCCAACTCCAGTGTCTCTTTCAAGCTATGTTTGAGCTCCTGCTGCTGCTTGCAACTCCAGGGTGTGATTCATCCAATTTTTGGGATCCTGCTGCCAACTCCAGTGTCTCTTTCAAGCTATGTTTGGGCTGCTGCTGCTGCTGCTTGCAACTCCAGGGTGTGATTCATCCAATTTTTGGGCTCCTGCTGCCAAATCCAGTATCTCTTTCAAGCTATGTTTGGGCTCCTTCTGCTGCTGCTTGCAACTCCAGGGTGTCATTCAGCCAATTTTTGGGCTGCTGCTGCTCCTGCCGCCAACTCCAGGATGTCTTTCAGCCAATATTTGGGCCCCTGCTGCTGCCAGCTCCAGGGTGTGTTTTTCAGGCAATATAGGGGCCCCTCATAGTAATGCCACCTCAACTCTCTGCAATTGTGCCGCTCTGCGATTCTAATAGCGATGCCTCTGATCTGCATGTCCTAATTATTTACAGTATTATTTCACTAACCCAGCACGCATCCTATGCGTGTTACAGCAAGGCAGAATTGTTTACAACCCTATTGAGGCTCTAGGAAGCTCAGAAATAGCCGTTTTTAATAGTGATTCGTCGCGAATAAATTCGGGCCGAAAAGGTTTTTGTCGGAAAATTTGGCGAATCAGTCGAATCAAATTTTTCAAAAGTTTGCTCATCTCTAGTATTGAGGTATTGAGCGGGGGGGGGGGGTCAACATGGTACATTGTGAAACTAATGGCAAGGGAGGTGTCTAGAACATTGTAATCTGATCACCCAGTTAAAAGTTAAAAAGAGTATGCAATAATGTAATACTGTTTCTAGATACTGTAGAAATATTACTGTTATCAGATAACTTTCCAGTTAGGGTATTGAAGAAGGATGCTCAACACGCTACTTGGTCTAAAAATAATTGCTGGTGTAATGGGTCTGTGAACATCACAGTTGGCGTGTTAGATTCCAAATTGTTGAGTCATTTAATCATCACTGACAGACCACCAAGGTACAGGAACATCAGGAAAAGACATTATTGACAGTCCACCTTCAGAGCAGTTAGATCAAAGCTGGAGTTGAAGCCCAATAAATATTTAGCTTTGTGAAACTGGAAAAATTAGTGTCCAGGTACTAGTCAAGAAGAAACCAAAAGATCATATACTGTAGATGTAAATGGGATCTAATGGTCAGATCCCATATGAAATTTTGTGTACAGTTCTGGACACCAGTGAAAGTGATAAGAAAGACATATCTGAGCTCTCACATCCATTCCTGGGGGCACGCCTGCCTTTTATGTTCTCTGGTGGCTATATGCTGCCAGTAACAGGCAGCTCAGCCACTGGAGGGAAAGTCAAACCCACTAATGAACCAAATAATACCCTTACACTAAGTTTAACTTTAAAGTTATCAGATAATAGTGCTATTTATCCAATTTCTAGGACCAGTGTTAAATATTGGTCTACTCAAATTGATAGTAAATATTGTTATTGGCTAAAACATCTTCATTGTTCAAAGTTTTTAGATTCCAAAGTGAAGTATGGCACAGTGACCAAAGCCTATTATTGATTTCCCTAGAAGCAAGAAGCAAGCCAGCCATGGCTCTTCAATTGGCCTGCCTTGTTCTCAGTGCTCAACCTCACTAGGCGCTAAATCAACAAACACGACACAGCTCCTTTTTAATTACCAGAACCAAATGTACAGCAACCCACCTAAAGGCAAATATTTTTTGATAGTGGCACTGTACCCACTGTAGTACCTTACTATCATGAATTGCCAGACAGTACATCCATTGCTGATAGTAATGCCCCAGATGTATTAATTGTCCTTACAGAACAACAGAAATTATGTTAAATCTCCCCATTGGGGAGCCCTAACCAGGCTTTCAAGAACTAACAGAAGGTTTTGGATAGTTTTAGGCTTAGATTTAGGTAATAAACCCAACATATTATGTTTGTACTATATTCCAACCCTGTCCCAAAGAATCTAGGCCACAATCCACCTAGCTCCTTTAAGCTGCATCACACTGCATTTGTTATTGTTTACTTAGAGAAAAGTATACCTTTCTTAGTCATAGGGTTTGGAGGGTATCTGGAAAGGTAATCTGTCATAGACACACCTCTATTAAAGAAAAGGTTTCTGTATCAGGAGTTTGCTACCTAACAAACTGAAAAGGCATCACATTTATTTATGTGTGGGAAGCATTCCTTTGAAAAGTTCACACTGGTTGGTATTTAGAAGCAAATACCTCTGAGATAATAAATAGCTGTCACCAATAAGTTTAATTTAATTCCTATATTTATATAGAACCTGCAGATTCAGCTGTACTTCACAGGAATCCTGCTTTTATTCATTATTTATACATTATGCTCCACATGGGTCAAATAGTTTCCTTTGGAACCCCTAGCTGACCCAACATTTTTGATTTATCAAGCACTTCTGCCAGGCAGTGCCACATCCGTGCAAATTAGTGTAGTAAAAAATATAATTTTTTTAACACTTGCGCATGTTGCTGCACTAGAAGAAGCACATTTACTAAAACATTAGCAGTGCAGAAACATGTATAAGTCATATATTGCCCTACTCTAATTTGCACTGAAGTGGCATTGTCTGCTTGCAGGCCCTTAATATCATACAGCAGTGGTACTCAACTGGATCCGAATGCGGATCTCGTTGCCAAATTTCTGCACCCCTGCCCTGACAGCCCTGCAGTTGCATCTGTGTTGTCGTGCTCAGCACTGCTCCTTTTACTTGATCGACGATGTAGTGTCTAGTCTAGCATTGCAATATGAAGTACTTCACAGGCAGGAAGTGGCATTGCAAGGTACACACAAACTTTGTTTCTCTGTCTCTTTGCTCCATCCAATTCTGTCCTGTTGCCCCGGCTCAGCCCCATCTATCCCTGTCCCACCATCTCCTCCACCCAGCTCAGCCCCATCTATCCCTGTCCCACCATCTCCTCCACCCAGCCTAACCCCATATATCCCTGTCCCATCATCTCCTTCACCCAGCTCAACCCCATCTATCCCTGTCCCACCATCTCCTCCACCCAGCTTACCCCATCCATCCCTGTCCAGCCATGTCTGCTCCATCCATCTCAGTCCCCCCCAGCTCAGCCCTATCCATTCCTGTCCCCACAGCTTTACCCCATCTATTCCTGTCCCCCCAGCTCTTACCCATCCATTCCTGCCCCCCCCCCCCCGCTCTGCCCCATCCATCCCAGCCTTTTTTTGTTTTGACTGTGGAATCTTTAGCAACCCCCCCCCCCCCCCCCAGTGTACAGATTTCTAACTATTCGCCCTTCACGACAGCCCCCACCTGGACCTTCACCACTCACCGGATGCCTGTATATGGACCTTCATAAGAGGTGGTTGAGTACCCCTGTCATACAGTATCTGCACTGTGTCTCAAAAGCTCCTTTTTGGACAAAGAAAAGTGACCCTGGGAACATGGGGAGAAATACAGTTTGAGGATGAGTCACGCAACATTTAACTCCAATATGTTTTACATAAGGGCCTAAATTGTAACTGTAGAATATTGGATAGAATGGAAAACAGAAATGGTATCTATTTATTTGCAATCTGTGAGCTTCTTGAAGAGATCTAGCCTTACTTTCTATTTGGTCCCCAAACAGTAGCACCACTGGTCCCATTAAACATCCATGTCTTAGATACATTTTCTGTAAACAGCAGACATGTCCACAATAAAAATAAGAGAACAGGACCACTCAGACTGATTTATAAAATCTTAACACCAAAATGTGGATGATTCATAGACTTACTTTCCTTCATCATGCAGTCTCCCACAGATTAAAGTATGCAATCCCAACAACCCACCTGAGAAACAGGGTAAATAATTATATTGACGGAGATAAGGCTGTGGCTGACCATCTGAATAGCTACTTTAGAAACATAGAAGGTTGACGGCAGAAGGAGACCATACGGCCCCATTGATTGGAGCTACATCACAATTGTATGATGCATCTGTACATGGATGCTGTCTTTCAGTGTTCAGGCTGTTGATGCCACGTGACTGCCAGTCCTGGTGCTGACTTAGCAAGAGGAGAGAATTATACTGCAGAAAAAGTGTCCGATACAGCAAATGTATAGTAAATGGTAGATTGAATAGAGGGGACGGGTTAAGTAAGAAGGATTTAATATTTCCTAAATTTATCAGCACCACATTCTGACCTGAAATATGAATTCTAAAAGTCGATCTATATTGTATGTACCTAAACTGTGTCAAAATATAGGACTAGGGGGGCCCAGAGGACAGCTGCCGTGGAAGTTCTATTAGATCACGCTGGTCTCAAAACCTCATGGACTTTTCCCCGAAATGAATGAAAGATGTGAGGATAGGGGGGGTCTCAGAGCATCGGCCTCACAAACAAGCACAAATGAGTAAAGCTGCTTGCCCCCATTCACCACCACTGACCACCTTAGCTGGGCTTTTCTATGGCAAAGCCACTCGCACATTTGGCAATGGGTTTTATTTGTAACATTGAACATTGACTTAGGGAGTTGTAATAAAATTTGCAATGAATGTGTCACCCTGCCAATTATGTATATTCCAGATCAAGTATATTAAATTAGCAATAAAGGTTTTATTGTTATGATGTTCTGAGGTCAAACAAAAGCACACAGACTGCTAGTTTCATTACTCTTTGTCATTTAAAGAAAAGGAATGATAACAACTAGCTAGCCAGCACATTAAGCTATCACATATTTTTTATCAAGATGACATAGCTTTTATTTAAAAGTGTTTGATCCAAGCATTAAAAAAGATTCAAATTTCAAAATAGACACTAAACTAAAAATATATTTATCTGTTCTTGGACAATTAAAATATAACAAAATAGTTACCTGCTAAGAGAAATATAATGTTAACCACTGAGAGTAAATGGAGGGGGTTAAACTGTTATTGGGGCTCAGACAGTAGGTGGCTGCACAAAAATGTAAAATTTGTGGCATGCTAGGAAAAGCCTGCCTGCAGCCAAGTGTAAATTGGTGGAGGTACATTTAAAATGGGATGATGTTCTTTTCATTCCATTGAAGGGTAATATAGCAACATTATAGAGCAGTATCACTGCTGTTACTCAAACTCACTTCTGGTGGTACTCAATGCCACAGGGGGTGAAAGTGGGGGCACATGAAGCACTGCAGATCATCTACTGCTCCAATAGCATGTGCCAGGTGGTCAAGTCTGCAGAAGTCAGGGCCGGCATTAGCAACCTGCAAGCCCAGTCAGCTGCAAGGACCCCCAAACCCCAGGGGGGTCCCACTGACAGCTGGCACAAAACTGTAAAAACTAAATCGGGGGCCTCTGATCGCCCCCCAAGCTATTCCGTGGTGAGGAGAGGTTGTAATAGGCCCTCTCCAGCACTTCTGCAATCACCCAGCTGCTAACCATGTCTTTCGTGAACAGGGTAGATCACGTAATCTATGACTTCATCCATGATACCCGCCCCAAGACGCTCAGTAGTGTCAGGAAATTGGAGGCAAGAGAGTTGGAGGGGCAAGGGATTACAGCGCCCAAGCCCCCCTTCACCGATCACTCGGCAGCTGCCATCGGAGCTTTGTGGGACATGATGGCCGGGGGGGGGGGGGGGCAGCGGAGGATTGGAGGTGAGTAAAGCAGGGAAAAAATAAATAAATGTCATTTTTACTCTGTGTGGTCTTTTTATTACTATTAACCCTTTGTGAACTGGTAGGAGATCCATGAGACCCATATGCCAGTTCACAAGGCTCGGGTGCTGGCAAATCACCTGAGACTAGTGGGTAACTGGTCATTAACCCCCGCCCCCCAATTACCTGCCTGCCCAAACCCCCAGGGGGCAGAAGAGCCTGGAGCCATTAGGCTTTGCGGGTTTGTAGCTGGCAGGGCTGGTGGCCCCTGTGCCCTGTTCCTACAAGCCCTACATAGCTGGTCAGCAGGAGTGCAGAAGTCCGAGTGATTGGCAAGGGACAGAGTGCTAGATGGATGGGAGGTAAGTATTACAAAACAAATAAAATATTTTTTCTAATATACAAATGTGAAAGCTTTCACCAAAAAACCACGCTCATCTTTTATTATAACTATAGGAAATGTGTATATGTCTTCCACCTTTACTTGTGAACAATGAATAAAATATAACAGTCACCCAGCGCAAGGTAAAAACACGTGTCAGTCCAGTCTCAATAGAAAGATGTGAAGGGTTTCAGTGCTCCAATTTCCTCAGTGCCACAACCGATCACCAAAGTTATATAAATAACGTAACAGATCAGCTTGAACTGGTAAGGGGTCCATGAGACCCCTATACCATTTTGCAAGGCTTTGAGGCTGGCAAGTCACCTGCAGCTAGCTAGACTTGCCATTAACCCGCAGCCTCTCTATTACCTGCCTCCCCAAAGACCAAGGAGAAGAGCCTGGGGCCATTTGGCTTTGTGGGTTTTTAGCCTGCAGGGTGGGGGGCCACAGAGGCTAGCCCTTGTGCCCTGTTCTACAAGACCTGCATAGCTGGTTATGCTGGGTAGGGTGGACCCCATGCCATTTTTTGTGGATTTTTAACCTTTAAAATTCCCCCCAAAAATGGGGTCCACACCCCTGGGAAGGGAGACCGTACGCCAATTTTTATTTTTTTTTTTCACCCTTTATAGTGTGGATAGTAGCTGTATTTTATTTGTAAATGTTATAAAGTGCTGTGTTCAGTTTAGGGGTTTCCTTGTTAAGTATGGGGGGGTATCAAAACATATGTGGTACCATTGTAATCAGCAGAAATTGGGCTTTCACATGTAATATGGTTTTCTTTAATAAAATACATGTTTTATTTAAAATAGAGGAGACAACTTATTCAAAAATATTTAAAAAAAGAGTAGAAAAATAAAATATATATATATATGTATATATATATATATATATATATATAAAATATATATAATTTTCCTGGAAATTCCTGCAAAAATCACCGTTAAATATAGCGCAAAATGGTGAAAAATTACCTGTCAACAGATAGTGACAATATTTCAAGTAGGCTGGCAATTAAAAGGGTTAAAAGTAGCTATGCATGTTGGGTATTGTTCTGTTTGAGGGACCTTGTGCTTTCAGATTTAGCTTGTTTTTTCTTCTTTACATATTGAAATGTTAGGAATATATGTTTTATATTCTGCTTTTTTATACATTTTTTAGGGAAGCCCTGTGCAACCTGAGAATTCTTAAGGGATTACTTCCATAAAGATGAGGCCACTACAACATTAGAAAGCTTAACATGTGTTCTTTCAGGGAATGTATGGTTTGTGGGGGTATTCCAGATGTAAAGGGTTGTTTTGCTAGAAAAAGCGCAATGTGTGCACTTGGTCCTTGTCTTCAAGTAAATTACCCTTATGCACATGCTTTACAATGGGGATGTTTGGCAACTCTTCCCTTGACAATACCTATGCATGTTGGGTATTGTTCTGTTCAGGGGAACAGGTTTTTTCGGATTTAACTTGTTTTTTCTTGTTTTTCTTGTTTTTTAAAAGAAAATGTGACTTTGATTCTGCTTTTTTATTCTTTTTAGGGAAACTCTGTGCAACCAAAGAATTCATTGTGGGAATACTTCCAAAAAACTGTGCCCATGTCAACAAGCCTGTTACTCCTAGAAAGTTTGAGATGTGTACTTCCAGAGAATATATTGTTTGTGGGGGGTATTTCAAATGTAAAGGATTGTTTCTCTTGAAAAACTGCAAGGTGCGCATAGCTCAAAGCATAGTTGTATTTTATCCGAAAATCTTCTAAAGTACTGTTTCAGTTTTGGGGAGTCTCCTGGGCAGCAAAGGGTGTCTACCAATACATATGTGGTAACGCTGTAACCAGGAAAATTGGGATTTCACATACAATAAGATTTATTTATTGACAAAGTGTAATAAAAATCTTATTTGTTTATTACAAAAAACACTACAAATTGTAAAAAAAATGTTGTTTATTTTTTTTCACCTGAGTCCAGCATGAGTCCAACCCAATCCCACAGTGCAAAAATTGCCTCACATATCAGTGCAGTCCTCCTGTATTTCTAGTAGAAAGCCATCAGCTGAGATGACCTATTGCTCTGCTGCAAGGCTGAAAGAATTGTAACATTTTAAAAGATACATAATGTTTACACTGACTGAACGTTATGCGGTAAATCCAGAGTCCACAGTGAACAGTGATGAAGAAACAGCCTTCCCCTCACAAACACAATCCCTCTAGCAGCTGGTTATTACAGTGTGTCTGTGTTCATATAACATAATACACAAGCTGCCCGTGATTCTGAGGCATTTATCTGTCTCAGTTCGCTGTGGGCTGCTGCTGGCATATCACTTCCCTTATGCATGTGTGTGACAAGATGGTGGCTCCTATGCAGTTCTGCAGCCAAGAATCGACCTGTTATTTCAGAACATCTGCATGTAGTTAAGCCCTATCAAAGGGGGCTTTAGGGGACCAATTAACGAAACTTTCTTTTTTTGACTTTTGGTCTGTTTTAAGAAGAAAAGGTTTTAAAGAAACCCGGAAAATCCTGAGACAACAAGGCCCGTTTAATGTGGATGATAGCAAAGTAATGGTGGTGAGCACCCTAATGACTCACCTGTGGTTCCAACAGGAGAGGAGCTTAATCTCTGAGGAAGTTTATTTTAGGTTGTTGGTATGAAGCAAGAGGGATTTTATGTTATGCTGACCAAAAAAAAAGAATTTCCTATGGTTTTGCAACAATTCACAGCATTCACCTGTTCAACCTGTGGCTCAGGCCACAGTGGCCCTTGGAGCCATCTGATGTGGCCCCTGACCTGCTGTGAGAAAAGTGGGAGGGATAAATAGAACTGACGTGTAAAGGTAGTTAAATAGGGGATGGGCAATTGCATGGAGATTGATTTAGGAGGGGCACATTGACAAATAGAGGTAACAGCGATGGCTTGGTGGAACACAGTGAAATTGATTGCACAAACCACCCCTAGTTGAAAGCTTTGGGACAATATTTTGGTAAAATAGATTTTCTATAATTGTATGCTTAGTGGGAGCTTTGATGGGTTGAATATTGGTACATGGCTAAGATGTTGGACTGATGGTAAAGAGCTATAAATAAGGGCTATATTCAGAGAGGTAAGCCAATCGCCATGCGGGGATTGTTATAAATGAATGTTGGGGTGTGGTGGAAAAACATGCCAGTGGAGTCTGTAGGGATATTGGGTATCCTGATTTTTGTAGAAAATCTTCCTGCTATTTCAAATGAAAAAATTCTGAACCTATTCATTGTGGTGCCTGACCAGGTTCCAAATCATTTTAGTGGCCCACGCTCATCAAGAGGTTGAGCGCCCCTACCATAGCATCTACCATGACTACAGAGGCTTTGTGCAATGCAGTATTTTAAATTGCTCATAATTTCAGATAAACATTCTGCTATTTGTACATTTCTGTTTCAAACGTAGTATTTTAAAGCTTGTAGGCATTTTTTTAATTACAGTGTTTTTCGCCCTATAACACCCATAAGACGCACCAAGCATTTTGAACTACGAAAAAAAAATATTCTGAACCAAATGTTGTGCTAAAACACCGGCCCCCAAGAAACAAATAATAGGCAAGGTGCAGAATCCCCACTTACAGGCAGAGTGGCATTCTCCCCCCCAGTTCCCCATGAGCAGTGTAGCATTCCCCCCATTCCCTTAGCCAGTGTGGCATTCTCCTCTCCCATTCCCATAGGCAGTGTGGCATTCCCCCCCCCCCCCAATCCCATTGGCAGTGTAGCATTCCCCCCTCCCATTTCCACAGGCAGTGTAGCATTACCCCCATCCCATTCTCACAGGCATTGTGAAATATCCCCCATTCCCACAGGCAAAGGGGCAATACCCCCCCCCATTCCACATAGGTCAAAACAACAAAAAGCTAAAAAAAGTAAACTCATATACCTATCACTCCAGAGGGACCCCAGAAGATGGGAGGAGCAGCAGGCAGGGCAACTAATCCTCAATGTCATTAAAGTCCATGCTGTCCCCATCACCGCTCCTTCTCCAGCGACACGATCACACACAAAAACCAGACTCCGTGCAGACGACCATCAGGCCAGCCCACCCACTGCACAGAGTTGGGTGTTTGCGCTGTGTGTGCTCCTACCACCGGATAACAGTGCGGACAGTGATGACATCGGGCAGGGATTAGTTGCCCTGCCCGCCCGTCTGTCGCTCCTCCTATCGTCTGGCCTCCACTGGCTGTGCTGGCCCGGCCAGCAGCATGGGAGCGATGGGTATGTGAGTTAACTTTTATTTGTTGTTTTTTAAACATTCACCTGATAAGATGCACTGACATTCCCCCTATTTTTGGGGAATAGTAAGTACGTCTTATAGGGCAAAAATACAGCACTTTTAAGACAGTACATTTTTATTAAAATATGTCCACAAAGCTTGAAAGCTCCCTGTCTAATGCATAAAAATAATCCCTGAGAAAGCTATTTCTAAAATTGATTTCAAATGGCATTTCAGTCTGCACTCATACTTTAAAACCTGCTAAAAATGTAAACTTTCACTTTATTGTAACTGTCAAAGCCTCAATTTTTTTCTCCCTCTGTACAAAAAGCCCAAATGTTCCCTTTGTTATCCTGGGATACTCTGACTTCCCAAGTGTGACAGTACGACGCGTGACAATACATGCAGACACAAAGACGCATAAGTGTTAACTCATTGTTTTTTTTATTCAATAAAAGTCAGAGCAAAACATGCACTTTAAAGTAAAATTTCAGGTTTTACTTCTAAACATTGTGTGCAAAACAAAAGCAAAACACTACTTGTGTGCAAAAGTAATAAGCACATACCACAATGCCTCCTTCATTCAAAAGAAGCAATTAAAAAGAAAACTTGGGGTCCTATCTTTCAGAACTGCATGTCTAGCACATCATGGTGTCGATTTAGAGCCAAATGAGAAAACCCGCTCCTTTTTTTAGGTGAGGAGAGAATCGGTCTACCTTGGGACCGATTCAATACCAGGTGAAAATTTTCATTTGGTTGTTGAATCAACCCCAAGGTAGACAATGAAAGTGAATGCAGACATGTATAAAGGCTGGTATTGCCATGGCTTGTCTGGCATACATATGAACTCTCAAAAAAAGGACAAGCAAAGGGATATCAATCCAAATGGCACTTCAACCCATTATTTAGCAAAACCAATCACATTTATTACAAATGTGTTAAAATTATAAATATGTCCAAGATATTATCTTATGCAAATTCAGGATATTGTTTTACATTTATTCAAAATTTTAGAACAACCCGATTTTTTCAAGACCATACAACCAATTTTATAGCAGTATACAGGATTAGTTATGCCGGAGCATATATATTGCACATGGGTTATCAGCAGGATGTAGTTCCTTTCTTCTCATTCCAGGCACAAGGGAGAAGGTAGAGGCACACCTGAAAAATCTTTTCTAAAAATAGATATGAACATCCTTCCTGTTGCCGATTGCTCTGTCCTGGGCTGTGAGAAGATGGGACCTGTGCTCTTCTGATGAATAACTGCCGGAGGAATACAAGGTCTCAAGCACATACCAAGACAATGCAGAATCTAACATGGATGCCGAAAAAATGCTTTGGGACAAGAAAAAAAGATTACTGTATTTTGTATTTAGTGTATTTAAGAGACTGCAAAAATCTTATACCAGATTGCGAGCAGGTCCTAATTCCCACCTGGTACAAATAACAAGTAGCCAACAGAAACCCCAAGACCCCCAAATTATTATGCAGTAGACAGAAGATGCCAGAAGATGCCCCAGATTCCATAAGTCTGAACAGCCACTCCCAGTGCCTAACTGCCTGCAGGTTCAATCCCCTGTAGTTCTGTGGGTGGAACAGCTATGGCAGAAGCGGATCACACTCATGTCTGGCTACAGAAAACCTTGGAGCATCCACCACTGATAGGCTGTTCCACCAATCAAAGAGTTTGCTGAGTGGTCTTGCACATCATACTTGAATAGTTACTGGTGATCACATGACTGCCTGCCATTTGTTGCCAAACATGTGAATGCGGAGGTGATGACTTGACTGTAATGTTCCATTAAATTGATTGTACAGACAAAAAAAAAAAACAAAGCAAACACTATGTTAATTTTTTGTCCCCCACAGGTGATTGCTAGCCTGGCACTGTGGATCTTACCTGATCGGCAGACTCGTGTGCCAGGGCTTGACAAGCATCACTGTGAATGATGAATAATGATGAAGTTTGATCGGATTTGGGTGGGTGCAAGACTCGAAGCTGCTGATGAAGATCCACAGAACTGGACTAGGTGTGATCATCTGCAGGGGACAAAAGGTGAGTATAGAGTTTGTTTGGGGTATTTTTGCATGGATTATTACTTTTATTTTCAAAGGAAAAAAACTCTGAAGCACTGAGACAGACAAGAAAACAGGCTAAATGGGCAGAAATTAATTTGGCATCTGAGAGGTGCTGCACATAGTCTAACAACTGGGTGATGCCCATGTGATACCAGCTACCTGTGTGACTGGACAACTCACCCACCCTTGAGGTCAGCCCTGATTTAATCTTACATTTATTTATTGAGAACGTTCATAGTTGTAGACCTGGTTTCTCTTAGTGAGGAAAGCCAGAAACCTAAGCTATCTCTATAGCCCATATAGAGGAACCTAAAATTACGTTTGATAAAAATCCATGTACCTAGGGCCGGGTTCCTTGTTTATGTGTGCCTTTGAGTGCAAGAGTTTCAGTAAGCCAGGTTGTGGATGTGCCAGGTCACATGCCATGTCTTGAAATGTCACCCTTCCGCTCCACTGCCACTGATGGGTCTTCTCCGCTGTCACCAATCATTATCCAGTACTCACCTCCTTTGCTGCTGCTACTTGTGGTCTTCTGGTTATTGTCTCTTTCTCAACTGCCTTTCTCAGCCTTTGCTGATAATCCTCCAATAATCACTGAAGTGTCCACCACCACTGCTGATAGTCCTCTGGTCCTCGGCGTTTTCTAAAGGGCCCCCGCGAAGCCCAGTCTGATCCTGAGTGGGTCCCTGAAGATGCCAAGAGCCCTGGTCCAGTGTTTTCGCCAGCCCTGCATTTAACATATACAGCTTACCTTCTAATTTATTCTGCCTAGGACATATCTTTTATCTCAGGATATGTGTTTGCTTATCCCAGGCATATTTAAATCACCTACTGTTGATTTTCCACCACCTCTGCTGAAAGTTTAAAGTTTGCTCCAAGGAAATAATACTCTTTAAGGAAAACAGAATTTTCTGACATTGCTCCTAATCTTCTCAAATCTTCTCCAACTAATCAACTCTTTTAAACACTTACCCTTTTTCCTTCAGGTTGTATACATTAAGTCTTTCCTGATAAGTTTTATTCTATTTGACCAATGCCTATAGTTCTATACATACATAACAACCTCCTAGGTTTGGTGATGCCTCACATTATTCAGCTGATCAAGTCTGCCTACAAATCTCTCTTTTCTGAAGTTATGGCTAAGAGAGTACTGCCTATATAATATTTAGAGAGGGGATTCTTTCACCCCAAGTGCAAAATGTTACAGTTAGAAATAGTGACCTCCAGTTTCTATTGTTTTGACTATATTTCCAGTGAAGCAAAATCATTTTCCATGTCCAGAAACATCCACCTTGTTACACAATCTTGTATCCTCTGCTAACATGAAAGCTTTACCTACCAAGCCTTCTCTTATGTCACTAATTGAATAAGGCTCAGGCCAGAGCGTTGCAGGACACCACTTGTATCTTGCCTCTCTTCAGAGTGCACACCCTTAAAAGCAACACTTTGATTACCTATAATCAGATTTAAATCCACTGAACTATTTGGGAATTAAGTCTAATTTTCAAAAGCTTCAAAATCCAGACAGGCAATATCTGCAGCACCAACTTTATCCAACAATTTAATGACATAGTCAAAGAAATAAAAAATATTAGTCGGACATGATCTGCCCTCAATAAAACCATGTTGTTCATGAGTCCAACAAGCTGTTTTTTTTAGGTGGGCAATTTTCCTCCTTTTCATGAGAGTTTACATTCCTTGTACCACTAGTTATACTGAAAAGTATTGATGGGCAATCTTTTTTGTTCATACCTACAAAGCAGTAATATAAAACAGCACGTGTCCCTATTGATTCTATCCTAAATGATTAAAAAAGTCACTGAGAACCACTTTGATTCATCATGACATCATTCTCCATGCCATCCAACATTCCACTCTAGGGTGTGCTGTCCTTAGGAACATTGTTGCACAAGACTGTTAGAAATGACAATATGCCCTTTGTTACCTTCTCCCATGGATGGTTACCTTAAACAATATGTTTTATATTAAATAAGTATTTCATGGTTAAGGATACATTGACACAATGCCCAAAAGTTATGTTGTGTTTGCATGCAAATACATGTTTTTACTTTGTTTTGTAACATTCCAATGGTACAGCACATGTCCTACCATAGAATTCAGTGTAGCAGCATTTATTTATAAATCTGTTTTAGTATATAAAATAATTATTGCAAAAAAATAAGAATCAAGCAATGTCAAATGGTCAGCAGGAAGGGTCACATCTGGTAAACAAGAAGTAGTACACATGATTAAATTCTAAAACCAGCTGGTGATCTTTAGACTCCCTGTTACTGCAAAAGTGATGTTGTGGCTTATACAACAATGAGTTTGAAACCAGAGGGAAAAGAAAATAAAGAATTGTCAGAGGGAAGGGAATAGGGTGAAGTAAATGGGAAAGAATCATGAGAAGCATGAGATAAAATGTTCTGACAGCCCTAAATGACATGACCTTTGCCCGGCATGAACCTGGAGGATCTTGAGTTGACTCATTGTAAGATGCCTTTTGGGGCAGATAAGTCCATATACACTAACCAACTGGATTCCTTCATCAGAGATCCAATCCTCCATGCGTTTGATGTCATCCACTTCAAGGACACTTCAAGTTGGTCAGAGAGTTTGTAGAGGGTGACTTCCAGCTTCTAGGTATGATGGCTCTAGCCACAGATAGGAAGTGCTCCATTACACTTTTTTGTTGAGTTGGGCAGCCAGGTCTGGAATGAGTGATATTAATTCCAGCTAAGGGGAATTGGTCAGGCGTGCTCCAGTAACATCGGAACCAGTGTTGATTTCTTTATGTCAAAATCTACAAATTAATGGGCAGTCTCACCAAATATGTATATCCGCTTTATTAGCCTTATCAGATTTGCTGCCGGAACCCCTGGAAGAGCGCAGGACCTCTACCAAAGAGCATAAGGGCTGCTAAATACTTTAGAGAAAATGCTGAAAGTCACCACTGTTAGAGAAAGGGAGGGACAACCTAATGATCTCTCCTCCCTCCTCTCCCAGGGGTGTCAATTTATCTGTCCCTCAGTTTGCCGGTATTCATTTCTTATCTGACAGATTAATCATATCACATCATATATACATTTTTCTGGTTTGTCCACAAATGTATCTTTTGTGATCACAGCTTTTATTTTTATTTCTATCAAAAATTCATTAAAATCAACAGTAATCCATAAAATAATGATGACATGTTTGATTTTTTACAGGTGCCTCAAACGTTTCCATGACTCAATTGGCACATATAGTTGAAAAAACATATAGATTTTCAGCCTGCTTGATATATTGCGCCTTTTTTTAGGCTTGAAATTGTAGTTTAGTATGTATAGGACACTGTATTGTAATAGAAGCAGAATGTAAATAAAGGATGATTTTCAGAGGTATAAATAACTGTTGAAAGATCTGTTAGTGATGTGTGGCGGGGAAGGGTCCTGGGGCTGCCTCTTCCCCATCCCCACCTCTCAGCAATAGCAGGGCTTCGTGAGTTAATGTGTGTTCTGGCTTGCGGGGTAGAACAACCTGATATTTTTTATCGTCTGGCTTGTGCTTCAGGCTGGAGCGTGTAGCGTGGGGTAGTCTGTATAATGGAATAAAACACACCACACCAGATAAATAAGAACCAATTTAGAATTTAACGGTTGAATATTAGGCAAAGCATTGAACACAATAGTTGGTGTATATAGCCACTGGATTAAGGCAATAAATGACTGTAGAAGAATCTAGTATAATTTCTACTTGAAGAATATGGGGGGGGGGGGGAGAATATCTCAAACAAAGGATAAACTTGTGTCTAGGTCACTTTTAGAGATGAGTGAACTTTTGAAAAGTTCGATTCGGCCGATTCGCCGAATTTCACAAAGAAATTCGTGTTCGGCCGAATCGAACTTTTACGAAGTTCCCCATCAAAAACGCCGGCATGGTGGGAGCGGGCCGGCCGGTTCCGCTGACAGCGGAACCGGCCGGCCCGCTCCCACCATGCCGGCATTTAAAAAAAAAGCAAACACTTACCTGCAGGTGCGGAGCGTGGAGGCCGGCGCCGCTCTCAGCTGTCATCTGAGGGCGCGTCATCAGAGGGCAGTGAGGTTAAATAAGGAGAGTTTTAGTTTCAACCAGAAACTTCACTGTGGCCCTATAAATTATGTGGGCTCAGAAACACATACAGACACAGAAGTGCTCCCTTTGATCCACCTCACGGACTCTGCTCCCTCAGAGCTGTGCTGTGCCTTTTATAACCTGCTGGAATTACCTCACCAGCCACTCTCTTATGGCTGGCCCCGCCCACCCACACACACAGAAGAGTTTTCCAGAACCCTCCTAGCAGAGGTTTGTTATATGTCCATTACACATTTCCCCCCTTTTTTTTATTAGCAGTCCTCTGCCTATAATTGATAATTTTCCAAGTATTGTGGAAGCTGCCCTCTAGTATCTCTTTTTGGATATCTAGCTTCTATTTCAGAATCCCTTGCTTCCCCCCTTTCCTCCTCAATCTGTTGGGGAAAATGTCCTTGGGGGTCTCCTATTAGGGATGAGGGATCCACTCCCAGTTCTATTTCTTCTACCTGTTCCTCTGTTAAATTTAGTTCCCTTTCCATGTGTCTCTCTTTTTCCTTGTTTGACACTTCAGGAAGTTGGCGTTGGGTGACCCACCAGTCATCCTCCTCTAACCAATTGTTTTTGTTGTTGGGACTATCCACAGACGTCTTTACCAGCTCTTCTTCGGAAGTCATTATAATTCCACATGGTCTAAGCAAGTTCTGATGTAAATGGCCGTTCTGATCCCTTCCCATCTTCTCTTTTCACGTCATACACAAGCAAATTAGGAAAAGGCTGCTTTATTACAACATAAGGATCAGTTTCCCATTTTGCAACAAATTTATTTTTTCTTCATGCAAAGGTCCGACGGACTAACACTCTGTCTCAAATTTGCAGTAATGGGCACTTCTGGGTAGGATTTTCCTTGGTTTGTAACCTTTGATGGACCATTTCTGTACTTCGTAATAAGCGCCGCCTATGTTCCTTCACCCATTGATCAGTAGTTCTAGGTTCAACCACTTCTTGGGTTCCTAACACGAAGTCCAGGGGTAATCTTCCTGGTCGCCCAAACATTAGGTAGTATGGTGTAAATCCTGTGGATGGGTGTAACATACGGTTATAAATCCAAACCACATCATCGATATGTTCCGGCCATTGTTCAAGATTTTCACTTCCCAGGGTTCTGATTAATTCCAACAGGGTTCGATTAAATCTTTCAAAAAAACAATTTCCCTGAGGATGGTAGGGACTACTATGTACTTTATGAATTCCATGAAGCTGGCACAGTTCCTTAATTATTTGTGCTTCGAAATTAGCGCCTTGATCAGAAAGTAGTCTACGTGGGCAGCCATAGGGTCTGAATACATTTTTTCATAGTAGACAAGCCATGGTATGGGCTGTTTGATCATGAGTGGGTATCACTATTGCAAATTTTGTAAAATGGTCTACACAGACCATAGCAAATTGATGTCCAGAAGAGGATTCGGCAATCTTGATAAAGTCCACGGTCAACAGGTCAAAAGGCTCATTAGCCAGTATAGTCATAGGTTGGGTGTGTTGTTCTTGGCCTTTATGGATATTGCATTCTTTACAACTTTTACCTGCTTGGTCTAGGTGCTCCCTCATCCATGGGAAATAAAAGTACCTTCTTCCCAGAGCCTCCAATTTATCGCCTTGGAAGTGACCACCCATTTGGTGTAGAATTGAACTAATACCTTCCACCATTTTAATTGGCACTACAAACTGCCAAACACATCGTTCTTCTCCGTTTTCCCATGCACGGCGATACAGAACTCCATCCTTGATGAACAATTTGTCCCATTGTCGACAAATGGCTCTTCCTCTATGAGACTACAGTTTTCTCTCCCGGTAAGAGGGTTTATCACCAATTTGAAGGTGAGTAAAAATTTTCAACAAATCTGAGTCTTCAGACTGCCATTTCTGCCATTCCCCTTTGTCACATATTTCTGCAGTTGTAGCATTTATCTGAACCTCCTCAATCTCTTCTTCTCTGATTTCCAATGGGCGAACTCGTAAGGGAGGAATTTCCACTTCTTCTAACATCTGATCGGAATCAGTGTCCAGTTTCCCCAAGGGGAAGCGAGATAGGGCGTCAGCATTGGTATGATTATGCCCTGGCCTATAGTGAATATGATAATCAAATGAGGCCAATCGAGCTACCCACCTCTGTTCAAGGGCTCCCAGCTTAGCAGTATTGAGGTATAGTAAAGGGTTGTTATCAGTAATGATATCCACTCAACCCCCGGTTAGATATTCACAAAATTTTTCAGTTACCGCCCATACAATTGCTAGGAGTTCTAGACGAAATGAACTGTAGTTACTAGGATTCCTTGCAGTGGGTCTGAGAGAGCGACTGGCATACGCAATGACTCTCTCTTTTCCTTCTTGTTTCTGTGCCAGAATTGCACCTACTCCCTGTAGACTGCCATCAGTTTGTAATATAAATGGCTTACTGTAATCAGCGTACCCCAAAACTGGAGCCTCTAAAAGTTTTTGCTTTAGTTCATTGAAACTTTTTTCCTGTTCCTCTTTCCATACAGATTGGATGTCTCCGGCCACGCATTTGTTTTTACCTTGCGGTTTACCTCTAAGTAGTCGATGGAGAGGTTCTGCACTTTGAGCAAATACTTTGATATACCGCCTGTAGTAGCCAACTAGTCCCAGGAAACCTTTTACTTCCTTCACAGTATTTGGCCGAGGTCAATTTTTTTTACGGCCTCCATTTTTTCTGGGTCGGGTGCTATTCCCGATTCTGCAACTATATGCCCGAGATATTTGTTGTTGAGCGAATTTGCATTTGCTGGGTTGCAGTTTGAGTCCAAATGCAATAATTCTTTGTAATACTTGTTCAATATGTTCTAAATGTTCCTGGAAATTTCTAGAAAAAATTATCACATCATCTAGGTAGATGAGAACGGTTTGAAAGTTTAAATCTCCCAGACATCGTTCCACGAGTCTTTGGAAAGTACTGGGGGCATTTGACAGTCCGAATGGCATCCGGTTAAACTCATTCAGTCCCATGGGTGTAATGAACGCTGTCTTTGGTTTATCTTGCTCTCTAATAGGCACTTGCCAATATCCGCAGGCTAAATCCAGGGTAGTATATAAGGTGGCTTTTCTTAATGCCGCCAATGATTCCTCCACTCGTGGCAAGGGATACGCATCTTTTAATGTCAAAGCGTGTAATTTTCTATAATCTACACAGAACCGGAGTTGTCTATTTTTCTTTCGGACCACTACGATGGGAGAAGCCCAAGGACTCTGACTTGGTCTCAACCACTCCTCCTTCTATCATTTTATCCAATATGTCCTTTACTTCTTGATAAAGTGCTGGGGGAATATTTCTATATCGTTCACGACTTGGTTTGTTCTCAGTTGTGACTATATGATGTTCAATAGCTGAAGTATGTCCCACGTCATCTTCTGTTAGGGCAAAAGCTGTTATATTGCGTCGCAGCACTTCTCGAAGTTCTAATTGGTCAGGAGTCAAACATGAATCACCCAACCCCAACTGTGTCCATAACTCCTCAAGCTGTGCGGTAAGGGAGATTTCAGCATGTTTTTTCTGATGGGATTTCTCTAGGACAGAATTAACAGTGGACTCTACTGCATGTACTTCAGCTATCAAGAAATGGCGGGGCAATGTTATGGGTATCTGTCCTAGATTGATGAGTCTGACAGAAACTACCCCTTGTGTGACATGGGAGTGAGTACGTCCTACCAACCATTCCCCATTCACTCCAGATTCTCTGATTGGTTCCACTAGCACCGGGATACCTTGGACTCAACAATGACCCCCCACCCTCAAGGGTATGATTACCTCTTTTCTAGGGGGGAGGACTATTTTTGATCATTTCGTTTTTCAGAGATTTGGGACCATTATGCTGGTCCAAATTCATTAAACATTAGACCATCCAGTTCCCGAAGAAAATTCATTCCCAATATTACTGGAGTAGATGGCAATGCAGTGTTTTATATGACGATCAACCCTTTTTGACCAATAATTTTATCAAAAAGTTCAATGTCCACCCAAGTCACCCCCAGTATGGGTAAAGGTTGGTCATTGGCAGCCTTTAACTTAATGTCAATCTCATCCAATTTATTCAGGTTAGCAGCGATCTGAAGATAGGTTTCATTATTAATTAATTACACCTCCGAACCAGTATCAATTAAACAACTTATCATCTGTCCATTAATTTTTGCTTTTATCACTGGGCAATTGCCCACTACCGTCAGAATTAGCTCTGGGGTCTTAGTATTATCGCCTCCTACAGCTTGCCCCTCAGCTGTAGGATGCTCTAGTTTAAAGGTCGAGGGTGAGGAATACCAGAACCCGATGACCCGGAAACAGAACCTCCTGAACATTGTCTTGCTAGATGTCCAGGTTGATCACACCTCCAACATCGACACTGGTCAGGTCCTTGAGAGTCATATTCTGCTCTTCGATATCCCCGTCCTCCCGCCCCTTTACTCATAAAGGCCTCTTTTAATGGGGCTAATTCTTTTTTTAAAACAGTAGTTAGGCTTTCCCCTAAACTTTTTATAGCATCTGTCAAAACTTTGGTTTCTTCCCTTTTTGCTTCCCTGTAGTCCTCCCCCTTTTCTTTGGTTTGTATTGGTTGAGTCCAATAGAGATTCATATTTCCCTCATCTCGATTTCGATCTAATGCTTCCACTAATATGCGATCAAATTCTACATCCTCATCAGCCCTGACCATAACTCTTAAGGAACTTTTCAGAGCAGGGTTTCTTATTCTATTAATAAATTGATCACTTATTATTTGGTCCATTGCAGGGGTCTGATCATCCTCACTCCCCTCACTTTTGGATATTTTTTTCCAAAGTTTTTGTAATGTCACAGCAAATTATGGTCGCAACTGATTGCGACCATAAAAACGAGTTTTGCATTCTGCTGTCTCAGTTGTCTCCCCATACAGTAACTCTAGCCTTTTATAATGATATCCAGACTAGTTCTCTGAGATTGAGGCAACACCAGTATAGCC
Organism: Gastrophryne carolinensis; assembly: GCA_027917425.1. Lineage (NCBI taxonomy): Eukaryota > Metazoa > Chordata > Amphibia > Anura > Microhylidae > Gastrophryne > Gastrophryne carolinensis. The sequence goes on along the minus strand of CM051234.1, from coordinate 481,325,975 downwards.
TCACGAGCGTCTCCCTCCAGTGATTGTAATGCCAGGTCAACTTGGTGTGCAGGTTGGACTTGATATAATCTGGCAGTAGTGCATAGCCTTTCTGCCCAATCTCCCATTACCAAATTATATCCATCAAATTTAGGTACATTGACTCCCGCTGTTCCCATAGGCACAATAATGGGGAGACCCAACCCCACTAGTTTGGCTAGACATTGTTTCTACATCTACCGAGGACTTCATGGCACAGAGTTTTTGATCCTGCCGACTACGCCAAAAATATGTAGCGTGGGGCAGTCTGTATAATAGAATAACCACACCAGATAAATTAGAACCAATTAGAACGGGTGACAAGGTAATGTAAGTTTATTTATTCATTCATTTATATATTCTGTTGTTAACCTTGTGGCGTTCTATACATTGACTTACATTCTGCCTGGTTGGCCAGTATTATGTTTGCCTTGTATTGCACCTCAGCACTTTAAGGATTATAGTTGTGGGTTTTGCTCTGTTAATGGTATTGTCAGGAACCGCTTACCTGATCCCCGTTCCAGCGACGTCTCCAGGCGGCCAGCTGCAGCTGTCACTGTGCGGCGACCGCGCCGAGCGGCGTCGGCTCCAGCAGCGTCGGCTCGAGTGGCGCCCAGCTCAGCCACGCCCCCCGCTTCCTCCTCCAGGAGACGTGCTCGCGCGCGGCTGCGAGCACGTGTCTGTTATGCCCTCCGGCGGCGCTGTGCGGCGCGCACCCGCCGGAGGATCAATTAAAGGGTTAATGAATCCTAGGGGATTGAGGGCTTCGCCCTCTTCTGCTCTGCAGCCAATTACCCTTGGAATCCTATGTGCTCCAATCAGTACACTGCTTCCCTCAGACCTGTTCCTATAAAGGCAATTCCCTCTCAGTTGTGAATTGCCTGTGATAGCGCTCAGAACCCTGTGTTACCTACTCCTGTGAAGTCTAGCCTGTTGCCGATTTGATTGTACGACCATTCTCGATCCTGAATCCTTGTTGCCGACCTCTGCCTGAATTGACGCCTCTCGATCCTGAATCCTTGTTGCCGACCTTTGCCTGAACTGACGCTTCTAGATCCTGATCCCCAGTTGATGACCTCTGCCTGAACCCCGACTACGTCTTGCCTGACCCCTGGTGCCGCTACGATCTCTGCCTTCCCGTTATCGACCTATTGCCTGTCTCTGGACTTCCGTCACTCACGCTCTTGCTATTGGTTCTCCAGTCCTCCCACATATAAGCTTACATCCTTTGAGCCATTAAGTCCTGGGGGCAACCGATCCCGGGTAGGCGTATCTTGCGTCCCGGCAAGCGGGGGCTCCTACAGGTGAAGCTGGCTGTGGAGATTGGGGGTTGTGAGCTTATTAAGAGGGCTGGAGTTACCCCGAGCGTGACATTATCACAGGCCCAAAAATGGATGACCTGGTACAGCAGGTGCAAGCTATGGCCACAGCGATCAACCAACTCGCTCAAAGAGTGGCCACTCAGGAATCTCGTCAAGTGCCAACTTCCTCTGTACCACCTCATTTCTCCGAACCTAAGATTCCACTGCCTGAGAAATTTTTTGGAGAACGAGCAAAATTTTCCAATTTCAAGAATGCCTGCGAACTATATTTTAAGTTAAGGCCTATCTCCTCTGGCACAGAGGTCCAACGAGTAGGCCTAGTCATTTCCTTGCTTCAAGGAGACCCACAGTCCTGGGCCTTTACTTTACCGTCCCATGACATTGCTCTACAATCAGTGACTGCCTTCTTCAATGCTATGGGCGTTTTATACGCTGATCCAGATATACAGTCTACCGCAGAGAATAGGCTTCGGGCCTTAAAACAAGGACGGAATTCGGCTGAAGACTACTGTGCTGAATTCCGCCGCTGGGCTATCGAAGCTAGGTGGAACGATCCAGCTTTGTGTAGTCAGTTCAGGGTGGGACTGTCGGATAGCATCAAGGATGCCTTAGTCAATTTTCCCCCGCCAGCGGACCTAGATCAATTAATGCAGGTCTCCATTAAAATAGACCGACGTCTTAGAGAAAGGGCCAGGGAGAGAGTCGGGGCTCCCACGTCCTTTAGACCAGTCCAGAGTCATAGATCCCCGGTTCCCCGTGGAGAAAATACCTCATCATCTTCCCAGGAAGAACCTATGCAATTAGGGAGAACCCGCTTATCCCAAGAGGAGAAACAGCGTAGGCGATCCGAGGGGTTATGCCTGTATTGCGGGAATTCTGGTCATTTTGCAGGGTCCTGTCCCAACAAGGGGAAACCGGCGGAAAACTTCCGCACCCAGACCAGGTAGAGAGTACTGATCTGGGTGAGTCAGTTTGTAACTCTCGCCAGAATAAGATGCTTGTACCTATTGATTTGTTTTGGGGGTCCTCTAAGCAGACAGTTTCCGCCTTCATAGACAGTGGTGCGGCTGGAAACTTTTTGGACAGGAGCATGATCTCCACCTTAGGGATCCCTGTAGTTCCTCTTGAAAGATCCCTACAAGTTTTAGCTATCAATGGAAAGGCAATCCAGGGAGGTCCTATAAATACCAAGACCCCACCTCTCAGACTAATTGTCGGCTCTTCTCACTCTGAATTCTTAGAATTCTTTATTTTTGATTGTCCGGAAACTCCGGTGGTTTTGGGATACCCCTGGTTGCAACTCCATAACCCGGTGTTAGATTGGCGGGCTGGGGAGTTGGTCAAGTGGAGTGACCACTGTAAAGGTCACTGTTTTAATACAGGCCTCAGAAGCGTTCAAGTCTTACCACAGGAATTACCTCAGCCATACGCTGATTGGATCGATGTATTCTCTGAACGCTCTGCTGAAACTCTTCCTCCACATCGGTCCTATGACTGCCCCATTGACTTGCTGCCTGGCACAATTCCCCCGAGGGGAAAGATTTATAACCTTACCCTGCCCGAGGAGCAAGCAATGAGGGAGTATATTACCGAAAATCTTAGGAAAGGATTTATCCGTCCCTCTACCTCGCCTGCTGGGGCCGGGTTCTTTTTTGTAGAGAAAAAAGATGGTGGCTTGAGACCGTGCATAGATTATCGAGCCTTGAATAAGATCACTGTAAAAAAACGATACCCCTTACCCTTGATTGGGGATCTGTTCAATCAAGTCACAGGAGCTCGAATTTTCTCCAAATTGGATTTGAGAGGGGCTTACAATCTGATTCGCATCCGACAGGGGGACGAGTGGAAAACTGCATTTAATGTGAAGGATGGGCACTATGAGTACCTGGTCATGCCCTTCGGTCTTTGTAATGCGCCAGCCGTTTTCCAAGATTTTGTTAATGATATATTCAGGGAATATCTCGGTAGATTTGTAGTCATCTACTTGGATGATATTCTCATTTTTTCTAATTCTTTACCGGAGCACAGACACCATGTTAAGTTGGTGCTACAAAAATTACGAGAGAACAACTTATTTGCTAAACTGTCTAAGTGTGTGTTTGAAGTCACTACAGTTCCCTTCCTAGGGTATGTTATTACCAACCAGGGTTTGGAGATGGACGCGGGGAAGGTTTCAGCAGTTCAGGATTGGGTCCAACCCAAAACTTTAAAGGAATTGCAACGTTTTCTAGGTTTTGCAAATTTTTATCGGCGTTTCATAAAAGGCTTTTCCCATGTTGTTGCACCCCTTACCAACCTTACCCGCAAGGGGGCTTTTACTGCTAACTGGTCCCCCTCTGCCTGTGAGGCCTTTCTAACCTTGAAACGGGCCTTTACTTCGGCACCTGTCTTAGTGCATCCAGATATTCATAAAGCTTTTATTATTGAAGTGGATGCTTCTGAGCTGGGAGTGGGTGCAGTTTTGTCACAATATTCTGGTAACCCTGAGCGTCTCCATCCATGCGCTTATTTTTCGCGTAAATTCAGTACCGCGGAACAAAATTATGATGTTGGCAATAGGGAACTATTAGCTATTAAACTGGCATTTGATGAATGGCGACACTGGTTGGAGGGTTCATTACATCCTATAACTGTGTATACCGATCATAAAAATCTCGAATACATAGGTTCTGCCAAGAGGCTGAACTCTCGTCAGGCACGTTGGGCATTATTCTTCTCGCGTTTCAATTTTATTATTACTTTCAAGCCGGGTGTAAAAAATACTAAAGCTGATGCTCTATCTCGCATGTTCGGTGAATGTAAGGATCGGGGTGATTCTGGTGAACCAATTTTACCCACAGGTTGTGTGGTGGGGGCGTTACTTCCTGATCTCTCCAATACCTTGGCGCCGTTTCAAGATGAATCTCCTAGTGATGTACCCTTGGGATGCCAGTTTGTTCCGCCGCACCTGCGTTCGGATGTAATTCGCGAATTTCACGATGCCAAAACTGCTGGTCATTTGGGTAACCGTAAGACGTTTATGCTTGCCCGTCGTCATGTATGGTGGCCTACCATGAGACGCGATATCACTGCCTTTATCGGCGCTTGTGCTATTTGTGCTCGAAGTAAAGGAGTTCACAAGGCTCCTAGTGGCAGTTTGGTTCCTCTTGAAATTCCTGCTGAGCCATGGACCCATATTTCTATGGATTTTATTGTAGATTTGCCTCTCTCACATGGTAATACTGTCATTTGGGTGGTCGTAGATCGTTTCAGTAAGATGGCACATTTCGTTCCTTTGGCCAAACTTCCTTCTGCACCTGAGCTTTCGCGGCTGTTTACTTCGCATATTTTTCGTATTCATGGTATTCCGTCCAATATAGTCTCTGATCGGGGTGTTCAATTTACTTCCCGTTTTTGGAAACACTTCTGTTCGCGGTTGGGAATACAGATCTCTCTTTCTTCTGCCTACCATCCCCAGACTAATGGGCAGACGGAAAGAACTAATCAAACTTTGGAACAATACTTAAGGTGTTATGTTTCTGATGCCCAAGAACAATGGGCGGAATTTATTGATTTCGCCGAGTTTGCTTACAATAACGCGCCTAGTGAGAGTACCAAGGTATCTCCTTTTTATTGTAACTTAGGGAAAAATCCTAGAGCTTCTTCCCTTTCAGGGTCACCTTCCAATCTGCCGGCGTTGGAGGAGTGGCTTCAAGAACGGAAGAATATCTGGACACACGTTCAGGAGATTCTTAAGACCACTGGTTTGAGGTATAAGAAATTTGCCGACCGCCGCAGATCACAGGAACCTACTCTTCGAGTAGGCGATCTAGTTTGGGTCTCCACTAAAAATATTGCGCTCCGTCAGCCATCTAGCAAATTAGGTCCAAAATTTATTGGTCCTTTTCCAATCGTCAAGAAGTTGAATAATGTGTCTTTTAAAGTTCAACTCCCGCCAACTATGAAAATACCTAATTCCTTTCACGTTTCACTGTTAAAACCGGCGAAGAATGCTCCTCTTGCTGGTCCTGCACCAATTCTTCTTAATAATGAGCCCGAGTATGAAGTGAATAAGATCTTGGATTCACGTAAAGTGCGTAATTCTTTACAGTATTTGGTGGATTGGGTTGGCTATGGTCCGGAGGAAAGATGCTGGGTGGCAGCGAGGAATGTTCATGCCAAGGCTCTTGTAAGAAGGTTCCATCGTGACAATCCAGGGAAACCGGGTGAGGGTCCGGAGGCCCCTCGTGAAGGGGGGGGTAGTGTCAGGAACCGCTTACCTGATCCCCGTTCCAGCGACGTCTCCAGGCGGCCAGCTGCAGCTGTCACTGTGCGGCGACCGCGCCGAGCGGCGTCGGCTCCAGCAGCGTCGGCTCGAGTGGCGCCCAGCTCAGCCACGCCCCCCGCTTCCTCCTCCAGGAGACGTGCTCGCGCGCGGCTGCGAGCACGTGTCTGTTATGCCCTCCGGCGGCGCTGTGCGGCGCGCACCCGCCGGAGGATCAATTAAAGGGTTAATGAATCCTAGGGGATTGAGGGCTTCGCCCTCTTCTGCTCTGCAGCCAATTACCCTTGGAATCCTATGTGCTCCAATCAGTACACTGCTTCCCTCAGACCTGTTCCTATAAAGGCAATTCCCTCTCAGTTGTGAATTGCCTGTGATAGCGCTCAGAACCCTGTGTTACCTACTCCTGTGAAGTCTAGCCTGTTGCCGATTTGATTGTACGACCATTCTCGATCCTGAATCCTTGTTGCCGACCTCTGCCTGAATTGACGCCTCTCGATCCTGAATCCTTGTTGCCGACCTTTGCCTGAACTGACGCTTCTAGATCCTGATCCCCAGTTGCTGACCTCTGCCTGAACCCCGACTACGTCTTGCCTGACCCCTGGTGCCGCTACGATCTCTGCCTTCCCGTTATCGACCTATTGCCTGTCTCTGGACTTCCGTCACTCACGCTCTTGCTATTGGTTCTCCAGTCCTCCCACATATAAGCTTACATCCTTTGAGCCATTAAGTCCTGGGGGCAACCGATCCCGGGTAGGCGTATCTTGCATCCCGGCAAGCGGGGGCTCCTACAGGTGAAGCTGGCTGTGGAGATTGGGGGTTGTGAGCTTATTAAGAGGGCTGGAGTTACCCCGAGCGTGACAGGTATATTGTTGTTTTTTGTTTGTTGTTTTTGTTTTTTTGATTTGTATGATTAGTACTATATTTGGATCATATATATAGGTTTTGCTTCAATTTGCACATTATAGCACATATGCATCATGCACTTTAGCACTGTATTAATTGGGGGAAGCACTTTTTTTACTTGTTGTACATATTAGCGATTTTTTATCCATCAGGCAGGCTTTTATTAGATATAATTATACTCCATAAATCATAATAGTCACCTTGTATGGTGGATCCCCCGTTTCTGTGTATATGTTTTTTAATTGTGTAATGTGTTGTTTATGTGGTGTCTTTTTCTTAAATTAGTTTGGATTCATTTAACAATAAAATCATTGCAATTTTATTTTTTGAGTGCGGCCTTTGTATGGGGATACCTTTCTGGGGATTGATCTAGGATCCCCCTACTACATATATTCCAATTTAGAATTTAACGGTTGAATATTAGGCAAAGCACAATACACCACAATATGTATATAGCCACTGGATTAAGGCAATAAATGACTGTAGAAGAATCTAGTATAATTTCTACTTGAAGAATATGGGGGGGGGAGAATATCTCAACCAAAGGATAAACTTGTGTCTAGGTCACTTTATCATATATGGCTATTTGGATAACTTTAAGACGCACTGTATGCTCTGTGTAATTCAAACAATCTATCAATACATACACAATCTATTTAAAATGTAAGATTAACTCTATATAATAAACTTCAGATAGATGATGCTCTAAATTTGTAACTTTTCTGTAAATAGTGAGGAGAACTGAGAAAAGTTCACTTATCCTTAGACCAACCAATCTTGGTGGAAAATGTCCTGTTATTGCTGACTAAAATGATGCTGTTTCTTTAAATATTTTCTGGATATTTCTTTCTTCAAGCGGTCACGGCCTCAAAAAATCTCCTAAATAAAATTACCAAGGGCCTCCTCCAACCGCGAGTCCCTTTCTTTGCGCTCCGTGGGAGGCTTCACACAGTGAATAACACACAAATAAAATAAGTCTTTACACCTCTCACACAGTTCAGCAGTGAGGTAAATAAGGAGAGTGTTAGTTTCAACCAGAAACTTCACTGTGGCCCTATAAATTATGTGGGCTCAGAAACACATACAGACACAGAAGTGCTCCCTTTGATCCACCTCACGGACTCTGCTCCCTCAGAGCTGTGCTGTGCCTTTTATAACCTGCTGGAATTACCTCACCAGCCTCTCTCTCATGGCTGGCCCCGCCCACACACACACAGAAAAGTTTTCCAGAACCCTCCTAGCAGAGGTTTGTTATATGTCCGTTACAGAGCGCACTGATGGACAACGCAGGAAATCCCCTCCTGGCGTTCTTCCCTATGGAAGGTGACAGATCACATTCAGTCTGGAGCGCATTCTGATTTGCCAGATATCTGGGGCTCCAGTTTGGTACAGATTGGACGGCGTTCTTGCGTCTGACATGAATGCCCTGACAAGGTGATGATGTGTTGAGGGGGTGGGACTAGCTGGGCCTGTTGTCTACTAGACTGTGTGCTTCTAATACCCTGTCTGGAGGGACGTGGCGGCCCCGGGACTTACTTCCCCCACTTTGAAATACTAGCCGGATGCAAGGTAACTGACCTTATGTTCACTAACAAAGTCAGAAGGAATTGATATAATTAGATTCTAAAATCCCCTCTGCACATATGCATATACTTCTAGAAAGATGGCTGTGAGCTACTATGACTTCTCAGAGTGTATCAAGCAGTTTCTTGGTGGCCAAAAACTATATATGTGAGTATGCCTTTAGTTCTCTTTGCCTGATGTCCACATGGGGACTTGTTTTAATACATTTGGATTCTAATAGCTAATGCAAAGAATATTTTTTGTAGAATTGTTGAAATAACCTTAAAAACAACTGCCAGCTTTGGAAAAAGCCTAGAAAAAGGTGAAAAAAATATATTCAACTATATGTGCTAATTGAGCCATGAAAACGTTTGAGACACCTGTTAAATAAATGTCATGTCATAATTATTTTATGGTTTACTATTGATTTTAATGAATTTTTGATACAAAATAAAAACGAAATATAATCACAAATTATATCTGTGATTTGTGGTAAAGATCAGTCAAATCTGATGTGCACAAACCAGAAAAAGGTATATATGCTGGTAAATACTTGGCTGAGAAGCTTGCAGTTTGGCCCTTAAAGGGGCCCTTCACTCTGAATAAGAGCATATCTTATATGTTTCCCACACCCTGTACATACAGATTGCTCACATTAAAAATCACCCTACCTGCATCTACTGCATGTTATGAGCCTTTAAACAGCCAAGATGGCGGCTCATGGAACATCAGGCAGCCTGCAAACAGGAAGCGCCTTCTGACTGTGCTGCTCTGCATTCTGGGATTGCTGACCTTTTCCTGACCCCAGCTCTGCTCTGTCTGAGCAAAGCACAACTATACCCCTGCCCCTGTACTTTATCACGCTCTCCTCTCTTCAGTTAAGTGTGATGCTTCAGAGGCAAGATGGCGGTGCCCGTATCCTAAAGTCCTGAACAGAGTTGCAGCCCAGTGGGGAAAAGAATAATAAGTGACTAAAAACTTAAAATATATTAATTTTAGATGTTGAGGAATCGTTTTATAAGGGTTTGGGCTTTTCAATAAATCATGGTTAAGGTCCGGTTCAAACCCTGTCTAACGAGCCCCTATGTTTGGTATATCGAGTTGGCAAGCTTTAGGGGAGCTATATTTTTTTCTAAACATCACTGAAGGGGAGGGGCATAAAAGCGATTTCTAATGATATGCCCTCAAAGACCCCCCCCTTCAGTGATGCTTAGAAAAAAAAAGAATGCAACCCCCCTCCATGAGCCAACCCTAAAGTGCACCAAGAATCAAGGGGCTAGTAAGACAGGATTCACGGGTCAAGATGCTATCCCCTGGTCCTATTATTTGCATGCCCCTATGCCCTTCAGCACAGGTCTGATGCTCTTCCAAGGGTATCTGGCACCCTTGGAAGAAAACCAGGCCCATGCTGAGCAACACCGTGTACTTACCCCTACCCGAGAGTGTAGGTAGTTGGACAGCAAGGGTAAGCCACCTCCAGTATGTTTGACAGGTGACTTGCCTCCCCCTTCCCCTTGTTTTGATATAGGCATCCCTTGGACTAAAGTTTTACTTATTAAATTTAACTATACCTACCTTAGCCTTAACTTACCTTCCCCGCTCGGTTTGTTTATATTGCCCATGGGCAGCTCCCCCCTTCTCAGTCCTTGGTATTCTACCAAAGGAAATACCAGGAATTGGGGAAGGGAACAGAGGCAGAGCTCCTGTAAAATCCTCTCAATATGACTAATTAGGTAATTGGAGGGGTGGACCAAATAGAAGGATGCCCCAGGAAATCCCCTCTATGTTCCTCCCCTCCAGTGATGTAATTAGTCACATGGTGGATTCCACAGAAGCTTCCCTCCCTGGTCGCTGCCTTTCTCTTTGGCTTGATGCCAGGGTGAATGCATATAGACCCCTATAACAGTTCACAGGGTAGTGGGGGCTTCCATGTCTGTATCTGAAGCCTGTAACTGCTTATCTCTTATCCTCTTATATATCTAAGCTTACTAGACAACAGTTTAGCTTGCTGGAAATAATCAGGCTTATGTGTAAATTTGTGCGTGGAAGTTTCATTTTTTTCAAGGAACAAAAAGCGATACAAACACAATTTGAATTGATCTTATATCTGTTAAGCATAACAGCCGCAAGAATTATTCACAGGAAGAAGCACATTTTTTTTCTAGAAGTAGCTAATACTAAGATCATTAACTGAAGCTTTGTACTTTTAGAGGTAAGCATGGGTAGAAGTAAGCCTTGAGCTAGATGCTGTAATGTACCCAAGTTTTGGATATAATGCATAAGAATTATCTTCTGTTGAAAAAGTACTGCTGCCTTTAGGTTAATTGGAATTATTACTTTACTATTTTTCCTGATGGAACAGGATATTAGACTCATAGCTAAACCATAGATGGCCAAGCCAAATAGATATTCCCTTGCTTTCTCTGCGATAGTAAGAGAAAAGACATTCATTCATTGTAGTTCTATGCTATCTGTAAGTTACCCCGCTGTGTGGTATGTGTGAAATTAGGTGTAGGTGAGCTGGTACATTTCTTACAGGGAATGTGTAAATTATAATATCAGCGTTGTATGTAGGTCAGTAGCACTATGGCCAGTGCACTGGAAGTAGGAACCTTAAATATGTGCTCATAGATTAATGAAGGAATCTACTGAAATTCAAATGTACCCACGCAGACAGCACCTGATTGTGGGGACATACAGTGCATGCCCCCACTTTTATCCCTCCTGATCACAGGAAGCCTGTGATTCGAAGACTGCACTTGCGCACAAGCCTGCGCATTCGCCAAAAGAAAACGCCAGTGGTAAACTGTGCGTCCCCTCTGTCTGTATGCCTGCAGTTGCCCCTGGGGACTGAAATGATGAGCAGGGATCTGACAAGTATTCTATACTGAGTCTGCACAGCCTTTACCTCTGGTGAAGTGCATGCCATTACCCAAAACAGCTGTTAGGTAACAAACCTTATAGGCTTTTCTCCTTTAAGCGGACCTCCAGTCAAGAAAAAAAGTTTAGTAATTTGCTTCGCTAAAGCCCCCTGTTGATGATCAGTGCTGTATGCTGTTTGAGTGGGCTTAACCCCATGCAGATGTTGTGGAACAGCTGTGCTTCTGGGTGGAGGGGCCATCTTGAATCAAACCTGAGAGCCCTGCTTACACATGGGGATCGAGTGGAACCTTTGCTAGCACACATACATACCGATGTTGAGCTGATAACTCTCTTATGATAAGCCCAACCAGCCAGTGAGAGAATTTATATGTTTCCACACAGAATGCTAGTAGATAAAGTTGTTCTCTAGCTGGCTGCATTAAAGTAGCATTGATGCAACATGGCTGGAGTGTACCTGTGTGATATTGTTTCTGACCACAGGCTTTCTGGAGCTTGGGATGTTTTGGAGTTGCATAAGCAGCCCACACCAAACTGAGTGAAAGATTTACCTCAGAAAAGGGATCAGCATGTTTGTCGTGTTACACTCACTCACTGAATCAACAGCTGTTGGATGGGATGACTGTTACTTTGTATCAATATAAGTCAATGGCCTGGGCTGCTGCACAGCATTTCAATAGTTGTTTATAATGTTGTTACAATGTTTTAGGGGCTTTCTGATCAATGATGATTTATTACAGCTGATGGTGTCTGATTTCTGGCTAGAAATATAAAAAGCATTATTTCATGGAGATTTAGAAGCAGTGATGCTTAGAAAAAAAAAAGAATGCGACCCCCCTCCATGAGCCAACCCTAAAGTGCACCAAGAATCAAGGGGCTAGTAAGACAGGATTCACGGGTCAAGATGCTATCCCCTGGTCCTATTATTTGCATGCCCCTATGCCCTTCAGCACAGGTCTGATGCTCTTCCAAGGGTATCTGGCACCCTTGGAAGAAAACCAGGCACATGCTGAGCAACACCGTGCACTTACCCCTACCCACATGTTCAGTGAGAGTGTAGGTAGTTGGACAGCAAGGGTAAGCCACCTCCAGTATGTTTGGCAGGTGACTTGCCTCCCCCTTCCCCTTGTTTTGATATAGGCATCCCTTGGACTAAAGTTTTACTTATTAAATTTAACTATACCTACCTTAGCCTGAACTTACCTTCCCTGCTCAGTTTGTTTTATATTGCCCATGGGCAGCTCCCCCCTTTTCAGTCCTTGGTATTCTTCCAAAGGAAATACCAGGAATTGGGGAAGGGAACAGAGGCAGAGCTCCTGTAAAATCCTCTAAATATGACTAATTAGGTAATTGGAGGGGTGGACCAAATAGAAGGATGCCCCAGGAAATCCCCTCTATGTTCCTCCCCTCCAGTGATGTAATTAGTCACATGGGGGATTCCACAGAAGCTTCCCTCCCTGGTCGCTGCCTTTCTCTTTGGCTTGATGCCAGGGTGAATGCATATAGGCCCCTATAACAGTTCACAAGGTAGTTGGGGCTTCCATGTCTGTATCTGAAGCCTGTAACTGCTTATCTCTTATCCTCTTATATATCTAAGCTTACTAGACAACAGTTTAGCTTGCTGGAAATAATCAGGCTTATGTGTAAATTTGTGCGTGGAAGTTTCATTTTTTTCAAGGAACAAAAAGCGATACAAACACAATTTGAATTGATCTTATATCTGTTAAGCATAACAGCCGCAAGAATTATTCACAGGAAGAGGCACATTTTTTTTCTAGAAGTAGCTAATACTAAGATCATTAACTGAAGCTTTGTACTTTTAGAGGTAAGCATGGGTAGAAGTAAGCCTTGAGCTAGATGCTGTAATGTACCCAAGTTTTGGATATAATGCATAAGAATAATCTTTTTTTGAAAAAGTACTGCTGCCTTTAGGTTAATTGAAATTATTACTTTACTATTTTTCCTGATGGAACAGGATATTAGACTCATAGCTAAACCATAGATGGCCAAGCCAAATAGATATTCCCTTGCTTTCTCTGCGATAGTAAGAGAAAAGACATTCATTCATTGTAGTTCTATGCTATCTGTAAGTTACCCCGCTGTGTGGTATGTGTGAAATTAGGTGTAGGTGAGCTGGTACATTTCTTTCAGGGAATGTGTAAATTATAATATCAGCGTTGAATGGACTTCAGTGCCAGTAGCACTATGGCCAGTGCACTGGAAGTAGGAACCTTAAATATGTGCTCATAGATTAATGAAGTAATCTACTGAAATTCAAATGTACACACGCAGACAGCACCTGATTGTGGGGACATACAGTGCATGCCCCCACTTTTATCCCTCCTGATCACAGGAAGCCTATGATTCGAAGACTGCACTTGCGCACAAGCCTGCGCATTCGCCAAAAGAAAACGCCAGTGGTAAACTGTGCGCCCCCTCTGTCTGTATGCCTGCAGTTGCCCCTGGGGACTGAAATGATGAGCAGGGATCTGACAAGTATTCTATACTGAGTCTGCACAGCCTTTACCTCTGGTGAAGTGCATGCCATTGCCCAAAACAGCTGTTAGGTAACAAACCTTATAGGCTTTTCTCCTTTAAGCGGACCTCCAGTCAAGAAAAAAAGTTTAGTAATTTGCTTCGCTAAAGCCCCCTGTTGATGATCAGTGCTGTATGCTGTTTGAGTGGGCTTAACCCCATGCAGATGTTGTGGAACAGCTGTGCTTCTGGGTGGAGGGGCCATCTTGAATCAAAGCTGAGAGCCCTGCTTACACATGGGGATCGAGTGGAACCTTTGCTAGCACACATACATACCGATGTTGAGCTGATAACTCTCTTATGATAAGCCCAACCAGCCAGTGAGAGAATTTATATGTTTCCACACAGAATACTAGTAGATAAAGTTGTTCTCTAGCTGGCTGCATTAAAGTAGCATTGATGCAACATGGCTGGAGTGTACCTGTGTGATATTGTTTCTGACCACAGGCTGTCTGGAGCTTGGGATGTTTTGGAGTTGCATAAGCAGCCCACACCAAACTGAGTGAAAGATTTACCTCAGAAAAGGGATCAGCATGTTTGTCGTGTTACACTCACTCACTGAATCAACAGCTGTTGGATGGGATGACTGTTACTGTGTATCAATATAAGTCAATGGCCTGGGCTGCTGCACAGCATTTCAATAGTTGTTTATAATGTTGTTACAATGTTTTAGGGGCTTTCTGACCAATGATGATTTATTACAGCTGATGGTGTCTGATTTCTGGCTAGAAATATAAAAAGCATTATTTCATGGAGATTTAGAGTAATTTTGACTGTGGGACTGGGTTTTTCAGAATAAGGCATGTCAGTACTATGGCAATATGCATGCACTCCCATGCAGTTCAGGAGCATAGAATCTTCTTGTTTGTCATAGGCTCCAAACCCTGAGGCAGTTGCACATGTTCACTGGGTAGCTCGGAGTGTGTCTTTGCAAAAGCAAGTTCAGAAGACACCGACACAAGGACAAATGTGGGCTGTAAGTAACTGTGTGTGCGCCCGTGAATGGACTTTGGCTTTGCTTGGATTTGTTTTCCCTGTTTCGGACTCAGATTGGACTTTGGCTTTGCTTGGATCTCCCTTCCCTGTCACTGGGCCAGATCTGAACTCTAACCTGCCCGACCTGTTAACCCTGTTAACCCGCTACTTCCCAGCCAGTCTCCTGAAAGTCCCCTTAACCCTGCTTTAACCCTTTCAGTGCCAAGCCCGTAGTTTCTACGTGCTTGCTTCCACTCCACTTAAGTGCCAAGCCCGTAGAAACTACGGGCTTGACTTTCCCCCCTGCTACAGTAAAAGTAAAAAAAAAAAACCACTCACCTGACCCCTTGTTCTATCCGGCCGGGTCTCCTCTTCATCCGGGGGGGCTTCGATCCCCCACCCAGGCCCCCCCGGGTGCAGGGGAGAGCCCGAAATAGCCACCCCCCCTTCAGCAGCCGCCGAAATACATGTAAAAAAATATATATATATAAAAATGACATTTACTTACCTTAGTGATCGATTGCTCCCGCCGGGTATCCTCTTCACCAGGGGGGCCTCCGATCGCCCCCCCCTGGCTCTCCAGCTTGAAGGCCCTCTCCCTGTCCTGCTCGACGGGGGCGGGGCTTATGACGTCACACCTCCGGGTGTAGTCCTGGCTCCGGGCTGCGATTCTCACACTTGTCATCGCTGGCCACAGGAGGAGGAAGGCAGGTGATGATCTGATCACCTGCCTCCCTCCTCCACTGGCCAGCGATGACAATAACTGTCATCAGAGCTGCGAGGGACACAGAAGCTGAGGATCAGAGGTGAGTAAAGTAAAAAAAAGTTTTTATTTTTTAATAAAGTTATTTTTTAATCTGTGTGGTGTTTTTTTTTTATTACTGTTAACCCCTTGTGAACTGGTAAGGGGTCCATGACCCCTATACCAGTTCACAAGGCTGGGGGGATGGCAAGCCACCTGCGCTAGTGGGTGGCTTGCCATTAACCCTTGGCACCCCCATTACCTGCCTCCCCAAAGGCCAGGGGGGGGCAGAAGAGCCCGGGCCCACATAGGGTATGTGGGCTCGTAGGCTGCAGGGTGGGGGGGCCACATAAGCTGGCCCCCCCACTCTGTGCCTACAAGCCCCCATAGCTGGTCCCGGGCTGGTAATGCTGGGTAAGGGGGACCCCACGTCATTTTTTTTTTTATTTTTAAGGGTTTTTAACCCTTAAAAATAAAAAAAAAATGGGGTCCGCCCCCCCTGGGAGGGGGGACCCTATGTCTTTTTTTTTTTTAATTAACCCCTTATGTCCTGTCACCCAGCAGCTATAAAAGGCTTCCAGCAAATGAGCAGAAGCCAGTGATTGGGAGGGGAAGATGGATGGGAGGTAAGTATTAAAAAAAATAATAATAATAATAAAATATTTTTTTCTGCGTCTGTGTGGTGTTTTTTTTTTTACATTTAACCCCTTGTGAACTGGTAAGGGGTCCACAAGACCCCTATATCAGTTCATAAGGCTGGGGGATGGCAAGTCACCTGCACTAGCGAGTGACTTGCCATTAACCCTTGGCACCCCCATTACCTGCCTCCCCAAAGGCCAGGGGGGGGGGCAGAAGAGCCCGGGCCCACGGGCTATGCGGGCTTTGTAGCCTGCAGGGCCAGGGGCCACAAAAGCTGGCCCCTGTGCCCTGTTCCTACAAGCCCTGCATAGCTGGTCCCGGGCTGGTTACTTTGGGTAAGGGGGCCCCCATGTCGTTTTTTTTTTTATTTTTAAGGGTTTTTAACCCTTAAAAATCCCCCCAAAAAATGGGGTCCCCCCCCTGGGAGGGGGGACCCTATGTAATTTTTTTCCCCGATTTAACCCTTTGTAGTGTGGATGGTAGTTGTATTTTATTTGTAAATGTTATAAAGTACTTGTTTCAGTTAGGGGGGTCTCCTGGGCAGGAACGGGGGGCTATCGATAAATATGTGGTACCACTCTAATCGGTAGAAATGGGGCTTTCACATGCAATACGGTTTTCTTTAATAAAATACATTTTTTATTTAAAATAAAGGAGGCAATTTTCTAAAAAAAATTTTTATTTATTTACTTTTTTTTAATATCAATAATATTGTAAAAAAACAGAATAAAATTTACATTTACATGTTAAAGCCTAAACTCTGCTGCAAAAAATATATATATATAATTTTCCAGAAAATTCCATCAAAAATGTCGCAAAACATGGCGCAAAATGGGGAAAAATGACCTGTCAACAGAGGGTGACAAAATCTCAAGTAGGCTGGCAATTAAAAGGATTAAAAGTACCTCTGCATGTTGGGTATTGTTCTGTTCGGGGGACCTTGCGCTTTCAGACTTAGCTTGTTTTTTCTGGTTTGCATATTTATATTTTAGGAAAAGGTGTTTTTTATTCAGCTTTTTTATAAATTTTTTAGGGAAACCCTGCGCAACCAAAGAATCCTTTGAGGGATCAATTCCAGAAAGATGAGCCCACTACAACAAGCTGGGTACGCTTAGAAAGCTTAACATGTGTACTTTTAGGGAATATATGGTTTATGGGGGATATTCCAAATGTAAAGGGTTGTTTTGGTTGAAAAATCGCAAGGTGTGCACCTTGTCTGCAGAGCTGAAATTTTCAAGAAAAATTACCGTTATGCGCATGCTTTACTTTGGGGTGTTTGGCAACTCTTCCCTTGACAGTAGCTATGCATGTTGGGTATCGTTCTGTTCGGGGGAGGTTGCTTTTTCAGATTATACTTGTTTTTTCTTGTTTGTATATAGTTTTTTTAGGAAAATGTTGCTTTGATTCTGCTTTTTTATCCTTTTTTTAGGGAAACTCTTTGCAACCAAAGAATACATTGAGGGATTACTTCCAGAAAACTGTGGCCACATCAACAAGCCTGGTACACCTAGAAAGCCTGAGGTGTGTACTTCCAGAGAATATATAGTTTGTTGGGGGTATTTCAAATGTAAAGGGTTGTTTTTCTGGAAAAACTGCAAGGTGCACATAGCGCATATCACAGTTGTATTTTTTTCTGAAAATCCCCTAAAGCGCTGTTTCAGTTTGGGGGAGTCTCCTGGGCAGGAAAGGGTGTCTACCTATAAATATGTGGAACTGCTGTAACCGGGAGAAATTGGGGTTTCACACGCAATAAGATTTTATTGACAAACTTACATTTTTTATTACAAAAAAAACACTACAAATTGCAAAAAATAGATTTTTTTTTATTTTTTTGCACATATTTCACCCAAAAGTATTGAGAATACACAAAAAAAAGGCCAAACAAGACATCGCATGTTGAAGCCCAGACTCTTCTGAAAAAAAAAATATATCATTTTCCTGGGAAATCCCTGGAAATCCCTTCAAAAATCACATTTGAACATGGGGAGCGCAAAATAGTTCAAAATGGTCTGGCACCAAGGGTGACAAAAACTCTAGGTAGGCTGGCAGCGAAAGGGTTAATCCACAGGAGGAGCCACCAGATTTCCAGCCTAGCAATGAAGCTGGCCATCCCTGACCCTCAGCCACAGTCCTCCTGTAACTTAAGGTCTGGCCACCCTGTTTCCACAGGGGGAACCCGACATGGGATACCTGTGCATTCAGAACTCCACCAGGTATGTGACAGTACCAGGTAGCCAACGTAAGTACTGAAGGAGGTGCCCCCGCTTTTGATGCCTTGGTCCAACAAGTCTCTTACCTTACACAGATCATGGGGAACTGTGAGGAGGGTTTGTTCAACTAGAAAACCTGGTGCTGGCAGTCCCAGCACCATCATCCTCTACTCTCTGCCCATCAGTGACTGCTCCCCCGATGCCTGAATGACCATTGCCTGAACTCTTCACAGGCAATAGGACCCGCTGTAAGACTTTTCTTTTGGGGTGCACATTACATTCATTATGCAACCCCCAAACCTTTCATGCCTATAACCTAATGGAGCAGAAAAATGCACCTAAGCTCTTCTCAAACCCTCTTTGATGTCATGGCTATACTCTATGATGACCCCAAGTGGGCCACCACTACTGAATCAGAATCTGAAACAAATTTGGTCCAGGGACGCAGGCCTTTGAGGACTACATCTCGGACTTCAGAAGATGGAGTCAGGACCTGAGATTCTAGTTCTGCTTAGGGCTTTCAGAAACTCTTAAGAATTAACTAGCTCGCATTGAGACTCCTGATTCACTTGAGATTCTGATCACCCTTGCCATCCAAATTGACAGACCTCTAGGGGAACAGCATCTTGAAAGATGTGGAGTCTTCTTTTCCAGTAATTCCAGATCAACCCCTGGCATCCTTCCTTTGTCGTACCCACCATTGGCAACGACAACTCTCATTCAATTGTGGTGCTACAGGCCCGGCATAAGAACTGCTTCAGCCGTAAATATTCATCCTGCCTTCACATCATGTAGTCATATCCTCCTTCTTGTTTTCTTTCAGACCATTGAAGGACTCGTGGACTTCAGTGCCAGTTGAGGTTTCCTGGATCACTCATTTGCTCTCACTCATCACTTCCCCATTCGACCCAAGTTTCAAGCCGTTGCTGTTACCGTAGCCAAGAAACCACAATTCCTGTGAATTAGCAGGAGATACTTTGTTATTGTTGCTTCTCCCGTGTTTCCAGTTATCTTAGGCCTGCCATGGCTGAGAGCGCATAACCAGCTGGCAAGCCTCATTCACCTCTTCCTACTGCCTGAATAATTGCACCCCGTTACCTTCCACGCCTTCCATGCTCCTCTGTACGGAATATGCCAGAAGTGAGAAAAAGGAATTGGTCCTGGAGCAACACCACAAATTCTTGGACATCTTCAATAAGAAAGGAGCCTATCAATTACCCCATCACTGGAGGTACAACCGGCCAATCAACCTCCTCCTCAGGGTGTCCATTCCCTTTGGGCACATATTTATAATCTCTGACCCAGAGTTAAAGGCCCAAAAAGACTATAATTAAGACCTCATACTATAATTACCTCAAAAAGGGGTTTATTCAACGCGGTAACTCTCCAGCTGCCATTTGTTTTGTCCAGAAAAAGATGGGTCCCTGCGGCCATGCATAGATTATTGAGAGCTCAACAAGGTGACATTCAAAAACCCTGATCCCAGAATTGTTCCAGCAACTCAGATCTGCCAGCATCTTTTCCGAACTAGACCTAAGGGGAGTGTATCACTTGATTCAGATTAGAGCTGGGGAGGAATGGAAGACTTAAGAATTTGATTTGGGCTCTATGAGTACCTAGTAATGCCCTTTGGGCTTTGTAACACCCCAACCACATTTCTTCTTTAACAACATTTTTCATGATGTTATGGATCAATTCATCATGGTGTACTTGGATGCAATCCTCGTATTTCCATCCTCCCTGGAAGAACATCAACAGCATATGAGGATTGTTCTCTCTTGACTCCAGCATCACATCTACACTAAGGCTGAGAAGTACAATTTCAAAAAACAAACTATCCACTTCCTGAGACTCACCACCCCAGTGGACGGGTTTGAGATGGACCCTCAGAAGATCTCCACTACCTTGGACTGGCCCATCCTGGAGAACAGCAAGGCCAGATAAACAATTCATCGGGTTCCCAAACTTTTATAGAAAGTTTATCAAGGGATTTTCCGACCTTGTTCACCCCATTGTGGTCTATAGGATATTAATCTACAGCACAACTATAGACTGCTGCAGCTTAAACAAGAGCGCTGGCCAGCACAAACTATATCACGCCAGTGATAAACTGAGATGAAGGCTGGTGGATGCACAGGTGCTGCCTGTTTTTTGTTTCTTAAATCCCACACTGAATGTTTTGAGTCAAAATATTGGTGCTGAGTGCAATTGACTTGCACTGAAGCGTGATAAATTCCCATCTGATTCACATACCTAATGTAATGTGTTCACAAAGTTGGTTAAAAAGATGGAGAAATCATTTTGATTGGAAACGGTCAAGGCTTGGGGTGGCTGCTACCACCTCACACTTGGTAGCCTCAAGTTTAATTAATGAATTGTGGAGAGCAATCCATACACATGCTTAATGTGGGAAAGCATTCCATACATTATTAAATAATACACATGGGGTTATTTACTAATCTCTCCATACTTTATTATATAACACATATGGGGTTGTTTTTTTTACTAATTTCTGAAAAATACCTCTACCTCACAAAAAAACCTCAGCACCTTACCTAGAGAACCTACCTCAAAGTCCAATGCATGGGATCTAAAATGTCTATATTTAAAGAGGACAGCCACAGCTAGGGAAGTTGTTTAACTGCCTCCTCCTCCCATTCTAGAAATCCAAAACATACAATATATTCTGACATTCCCTCTGTACTTGTTTTTTCCTCATTTTACATCTGAGACTACCATTTTGGATCACCTGGGAGTACTACATATATTTGGTTATTCGTCAGCCATATGTCATAGAAAACTGTGACTGGTCAAATTATTGAGGTTAAACTTATCTACCAGTCTGCAGGGGCAGGGGGAACAGAAGCATGGTTTTGTAGTTGGATCATTTTAAGACTTTAAACAGGGCTGCTATAAATATTCACATTCCTAGTATTATAGTAGAATTTCAGACAGGAGAGTAACAAAGCAACGGTTAGGAAAAATAAGCTGGTAACAAATGACCGTTCAAAAGTTCAGGTTCAGCAGAGATAGTCTGTGCAGCCCCACAACAGGAGGAGATAAAATGAAGGGCATAATAGTAGTAATTTAAAAAACTACTTATAGTAACCTCTATCTTTGTCATAGATACATATAGACTTTTTTAGGTTTTGACTAATTATGTGCCCATACAGTCAAGTAAAAATCACTCCCACGTTCACATTAAAGAAGATGTTAAACATAAGAGCAAGTGCTGGTGTGACAGGCATATCCAGTTTAATCATATAT
This sequence comes from Gastrophryne carolinensis, assembly GCA_027917425.1. NCBI lineage: Eukaryota > Metazoa > Chordata > Amphibia > Anura > Microhylidae > Gastrophryne > Gastrophryne carolinensis. The sequence continues at coordinate 481,304,657 of CM051234.1, read as the reverse complement.
GATTTCTTGATACCACTCCCCCTTTATTTTCCCCTGAGCATTTAGCCTTCCAGCCATAAACATACACTAGACCTAATCTCTTCAGAAGGGAGAATTAGCATCTGTGAGTTGAGCCTTGGCTCAGATCACAGACTACCTGCTGGTTTTCTCACACCTCCGGGCTGGGAAGGCCCCACTGAGTCTAGAACTAAAGCAACCCCTGGAGAGAGCTCCCTCTCATCAAACACCAGTGCCTCAGACATCTGGCAATGACACAAATCTGACCAAAGCTGGGCCGCTATGTGTTCCAGCACCACGCCAGGCACAGAACCGAATGCCCGGAAAGCTGTATCGGTGCATATGAGACCACTTTCCATAACTAGTGTGAAACCTGAGAAAAGATTTCACAGATTCTGACCCATCTAGGGACCAATTGTTTGGTGCAGAAATTATAATACTTTTTAGACATTGCAGAAGGTTTCCCAAGGGAGGGGGAACATTCCACCCCACAGAAGGGAGGGGATGATGCATACATTTGGGTTCCCCCCTGCCAGCCCTTGTCACTCTCTTGGGGAGGTCGTGTCCCATGCATGCTGGAGTTGCATCATCACTACTCTGCACCTGCTCTCTGACTGTCGTATCTCTGCTGGTAACTCACTGTATCTGTAATCTGTATCCCACTACTTAGAATGGTATTTGTAATCATTCCATTATATCCAAATGTTTGTAATCACTGCATAGTATGCTTAATGCATCAAAATCTATATTCAACTTGAGCAAACTTTTTTCCTTAGCCTAGAATCTGTGTGTCCGTGGCCTTGCTGGGCCTGGTAGTCCCACTAGGCCGGCGAACGGACGGTGCTTTGGAAAAAGTGGCTTACGTGATCATAGGTGCTGGACTGGTAGTTGGATCACGTGATCCGCGTTTGCCTGACAGCTGGTATCTGCTGGTATCAGTGACACAAGGATAATTTTTTCTTTTAATGAATTTAATTTGCCATGGAAAATAAGAGAAGTAGTATGGAGCATGTAATGCACTGAGTTCTAAGTTCAGTGCAGAGATTGGGATGCGGCAAAGGGGGCGGCAGAGATGGGGATGCAGCTGCTGTCACATAATGACTTTATGTATAGGGCAGGCCAGCAACATCACCCCGACGAAGCTCCACGCTTGAGTCTGCCCACCATGCTTGTTCCCCTGTTGCTGGTGGCCTGGATGCAAATCGAGCTGTGAGTGGCTTTGGACATCCTAGGCACAGGAGGACAATTTCTGGAGTGGTAATGTTGCGCTGTGTTGGTGGCAGAATTCTTGCAGTTCAGTCTTGGAACAGTGGTTGCCTTTTGTTGCTTGGACCCACCACTCAACACTTCTTTTCCACACTGCTCTAATCTGAGGTGACTGTTATTTATGTACAAATATTGTTACCTGGCTACATCAAGCTCCCATACTGCCATTTATTACCATTGACTCTTTTGAACAGCTTTAGCACTTTAGTGGCCGGTGGTAGCCCCAGCACAAGTATTAGCCGGCTGGTGCATATGTGATAGTGTGGCAATATGGTGGTGTTGCATGGTGGGGCATGCATGTCTGGGGGCCCCCATGATTTTTAGTAGACAACGTTGTCTTTCTCTTTTATCACATTTTTCTCGGGAGGGTTATTTATTCTAGGTTGACTAGTGGGGAATATATATACCGGTATATATACTGATGTGTTGTGTCATTTGCAGATAAAATAAAGGATTATTGCCATAACCACAGGAACCCTGCTTTGTTTTGTCTGTTCTTGCCATTAAATACCTGAATGAACATTCTGTTTATGAACGTCTGAGGCTCAAATTCCCGTCTGGTATGCAAGCGGCATAATCAACATGGGAGCTAGTGGTTAGTATTCCTAATTTGCAACTACAGGGCATTGGGTTTATATTGGAGTTTGGATACTATCTGCATGGGGTTTGTTTGCTCTTCCTGTGTTTAGAGGCTACCTTCAAAAATAATTAGTTGAGGTACTGGACATACCACAAGAATACTGTCTCATTTATAATCCACTATCAAATGGTATTTCTTTTAAAGTCTCCCATTACATGCAGCGATATCGTGAAAAGGTTATTAAACTATTGTCATGCCAACATGGTCTTCTTAATCACTGTAAGTAGGCGTTTGTTTGTTCAATTTAGTTTGAGTTCACTGAGTAGCTTTTCTAAGCTTCTATTATTTTATTTTTAGGGTCTCATTAAATCTTCAAAGAAGCCATATGACATATCACAATAGATAAAGATACCTGAAATGGTAACAAAAGGCCTATCTCAATGGACAATCTAATTTTTATTAGAAATGGAGCTTTTAACATCCATGTTTGAATCACTGAGCAATGAAGGACTAATTTAGAATAAAGATAGACAGTCATGCAGCCAGAAAGATGATTCATTAAAGTTTATAGAGGTCTGCAAGCAACTTACTTTATGTTATTTAAATATATTTTGAGAGTCTCTACCGTTTTTTAATTAAATACCCATTTACTAAATTTAGAGAGAATTTCCAACTTAAGACACAATTGTATGTTGTGTGCTGACATAAAGAGTCTCTCCAAAATTATTCAGTTAAAGGGGTGGGTGAAGCTCTCATAACCTAATTGGATAATTCTCCCTATTTACTGAAGTGCACTATCCATGGACTCACTATATCCACCTCCTGTGTGCTCACCTGCTTTATCTTGTACACAGAAATCATAATCAGATTATATACAATACATACATACTTGCCAATTGTTGTGGCTAAATACAATGGGTGGCGCGGATAAACCATTAACCAACCCTGCATAATCATAGGAAAAAAGGAGACATGGTTGGTAAAAGAAAGAGGCATTATCAGTCCTGGGAGCCTCTGCCCAGGTAGCCAATTCTGCGGTGCTACAATGAGGGGTCTCGGGTCTAAGGAAGTGAAGACAAAGCATGTGTTTGAGTGTTATCTACAGTATTTTATGCTATGCGCCCAGGTGTAAGGTCATGTGGGTGGGATTGGCTAAGCTGGAGTGCAATTTAATAGAGAATAGTGGGAATCTAATGTCAGCATGCTCTGGCACACCTGGGTCAACAATTAGTCAAATCACATTAATTATCACATCATATTATCAGCTAATATTCCGAGTAATTTTGGTTTGAGCATGCACAATTGCCAGATGGGCTGGGACCTCTATAAGGTCCTGGTAGGTTGTTAGAGGTATCTGGAGCCACGCTGACTGCAGTACATCAAGCAGCTGCTGGAGGGTGCGTAGATGAAACATAGTGGTGAACATGATCAAGAGAAGACAATCAGCATGTGTTTGGTGTGTGTGATCTACAAGGATGTATTTTTACCCAATATGGTTGAGATTGCCTTCCACAATGATTAGTTTTCCCAGACCTTAACGTTGCCACCACCAGCTTGTGTTCCTTCAGCAATGGTTGCAATGTGTTTACTCTCTGCCTTTCCTGGCCTTACATGTCAACATCAATCTGTTCCCTGAAGCTGAAAACATGACTCATCGGAAAGGACAACCCTTTGGCAAGCAGTGAAAGTCCAATTTGTTATAATTCAAAATGAATGCTTTTTCTGCTGATGATGAGCTCCATACACAATAGGGTTCGCACACCTAGTGCGCTTGGTTCATTTTAGCACCATTGAAGCGTGTTGGTCCATCCTCACAAGCCTTCCTAGCCGATGTTCACCTCTCAGTGGCACCAGTGGTTTCCATGTTGCTTGCTCGCAATACTGCCCTTTGTCCACTCATTTGACACTTTCACCACAGCAGCAAGCAAACAGATCACAAACTGTGAAGCTTTAGGAATAATTGCCATCCTTGTCCCAGAAGCCAATAATCATCATCACTTTCTTGCAGCACTAATAAAACTCTCCTTTTACTGATGACAGCAGAAGGGGGGAAAAATATCAGAAAAGCCTATCGCAAACCTTATATACCCACCAAGCCAGCTCACAACACATGATCATCATGAGCTATGTGCTGCTGACGTTATATCGAGGAAGTGGTATAAGGTGACCAAACCACATTCAGGCCTTTTCATAAAGAACTATTTAACCCAAAGGGGGTCCTACAGTGGTCATAATAATGCAATTTCACTGTGTAATTGTAAATGTCTAATATGCCATGTATATAAAAATACAATGTGATTCCAAAAGCAATACTAATTATACACGATTTTTAATTAATACATTATTTATGCCTCTGTATTAATTTTGCCGCATGCCAAAGTACATTGTGCACTGAGTGCCTAAATAAGCTGGATTATAATTTTGCATTTGGCACAGTGCTGGGGCACTTCTGTGTCCCAATTGACAAGCTTTGTAAATCAGCCCCTGAATGCACAGATTATGCAAAATATTTGTATGCAAATCAGGTAGCAATGGGATGCATGATTACAACCTTTCCGCAAAGAATGTAAATGAAGTCATATGTATTTATTATTGAAAGTTGTAGAAGTAGAGCGAACAGGTAATTGGAGGTAATTTTGTTCTTGTAATGCTCACACAAACTGACAGCTGCCAGGGTAATACATGGGTTTCAGTTTCACTTATAATTCTTGCGGGTATAACAAAAAAGATTTACAAAGAGAATGTGGTAACGTTTATTGTTCCCAATTCCACCTGAAAAATACGTCCGTTACAACCAACACTCAACCACTACGGCTCTGCAGAGGGTCTGCAAAAAGATGTACTGAAGCCTGTGCTACGTTTACTTCCACCGTGAACAAGAAAAAAGGACCTTTATAAAATGCTTATGAAGAGGGGATGGAATTCTGAGTAAAATCAGGACATAATATACAAACAGAGACGAGTGGAAAGAGGCATGATTGCTCACTGGGTACACTTTACAGAAGATCTGCATAGCATCACAAAACACAGAACACATTCAAACGCTGGATAATGCTAATGTACGGATTCCAAATGACACAAATTCTACTATATAAACATCTGGACTCTGGAAGAATTTACATTCGATAATTTGCCATCTGTCCACTCTTTCGTTGTTTTCTTGTTCATTTTGTTGCAATTTTTTTCAGTTTAGTAAAGCTGTGTTTAATAGACTCATTTACATGCATTTTTACATCTACGAGGCAAAGGCACGCCATATCAGGAACATCACATGAGAATAAGATTCACGCAGCAAGAGCTCTGCTAGCTGCTAAGGTGTGTCACGTTAGTTTCATGGATGGTTAACTGTATCCTCTTGATGCAATAGAAATCATGATGCTAATTGTTTTTACTGACCTGTATCCTACAGATATCGCTACTTCACGTCTTTTTTCACATCATGTTGACTGGGGAGCTTATAAATGATTGGTCTTAACATTTCAAAAAAGATAAATATAATAATATAGCAGAATAGTGTTGTTTGATCTCTGTCCTGTTCCAATGCATTTATTTGTAAAATATTTAGTTTTGGCGAACACTTGAATCCTATTACCACTCCAGTCTATGGGTAGAAAATGGTTGTGTGTTCACTGTTTGATAAGAAACTAAAGCAACCAAAAGCACCAAATTACATGTGCTTATTTACAAAAATTAAAAAAGGTTTTTCTGTGTTTTTTATACTTCTCTTGCATGTTGATTTGTAAACTCAGGACCTTCAATAAAACTTTATTATGTATAAAAAGAAAAGCCAAATGTCCCATCTAGAAAAACAATGTATTTCAGGAGCATAACTAAGGGGGGGGGGGGGGGGGACAGGGTTTGTGACCGCACTGGGGCGCAGGAGATCAGGGGGCCCATCCTTGTTTTCTATTCCACCTTATGTATTATATTTGTGCTCACTGGGCATTATTTAGAGAAAGAAAGCACAATTTGTCTCTGTCGCTGTTGTTGTTTCAGTCTTTAGTTGTCTAGCGGCATCCAATTGTGTTAAAAGCCAGAAAAACGATTATGAGGCTATATACACAAAAATAGGGTCATGCTCGAAAAGACCTCCATGCCTTCAGCCAAGAAACCATTTATAACAGTTCAGCGTCCAGAAAAAATGGCAATGATTTGCAACTTCACTCTCCCAGATTCTGCATGTACTGTATAATCGGGGTAGGAGAAATCTGTATCCACACACCCATGTCCTTAGCCCACTGCCGACTGTAGGAGCTCTGGAACGATGTATCATGGAAACTGTACTACATGAACACCAGGATACATCGTGCTGGAGACTATACAGTCGGTGGTGGGCTTGGGACGTGGGTGAGTGGATACAATTTTCCCCTGTGCCTATTAGACAATACATGCTGAATGGATATCATTGCCATTTTTTTCTGAGAACTGTTATATATAGTTTCTTGGCTGAAAGCAAGGAGGCGTTTGTCCTTTTGAGTGTGACCATATTTTTGTGTATTTTCAATTATTTGTACAGCGATTGTATATTTCCACTGGGGGTTAGGCTACTAACACACCATTCAGCACCACTCATACCACTTGGTTGACTGTATGACCATTGAAAGGCCCCCAAAGGGCCCCATTTATTGTTCGTACCAAGCACCATTTAGTTACACCACTGTATATAATGCTAGAAGCCTCTTTTAACAAAAAAAAAATAACTCCCTTCACTCCAGATAGTAGCATAGGTCCTCATAAGCCAAATGAAAAGGAGTGTGTCTGGGTGGGTTTATCACTGTGCAGAGAATATTACAACAGCCCTTTGGAGACTGTACAGCCAAATGTGTCAGACTGTGGAGCTATTCTTTTAACCCAAGACTGAGCACAAATAAGTTTGTGTGGGGAACAAATAGCGGAATTATATGGCATTTTTGTTACCCTTTTTTTCTCTTAAAAATAAGATCACCCCCCCCCCCCCTCTGCATCAGACATGGGGCCAGGAGGTTGAGTTGCCAGGGAAACCCCTGAAGTACACTAGGCTGATGGGATGGCAAGGAGTTGTAGGGGGCAAATGAACAGAGTATATAAGCAAGTTCCCCCCACTGCCCTTAAGTGACTTGCCGATCCCTCAATCCTTTGAATTGATATAGGAGAACTTTAGACCCCCCCCCCCCCACCAGTTCACAAGTAAATTACAACCACAAGACATTTTATTGAATATAAATTTACAGTACTACATCTTCCACCTTTGGTCCCATACCGAGCAGTTTCCTATGTAAAGCTCCACAGTCTAGGGCTCCATGAAGCTCCATGTATTGTATACACCAGGGGCCTAGCCTCTGGTAACTCCCCTCCATGTGATGTTTGGAGAGGATGGATATAGAGGGGAATCTCCGGTGCAAAGGGTAGGTGGTCTGGTAAGTCCCTTACCTGGCCCAATTACCCACAGACCCTCATAGGTTTAAGGAGTGAGAAAAAATCCTAGTGCCCCTCGGCCTTGACCTGTGCTGAAGGACATAGGGGCTGTTATATCGCCATGGGGCAGCAACTCTGGCTACCACCCCTATGTCTGGTGCACCAGGCTAGTAGCTGGGGGCTCACATTATTTTAAAAAAATAGGCAATATTTTGGTATAATTTACCTTGACCCAAATATGAAGCTCATTACTAAACATTAGTAACCTTTCACTTTAAACTACTTGAATTTTAAATGTCTCTATCCAGGCACAACTAAAATAATCTATTTCAAAACATCTCAAATTCATATGTAAATACCTTATGTATTCTAAGTGAAGCAGATTTTTTAATTTCTGGGTCGTGGCTAAGCTTGAAAGGGTGTGTCATGGTGCAGATTTACGTGCTCTGTGTTCTGCTGTGGTCAGAGATAGCTGTGGGACCACTGGCATTTGGTGTTGGCGCTTTCGCTCATGCTGGCGTTTTTGCTCATGCTGAGTTCCAAGGGACAGAGAGGTTGTCAGAGCACAATTTTTGTCTGATCCTGGAGAACAAAGAATTGGGGGGAGACCAAAAATTTGAGCCCTGTTATAACTTCAATCCTGCACTACAGGGGATAGATACGAGGCCCATGAGACAGGCATCTGGTGAGCTGCTTGCTGCCTTGTTATTGCCTTTGAGTTTGCAGTCCCCTAAATTATCATCTATAAATACGGAGTGTTTTCACACTTTTTATTCAGAATAAAGCATGAGAAACCAGACACCTGAAGCAGTAAGCACATTACAGGAATTGTTTGAAAATGCTTAAAAGTATGTATATGTTGGTTATTAACACCTAAAACTTTTACTCAGACAGCCTCTCATTTTGTTTCTGGATACCCAATAGTTAATTATACTTTTTTAAATAACCTTACCTCATTCGAAAAAAATCTACCCTTTACCTGTAGAACTATGCAGGAGATTTCCTTAAAAAAGTTAAAAGATAAAGGCTTTCCAACTCAGGCATGAGTAATAAGGCAATGTGAAGGTCATTTGTGTTTAATAACAAATAGCAGCCGAGTGTCCACTTGCTCAGGCCATGTGAGGTTCATTTGTGTTTAATAACAAATAATAATTGAGTGTCCATTTGTCCATGCCTCGTGAGGGTCATTTGGGTTTAATGACAAATAGTAGTAAAGTGTTCACTTGTTCAGGCCACTTGGGGTCATTTGTGTTTAACCCTTTAAATGCCAGCCACGTAAAACTTACGTGGTTGCCTCCCCGTCACTTAAGTGCCAGCCACGTAAATTTTACGTGCCTGGCTTTCCCCAATAACAGTAAAAAAAGTTAAAAAAAGTGTCACTTACCTGACCCCTTGTTCGATCCGGCCGGGTCGCCTCATCAGCCAGAGGGGCTCCGATCGCCGATTGGGGCTCCTCCGGCTGCAGGGGAGGGCCCGGAATAGGGTGCCCCCCCTGTTTCAGCAGCCGCCGGGATTGGCTGCAAAAAAAAAAAAAAAATGACGATCACCCCCCCCCCCGGCTCTTCCGTCTTCTGGAGGGGGGGCATAACAGCCCTCCCTCCGCAGCAGCTTCCGATGGCGGCCGCCGGGTGTCATTGGGGCACCCGGCAGTTCTGCTGTCAGATGCCGGTGACGGCTGGGCAGAGAAGGAGGGAGGTAGGCGATCGCCTGCCTCCCCCCTTCTCTGCCCAGCTGTCACCTGCATCAGATCGCCGCGGGACACTGCATCTGAAGATTGGTGGTGAGTAATAATTTTTCAACAACCTGTGTGTGTCTTTTTTTTAATACTGTTAACCCTTTGTGAACTGGTAAGGGGTCCATGAGACCCCTTATACCAGTTCACAAGGCTCGGGGGTCTGGCAAGTCACCTGCGGCAAGCGGGTGACTTGCCATTAACCCCTGGCCACCCAAATTACCTGCCTCTCCAAAGCCCAGGGGGGGGCAGAAGAGCCGTGGCCCTAGGCTATGATGGCTTGTAGCCGGCAGTGCCAGGGGCCACTAAAGCTGCCCCCTGCGCCCTGTTCTACAAGCCCCCATAGCTGGTCACAGACTGGTTACACTGGGTAGGGGGGACCTCACGCCATTTTTTTTTTGGATTTTTAAGGGTTTTAACCCTTAAAAATCAAAAAAAAAAATGGGGTCCCCCTCCCTGGGAGGGGGGACCTTATGTCATTTTTTTTTTAATTAACCCTATGTTACCTGTAACCCAGTAGGTATAAAAGGCCTCCAGCAGCAGCAGGAGAGCAGAAGCCTAAGTGATCAGCGTGGGACACAGGGATGGATGGGAGGTAAGTATTAAAAAAAAAATATATTTTTTTAATAAAGTAATTTTGAAAAAGTGTGTCTGTGTGTTTATTTTTACTTTTAACCCTTTGTGAACTGGTAAGGGGTCCATGTGACCCCTATACCAGTTCACAAGGCTCGGGAGTCTGGCAAGTCACCCCGAGACCCCCCATTACCTGCCTCCCAAAAAAACCCTTATATTCCCCCAAGAAATGGTGTCCCCCCCTCCCCCCCCCCGTGAAGGGGGACCCCACACCAATTTTTTTATTTAACCCTTTATTATGTGGATAGCAGTTGTATTTTATTTGTAAATGTTATAAAGTGCTCTTCTAAGTTTAGGGGATCTCCTGGACAGGAAGGGGGGGGGCTACCGATACATATGTGGTATCATTGTAATCGGGAGAAATGGGGCTTTCACGTGCAATATGGTTTTCTTTAATAAAATAAATGTTTTTGTTAACATAAAGGAGACAATTTAAAAAATATATATATTTTATTTTTTTTTACTTATTTACTTAAAAATATATAAAAAAAAGTAGAAAAAATATATTAAAAAAGTTGAAAAAATACAAACAAGACATTTCATGTTAAAGTCTAAACTCTGCCACAAAAAGAAAATATGCCATTTTCTTGGAAATTCCTGCAAAAATCAAACTTAAACACGGCGCAAAATGGTGAAAAATTACCTGTCAGCAGAGGGTGACAAAATCTCAAGTAGGCTGGCAGTTAAAAGGTTACAGGTACCTATGCATGTTGGGTATTGTTCTGCTCGGGGGACCTTGCGCTTTCAGATTTAGCTTGTTTTTTCTTATTTGCATATTGATATTTTAGGAAAAGGTGTTTTTTATTCTGCTTTTTTATACAATTTTTTGTGAAACCCTGTGCAACCTAAGAATTCTTCGAGATATTACTCCCAGAAAGATGAGCCCACTACAACAAGCTGAGTACGCTTAGAAAGCTTAACATGTGTACTTTTGTCTGCAGAGCTGAAATTTTGAAGTAAAATTACCGTTATGGGCATGCTTTACTTTAGGGTGTTTGGCAACTGTCTCCTTGACAGAACCTATGCATGCTGGGTATTGTTCTGTTTGGGGGATGTTGCTTTTTCAGATTTTCAGTTTTTTCTGGTTTGCATATAGTTTTTTTTAGGAAAATGTGGTTTTGATTCTGCTTTTTTATTAATTTTTAGGGAAACCCTGTGTAACCAAAGAATACATTGAGGGATTACTTCCAGAAAACTACACCTATGTCAACAAGACTGGTACGCCTAGAAAGCCTGAGGTGTATACTTCTAGGGAATATATAGTTTATTGGGGGTATTTCAAATGTAAAGGGTTGTTTTACTTGACAAACTGCAAGGTGCGCATATTGCATAGCATAGTTGTATTTTATCTGAAAATCTCCTAAAGCGTTGTTTCAGTTTGGGGGAGTCTCCTGGGCAGGAAAGGGTATCTACCTATACATATTTGGTACCACTGTAACCGGGAGAAATTGGGGTTTCACACAAAATAAAATTTTATTGACAAACTTAGTTTTTTTTTAATTTGTTTGCACAATTTTCACCCCAAAATATTGGGAATACCCTTAGAAAATGACAAACAAGACATTTCATGTTAAAGGCTCTGCTGAAAAAAACAATATATCATTTTCCTGGGAAATCCCTGGAAATCCCTTCAAAAATCACAGTTGAACATGGGGAGCGCAAAATAGTGCAAAATGGTCTGGCAACAAAGGGTGACAAAATCTCCAGGAAGGCTGGTACTTAAAGGGTTAATAACACATAGTAAGTAAGTGTCCGATTGTTTAGGCATGAGGTACATTTGTAAGAAAAATATATTTGTGTAGTGTCCACTAGCTCAGGACATGTAAGTCTAATTTTTGGGTAATAGCAAACAGCAGTTGAATGTCCACTTGTTTGGGTCACATGAGGGTCAATTTTTAACAAAAAGAAATTAAGTGTCCACTTGTTAAGGCCTCTTGGAGGTCAATACTGTTTAATAACAAGAATTAGTGGAGTGTCCACTTGTTCAGGCCACTTAAGGGCCATTTTCCTGGAATTTTTTTTTAATTGTCCATTTTGGCCCCCTGTAACTGCAGGTGTCTAGCAATGCAGAAAACAGCAAATAAGGGACAGGGATGTGGCTGTGGTACTGCTGCTGTTAATGGTGGTGGTGATGGAGCTGGTGCTGCAGGGAGAGGGCATGTTTCATCCTTGCCTGCTACACCTTACTTTGGTGCAAGAAGGCACCAGGGTTTGGAGTGTATTTTTGTAGGACAAAATATTGCTGGCAGAGTGGTGAGGCCAAAACAAGTTGAGGCAGTTGTAAATTATATGGCATGCATTGCTACCAGTTCCATGGGGTTGTCTTCCACCCACTCCACTTATGCCGAGAGTGCTGAGACCTCCTTCTCACCCCACTTCAAATCAACAAGACCGTCCCAGCCACAAGTCATGGAGTCAATAATGCTCTATGATGACACTCCTAGTTGGCATACCATGGCCCATCCGCCTGCTACAGTTGCAGACCTAGGGTTCCCAGATGCCAAACAACTTATGTTAGAGGATGAGGCAGTGGCCATCGGGCCATCACAGGACACCAGACACAGGACACCCTTGATGATTATGAAACCCTAGTGCCAACTGCTGCCACTTTCTGAAATGTTAAGGCTGAGAGGGAGGCTAGCTGGGAGGAGTGGATGGAAAAGGATGCCAGGGGTGAAGACGAGATTCTAGACCGAATGTGGACTAAAGGTCATCAGAGTTCAGAGGAAGAGGTGGTGGTCACACATCCCAAGACTGCCAGCACAAAGAGAAGGGTACAAACCATCAGTGGTCAGACCATTGCTCCCTCTTGCCTCCCCCTTCTACTCTGCTTCTTCCTTATGCAGTCATTACAGCTGTTCCACCTGAAACCTGGCAAGGTGGTGTGCAATACCCTTGCTTGGTGCATGTGCCCAAATTAGTGGTGCAGAGCTTCCTGGCCTATTAATCAGAGATGCTGCACCCTCGGTGCAATGCTTGGCATGCCTGACTGCACTACAGAGAAACTTCGAAAGTCCCATCCCCTGCCTCATATGTGACTTGCCAATCAGGTGGAATTCCACTTTGTATTTGCTGCAAAGGATGTGTGAGCAGCAACAGGCAATAGTGGAGTTCCAGCTCCAAAATGCCGGGGTGAGTCAAAGCGCAGATCAACAGCCCCCCAATAAGTGGGCCTCCATGAGGGACATTTGTGCAGTGCTGCAGTGTTTCCTGTATGCCACCAATACGGTGAGTGCTGATGACGCCGATGTCAGCGATACCATCCCCATCCTTTGGCTGCTGGAAAAAACCCTTCATGCCACGATGGAGGAAGTGATGGTGGCACAGGAGGAAGCAGAGGAGGAAGAGGATGGCCTACTTTCCCAGGTGTCAGGGCAGTACACTCGTGGCTCGGAGGGTGGGTTGCTGGGCTGACAGCGGCCAGGTACTCCACTGTCCTGCCAGCAAACAGTTTTTTAGGAGTTTCAGGAGAATTCGGGGGGGGGGGGGGGGGGGGGGGAGAAGGGGGAGGAATTTACAGCAGGGTGCTAATGGAGGGAAGAGCAGGAAGAAGAGGAGGAAACACCTGACACTGAGGCTAGCTTCTCCTACTCAGGACAGCCTGGCTCACATGAGCCACTACATGCTCCAGTGTCTGTGGAACAACCAGAGTTGTCCACATAGTCACCAGTGCTGATTACTGAGTGGCCACCATGCTGCATCCCCTCTATAAGGATACCATCACCTCCTTGATTATGGCACTGGAGCAAGATAGAAAGATTATGGAATACAAACGCACTCTGGTGGACGAAATACTGGCAGAGTTCCCAGTTGAATTTGAAGACTCAGTGGCAGCACAAGGCCGAGAAGGAGGGGCAAGTCATCAACAAAGCAGGGGCACTGGCACCACTATACAGGGGAGGGTGAGCATACCACAATGTAAAACATCTTATTTAACTGACCCCCCCCCACATCCACCACCACTTTGCTCGGAATACTCAAAACCCAAGCTGGTAAAATCGCAGAGAAGAGCCTAAGGTTCAGCTAGTAAAAGGAGCTGGGTGGGTCATATATACCTAGTCTAGTCATATGGGAGCCTAGTAAACAAGGTTTGTGCTGCAGGGAGAAGCAGATCAGTTTAGGTTGCTGTTAACCCTTATAGTGCCAGCCTATCTAGAAATTTTATCACCCTTTGTTGCCAGACAAAACATTTTGCGCAATTTATGTTTAACTGTGATTTTTGCTCAAATATCCAGAGATTTCTATGAAAGTTATATATTGTTTTTTCAGCAGAGTTTGGGATTTAACATGAAATGTCTTGTCTGCTATTTTTCTCAATATTTTTGAGCGAAATATGTGGAAAAAAATAAAAAATGTAAGTTCTTCATGAAAATCAAGCCCGGTTCTGTCCCACGCTGTCTAATTTTCAGCTGAAAGTAAGCAGCAGAGGCTAGGAGCAAGGTAGAGGATCGATGTCCTTTACCCCGTTCCCAGCTTCTGCCACGCTCTTTTATACTGGTGGACTGAGCTGATATAATCACTTGCCGGTATAAAAGGCCCCTCACTGCCCCACTGAAGAACCTGGCCTAAGGGTCCATGGCCCCGGTGCTAGATAGAGGTGCTTTTTGGGGTTTTTTTGCCGCCAAGAAAGTGCCAACCATAAAAAATTTACAGGGCTGGCACTTGATGGACGGAGATGCAGCCCTAAAATTTTTACATGACTGCCATTTGAAGGGTTAAAGGACAACTATCATTAAACACCTCTGAAGATGAAATTCTAGTTTGTTATATGCTAGAGAAAATTAAATATTTAATTAATATACTTTATTTAAAAACAAATCTTCCCCTCTGTACCTTTTTCACTCGAAGTTTGAAAAAACAGCTGAATCAGCAGAGAGTGGCAGGTCTATGCCGTCTGACAGGAGGAGAGGGCATGTGTATACTCACAAAACCTTTCAGTGATGTGTCTTAAAGCACCGATCAATGTGTGGGCCCCCCCTGTCCAAGCAGCTGGACGCTGCTGTTGCCTTGGCAGTATCTTGGTTTTCAAAGCTACGCCCCCCTGCAATTTTGCTGCTGTGACGAGATGCATTCAGAAAGGCTGGACAAAAGAGGACGCACGTTCGAACAGAAGCCTGGGATGTGGCACCGGTGGAGGTCGTGCCATGGAACCCGGGATCAGGTAAGATCACTGGTGTCCCAAAGAGGTTCACACTACATCAGATGCCTTGGGCTGGCTAGCAGCTGAACCGGGAATCTTTTCGATTCCATGGCTAGGCCTCGTGGGTTTTGACGCGCTTCAGGACACAGAAAAAAATAGTTCTGGCCTATCATAAGCTTCAGTTGTGTGTATTTAATTTCCTGACACACAAACATAGCTGCCCCAGGTGTTAAGGAAATTAAGCTTATGATGGATTAATGTAGAGCCCTTAAATGGATTGCCCAGGCTAAGTATAAAAACAAATACCGTAATTGTTTGCCCGCCTGCCTGCCATGCAGAAAATTCATACCTGGCTAGCTGTTAAATAGCTGTTGTTGCTGAGATCCAATCTTCCTCCTCTCTAGCCTTGCCCCATAATATTATTTATTCATTGCCCCTTTTGTAATGCTCCTGATGCTTTACCATTTCCTAACTATTCCTTATTTGATCAAGCCCCTTGTCACAGTAACAACAGCTAAATGAGTAGGGGACAAGGGGGGACAAATTAGCAGGGTAAAGACAACATATGTTTGTTGATGGAATTTATGGTGATGGGAAAAAAGCTGGAACCTTCTTGGAATCTTTGAAGAGACACCCTGAACCTGTGTCCTCAGGGAAGATACAGAGGACAATGTTGCCTGGATGTGAGGGGTCATTAATAATGCTTTTTTACCAGGAATGTAACCCTTCTTTTGAACAGTTCACTGTGTACTGCCAGTGGGAAAAATATATTTTTATGCTGCTTTAACCCCCCCCCAAAAAAAAAAAGTATAGAAAAGATAGCACCAGCATTGCCATAGTCAAACCAAGAACCATGAACATATAAAAGGCAATACTCATCATTTATACCCTGCAGACAATCACTCCTAGATGCTTGGACACTTACCGGATCACCTGATCCATGTCTCGTACCACCTGATGGACCAACCCCCGTCCTATGTCATAGTGACTATGGCACGCCCCCTTCATTCACTGCGTGGCAGTCTATCACTAATTCTATGGAATCGGCAGACAATCAGGTCGGGCTGTACGCAACTTGGAACAGCTGATCTGGTATGTGTCGGACTAGGAGCGATCATGTGTGGGGGATAAATTTATATGTTCATGTCTGGACAATGGACCTAACATAGAAAATACTAGATACGCTCAGCATCTTGAGGTATCACTTTGGCACACACAAAAGAATAGATATGTCAAATATGCCATAGCATATGACTGAGCCCACAGCAGTATGCAGTGTTGGTGCTCTGTCTACAGTGGGCGCTGTAGGTTCTGCAGGGTGGAACTAAGATGCCAATGCAAGTGTTTTGGGCACTTGGGTGAGCACCCCAGGAAGTAACTCACCTCACCAGGCCCCAGCAACTCGGTCCACAGCGCTCCAACACTACCTGGAACTCTAATCAGATCATAGTCTCTGACAAACTCTTGGGACCCACCTTGCAGTTACATGCAAATATTACTGGCTAATTTTTAGGGCTCATGCACACAGACATTAAACCTAACTGTATCCTGCATGAGTGGGTAACCTGTATTCTACTGCCATAGTTGGTATTTCCCTTTTGCATCTAAAATAAAAAAAGCTAATGGACAGCAGGGTACTTGCTATCACATAGAGCACCATCACTTATGGATATGGAGGGGCCCCTCAATTCCAGTTTATGGTAATCTGTTACGCCAGTTCGAAACCTGGTGGTTAGGTGCTCTTTTTTGGGGGCCAACTTTTGATCTTTGCTATGACCCATGTACGCCCCTGCCTTCCCTTTAAGGAGCGAGAGCCTGCCCTTGAGAGCAAGGATAAGGGTAGAGAAGAGAGGTTTAGTCACAAGTCGTATGTACCTTTCACTTTCATTGTCTACCTTAATTTAACACCAAGTGTTAAAAGAGCCTTTCATGTCTCATCCAAAGTATGCCTTCTACTCTAAAGTGCACCTTTTGCACGTGGTGCAACCCCAAAGCTTTTAAACTAGCAAGGGAGAAGCCATGTGACTTGAATCAGAGGGTCCATTATAAATTAGGCAGATTAGATTTCTTTTGGAAAAACATGTGTCAAAAATGGTAAAACCTCACACACTGTGTTTATTTATTCTCTGCCTTCACTGACCAAAGAGACATGAGAGTTTTCATGCCGTCTCATTTGGGATGGGACATAAGGTTTGATTCAGAGCCCCTTTCTCGACATTTTTTTGTGTGGAAATTTCCGTTCTGGTCCATTTTTCCCGCTCATCTGATTCAGCAGAGACTTGATTTCTGTGAGAACTTTTGTGTGAATGTTTTCATTTTTGCATGATTTCTCGTTTGGTAGCAAGACCGCCAAAAAAATGTCGAGAGGGGCTCTGAATCAGCCCTATAGAGTAATGTTTGGATTGTATTTCTACTTTTATAAATACATGACCAGAGGAGATCGCAGTTGGTTGAAGTCAGAAGGGAGGATTCTCCCCTGAGAGCCTAGAGGAGAGTGGCAAGCCCTGGGGTGAATAGATGTTGGCTGATTGAGTGTCTGCAATAAGCTGAAAATGCCATGGAATAAAGATTCTGGGAAGAAACTGGGAGGAGGTGTCCAGTATCAGTGGGAGGGCAGGATAATTCGGGAATTCTGCTCATGCGTGCTCTGCTGCTGGGATGCAATGCTGAGGATGGCAAGTGGCAGACATCACTGCCAGTAACCAAACACTGAACAGCAGAAGCAAGTGTGCTACGAAGAGGGCAGTAGTGAAGTAGCAGGGATCTGTATCCCGGAGTCAAAAGGAACGGTTACTTCTTCTGATCTCCATCTTATTATTATTATTATATAAGCTGTCTGTAGGGTTCTGCTCTGCTGGTGTCAGGGCCAGTTTTAGACAAAGTGGGGCCCTGGGCATAGTGGGACCTTCACATTCTGAAATACTGTACCAGTATCACACTTAAATTTGTTTTAATACTTACGCTTGATGATGAAGTTACAGGGATTTGCAACGCCACTATTACTTAAAATCAAGCTGCATACACTTTAAAGTGGGAGTTCAGCCACCACTGGACTCCAATGCCACCTGTTCTCGATGTGGTGCCAAGATGGAATTGGGTATTAAATGCTTTACTTTACTGACACAGACCAAAAATTCCCCACCAGGGCAGGCAGCAGTAGGATCTAATGGTTCACAGAGTCTGTGAACAGGGCTCCTATGTCATCACATGCTGTATACACACCCCTCCATTCACTGCAATAGAGAGGTTTGCCAGGCACTGCTTTAGCATGTCCCCTCCATTGCAGTGAATGCAGGTAGATGGGCACAGATACCATGACTAGCCCGGAACCAAATTCATGACAAGCAGTAAGCTTTGGCTGAAAGGGATGTGATTATCTCCTGGCCACCACTGGCTTCTTGACGAAGCAGTGGATGGTGGGCACATGCTGCTTTTTAATATCAACGAGAGAGAGATACAGAGTGTCAGAAGGCAGCAAGTATAGAAAGGAGAGAGAGGAGGTATTAACCTCCATCTACCAATGTCTGATATTCAAGAATAGTTGCTATTCTGTTTAGAATTATGGAGTTCCTAGAGCAATGACTGTCCTGGGACAGGACCTAGGCAATGCCCTGCCCTAACGCCGCCCTGGCTGTTTTTTAATGTAGGGTAACCTGCCCTAAGCCTGGAGATACCTACCTTACAGGGAGAAGCCTTTTGCTGAATACTCCGGGGAAGGGGGGGGGGGGGGGGGAAACACAGAGAAGGACATCAAGAAGGAGAGCAAAGAGTCCTAATGAATGAGCAGACTGGACCAAACCGAGTTTTGTCACCACCATACAACAGTATAATGGGTTCAACTGATAGTAGGTAGATTATTGAGTGGCACTATAGGATTATTTATTTATTAGAAGAAGGGTAACTTAAATAAGAAGTCCAAGCTTTTTGTAACCAGTAATCAGCCATGCCTCCCTCCCCCTGTGCTAAGCGTGCTTTGGTCATTAAAATAAAAAAAATTCACCTGATCACAGCTTTCCTCCCCTAAAGCCCGCAGAGGGTAGGAACCTGCATGGCAGCCGGAGACTTGAGTGACAGTTCATCTTCCATTGAGTGAGTGAGTTGTTTTTTATTTTATAGGTATAGTGTTACAAAATGTTCGGGCTTCCTCTTTAAGGTTAAAAGGAATTCAGAAGGGATTGAAGAGTGCTTCATACATTGTTGCTTTAAGGGTTTAATTTGAGGAGTCCTTTTTGTTGATCTGTACTTGCAAATCAGTAATAGAATTACAATTGTGACACCCTCTTTCCTTCTTATATGTGGTCTTTCTTAGAGGAGGACTATCATGGCCCATTGATAAAAATCCATATAAATATGCTGGATGGCAGGAGGTGGGGACACTTATATATTGGCATCAAGAAATATCCGGCCAGGTTTTTATTCATTCTTTAATGGAAGGAAGGGCATATGGGGGGGGGGGGCATGCCCTGATGCACTCGGACCTGGCCCCCCTGGATTTGCTTGGCGTGAGTTTTATTCATTTCGGTTGTATAAGTGATCCCTCCTCTCATTATTCTGTGTTTACAAGGATTTTGAATATTATACAATTTTGCCTTACAACTCCTAAAGTGGAACAACACCCAGGGGGGATCGGCCCGGGAATCTATAAGATTCCCGGGCCGATCAGATCCCTCCCCGCGGGACATCCGTTCCAACGGCGCATGCGCGGGCCGCGGCCGTGTCTCGCGCTTCCCTCTAGCAGGGCGCGCACCCGCGCCGGCCGTTTGTGAATGGTCGGCGCGGGCGCGCTCCCTGTTAGAAGGAAGAGCGAGACGCGGCCTCCAGCGCTCAGAGCCGCTGTGGTTGGACGCCACTTGTACGTGCATACCACAGCGGCTCTGAGCTCTCTGATTGGACGAGCGACCGCGTAGGAGCGTGTTTACGGGCGTTCTGGGGGATTTCACACAGCCGGGCACCCCCGATCGGAGTGCCCCACCGAAGTGGACCAAAACCCAGGATAGTCAAAATCCTGGGTGTTGGTCCACTTTAATTACTCTTACATGAGCTCCACTTTGGAAAATGCTGCATGCAGTCTTTTGTCCACAGTGTAGCTCATATATTTCTATGTGCAGAGCAGATATAGCCCATGTATTGCACTGTGTTGCAGCTTGGTACTCACTGCCTCCTAGTCTATCACCAATGGACCCCTCTGCCATCAGCTGAGTTGGCACCAGTCCCTGAATCCTTAACGCCTCCTCAACATCCAGCCTCTGATGGCTTCTCCAGCTGCTGCCTCCTGCATGCTACCAGAATTATGGCTGCTGCTGGGTGGCCGATGGGGCTGAGTACACCCTGGAATTTTATCTAAGAGGGGGTCTGGTAGGTGGCATGGCTTCTTCATTGACAAGCTGCAAAAGTGGTGAACACGAAGATGTGTGCCATTGATGGTTATTTTACAGTATTTTCTGGGTACTCCTGCTGAACAATTTGTGGCAATCTGTGTTCCCAGTCGCACAACCTCTTCGCCATTGCTACTTTTCTTTTAGTGCTCCTAGACATGGCCGCTCATTGCTGCTAAGCATCCTCTAATGCAAATTGTGGCTTTCTGCTCAAAAGTGCTGCAGAAGGCAACAGCAGTGGCAGGCCTGGCCAGAGGTAAAATGTCACCCTGTTCAGGAGTTTGTAAATTCACATAGGGAACTCAGGGAGTGATAGATGGTGCATTGAAAAAGAGAGAACTCAAGGTAGAAAAGAGAGAAATGAGGAAATGTGATAAAAGGAGAGAGAAGAAAACATGGGAAAAATAAAGTAAGACTTTGTGAAAAGTTGAAACAAGAGATGATGACAATGTGGAAACGAGGTAAATGGTAGATATAAAAAGTAGAAGGGGTGAAGAGAGAAGGGGAATTATGCAAGTGACATAGATGACAGGTGAGAGCAATGAGATAAAGAGAGATGGAGAAAAAGTGTAATAAGAAGTAATAGAGGGAATATAAAAAGGAGAAAGAAGAAAGGAAAGAAAATGCCGGCAAGGTGAAAAAAAGGAAGGTGACAACACATTGGAAGAGAGATGGAAATTTGAAAGAAGGAACAAATATCGAAACGAGAATGAGGAGGAAATGTAGAAATGAGATGATAAAAGAGGGGGAAAAATAAGAGAAAAATGGACAATTAAAGATAAAAAAGACAAAGAGAGAAATGTAAGAGAAAGGAAAAAAAGAGAAAGAAGTGTCTAAATGGTGTCTCCAGGCGCCCTGTGCAGCCGCACAGCTCATACACCCCAAAGGCCGTCCCTGTGGCAGTGGTGCGGTGCTCCGCCATGTTTTGGGTGCTCCCATACACAGGGCATTACACAACAGTAATGAAAACTAACATAAGAATGTACACTAATGCTGGCTTTACACAGAGCGATTATCCAGCGAGAAATCGATAAAGCGATCGCAATTTACGTGGAAACAGCCGCTGCGATCAAGCGATGAACGAGAGTTGATTAATTGCTCTGCTGTCATTTCGTTTTGGCTGACCACAAATGTTCTCGTTCATTGTTTGATGGTCAAAGTCTGTAAACAGAAGTCGCCCTCAAACCACTGTTTTTCTTTGAGAACAAGTGACACGCGCGATCGCTCTAGTGACCGATCGACCAAACAAATCTGAACATAATCGCTCAATCGCAGAAGATTTGCATTGCTGAGCCAATTGATCCTCTCGTGTAAACCCAGCATCAATCTACATTACTCCAGTAGGGTCACAGACAGAAAGCATTACAGGTGTATAATGATGGCCCTTCCCTTTCTATAAGCGTGTAAATGCTGACTGGAGGCACTCAGGATATATGACATACAATATATTCATTGTGACGAAGTTAAACTGCTACAGAAAGGGTTAATAGTTTTCCCCAAGTAGCGAGCGTATCGCTGACTTCAGGGCTCGCAGGTGCCCTCTACTGGCCACAGGTGGGACTGCACGTGTTTCCGGCAAATAGTAGCGAGGCGCCGGGCAAGTTACATAGTGGCGGGTGGGCGCGCCCCCTCCCCGCAGCAGCAGAGGCATTAGGCCCCGCCCAGGCATTAGGCCCCGCCCCTCCATCCCTTCTCCGCTCAGCGGCGACTCGCAGTCTTGTAGCACGCGGAGTCCAGGGCGGGCGTGTTGGCCGGTGTTTCTGTGGCAGCCGCTGTCCGGGGTGCTGAGCGCTGCTGAGCGGGAAAGGTGCTGCTGGGATGGCCGCTGGGGGGCAAGTTGCCCGGACTCTGCCCGGCTGATGCTGGTGCCCTTCTCGTGCTCCGGGCTCAGGAGGAGGAGGACCAGGGATGAGGTTTGCTGCTCGCCACCGGCCCCGGGACATGTTGCTCATCGCCATGCTGCTCATCGCTCTGCTGCCGGAATCTATGGCGGCGCCGACCCCGACTGCCGACGAGATCAACCGAGGAGTTGTAAGTGCCCACCAGGACAATGCTTGTGCCCGAGGAGAGCCCATCAGCATCTTGCCAGGGAGAAGTGCCCCTGCCCGAGGGGAGCCCATCAGCAGCTTGCCAGGGATAAGTGCCCCTGCCCCAGGAGAGCCCATCAGCATCTTGCCAGGGAGAAGTGCCCCTGCCCGAGGGCAGCTTGCCAGGGAGAAGTGCCCCTGCCCCAGGAGAGCCCATCAGCAGCTTGCCAAGGACAAGTGCCCCTGCCCCAGGAGAGCCCATCAGCAGCTTGCTAGGGAGAGGTGCCCCTGCCCCAGGAGAGCCCATCAGCAGCTTGCCAGGGATAAGTGCCCCTGCCCCAGGAGAGCCCATCAGCAGCTTGCCAGGGATAAGTGCCCCTGCCCCAGGAGAGCCCATCAGCAGCTTGCCAGGGAGAGGTGCCCCTGCCCGAGGGGAGCCCATCAGCAGCTTGCCAGGGAGAAGTGCCCCTGCCCGAGGGGAGCCCATCAGCAGCTTGCCAGGGAGAAGTGCCCCTGCCCCAGGAGAGCCCATCAGCAGCTTGCCAGGGAGAGGTGCCCCTGCCCCAGGAGAGCCCATCAGCAGCTTGCCAGGGAGAAGTGCCCCTGCCCCAGGAGAGCCCATCAGAAGCTTGCCAGGGAGAAGTGCCCCTGCCCGAGGAGAGCCCATCAGCAGCTTGTCAGGGAGAAGTGCCCCTGCCCCAGGAGAGCCCATCAGGAGCTTGTCAGGGAGAGGTGCCCCTGCCTGAGGAGAGCCCATCAGCAGCTTGTCAGGGAGAGGTGCCCCTGCCCGAGGAGAGCCCATCAGCAGCTTGCCAGGGAGAGGTGCCCCTGCCCGAGGAGAGCCCATCAGCAGCTTGCCAGGGAGAGGTTCCCCTGCCCCAGGAGAGCCCATCAGCAGCTTGCCAAGGACAGGTGCCCCTGCCCCAGGAGAGCCCATCAGCAGCTTGTCAGGGAGAGGTGCCCCTGCCCGAGGAGAGCCCATCAGCAGCTTGCCAGGGAGAGGTGCCCCTGCCCCAGGAGAGCCCATCAGCAGCTTGCCAAGGACAGGTGCCCCTGCCCCAGGAGAGCCCATCAGCAGCTTGCCAGGGAGAGGTGCCCCTGCCCCAGGAGAACCCATCAGCAGCTTGTCAGGGAGAGGTGCCCCTGCCCGAGGAGAGCCCATCAGCAGCTTGCCAAGGACAGGTGCCCCTGCCCCAGGAGAGCCCATCAGCAGCTTGTCAGGGAGAGGTGCCCCTGCCCGAGGAGAGCCCATCAGCAGCTTGCCAGGGAGAGGTGCCCCTGCCCCAGGAGAACCCATCAGCAGCTTGTCAGGGAGAGGTGCCACTGCCCGAGGAGAGCCCATCAGCAGCTTGCCAGGGAGAGGTGCCCCTGCCCGAGGAGAGCCCATCAGCAGCTTGTCAGGGAGAGGTGCCCCTGCCCGAGGGGAGCCCATCAGCAGCTTGCCAGGGAGAGGTGCCCCTGCCCCAGGAGAGCCCATCAGCAGCTTGCCATGGAGAAGTGCCCCTGCCCGAGGAGAGCCCATCAGCAGCTTGCCAGGGAGAGGTGCCCCTGCCCGAGGGGAGCCCATCAGCAGCTTGCCAGGGAGAGGTGCCCCTGCCCGAGGAGAGCCCATCAGGAGCTTGTCAGGGAGAGGTGCCCCTGCCCGAGGGGAGCCCATCAGCAGCTTGCCAGGGAGAGGTGCCCCTGCCCGAGGAGAGCCCATCAGGAGCTTGTCAGGGAGAGGTGCCCCTGCCCGAGGGGAGCCCATCAGCAGCTTGCCAGGGAGAGGTGCCCATGCCCGAGGGGAGCCCATCAGCAGCTTGCCAGGGAGAGGTGCCCCTGCACTGCCATGAGGAAGAACTTGGAAGGCTTGAAAACAGCTGCATGAAACATATGTAGTAAAAAGAAATGCCCCATCACCAAGGGGGTTAGGGCGCTTCACATGGCTGAGATAGATAGATAGAGGGGGCACTTATAGTAATGTTCAAAGCGCCATAAATGAAGGTGCTGCCAGACAGCAGGAGGGTCAGGGGGCTACAAGTTGTTAGGGCTGACTGCAGGGCACCCCCTGCACAGGCAACCCTTAAAGTAGTGTCTGCACTGGGGGGCTGCCAGACATCAGGAGGGTCAGGGGGCTTCAAGTGGGCAGAGTGCTGGACACCCACTATATAGGGGCACTTACAGTAATGTCCAAATCACTCTGTGGGTCTGGCAGACAGCAGGGGGTCAGGGGGCTGCAAGTGGCTGGGGAAGATGGCTGACCACCACCTACTATGTAGGAGGCACTTATAGTTATGTCCAAAGCTGGTGTACTGGTGGGCTGGCCGCTAGCAGGGGTAAGGGGCTGCAAGTGTATTTGGAGATTTTTGGCTACATTCTAATAGGGGGGGAATTATTATGTCCAGATGACACTGCAGTGGAGGGTTGGCAGACAGTAGATATGGTCAGGGAAGTTGCGAGTGTCTGGGGGAGACTTGCAATGTCCAGATCACTCTGCACTGGCAACAGGCTGACATTAATAGGGTAGGGGGTGCAAATGTCTGAGCTACATTCTATATACAGTGGGCAGTAATAGTAGTGGTGCTTGTTATTGTCCAAATCAATCTGTGCTGGGAGTCTAGCTGCAGACTGAGGAGGGGGTTGTGGGCTGCTTCAAGTGTTTGCAGGAGACTTGCTGGCTATTATCTAGTGGGCAAATATAAAAGCAGAATTTTCAGTGTACAGATCATTCTGCACTGGGAACTGGCAGACAACAAAGGGGGTCGAGGCTGGCATCAGGGTGAAGCTATAAGGAACAGTTGAATGCCTACATTTATAGGAGAAATCACCTGTTGCATGCTGGACACTCATTATCCAGTGAGCAATGATTGGAGTGGTACTTGCAATGTCTAGATTACTTTGCACTGGCTTTCTGGCACGCTACAAAGGCGGAAAGAGAAAGGCTCTGGGGGCTTTATGTGTCTATAGAAGCATAGGCATCAAACTAGATTATGTTATACACTTTTTGTAGACTGAAAAAATGCTTAGTATATGCATTGCTGGTTGGCCTCGCTACAAGAGATCCCAGTGCATAAGGCTCATCTAATAGCAGCATAAAGAACAGTGAACACCAGTATTGTAGATTAGACAAAACTGTGAAACTTAGCTTAGTGGAAAGGATTACTGTTTCCCCAAGGCACTGACACGTTTCCCTAAGCTTCATATGGTCAGTCACATATAAGCAAGATCTTGGTAAATCATTAGCTGGTGATGACTGGTCAATATGCACATGGTAGCATCGATCCCTACAGCTGCAAGTGGCTAAGTGAGACTTGGCATCATACCAGGCATAGAGCAGAATGAGTCACACACTGGAATGCTAATGTTAATGAGTGCCCACTTTTCAGATGTGCTATTATGCAAGCTGCACTAACTGGCATAAATGTAAGGCATCCTGACACATGAGATGCATTTATCATCACTGTGCTGGGTATGGGGTTTCATCAGTTCAGATCAGTCAGAACCAGTTGTTGCTGGTAGTAAAGGGTTACTGCTGTTTCCTCTATGATTGCAACTTTGTAAAATACTATAAAGTGTTACTATTATATAACATGATGCTCCATGGGACAGTCACAAGAAAGGTCAGTGATTAACTGTCCTTATGTCCTCCGCAGCAATCTCCACTACTGAGTCTATGGAGAATTGAGTTGTGGGTGAATTGAAATACGCCATGCATAGGAGTGTTGATGAGTGAGGGTGACCCCTCTGTATATTAGCTCGTCTAGCCATTTGTGTGTGATCTGATGCAGTGTAGTGCATCTGAAGGGCTAACAAATCTTGCCAACTGGAATGTGTCAGAGGGGATAAGTGGAGTAAAACATACAGACTTATGTTGGTTTCATGAAAAATAAGCTACAAAAATATGAGTGCATGGGGGCATATGAATGATGGCACTGAAGTTTAGAAAAGAAATGAACTGCTGCATTCTGGTCACTCTTTATTCATACATGATATTATGCCCTCGGAAGATAGGAGACTGGCACTACACAGGGGTTATTGGCTGGGTGATGCTTGGCATTATATAAAGTATATGTTACATGCAGGACTGGTAATGTGATCAGTTGCATATATTTAGGAACAGAAGTATCCCATAGTACAAGCTGCCCTAATGGAACAGGCACATAGGAGGTATATGTAAAGTGATTTCCATTTTGGTAGACAGCTGACTCCCCCTTATAGCCCTTATAGCTGGAGGTAATTGAACAGAGAATATATATATATATATATATATATATATATGCAACAAATGGGTGAAATAGTATTTGAACCCTTTGTAATATATACAGGATGCTGTCTTGCTGTAGGTAATTTATTATGATATTGCATATGAAGGAGCTACTTAGTATTAGCCATGGTTATATGGTGGGTGGAAAAAAGGGGTTAAACATAAGTCAGTTGGTTACCATGACAGTCCAGAAATGAGATTCTGCATACTGGATGTTTATGGCATTGGAGGAGACTAAGATGCATTATCCACTGGTATGTGAAAGGCAGGATAAAGCAGCAGGAAGATCACAAACAAGTTAGATGTTACATTCATTTTAGGAGAGAAATCATCTGCTGCATGTTGCATACTCTTTATTTATTTATCAGTGATAATATCAGTGACACTTGCGGATGTCCACATTACTCTACACAGGGTAGCTAGCAAACAGCAAAGGGAGGCAGGGGGTCTCTGAAGCAGCGTGCGTCTGTTAATGAGATGGATTGCACACATTTTAGAATAAATATATGGCACCCTTTAAGCTGCGCTGATGCCTAGAAGTGTAGTTTACGCCACCTAATAGTGAGAACCTTAGGAACTGCTGATTAAAGGGTTACTACCGTCTCCCCAATATGATCAGTGATGTCCGGGTCATTCTGCTCTGAGTATCTTGCAGATACAAAATGAATGCAGGAGATGTAAGGTTTAGGGCTGTAAGTGGCTTGGAGAGGCTTGGCATAATATCAGGCATGAAGCAGAATGTGTTACACACATGGTTGCTAATGTGACGCTCAGCACAGATTTTAGAATGTTAATATGCCATAATACAGGCTGTCAGCATTGAAAGGAATCAGCATTGAAATACAATCTGGGATTACCATTTACAGTGCATCAGATCCAAGATTCCAGCATTTTGATCTAGCAATATTACTGACTGGTAGTGAAGGGCGACTTCACTATAAAGGGCAACTTTACTAAAAATATATACATTGTTGTCATCACTTGTAATATGATGAACATGTGACAGATAAATTGATATACAATGATTTCTTGCATGTATGTACTATATAGCACAACAACAAACCTAACTTGCAGATTCAATGCCGGAATTTAAATTGGTCCAGTATCAGTGCAATGGTATATAAGGGTCCCCAACATACTGTCCTATGTTATGCATTGCATTGCATCCAGTACAACACAGTAATCATTTGTATGTGAGAAGCAGGATAAAGAGGGTAAAATGCACAAAACAAATATCACATATCGTGATATTTCAAAAGAGAATTAGGCTGCTGCATGCTATTTAGTGAGCGGAAAAATGATTGTCACTTGGGAATAGCCAGACCATTCTGCACTGGACCCTGCAGACAGAAAAGACAGGCAGGGGGGCACTGGCAAAGTCTAGCACTCCGCAGACTTGGCATCATACCAGTGTGAAGCAAATGTGTTACACTCATGACTGCTAATGCGAAAAACTGCCTAGATCCTGAAATGGGAATATAACACACAATCCCTATGCAATGTCTCCAAAACTTAGACAATCCCATAATTTGACTAGATATTAAGTTAAGACTAGAACATTTCACATTGTTTAATAATCAGACAATTAGATTGTAAAGTGTGTGGCCTTCTCAAGGTCTGGTCTCAAGTACTGATTGTCTGGAAGCAAAGGCACTTAGCAATTAGCACTCCCATGCAGAATGTAGGCTTCTTGACATATCGCCCTACCTTTCTGTATATTTAGTCATTGACATGATGCTAGTGTTTGAGCAAACGCTTTTAATTAGAACTGATTTAGAGTATCTTCTTACATGCTTAAAAACAGAACATGGTTTGAGCAACAAATTTCCCTGAAGCTATTTAATACCTGTGTGTTGTTCAGTCAGAAGATTGGAATTGTGCAATCATACATAGATATCATAGATATCACCTTGTTGCAAAGATAAACAGTGAGCACCTCCAGAATAATAAGGGTTATTTGTACTTAACTAGTGGCATGTTTCTTGCATGAGCTGGTTAGTATATGGACATAGCTTTGTAATGGGGAAGGGGGGGGGGGGGGAATGTTTCAGATGATGTTAAACATAATTATGGTTTCTTGCATCTCAATCTGTAAATTATTACTTATTAGACTGTTGGTCCAATATATACCGCAGCATGGGAGCATCCCCATTCTTTAGTCAAAAACAAAGACAAATCTACACTTCTCTGCCACTTCTTTACTGCTATCTAGTTTTTGCCACCTTCTGCTTCTGCCTATCATCTTCTAGTTCTTGTCACCTTCATCACTACTGACAAACATCTTCCAGTCTTTACTACTTTCTGTGTTGCTGTTGATTCTCATCATCCTCCATTCCTAGCTGTCTTCTCCTCCACCCCTGAATAGTCCACTGTTACTGCCAGTCGTCCTCTGGTTCTAACCATTCCCCATTGACAGCGATCATCCTCTGGTCCTTATTCCAGCCATTAGCAGGTCTGCACATGGGACAGTCGGCTCACCAATCCAGTGGGTGGGGCCCACTGGAGATTCATCATGCAGCCTAGCTCAAGTTGGCCTCCTTAAAGTGGACCAAAACCCAGAATTTTGACTATCCTGGGTTTTGGTCCTTGCCCCCAGGGCATCCCGATTGGGGGTGCCCCGCTGTTTGAAACTCCCCAGGTTGCCCAAACAAATTCACCTCTTCCTGGTTTTCAGGCTACCTGGGGGGGGGGGGGGGGGGTCACACAGCAATCAGGGTGCTCCAGGGGGAGCAAGTATGCCTGCCCTGGAGTCTCAGATCCCAGGGTGGGATTTGGTCCTCTTTAGGATGCCAGGACACCTGCCGGATATGCCTACAACTGACACAAGTCCTGCACCACAAAGCTGGTTTTCACCATTTCCTCATTCAAACGCAGTTGCCGCCCATGTGACTGTTGTTACTCTTCAGTTACAGCCCCATCTCCCAGACATTCCAAACTGGCTCACCCGAAGTCAGACAAAAAAAAACGTATGGGGTTTTGAGCTGCCACACTGCTCACATGCCCCATGTGTCTGTTGAAGGTCAATGGAGTTTGTTGGGCAAGTGGCATGTAAAAATATGCTAGGATTCCAGACAAGTACAGCCTGATTTTAGGCTTCTTTTAATCATTAACCCAAATCAGGGTCCCCCATGGGCGTAGTTGTAAGCAGAACCTCACTTGTTTTTGATTGGAGGGCAATGGACCTACTTTAACAAACCCCACTAGTGAACTGCTATTTTTATTTACCCCTGGCTTTGTATTCCTCGGCATCTACATATTCAGATTGCATCTCCAGGGGCAGTAATTTCATACATAATTCAAAGGAGGACTGTAAGCTCATGAGGTTTGAACAATGTCATGTTCAAATCTAAGGTGCTGGGTAATGATGCAATCCAGCAATCGCTGGTGCTGCTACTGCTACTTAAATAAATGGCAATCTGGGACACCAGGGAAATTTCAGGATCTATTACTGAGAAAGGAGAGAGGACAGGGTGGTAAAAAAACATCCAAAAGGTACTGCCTGTGGGGTGAGGAATGCAATGGATATTAGACAAAAAGGTTTTAGTCTGGGTGGAGATATACAAAACATGACCTGTTGGTGACTCCCGAGGATAGGGCTGGGGAACACTGGTATAGAGGGTAAAGGTTTTAAATAAATCAAGGAGATCAAACCTCTCCTCTTGTTTGAGCTTGACAAAGGAAGTTTTTTTTAAAAGGAAAAGTACATTTGCATGGACTTAAAAGTTTGTCAGACCTCAGATCGGGGTGCCCTCATGCACAAAACACCCCACTTACTTCCCACCCACTCCGACGCCACACATCTCTCACCCCCCAGCACTGGTATGAGAAGCCAGAGTGGCAGGTGGCCTCAGTATGATGTACTCCCATTGAGACTAATAGGCGCCTTCATACACAGAAGTTCCTTGTGTACGGAGGCATAGGAGGGGATTCTTTGCTTTAAGAGCAGTGACACTCTCCACCAGAGGAGGTAATCTCGAAGAATACACTGAAATAGTTAAAAACTGGCCTGGATGCCTTCCTCAGATGTAATAACATTATCAACTATGGCTACTAGATCATTCAAAAACAGACTGAACTGGATGGACTAAAGTCTTTTTTCAGCCTTACATACAATGTTACTATGTTACCCACATATTTCAGTCACAGAGTGCACCGTACTGAGGCCATGCCCACACACCACAATGGTTTTTCATACCAGTGCTTTGGGTGAAAGATGTGCGACATGTGGGTAGCATGTATAAGGGGTGTCTCATGACCAAGGGCACCCCTTATTTGAGATCTGAGGGGTAAGTTCACTTACCCTTGGACTTATCATTTAACAGAAAATCTTTGAATGTCACCAGGGTTAAAATGTGTTGATCTATATCAGATATGGGTTTCTGTGGTTTTGATACCTCTTGGCTGGTAGTTTTTCTTTCACATGAATTTCCCATTTGATCATCACAAGCAAGTGAAGCATATCTTCCCATTGGGGTCACAGAAAGCAATAAAAATGTTTTGCTGGAATTCAGCTTTATAACTTGCATGTAGACCTGCATAGCTTAATAACTCTCTGGCAACATGAATGGTCGCATTTACTGTACTACTGTCTATCAGCTGTCAGCACATTCACCATTGCTAATGGAACATTTGAGGGAAAGAGTTAATCTGCTGCCTCCTTTGAGGTTGTGATTGGGTCAGAATGCCTGGCTTCCAATAAGGAAATCTCTGGGATTTAATCGCCCCTTTTTCTTCTCTTGCAAGCAGTGAATCGTGAGATTGCTCTACACGTTCTATACTGCTTTATAAATGGACAAAGCTAGAGGCACATTGCTTTAAAAAAAGAAAATGGTTTACTCCCTCTGTTTTCATATCAGCCTGCTAGAATGCATTTCATTAGTAATTAATCTCCAGCCTATTATAAACACGACTCCACCAGGTAACAGCAATGCTTTGAAAGGTCAGGATAGGCTTAGCACACTCTTGAAAGCAGATTTTTAATCAGGTAGCATTGAGATAAGCTACCTAGAGACATAGGGCATTAAAATAAATTGCGGTTGCTGAATGATCTTTAGCCTGGCAGTGATATATTTGTATCTTACTAGCACATTTGTACTTGTTGGTCATTGGTATGTTTAGTGTATATGTGGGTTTGATAGGGATGCAAGAGCAGATCTAGGGGAGATATATTTAATTATAGGTAGAGGTATGAGTTCCCAACCCAGCATATACCAGCATGAAAACAGAAATGCTTAAGGGGCACAGTAATGCTGATCCATTCCAGACCATTTTTTTAGTATCTAAAATTCAGTTTCCATTTCTGGACCACAGGCTGAAAGTAAGCGATACCCGAAAATAACGAAAGCAGCAGATAGGCTCTTGGTGAAAATATCCATCAAGTGGTTAAAGTGCCTCTTTGGGCAAATCGAATAGAAGAAACCTCACTTACCACACTGTCCATGGCGGCTTGATCCCTACAAGCGCCCAGTATGAGAAGGAAAAAATTCTGCCTCCTCCTCACCCATCCTGCTGCCCTGTACCAGTAGGTGGCTTGCTTTGCCTCTACTTTAGCAGCAGGCAGTGCCCCCTTTGCATAATTGAGCACAATGAGGATGTATAAGGAGGCCTAGTGTATGGCTTGCACCACTAACAGGGACCCTAACTAGTGAGGGGCGAACCCAAACCGCAAAGTTCGGGTTCCCAAACAAGTTCAGTCTTCAGCTGGCCAGACATGTGTAGCAGGCTTGCGAAAGGGGCCAATAAACCTGCCCATGGCAATGTCCATGTATTTTAATGCAGACAAATGTCCATAATTCGAATTTCCAAATAGAAGGGGTTCAGCGCCCATAAGGAGGCAGGTGGAGAAGGTGTAGGTCTATTTTAAGGGTCTACACTTGTCATTTTAATCTGTCACTTCTACACAATAGAGTTCCCATGTCTCTGATCCAGTGACACCCATGGCATTTCTGATATCGCTTGTACAGGAAGTGGGGCTAAATCTCCACAATAGTAATATAAGAAGAAACATGATTTATACAGTGACCCCTATTCATTTTCCACTGATCAAATACTAAAGTGCAAGGCTGTCATACTGTTCTATTGGTGGGAACAGTGTGACAGCCTCACAATCAGCCTTTTAGAAGATTAGCAATGGCGGCCCTGTGTTCCTCCCTCCTCAGTCTATCTTTAACAAGCTCTGCTGATTTTCTAATGTGTAATATTAAATTCACTGAATAGTCCAAGTACACACGTGCGGGGAAGCTTGAACCAATCTTTCTTGAATATTTGTACTGCATTTTTAAGCTTTCTTGTTCAAATTGCTATCCATCTAGCTATAAAAGTGTGTTTTGTACTAGCGAGTGAACTTTTTGTCTTTTTCTATTACCACCATATACTTTCTTGGAGCTAGGTAATTTATTATGCACAGAGAGGACCCAAGGGGCATCTGTAACCACATATGACCTATCCGAGAGCTGTCATTTCCTCTGCTCAGTGTCCGAGCTGTGACAGTTAGTGATAAAGCCCCTCTGCTCCAGATAATGTCCCCTCCCTGAACTTTGCCCCCTCTCCAAGACTGTCCTCATTAATTTTTATTACGTTGTCACACTTTTATTGAAGTTTTACCTAAATATATATGTCTCTTGTGTTGGTATATCATGTTACAGCATGATGTACAATGAACATATATAAAAAAGTGCTCATTTTCTTTTCAAAGAAACCACAATTTACGTAGAGCTAAAAGTTTGCACACTTGTAGTCTGGTCAAAAGCGTGTAATGTAGGTCACAACAAATGTCACTGACAACATGGCGTTCTCGCATTCATTTATCTTTAATCACCGGAGGGACCTGTAGCCCACAATGCTTCTAGAGCACGGCTAGAGAGGCAGCAAGCAGGGTGGAACTTTAGAGGGCAAGCTTACAGCTTTGGATATACCATACAAAGGCCTCGATTCAATGAAGGGTGAAAACAATTCTCATGGTAGTGAGAAATTCACTTGATGAGAAAAAAGCATCAGAATGTCACTGTTGCGGAATCACTAGCTAAGAAACAAATGAAAGTCTATAGTACCTTTTTACTCCTAAGAAAAGTAGAGAACTTACACTGTAGTAAAAAGTGCCATTGACTTTCATTGTCTTTTTATCTGGTGATTCAGTAACAGTGACATTCTTTTGCATTTTTTACTACCATGAGACATTTTATTGAATCAAGGCCAAATTTTGGTGCTTAAAGCGGACCTTCACTCTGAATAAGAGTCTATCTTATATGTTTCCCACACCCTGTACATACAGATTGTCCACATTAAAAATCACCCTACCTGCATCTACTGCATGTTATGAGCCTTTAAACATCCAAGATGGCGGCTTATGGAAGCTGCCATCTTATCAGGCAGCCTGCAAACAGGAAGTGCCTCCTGACTGTGCTGCTCTGCATTCTGGGACTGCTGACCGTTACCTGACCCCAGCTCTGCTCTGTCTGAGCAAAGCACAGCTATAACCCGCCCCCCTGTACTTTATCCCACTCTCCTCTCCTCAGTAAGTGTGATGCTTCTGAGTCAAGATGGCGTCGCCCGTATCCTAAATTCCTGAACAGAGTTGCAGCCCAGTGGGGGATAGAATAATAAGTTAGTGACTAAAAACGTAAAATATATTAATTTTAGATGCTGGGGAACCATTTTTTAAGAGTTTGGGCTTTTCATTAAATCGCGCTGAAGGTCCGGTTTAACTTGTGTTTTTTTTCTTACACTCTAGCTGGGACATAGCACTTCATTTTCAGTTAGTTTTAGGTTATTTTACGATGCGGATAATCCACCACTGATGAAATGGTATGAGAATAAAGTACCTCTTGAAAATAGTTCTACGCCATAGACAAGTAAATCTTATCCATACATTTTTACTCTGCCCATTATAACATATAAAACCATTGTCCAGACATTAAAATAAACAATACTATACTCATATATCCCCTGTAGATGCCGTCCCTAGTGCTGGACACACATAATTGATTGTCCAATCAGGATGTTGACCATCCTGGGTTTTCCTGGAGTATCTGGATTACCTACTATGTGAAACCATCGGATTGCCCTCAAAATTAATGCATAATAAGGCACAGCATACCGCTCTGTTTGGAAAGTGAATAAAATAGGGAGAGAGAAATCAGAGAGGCACTGTTCCTGGTCTCCCTCCACACTCCCATGCCAGCCTATCTGAATGGCTGGGAGCCGAAATGTGCATTAGTCACTAGATGCCGAGGATGCACCCTTGGATCATCAGTGATGTAAGTATATCACAATCCCAGTTCCTTTCACATAGCAGGGCATCCCAAATGGGGCTAGGGAATCAGACGGCCCTGGAGTCGTTCACCACTAACCCCAGCCCCAGTACTTACCTACTTCTGTGCTCCTATGCACATTGAGGTCCGACATGACCACCTGCAGTGAGGTTCGTGGAGAGGTGCTTGCACTGTGATCTACGTCTGCCCATCCCTCATTGGATACCTCAACCATCGTCAAGTTCAGGGGCCTACAAGACTTATTTAACTTGGGGGGGAACTGTTATTTAGATAGACTTTTCTATAATTTGGTAATACACTATATTGTCATATGTCATTGTGTTCTGATCCCTTTAAAGGGACTGTCAAGCAGATGCCAAAAAGAACAGCTGCTGGGCACAAAAATGCATAAGGTTTTTTTTTGGTCTAGACAGTGCCTTGAAATTGGACCAAAAGTCATATCTGTGCCTCGCAAAAATACATTGCTGGGTGCAGGGGCTAAGGTGGGGGTTGGGCAGTGATTCCCACTATAGGGCATCCCCAATCAGAGTACCTTCTCAGAATCATAGTGACTAAAGTGGCCGAAGTCAAATATAAATGTTGGTCCAGTTTAAGCTCTGATTCTGCTCATCAGCAAATAAATGCTAGGCAGGTAGGGGGTGGTCTTCAGTGTGCTTTGTTATTTTGACTGCCCTGTGCTGGAGACCTCTGGGACTTTCCCAGGTGCAATGTAGTTGCTGACTTATTTCAGCTCCATTCTTAAGCTACTGTATGTAGTCTTTTTACTTTCCTGATAGAGATGGTTTATGAAGCATGATGGATGATTTCATCCAAACTTTATTTCATTGTGACTGTGAAAAACCTAAGAGCCTCGTTCTGATTAGGTAGGGATGGT
The DNA here is from genome assembly GCA_027917425.1 of Gastrophryne carolinensis. Lineage (NCBI taxonomy): Eukaryota > Metazoa > Chordata > Amphibia > Anura > Microhylidae > Gastrophryne > Gastrophryne carolinensis. The sequence continues at coordinate 481,269,126 of CM051234.1, read as the reverse complement.
AGCATGTAGACTTCTAAGAGCTGTTTGATTGCACAGGGGAACACTTTGTCCTACATGAGCGATAATTATAATGCACATCATAAAATATAATGCAGATTACTTTTTTGGCATCTCATCTCTATAATCGTTAGAGTCAGGTGGCAACTGCCATTTGCTGTTGGTGTTGGACATAAGGCTTCTTGGCCAAAAAAAAAAAAAGAAAAATAAGAAAAACACTTTAGAGTAATGTTGAGATGTAAAAGACATGAACGGCATGATGATTTTTTTATGTTTTCCAGCGCTAGCCTGGTGCTAAAGACAAGTGACGCCGCTCTGCACGGCAGCACACTATAGGTTAATGATGTGTAGCAATAGGAATTTAAAAAATGAAAAAAATATGACAAGGCCATACTCGGGCCAGCCCAGGAGACTTAGGCCCTTATTTAAGAAGGGATAGCGTCAGGTAGTGGCTGGTTAATGAGAGGTAGTGACTGGTGAACGCCGGACACGGCACGCAATTACACATTTATCAAGCAGAATCTGTTTAGCGACTTGGATAGCGCCATGTAGCGTCCGATTCATCATTTTCCCAGCCTCAGTGAACAGCGCCGGCGTTCAGCCTTGCACAGCGCCAGGTATGACCTCTCGCTACCTGTCGCTCTCCTATACATTTCAATGGACGATCCTTTTCTTCTCTTGAAAAAGGGTTTTTGTTGTTTTTTTCCCCCAAAAAAATCTCAAATAATGCTGTGACCTCTTCTGGCCTTTTCTAAAATTTTTCATTTTTTACATTTATTATTTCTTCAGAAATGACATTACAGGTCTGGCATTAAAGTGGACCAACACCCAGGATTTTGACTATCCTGGGTTTTGGTCCACTTCCGCGGGGCACCCCGATCGGGGGTGCCCCGCTGCGTGAAACCCCCCAGATCGGCCTAAAAAACTCACGTCACCCCGCTCCTACTTGAGCGCTCGTCCAATCAGAGTGCTCAGAGCCGCTGTGGTATCCACGTACAAGCGACGGACAACCACAGCGGCTCTGAGCGCTGGAGGTCGCATCTCGTGCTTCCCTCCAACAGGGAGTGCGCCCGCGCCGGCCATTCACAATGCTAGAGAGAAGCGCGAGATGCGGCCACGGCTCGCGCTTGCGCCGTTGGAACGGGGATAAGGTAAGGTTTCTGGACGTCCTGCGGGGTTTCACACAACGGGGCATCCCGATTTCGGATGCCCCGCGGGGAGGGATCTGATCGGCCCGGAAATCTTATAGATTCCCGGGCTGATCACCCCTGGGTGTTGGTCCACTTTAAAGTGTTCATGTTACAATGTTGCTACAATGTAATTCCATATGTTTTCGCTTTGTCACTAGTGGATAGATGCAGAAAAACAGACTATAAATACACAGCCTCCAGCGCTCTGGGCTTCAGAGAAGATTTTTTCTGTGCCAGAGTTGTGTGAGGCGTTTTTTTTCTTGAATGAGTCGGTCGGTATGAGCAGTCGCTAACATGCGCTCCCATACAGCGCTGTACTGGTCAAATAGCTACTCCTCACAATGTATTCAACATTACTGCACAGTGACTCAGTCGCTATAAACTAGTGACTCACGGCCGAGCACAGTGACTACTAGCGGGCGCTCTGAAAATGCCTGCCTCAGACGCTCATCTGTCGCTACCTAGCGTTAGTGATGAATCAGCCTGATAGAAAAATTGCCCTGGCAGATTGGTGGCCACATGTTGCTGAAGGCACCTGCCTCCCTCTGCCTTCTGCCAATTGAAAGGATGGGCAGCATGACTACATTCTGCCTTCACTATACAGCAATATTTCCTATGGCGCTAGGATATTAGTGCCATGCCGAGCGCCCATGATTTGCTCATGTGTAACAGATGGAAGTTCATTTTCACAATAATGTGAGGCAGCCTTGTCCTGGCGAGTTTGATTTGATCATGTGGGGACCAGAAAAGAACAACCAAAATGTTTGAGTATGCTTTCTAAACAAAGCAGTGACTGTTTTCACCCTATTTATGCAGAAAATACTCAAATACAATTGGGATCTCTCCTATATGTTGGCAATACTGAGGGAATCGAGGGGCGCACAAAGCAGGTTCCAAATTGTTATGATCAGCAGGTAAATGCTAAAGTATTCTTATTGATGTGAATCTCAGCTTGGAATAAATAAGCCTTTCTATAACATGGGGCTGTTCGTATTGTCAGGGCTTAGCTTGGTTGGGTTTTCTTCTAAAACAAATGTCATCAGTATACATATTAATATACCCAGGCTGGCAGATACCACTGCTTCTCCCATTTACTTTCAGATTAGGGTGGAAGGGATGTGTAGATGCTCTGCCGCCTACATCATCAAATATGGAAGGTTAAATCTAGCTTTGCTCATAGTTTTTTCCAATCATTACCCCACCATGACCTGATAACAGCTGGTTAAAAGCTCACAGCAGTCCTTCACTTGTCTTCCAGGCTCCTTCAGATATCAATCACAGTTCATTAAACTCCTCTAATGCCCAAGGGAGCAGCTATGCATTGGTGTACTGTGAAATGACAGCATTTTTTGTTGCAAAGGGGTTAAATCATTATTATCTTGCAGTGGTAATGATGAAACAGTACTCACCCACGCAGCCTATTCTTTTTACACCTAATAAGGTAATAATGAAAATTTCACGTTTCAGACGTTCTGTAAAAAAATTTCCACTAAAGTAAAGTAATAAATACAAATAATGTTTATGTACAGCTCTGTAACTGACTCAGCTCCAGGCTCATTCCCTCCCTGCTGCTCTTTAAAGTCCCTGACCTGGCATATACTAATTTCCTTCCCCCTCGTCCCCCCTTAGGAACTGTGTAAAATGAGCCATTTCAAAGCAAATCTCAGAGTATATGTAAATACCTTATGTAACTGAAGCGGAGCAGCTTTCTTCACTTTAATTTCTTTGTCGTGGCTTAGCTTAGCTCTGTTGTAGTCAGAGATTGCTATGGGACCACTGTGGCTTGTCAGGCTCACGTCTGCTTAGAGCTTCAAGGAATAGCGTTGCTGATGCGTAATTTCTTCACCGTGCTTCACTCAGACAAATTATGCAGCTGTATGTGTATAACACTTTAGATAAAAAGGGTTCTAAAACATTGATTTTCATAGTGTTAAATAGGAACAACACACATGAATTTGTCTTTCTTGTGTGTTGTTCCTCTCTGCGGCGACATCCCAAATTGGGATGCCACGCTGTGTGTACCCCCAGGTCGCCCCGTTTCACTCACGTTCCTTCAGACTCTGGCGAGAGCGAGTGCACGAATTGGCTTATCTGCCGCTCGTCTCTCTTCAGCGCCTGGGCTGATAAGTAGTCGTGCTGCGTCGAAGGGAGCCGAGCAGCGCTGCCAGTTGCACTCCCTACCCACCTGGCAGCCGTGGCATGACCACACCATCCATTCAGGAAGGTTGGGTGCGCGCATGGCTAGGGGTGAGTGGGGATGCGGCCAGAACGCACAGACGCGGCAAGAGCTCCAGGAGAGTGTTCCAGGGGGCTTGGGGGGTTTCACACAGCGCAGCATACTAATTTGGGATGCCCCAAGGACTGGAACTCGGTTGGCCCTGGTGTCTTTTAGACTCCCCGAAGTCCGTCTTAAAGTACAGTTAATTGCTCCTATATTGCATGGTTAGGAAAACGGACATATTTCTGCACAGGTCATAACCTTTGTACTAAACAATTGCGCAGTGATTAAAACTTTAACTGTTTGTGTCCAGAAACCTGTGTACTGATACACTTAAAGCAAAACAAAAGCATCTCTCTAAAAGGCACTGACCTTGCCCTGGGGCCTCCCAAATCGAGATTTCCTGCTGGGTGAAACATCCCTGGGTCGCCGCAAAACTCACCGTTTCAGCCAGTGCCCCTTGGCAATGTAAATAACCACAGCCGCATCACAAGCATTCCTCGGGATCGCTGGCATCTTCTAAGATAGTAGGCTGGCAGTGGGATCTGAAGGGAACTGGGGATGCAGATGCTCTCGCTCCCAATTGCCAAGCTCTGCGTGTAAACAACGCTGCTTGCTGTTCATTAATATGCACATCATATGTCACTGATTGAACGAGTCTCTACAAATGTGCTAAATCCACATCACCCCTGGCCCAAGCTCTTTTCACTGGCGCTTCTGTGTCTGGCTTATGCCGCAGCCATCATTAACAAGGGTACGACCACGGCCTCTTCGTTCACAACAATGAAATGTCAATGAGGTGTGGTAGCACGTCCAGCAGTTCCGCTCCCCCTTCGGGCCTGGGTGGGCGTGATTCGGGGGCCTTGATCCAGTGAACAGCTGATTTACTGATCACCAGACTAGGACCAATCAGTTACAGGGGACAAAGAGTAAGTATCCTTTTATATTTTTTTATTGGTTGGTCAATCACTTTAATGATGTGTTGATACTGGTAAGCCACAAGCCACGTAACTGATGGCTGGTAATTTAAACAAGGTAATGGCTTTAAAGAAAAGCAATTATCATGTTCTGTGCTGGATAGCAATTTCCAGATGAAAAAGACAGAGAACTGGAGCAGAGAGCCCTTCAGTAGTAAGTAGGATGGAATGTGCATAGTTTTCTATCCCAATTCTGTATTCTTTGCTCGTAGGACAGGTATGATGATATTGTTGTACTGAGCCCATTACACAGCAAGTGGCCATTCACCACCCAAGCCCTAGATCTACCTTCAAATTACTGCAGATAGAGTAAATGACTCTGGATAATGTGAGTGCTTCGAGTGATGGCAGAATGGGAATGAGTGAAATTGTGAACATGGATATCTCCCAAGTCTACTGCCAAGGGGTTCTGTACATTGACATAAACGCGGCATGTCATAGCAATTTCATTCTTGCTATCTTACTTGGAAAACACAAAACAACAGCATGCATTTATCCCCTCATATCTGTTTCCGTGCCACAAATCTGAGCTGGAATAGTGTCCCCCATAATAAAAATTATATGAAGCAGAACCTGATCCAAGCAAGAGTACAAATCCACTCAGTGTGTGAAGATTACCTCTCTGCCATTCAAACGCTCTATTTACTGAAGTATAGTACAAACCGCCGGGGCTGGCAACATTAAAGCCAGTGCAGTAGATGTTAGGAGGATATGACCAGAAATGTAGGCAGTACATAAAAGGTGACTTTCAACAACGGTCTTTACTCTTTGAGGATGGCTAATTTATGCTTCATTTAGTCTAACACATCTAGTAAAGGAACTTAATGGAATGATATGCGGGTGAAGTACAAGACACAGCATGGGTTCATTTAGTCGCTGCAGATTTATAGATGTCCTTTCAAGGTTGTTTTGGTTTTATTGCACTTCACTTGGGAATACTTGAGAGTCCATATATATATTCATATATAAGTTCACCATAGTCAGTAATTTAGCAAATGGGGTCTACTAGCAAACATTTAGGCCCTTTATGAAAAAATATAAGCATATTGGAGCATATTTTCTAGGAATAAAGCAGGAAATGCTGCACAGAATAAACAACAGTTACCCTGATCAATCAGTTGGATTCCTTGTATAATTTGAAGGATAAACCTGATTTCTCCTAAAGGGAGGCCAGGGATAAAGCCGCTGGGAAAGACAAAGGTGCGTTTACCAGCAACTCGAGTGAGTTTCACAAAGCAGGACTTGGGGTCAAATGTGGATGACTGGTGGTGGCACTCAATGGAAACAGCATTTGATTACCACTGGATCCTAGAATTCGATAATTTAATAGCCTATAAAAACGCTCTTTTGTTTTTAGCTGTGGGGCAATCCAAATTTGGATGTCTTCTTGGAATCTTTTTGAGCAAACTGTACACTTTGGAGCAAAAATAAACATGCAGTGGTTGTGAATTGACCCCTAGATAGACCATGAAATCAAGAGGCACTTTTTACACCTGGAGTTAAAGTGGACCAATCACCAGAATTTTGACTATCCTGGTGATTGGTCCCTGCCCCTGGGACATCCCGATGTAGGATGCCCCCTGTCTGAAATCCCCCTGTTCGCCCCCACTCTCACTCACCTTTCTGCCGTTCCTTTGGTGCATGCACGGGTGCTCATCCAATCGCCGCTTTATGCAGCGCATACTAAGGCACGGAGTGCTTCCACTCACCCCACCTGTCTGAATGCCTGGGTGTGGGGAGCATGCACAGCTACAGATATGCTGGGGATGTGACCGCTGGCGAATTACCGGAGCCACAGAGTGGGGCATCTGGTACAGGATGCCGCAGGGGCAGGCTAGTGGCTGGCCCTGGAACCTTTTAGATTCAGCACCATGTGCAAAAATTGCACTACTTTTTTGGGGGAGAAAAAATTTAATTCATTTTTATTGTCTATTAACCACCAAATGTCCTTTTTCAAACTTGGTTCACTGTATATAAAAGGCTTATACGGTAAATGGGGGCATCATTATTGGGTCCAATGCTTTTTAGGTCAGAAGGCTTAGGTGTGACATGACTCCAAAATGGCTGACTGTGCTGTCTTTAGCACAAGCCAACCTTCGTGATTACCATATCTGCCGTAATTCAAACAAGTGGATGCATCCACCCATACTTGAGAAATATTGGCCCCTGCACTCTTTGCATAATCAGTCACATGTGCTTTGTAAATGCATAGCATCAGCTATCGAGGGTCGTCTGCCATTTCATTGGTGAGTTATGTTTTCTATTACATAGAATAAATCAACCCTTCACTAGTAATTCTGCAGTTGGCATGTTGCCCCTTCTACCTTTTAAACTGGTGTATCAATTTACAAAGAGTTAAAGAAAAAACATTATCCTACAAAAATCATGTAATAATTAATCTATATAAATAATAATTAATTAATACAAATACTGACCTATCTGCATCTTTTTTCTTCTGCCGTCTGATGGGCAGCATCCTCTTCCAGCTCTATCAGTGTGGGGGCTTCCTCCTGGTCTGGCGGCTGGGGCCAGCATCATCGTCCAAAGCAGATGCCCCACTAGTTTTTCTTGATGGGAAAAAAAGTCCCCTCTCTTTCCATCCTGGATCCTTCCCCAAGCCTCTGTGGAATCCCTTCCATGTGACTCTAATGTAACTGGAGGGTAAGGGAATGGAGGAGGTAACCTAAGAAAATCCTCCCCTACAGTGACATAGATAGTCAAATGCAGTGTAGGGCATTCCACAGGCTCCGCCGTTGTACTATAAAAGCTTTGAATGAAGGCAAACACAAAATCCCCAGGACCAAATAAGTTCTCTGCTGAGTTTTACAAAATGTTGGCTCCTCAACTGTTCTCACTGACATTTACTGTACCACAAAATATTAAAAGAAGGAATATAAGTACCAAACTTTGCAAAAGCATATACAGCCCTAATTCTCAAACCACACAAGGATCTGGAATTTCCCACTTTGTAATGCCCTTACATTTAACTGATGAATTTGGACTATATAAACAAAAATTATGGCCAATAGGTTTTACTAGGAAATGACGTCCAAATGAGATATGCGAGAATTGCATGTTGCTGATTCAAACCTGTTTTGTCGTAAATAGGGCAGTACACTGTTTACATTTAAATACTGGTTTACGAAACATGTCTTCCTGCTTTAAAAGTGAAAACATTAATAGCACCATGTAGCTGATTAAATAGCAAGAGTTCAAAAGAGTGTGAACAGTGTTTGAACATTGTATTTCAGATTCTTTAAATGCCAAGGAAGCTTGTGATGGCCATTTGTACCCTGTGGGTTAATTAATGAATATATGTAGTTGGTTAAAAGTAGTGAGCCATGGTGGTTTATATGCATGGAAGATGCATTGGTTTGTCATTTAACAGCCACAAAAGAAGGTCTCTCTGCGGTGCGTCGGCCAGCTTTTAAATAACACCAGCTTCCCTGACCTATGTTATCGGTGGCATGGCACAGTAATTTATTATGCAGTCATGCTTGCCTTGCTTAACTCGCACTGTCCATCTGGGAGTAGATGCTCTTTCCAAACAGGTGCCAGATGTATTGGCTTACTTGTGTAATTAAATTCATCTGTCAGGCGATAGTGATGTTTCCTACAGGAGCCACTTCCAATGCAGAAAGAGGAAGACTGGAAATTTCATTGTCTCTCACAGCCAAGGATGAATGCATTCTTGTTGGCAGATTGCCCCCCGGCTAAAGAGAAGGGCAAGTGGTGGGTTTAACCATATTGCTGCTTGCCAAAAATACAGTCTGTTCTAGGCAGAAGGGCCTTGTTGAACATTAATACTGGATCAGAAAGCGATAGGAAGTCATGAAAGTGGTGGGCTGCCATGTATATAGTGCTTCCAATCAGTTATACATCATAGTCCTAGACTTTGAGGGCAAGAGCGTCACATACACTGCCAGCAGTACTAGTAATTGCAGACCCCGGGGCCATGCATTCTTTTGTGTGGTTTTATTTATAATGTACCATCTGAGCAAGCAGAATATACAATATGTAGTCCAAGTCTGGGTTATGGAAGCATTTATTTTATGACAGAGGAATCAATATAATACCGGCACAAATAGCAGATGGCTAAACCCAAGGTAATGCCAGCGCTGCCACTGACCTCCTTTTATGTTAAATAACATTTCTTGCCATCTATGGACTTTAGATTTGGAAATAGAATGTCCTCATTTATTTTTCTGTAGTTGTTTTTGTTATACCAGTATTTTTAGAGATGAGCACAGTAAAATAAATGACAAAGGAACGTGTAATCTGACAGCAGGATAGATAATCAATATATACAAGTTATGACAGTGAACAGAATTTACCTAATTCGTTTCTCTTACTTAATTAACAGTCCAGGCAAGACACATTCTCACCTTTTGTCCTCCATGTAGGGGACCAAACCATATGCAGGTCTAGTCCCAGGAATTTCCAGGAATCAGTCACTTTCATATTGGCTCCAATCCCTCTCCTGGGGTGACCATTCAAGAATACACGCTCTCAGAGTAGACATCACACTGCTGACTGGTAGAGCCTTTATTCTCAGCTGAAGTCTCCCTTTCTACCCCTCTCTCCAGGTCCCTAAAGGTCTCTTCGGGTCTCTATTCTCTCTCATCAGGTCCTTGCATAGATGTGTTTGGTTCAGCTTTATTCTCTGCTATTTATATATGAGGTGTGTGAGCTCTGGTGCCTCCGTCATTCATGTCAGACAACTCATACCATCTCATGTGACTCTCCAGTGCTCACTCAAGGTCGGGGTTTGGTGATTTTGTAGTATTTGTATCTGTATCATGTTTGTACATGGCAGTTTGTACATCAGAAGGTCCAGGAATATAGGTGTTCCTGATGTAGGCTCAGCTATAACTGTTAGTTGGCGATTGGCTGGAGAGTCAAGATAAAGACTGTACACTGAGGGACTAGAAAATCCCTCCACCTTGCATGAAGAACTCTCTAATCCAGTGAGGGTCTTCGATTTCTCCCATGTTTAACTGATTGATCCCTAGTGTTAAAATATGAGACACCATAACAGTTCACTAAACTTAACAAAACAGATGACTTAACACAAATCACATATAAATAGCATAATTAGCTTTCCTAAACATTGTTGTTATCTCTTCCTAGCAATAAAGGCATTGTCCAAGTAAGCTTTACATTTCTATCCACAGCGCATGCTGATAGCATGGATTTAATTAGTTTTTCAGCCCTGTCTTCTTCCTATATGTTCATCATCCATTTCACACTAAAACCTAATGGGTCTCGAGATTTGAGTCCCATGGCATCCACATCCAACCACCGTTCACCAGCGAACTCCATGTCGAACGACCACCCCATGCATTAGTCACAGTGACTGGCCATGCCCACTCCATTCACTACAATGGCAAGGACATTCTAGGCTTTGGCATGCCCCCTCTGCATTGCAGCGCATTGTAGTGAATGGAGTGGACATGGACAATCACTGTGATTTGGAGCACCACAGGACTAGTGTAGGGCCCTGGTAAGTGTTATAATACTGGACTAGGATAAAAACTCTACAGGAGCAAAATGTATGTGTGTTGCCTGAACGGACACCTTAAAGTTTTCAAAATTTTAAATCAGTACACATTTAGCAACAGTTCTTTACTGTGGTTAGCCATATTTGTATTCATACTCATAACAAAATAGTATTTAAAGAGTTTAATGCTTAATGCTGGCAGAACATGGGCATCCGTTTTTGGATGGCACACTGTATAAACCCCCCTGCCCTAAGAAGCTTGATATAGGGCAACTGCTACTCACCTCTTCTAGCCAGGTTCATTGACCCCAGATGACCAGTGGCAGTCTATGGAGTTTGCCTAGCCTAACTTGTATATATCTGTGCACCGCATGCTGATTGACTATCAGCAATCACATGGACAGTATCCATGGCCTAAAATGTGGAATAGTGAGTAGCTTCCTGGGGGGCAGCCCACAGCTTTGCATCCAGATCGGGATGCCCTCATGCTGCCAGAGGGATTTGAGTTCCTCCTTTAAAGACAGTTGGAGATGGTGAGGGAACAGATTGGTCAGTGATCATGCCAGTGGCTGCACAGTTCAGTTTTATTCAGGGGAGAGTATAGGAATCACTATTCCCCATGATGTCTACTGTATTATTCACCACCTGAAGCTGTGATTTGAGTGCTTGTTATAAGCCCTACAAAGCTTCAACTATAATTATAAGTGGCTCATTGCCTCAACACTTAATTCCTGTCAGCCACCAACACATATTATTATTTGTCTCTGAATTGAATTAAAAATAAAAGGTCTCTGCTAATGGCAAATGCATGTGGATGTCTATTAGCCCTGAACAAGTGCACCATCAAGGTCTATAGTGCACCATCAAACTTATACATTAGTTGAGCAGCCATTATTTTGTTATTTCTATCTTTTGAATGTGTGTGAGGCCATTGGAGGGGGCTTTAGCTGTAGGGCGTGGCTGGCCCTTGCCATGTGCAGGGTTGGTGGTATAGGGTAACCTCAGGCTTAGCTAGCTCCTAAATTATCCATTGTTGTGTATGTACTAAATTTAGAGCTCTCATACATTAGAGTAGGACTTGCAGCGGCGTCTTGACACAGCCTGTGGTTTCCAAATACATTTGAAAATGTGTGTAACAGGGACATCTGCTTTACCTAGATTTTAGAAAGCGATTATAGAACTTGCTGGCAGGGTTTGTGTGCTGGAGCTCCTTTAACGTGGATCAAAACCTAGGATTTTGACTATCCTGGGTTTTGGTTGTTACCCCGGGGCACCTGATCCAGGATGCCCTGCTGTGTGAAACCCCCCAGGTCACCCAATCTACTTCATCTTTCCCTGGTCATACGGCGCATGTGCGGCTCTTGTCCAATCAGCACGCTCGGGTCCGCTCCCAGACTACCCTCTAAAAGGGAGCATGCCTGTGCCAGCCATTCACAAATGCATGGGGTGGGTACGTGCCCTGCTAAAGGTATAGCAGTGATCAACCACTGCTCATGCAGCTGCCGTTGGATCGGGGAAGAAGGTGAGTTTACCGGGCAACCTGGGGGTTTCATACAGTGGGGCATTCCGAATCTGGATGCCATAGCGTGAGGAAATTAAGCGACCCTGGGCCTGGGTTTTAGTCCACTTTAAGTCCTAACTTAAACGTAATATATCAGCTAAAGGCACCTTAGTCTGTCAGTAGTACTTTCTCCACAAGCTTTGTTAGTTACAGTAGTGTATCAGAAAAGATGTGAGTTTTAATTAATATGGACATTGCATAGCAAATAATTCTTTCTGACATGGATGGAAACATTGGTACAGTGTTTACACTGCTGTCGCTAACTATTTTGTGTATTTGTCCTCATTTACTGTACTTGTAGTGTATGAATGGACGCATGCAGTCATAATGAATGTCTAGTCCTGTTTCAGAGAGCTCAGTCACTGTTAGAAATTAAGTCATCAGTTCCCAGCAACTGTGGTTTTGTGAAAAGAATAGTAACTGTGGCTCTTTTGGATGTACTTTGCCTTTGAATTGTATTGTGGTCTTACAGGGAGACCATGAATCACCAGCAACCCAGAGACAAGGATTCTTGTGCTGAACACATACTATAACAGAGACCTCCCACACCCCTTATAATCCCTCCGGTTGACCTCATGAGCTAATTTTTCCTGAACTCTTTTGCAGAGTTTGCGCGGCTATATCCAGGGAATTCGGTGGGGAATGTATTTGTGTGAACTGTTACATGGAAAGTCTGACCTTAGTGGGTCACAATTTGACTTGGTGACTTATGCTGAGGATTTTTGTTGTCTATTATTAGAGTCTGAACTATTTAAAGCGTTCAGCTAAGTGCAAAAGAAAATGGCGTACAGAAGAACCATCTAGAACGTTGATGCCTGAATTTAGCACAGCATAATTAGTTCATGTGAAATCTGGCGCCACAATTGGTGTCTCAAGCACTTCCTTATTTTCCCCATTTTCCACTGCTGGTTATTAGATATTGTCTCACATCTGGAATATAAATTGCATTTAACATTCCTTTGATAATTGGCTCTCTGCAAAACTTCACAGCCTAAACCTAATGTGATTACATAGAATAACATCTTTAGCCATATGTAACAATTTTCCTAATGTTAATTCAATGTACCTTAATTAACTGAAGAATTTAGGCTGCTGAATGGTGGCAGATAACTGCAGACAGTTTCGGGAAGGAGTCTTAATTTGTCCTTAAAAAGAGTTGGCAGTCTCTCAGCCATCAGAGAAAGATATCTGGACAATGTAGGATGCATTACAGATGTTTAGTCATTTTTAGATCACCGCCTTTATTTGTCATCATGTTTCTGCATCTCAGCTGATTTTTGAGGAGTAGGGTTTGGCTTCCCTGGGTTCTAATTGCCATTTGCTATAGGATAACATCATGAATAAAAGTGTAGGTTGGTATCATGGCTGGTAGGATTAAACATTACAGGTTGATAAATTAGACTGCAAAGCTTGCCATGCTCGTCAGAATAAGTTCTCATAGTGCATTGCCCATAGGCATAAGAAGACTTTCACAGACCACTGCTGTTACTAATACACATTGAAAAGGAACAGTGGTCATAGAAATCATTCTTATACCAGGTTGCATTCTGAATAGCAGAGCTTGCAGTGTACTTCTAAAAAGTTTGGTCAAAAGAATATTTGTGTTTTTGGATTCGTCTTGTTTAGTTTGGCTTATACAGTTAGATCCATGAATATTTGGACACAGACACAAATGTAAATTTTTTTAAACCGTTTACTGAAACATATTCAAGTTTTATTTCCATAATGGACATGGGCATAAAGTCCAGACTTTCAGCTTTCATTTGAGGTTATCCACATTAAAAAAGTTTCACTCTCCTAGATGTAGGCGTATCAGTATCCAAATCAACCATAAAGAGAAGACTGCATGAAAGTAAATACATAGGGCTCACTGCATAGTGCAAGTCACTCATAAGCCACAAGAATAAAAGAATAAAAAGGCCAGATTGGACTTTGCTAAAAAAAAGAAACATCTAAAAAGCCAGTTCTGAAAGAACATTATTTGCAGAAATTAAACCAAGATCAACCTCTACCAGAATGATGGGAAGAAAAAAGTATGGCAAAGGCGTGGTACAGCTAATGATCCAAAGCATAGCATATCCTCTGTAAACACGGTGGAGGGAGGCAGTGTGATGGCTTGTGTGTGCATGGCTGCCAGTGCCACTGGCTCACTACTGTTTATTGATGAAGCAGACGAATGAATTCTAAGGTATTCAGAGACATAGGCCCTTATTTATGAAGGAATAGCGACAGGTAGCGACTGGTGAGCGACCGGTAATGACGGGCACCGCCACGAGAACGCCGGCTCCCCACCACAATCACACATTTATCAAGCCGATCCTGCTTAGCGACTAGATAGCGCCAGATAGCGACTCATTCATCATTATTCCAGCCTCAGCCCACAGCGCCAGCGTCCGACCTTGAACAGCGACAGGTATGATCTCTCGCCACCTTGCGCTCTCCAATGCATTTCAATGGAACAATCTTTAAATATTCATAATTAATTGTTATTAATGTTTTTTTTTTTTAATGTGAAAAATTCTGTGACCACTTCTGCCACGTTACAAAATATTTTTAAGGTAAAAAAAAAAAAAAAAAAAATTGTGCAGAATTGATATTACAGGTCTGATATTATTGTATTCATATTACTAAATTCTTAAAAAATTTTTTTTTTTTGGTTTGGGGGTTAAAAAACTACTTTTAACACATCGCCGCCAGCGTTCTGGGGTTTAAACATGCATTTCACAGCGCTTTTTTTTTTGAGCGTGATTTTTTGATGAATATGGTGGGAGCCGGTCGCTAGGGCCAGTCGCTATCATGCGCACCCATACAGCGCGGAACCTGTCAAATAGCAACTCGTCACCCCGTATTCAACATTACTGCACACCGACTCAGTCGCTATCAACAACCGAACAATGGCCAAGCACAGCGACTACTAGCGGGTGCTGTGAAAATACTGCTACAGTTGCTCAACTGTCGCTACCTGCCGCTATTAATGAATCGGCCTCCCCCTGTGAGCTCATGTCCAGCCAAATGTAGCCAAACTGATTGGTCAGCTTTTCTTAATACAGATGGACAATGACCCAAAACATAAAGCCAAAGCTACCCAGGAGTTTAATAAAGCAAAGATGTGGAATATTCTTGAATAGCCAAGTCAGTCACCTGATCTCACAAACAAACAGCAACTGGAAAGTGCTGCAGTAAAGGCCTGGTAGAGCATTAAAAATAAGGAAACACAGCAATGTCTGGTGGAGTCCATGAGTTCAAGATTTCAGACAGTCATTGTAAACAAAGGGCTTTAAACCAAGCATTAAAAATTAACATTTTATTTACAATTCTTTTATTTGTCCAATTACTTTTGAACCCCTGAAAGGAAAGAATTGTGTTCCTCACATTTTTAAGCAATATTGTTGTTCAACCCACTGACTTAAAGCTGAAAGTCTGAACTTTAACAGCATCTGAATTGTTTTGTTCAAAATACATTGTGGTAATGTACAGAAGCAAAATTAGAAAAATGTTGTCTGTGTCCAAATATTTATGGACCTGACTGTATGTTACTATTCTGTCTTTGCATTGTTGGCCTTTGAATCTAATGAAAGGAATGAATCTAATGAAAGGAATACCTGTTATTATGCTTTTCCCTTGTATAGCATTAAAGTGTAACAAATCCCAGGATTTTGACTTTCCAGGGTTTTCTTCCTCGTTCCTAGATCGTCCATACAAACTCACCTTTCCCTGGTTCTACTAAGCATGCATGGGCTCTGGTCCAATCAGAACTGTTTGCTGTGCATATATAATGTTTGACAAATGGCTCTGTTTTTTTCAAGCAGCTTTATCTCCAGCATTCGGCACACTCCCACCCCAACCTAAATCTAAATGTCTGAGCGCAGTAGCTCGCTCACAGCCCAAAGATCCAGGGGATGTGGATTCACACAGTGGGGTATCCTAATTTGGGATCTCCCACGGGTGGGCCAGTGGCCTGCCCTGAAATCTTTCAGCTTCCGTTGGGTTCTGTTCCACTTTAAATCATATTTGGAAATAGCATTATCCCTGCAATGTTACATGTACCTGCTGTTTACGGGCAGGCTGATTCATCATTAGCGGCAGGTAGCGACAGATGAGCGTCTGTAGCGGCATTTTCAGAGCACCCGCTAGTAGTCACTGTGCTCAGCCGTGGGTCGCTACTTTATAGCGACTCAGTCGCTGTTCAGTAATGTTGAATACATTGTGAGGAGTCACTATTTGACCAGTACAGCGCTGCATGGGAGCGCATGTTAGCGACTGCTCATAGCGACCGACTCAGACCATATTCAGCAAAAAACAGCCTCACAAATCTCTGGCGCTGACAAATAGTTGTTTGAAGCCCAGAGCGCAGGAGGCGGTGTGTTTAAAGTCTGTTTTCAAGCATCTATCAACTAGTAACAAAGCGAAAACATATGGAATTACATTGTAACAACATTGTAACATGAACACTTTAATGCCAGACCTGTAATGTCATTTTTGAGGAAATATTTAAAAAATGAAAAAATTAGGAAAAAACTGCTATTTCAAGGCCAGAAGAGGTCAAAGAATTATTTGTGATTTAAAAAAAAAAAAAAAAAAACCCGTTTAAAGAGAAGAAAAGGTTCGTCCATTGAAATGTATGGGAGAGCGTCAGGTAGCCAGAGGTCATACCTGGCGCTGTGCAAGGCTGAACGCTGGCGCTGTTCGCTGAGGCTGTGAAAATTATGAATCAGATGCTACATGGCGCTATTTCAGTTGCTTAACAGATTCTGCTTGATAAATGTGTAATTGCGTGCCGTGTCCGGCGTTGACCAGTCACTACCTGTCGCTACCTCTCATTAACCAGGCGCTACCTGACGCTATCCCTTCTTAAATAAGGGCCTAAGAGAATAGTTTTGGTTTTCGAAGGCTTAGGTTATACATTTTAAGATTTGGGTGTCTGAATGTTGCAGATCAAGTTGGTCAATGGGCTTTGACATAGAAAGCGTACATAACGTATATTTTGAGCTCCTGTAAAGAAATTGCCATCCTGTAACATGTATAGATAGCATACAATAGAGGGACACAAGCAACCCCTGCAAGGTTTCAAGTCTCTACATTTGTATAATAGTGGTAGAGAAATTAGAAAATACATTATTCTTAGGCAAGTACTGATGTGAGCAGTAAAGCGTTTTCTGGTGGCAGCCTGCAGGCTTGTAAAATTAATAATAATATGTGCTAGATTTTAGCTTATTATGAGCAGTGATGAATGCTGAATCTTTCCACATATTGTTTCCACATATTGTTTCATAATGAAAATATATTCCTGAATGGCAATGTATAAAACATTTATAATACAGTACGTGCATTTATAAAATACCACTTGAGAGGACAATATAGTCCAGTCACGATGCTGCCATGTTGTGAATTGCAGTTTTCAATGTCTTTTATGCAGTGTCCTTGGAAGCTCTATTCAGATAGGGCACATTCTAGAACTGTGACTTTGGGCTCTATTTATGGTGTGTGCAATTTAGCGCCATTTTTGGGGCTCTAGCTCCAGTTTCGGAGCATTTTGATCTTATCTGGGAGCTGTGCTGTGGACTACATTGGCACAAGCCTAAACGCACTATAGAGCTTGTCCCCAGCAGTGATTTCCTGTCATTGTAATGAAGAATCGCTGACCAACTTCAGGAAAAACGCCAATCTTTACAAGGAGAAAAAAAAACAAATACGCTGTACAGCACCGAAAGACAGTGGTACAAAGTGGCTATCACTTCCTCCAATCGGCAGTCGTAGACTGACCATTAGCGCCAGTGATACGACTGCCAATTAGCGTCAGTGAGAGCCACATTGTACCACCGTCTTTTCCGTGCTGCACAGCGTATTTATGTTTTTTTTTCTATTTTCCCAAATGTCTTCCATCTCCCTATTTTTATAATTGCAAATAATTCCAAATGCCGCCGCACTCTTACCCTCTTCAATTAGGCGGGTGCACGGTTCGCGGAGACACCGCAAATATCAGTATACTTGTAAAGAACCAGCACTCCAGATCAATTCATGCAAACGATTGTATTGCTGTAACACAGGCAAAACACAGCAGTGGAGAAAAGTCGACGTTTCGGGGTGCGCTGGGGCCCCCTTCATCAGGACCCACCGCGTTTACAAGACAAGAACAGATTGCCATCACTACATACATTAAATAGTACCACAAACCAATCAAAACGTGATCACATTGCATTTTCGCGCCTGACGTCACTATGACGTCAGGGGCGCTGTCAGACCATACCCATACTATATGCGGTATTATTATAGTCCTAACACAATACACAGTGGTTATTGACAACATTAAGCAGTGATATACTCACCTCCGTCTCCCAGACGGGCAGAGGCTGTGTGCGCGTCGGGCGCCGCCGTCCCGGGCAGCGGGGAGGTTGCCAAGCAACCCCCCACACCGTCCCCCGATTGGGGGAGGCCGGGACTGACGTCACCCGCCCCGGGATTCTCACCCGGTGACAGATGACGCGGCGCCCAGGTGCCGCACTATTGGCTCCCGGGCGCCACTGCACAGGCACTCCATCTCCAGCCCTCTGACAGGCTAGAGACGGCTCGCCTGTCACGTCCCGGCCCCGGGGCGGCAGGCGGCCGGCGCGCCCACACCTCAAACCCCACAGTATATGAAATGGCAGGCAGATAAACATGTGTATGAATAAGGTTCCCATAATGACAAACTTATTCGGCGAGAATGGTTGTTAACGTCCAGAGTACTATGGGGCCTATTGTCGAGGGACATTGCAGCATAAGGAGAACAATGTGGTATTAGTTATATATGCACCAGGTGCCGGACAAATTGTGAGGGGAATAGTTACATATATCTCCAGGGGGAGTGGTAACATATATCCATTGGGTTGCTGCAGTAGTCTAATATAGGGGGTATCTAACAGTGTGTAGGGATATCTGAGCGGCCAGTGGGTCACACTAGGTGTCCCGGTGTCTCCCATTAATAAGGCCAGGTCGGCGTCTGTATGGGGGTCCCAATGGGACCTGTAGCGTACGTGGGACCCAATGAGGCGGACCTCCAGTGTGGAGGGGAAATATGATGAGGTCTACACCTATAATGGTGAAGGGTCCGCCGGGCCACTGCGCTCCTTGGAAGAGAAATGACAGGGTCACCTGCAAGTAGGGAGAGGGGAGGGGGAGGGGAAGAGGAAATGACAGGGTCATCTGCAAGTAAGGAGGGGGGGAAGGGGGGAGGGGGGGGGGAGGAGGGAAGGAAGGGGGGGGGGAAAGGAAGGGGGGGGGGAAAGGAAGGGGGGGGGAAGAAGGGGGGTTTGGAGGAGGGGAAGGAAGAGAATGGGGGGGGGGAGGGGGCCGGAATCGGTATTTAAGCGTCCATGTTATCTGGAATCTAAAAAGCTGCTGAAGCCGAACGATGTGTTAAGACCGCGTGGGTGCACGGTGTCCAGTTTATGGATCCAAAAAGTCTCTCGTTGCAATAGTCTACGATTCCTATCGCCTCCCCTTGGAGGTTTGGGGACTTGTTCGATGACCATGCCCCTGAGTTCATGGGTTTGATGACCAAGATTGTAAAAATGTACAGCGACCGGTTTGTCCAGGTCCCTCGATTCACCACTCTTGGCCTTTATCTGGTGGACCCTAATGTCGCTCTTGTGCTTCTGGAACCGCTTCTTGAATGGGCCTATAGTTTTGCCCACATACAGTAAGCCACAGGGGCATTTCAATATATACACACAAAAGTCTGTGTTGCAATTGTAGTATCCTCTAAGTTTAAACTGAATCCCTGTATGCGGGTGTGAAAATTGTGATCCAATGATCAAAGAGTTGCATATATTGCAGTTAAAGCATTTGTAGCAGCCCGTTCTTGCTGACAATGCCCTCCGTTGTGGCATGTATTTTTCGGTAGGATCTGCCCTAATTAATAAATCCTTCAGGTTCCGACTTCTATTGTAGACCCTGAGTGGGGGTCGTTTAATTACGGGTGCCAGGCTGTTATCCGCGAGCAGAATGTCCTGATGTTTTCTCGTGATTCGCTCAATATATGGAGATGTGTGGCAGTATGTCTGGGTGAACGGGATCCTTTCCTCTTTAATCCTTCTGGGGCATTCGTCATTGTAAATCCTATATGCCTTCTCCCTAGCAATATTCAGAATCCCCTCTGGGTATCCCCTCTCCTGAAATTTTTTGTGCATAATCTCCATTTGGGTCTCAATGGTGGTGGTATTTGAATGGATGCGAAGTACCCGTAAGAATTGGGAGATGGGGAGATTATCGATGAGATGCCTGGGATGTGCACTCTCATATCTGAGTAGTGCATTCCTATCTGTAGGTTTAGTAAATAGTCCCGTTACAATGTGACCCTCCGGGTCTTTGTCAAGTGCCACATCCAAGAACGTAACGTGGTCCCTGGAGATTTCTGGGTTAAATTTAATACTAGGGAATATGGAGTTCAGCTCGCTTATAAATGTTAGCGCTGCCTCCTCATTGCCCCGCCACAGCATGATAATGTCATCTATATATCTTCCCCAGAATGACACATGTTCCTTATATTGGGGTGTGGGATAGATGTTGACCTCCTCCAGCCATCCCATGAACAAATTTGCGAAGGCCGGAGCTACTGCGCTCCCCATCGCAGTTCCGGTAATCTGTTGAAAGTACCCAGATTCAAACTTGAAGAAATTGTTCATCAACACAATCTCAAGTCCCCTGGTGATATACTCTGTGGGGATGTCTGTGGGTTTTTTGATCACGTTTTGATTGGTTTGTGGTACTATTTAATGTATGTAGTGATGGCAATCTGTTCTTGTCTTGTAAACGCGGTGGGTCCTGATGAAGGGGGCCCCAGCGCACCCCGAAACGTCGACTTTTCTCCACTGCTGTGTTTTGCCTGTGTTACAGCAATACAATCGTTTGCATGAATTGATCTGGAGTGCTGGTTCTTTACAAGTATACCTATTTTTATAATTGCACCCCTCCTTCCTCTATTTTTTACATACCCTCTATTTTTGTCTCTTTTCCACATCCCCTCCAACTTTGTCTTGTTTCCACATCCCATTAAAAAATCACGCTCAAAAAATTCTCGCGCTGTAAAATGCATGTTTAAACCCCAGAGCGCTGGAGGCGATGGGTTAAAAATAGTTTTTTAACCCCCAAACCACCATATTTTTGGAAACCAAAAAAAACAATGCCCTTATTCATCAAGCGATAGCGCCAGGTAGTGTCTGACGAGCGCCAGGTAGCGGCAGCTAACGGCGACTACCGACTCAAGTACGCCCGCGGCGGTCACAATGACGCATTTATCAAGCTAAATGAGGCTAGCGCCGGCGAGAGCGACGGCTAGCGCGGCATTCATCATGAAGCCGGCTGGACCGAACAGCGCCGCTGCAAATTCCCTCACAGCGCCAGGTATGAGCTGTCGCTCCCTGGCGATGTCCAATGCATTTCAATGGAGCAATCTATAATAATTCATGATTAATTGGTAATATTTTTTTTTTAAATTTTTTTAATGTCAAAAAATCGGAGACCACTTCTGCAATGTTAGGATTTATTTTTAAGTCAAAAAAAAAAAAAAAAAAAAAAATGTGCAGAATTGATCTAACAGGTCTGAGATTAATGTATTCACTATTCATATAACAAAATGATTCTAAAAACATGTATAATGTTACATTCAAAAAATATGGTTGTTTAGGGGTTAAAAACTAGTTAATACAGATCGGCGCCAGCGCTCTGGGGTTTAAACAAGGAATGGACAGCGACAGCACATTCGGAGCGTGATTTTTTGATGAATATGAAGCTAGCCGTTCGCTCTGGCCATTCGTTGTCAGGCGCTCACATACAACGCTGGACCTGGGAAACAGCGACCCCCCAGCCAGTATTCAACATTACCGCACACCGACTGAGTCGCTGTCATCAAGCTAACGCCGGCCAAGCACAGCGAATACTGGCTGGCGCTGAAAAAATCACGCTACAGTCGCTCATCTGTCGCTACCTGGCGCTATTGATGAATCGGCCTCCAAGTTTTATGTTTTAAATAATTTTCTAATATGAATACATTAATATCAGACCTGTAATATCAATTCTGTACAATGGCAGAAGTGGTCACAGAATTTTTCACATTTAAAAAAAAAAAAAAAAAAAATCATAATAATTAATTATGAATATTTAAAGATTGTTCCATTGAAATGCATTGGAGAGCGCCAGGTAGCGAGAGGTCATACCTGTCGCTGTTCAAGGTTGGACGCTGGCGCTGTGGGCTGAGGCTGGAATAATGATGAATGAGTGGCTATATGGCGCTATCTCAGTCGCTAAGCAGGATTGCCTTGATAAATGTGTGATTGTGGTGGGGAGCCGGCGTTCTCGTGGCGGGGCCCGTCATTACCGGCCGCTCACCAATCGCTACCTGTCGCTATTCCTTGTTAAATAAGGGCCTGTGTTTTCTGTCTCTCTTTCACATTATCCCCATCTCTCCTTCACTTTCCCTCATCCTCTTCTCATTCCCGCTTAAACTGGACCTTCACCCAG